>CM075691.1:47949653-49343861 GCA_037954015.1 Psophocarpus tetragonolobus | reverse complement strand
ATAAAAATAAAAAGGACAAAAAAGAAACCTAATATAAGTTTGCACTATGTGATTTATTCCTTGATAAGCTCCATATATTATACCTGAATTTTATATAACCATCTCCAGACATCATACCTTAAAAAATTCACAATGGTGATAATCTAGATGTAACATGAATCATAAATAACATTTACCACACATGAACTCAAGAATGTATTGCAACTTTCTTAAATCGCATCGTTCATCCATTAAAGAAGGTGAAAACTAGAGATAACCAAGAATACACCATCATAAACTAAGAGTAGAAACATGAAATGCCTAAAACTTTCCTATTAAGTCAATAGCAAAGATGCTTTATTCATCTTGAAAATCAAGATCCCAGAGAATTATTAGCAAAACACATTGACAATCTCTCTCTTTCATTCTTTACTAAATAAAAAATGATCACCAAGAATTTATTATTGACAATCAAATTAATGGACATCAATCAAGAGAATGTATAGAAAGAGATTTTAATATTGCAGTTGTACACAAACAAGAATCTATAAATATAAGGAATGCTACAACATAATGGCTTTGTTATATCATTATAAGTAGCAATCATACAATAGGTGATCTCATAAATCGTATAATGTAAGTGCATGACCTTTGAAAAGAATATTTCATTATACATGTAAGCTGTCATTTTCGGGATCGATTTCTCCAACAAAAATTGTACTATTTTACAAATTAGGATGATTGAACTTTTCACTAAAGTTTATGCTGCATTGATAATTATAGCCGATAATTTTACTACAGAAGACTCCTTTAAAATAGGAATTGAAGAGGGAGGTAAGGATCCTTCTATTGATTACTTAATTGGAGGAGAGATTAACATATTTATTACTAGAGATGGTATTAGCAGCTTGAAACGTATCTAACATGTCATATAGATATAGATATTGACTTGAGACTATGGATATTGGATACAAGTGTATAGAACTATCTAATAATTTCATTTTTTCTAACGTTATGTAAAATCTTGTTAATTAATTATTACATTGGTATCAACGAAGAGAGAATATAACAGGTGGTTAAAATTTTTGCTGGAGAGAAAATCTCCTAAAAATGACCCCTTATAGTTTTTACTTTTTTAATTAATAAGATATGTTTTGAAAATAGTTATTTTATAGAAACTTAAGGACTAAGAGTATTTAATTTATGCATTAGGTAGGATGGTACAAAATATTAAAGCTCTTTATTTAACTTATGAACGGACATCTTTGACTGTATGTTTACTTTATATCCAATTATTCCATTTATTGTAACTTAAGTTACATGCCTTCAAAGAATTATAACTTTCTCATCATTCCCTGATACATTTGCCATGGATTCGTTAATCAAGTAGCATAACCACATCTTCTGTTTTCTATTGCTGAATGGGAATTGCATCAATAAATCAATAAATGTTACCTAAAATGGGGGGTTCATCATATGTCATTTCTAATTATGACTGTGAACTTGTAGTTTTATAGTTAATATTATTCGCCAATGAGCAATCGGCAGCAAAATATAAGTCAGAAACTAGGACTGAGCAATCAGTGTCCTTCTCTCTTAAAATAGCTAGTTGTGCTGGATAATCATGCTGGTCTAACTAATTATTAGTTAAGTGGAAAAAAAAATAAGAATTCAACAACCCCAACCCCAAGTCCTATGTATGGTGTAAGTTCTTACAGTTTAAATCAGACAATTGAAGTTTCTTTTTCTAATCTAAATGAAAGATGGAGATGATTATTTTGTCATGAATCACATAATACAAGTTCCCTGAGGTGGAAGCGGAAAATCTTTCTCTAATTTTTTGATATCCAATTATTCTTAGCCTCTTTTAACGGTATCTGAACGCAGTAACAAACTGATTTTTTTAAACTCTAATATAGAATCACCTGGAAATTGGATAGAGATGTCTCTGGGACACATTCTCACAATATGGAACATGTTTTTCACATGAACAGAATGGAATATTAACACAATAACAAACTGATCTTTTTAAAACTGTAACATTATCATTTGATGAAGCCAAACAGGAAAAGTCATAACAAAAGCCTTTTAAACTTGACCATGCTAGAAGACGCCCTTCTTGCCAACTAGAGAAGAGTCCCTTTTAAGAAAAAAGAATGGAAGAAAAATGTAACTTAAATATCTTAGAAAAAGTAATTTACTCAATTTTAATATCCTAATTTAAAAAAAAAAACAAAAATGTTAGCTAAACACAAAAGGCAATCACAACAAATATGTGATACAAAATTATTATTAATGCACACGGTGAACATGAAAGAACCACTAAACAGAATATGAACATCATACTATACAAATTCTATGAGAACAGAGGTACATTCATGCTCCAACAACTAATATATGCTACTGTAAACATTAACCTTAACTTTCTTTTAATAACTATACATTAAATAATAGAGTTAGGCTTTAACTGAATAAAAATATTTGAAAATAAGATGTCAACTTAACTTTCTTTTCACGGTTAAAGTTCAATTGAATATATTTCTCTTATTTACATTTAGGTTACAAATATGCCTAGTAAAATTATTTTAAGCAAGTATTTTGAGTGAATTATTATATATAAATTAATTTAAATTTTAGGAAAATATTATTATAGTTCCTCTAAAATATAAAATGTACATTTTTGTTCTCTCAAAATAAATTCATATAGTTTTTGTCCATGAAATATACACTTTTGGCTCTTCAAGTAATTCAGATAATCATTTTATGCAAAGAAAAATATATATTAAATAACACTAAAACACCTAAAAGGTGATATTAGAACATTCTAAAATTTAACAACCAACAACATATACAAAAACTCAGGAGATAAATTGTCCATTTCATATTTTAGATAAAAGAAAAATATATTTACTTGCTAAAATTAACTATATAATAAAAAAAACCTTTTTAATCCTTATTATTTTCTTAACATTTTATTTAAAAAATTCTGTTTTAAAAAAAAGGAATTTTTTATTTATAATTTTAATTACCATATTTATTATTATATACTACGTTCGTCCTTAATTATAAAACAGTGTAAACTAATATTAAAAAATTAGTAAATTTAGAATAATAGTATTAAATTTGTTATTTAAATTAATATTTTAAAATTTTAAATAGTAGAAATATAGATAAAGTTAAAATAGTGGTATTTAATTATATGAATTGAAATTAACTAGGTATTTTAGAAGCAATAATTAATAAAAATCAATATTTTATAAAAAATAATTAATTAGAAATGCTAACAACACACTGTATCTTACCCACTTTGTTATTAAAATATTGTTATCGTGAACACCCGTATTGAAACTTGCAAAATAAGATAAATTTCTTTTTTTAGGTTAAAAACAAACATAATTATTACATTTTAAATCTTGATGTGTTTAATAAATGTGATATTTCATTAGATTATCTATATTAAAAATATGTTATTAAATAAAAACATGCTCTTGTTCTTATAATTGGTTTCTATTAGTATTTTGATGATTGATTTATTTCTTTTCCAATTTTCGTAACTTGTCATAGTTTAACATTCAATGAGCACATATATACTACGTTCGTCCTTAATTATAAAACAGTGTAAACTAATATTAAAAAATTAGTAAATTTAGAATAATAGTATTAAATTTGTTATTTAAATTAATATTTTAAAATTTTAAATAGTAGAAATATAGATAAAGTTAAAATAGTGGTATTTAATTATATGAATTGAAATTAACTAGGTATTTTAGAAGCAATAATTAATAAAAATCAATATTTTATAAAAAATAATTAATTAGAAATGCTAACAACACACTGTATCTTACCCACTTTGTTATTAAAATATTGTTATCGTGAACACCCCTATTGAAACTTGCAAAATAAGATAAATTTCTTTTTTTAGGTTAAAAACAAACATAATTATTACATTTTAAATCTTGATGTGTTTAATAAATGTGATATTTCATTAGATTATCTATATTAAAAATATGTTATTAAATAAAAACATGCTCTTGTTCTTATAACTGGTTTCTATTAGTATTTTGATGATTGATTTATTTCTTTTCCAATTTTCGTAACTTGTCATAGTTTAACATTCAATGAGCACATATGACTTTTGTAGCACCACCTTCAATTCAACAATTGAGAATCTTAAATTCCAATGACCTAATTCAGTATTTGTCACCCATTTTCTTACCAACAACATCTGGAAAAATGCTAGAAAATTCTACCTGTAAAATACAAACTCATTCCAAAATAAACTTAATAAACAAAACAAATGAGAAAAAAAATGGGGAAAAGATCTATCATAATTTATACAATTAATGATCGAAAATCTAAATTAGAATATATAGAGATACAAGTCCACAACACTGGGTTGCTTATGATTTTTAGAGACATCTCTTGGCATTTTTTATGCTACCATAATTTTTTGTTATTTCATATCGATTGTGATTTGTTATTTTAGAGACATATTTTGCCATCTTTTTATGCTACTATAAATTTTTGCTATTTCATACTAGTTGTGTTTGGTTATTTCAAAGACATCTCTTGTAATTTTTTTATGTTGCCATATGTTTTGTTTTGGTATACATCTCTTCCTGGTTTTATTATTATTATTAAGACCATTCTGTAAGTTGCAACAATGGTACAACTTATCTCTTAAAATAAGTGATATCATGTTAATTATGGGATGTTTGAAAAGATTTTAAGTTTGTCTCTTAAAATAAATTAAACGGTGTTAATTATGAGGCCATTTAGAAAGGTTTTAAGTTTCATTCTCCTATTTACCTTATTCGTCAAGCCTTATGTTTCAAAGAAATTATGATTATGGGTTCTCTCTTCACTTTTCTACCATATCTTCAATGGAGTTGTCCTTTGTATACAACACCGTCTTGTTTTATTATTATTGTTATTAAGGTCATTTTGTAAGTTGGAATGCTAATAGTTATTTCAATTTCAAAGTAGTTCATGAAGAGAGGAAGTTGTTGCTTAAATTTTGAGTCATAATCTTGCTTGCTTTTTCACCTATATTTAGGGGAGCATTAGCAACATTGTTAACAAAATGTTCTACAATAAATAAAAATTATTTTTATTGTTATGAATTGTTTAACTATCATGTAAACATCTAATACGTATAACTTAGTCGACAATACACGCTGAATGGTAAAAAACTTGAGTTCAATACCTGAAGAATACACACGTTGAGTTTATGCAAAAGAACCTGAATGTGACTAAATATCAAGCTGACATCTCTAAAATGTGACAAAGTTAATTAATTCCTAATTATTTCTTTTTAATCCCAGGCTAACATCTCTAAAATGTGACACCTAGGGGAGTTCATTGGGTTGGATGACCCGATGACCCATTCCAAGCTAAAGTGATTGAGTTGGGTTCTTTTTAGATTGAGTGAATCTCAACCCAACCAATCAAATCGAATCCCCTATAGGTTGGGTGACAGGTTCAGTGAGTTAAACAGAGACTTAACCCAACCACACCTGATAATAATATTATATTATTATTGATTATTTTAAATTAAAAAAATGTATTTGATAGTTTACTTTATAACTCCTGAGCTGAAATTGTTATACACTAAGGCAAACACTTTGCAGTAGAAGGACACACCCTATTCCAACTAGCTAATGTTTATTGGTAGATAAAAAACAAATAATGAACTCTCAACCAATAATTTAAACTCTTCTGAGAATTGATTCTTCACACTATTATAGCCAATAGTTTAATGTTTATTTTTATGTTACAATAATGATATATTCTATTCTTTTAAAAAATATATAAAAAAGCGATTATAAACATTAAATTTATTCTTTAAAAAAATAGTAACCCAATTAACCCAACCCAACTCAACCCGTTCAATGGCGGTTGGGTTGGGTTAGGTTTAATGAGGAAAAAAAAATAAAAACTCAACTCAACCCGTGAAAAACCCTAGTGAAAGTCGCAAAATAAGATAAATTTCTTTTATTTAGGTTAATAACTCAATTATTTCATTTTAAAATCTCGATACATGTTTAATAAATGTGATATTTCATTAGCCTATCTATATTAAAAATATATTATTAAATAAAACTAATTACTACATAATTTAATAATTATATATAATATATAGTATATAATGTTTGTATCTAATTACAATATAATATTTTAAGATTATGAAGTGTTAACGATACGCTCATTCTAAACTAAAGAATACCACCTAATATTTATATATCCAACAAAACCAATACACTTATTCTAAAACTATTTCAGTTGATATTTATTCAAAGTTATAAATTAGAAGTCACTAATCATAAATTTTAACCACTTACAAAGAGTGTGTAAGAAAAACTGGGTGGTTAGCATTTCTGGTTAGTTATTTTTATAAAAGATTGATTTTCATTAATTATTGCTTCTAAATACCTAGTTAATTTTAATTCATATAATTAAATACCATTCTTTTAACTTTTTCTATTATTTAGAATTTTAAAATATTAATTTACATAAAAAATTTAATATTATTATTCTAAATTTACTAATTTTTTAGTATTAGTTTACACTGTTTTATAATTAGGGACGGACGTAATATATAATAATAAATATGGTAATTAAAACTATAGAATAAAAAATTACTTTTTTTGTAAAATAGAATTTTTTAATAGAATCTTAAGAAAATAATAAGGATTAAAAGGGATTTTTTGATTATATAGTTAATTTTAGCAAGTAAATATATTTTTCTTTCATCTAAAATAAGAAATGGACAATTTATCTCTTGAGTTTTTGTATATGTTGTTCGTCATTGAATTTTAAAATGTTCTAATATCACCTTTCAGATGTTTTAGTATTATTTAATATATTTTTTTTTCTTTGCATAAAGTGTATATTTCATGGATAAAAACTGTATGAATTTATTTTGAGGGAACAAATATGTACATTTTATATTTTAGAGGAACTATAATAATATTTTCCTAAAATTTAAATCAACTTATATATAATAATTCACTCAAAATACTTGCTTAAAATAGTTTTAGTAGACATATTTGTAACCTAAAACGTAAATAAGAGAAATATATTCAATTGAACTTTAACCGTGAAAAGAAAGTTAAGTTGACATCTTATTTTCAAATATGTTTATTAAGTTAAAGCTTAACTCTATTATTCAATGTATAGTTATTAAAAGAAAGTTAAGGTTAATGTTTACAGTAGCATATATCAATCGTTGGAGCATGAATGTACCTTTGTTCTCGTAGAATTTGTATAGTATGACGTTCACGTTATGCTTAGTGGTTATTTCATGTTCACGTGTGCATTAATATTACTAATTTTGTATCACATATTTGTTGTGATTTCCTTTTGCGTTTAGCTAACAGTTTTGTTTTTTAAAAATTAGGATATTAAAATTGAATAAATTACTTTTTTCAAGGTATTTAAATTACATTTTTCTTCTATTCTTTTTTCTTAAAAAGGGCTCTTCTCAGTTGGCAAGAAGGGCTTCTTCTAGAGTGGTCAAGTTTAACATATGTTCCCCTTGTACCAGTTGAAAAATGGTACCATAGATAAAAGGAAAGGATATAGTTACCGTCATTCAATTTTAAAAGTACCATCTCAAGAACATGCTCTTGTTCTTATAACTGGGTTTCTATTAGTATTTCCTTGATTGGGTTATTTCTTTTCCAATTTTCATCACTCGTCACAGTTTAACATTCAACAAGTACATATGACTTTCATATCACCACCTTCAATTCAACAATTGACCCACAATGTCCATCATATTGCCAGAAGTTCTACCTGTAAAATGAAAACTCATTCCAAAATAAACTCAACAAACAACATAAAAGAGGAAAAAATGGGGAAAAGATCTATCATAATTTTTATAATTAATAGATTCACAATCTAAATCAGAATATAGAGAGATACAAGTCCATAACATTGGGTTGCTTCTCTTTTTCAGAGACATCTCTTGGTATTTTTTATGCTGCCATAAATTTTGTTATTTCGTATCAGTTGTGCTTTATTATTTTAGAGACACATGTTGCCATCTTTTTATGCTGCTACAAATTTTTTTATGCTTCCATATGCTTTCTTTTTTTATGCATCTCTGCCTGGTTTTATTATTATTATTAAGGTCATTCTGTAAGCTGCAACGATAGAACTTATCTCTTAAAATAAGTGAAATTGTGTTAATTATGGGTTGTTTGAAAAGTTTTAAGTGTGTTTAAATTAAATGGTGTTAATTATGAAGCCAATTAGAAAGGTTTTAAGTTTCATTATCCTATTTAACTTATTCGTTAAGCCTTATGTTTCAAATAAATTATGATTATGGGTTTTCTCTTCACTTTTCTTTCATATCTTCAATGGAATTATCCTTTGTATACATCTCCGTATCGTTTTATTATTATTGTTATTAAGGTCATTCTGTAAGTTGGAATGTTAATAGTTATTTCAATTTCGAAGTAGTTCGTGAAGAAAGGAAGCTGCTGCTTAAATTTTGGGTCATAATGTTGGTTGCTTTTTCACCTGTATTTAGGGGAGCATTAGCAACATTGTTAGGCTTGATTGATGTTGTTTTGTTTTTTAGTTTTTGAAAAGAGTTTTCAAGATTAGTTTTTAAAAACTGTTTTCGGGAAGAAAAGATATTTGAAAATTGTTTTCAAGATAAATGTTATTTGAAAACTGTTCTGAAGATGTAAAAATGGAAAAACTCGTTTATATTCATTAATGAAAAGCAAAGAATAACATATTTTGATTGTATTTTGAGTTTTCAAAACAAAAATTAGGAACTAAAAAACAAAACTACTTCCAACTGTTTCTGTTTTTTAGTTTTTAAACACTAAAGAACCAAAACTATTTTTGAAAACTGTTTTTAGATAATGCTACCAAAAAGAGTTTTTTAGTTTTTAAATACTAAAATACTGAAAACGGTTTTATAAAACTGTTGAAAAAACAAACACTTAATATCTAATAGATATAACTTAGTCATCAATACATGTTGAATGGTAAAAAACTCGAGTTCAATACCTGCAGAATAATGTCGAGTTTTATGGGAAAGAACCTGAATGTGACTAAATCCCAAACTAACATAAAATGTGACAAATTTAATTAATTCTTAATTATTTCATAGAATAAGATAGATTTCTTTTGTTTATGTTAATAACAAACATAATTGTTTTGTTTTAAAATCTTGATATATGTTTTAATAAATGTGATATTTCATTAGACTATCTATATTTAAAATATATTATTAAATAAAAAATAATTACTACACAATTTAATAATTATATATAATATATAATCTCTATGTCTAATTACAATATAATACTTTAAGATTATGGAGTGTTAACCATATACTCATTCTAAACTAACAGCGTAACAACTAATATTTATATATCCAAAAACAAACAATACACTTATTTGAAAACTATTTCAGTTGAAATTTATTAAAAATTAAAAAAATTAATAGTCATTAATGATAAATTTTAACAATTTACTAAAAGTTTGTAAGAAAAAATGTGTTGTTAGCATTTCTTATATGAAAAATTGGTTTTCATTAATTATTGCTTCTAAAATACCTAGTTAATTTTAATTCATATGATTAAATACCACTCTTTTAACTTTATCTATATTTCTATTATTTAAAATTTAAAATATTAATTTACATAACAAATTTAATATTATCATTCTAAATTTACTAATTTTTTCATATTAGTTTACACTGTTTGATAATCAGGGACAAACGTAGTATATCATAATAAATATGATAATTAAAACTAAACAATAAAATAATATTTTTTTAAAATAGAAAAAGTTTTAATAAAATTTAAAGAAAATAATAAGGATTAAAAATTATGTTTAATTATATAGTTAATTTTAGGAAACAAATATATTTTTCTTTCATACAATATGAAATGGTCAATTTGTCTCCTAAATTTTTTATATTCTTTTGTTCATTTAATTTTAAAATGTTTTAATATCACCTTTTAGGTTTGAAAGTGTTGTTTAATATAACTTCTTTTTTTTTGCATAAAAAGATTATCTAAATTAGTTGAAGAACAAAAAAGTGTATATTTCATGAACAAAAAATGTATAAATTTATTTTGAGGAAACAAAAATGTACATTTTTTATTTTAGAGAACTATAATAATATTTTCCTGAAATTTAAATTAATTCATATATAATAATTCATTTAAAATAGTTTTAATAGACATATTTGTAATCTAAATGTAAATAATAGAAATATATTAAATTGACGTTTAACCGTGAAAAGAAAGTTAAGTTGACATCTTATTTTTAAATTTTTTTATTAAGTTAAAGGTTATCTCTATTTAATGTATAGTTATTACATTGTTTAATAATTATATTTAATTTAATAATATAATTTTAATATAACTGTTTTAGGCGAATCTTTTAATATAACAATAGCCGGATAAAGCATTACATTTTTACTCATTTTATTTAAAATATTTGTATTTTATAAACCTTTTTAGTCATGTTAAAAAAATTTTAACCTTATTTTTGCACAAAAAATTTCTATTTTTAAAACATTATCTTTTTCTGATTATTTATTTTTTAATTATTATTTTATACACTTAAAGTTATTTTGTGACAGATTTTTCATATCTAACTTTTTATTTTTTAAAAATAAATTTTTTTATATTTTTCTACACAATTAAATTTATTATTTAACATTATTCTTCACATCAAATTTTTTTTAACATTATTTATTTTGTATTATATAAATTTTTTAAAATTATTTTTCTACCCATTTAAACTTCCTTTTCAACATTATTTTTTCATATCAAACTTTTTACCTTTTTAAAACATTACTTTTTTTAATTATTTTCCTATACATTTACAGCTATTTTGCAATATAATTTTTCTAATTTACTTTATATTTTTTAAAATAACAACATTTACATATTTTCTTACACATTTAAATTTATCACTCATATTATTCTTTACATTGATTTTTTTTATTTTTTAAAAAAATATTTTTTTCCTTATTCTTCATAATATTTTTTATATTATTTTCTGCTCATTTAAATTTTTTCAACAATATTTTTTCAAATTGAAATTTTTTATTTTTTAAAACATTATCATTTTACATCAACCAAAATTTTCTTAATTATTTTAAAAGCATTATTTGTATTGTCCAAATATTATCAATTTTTTATACTCATTTAAAATTTTTAACATTATTTTTCACATAATTTTTTTATTTTTAAATTCTACCTTTTTAAATTATCTGAAATTTTTATTATTTTTTTACACATTTTAAATTATTTTGGAACATAATTTTTCACATTTATGTTTTTTTATTTTCTAAAATTACTTTTTTTACATATTTTTATATTGAGCCTAATAAATGCTACCAAATTTGACATAATTATCTTCTTCGTAAAAGATAATTTAATAGATTATTTAAAATTTTTTTATTAAAGATTGTAACGGTAGCTATCATTGAGCCTAATAAATACTAAAAGTTTTGACATAATTATCTTCTTTGTAAAAGATAATTTAATAGATTATTTAATGTTTCTTTATTAAAGGTAATAATGCTAACTATCATTTGGCCTAATAAATGCTAAAAATTTTAACATAATTATCTTCTTTGTAAAAGATAATTTAATACATTATTTAAAATTTCTTTATGAAAGATCATAACGGTAACTATTATTGATATTAACAAATGGTAAAACATTTGAAATAATTATCTTCTTTGTAAAAGATAATTTAATAGATTATTTAAAATTTCTCTATTAAAGATCATAATGGAACTCTCATTGGGCCTAATAAAAGTTAACAAATTTGACATAATTATCTTTTTTGTAAAATATAATTTAATAGATTATTCAAAAAATTCTTTATTAAAGATCATAACGGTAACTATCATTGGGCCTAATAAATGCTAAAAAATTTGACATAATTATCTTCTTTGTAAAAGATAATTTAATACATTATTTAAAATTTCTTTATGAAAGATCATAACGGTAACTATTATTGAAATTAATAAATGGTAAAACATTTGACATAATTATCTTCTTTATAAAAGATGATTTAATAGATTATTTAAAATTTCTTTATTAAAGATCATAATGGTAACTATCATTGGACCTAATAAATGCTAAAAAATTTGAAATAATTATCTTCTTTGTAAACGATAATTTAATAGATAATTCAAAATTTCTTTATTAAAGATGATAACGGTACCTATCATTGGACTTAATAATTGCTAAAAAATTTTATATTACTATCTTCTTTGTAAAAGATAATTTAATAGATTATTTAAAATTTCTCTATTAAAGATCATAACGGAACTCTTATTGGGCCTAATAAAAGTTAACAAATTTGACATAATTATCTTTTTTGTAAAATATAATTTAATAAATTATTCAAAAAATTCTTTATTAAATATCATAACAGTAACTATCATTGGGCCTAAAAAATTTAAGTTAATTATCTTTTTTGTAAAAGATAATTTAATAGATTATTTAAAGTTTCTTTATTAAAGATCGTAACAGTAACTATCACTGGTCTAATAAATGCTGAAAAATTTGACATAATTATCTTGTTTGTACAAGATAATTAAAGAGATTATTTTAAATTTCTTTATTAAAGATCATAATGGTAGCTATTATTGAGCCTGATAAATGGTAAAAAATTTGACATAATTATGTTTTTTGTAAAAGATAATTTAATAGATTATTCAAAAAATTTTTTATTAAAGATCATAACGGTAACTATCATTGGGCCTAATAAATGCTAAAAAAATTCAACATAATTATCTTTTGTGTGAAAGATAATTTAATATATTATTTTAAATTTTTTTATCAAAGATCATAACGGTAACTATTATTGGACCAAATAAATGGTAAAAAACATAAAATAATTATCTTTTTGTAAACGATAATTTAATAGATTATTTAATATTTCTTTATTATGCATCATAACGGTAACTATCATTAGGTTTAATAATTGTTAAAAATTTTGATATAATTATCTTCTTTGTAAAAGATAATTTAATAGATTATTTAAAATGTCTTTATTAAAGATCGTAACAGTAACTATCATTGGGCCTAATAAATGCGAACAAATTTGACACTATTATCTTCTTTGGAAAAGATAATTTAATACATTATTTAAAATTTCTTTATTAAAGATCATAATGGTAACTATGATTGGGCCTAATAAATGCTATAAAATTTGACATAATTATCTTCTTTGTAAAAGATAATTTACTAGATTATTTAAACATTCATTATTAAATATTATAACGGTAACTATCATGGGGGCTAATGATTTCTACAAAATTTGACATAATTATCTTCTTTATAAAAAATAATTTAATTAATTATTTAAAATTTATTTATTAATAATCATAGCGCTAACTATAATTTGGCTACTAAATGCTAAAAAATTTGACATAATTATCTGCTTTTTAAACGATAAATGCTAACAAATGCTAACAAATGTGACATAATTATCTTCTTTGTAAAAGATAATTTAATAGATTATTAAAAAATTTCTTTATTAAAGATCACAATGGTAACTATCATTGGGCCTACCAAATGCGAAAAAATTTGACATAATTATCTTCTTTGTAAAAGATAATTTAAAAGATTATTTTTCAATTTCTTTATTAAAGATCAGGATGGTAACCATTATTGGGCCTAATAATGATAAAAAATTTGACACAATTTGTAAAATATAATTTCATAGATTATTTAAATTTTTTCTTATTAAAGATCATAACGGTAAGGCCTAATAAATACTAAAAAGTTAACGTAATTATCTTCTTTATAAAAGATAATTTAATAAATTATTTGAAATTTCTTTTTTAAAGATCATGATGGTAACTATGATTGGGCATAATAAATGCTAAAAAATTTGACATAATTATCTTGTTTGTAAAAGATAATTTAATGGATTATTTTAAAATTTCATTACAAAAGATCATAATGGTAACTATCATTGGGTCTAATAAAAGCTAAAACATTTGACATAATTATACTTTATGTAAAAGACAAGTTAATAGATTACTTAAACATTCTTTATTAAAGATCATAATGGTAACTATCAGTTGGCCTAATAAATGCTAAAAATTTTGACATAATTATCTTATTTGTAAAATATAATTTAATAGATTATTTTGAATTTCTTTATGAAGTATTATAATGGTAACTATCATTGGGCCTAATAAATGCTAAAAACTTTCACGTCATTATCTTTTTTTTAAAAGACAATTTAATATATTATTTGAAATTTCTTTATTAAAGATCATAACTGTAACTATCATTGGGCATAATAAATGTTAAAAAACTTGACATAATTATCTTCTTTGTAAAACATAATTTGATAGATTATTTAATATTTCTTTATGAAAGATGATAACGGTAACTATCATCGGACGTAATAAATGCTAAAAAAGCTTGACATAATTATCTTCTTTGAAATACATATTTTAATATATTATTTAAAATTTCTTTATGAAAGATTATATAGGTAACTATCATTCGGCCAAATAAATGATAAAAAACTTGACATAATTATCTTCTTTGAAAAATATAATTTAATAGATTATTTACAATTTCTTTATGAAAGATCATAATGGTAACTATTATTGGGCTTAATAAAAGCTAAAAATTTTGGCATAATTATCTTCTTTGTAGAAGATAATTTCATAGATTATTTTCAATTTCTTTATGAAAGATAATAACGGTAACTTTCATTGAGCCTAATAAATTCTAAAAAAATTGACAATAACTATCTTCTTCATAACAAACAATTTAATAGATTATTTGAAATTTCTTTATTAAAGATCATCACAGTAGCTATCATTGGGCATAATAAATAGTAAAAACTTGACATAATTATATTTTTTGTAAAAGATAATTTAATAGATAATTTAATATTTCTTTATGGAAGATCATAATGGTAACTATCATTGGCCTAATAAATGCTAAAAATTTGACATAATTATCTTCTTTGTAAAAGATAATTTAATAGATTACTTAAACATTCTTTATTAAATATTATAGCAATAACTATAATTGAGCTAATAAATGCTAAAAATTTTGACATAATTGTCTTCTTTGTAAAATATAATTTAATAGATTATTGAAAATTTCTATATTAAAGATCATAATAGTAACTATCGTTGGACCTAATAAATGCTAAAAAATTTGACATAAATATCTTCTTCATAAAAGATAATTTAATAGATTACTTAAACTTTCTTTGTTGAAGATCATAACAGTAAGTATCATTGTGCCTAATAAATGCTAAAAAAATTGACATAATTATCTTATTTGTAAAAGATAATTTAATAGATTATTTTAAATTTCTTTATGTAAGATAATAACGGTAACTATCATTGAGTCTAATAAATTCTAAAAAAACATGACAATAATTATCTTCTTTATAAAAGACAATTTAATATGTTATTTGAAATTTCTTTATTAAATATCATAAAGGTGAGTATCATTGGGTCTAGGAAATGATAAAACATTTGACATAATTATCTTCTCTGTAAAAGATAACTTAAAAAATTATTTAAAATTTCTTTATTAAAGATCATAACGGTAACTATAATTGGGCATAATAAATGTTAAAAAACTTGACATAATTATCTTTTTTTGTAAAAGATAATTTAATAGATTATTTAATATTCCTTTATGAAAGATCATAACGGTAACTATCATTGGCCTAATAAATGCTAAAAAATTTGATATAATTATTTTGTTTATAAAAGATAATTTAATAGATTCCTTACGCTTTCTTTATTGAATATCATAATGATAGCTATCATTGGGTCTAATAAATGCTAAAAAATTTGACATAATTATCTTATTTGTAAAAGATAATTTAATAGATTATTTTAAATTTCTTTTTTAACGATGATAACCATAACTATTATTGGGCCTAATAAATGCTAAAAAAGTTGACATAATTATCTTCTTTATAAAAGATAATTTAATTGATTATTTGAAATTTCTTTATTAGAGATCATAAGGGTAACTATCTTTGGGGCTAAGAAATGCTAAAAAATTTGACATAATTATGTTGTCTGTAAAAGATAATTTCATAGATTTTTTGAAATTTCTTTATTACAGATCATAACAGTAACTATCATTGGGCCTAAGAAATGCTAAAAAATTTGACATAATTATCTTTTTTGTAAAAGATAATTTCATAGATTATTGAAAATTTCTTTATTAAACATCATAACAGTAACTATCATTGGGCCTAGAAAATGCTAAAAAATTTGACATAAATATCTTCTTCATAAAAGTTAATTTAATAGATTACTTAAACTTTCTTTATTAAAGATCATAACGGTAACTATCATTAGGCCTAATAAATACTAAAAAATTTGACATAATTATCTTCTTTGGAAAAGATAATTTTGATAGATTACTTACACTTTCTTTATTAAATATCATAACGGTAATTATCATTGGGCCTAATAAATGCTAAAAAATTTGACATAATTATCTTATTTTGTCAAAGATAATTTAATAGATTATTTTAAATTTCTTTATGAAAGATCATAACGGTAACTATCATTGAGCCTAAGAAATACTAAAAAAGTTGACATAATTATCTTCTTTATAAAAGATAATTTAATAGATTATTTAAATTTTATTTATTAGAGATCATAATGGTAATTATCTTTGGGGCTAATAAATGCTAAAAAAATTGGCATAATTATGTTGTTTGTAAAATATAATTTCATAGATTATTCAAAATTTCTTTATTAGAGATCATAACGATAACTATCATTGGGCCTAAGAAATGCTAAAAAATTTGACATAATTAACTTCTTTGTAAAAGATAATTTAATAGATTATTGAAAATTTCTTTATTAAAGATCATAACAGTAACTATCATTGGGCCTAGAAAATGCTAAAAAATTTGACATAAATATCTTCTTCATAAAAGTTCATTTAATAGATTACTTAAACTTTCTTTATTAAAGGTCATAACGGTAACTATCATTAGGCCTAAGAAATACTAAAAAAGTTGACATAATTATCTTCTTTATAAAAGATAATTTAATAGATTATTTGAAATTTATTTATTATAGATCATAATGGTAACTATCTTTGGGGCTAATAAATGCTAAAAAAATTGACATAATTATGTTGTTTGTAAAATATAATTTCATAGATTATTTAAAATTTGTTTATTATAGATTATAATGGTAACTATCATTGGGCCTAAGAAATGCTAAAAAATTTGACATCATTATCTTCTTTGTAAAAGATAATTTAATAGATTATTTAAAATTTCTTTATTCAAAATCATAAAAACTATCTTTAGCACTAACAAATGCTAAAAAATTTGACATAATTATCTTTTTTGTAAAAGATAATTTAATAGAATATTGAAAATTTGTTTATTAAAGATCATAACGGTAACTATTTTTGGGCCTAATAAATGCTAAAAAATTTGACAGAATTATCTTCTTTGTAAAAGATAATTTAATAGATTACTTAAACTTTCTTTATTAAAGATGATAACGGTAATTATCATTGGGCATAATAAATGCTAAAAAATTTGATATAATTATCTTATTTGTAAAATATTATTTAATAGATTATTGAAACTTTTTTTATTAAAGATGATAACGGTAACTGTCATTGGGCCTGACAATTTCTAAAAAATTGACATAATTATTTTCTTTGTTAAAGATAATTTAATAGATTATTTTAAAATTCTTTTTTAAAGATGATAACGGTAACTATCATTGGGCTAATAATGGCTAAAAAATTTGATATAATTATGTTCTTTGTAAAAGTGGTTATTTCATGTTCATCGTGTTCATCAATAATAATTTTGATATCACATATTTATTGTGATTACCTTTTGCATTTTGCAAAAATTTTTTAAATTAGGATATTAAAATTGAGTAAATTACTTTTTCCAAGATATTTAAATTACATTTTTCTTCAATTCTTTTTTCTTAAAAGTGACTCTTTTCCAGTTGGCAAGAAGGGTGTCTTCTAGCGTGGTCGAGTTTAACATATGTTCACCTTGTACCAGTTGAAAAGGGGTACTATAGATAAAAGGAAATGATATAGTTACTGTCATTCAATTTTAAAAATATCATCTCGAGAACATGCTCTTGTTCTTATAATTGGTTTCTATTAGTATTTCCATGATTGGGTTGTTTCTTTTCCAATTTTCCAAAGTAATATATGACTTTCATATCACCACCTTCAATTCAACAATTGACCCACAACATCCGTAACACTGCTAGAATGTTCTACCCGTAAAATGCAAACTCATTCCAAAATAAACTCAACAAACAAAACAAACAAGGAAAAAATGCGGAAAAGATCTATTATAATTTATACAATTAATAGATAAAAAATCTAAACCAGTATATATATAGATACAACTCCATAATACTGCTTTGCTGCTCATTTTCAGAGACATCTCTTGGCATTTTTATGCTGCCATAATTTTTTGTTATTTCATATCGGTTGTGTTTTGTTATTTTAGAGACATATGTTTCCATCTTTTTATGCCGCTATAAATTTTTTCTATTCATATTAGTTTTTTTTTTTTATTTCAGAGATATCTCTTGTAATTTTTTTAATGCTTCCATACGTTTTGTTTTGCTATGCATCTCTGCCTAATTTTATTAATGTGATTAAGGTCATTCTGTAAGCTGCAGTGATACAACTTATCTCTTAAATTATGGGTTGTTTGAAAAGTTTTAAGTTTGTCTCTTAAAATAAATTAAATGGTGTTAATTATGAAGCTTTAAGGTTCATTCTCCTATTTACCTTATTCGTTAAGACTTATGTTTCAAAGAAATTATGATTATGGGTTCTCTCTTCACTTTTCTTCCATATCTTCAATGAAATTGTCCTTTGTATACAACTCCGTCTCGTTTTATTATTATTATTAAGGTCAATCTATAAGTTGGAATGCTAATAGTTATTTCAATTTTGAAGTAGTTCATGAAGAGAGAAATATGTTGCTTAAATTTTGACTCATAATCTTGTTTGTTTTTTCACCTGTATTTAGGGGAGCATTAGTAACATTGTTAACACAAAGTTTTATTTTAATTATTTTTGTTGTTATGGTTTGTTTAACTAGCATGTAAACATCTAATAGGTATAACTTAGTCGACAATACATACTGAATGGTAAAAAACTCAAGTTAAATACCTGCAAAATAACATTGAGTTTATGGGAAAGAACCTGAATGTGACTAAATTCCAAGCTCACATCTCTAAAATGTAACAAAGTTAATTAATTTCTAATTATTTTGTTTTAATCCCAAGCTGACATCTCTAAAATGTGACACCGATAGAATAAGATAGATTTCTTTTGTTTAGGTTAATAACAAACTTAATTATTTTGTTTAAAATCTTCATATATGTTTAATAAATATGATATTTCATTAGACTATCTATATTTAAAATATATTATTAAATAAAATCTAATCACTACACAGTTTAATAATTATATAATATATAATATATAATCTCTATCCCTAATTACAATATAATATTTTAAGATTATGGAGTGTTAATCATATACTCATTCTAAAATTAACAGTGTAACAATTAATATTTATATATCCAAAATAAAAAAATACACTCATTCTAAAACTATTTAGTTGAAATTTATTAAAAATTAATAGTCATTAATGATAAATTTTAATCACTTACGAAAGAGTTTGTAGGAAAAAATGTGTTATTAGCATTTTTTATTAATTATTTTTTATAAAAGATTGATTTCCATTAATTATTTCTTAAACACCTAGTTAATTTTAATTCATATGATTAAATACCACTCTTTTAAATTTATCTATATTTCTATTATTTAAAATTTAACAATATTAATTTCCACAACAAATTTAATATTATTATTCTAAATTTACTAATTTCTTAATATTATTTTACACTGTTTTATAATTAGGGATGAGCGTAGTATATAATAATAAATATGTTAATTAACACTATAAATAAAAAAATCGTTTTTTTTAAAAAGAAAAAAAAATTGATAAAATTTTAAGAAAATAATAAGGATTAAAAAGGATTTTTTAATTATATAGTTAATTTTAGTAAACAAATATATTTTTCAAAACATTACTTTTTCAAAACATTTTTAATTATTTTTAATTATATAGTTCATATTCAACATTTTACCTTTTCAAAACATTACTTTTTTTAATTATTTTCCTATACATTTACAGTTATTTTGCAATATAATTTTTATAATTTATTTTTATATTTTTTAAAATAACAATATTTACATATTTTCTTACACATTCAATTTTTTAGTCATATTATTTTTTACATTGATTTTTTTTTATTTTTAAACAAATATTGTTTTTCCTTATTCTTCATATTGATCTTTTTTATATTAATTTCTACTCATTTAATTTTTTTCAACATTATTTTTTAAAATTGAACTTTTTTTTATTTTTTAGAACATTATCATTTTACATTATCCAAAATTTTCTTAATTATTTTAAAAAAATTATTTGTATTATCCAAATATTATCATTTTTTATACTCATTTAAAATTTTTAACATTATTTTTTACATAATTTTTTTATTTTTAAATACTACCTTTTTAAATTATCTGAAATTTTTATTATTTTTGTACACATTTTAAATTATTTTGGAACATAATCTTTTCACATTTACGTTTTTTTATTTTCTAAAATTACTTTTTTTACATATTTTTATATTGGTTTATATTTACTCTGCAACATTTTTCTTCACATTGAATTTTATTTATTTTTTTACACTATATAAACCTTTACATTTTTTTAAAACATAGAAACTAAACGTTAGAAAATTTATCAATAAATTTTTAAAAAGTAAAATTAAAAAAGAAAATGCGGACATATAAATTGACAGAGCACTCTTGGTACCATTCAAAAGAGAGAAACAAATTAAAGAAAGAAGAGATTTGCATTGAGTTCGACTCCGAGTGAGTGCCACCGCAAGAACTCATCGTCTTCGCGCTGTAACGACTCAAAATTGAAGAGCTTTCTATGTGCCACCCCGTCTTCACGGTAGCTCCCACGCCGGAGCAAATCTCTGTCTGTGCGAACCACGTCAAGTGCCGTCAAACAACACAACTCTACTGTTCGATTCTTTGTTAGTACTGGACTCAGGTAGGAGATGAAGAAACTTCTATGTAAGAATCTTTTTCTTTTTTCTTTTTTCTTTTTTCTTTCTTCATTGTTTGTTCTTTCTTTCTCAATTGACATGCATTGATTCTTCTTTGTGTACAGCGCCATGTTAGGATCTTTTTCTATGCATTTTCAAGTGGTGGCAAAGGACAGAAGGAAAGGGTATAGTTACTGCCGTCAACAACGCTTTCAATTTTAATCGAACCGGCTGTTGCGTTGTTATACACAGTAAGTTTAGCTTTCTTTTATCCTTTTTAAATACCAAAATTTGAGATTATAATTTTTAACACGGTTTTCGAATTCTCTGTTTGGCTCAAAAATCACTTTGTCTTAATCTCTGAATTATTGATATGTTGTTTTAGTATATCAATTATCAGTTTTCTTTGATAGCACTTTTTGACACGAGTAATAGAACTACTGCCAAAATAAGTTTAAAAGTTTTTTGTTATGACTTTTTCTGTTTGACTTCATCAAATCATAATGTTACAGTTTTAAAAAAAAATTGTCTTAATATTTCATTCTGTTCATTACTGTGAAAAACATGTTCCATGTTGTGATAATGTGGTATCCTTGCCGAGAGACATCTCTATTCAATTTCAAGGTGATCCTATATTAGAGTTTAAAAAAATCAGTTTGTTACTGTGTTAAGATACTGTTAAAAAAGGAGGCTAAGAATCAATGGATACAAAAAAATTAGAAAAAAGGAGGCTAAGAATCATTGGATATCAAAAGATCAGAGAAAGATTTTCTACTCCCCCTCAAGGAACTTGTATCATGGGATTCGTGACAAAATAATCATCTCCATCTTTCATTCTTAGATTAGAAAAAGGAACTTCAATTGTCTGATTTATACTGTAAGAACTTCAATTGTATTATGTGATGTTTCCTGCTTTCACGTTTGTATATTGTATGTATAAAATAATAATATGTATATTTTACTGAGATTTGCCATTTCTGAGTGACGTGAGATATAGATAGATCACTTCATTAGGAAAGAGATGAATGAGCTAATCATAATGAAAGGAACTCTAAATCAAATACAGTGTTGATGCTATCAATGAAATGCTCAAAAAGCTTAGGCATTATCAATGGGAAATGCAACGTTGCCTAATTGTGCTTTTTGCAAGCTAAGCTATAATCAATTTATTATTATAACTAGATTAAGATGCCACATCCCTTTCTGTCCCTCTGCATCTACGCCTATCATTGTAGCCATTGAATGCATCTCATATCTTAATATCAACATCCTTTAATTTCTTCATCTACTTCTCCCTCTGTATCTTCATCTACTTCTTTCCATACTCAAGGAACCCCATTCTATGCAATTTCCTATTTTATGGCTTAACATTTTGATTTTCATCTTATTTTGGAGGATGATTACATTTGACAACACAATCAAAATAAAAAGAAGAAGAGCTTTAATATTTTGTACCATCCTACCCTAATACATAAATTAAATACTCTTAGTCCTTAAGTTTCTATAAAATCAACTATTTTCAAAGCATATCTTATTAATTAAAAAAGTAAAAACTATAAGGGGTCATCTTCAGGAGATTTTCTCTCCAGAAAACATTTTAACCACCTGTTTTATTCTCTCTTCCTTTATAACAATGTAATAATTAGTTAACAAGATTTTAAATAACGTTAGCCAAAAACAAAATTATTAGATAGTTCTATACAGCTGTATCCAATATCCATAGTCTCAAGTCAATATCTATATCTACATGACATGCTAGATATGTTTCAAGCGGCTAATACCATCTCTAGTAATAAATATGTCAATGCAGCAGTCTTGGGTAGTAAAATTATCGGGCTATAATTGTCAATGCAGCATAAACTTCAGTGAAAAGTTTAATCATCCTAATTTGTAAAATAGTACAATTTTTTATGGGAGAAATATATCCCGAAAATGACAGCTTACTTGTATAACAAAATATTCTTTTCAAAGGCCATGCACTTACATTATATGATTTATGAGATCACCTATTGTACAATTGCTACTTACTTATAATTATATAACAAAGCCAATATGTTGTAGCATTCCTTCTATTTATAGAGATTCTTGTTTGTGTACAACTGTGATGTTAGAATCTCTTTCTATGCATTCTCTTGACTGATGTTGATTTGATTGTTAATAATAAATTCTTGGTCATCATTCTTTATTTAGTAAAGAATGAAATAGAGAGATTGTCAATGTGTTTTGCTAATAATTCTGTGGGATGTTGATTTTCAAGATGAATAAAGTATCTTCGCCATTCGCAAATCACTTAGTAGGAAAGTTTTATGCATTCCATGTTTCTACTCTTAGTTTATGAGGGTGCATTCTTGGTTATCTCTAGTTTTCACCTTCTTTAATGGATGAACGATGTGATTTAAGAAAGTTACAATACATTCTTGAGTTTATGTGTGCTAAATGTTATTTATGATTCATAGTACATCTAGATTATCACTATTGTGAATTTTTAAGGTATGATGTTTGGAGATGGTTATATAAAATCCAGGTATAATATACGGAGCTTATGAAGGAATAAACCACATAGTGCAAACTTATATTAGGTCCTTTTTTTTTGTCCTTTTTATTTTTATTTAAAATACCACTTATAACAAATTATAAATATCAATGGTTGATGCGATGAGTGAGTCAGGCTTATGAACTTGACGAGTATAAAAAGAAAACTAGTGTGACATCTACCAGAGTTTGTGAAATACCCACATAGCCTTAGTATTGCACTTTTTCGTACTAGAAAACACATGATGAATTTTCATGGCAAGCAGTGCTTTCATCCAATACATCTCAAATTTTCTAAAACTCAACCATTATTGCAGACTCTTAGACACCACCAGAGACCCCTTGCACCCCAATATCCATGCAGTGCTATTTCCAAGTGGCAACGGACAAAAGGAAAGAATACAGTTACCGTGATTCAATTTTAAATGAACCAGGTGCTTTGTTGTTATACCCGGTAAGTTTAACTTCCTTTGTTATTTTTTAAATGCCAAAATTTTATATTATAATTTTTTAACATGGTTTTCTTTGATTGGATCAAGAGTCTCTTTTGTCTTAATCTTTGAATTATATGTTGTTTAGTTTACAAGTAGTATATCTATCCTTTTGGGCTATTGGTAGTATTATTTCAATAACTTAACCATAACCAATAAATAATCATATCTGGAAATAGTTATATAATTTATTATAAGCAGTCACCATTATATAATTGGTTATATAAACAGTTATACATTTATAACTAGTTACATAATGGAATATGTAAATAACCAGTTATTTAACTAGTTATTTTATCAATAACCGATTAAATAATCAATTTTGTAAAATAAGATTATTCTTAAAATTGTGTTTTCTACTTAATATATTTCTCACATGGATGTGTTGTAACACCCTAGTTTCTATAATTTATTATTTGTATGTTTTACATGTATTAAATATTTTATAAGATTATTAGTGACAAATCTAATGTGGTTTTATTCAAAATAAATAAATAAAATATATATTTCAAGTTTAGAAATAGAAATTACTTCGTACATTTTAACTATTTTTTAACAATATTGTATAGGAACTGTTATAACAACAACAATAATAAAGTAAAATGAAAATAAAATATGCAAAATTCTACAAATTAAGTCTTACATTTAGACACCTAATTAGTCATGTGATGAAATTAACTAGATATTTTTATATATGTCCTGAATTCTCTGATTGTGTTTTAATTAAAAAAATAAAATAAATAAATAAGCTTATTAAATTAAAAAGAGTCAGTGAGAGTTTCTTTATATATATGTGTATAAAAAAATGAAATGAAACTAAATTTTTTGAAAAGCTGACCAAGAAGGAGAAGTCCATAGTGATGTCCTCCCATACTTGGTGTGGTATCGGTAAGGGTTGTAGAAACCATGCTTTCTTCTTTGGGACATATTTGTTTTGCTGACAAATGGTGCAATATGTTTTTTTTTGTGTCTGCATAGAGACCCATCCAAGTGAAAAGAGACGATGAGTCGAGGTTGTTGAGAAAGTGAGTGCCCTGCTCAGGGAGAAGCATGATATTCAAACACCAATTGGGAGCAGAGGTTCTATCACTAAGGTATATAAATTCTTTCCTTTAACTAAAGCAATCCATCTAAAACTGAATATTCATGTTGTTCTACTAATGTCTTAAAAAGTTGAATGTCTTCCTGATCTGTGTGATAATATTCTCTTAAGGATTACAACATGGTCGAGGTTGTTGAGAAAGTGAAAGACAAGAGAAGTGAATCATATGGATGAATTCAGGAAAGTGAATCAGCCATGATGTTCAGTTTACCAGGTTTGTAGAGGATTTTAAAATTATACCCTTGCAATTTTAGTGTCCATTTCACTTGTTATTGTGTCTGAATTTTTTGAAAGTAACTTTTTGAGACTCTTATAATCTTTGAAAATGGTAAATTCTCTGCCCACCAAGTATTGAAACCAATTTTTGACAACCTCTGTGATTGCAAATAGTTCTCTAACATAGGTAGAGGAAGTCTGCATGCTTCTACAGATTTTTTTGCTAAACAAAGGATGGTTGTCTTGAAGAAAAATCACCTCTACTGCAAGTTGAGAGGCATCACTTTCAATGGAAAATGGCCTTGAGAAGTTTGGAAGTTGAAGCACCGGAGTAGTGACAAGTTTTTCTTTTAACATTGTAAAAGGAATTTTTTGTTGTATCTGACCATTGTAAAGTAGTATGACTAGTGAAGTCGATGAGGGGAGCAGCGAGAGAGGTGTAGGACTTAATAAATTTTCTGTAGAAGCCGGTGAGTCCGAGAAACCCGTTTAAATGCATGAGAGAACGTGGTCTAGGCCATGCAACCATTGCTTGGATTTTTTAGGGGTCAGGGGCCACTTGGCCATCAGAAATTATGTGCCTAAGTATTGAATTGAATCAACTCTGAAAACACACTTAGATAACTTAACATAAAAGTTATTTTGAACAAGAATTTCTAAAATTAATCTAAGATGTTTTAAATGAGAAATTAGGGAAGGACTATAAATTAGTATATCATAAAAAAAAACTAAGACAATCCAGTTTAGATAGGATCTTAGGATATCGTTTATTGCAGCCTGAAAAGTAAAAGGTTCCTTCGTATCATTTCTTGGATAATAATGATCATAACATTTTTTTGGGAATAAGGGTAATGGTAGAGTTTGAAATTGATTTGGTAGTGTTAGGTTTTAGGGGAATATGGTGGTCATGGTCACGATGTTGGGGAAAGCCTTTGGGAATTTGGAAGAGGTGTGGAAATTCATCAACAACTTGTTGAATGGAATGTAAATTCATCTACTAGTAGTCCTAGCCCACTAGTAGTCCTAGTCTACTAGTAGTCCTAGATTGCTAGTAGTCCTAGCCTACCAATAGTGCTACTCTACCAATAATGCTAGTCTACCAATAATGCTAGTCTACTAGTACTACTAGTCTACTAGTAGTCCTAATCTAATAGTAGCACTAGTTTACTAATAATGTTAATCTGCTGGTACTGCTAGTCTACTAGTAGTTCTAGTCTACGAGTAATGTTAGTCTACTAGTAGTGTTAGCTTACTAGTATTGCTAGTCTTCAAGTAGTCCTAGTCTACTAGTAGTGTTACTATTAGTAGTTTTAGTCTACTAATAATGCTCGTACTAGTAGTGCTAGTCTACTATCAGTGCTAGTCTATTGCTAGTGCTACTCTACTAGTCATCATAGTTTACTCGTCATGCTAGTCTACTAGTAGTGTGATTCTACTACTAGTCCTAGTCTACTAGTAGTGCTAGTTTACTAGTACTACTAATCTACAAGGAGTGCTAGTCTATAAGGAGTGCTAGTTTACTAGTAGTGGTAGTAATGCTAATTTACAAGTAGTTGTTGTAATGGTAGTTTACCTATAGTGTTAGTCTATTAGTGGTGCTAGTCTATTAGTAGTGTTATCCTACTAGTAATGCTAGTCAACTAGTAGTGTTAATCTACCACAAGTGCTAGTCTATATGTAGTGCCAGTTTACTAGTACTCTTACTCTGCTAGTCTACTAATAGCGGTAGCCTACTGTTATCATGGGTTTACTAGTAGTGCTAGTCTAGTAGTACTACTAGTTTACAAGTATTAGTAGTTTTTTAGTAGTGCTAGTATACTAATAGTGCTAGTCTCGTAATAGTGCTAGTTTACTAATAGTACGCGTCTATTGGAGTGTTAGTCTACCAGTAGTGCGTCTATTACTAGTGCTAGTCTACGAGTAATGCTAGTTTACTAGTAGTGCTAGTCTACTAGTAATGTTAGTTGGCTAGTACTGGTAGTTTAATAGTATCACTAGTTGATTACTAGTGTTAGTCTACTATTAGTGTTAGTTTACAAGTAATGCTAGTCTATTAGTAGTGCGAGTCTACCGGTAGTTCTAATCTACTAGTAATGCCAGTCGACGAGTCTTACTAGTTTCCTTGCACTACTAGTTTGTAGTCTACTAGTACTAGTAGTCTATTAATAGTGCTAGTATACTAGTATTACTAGTCTACTAGTAGTGTTTGTCTACTAGTAGTGTTTGTCTACTAGTAATGCTAGTCTACTAATAGTGCTAGCCTACTAGTGGCACTAGTTTACTGATAGTGCTAGTTTAATAATAGTTCTAGTTTACTAGTAGTTCTCGTCTATTAGTAGTGCTAGTCTACTTGTTTGCTTTGTTATTAGTAGTGTCAGTCTACTAGTAACATTAGTTTACAAGTAGTGCTAGTCTATCACATTGTTAGTCCAACATAGTGCTAGTAAGCTAGTGATGCTAGTCTACCATTAGTGTTAGTCTATTAGTAGTACTTGTACTAGTAATGTTAGTCTATTAGTAGTACTTGTACTAGTAATGCTAGTCTATTAGTAATGTTATTACTAGTAGAGCTAGTCTACTAGTAACATCACTCCAGCAGCAATCATAGCTTACTAGTAGTACTAGTCTACTAGTAGTCCTAGTCTGTTAGTAGTAATAGTACAAGTCGTGCTAGTCTACTGATAGTGCTAGTTTACTAGTAGTTCAAGTCTACTAGTAATGATAGTTTACTAGTAGTGCTAGTCTACGATTATATTAGTATACTAGTAGTGTTAGTTTACTAGTAGTGTTAGTTTACTAGTAGTGCTAGTCTACTAGTATTGTTAATTTATCAGTATTACTAATCTACTAGTAGTGCTAGTTTACTAGTAATGTTAGTTTATTATAAGTGCTAGTGTACTACTAATTTTAGTATAGTAGTAGTGCTAGTTTACTAGTAGTCCTCTTTAGTTAGTCGTGCTAGTAGTAGTACTGCTAGTCTACTAGTAGTTCTAGTCTACTAGTAGTGCTAGTCTACGAGTGTGTTAGTATACTAAAAGTGTTATTTTACTTGCAATGCTAGTCTACTGGTAATGTTAGTATACTAGTAATGTTAGTCTACCAGTAGTGCTAGTGTACTTGTAGTTCCAGTCTACTACTAGTTTTAGTGTACCAGTAGATATAGTTTACTAGTAGTGCTAGTCTACTAGTAGTGCTAGTCTACTAGTAGATCTAGTCTACTAGTAGTGCTAGACTACTAGTGGTGCTAGACTACTAGTGGTGCTAGTCTACTATTAGCGTTGGTTTACTAGTAGTCCTACTTTACTAATAGTAGTGCTAGTAATATTAGCGCTAGTCTACTAGTGGTGCTAGTCTATTACTAATGATAGTACTAGTAGTATGAGTCTACTAGTAATGTTAGTCTACTTGTAGTCCTAGTCTACTAGTACTATTACTCTGCTAGTATTGCTACTCTACTAGTAATGCTACTCTCCTACTAGTAATGCTAGTCTACAAGCAATGTTAATCTAATAGTAGTGCTAATCTACTAATAGTGGTAGTCTATTGGTAGTGCTCGTCTCTTAGTGATGTCAGTACTAGTAGTGTTAGTCTACTAGTCATGTTAGTTTACTAGTAGCTCTATTCTTTCGGTAGTGCTTGGTTACTGGTAATGCTAGTGTATTGGTAGTGCTAGTCTACAAGTAGTGCTAGCCTATAAGTGTGTTAGTATACTAGTAATGTTATTCTACTTGTTGTGCTAGTCTACATGTAGTGCTACTTTACTAGTAGTGTTAGAATACTAGTATTGCTAGTCTACTAGTATTAATGCTAGTCTACTTGTAGTTCTAGTCTACTAATAGTTCTAGTTGACTAGTAGATGTAGTCTACTAGTAGTACTAGTCTACTAGTAGTGCTAGTTTACTATTAGTGTAAGTTTACTAGTAGTCCTAGTCTTCTAGTAGTGCTGGTACTCATAGTACTAGTGTACTAGTGGTCTAGTCTACTAGTAGTTCTAGTGTACTAGTTGTGTTAGTTTACTAATAGTTCTAGTCTATTAGTAGTCCTAGTCTATTAGTAGTGTGACTCTACTAGTAGTGTTACTTTACCAGTAGTGTTACTCTACTAGTAGTGCTACTCTACCAGTAGTTCTAGTCTACAAGTAATGTTAACCTAATAGTAGTGCTAGTTTACTATTAGTGCTAGTCTACTAGTTGTGCTAGTACTACTATTGCTAGCCTAGTAATTGTGTTAATTTACTAGTGGTTCTAGTTTATTAGTAGTTCTAGTCTACGAGTAGTGCTTGTCTTTTAGTAGTGTTGGGCTACTTGAAGTGTTGGTTTACTAGTAGGCCTAGCTAGTAGTATTGCTAGTTTAATAGCAATGCTAGTCTACTTGGTTATGGGCTTGACCTAGGACTAATAAAGAAGGAGGATGACTTGGATGAAGCTTAAAGAAGCTTAGTTTAGGACATGAAACTAAGCTTATTTAAGCTTCATCCAAGTCATCCTCCTCCTTTATTAGTCCTAGGTCAACCCCATGCTAGGGGTGGATTCACCAATAAAGGATTCATCCAAGTTGCTTCTTATTTTAGTTTGAATTTTGGAGGTGTCATGTCATTTCTTTCCAAAATTCAAATTCAAACTAGAGGGAACATAAATCCATATTTTTAGGACCATGTTTGGATCTCTAGTTGGATTAACTTAGTGTTAATTGAGCACATGCTAAATTAACACTAGATTAAGCCAACTAAACCCTCATTAGCCAAGTTGGACGTTCACTTTCATGCTTAGGCCCATAGAACCATGCCTTGCTTTTATATATAGAGCATTATCTCATTCATGTAGTTTTTAACACTTATTTGATGAAAATAAACTTCTCTAAATTTGAGAGTTCTTCTTAAGTGTTCATTGTTCTCTCCTTGAGGGAGAGTTCTTGATGTTATTATCAAGGTTCCTTTTCTTGTGGCTAGCTTCACTCTTGGCTTATCTTCTTCCCTAAGAAGTGGCACCTCCTCTACCAACATCTTCTAGTCTTACACCTCCATTTAAAGGCTCTTCAAGGACCTTTATGAGCAAGATCCTAGATGGTATTCTTTCTCCAACAATTGTTCAAGCATGGCTTAGCGGTGGATGCATCAGAACTACTAGTAGGCTAGCACTACTAGTAAACTAGGACTACTGGTAGATGAATTTCCATTCCATTCAACAAGTTCTTGATGAATTTTCGCACCTCTTTTGAATTCCTAAAGGCCTTCCCTCACACCATGACCATGACCATCATATTCCCCTAGAACCTAACACTGCCGCAACCAATGTCAAACCCTACCATTACCTTTATTCCTAAAAACATACTATGACCACTATTATCCAAGAAATATTACAACAACGTATTATTAAACCTAGTCATAGTTGTTTTTCCTCCTGGTTCTCCTATTAAAGAAAAAAAATGGTACTTGGAGCTTTTGTGTAGACTATAGGGCACTTAAGACAGTCACTATAAAGGATCATTTTCCTATCCCTATGGTGGATGAATTAAGGTCAACTAGGATCTTTTCTAAAGTTGATTTACACAACGACTATAAAAAAATTAGAGTGGTGGATGTAGACACTCATAAAATAGCATTTCACACTTTTGATCGACATTACGAATTCATAGTGATGCCTTTTGGTTTGACTTAATATTTTTTATGATATACTAATTTTCAAGCTACAATAAACAATATCCTAAGATCCTATCTGCGCCAGTTTGTCTTAATATTTTTTATGATATACTAATTTATAGTCCTTCACTAATTTCTGATTTAAAACATCTTAGATTAATTTTAGCAACTCTTGTTCAAAATCAATTTTATGCGAATTTATCTAAGTGTGTTTTCTGAGTTGATTCAATTCAATACTTAAGGCACATAATTTCTAATGGCCTAGTGGCCCCTGACCTAGAAATCGAAGCAATTGTCCATGGCCTAAACCACATTCTCTCATGCATTTAAAGGGGTTTCTCAGACTCACCGAATTCTACAGAAAATTTATTATGTCTTATGCCTCTCGCAACTCCACTCATCAACTTAACTAGTCATACTACCTTACAATGGTCACATACAGCAGAATATGCTTTTACAATGTTAAAAGAAAAACTTGTCACTGCTCCAATGCTTTAACTTCCAAACTTATCAAGGCCATTTTCCATTGAAATTGATGTCTCTCAACTTGCAATAAGGGTGATTTTTGGTTCAAGACAACCATCCTATTGCCTTTTTAGAAAAAAATTTCATAGGCACATACGGGCTTCCTCTGCCTATATGTGAGAACTATTTGCAATCACAAAGGTTGTCAAAAAATGGCATCAATACTTGGTGGCTAGAGAATTTATCATTTTCAGAAATCAGAAGAGTCTCAAAAAGTTACTCTCACAAAAAATTCAAACACCAGAACAAATGAAATGGACACTAAAATTGCAAGGTATAATTTTAAAACCCTCTACAAATCTGGTAAACTGAACATCATGGCTGATTCGCTTTCCCGAAGTCATCCAAATGATTCATTCCTTTTGTCTTGCACTTTGTCAGCAACCCCGACCATGTTGCAGTCCCTCATAGAATGTTATCACATAGATCAAGAACGCATTCAACTTTTTAAGAAATTAGAAAAACATGACTATTCAGTTTCATATGGATTACTTTGGTTAAAGGAAAGAATTTATATGTCTGAGTGGCAGAACCTCCGCTCCCAATTGGTGTCTGAATATCACTCTTCTCCCTTGGCAGGACACTCAGCACCTTGGCCAGACTCGCTGCCTCTTTCACTTAATTGGGTCTTTATGTAGAAACAAAAAAATTCATCAGCCATTGCATCATTTGTCAGCAAAACAAATATGTCCCAAAGAAGAAAGCAGAGCTTCTACAACCCTTGGACTTCATTACTCATCTTCCAACATCGTTCGACCACAAAACCCTATAGGTCATTCATTTTTTTAAGTCTCTAAAATTAATTGCACGATTCTACAATCTTCTAATACATCATTTTTCGACTTTTATATGCCCAAATGCTAAGCTAACGTCACCTTCTTGGTCAACTTTTGAAAAAATTTAGTTTCATTTCTTTTTTTTTTTTATACACATATATATAACAAAACTCTCGTTGGCTCTTTTTAATTTAATAAGCTTATTTATTTATTTCCTTTTTTCAAATTAAAACACAATTAGAGAATTTAGGACATATATAAAGATATCTAGTTAATTTCATTACATGACTAATTAAGTGTTTAAATGTAAGACCTAATTTGTAGAATTTTGCAGATTTTATTCCTTTTACTTTATTTTTGTTGTTATACCAGTTCCTATACAATATTGTTCAAAAATAGTTAAAATGTATGAAGTAATTTCTATTTCTAAACTCAAAATATATACTTTCTTTATTTATTTATTTTGACTAAAACCACATTAGATTTGTTACTAAGTGAGCTAGAATTACTAAATGATAAGCACTACTCGTAGACTAGAACTACTAGTAGACTAGCACCACTAGTAAACTAGCATAATTACTAGACTAGCAACACTAGTACTGGTAGTACCAGTAGACTAGCACTAATAGTAGACTAGTACTATTATTAGATTAACATTACTTGTAGAGTAACACTACTAGTAAAGTAGCACTACTACTAGAGTAGCACTATTATTAGACTATGACTACTAGTAGACTAGCATTACTAGTAGACTAACACTACTAGTATTAGCACTAATAGTACAATAGAACTACTAGCAGACTAAAACAACTAGTAGAGTAGCACTACTAGTAAAGTAACACTACTAGTAGACTAGTATTACTAGCAGACTAGTATTACTAGCAGACTAACACTACTAGTACTACCACTAGTAGTACACTAGAGCTACCATTAGGCTAGCAACACTAGTAGACTAGAACTAGTAGTACTAGGACTAGAAGTAGATTAAGACTACTAGTAGAGAAACACTAATAGTAGACAAGTACTACTAGTAGACTAGCACTACTAGTAGACTAGCACTACCAGTAGTCTAGCATTACTAGTAGGCTACATCTACTAGTAGAGTAGCACCACTAGTAAACTAGATCTACTAATAAACTAGCACTACTAGTAGACTACATTTACTAGTAGACTAGAACTACAAGTAGACTAGAACTCCTAGTAGACTAGCACTACTAGTATTAGTACCACTAAAAGACTATGACTACTAATACACTAGCACTACTACTAGACTAGGACTACTATTAGAGTAATGCTACTAGTAGACTACACTAGCACTACTAGTAATAGCATTACTAATAGACTAGCATTACTAGTACTACTAATAAACTAGCACTGATAGTAGACTAGTATTACTACTTTAATAGCACTATGGTAGACTAGCAATTGGGGTAGACTAGAACTACTTGTAGACTAATGTTACTAGTAGACTAGCACTATTAATAACCAAGCACTACTAGTACACTAGCACTACTAGTAGACTAGAACTATTAATAGTCTAGTAGTACTAGCATACTACCAACTAGTAGTATTAGAAAACTAGGAGGACTCATAAGCTAGCATTACTTATATATTAGAACTATTGGTAAATTCACACTACTAGTAAACTAATACTACTTGTACACTAGTATTACCAGTAGACTAGTACTACTGTTAGACTAGTATTACTAGAAAACTAGCACTAGTAACAGACTAGTGATACTATTAAAGTAGCAGTACTCGCCGACTAACACTACTGGTCAACTAACACTACTTGCAAACTAGCACTACTAGTACAGTAGCATTCCAGTAGACACACACTACTATTAAACTAGCACTGTTATTAGACTAGCACTACTAGTAGATTATTGCTACTAGTAAACTAGTACTATTAATATTAGCACTAATAATAAACTAACACTATTACTAGACTAGCATTACTGGTAGACTGGCACTACTTGTAGATTAAAACTACTAGTATTAGCACTAGTACAATAGAACTACTACCAGACTAAAACCACTAGTAGAGTAGCACTTCTAGTACTAGTACTACTAGTAGACTGGGACTACTAGTAAACTAACTCTAATAGTCGACTAGGACTACTAGTAGACTAACACTACCAGTATTGTAGCACTACTAGTAGACTAGAACTACTAATAGACTAGCACTACTAGTAGACTACATTTACTAGTAGTCTAGAACTAGTAGTAGACTAGAACAAGTAAACTAGAACTACTAGTAGACTTCCATTACTAGTAGACTAGCATTACTAGTAGACTAACACTAATACTAGACTAGCACTACTTGTAGACTAGCACTACATGTAGAATAAAATTACTAGTATACTAACACTCGTAGACTAGCACTACTAGTACATTGGAACTGACAGTAAATTAGCACTACTAGTAGACTACATTTACTAGTAAACTAGAACTGGTAATAGACTAGAACTACTAGTAGACTAGCAGTACTAGATTACTACTACACTAACACTACTCGTAGACTAACACTACAAGTAGAATAACACTTCTAGTATACTAACACACTCATGGACTAGCATTACTTGCAGAGTAGCTCTACCAGTAAACTAGCACTACTAGTGAATTAGCACTACCATTAGGCTAGAACTACTAGTAAACTAGCACTACTACTACTACCAACACTACTAACAGACTAGCACAACTAGTAGAGTAACATTACTAATAGACTAGCACTACAAGTTGATTAGATCTACTAGTAGATTATATCTATTAACTACTAGTAGACTAGTACTAATAGTAGACTAGCAATACACGCAACAGCCGGTTCGATTAAAATTGAAAGCGTTGTTGACGGCAGTAACTATACCCTTTCCTTCTGTCCTTTGCCACCACTTGAAAATGCATAGAAAAAGATCCTAACATGGCGCTGTACACAAAGAAGAATCAATGCATGTCAATTGAGAAAGAAAGAACAAACAATGAAGAAAGAAAAAAGAAAAAAGAAAAAGATTCTTACATAGAAGTTTCTTCATCTCCTACCTGAGTCCAGTACTAACAAAGAATCGAACAGTAGAGTTGTGTTGTTTGACGGCACTTGACGTGGTTCGCACAGACAGAGATTTGCTCCGGCGTGGGAGCTACCGTGAAGACGGGGTGGCACATAGAAAGCTCTTCAATTTTGAGTCGTCACAGCGCGAAGACGATGAGTTCTTGCGGTGGCACTCACTCGGAGTCGAACTCAATGCAAATCTCTTCTTTCTTTAATTTGTTTCTCTCTTTTGAATGGTACCAAGAGTGCTCTGTCAATTTATATGTCCGCATTTTCTTTTTTAATTTTACTTTTTAAAAATTTATTGATAAATTTTCTAACGTTCAGTTTCTATGTTTTAAAAAAATGTAAAGATTTATATCGTGTAAAAAAATAAATAAAATTCAATGTGAAGAAAAATGTTGCAGAGTAAATATAAACCAATATAAAAATATGTAAAAAAAGAAACTTTAGAAAATAAAAAAACGTAAATGTGAAAAGATTATGTTCCAAAATAATTTAAAATGTGTACAAAAATAATACAAATTTCAGATAATTTAAAAAGGTAGTATTTAAAAATAAAAAAATTATGTGAAAAATAATGTTAAAAAATTTAAATGAGTATAAAAAATGATAATATCTGGATAATACAAATAATGTTTTTAAAATAATTAAGAAAATTTTGGATAATGTAAAATGATAATGTTCTAAAAAATTAAAAAAAAAAGTTCAATTTTAAAAAATAATGTTGAAGAAAATTAAATGAGTAGAAAATAATATGAAAAAGATCAATATGAAGAATAAGGAAAAACAATATTTGTTTAAAAATAACAAAAAAAATCAATGTAAAGAATAATATGACTAAAAAAATTGAATGTGTAAGAAAATATGTAAATATTGTTATTTTAAAAAATATAAAAATAAATTATAAAAATTATATTGAAAAATAACTGTAAATGTATAGGAAAATAATTAAAAAAAGTAATGTTTTGAAAAGGTAAAATTTTGAATATGAAAAAATAATGATGAAAAGGAAGTTTAAATGAGTAAAAAATAATTTTGAAAGGTTTATATAATACAAAATAAGTAATGTTAAAATAATAAAAAATTTGATGCAAAGAATAACGTTAAATAATAAATTTAATGTTGCAGAAAAATATTAAATAATTATTTTTAAAAAATGAAAAGTTAGATATGAAAATTCTGTCCAAAAAACTTTAAGTGTATAAAATAATAATTAAAAAATAAATAATGCGAAAAAGCTAATGTTTTAAAAATAGAAAAAGTTTTGTATAAAAATAATGTTAAAATTTTTTTTAACATGAGTAAAAAGGTTTATAAAATTCAAATATTTTAAATAAAATGAGTAAAAAGGTAATGTTTCATCCGGCTTACTATATTAAAAGATTAGCCTAAAAAAGTTATATTAAAATTATATTATTAAATTAAATATTATTATTAAACAAGAACTATATATTAAATAATAGAGTTAAGTTTTAACTTAATAAACATATTTAAAAATAAGATGTCAACTTAACTTTCTTTTCATGATTAAAGGTGACTTTAGTATATTTCTCTTATTTACATTTAGGTTACAAATATGTCTATTAAAAATATTTTAAATAAGTATTTTAAGTTAATTATTATATATAAATTAATTTAAATTTGAGAAACATATTATTATAGTTCCTCTAAAATATAAAATGTAGATTTTTGTTCCCTCAAATAAATTTATACATTTTTTGTCCATAAAAATATAAACTTTTTTGCTCTTCAAGTAATTTGGATAATCTTTTTATGCAAAGAAAAAAAAATATTAAATAACACTTTAAAACCTAAAAGTTGATATTAGAACATTTTAAAATTAAATGAAAAAAGTATATGAAAAACTTAGGAGAAAAATTGACAATTTCATATTTTAGATGAAACAAAAATATATTTATTTGCTAAAATTAACTATATAATTACAAAATTATTTTTAATCCTTATTATTTTCTTAGAAGTTTATTAACTTTTTTATTTTTAAAAAAATAATTGTTTATTGTATAGTTTTAATTACCATATTTATTATTATATACTACATTCATCTCAATTATAAAACAGTGTAAACTAATATTAAAAATTAGTAAATTTTGAATAATAATATTAAATTTGCTATGTAAGTTAATATTTTTAAATTTTAAATAATAGAAATATAGATAAATTTAAAAGAGTGGTATTTAATCATATGAATTAAAATTAACTAGCTATTTTAGAAGCAATAATTAATGAAAACCAATCTTTTATAAAAAAATAATTAATAAGAAATGCTAACAATGCATTTTTTCTTACAAACACTTCGTAAGTCATTAAAATTTATCATTAATGACTATTAATTTTTTAATTCTCAATAAATTTCAAGTGAAATAGTATTAGAATGAGTGCATTGTTTGTTTTTGGATATATAAATATTAGTTGTTATCGTGTTAGTTTAGAATAAGTATATGGTTATCACTCCATAATCTTAAAAAATTATATTATAATTAGACATAGAGATAATATATTATATATAATTATTAAGTTGTGTAATAATTAGTTTTTATTTAACAATATATTTTAAATATAGATAGTCTATTGAAATATCACATTTAGTAAACATATATCAAGATTTTTAAAAACAAATAATTAGGTTTGTTATTAACCTAAACAAAAGAAATCTATATTATTCTGTCGGTGTCACATTTTAGAGACGTCAGCTATAGATTAAAACGAAATAATTAGGAATTAATTAACTTTGTCACATTTTAGAGATGTTAGCTTGGGATTTAGTCACATTCAGGTTCTTTCCCATAAAACTCAATGTTAATCTACAGGTATTGAACTTGACTTTTTTACCATTCAGCATGTATTATTGACTAAGTTATAACTATTAAATATTAAGTGCTTGTTTGACAATAATTTTATAAAACTGTTTTTAGTATTTTAGTATTTAAAAACTAAAAAACTTGTTTGGGTAGTATTTTCTTAAAACAGTTTTAAAAAATAGTTCTGGTTTTTTAGTTTCTAAAGACTAAAAAACATGAACATCTGAAAGTAATTTTGCTTTTTCAATTTTCTTTTTTTGTTTTGAAAACTCCAAATACAATCAGAATATGTTGTTATTTTATTTTCATTAATGACATTTTAATAAATATAAACAAGTTTTTCCATTTCTACATCTTCAAAATAGTTTTCAAATAACATTTACCAAACAAGTTTTTCTTTTCTTTTCATCCCGAAAACAGTTTTTGAAAACTATGCTTGAAAACTCTTTTAAAAAACTAAAAAACAAAATGAAACCAATCAAGCCCTAAAAATGTTGCTAATGCTCCTCTAAATACAAGTGAAAAAGCAAGCAAGATTATGACTCAAAATTTAAGCAACAACTTCCTCTCTTGATGAACTACTTCAAAATTGAAATAACTATTAGCATTCCAACTTACAAAATGACCTTAATAACAATAATAGTAAAATGATACGGAGATGTATACAAAGGACAATTCCATTGAAGATATGGAAGTAAAGTAAAGAGAGAACCCATAATCATAATTTCTTTGAAACATAAGGCTTAACAAATAAGGCAAAATAGGAGAATGAAATTTAAAACAAACTAAATGGCTTCATAATTAACACCACTTAACTTATTTTAAGATATAAACTTAAAAATTTCCAAAAAACCCATAATTAACATAATTTCATTTATTCTAAGAGATAAGTTGTATTGTTGCAGCTTACAGAATGACCTTAATAATAATAATAAAACCAGACAGAGATGCATAGCAAAACAAAACGTATGGAAGCAAAAAAAAACATTACAAGAGATGTCTTTGAAATAAAAAAACACAACTAATATGAATAGCTAAAATTTATAGCAACATAAAAAGATGGAAACATATGTCTCTAAAATAATAAAACACAATCGATATGAAATAAAAAAAATTTATGGCAACATAAAAAATACCAAGAGATGGCTCTGAAATGAGAAGCAACCCAATTTTATGGACTTGTATCTCTATATATTTTGATTTAGATTTTGGATCTATTAATTGTATAAATTACAATAGATCTTTTCTTCATTTTTTCCTCGTTTGTTTTGTTTGTGGAGTTTATTTTGGAATGAGTTTGCATTTTACGAGTAGAACTTTATAGCAGTATCACAAACGATGTGGGTCAATTGTTGAATTGAAGGTGGTAATATGAAATTCATATGTGCTTGTTGAATGTTAATAGAAACCCAATGACAAGAACAAGAGCATGTTCTTCAGATGATACTTTTAAAATTGAATGACGGTAATTATATCATTTCCTTTTATCTATGGTACTACTTTTCAATTGGTACAAGGTGAACATATGTTAAAATTGACCACCCTAGAAGACGCCCTTCTTGCCAACTGGAGAAGAGTCCCTTTTAAGAAAAAAAGAATGGAAGAAAACTGTAATTTAAATATCTTGGAAAAAGTAATTTACTCAATTTTAATATCCTAATTTTAAAAAAATGTTAGCTAAATGCAAAAGGTAATCACAATAAATATGTGATATCAAAATTATTATTAATGCACATAGTGAACATGAAATAACCACTAAGAAGAACCTGAACTTCATACTATACAAATCTACAAGAACAGAGGTACATTCATGCTCCAACAACTAATATATGTTGCTGTAAACATTAACCTTAACTTTCTTTTAATAACTATAAATTAAATAATAGAGTTAAGCTTTAACTTAATAAACATATTTGAAAATAAGATGTCAACTTAACTTTCTTTTCATGGTTAAAGTTCAATTGAATATATTTCATGGTTAAAGTTCAATTGAATATATTTCTCGTATTTAGGTTTAGGTTACAAATATGTCTACTAAAACTATTTTAAGCAAGTATTTTAAGTGAATTATTATACATCAATGGATTTAAATTTCACGAAAATATTGTTATAGTTCCTCTAAAATATAAAATGTACCTTTTTGTTCTCTCAAAATAAATTCATACAGTTTTTGTCCATGAAATATACACTTTTTGCTCTTCAAGTAATTTAGATAATCTTTTTATGCAAAGAAAAAAATATTAAATAACAATAAAACACCTAAAAGGTGATATTAGAACATTTTAAAATTAAATGACCAACAAAACATACAAAATATCAGGAGATAAATTGTCCATTTCATATGTTAGATAAAAGAAAAATATATTTGCTTGCTAAAATTAACTATATAATTAAAAAATCCTTTTTAATCCTTATTATTTTCTTAACATTTTATTAAATTTTTTTTTATGTTCTAGAAAAAGGAATTTTTTATTGTATAATTTTAATTACCATATTTATTATTATATACTACGTTCGTCGCTAATTATAAAATAGTCTAAACTAATATTAAAAAATTAGTAAATTTAGAATAATAATATTAAATTTTTTATGTAAATTAATATTTTTAAATTTTAAATAATAGAAATATAGATAAATTTAAAATAGTGGTATTTAATTATATGAATTAAAATTAACTAGGTATTTTAGATGCAATAATGAATGAAAATCAATCTTTTCTAAAAATATCTAATCAGAAATGCTAACAACACACTTTTTCTTACACGCTCTTCATAAGTGGTTAAAATTTATTATTAGCAACTTCTAATTTATAACTTTTAAAAAATATCAACTGAAATAGTTTTATAATATGTGTATTGTTTGTTTTTAGAAATATAAATACAAGTTGTTATTGTGTTAGTTTAGAATGAGCATATTGTTAACATTTCATAATATTAAAATATTATATTATAATTAGATATGAAGATTATATATTATATATTATATATTATATATTATATATAATTATTTAATTGTGTAGTAATTAGTTTTTATTTAATAATATATTTTTAATATAGTTAGTCTAATGAAATATCACATTTATTAAACACGTATCAATATTTTAAAACAAAATAATTATGTTTGTTATTAATCTAAGAAAAAAAAATTATCTTATTCCGCAGGCTTCACTAGGGGTGTTCACGAGTTGGGTGGGTCAGGTTTAGACAAACCCAAGACCCAACTCAATCACAACTTACTGGGTTAGGTTGGGGTTTTATTTTTTTCTCATTAAACCCAACCCGCCATTGAAGAGGTTGGATTGAGTTGAGTTAATTTAGTTACCATTTTAAAAAATATTTTTTAAAGAATAAATTTAATGTTTAAAAGAGCTTTTTTATAAATTTTTAGGATATTTTTTTAAAAGAATATAATATATCATTGTTGAACATAAAAATAAACATTAAGCTATTGGCTCTAATAGTGTGAAGAAGCAATTCGCAAAAGAGTTTAAACTATTGGCTGAGAGTTCATTCTTGGTTTTTTATCTACCAATAAACATTAGCTAGTTGGAATGGGGGTGTGTCCTTCTGGTGCAGAGTGTTTGCCTTAGTGCATAACAATCTCAGCTTAGGAGTTATAAAGTAAAGTATCAAAGATATTTTTTTATTTAAAATAATAAATAATAAATATAATATTATTATTGGGTTGGGTTGGGTTGAGTCTCAGTTTAACTCACTGAATATGTCATCCAACCTGTAAGGGATTGGATTTGATCAGGTTGGGTTGAGTTTCACCCAATCTAAAAAGAACCCAACTCAATCGCTCTGGCTTGGATTGGGTCATCCGGTCATCCAACCCAATAAACACCCCTAGGTGTCACATTTTAGAGATATCAGCCTGGGATTAAAACGAAATAATTAGTAATTAATTAACTTTGTCACATTTTAAAGATGTGAGCTTGAAATTTAGTCACATTCATGTTCTTTTCCTTAAACTCAACGTGTGTATTTGTAAGGTATTGAACTCAAGTTTTTTACCATTCAGCGTGTATTGTTGATTAAGTTATACCTATTAGATGTTTACATGCTAGTTAAACAATCCATAATAATAAAAATGATTTTTATTTGTTGTAGAACATTTTGTTAACAATGCTGCTAATGCTCCCCTAAATACAGGTGTAAAAGCAAGCAAGATTATGACTCAAAATTACATATCGTATGGTAACATAAAATAATTACAAGAGATGTCTTTGAAATAACCAAACACAACTAGTATGAAATAGAAAAAATTTATAGTAGCATAAAAAGATGGTAAAATATGTCTCTAAAATAACAAAACACAATCGATATGAAATAACAAAAAATTATGGTAGCATAAAAAATGCCAAGAGATGTCTCTAAAAATCATAAGCAACCCAATGTTATGGACTTGTATCTCTATATATTCTAATTTAGATTTTCGATCTATTAATTGTATAAATTATGATAGATCTTTTCCCCATTTTTTTCCTCTTTTTTTTTTGTTGAGTTTATTTTGGAATGAGTTTGCATTTTATGGTTAGAACTTTCTGGAAATATTACAGATGTTGAGGGTGAGAAAATGTGTGGCGAATACTAAATTGGGTCATTGGAATTTAAGATTTTTGATTGTTGAATTGAAGGTGGTGCTACGAAAGTCATATGTGCTGGTTGAATGTTAAACTATGACAAGTTACAAAAATTGGAAAAGAAATAAATCAATCATGAAAATACTAATAGAAACAAGTTATAAGAACAAGAGCATGTTCTCAAGATGATACTTTTAAAATTGAATAATGGTAATTATATCTTTTCCTTTTATCTATGGTACGACTTTTCAATTGGTACAAGGTAAACATATGCTAAACTTGACCATGCTAGAAGACGCCCTTCTTGCCAACTAGAGAAAAGTCCCTTTTAAGAAAAAAGAATGGAAGAAAAATGTAATTTAAATATCTTAGAAAAAGTAATTTACTCAATTTTAATATCCTAATTTAAAAAAAACAAAAATGTCAGCTAAACACAAAAGGCAAATTCAACAAATATGTGATACAAAATTATTATTAATGCATACAGTGAACATGAAAGAACCACTAAACAGAATGTGAACGTCATACTATACAAATTTTATGAGAACAGAGGTACATTCATGCTCCAACAACTAATATATGCTACTGTAAACATTAACCTTAACTTTCTTTTAATAACTATACATTAAATAATAGAGTTAAGCTTTAACTGAATAAACATATTTGAAAATAAGATGTCAACTTAACTTTCTTTTCACGGTTAAAGTTCAATTGAATATATTTCTCTTATTTACATTTAGGTTACAAACATGTCTAGTAAAATTATTTTAAGCAAGTATTTTGAGTGAATTATTATATATAAATTAATTTAAATTTTAGGAAAATATTATTATAGTTCCTCTAAAGTATAAAATGTACATTTTTGTTCTCTCAAAATAAATTCATACAGTTTTTGTCCATGAAATATACACTTTTGGCTCTTCAAGTAATTCAGATAATCTTTTTATGCAAAGAAAAATATATATTAAATAACACTAAAACACCTAAAAGGTGATATTAGAACATTCTAAAATTTAATAACCAACAACATATACAAAAACTCAGGAGATAAATTGTCCATTCATATTTTAGATAAAAGAAAAATATATTTACTTCCTAAAATTAACTATATAATTAAAAAAAACCTTTTTAATCCTTATTATTTTCTTAACATTTTATTAAAAAAATTCTGTTTCAAAAAAAGGAATTTTTTATTTATAATTTTAATTACCATATTTATTATTATATACTACGTTCGTCCCTAATTATAAAACAGTGTAAACTAATATTAAAAAATTAGTAAATTTAGAATATAGTATTAAATTTGTTATGTAAATTAATATTTTAAAATTTTAAATAGTAGAAATACAGATAAAGTTAAAATAGTGGTATTTAATTATATGAATTAAAATTAACTAGGTATTTTAGAAGCAATAATTAATAAAAATCAATCTTTTATAAAAAATAATTAATCAGAAGCTAACAACACACTATATCTTACACACTTTGTTATTAAAATATCATTATCGTGAACACCCCTATTGAAACCTGCAAAATAAGATAAATTCTTTTTTTAGGTTAATAACAAACATAATTATTACATTTTAAATGTTGATATGTGTTTAATAAATGTGCTATTTCATTAGATTATCTATATTAAAAATATTTTATTAAATAAAAACATGATCTTGTTATTATAACTGGTTTCTGTTAGTATTTTCATGATTGATTTATTTCTTTTCCAATTTTCGTAATTTGTCATAGTTTAATATTCAATGAGCGCATATAACTTTCGTAGCACCACCTTCAATTCAACAATCGAGAATCTTAAATTCCAATGACCTAATTCAGTATTTGCCACCCATTTTCTTACCCACAATATCTGGAAAATTGCTAGAAAGTTCTACTTGTAAAATGCAAACTCATTCCAAAATAAACTCAATAAACAAAACAAATGAGAAAAAAAATGGGGAAAAGATCTATCATAATTTATACAATTAATGATTGAAAATCTAAATTAGAATATATAGAGATACAAGTCCACAACATTGGGTTGCTTATGGTTTTTAAAGACATCTCTTGGTATTTTTAAGCTGCCATAATTTTTTCTTATTTCATATCAATTGTGTTTTGTTATTTTAGAGACATATGTTGCTATCTTTTTTGCTATTTCATACTAATTGTGTTTTGTTATTTCAAAGACATCACTTGTAATTTTTTTATACTGCGATACTTTTTGTTTTGCTATACTGCCTGGTTTTATTATTGTTATTAAGACCATTCTGTAAGTTGCAATACAACTTACCTTATTTGTTGAGCCTTATGTTTCAAAGAAATTATGATTATAGCACTTTTCTTCCATATCTTCAATGGAATTGTCTTTTGTATACAATTCTATCTTTTTCTATTATTATTGTTATTAAGGTAATTCTGTAAGTTGGAATGCTAATAGTTATTTCAATTTCAAAGTAGTTCATAGAGAGAGGAAGTTGCTGCTTAAATTTTGAGTCATAATCTTGCTTGCTTTTTCACCTGTATTTAGGGGAGCATTAGCAGCATTGTTAACAAAATGTTCTACAACAAATAAAAATCATTTTTATTGTTATGGATTGTTTAACTAGCATGTAAACATCTAATAGGCATAACTTAATCAATAATACATGCTGAATGGTAAAAAACTTGAGTTCAATACCTTAAGAATACACACGTTGAGTTTATGGAAAAGAACATGAATGTGACTAAATCTCAAGCTGACATCTTTAAAATGTGACAAAGTTAATTAATTACTAATTATTTCATTTTAATCCCAGGCTGACATCTCTAAAATGTGACACCTAGGGGTGTTTATTGGGTTGGATGACCGGATGACCTAATCCAAGCCAAAGTGATTGAGTTGTGTTCTTTTTAGATTGCAATAGAGGAGCATTAGCAACATTGTTAATAAAATATTCTACAACAAATAAAAATCATTTCTATTGTTATGGATTATTTAACTAGCATGTAAACATCTAATAGGTATAACTTAATCAGCAATACACGATGACTGGTAAAAAACTTGAGTTCAATACCTTAAGAGACAAACTTAAAAATATTTCCAAACATCCCATAATTAACATGATATCCCATAGAATGGTAAATCACTTATTTTATGAGAACATTTTTTATGCTACCATAATCTTTTGTTATTTCATATCGATTGTGTTTTGTTATTTTAGAGACATATTTTGCCATTTTTTTATGCTACTATAAATTTTTGCTATTTCATACTAGTTGTGTTTGGTTATTTCAAAGACATCTCTTGTAATTTTTTTATGTTTCCATACGTTTTGTTTTGGTATACATCTCTTTCTGGTTTTATTATTATTATTAAGACCATTCTGTAAGTTGCAACAATGGTACAACTTATCTCTTAAAATAAGTGATATCATGTTAATTATGGGATGTTTGGAAAGATTTTAAGTTTGTCTCTTAAAATAAATTAAACAGTGTTAATTATGAGGCCATTTAGAAAGGTTTTAAGTTTCATTCTCCTATTTACCTTATTCGTCAAGCCTTATGTTTCAAAGAAATTATAATTATGGGTTCTCTCTTCACTTTTCTACCATATCTTCAATGGAGTTGTCCTTTGTATATAACATCATCTTGTTTTATTATTATTGTTATTAAGATCATTTTGTAAGTTGGAATGCTAATAGTTATTTCAATTTCGAAGTAGTTCATGAAGAGAGGAAGTTGTTGCTTAAATTTTGAGTCATAATCTTGCTTGCTTTTTCACCTATATTTAGGGGAGCATTAGCAACATTGTTAACAAAAAGTTCTACAATAAATAAAAATTATTTTTATTGTTATGAATTGTTTAACTAGCATGTAAACATCTAACAGGTATAACTTAGTCGACAATACATGCTGAATGGTAAAAAACTTGAGTTCAGTACCCAAAGAATACACACGTTGAGTTTATGCAAAAGAACCTGAATGTGACTAAATCTCAAGCTGACATCTCTAAAATGTGACAAAGTTAATTAATTCCTAATTATTTGTTTTTAATCCCAGGCTAACATCTCTAAAATGTGACACCTAGGGGTGTTCATTGAGTTGGATGACCCGATGACCCATTCCAAGCTAAAGTGATTGAGTTGGGTTCTTTTTAGATTCAGTGAAACCCAACCCAACCAATCAAATCCAATCCCCTTGGATGACAGGTTCAGTGAGTTAAACAGAGACTCAACCCAACCACACCCGATAATAATATTATATTATTATTATTAATTATTTTAAATTAAAAAAATGTATTTGATAGTTTACTTTATAACTCCTGAGCCGAGATTGTTATGCACTAAGGCAAACAGTCTACACTAGAAGAACACACCCTATTCCAACTAGCTAATGTTTATTGGTAGATAAAAAAAAAAATAATGAACTCTCAACCAATAGTTTTAACTCTTCTGAGAATTGATTCTTCACACTATTATAGCCAATAGTTTAATGTTTATTTTTATGTTACAACAATGATATATTCTATTCTTTTAAAATATATATAAAAAAGTGATTTTAAACATTAAAAAAATAGTGACCCAATTAACCCAACCCAACCCGTGAAAACCCCTAGTAAAGGTCGCAAAATAAGATAAATTTCTTTTATTTAGGTTAATAACACATAATTACTTCATTTTAAAATCTCGATACATGTTTAATAAATGTGATATTTCATTAGACTATCTATATTAAAGAAATATTATTAAATAAAAACTAATTACTACACAATTTAATAATTATATATAATATATAGTATACAATCTTTGTATCTAATTACAATATAATATTTTAAGATTATGAAGTGTTAACGATACGCTCATTCTAAACTAAAGAATACCACCTAATATTTATATATCCAAAAAGAAACAATACACTTATTCTAAAACTATTTCAGTTGACATTTATTCAAAGTTATAAATTAGAAGTCACTAATCATAAATTTTAACCACTTACAAAGAGTGGGTAAGAAAAACTGGGTTGTTAGCATTTCTGGTTAGTTATTTTTATAAAAGATTGATTTTCATTAATTATTGCTTCTAAAATACCTAGTTAATTTTAATTCATATAATTAAATACCATTCTTTTAACTTTTTCTATTATTTAGAATTTTAAAATATTAATTTACATAAAAAATTTAATATTATTATTCTACATTTACTAATTTTTTAGTATTAGTTTACACTGTTTTATAATTAGGGACGCACATAGTATATAATAATAAATATGGTAATTAAAACTATAGAATAAAAAATTAATTTTTTTATAAAATAATTTTTTTTAATAGAATCTTAAGAAAATAATAAGGATTAAAAGGGATTTTTTAATTATATAGTTAATTTTAGCAAGTAAATATATTTTTCTTTCATCTAAAATATGAAATGGACAATTTATCTCTTCAGTTTTTGCATATGTTGTTGGTCATTCAATTTTAAAATGTTATAATATCACCTTCCAGTTGTTTTAGTATTATTTAATATTTTTTTTTCTTTGCATAAAGTGTATATTTCATGGACAAAAACTGTATGAATTTATTTTGAGGAACAAAAATGTACATTTTATATTTTAGAGGAACTATAATAATATTTTCCTAAAATTTAAATTAATTTATATATAATAATTCACTCAAAATACTTGCTTAAAATAGTTTTAGTAGGCATATTTGTAACCTAAAACGTAAATAAGAGAAATATATTCAATTGAACTTTAACCGTGAAAAGAAAGTTAAGTTGACATCTTATTTTCAAATATGTGTATTAAGTTAAAGCTTAACTCTATTATTCAATGTATAGTTATTAAAAGAAAGTTAAGGTTAATGTTTACAGTAACATATATCAGTCGTTGGAGCATGAATGTACCTCTGTTCTCGTAGAATTTGTATAGTATGACGTTCACGTTCTGCTTAGTGGTTATTTCATGTTCACGTGTGCATTAATATTAATAATTTTGTATTACATATTTGTTGTGATTTCCTTTTGTGTTTAGCGAACAGTTTTGTTTTTTAAAAAATTAGGATATTAAAATTGAATAAATTACTTTTTCCAAGATATTTAAATTACATTTTTCTTCCATTCTTTTTTCTTAAAAAGGACTCTTCTCAGTTGGCAAGAAGGGCTTCTTCTAGAATGGTCGGTCAAGTTTAACATATGTTCCCCTTGTACCAGTTGAAAAATGGTACCATAGATAAAAGGAAAGGATATAGTTACCGTCATTCAATTTTAAAAGTACCATCTCAAGAACATGCTCTTGTTCTTATAACTGGGTTTCTATTAGTATTTCCTTGATTGGGTTATTTCTTTTCCAATTTTCATCACTCGTCACAGTTTAACATTCAACAAGCACATATGACTTTCATATCACCATCTTCAATTCAACAATTGACCCACAATGTCCATCATATTGCCAGAAAGTTCTACCCGTAAAATGCAAACTCATTCCAAAATAAACTCAACAAACAACATAAAAGAGGAAAAAATGGGGAAAAGATCTATCACAATTTATATAATTAATAGATCAACAATCTAAATTAGAATATAGAGAGATACAGGTCCATAACATTAGGTTGCTTCTCGTTTTCAGAGACATCTCTTGTCATTTTTTATGCTGCCATAAATTTTGTTATTTCATATCAGTTGTGCTTTATTATTTTAGAGACACATATTGCCATCTTTTTATGCTGCTATAAATTTTTTTATGCTTCCATATGTTTTCTTTTGCTATGCATCTCTACCTGGTTTTATTATTGTTATTAAGGTCATTCTGTAAGCTGCAACGATAGAACTTATCTCTTAAAATAAGTAAAATTGTGTTAATTATGGGTTGTTTGGAAAGTTTTAAGTGTGTCTCTTAAAATAAATTAAATGGTGTTAATTATGAGGCCATTTAGAAAGATTTTAAGTTTCATTCTCCTATTTAACTTATTCGTTAAGCCTTATGTTTCAAAGAAATTATGATTATGAATTTTCTCTTCACTTTTCTTCCATATCTTCAATGGAATTATCCTTTGTATACATCTCTGTATCATTTTATTATTATTGTTATTAAGGTCATTCTGTAAGTTGGAATGTTAATAGTTATTTCAATTTCGAAGTAGTTCATGAAGAAAGGAAGCTGCTGCTTAAATTTTGGGTCATAATCTTGCTTGCTTTTTCACCTGTATTTAGGGGAGCATTAGCAACATTGTTAGGCTTGATTGATGTGGTTTTGTTTTTTAGATTTTGAAAAGAATTTTCAAGATTAGTTTTTAAAAACTGTTTTCGGGAAGAAAAGGAAGAAAAAACTTGTTTGATAAATGTTATTTGAAAACTGTTATGAAGATATAAAAATGGAAAAACTCGTTTATATTCATTAATGAAAAGCAAAGAACAACATATTTTGATTGTATTTTGATTTTTCAAAACAAAAATTAGGAAGTAAAAAACAAAACTATTTCCAACTGTTCCTGTTTTTTAGTTTTAAAAACTAAAGAACCAAAACTATTTTTGAAAACTGATTTTAGATAATGCTACCGAAAAAGGTTTTTTAGTTTTGAAATACTAAAATACTGAAAACGATTTTATAAAACTGTTGAAAAAACAAACACTTAATATCTAATAGGTATAACTCAGTCGTCAATACATGCTGAATGGTAAAAAACTCGAGTTCAATATCTGCAGAATATTTCCAAGTTTTATGGGAAAGAACCTGAATGTGACTAAATCGCAAACTAACATAAAATGTGACAAAGTTAATTAATTCTTAATTATTTCATTTTAATCCCAAACTGACATCTCTAAAATGTGATACAGATATAATAAGATAGATTTATTTTGTTTATGTTAATAAAAAACATAATTGTTTTGGTTTAAAATCTTGATACATGTTTAATAAATGTGATATTTCATTAGACTATCTATATTTAAAATATATTATTAAATAAAAACTAATTCCTACACAATTTAATAATTATATATAATATATAATCTCTAGGTCTAATTACAATATAATATAATACTTTAAGATTATGGAGTGATAACCATATACTCATTTTAAACTAACACTGTAACAACTAATATTTATATATCCAAAAACAAACAATACACTTATTTGAAAACTATTTCAGTTGAAATTTATTAAAAATTAAAAAAATTAATAGTCATTAATGATAAATTTTAACAATATACTAAAAGTTTGTAAGAAAAAATGTGTTGTTAGCATTTCTTATATGAAAGATTGGTTTTCATTAATTATTGCTTCTAAAATACCTAGTTAATTTTAATTCATATGATTAAATACCACTCTTTTAACTTTATCTATATTTCTATTATTTAAAATTTAAAAATATTAATTTACATAACAAATTTAATATTATCATTCTAAATTTACTATTTTTTTAATATTAGCTTACACTGTTTTATAATTAGGGACAAACGTAGTATATCATAATAAATATGATAATTAAAACTAAACAATAAAAAAATATTTTTTTAAAACAGAAAAAAATTTAATAAAATTTAAGGAAAATAATAAGGATTAAAAATGATGTTTTAATTATATAGTTAATTTTAGGAAACAAATATATTTTTCTTTCATACAATATGAAATGGTCAATTTGTCTCCTAAATTTTTTATATTCTTTTGTTCATTTAATTTTAAAATGTTTTAATATCACCTTTTAGGTTTGAAAGTGTTATTTAATATAAATGTTTTTTTGCATAAAAAGATTATCTAAATTAGTTGAAGAACAAAAAAGTGTATATTTCATGAACAAAAAATGTATAAATTTATTTTGAGGAAACAAAAATGTACATTTTTTATTTTAGAGAACTATAATAATATTTTCCTGAAATTTAAATTAATTTATATATAATAATTCATTTAAAATACTTATTTAAAATAGTTTTAATAGACATATTTGTAACCTAAATGTAAATAATAGAAATATATTAAATTAACCTTTAACCGTGACAAGACAGTTAAGTTGACATCTTATTTTCAAATTTGTTTATTAAGTTAAAGGTTAACTCTATTTAATGTATAGTTATTAAATTGTTTAATAATTATATTTAATTTAATAATATAATTTTAATATAACTGTTTTTGGCGAATCTTTTAATATAACAATAGCCGGATAAAGCATTACCTTTTTACTCATTTTATTTAAAATATTTGAATTTTATAAACCTTTTTAGTCATGCTAAAAAAAATTTAACCTTATTTTTGCACAAAAATTTCTATTTTTAAAACATTAGCTTTTTCTCATTATTTATTTTTAATTATTATTTTATACACTTAAAGTTATTTTGTGACAGATTTTTCATATCTAACTTTTTATTTTTTAAAAATAATTTTTTTTATATTTTCCTACACAATTAAATTTATTATTTAACATTATTCTTCACATCAAATATTTTTTAACATTATTTATTTTGTATTATATAAACTTTTTAAAATTATTTTTCTACTCATTTAAACTTCCTTTTGAACATTATTTTTTCATATCAAACTTTTTACCTTTTTAAAACATTACTTTTTTTAATTATTTTCCTATACATTTACAGCTATTTTGCAATATAATTTTTCTAATTTACTTTATATTTTTTAAAATAACAACATTTACATATTTTCTTACACATTTAAATTTATTAGTCATATTATTCTTTACATTGATTTTTTTATTTTTAAAAAAAATATTGTTTTTCATTATTCTTCATAATTTTTTTTTATATTCTTTTCTGCTCATTTAAATTTTGTCAACAATATTTTTTCAAATTGAATTTTTTTATTTTTTAAAACATTATGATTTTACATCATCCGAAATTTTCTTAATTATTTTAAAAGCATTATCGGTATTTTCCAAATATTATCAATTTTTTATACTCATTTAAAATTTTTATCATTATTTTTCACATAATTTTTTTATTTTTAAATACTGCCTTTTTAAATTATCTGAAATTTTTATTATTTTTTTACACATTTTAAATTATTTTGGAACATAATTTTTTCACATTTACGTTTTTTTATTTTCTAAAGTTACTTTTTTTACATATTTTTATATTGAGCCTAATAAATGCTATCAAATTTGACATAATTATCTTCTTTGTAAAAGATAATTTAATAGATTATTTAAAATTTCTTTATTAAAAATCCTAACGGTAGCTATCATTGGCCTAATAAATGCTAAAAATTTTAACATAATTATCTTCTTTGTAAATGATAATTTAATAGATTATTTAATGTTTCGTTATTAAAGGTAATAACGCTAACTATCATACGGCCTAATAAATGCTAAAAAATTTGACATACTTATCTTCTTTGTAAAAGATAATTTAATAGATTATTCAAAAAATTCTTTATTAAAGATCATAACAGTAACTATCATTGGGCCTAATAAATGCTAAAAAATTTGACATAATTATCTTCTTTGTAAAAGATAATTTAATACATTATTTAAAATTTCTTTATGAAAGATCATAACGGTAACTATTATTGAAATTAATAAATGGTAAAACATTTGACATAATTATCTTCTTTACAAAAGATGATTTAATAGATTATTTAAAATTTCTTTATTAAAGATCATAATGGTAACTATCATTGGACCTAATAAATGCTAAAAAATTTGAAATAATTATCTTCTTTGTAAAAGATAATTTAATAGATAATTCAAAATTTCTTTATTAAAGATCATAACGGTGCCTATCATTGGACTTAATAATTGCTAAAAAATTTGATATAACTATCTTCTCTGTAAAAGATAATTTAATAGATTATTTAAAATTTCTCTATTAAAAATCATAAAGGAACTCTTATTGGGCCTAATAAAAGTTAACAAATTTGACATAATTATCTTCTTTGTAAAAGATAATTTAATAGATTATTCAAAAAATTCTTTATTAAAGATCATAACGGTAACTATCATTGGGCCTTCTTTGTAAAAGATAATTTAATAGATGATTTAAAGTTTCTTTATTAAAGATCATAACAGTAACTATTATTGGGTCTAATAAATGCTAAAAAATTTGACATAATTATCTTGTTTGTACAAGATAATTCAAGAGATTATTTTAAATTTCTTTATTAAAGATCATAACGGTAGCTATTATTGAGCCTGATATAGGCTAAAAAATTTGACATAATTATGTTCTTTTTAAAATATAATTTAATATATTATTCAAAAATTTGTTTATTAAAGATCATAACGGTAACTATCATTTGGCCTAATAAATGCTAAAAAAATCGACATAATTATCTTTTGTATAAAAGATAATTTAATAGGCTATTTTAAATTTGTTTATCAAAGATCATAATGGTAACTATTATTGGGCCAAATAAATGGTAAAAAACATGATATAATTATCTTTTTTGTAAAAGATAATTTAATAGATTATTTAATGTTTCTTTACTATACATCATAACGGTAACTATCATTAGGCTTACTAATTGTTAAAAATTTTTATATAATTATCTTCTTTGTAAAAGATAATTTAATAGATTATTTAAAATATCTTTATTAAAGATCATAACAGTAACTATCGTTGGACCTAGTAAATGCGAACAAATTTGACACTATTATCTTCTTTGGAAAAGATAATTTAATACATTATTTAAAATTTCTTTATTAAAGATCACAAAGCCTAATAAATGTTATAAAATTTGACATAATTATCTTATTTGTAAAAGATAATTTACTACATTATTTAAACGTTCTTTATTAAATATTATAACGGTAACTATCATGGAGGCAAATGATTGCTACAAATTTTGACATAATTATCTTCTTTGTAAAAGATAATTTAATAAATTATTTAAAATTTCTTTATTAATAATCATAGCGCTAACTATAATTTGGCCTACTAAATGCTAAAAAAATTGACATAATTATCTGCTTTTTAATAGATAATTTGATATTTTTTTACGATTTATTTATTAAAGATAATAACGGAACTATCATTGGGCCTAATAAATGCTAACAAATATGACATAATTATCTTCTTTGTAAAAGATAATTTAATAGATTATTCAAAAATTTCTTTATTAAAGATCATAACGGTAACTATTATTGGGCCTACCAAATGCAAAAAAATTTGACATAATTATATTTTTTGTAAAAGATAATTTAAAAGATTATTTTTCAATTTCTTTATTAAAGATCAGGACGGTAACCATTATTGGGCCTAATAATGGTAAAAAATTTGACACAATTTGTAAAAGATAATTTAATAGATTATTTAAAATTTTTCTTGTTAAAGATCATAATGGTAACTATTATTGGGCCTAATAAATACTAAAAAAGTTAACATAATTATCTTCTTTATAAAAGATAATTTAATAGATCATTTGAAATTTCTTTTTTAAAGATCATGATGGTAACTATGATTGGGCATAATAAAGGCTAAAAAATTTGACATAATTATCTTGTTTGTAAAAGATAATTTAATGGATTATTTCAAAATTTCTTTACAAAAGATCATAACGGTAACTATCATTGGACCTAATAAAAGCTAAAACATTTGACATAGTTATCCTTTTTGTAAAAGACAATTTAACAGATTACTTAAACATTCTTTATGAAAGATCATAATGGTAACTATCATTGTGCCTAATAAATGCTAAAAAAATTTGACATAATTATCTTGTTCGTAACAGATAATTTAATAAATTATTTTAAATTTCTTTATGAAAGATCACAACGATAACTATCATTGAGCATAATAAATGCTAAAAAACTAGACATATTTATCTTTTTTATAAAAGATAATTTAATAGATTATTTTAAATTTCTTATTAAACGTCATAACGGTAACTATCATTGAGGCTAATAAATGCTAAAAAATTTAACATAATTATATTGTTTGTAAAAGATAATTTCAAAGATTATTTAAAATTTATTTATTAAAGATCATAACGGTAACTATCATTAGACCTAATAAATGCTAAAAACTTTTAGATCATTATCTTTTTTGTAAAAGATAATTTAATATATTATTTGAAATTTCTTTATTAAAGATCATAACGGTAACTATCATTGAGCATAATAAATGTTAAAAAACTTGACATAATTATCTTATTTGTAAAACATAATTTGATAGATTATTTAATATTTCTTTATGAAAGATCATAACAATAACTATCATCGGGTCTAATAAATGTTAAAAAACTTGACATAATTATCTTCTTTGAAATACATATTTTAATATATTATTTACAATTTCTTTATGAAAGATTATAAAGGTAGCTATCATTTGGCCAAATAAATGGTAAAAAACTTGACATAATTATCTTCTTTGAAAAACATAATTTAATAGATTATTTAAAATTTCTTTATGAAAAGATCATAACGGTAACTATCATTGGGCCTAATAAAAGCTAAAAAATTTGACATAATTATCTTCTTTGTAGAAGATAGTTTGATAGATTATTCTAAATTTCTTTATAAAAGATCATAACGGTAACTATCATTGGGCCTTATAAATTCTAAAAAAATTGACAATAACTATCTTCTTCATAACAAACAATTTAATAGATTATTTGAAATTTCTTTATTAAAGATCATAACGATAACTATCATTGGGGCTAATAAATGCTAAAACATTTGACATAATTATCTTTTTTGTAAAAGATAACTTAATAGATTATTTAAAATTTTTTTATGAAAGATCATCACGGTAACTATCATTGGGCATAATAAATAGTAAAAATTTGACATAATTATCTTTTTTGTAAAAGATAATTTAATAGATAATTTAATATTTCTTTCTGAAAGATCATAACGGTAACTATCATTGGCCTAATAAATGGTAAAGAAATTGACATAATTATCTTCTTTGTAAAAGATAATTTAATAGATTACTTAAACATTCTTTATTAAAGATTATAGCAATAACTATAATTGGGTTAATAAATGCTAAAAAATTTGACATAATTGTCTTCTTTATAAAAGATAATTTAATAGATTACTGAAAATTTCTATATTAAAGATCATAACAGTAACTATCGTTGGACCTAATAAATGATAAAAAATTTGACATAAATATCTTCTTCACAAAAGATAATTTAATAGATTACTTAAACTTTCTTTATTGAAGATCATAGTAGTCAATATCATTGTCCCTAATAAATGGTAAAAAAATTGACATAATTATCTTATTTGTAAAAGATAATTTAATAGATTATTTTAAATTTCTTTATGAAAGATAATAACGGTAACTATCATTGGGTCTAAATAATGCTAAAAAAATATGACAATAATTATCTTCTTTATAAAAGACAATTTAATAGATTATTTGAAATTTTTTTATTAAGGATCATAACGGTCAGTATCCTTCAGTCTAATAAATGCCAAAACATTTGACATAATTATCTTCTCTTTAAAAGATAATTAATAAATTATTTAAAATTTCTTTATTAAAGATCATAAGGATAACTATAATTGGGCATAATAAATGTTAAAAAACTTGACATAATTATTTTTTTTTTGTAAAAGATAATTTAATAGATTACTCAAGCTTTGTTTATTGAATATCATAACGTTAACTATCATTGGGCCTAATAAATGCTAAAAAATTTGACATAATTATCTTATTTGTAAAAGATAATTTAATAGATTATTTTAAATTTATTTTTTAAAGATGATAATGGTAACTATCATTGGGCCTAAGAAATGCTAAAAAGGTTGACATAATTATCTTCTTTATAAAAGATAATTTAATTGATTATTTGAAATTTCTTTATTAGAGATCATAAGGGTAACTATCTTTGGGGCTAATAAATGCTAAAAAATTTGACATAATTATGTTGTTTGCCAAAGATAATTTCATAGATTATTTAAAATTTCTTTATTGCAGATCATAACGATAACTATCATTGTGCTTAAGAAATGCTAAAAGATTTGACATAATTATCTTCTTTATAAAAGATAATTTAATAGATTATTGAAAATTTCTTTATTAAAGATCATAACAGTAACTATCGTTGGACCTAAAAAATGCTAAAAAATTTGACATAAATATCTTCTTCATAAAATTTAATTTAATAGATTACTTAAACTTTCTTTATTAAAGATCATAACGGTAACTATCATTAGACCTAATAAATGCTAAAAAATTTGACATAATTATCTTCTATGAAAAATATAATTGAACAGATTACTTACACTTTCTTTATTAAAGATCATAATGGTAACTATCATTGGGCCTAATAAATGCTAAAAAATTTGACATAATTATCTTATTTGTCAAAGATAATTTAATAGATTATTTTACATTTCTTTATGAAAGATCATAACGGTAACTATCATTGGGCCTAAGAAATGCTAAAAAGGTTGACATAATTATCTTCTTTATAAAAGATAATTTAATAGAATATTTGAAATTTATTTATTAGAGATCATGATGGTAACTATCTATGGGGCTAATAAATGCTAAAAAATTTGACATAATTATGTTGTTTGTAAAAGATAATTTCATAGATTATTTAAAATTTCTTTATTATAGATTATATGGTAACTATCATTGGGCCTAAGAAATGCTAAAAACTTTTACATCATTATCTTCTTTGTAAAAGATTATTTAAAATTTCTTTATTCAAGATCATAATGGTAACTATCTTTGGCACTAATAAATGCTAAAAAATTTTACATAATTATATTTTTTGTAAAAAATAATTTAATAGATTATTGAAAATTTCTTTATTAAAGATTATAACGGTAACTGTTGTTGGACCTAATAAATGCTAAAAAATTTGACAGAATTATCTTCTTTGTAAAAGATAATTTAATAGATTACTTAAACTTTCTTTATTGAAGATGATAATGGTAATTATCATTGGGCCTAATAAATGCTAAAAAAATTGACATAATTATCTTATTTGTAAAATATTATTTAATAGATTATTTAAACTTTTTTTATTAAAGATCATAACGGTAACTGTCATTGGGCTAACAATTTCTAAAAAATTTGACATAATTATTTTCTTTGTTAAAGATAATTTACTAGATTATTTTAAAATTCTTTTTTAAATATGATAACGATAACTATCATTGGGCTAATAATGGCTAAAAAATTTTATATAATTATGTTCTTTGTAAAAGTGGTTATTTCATATTCATTGTGTTCATCAATAATAATTTTGATATCACATATTTATTGTGATTGCCTTTTGCATTTTGCAAAAAAAATTTAAATTAGGATATTAAAATTGAATAAATTACTTTTTCCAAGATATTTAAATTGCATTTTTCTGCCATTATTTTTTCTTAAAAGTGACTCTTTTCCAATTGGCAAGAAGGGTGTCTTCTAGCGTGGTCGAGTTTAACATATGTTCACCTTGTACCAGTTGAAAAGGGGTACTATAGATAAAAGGAAAGGATATAGTTACCGTCATTCAATTTTAAAAATATCATCTCAAGAACATGCTCTTGTTCTTATAATTGGTTTCTATTAGTATTTCCATGATTGGGTTGTTTATTTTCCAATTTTCCAAAGTAATATATGACTTTCCTATCACCACCTTCAATTCAACAATTGACCCACAATTGTAACACTGCTAGAATGTTCTACCCGTAAAATGCAAACTCATTCCAAAATAAACTCAACAAAAAAAACAAATGAGGAAAAAATGGGGAAAAGATATATTATAATTTATACAATTAATAGATAAAAAATCTAAATCAGTATATATATAGATACAACTCCATAATACTGGGTTGCTGCTCATTTTCAGATACATCTCTTGGTATTTTTATGCCGCTATAAATTTTTGCTATTCATATTAGTTTTTTTTTTTTTATTTCAGAGACATCTCTTGTAATTTTTTTAATGCTTCCATACGTTTTGTTTTGATATGCATCTCTGCCTAATTTTATTAATGTGATTAAGGTCATTCTGTAAGCTGCAGCGATACAACTTATCTCTTAAAATAAGTGAAATCATGTTAATTATGGGTTGTTTGGAAAGTTTTAAGTTTGTCTTTTAAAATAAATTAAATGGTATTAATTATGAAACTTTAAAGTTCATTCTCCTATTTACCTTATTCGTTAAGACTTATGTTTCAAAGAAATTATGATTATGGGTTCTCTCTTCAATTTTCTTCCATATCTTCAATGAAATTGTCCTTTGTATACAACTTTGTCTCGTTTTATTATTATTATTATTAAGATCAGTCTATAAGTTGGAATGCTAATAGTTATTTCAATTTTGAAGTAGTTCATAAAGAGAGGAATGTGTTGCTTAAATTTTGAGTCATAATCTTGTTTGCTTTTTCACCTGTATTTAGGGGAGCATTAGTAACATTGTTAACACAAAGTTTTATTTAATTATTTTTGTTGTTATGGTTTGTTTAACTAGCATGTAAACATCTAATAGGTATAACTTAGTCGACAATACATACTGAATGGTAAAAAACTCAAGTTCAATACCTGCAAAATAACGTTGAGTTTATGGGAAAGAACCTAAATGTGACTAAATTCCAAGCTCACATCTCTAAAATGTGACAAAGTTAATTAATTTCTAATTATTTTGTTTTAATCCCAAGCTGACATCTCTAAAATGTGACATCGATAGAATAAGATAGATTTCTTTTGTTTAGGTTAATAACAAACATAATTATTTTGTTTAAAATCTTGATATATGTTTAATAAATATGATATTTCATTAGACTATCTATATTTAAAATATATTATTAAATAAAAACTAATCACTACACAGTTTAATAATTATATATAATATATAATCTCTATCCCTAATTACAATATAATATTTTAAGATTATGGAGTGTTAATCATATACTCATTCTAAATTAACAGCGTAACAGTTAATATTTATATATCCAAAATCAAATAATACACTCTTTCTAAACTATTTAGTTGAAATTTATTAAAAATTAATAGTCACTAATGATAAATTTTAATCACTTACGAAGAGTTTGTAAGAAAAAATGTGTTATTAGCATTTTTTATTAATTATTTTTTATAAAAGATTGGTTTCCATTAATTATTGCTTCTAAAACACCTAGTTAATTTTAATTCATATGATTAAATACCACTGTTTTAAATTATCTATATTTCTATTATTTAAAATTTAAAAATATTAATTTCCATGACAAATTTAATATTATTATTCTAAATTTACTAATTTCTTAATATTAATTTACACTGTTTTACAATTAGGGTCTAGCGTAGTATATAATAATAAATATGTTAATTAAAACTATAAATAAAAAATTCCTTGTTTTAAAAAATAAATAAAAATTTAATAAAATTTTAAGAAAATAATAAGGATTAAAAAGGATTTTTTAATTATATATTTAATTTCAGTAAACAAATATATTTTTCTTTCATCTAAAATATGAAATGGTCAATTTATCTCTGAGTTTTTTATATGTTTTGTTCATTTAATTTTGAAATGTTCTAATATCACCTTTTAGGTTTTTAAGTTTTAATATATTTTTTTATTTGTATAAAAAAGATTATCTAAATTACTTGGAGAGAAAAATGTGTATATTTCATAGACAAAAAATGTATGAATTTATTTTTAGGGAAAAATGTACATTTTATATTTCAGAGGTACTATAATAATATTTTCCTGAAATTTGAATTATTTATATATAATAATTCACTTAAAATACTTATTTAAAATATATTTTAGTAGACATGTTTATAACTTAAATATAAATAAGAGAAATATATTAAATTGACCTTTAATTGTGAAAAAAAAAGAGTTAAAGTTCACATCTTAATTTTAAATATGTTTGTTAACTTAAAGCTTAACTCAATTATTTAATGTATAGTTATTAAATTGTTTAGTAATTATTATTTAATATAATAATATACTTTTAATATAACTTTTTTAGCGGAATCTTTTAATATAACAATAGTGGGATGAAACATTACTTTTTTATTTATTTTTTATAAAATATTTGCATTTTATAAAATTTTTTAACATTATTTTTACACAAAACTTTTTTCTATTTTTAAAACATTATCTTTTTCGCATTATTTATTTTTTAATTATTATTTTATACACTCAAAGTTATTTTGTTACAGATTTTTCATATCTAGCTTTTTTTTAAAAAAATATTTTTTTAATATTTTTCTACCCAATTAAATTTATTGTTTAACATTATTTTTTGCATCAAATTTATTTTTTTTTAACATTACTTATTCTCTATTATATAAATTTTTTAAATTTTTTTTACTTATTTAAACTTCCTTTTCAACGTTATTTTTTCATATTGAAGTTTTACATTTTTAAAACATTACTTTTTTTTTAATTATATTCCTATACATTTACAGTTATTTTCCAATATAATTTTTCTAATTTATTTTTATATTTTTTAAAATAACAATATTCACATATTTTCTTACACATTTATATTTATTAGTCATATTATTCTTTTCATTGATTTTTTTAATTTTTAAACAAATATTTTTTTTCTTTTTCTTTATATTGATATTTTTTATATTATTTTCTACTCATAACATTATTTTTTCAAATTGAGCTTTTTTATTTTTTAAAACATTATCATTTTACATTATCCAAAATTTTCTTAATTATTTTAAAAACATTATTTGTATTATCCAAATATTATCATTTTTTTATACTCATTTAAAATTTTTAACATCATTTTTCACATAATTTTTTTATTTTTAAATACTACCTTTTTAAATTATCTGAAATTTGTATTATTTTTGTACACATTTTAAATTATTTTGGAACACAATCTTTTCACATTTACGTTTTTTTATTTTCTAAAGTTTCTTTTTTTACATATTTTTATATTGGTTTATATTTACTCTGCAACATTTTTTTTCACATTGAATTTTATTTATTTTTTTTACACTATATAAATCTTTACATTTTTTTAAAACATAGAAACTGAACGCTAGAAAATTTATCAATAAATTTTTAAAAAGTAAAATTAAAAAAGAAAATGCGGACATATAAATTGACAGAGCACTCTTCTTATCATTCAAAAGAGAGAAACAAATTAAAGAAACAAGAGATTTGCATTGAGTTCGACTCCGAGTGAGTGCCACCGCAAGAACTCATCGTCGTCGCGCTGGAACGACTCAAAATTGAAGAGCTTTCTATGTGCCACCCCGTCTTCACGGTAGCTCCCACGCCGGAGCAAATCTCTATCTGTGCGAACCACGTCAAGTGCCGTCAAACAACACAACTCCACTGTTCGATTCTTTGTTAGTACTGGACTCAGGTAGGAGATGAAGAAACTTCTATGTAAGAATCTTTTTCTTTTTTCTTTTCTCTTTCTTCATTGTTTGTTCTTTCTTTCTCAATTGACATGCATTGATTCTTCTTTGTGTACAGCGCCATGTTAGGATCTTTTTCTATGCATTTTCAAGTGGTGGCAAAGGACAGAAGGAAAGGGTATAGTTACTGCCGTCAACAACGCTTTCAATTTTAATCGAACCGGCTGTTGCGTTGTTATACACAGTAAGTTTAGCTTTCTTTTATCCTTTTTAAATGCCAAGATTTGAGATTATAATTTTTAACACGGTTTTCGAATTCTCTGTTTGACTCAAGAATCACTTTGTCTTAATCTCTGAATTATTGATATGTTGTTTTAGTATATAAATTATCAGTTTTCTTTGATAGTACTCTTTGACACTAGTAATAGAACTACTACCAAAATAAATTTAAAAGTTTTTTGTTATGACTTTTCCTGTTTGACTTCATCAAATCATAATGTTACAGTTTTAAAAAGATCAGTTTGTTACTGTGTTAACATTCCATTCTGTTCATGTGAAAAACATGTTCCATATTGTGAGAATGTGGTATCTCCCCGAGACATCTCTATCCAATTTCCAGGTGATTCTATATTAGAGTTTAAAAAAATCAGTTTCTTACTGTGTTCATATACTGTTAAAAAAGGCCAAGAATAATTGGATATCAAAAAATCAGAAAAAGATTTTCTGCTCCCACCTCAGGGAACTTGTATCATGCGATTCATGACAAAATAATCATCTCCATCTTTCATTCTTAGATTAGAAAAAGGAACTTCAATTGTCTGATTTATACTGTAAGAACTTCAATTGTATTATGTGATGTTTCCTGCTTTCACGTTTGTATATTGTATGTATAAAAATAATAATATGTATATTTTACTGAGATTTGTCATTTCTGAGTGACATGAGATATAGATAGATCACTTCATTAGGAAAGAGATGAATGAGCTAATCATAATGAAAGGAACTCTAAATCAAATACAGTGTTGATGTTATCAATGAAATGCTCAAAAAGCTTAGGCATTATCACCGGGAAATGCAACGTTGCCTAATTGTGATTTTTGCAAGCTAAGCTATATAATCAATTTATTATTATAACTAGATTAAGATGCCACATCCCCTTCTGTCCCTCTGCATCTACGCCTATCATTGCAGCCATTGAATGCATCTCATATCTTAATATCAACATCCTTTAGTTTTTTCATCTACTTCTCCCTCTGTATCTTCATCTACTTGTTTCCATACTCAAGGAACCCCATTCTATGCAATTTCCCATTTTATGGCTTAACATTTTGATTTTCATCTTATTTTGGAGGATGACTACATTTGACAACACAATCAAAACAAAAAGAGCTTTAATATTTTGTACCATCCTACCCTAATACATAAATTAAATACTTTTAGTCCTTAAGTTTCTATAAAATCAACTATTTTGAAAGCATATCTTATTAATTAAAAAAGTAAAAACTATAAGGGGTCATCTTCAGGAGATTTTCTCTCCAACAAAAATTTTAACCGCCTGTTATATTCTCTCTTCCTTTATAACAATGTAATAATTAATTAACAAGATTTTACATAACGTTAGCCAAAAGCAAAATTATTAGATACTTCTATACAGCTCTATCCAATATCCACAGTCTCAAGTCTATATCTATATGACATGTTAGATATGTTTCAAGCTTCTAATACCATCTCTAGTAATAAATATGTCAATGTAGCAGTATTGTGTAGTAAAATTACTAGGCTATAATTATCAATGCAACATAAACTTAAGTGAAAAGTTCAATCATCCTAATTTGTAAAATAGTACAATTTTTGTTGGGAGAAATATATCCTGAAAATGAACTTACTTGTATATCGAAATATTCTTTTCAAAGGTCATGCACTTGCATTATATGATTTATGAGATCACCTATTGTACGATTGCTACTTACTTATAATTATATAACAAAGCCATTGTGCTGTAGCATTTCTTCTATTTACAGATTCTTGTTTGTGTACAACTGCGATGTTAGAATCTCTTTCTATGCATTCTCTTGACTGATGTTGATTTGATTGTTAATAATAAATTCTTGGTCATCATTCTTTATTTGGTAAAGATTGAAAGAGAGCGATTGCCAATGTGTTTTGCTAATAATTCTGTGAGATGTTGATTTTCAAGATAAATAAAGCATCTTTGTCATTGGCAAATCACTTAGCAGGAAAGTTTTATGCATTCCATACTCTTATTTATAAGGGTGCATTCTTGGTTATCTCTAGTTTTCATCTTCTTTAAGAAAGTTGCAATACATTCTTGAGTTCATGTGTGCTAAATGTTATTTATGATTCATATTACATCTAGATTATCACCATTGTGAATTTATAAGGTATGATGTTTGGAGATGGTTATATAAAATTTAGGTATAATATACAAAGCTTATCAAGGAATAAACCACATAGTGCAAACTTATATTAGGTGCCTTTTTTTTGTCCTTTTTATTTTTATTTAAAATACCATTTATAACAAATGATAAATTTGGATGGTTGATGCAACGAGTGAGTCAACTTATGAACTTGACGAGTATAAAAAGAAAACTAGTGTGACATCTACCAGAGTTTGTGAAATACAAACATAGCCTTAGTATTGCACTTTTTCCTACTAGAAAGCACATGATGAATTTTCATGGCAAGCGGTGCTTTCACCCAATACATCTCAAATTTTCTAAAACTCAACCATTATTGCAGACTCTTAAACACCACTTGAGACCCCTTGCACCCCAATATCCGTGCAGATGCTATTTCCAAGTGGCAACGGGCAAAAGGAAATGATACAGTTACCGTGATTCAATCTTAAATGAACCAGGTTCTTTGTTGTTATACCCGGTAAGTTTAGCTTCCTTTGATATTTTTTAAATGCCAAAATTTTAGATTATAATTTTTTTAACACAGTTTTCTTTGATTAGATCAAGAGTCACTTTTGTCTGCATCTCTGAATTATATGTTGTTTTGTTGACAAGTAGTATATCTATCCTTTAGGAGCGTTGGTGGTTAGATTATTTTAATAGCTTAACCATAACCAATAAATAATCATATATGGAAGTAGTTATATAATTTATTATAAGTAGTTATTGTTATAAATAATCGGTTATATAACCGGGTATACATTTATAACTAGTTACATAATGAAATATATAGATAACCATTATTTAACTAGTAATTTTATCCCTAACCAATTAAATAATCAATTTTGTAAAATAAAATTATTCTTAAAATTGTGTTTTCTACTTAACATGTTTCTCACATAGATGTGTTGTAACACCCTAGTTTGTATAATTTATTATTTGTATGTTTTACATGTATTAAATATTGTATAAGATTATTAGTAACAAATCATATATGGTTTTATTCAAAATAAATAAATAAATAAATAAAATATATATTTTGAGTTTAGAATAGAAATTACTTCATACATTTTAACTATTTTTTAACATTATTGTATAGGAACTGTTATAACAACAACAATAATAAAGTAAGAAGAAAATAAAATTTGCAAAATTCTACAAATTAAGTCTTACATTTAGACACCTAATTAGGCATGTGATGAAATTAAATAAATATTTTTATACGTGGCCTGAATTCTCTGGTTGTGTTTTAATAAATTAAAAAGAGTCTGTGAGAGTGTGTATGTGTATGTGTGTGTTTAGGGTTTAGGGTGTGGGTGGGTGGGTGTGTGTGTGTCTGTGTCTGTACGTGTGTGTGTCTATGTTTGTGTTTGTCTATGTTTGTGTGTGTCTGTGTGTGTGATGAAACTAAATTTTTTTAAAGGCTAACCAAGAAGGTGAAGTCCATAATGATGTCCTCTCATACTCGGTGTAGTATCGGTAAGGGTCGTAGAAACCCTGCTTTCTTCTTTGGGACATATTGGTTTTTCTGACAACTGGTGCAATGGATGATGATGTTTTTTGTGTCTGCATAGAGACCTAACCAAGTGAAAAAGGTTGCGAGTCTGGGCAAGGTGTTGAGTGCCCTGTTAAGGGAGAAGAGTGATATTCAGACACCAATTGGGAGCAGAGGTTTTGTCTTCTTGATCTGTGTGATAATATTCTCTGAGGGATCTACAATATGGTCAGGGTTGCTGAGAAAGTGAAAGACAAGAGGAGCAAATCATCTGGATGACTTCGGGAAAGTGAATCAGCCATGATGTTTAGTTTACCAGGTTTTTAGAGGATTTTAAAATTATAACCTTGCAATTTTAGTGTCCATTTCTCTTGTTCTAGTGTTTGAATGTAAGAGTAACTCTTTGAGACTCTTTTGATATGTGAAAATGGTAAAATATCTGCCCACCAAGTACTAACATAATTTTTTGACAATCTTTCTGATTGCAAATAGTTCTAAGACAGGGGAAGCCCATATACCTGTGCAACTTTTTTTTTGCTAAAAAAAGGATGGTTTTCTTGAAGCAAAATCGTCCCTACTGCAAGTTGAGAGGAATCAGTTTCAATGGAAAATGGCCTTGAGAAGTTTGGAAGTTGAAGCACCAGAGTAGTGACAAGTTTTTCTTTTAACATTGTAAAAGGATTTTCTGTTGTATGTGACCATTGTAAAGTAGTATAACTAGTTAAGTCGGTGAGGGGAGCAACGAGAGAGGCGCAGGACTTAATAATTTTTTTGTAAAAGCTGGTGAGTCCGAGAAACCCTTTTAAATGCGTGAGAAAACGTGGTCTAGGCCATGCAATAATTGCTTGGATTTTTTATGGGTCAGGGGCCATTTGGCCATTGGAAATTATGTGCCCTAACCATTGAATTGAATCAACTCTGAAAACACACTTAGATAACTTAGAATAAAATTTATTTTGAGAAAGAATTGCTAAAATTAATCTAAGATATTTTAAATGAGCAATTAGGGAAGGAATATAAATTAGTATATCATAAAAAAGAACTAAAACCAGCACAGATAGGATCTTAGGATATCATTCATTGCAGCCTGAAAAGTAAAAGGTGCATTCATCAAATTGAAAGGAATCATTAGGAATTTGTAATGTCCATCAAAAGTGCAAAATGCTATTTTATGAGAGTCTCCATCCACCACTCTAATTTGATGATAGTCATTGCATAAATCAACTTTAGAAAATGTCTTAGCTGACCTTAATTCATCCAACAATTCATCCACCTTAGGGATAGGAAAACGATCCTTTATAGTGACTGTGTTCAGTGCCCTGTAGTCTACACAAAAGTGCCAAATGCCATTTTGTTTCTTTACTAGGAAAATCTGGGAGGAAAAAAAGACAATGACTAGGTTTAATAATACCTGTTGTAACATTTCTTGGATAATAGTGGTCTTAGCATCTTTTTGGAAATAAGGGTAATGGTAGGGCTTGAGATTGACTGGGGTAATGTTAGCCTACTAGTAGTCTTAGTCTACTAGTAGCCTCGTCTACTAGTAGTCCTAGATTGTTAGTAGTCCTAGCCTACTAGTAGTGTTATTCTACCAGTAATGCTAGTCTACAAGTAGTCTTAGTCTAATAGTAGCACTAGTTTACTAATAGTGCTAGCCTATTGGTACTGTTAGCTTACTAGTAGTTTTAGTCTACGAGTAGTGTTAGGTTACTAGTAGTGCTACTTACAAGTAGCCATCTTCTACTAGTAGTGTTAGGTTACTAGTAGTGTTACTCTACAAGTAGTATGGTCTATTAGTAGTGCTACTATTTGTAGTTTTAGTCTACTAGTAGTGCTATTATTAGTAGTTTTAGTCTACTAGTAGTGCTCGTACTAGTAGTGTTAGTCTACTCGTAACCCTAACCTACTAACAGTGCAAGTGTACTTGTAATGCTAGTCTACTAGTCATCATAGTTTACTAGTAGTGCTAGTATACTAGTAATACTAGTCTATAAGGAGTGCTAGTCTACTAGTAGTGGTAGTAATGTTAATTTACTAGTAGTGGTAGTAATGATAGTTTATTTATAGTGCTAGTCTGCTAGTATTGGTAGTCAATTAGTAGTGTTAGTCTACTAGTAGTCCTACTCTACTAGTAGTGCTAGTCTACTAGTATCATTGGTCTACTAGTAGTGTTAGTCTAGTAGTATTACTAGTCTACTAATATAATTGGTTTTTAAGTAGTGCTAGTTTATTGGTAGTGTTAGTTTACGCGTAGTGTTAAACTACTACAAGTGCGAGTAATTCTAGTCTACTAGTAGTGCTCCTTTGCTAATAGTGTTAATCTATTAATAGTGTTAGTCCATTACTAATGTTAATCTACTTGTAGTGTTAGTTTATTGATAATGCTAGTTTACTAGTAGTACTAATCTACTAGTAATGTTAATCTAGTCATAGTGTTAGTCTATTATAAGTGCTAGTACTAGTAGTACTGGTTTACAAGTAGCAATAATCCACTAGTAGTGCTTGTCTACTAATAGTGTTGGTTTAATAGTAGTGCATCTCTACTGGAGTGCTAGTCTACTAGTAGTGCTACTCTACTAGTAGTGTTAGTCTACTAGTATCACTAGTCTACTAGTAGTGTTAGTCTAATAGTATTACTAGTCTACTAATATAATTGGTTTTTAAGTAGTGCTAGTTTATTGGTAGTGTTAGTTTACGAGTAGTGTTAAACTACTAGAAGTGCGAGTAATGCTAGTCTACTAGTAGTGCTCTTTTGCTAATAGTGTTAATCTATTAATAGTGTTAGTCCATTACTAATGTTAGTCTACTTGTAGTGTTAGTTTATTGATAGTGCTAGTTTACTAGTAGTACTAGTCTACTAGTAATGTTAATCTAGTCATAGTGTTAGTCTATTATAAGTGCTAGTACTAGTAGTACTGGTTTACAAGTAGCAATAATCCACTAGTAGTGCTTGTCTACTAATAGTGTTGGTTTAATAGTAGTGCATCTCTACTGGAGTGCTAGTCTACTAGTAGTGTTACTCGACTAGTAGCGTTAGTCGGCTAGTACTTCTAGTCTAAAAATATCACTACTCTGCTACTAGTGCTAGTTTACTAGTAATACTAGCGTAACAGTAGTACTAGTAGTGTTAGTCTACTAGTAGTACTAATGTACTAGTAGTGTGAATTTACCAGTAGTTCTAATATACTAGTAATACTAGCTTATGAGTCCTCTTAGTTTGCTAACACTACTAGTTGGTAGTCTGCTAGTACTAGACTATTAATAGTACTAGTATACTAATATCACTAGTCTACTAGCAGTGTTACTCTACTAGTAGTGCTAGTATACTAATAGTGCTAGTTTACCAGTAGCACTCGTATACAAATAATGCTAGTCTACTACTAGTTATAGCCTATCAGTAGTTCTAGTCTACTGCAATTGCTACTCTACCATAGTGCTAGTAAACTAGTGATGCTAGTCTACTATCAATGCTAGTTTATTAGTAGTACTAGTTTATTAGAATGTTATTACTAGTAATGCTAGTGTAGTCTACTAGTAGGATTACTTTAATAGTAGTCCCAATGTAGTAATAGTGCTAGCCTACTAGTAGTCCTAGTCTTCTAGTGGTGTTAATACGAGTAGTGCTAGTCTACTAGTAGCGCTAGTCTATGAGTGTGTTAGTATACTAGTAGTGCTAGTCTATTAGTAGTGTTAGTCTACTAGTATTGCTAGTCTAACAGTATTGCTAGTCTACCAATTGTGCTAGTCTACTAGTAATGTTAGTCTACTATTAGCAGTAGTTAATAAATATAATCTACTAGTAGATCTAATCAACTAGTAGGGCTAGTCTATTAGTAATGTTACTCTACTAGTTGTGCTAGTCTGTTAGTAATGCTGGTAGTAGTAGTAGTGCTAGTTTACTAGTAGTTCTAGCCTAATGGTAGTGCTAATTCACTAGTAGTGCTAGTCTACTGGTAGAGCTAGTCTACAAGTAATGCTAGTCTTGAGTGTGTTAGTATACTAGAAGTGTTATTCTACTTGTAGTGTTAGTCTACAAGTAGTGTAAGTGTAGTAGTAACGTTAGTACTGCTAGTCTACTAGTAGTTCTAGTCTACTTGTAGTTCTAATCTATTACCAGTTCTAGTTTACTAGTAAATGTAGTCTACTAGTAATACTAGTTTACTAGTAGATCAAGTCTACTTGTAGTGCTAGTTTACTGTCAGTGTCAGTGTACTGATAGTGCTAGTCTACGAGTGTGTTAGTATACTAGTAATTTTATTCTACATGTAGTGCTAGTCTATAAGTAGTGCTAGTCTACTATTAGTGTTAGTCTACTAGTAATGCTAGTCTACTAGTAATGGAAGTCTACTAGTAGTGCTAGTTTACTTGTTCTAGTCTACTACTAGTTCCAGTCTACTAGTAGATGTAGTCTACTAGTAGTGCTAGTCTATTAGTAGTTCTAGTCTACTAGTAGTGCTACAATACTACTAATGCTAGTCTACTAGTAGTCCTAATCGACTGTTAGAGTTAGTTTACTAGTAGTCCTAGTCTACTAGTAGTATTAGTACTAGAAGTGCTACTCTACTAGTGGTTTTAGTCTGGTAGTAGTTCTATTGTACTAGTGCTAATACTAGTAGTTTTAATCTAAAAATAGTGCTAGTCTACCAGTAATGCTAGTCTAGTAATAGTGTTAGTCTATTATTAGTGCTAGTATTAATAGTACTAGTTTACTAGTAGCAATAATCTACTAGTAGTGCTAGTCTAATAATAGTGCTAGTTTAATAGTAGTGCGTGTCTATTGGAATGCTAGTCTACTAGTAGTGCTAGTTTGCAAGTAGCGCTAGTCGACTAGTAGTGTTAGGCGGTGAGTACTGGTATTTTAATAGTATTTCTAGTCTGCTACTAGTGCTAGTTTTCTAGTAATACTAGTCTAACAGCAGTACTAGTCTACTGGTAATACTAGTGTACAAGTAGTGTTAGTCTACTAGTAGTGTGAATTTACCAGTAGTTCTAATATACAAGTAATGCTAGCTTATGAGTCCCCTAGTTTTCTAATACTACTAGTTGGTAGTATGCTAGTACTACTAGACTATTAATAGTTCTATTCTACTAGTAGTGCTAGTGTACTAGTAGTGCTTGGTTATTAATAGTGTTAGTCTACTAGTAACATTAGTCTACAAGTAGTTCTAGTCTACCCCAATTGCTAGTAAACTAGTAATGCTAGTCTACTATTAGTGCTAGTTTATTAGTAGTACTAGTAGTGCTAGTCTATTAGTAATGCTATTACTAGTAGTGCTAGTGTAGTCTACTAGTAGCATTACTCTAATAGTAGTCCTAGTCTAGTAGTAGTGCTAGTGTATTAGTAGTCATAGTCTTTTAGTGGTGCTAATACTAATAGTTCTAGTCTACTTGTAGTTCTAGTCTACTAGTAAATGTAGTCTACTAGTAGTGCTAGTTTATTAGTAGATCTAGTCTACTAGTAGTGCTACTCTACTAGTAGATGTAGCCTACTAGTAATGCTAGACTACTGGTAATGCTAGTCTACTAGTAGTGCTTGTCTACTATTAGTGTTTATCTACTAGTAGTCTTAATCTACTTTCTAGTGCTAGTACTACTAGTTCTAGTCTACTAGTCTTGCTAGTCTACTGGTAGCTCTAGTGTACTACTAGTGGTAGTACTAGTAGTGTTAGTCTGCTAGTAATACTAGTCTACTAGTAATACTAGTCTACTAGTAATACTAGTCTACTAGTAGTGTTACTGTACTAGTAGTGCTACTCTACTAGTGGTTTTAGTCTGTTAGTAGTTCTATTGTACTATTAGTGCTAATACTAGTAGTGTTAGTCTACTAGTAGTGCTAGTCTACTAGTAGTCATAGTCTAATAATAGTGCTACTCTACTAGTGGTTTTACTAGTAGTGTTACTCTACAAGTAATGTTAATCTAATAATAGTACTAGTCTACTATTAGCGCTACTCTACTGGTACTACTAGTGCTAGTCTACTGGTACTACTAGTACTAGAGTTGCTAGTCTAGTAATTATGCTAGTTTACTAGTGGTGCTAGTCTACTAGTAGTTCTAGTCTACGAGTAGTGCTTATCTTTTAGTAATTCTAGCTCACTTAGTAACAAATCTAATGTGGTTTTAGTCAAAATAAATAAATAAATAAAGTATATATTTCGAGTTTAGAAATAGAAATTACTTCATACATTTTAACTATTTTTTAACAATATTGTATAAGAACTGGTATAACAACAAAAATAAAGTAAAAGGAATAAAATCTGCAAAGTTCTACAAATTAGGTCTTACATTTAAACACTTAATTAGTCATGTGATGAAATTAACTAGATATCTTTATATATGTCCTAAATTCTCTGATTGTGTTTTAATTTTAAAAAAGGAAATAAATAAATAAGCTTATTAAATTAAAAAGAGCCAGCGAGAGTTTTCTTATATATATATGTGTATAATAAAAAAGAAATGAAACTAAATTTTTTCAAAAGTTGACCAAGAAGGTGACGTTAGCTTAGCATTTGGGCATATAAAAGTTGCAAAATGATGTATTAGAAGATTGTAGAATTATGCAATTAATTTTAGAGACTTAAAAAAATGAATGACCCATAGGGTTTTGTGGTCGAACGATGTTGGAAGATGAGTAATGAATTCCAAGGGTTGTAGAAGCTCTGCTTTCTTCTTTGGGACATATTTGTTTTGCTGACAAATGATGCAATGGCTGATGAATTTTTTTGTGTCTACATAAAGACCCAATTAAGTGAAAGAGGCGGCGAGTCTGGCCAAGGTGCTGAGTGTCCTGCCAAGGGAGAAAAGTGATATTCAGACACCAATTGGGAGCGGAGGTTCTGCCACTCAGATATATAAATTCTTTCCTTTAACCAAAGTAATCCATATGAAAATGAATAGTCATGTTGTTTTGCTAATGTCTTAAAAAGTTGAATGCCTTCTTGATCTATGTGATAACATTCTCTGAGGGACTGCAACATGGTCGGGGTTGCTGAGAAAGTGAAAGACAAGAGGAGTGAAACATTTGGATGACTTCCGGAAAGCAAATCAGCCATGATGTTCAGTTTACCAGATTTGTAGAGGGTTTTAAAATTATACCTTTCAATTTTAGTGTTCATTTCACTTGTTCTAGTGTTTGAATTTTTTGTGAGAGTTTTTGAGACTCTTCTGATTTCTGAAAATGATAAATTCTTTGGCCACCAAGTATTGACGCCATTTTTTGACAACCTTTGTGATTGCAAATAGTTCTCATACATAGGCAATAAGATGGTTGTCTTGAAGCAAAAATCGCCCCTATTGCAAGTTGAGAGACATCACTTTCAATGGAAAATGGCCTTGATAAGTTTGGAAGTTAAAGCTTTGGAGCAGTGACAAGTTTTTCTTTTAACATTGTAAATGCATATTCTGCTATATGTGACCATTGTAAGGTAGTATGACTAGTTAAGTCGATGAGTGGAGTTGCGAGAGGCATAAGACATCATAAATTTTCTGTAGAATTCGGTGAGTCTGAGAAACCCCTTTAAATGCATGAGAGAATATGGTTTAGGCCATGCACAATTGCTTGGATTTCTAGGTCAGGGGCCACTAGACCATTAGAAATTATGTGCCTTAAGTATTGAATTGAATCAACTTCAGAAAACACACTTAGATAACTTTGCATAAAATTGATTTTGAACAAGAGTTGCTAAAATTAATCTAAGATGTTTTAAATGAGAAATTAGTGAAGGACTATAAATTAGTATATCATAAAAAATCTTAAGACAAACTGGCGCAGGTAGGATCTTAGGATATTGTTTATTGTAGCTTGAAAATTAGAAGGTGCATTTGTCAAACCAAAAGGCATCACTATGAATTCGTAATGTCGATCAAAAGTGTGAAATTCTATTTTATGAGTGTCTACATCCACCACTCTAATTTTTTCATAGTCGTTATGTAAATCAACTTTAGAAAAGATCTTAGCTGACCTTAATTCATCCACCGTAGGGATAGGAAAATGATCCTTTATAGTGATTGTCTTAAGTGCCCTATAGTCTACACAAAAGCTCCAAGTGCCATCTTTTTTCTTTAATAGGAGAACCGAGGAGGAAAAACAACTATGACTAGGTTTAATAATACCTTGTTGTAACATTTCTTGGATAATAGTGGTCATAGTATGTTTTTAGGAATAAAGGTAATGGTAGGGTTTGACATTGGTTGTGACAGTGTTAGGTTCTAGGGGAATATGATGGTCATGGTCATGGTGTGAGGGAAGGCCTTTGGGAATTCAAAAGAGGTGCGGAAATTCATCAAGAACTTGTTGAATGGAATGGAAATTCATCTACCAGTAGTGCTAGTTTACTAGTAGTGCTAGCCTACTAGTAGTTCTGATGCATCCATCGCTAAGCCATGCTTGAACAATTGTTGGAAAAAGAATACCATTTAGGATCTTGCTCATAAAGGTCTTTAAAGAGCCTTTAAATGGAGGTGTAAGACTAGAAGATATTGGTAGAGGAGGTGCCACTTCTTAGGGAAGAAGATAAGCCAAGAGTGAAGCTAGCCACAAGAAAAGGAACCTTGATAATAACATCAAGAAATCTCCCTCAAGGAGAAAACAATGAACACTTAAGAAGAACTCTCAAATTTAGAGAAGTGTATTTTCATCAAATAAGTGTTAAAAACTACATCAAGGAGGGAATGCTCTATATATAAAGCAAGGCATGGTTCTATGGGCCTAAGCATGAAAGTGAACGTCCAACTTGGCTAATGAGGGTTTAGTTGGCTTAATCTAGTGTTAATTTAGCATGTGCTCAATTAACACTAAGTTAATCCAACTAAAGATCCAAACATGGTCCTAAAAATATAAATCTATGTTCCCTCTAGTTTGAATTTGAATTTTGGAAAGAAATGACATGACACCTCAAAAATTCAAACTAAAATAAGAAGCAACTAGATTCAGCCATGCAGTAGTGAGAAAGCCTAAGTGGCATCAACTAGGGGAACAAAGGGAGCCCACATGTCTCTTACATGTTTCATGTGTTGGTTAGAAGGGTGTGAAGAGGGATTAGGGGTGTAGAAACTAAATTTCATACATCCAAACCTTCATGGACTATTAACACACTCCACAAAGAGACTAAACACACCTCATAAGGTACAATGAACCTAAAGGCCAACATACAAGATAAAAAATTAAACTAGCTACACCCCTAAAATCCTAATGACTTAAGGGTGCCTATTCAAGCATAAAAATACACTAATTATTACAAAGCAAGGGACCATCTCCTAAACTAAACTTCTTTAAGCTTTATCCAAGTCATGCTCCTCCTTTATTGGTCCTAGCTCAAGCCCATTCTAGGGATGGATGCATCATATCCTCTCTCTTAAGGAGGATTTGACCTCAAATCTTGTGGTCTTTCTTCCTCTTTTTCCAATCCTGCAAAAGAATGAGCATAGGAATGAGTATGTGATTATGTACAAAGATGTTAAGGGTTGGAGATCTATAGGGAGACTTCATAGACTTCTATAAGGTGGGGGTATACACTAAGGTTTAAAAAATTGTTTGTTATGCCTATGCCCCTATATAACAGTTCCCCAAGTGAGTCCAAGTTCACTAAAGGCTAGTCCCATCCGGTAGGAAGTGAAACAAGCTTAGGTGCCCTGGAGCACTCATCCAAGAAATCCAACTAGGCTTTATCTTGTTGTTCACCCCAAGAGATGATGGATGAGCCTATGGGTGGACCTTTCTTGCAAGGTTTCTTTGAGTGGGCCTTAAGATTAGCTATTGATAGAAAAAGTTTGTAGCCCAATCTCCTGAACACACTTGGCCATATCCACAAATAGTGTTTGAGGTTGTGTTTCATAGTGCTCAAAGGGTTTTGGCACAACCTCTACACTTACTTGTGTAAGGAAAGACTCCTCAACTTTATCCAAGTCTTGATACTATTATTTAAGCTCAAAGGAAAATGTGTTAAGCCCAACACTTGGATAAGTTTTAAAGGTGACATCAAGTAGAATTTGAGGTTGTAGTTCATTGTGCTTAAAAGGTTTTGACACAACTTCAATTTCCACTTGTGCATAGGAAAGGTTGTCTTCAATAGGATTTAAAGAAGAATCTTTAGAAAGAACAACCTCTCATTCTCTATGTTAGAAGTTGTCATCAATAAGATCCTCCTTGGTTGGCAAAGAAAAGTCTTCTTGAATAACAACTTCTTTTCCTTCCAAATGTTGAACTTGAGTTTCTTGCCTGAGCTTTAGGAAAAGGGGCTCAAGTTCCACACTTGGGGAAATATTTGCTTCATGTGCAACTAGAGGTTTTGGAATGTTATGTTCAAATGATTTGGACACAATCTCCATTTGCACTTTTCCTAGGAGAGAAGTTTCTTTAATAAGATCCCCATTTTAACTTAAGGAGTGATCTTTTTAAAGACCTTCTTCCCTCTCACTTTGGACCATGTTTTGAAGTTGAGAATTTTGTTTGAACCTTAAAGAAGTAGGCTCAAGTTCAAAATTTGGTGAAGTGTTCAATAGGACTTCACTTTCACCTTTCTCCAAGAGAGAAGCTTCTTGAGTAAGGTCCTCTTTGGAATCCAAAAATAAACCTTCTTTAAACTTGACTTCTCTCTCAACCTTTTCCAAGTATTGGACTTGAGGTACTTGTTTTTCCAAATGTTCTGATACAAGTCCAACACTCGTTAAAGTGTTTAAAAATGAATTATATTCAAGGGAAGTTTTAGATTGTGAGTCATTGTGCTCAAAAGATTTTTGCACAATCTCAAACTTATCTTGTGGATTGAGGGATTGGCTAGATGATTATCCTAACTTAGGGTTTAAAATTAGGTCTTGGCTAGGGACACTCTTCTCTCCAATCTATTTTCTTTTATCTTTAGATTTTTCTAGGGTGTGTGTGCGTTTTCTATTTCCTCCCTTTTTTTCACTCTTTTTCTTGTCTCTCTCCTTGTTGAGTTTTCTTTCTCTTTCTTTTTCCTTTTTTTCTCTTTCTTCTCTTTTCCACTATTACTCTCTTTTTTTCCAATATTCATTTCTTCTTTTTTTTTCACTCTCCCAGTATTCTTCTCGTTTTGTCCAATACTTCTTTCTCTCATTCTAATCTCTTTCTTTCTTTTCTCTTTCCCATTTTATTCTCTCTCTTTTTCTTTTCTCTCTCTTTCTTTCTTAAAGTGCTCATAGGGATAGGAAAAAAAAGTGTCAAATAAGGGAGAATTTGGGTCATGGTAACCACTAAGGAGAGGTTGGTTCTTAGAGTTAAACTCACTTATCTCACCCTTTTGATTTGGTTTCTCAACTAAAAGATTTATGAGCCTTTGGAACTCAAACACCACCTAAACAAAATGTATAAGTAAATCACAAGAACTAGACTAAGTGAATACCTACAAGTTCAAAGAGCATTTGAAACTCTTAAGCATTCACTAAAACATATGAAGCAAACTAAGGTAACTAAGACAAAACTAAAAAGAGGTAAGGATCTAAATGTGGTGCTAAAGGTCCGGAAGGTAGGGTACCACTTCCTCCTTCACACCTTAATTAACGAGAAACTAAGCTAAACACTTAATAATAATAGCCTTTTACAAACCAAGGAAAAGAAAATATAACTAAGAATTACAAAAGTAATGAACTAAAAAAATTCTTCAAGTTCTTTCCAAAGCAATCTCTCCAAGGTGTTTCACTATTTGTCCATGCTCTTCCTTTTGTTCAAGTCTTTGTAGCTTTTTTCACTCTTCCTTAAGAGGATACCCTTATGGAACGCTCCCTTAGTCAAGGCTTCCCTACACAAAAGTGGCACCAACCAAGGCAAGAACTAAAGAGGTAGAACAAGCAAAAAGCAATAAAGCTCAATTTGAAATGGATACTATCCAAATGGACAGAATAGTAGTGACAAGACTTAAAGATCACAAAGAAGACAAACTAGAAATAAAGGCTACAAAGAAGTAGATACAACAAAGGAAAATCCTAGAATAGGCGCTAGAATAAGAATAGGGGCTAAAATGCAAAATGACTCAAATAATTTTAAAAAATTGCACCAAAACAAACTATAGTGGCCGAATGCTATAGGTAAGGTTTCCAAGCAATTACAAACAAATTGTAGTTCTCCTATGCACTTAAATGATTTTTTTCAACTAGGTACATCAATTTTTTTAATTATTTTTTACTTCTATTTTTTTTTTTTACTTTTTTTTCTTTTGTTTTCAAATATTCTTTTGACTTCTTTTTGTTAACTTCTTTGAGATGCACCTAATATAATTTTGATTTTCAAATTTTGTGAAACTCCTAATGATGATAAACACTTGAGAAAAGAATGTAAGCAAGGCCACAAAATTTTAGGTCATAGTGCAATATAAGAAAATATAAGTAACTCAAAACATACTAAAATTGGAAAATGATTTAGGTAAGGCTTTTTAGAGTCTTTGGTTGTGTTTTAGAACTATCTTATTTGCACCAAAAGTAGCTCAAGTTCACATAAAAAATTTCAAGCTCCAATCCAAAAATCACTTCAACAATAGCACACCTAAGAGGTACTACAAATCAACACAAGGCACTAAAATTTAGGAGATGAAATTGAACTATAAATTTTTTATGGAAAAATTTATTTAAGAAATATGCTTGAACTAAAAGCATGTGTGACTTCTTAAGAGACTTAAACAATAGAGAAGAACTCTCTTAGAAGCTCAATTTCAAGAAGTTGAACACAACTCTTTTTTCAAGACACAAAATCGTCACAAAAAATTAGTAAAACCTAAGGAAATTGTTATGAAAAAATTAAGGACTAAACAAAACTCTAAATGACAAATACTTTGAGATTTAAAAACTGAAAATAAATCCTAAAATAAGCAACAGAAAAACGCACAAAAAATAGCCAAGGAAATGCCATAATAAAGCCAAAACACCTGAACCATAAACACAAGCAAATATGATTCAAAAGAAGAATAAGCAATTTAAACCGATTAAACTCAAAATAAAGTGCAGACAACACAATTGCATCGATTAAAATGAAGAGAAATGACTTAGAACTAAAGAAGTCACAACAAAAAGCCAATCAACACAAGACGAGCAAGGTATTAAATGAATAACATGAATTTCAAACTGGAAAAAAATTAAAATTAGAATTGAGATGAAGAAGATGAACAACACAATGAACAAACCCGAAAAAAATTAAAAGCTAAAGATAGGAGAAGAACCACTATTAGAGCCTAAGCTCTTATACCAAATAATGCATTCCTCCCAAAGAAATGTGTGAGATTCTTGAGGTAGAAGAATGCTTCTCAAGATCCTTGCTCATAGAGGTCTTTGAGGTTGAAGAAATGGAAGTGGAAGACTAGGAGATGTTGGTGGTAGGCGCCACTTCTAGGAGAAGATAAGCCATTGGAGAAGGAGGCTAGCCATAAGGGAAGGAACCCTTGATAATAGCATGATGAAATCTCACTAAAATAGAGACAACATGAACACTCTCTTAGAAGAATAAGATCTCTCAAATTTAGAGAAAGGTATTTTCATTCAAATAAGTGTTAAAAACTACATGAAGGAGGGAATGCTCTATATATAAAGCAAGGCATGGATCAATGGGCCTAAGCATGAAAGTGAATGTCCAAATTGGCTAATGAGGGTTTAGTTGGCTTAATCTAGTGTTAATTTAGCATGTGCTCAATTAAAACTAAGTTAATCCAACTAAAGATCCAAACATGGCCTTAAAAATATGGATCCATATTCCTTTTAGTTTGAATTTGAATTTTGGAGGGAAATTTCATGGCACCTCAAAAATTCAAACTAAAATAAGAAGCAACTAGATTCAGCTATATAGGAGTGAGAAAGCTTAGCTGGTGTCAACTAAGGAAACAAGGGGGCTCACATGTCTCCTACATGCTTCATGTGTTCGTTAGAAGGGTGTGAAGAAGAATTGGAGGTGTAAAAACTAAATTCCACACGTCCAAACCCTCATGGATCAAGTCCAACTAATTAACACACTTCACAAAAAGACTAAACGCACTTCCTAAGGTAAAATCAACCTAAAGGCCAAAATACAAGGCCGAAAATTAAACTAGCTACACCCCTAAAATCCTAATGACTTAAGGGTGCCTATTCAAGCCTAAAAATACACTAATTAATACAAACCAAGGGACCATGTCCTAAACTAAGCTTCTTTAAGCTTCATCCAAGTCATGCTCCTCCTTTATTAGTCCTAGGTCAAGTCCATGCTAGGGGTGGATTCACCAAGTAGACTAGCATTGCTATTAAACTAGCAATACTACTAGCTAGGCTTACTAGTAAACCAACACTACTAAAAGACAAGCACTACTCGTAGACTAGAACTACCAATAAACTAGAACCACTAGTAAATTAACACAGTTACTAGGCTAGCAATAGTAGTACTAGCACAACTAGTAGACTAGCACTAATAGTAAACTAGCACTGCTATTAGGTTAACATTACTTGTAGACTAGAACTACTAGTAGAGTAGCACTACTAGTAGAGTAATACTACTGGTAAAGTAACACTACTAGTAGAGTAATACTACTAGTAGACTAGCACTATTAGTAAACTAACACAACTAGTACACTAGAACTACTAGTAGACTAGACCACTAGTAGACTAGTACTACGAGTATCGGCACTACTAGAAGACTAGGACTACTAGTAAACCTACACTAATAGTAAACTAGCACTACTAGTAGACTAGTATCACTAGTAGACTACATCTACTAGTCAACTAGAACTATTAGTAGACTAGAACTACAAGTAGACTAGCACTAATACTAGTAGACTAGCAATACTAGTATACTAACACTACTAGTAAACTAGGACTACTAGTAAACCTACACTAATAGTAAACTAGAATTACTAGTAGACTAGTACCACTAGTGGACTACATCTGCTAGTCAACTAGAACTATTAGTAGACTAGCATTGATACTAGTAGACTAGCAATACTAGTATCCTAACACTACTAGTAAACTAGGACTACTAGTAAACCTACACTAATAGTAAACTAGCACTACTAGTAGACTAGTACCACTAGTAGACTACATCTACTAGTCAACTAGAACTATTAGTAGACTAGAACTACAAGTAGACTAGCACTAATACTAGTAGACTAGCAATACTAGTATACTAACACTACTAGTAAACTAGCACTACATGTAGACTAGCATAACAAGTAGAATAACATTACTAGTATACTAACACACTTATAGGCTAGAACTACTTGTAGACTAGCACTACCAATACACTAACATTGCCAGTAAACAAGCACTACAAAAGAATAGAACTACTAATAAACTAACATTACTAGTAAACTAACACTACTAGTACTGACATCACTAAGAGACGAGCACTACCAGTAGACTACCACTATTAGTAGATTAGCACTACTATTAGATTAGCATTGCTTGTAGACTAGCATTACTAGTAGACTAGGACTACTAGTAGAGTAGCACTAGTAGGAGAGTAGCATTACGAGCAGACTAGGACTACTAGTAGAGTAACAGTACTAGTAGACTAGGACTACTAGTAGACTAACATTACTAGTAGACTCACACTATTAGTACTAGCATTAGTTGTAGACTTGCACCACTAGTAGACTAGCGCTAATAGTACTAGCACTACTACTAGTAAAGTAGGAATACTAGTAAACCAACACTAATAGTAAACTAGTACTACTAGTAGACTAGCACCACTAGTAGTCTAGCACTACTAGTAGACTAGATCCACTAGTATACTAACACTACTAGTAGACTACATCTATTGGTACACTAAAACTAGTAAAATAGACTAGAACTACAAGTACACTAGCACTACTAGTAGACTAACATTACTAGTACACTAACATTACCAGTAGACTAGCATTGCAAGTAAAATAACACTTTTAGTATACTAACACACTCGTAGACTAGCATTACCAATAAACTAGCACTACTAGTATACTAGAACTACTAGTAGACTAGCAGTACTACTACTAGCACCACTAAGTAAAGAGGACTACTAGTAAACTAGCACTACTACTAGACTAAAATTAGTAGTAGACTAGCACTACTAGTACACTAGCACTTATAATAAACTGACATTAGTAGTAGAGTAGCACTACTAATAGATTAGCAATACCAATAGACGAGCACTACTAGTAGACTAACACTACTAGTAAACTAGCACTACTAGTATACTAACACAATCATAGACTAGCACTACTAGTAAAACTAACATTACTAGTACAAGTACTACTAATAGACTAACACTAATGGTAGACTAGCATCACTAGCTTAGTAGCACTATGTTGGACTAACAATGTGATAGACTAGCACTACTTGTAAACTAATGTTACTAGTAGACTGACACTACTAATAACCAAGCACTACAAGTAGACTAGCCCTACTAGTAGACTAGAACTACTAGTAAACTAGAACTATTATTAAACTAGCACTATCAGTAAACTAGTGCCACTAGTAGGCTAGCACTATTAGCAGACTAGTATTACTAGTAGACAAACACTACTAGTAGACTAGTAATACTAGTATACTAGCACTATTGATATACTAGTACTAGTAGACTACAAACTAGTAGTGCAAGGAAACTAGTAAGACTCGTAGACTAGCATTACTAGTAGATTAGAACTACCGGTAGACTCACACTACTAGTAGACTAGCACTACTTGTAGACTAAAACTACCAGTAGACTAGCACTACTAGTAGACTAACACTAGTAATCAACTAGTGATACTGTTAAACTACCAGTACTAGCCAACTAACATTACTAATAGACTAACACTACTAGTAAACTAGCATTACTCGTAGACTAGCACTAGTAATAGACTAGCACTAGTAGTAGACTAACACTAATAATCAACTAGTCATACTATTAAACTACCAGTACTAACCAACTGACATTACTAGTAGACTAGCACTACTAGTAAACTAGCATTACTCGTAGACTAACACTAGTAATAGACTAGCACTACTAGTAAACTAACACTCCAATAGACGCGTACTATTAGTAAACTAGCACTATTAGGAGACTAGCACTACTAGTATACTAGCACTACTAAAAAACTAATGATACTTGTAAACTAGTAGTACTACTAGACTAGCACTACTAGTAGAACCATGACAATAGTAGGCTAGCACTAGTAGTACTACTAGACTAGCACTACTAGTATACCCATGATAACAGTAGGCTACCGCTATTAGTAGACTAGCAGAGTAAGAGTACTAGTAAACTGGCAGACTAGCACTTGTGGTAGACTAACACTACTAGTTGACTAGCACTACTAGTAGGATAACACTACTAATAGACTAACACCACTAATAGACTAGCACTACAGGTAAACTACCATTACAACAACTACTTGTAAATTAGCATTACTACCACTACAAGTAAACTAGCACTCCTTATAGACTAGCACTACTTGTAGATTAGTAGTACTAGTAGACTAGCACTACTAATAGACTAGGACTAGTAGTAGAATCGCACTACTAGTAGACTAGCATGAAGAGTAAACTATGATGACTAGTAGAGTAGCACTAGCAGTAGACTAGCACTACTAGTACGAGCATTACTAGTAGACTAAAACTACTAATAGTAACACTACTAGTAGACTAGGACTACTTGAAGACTAGCAATACTAGTAAGCTAACACTACTAGTAGACTAACATTACTCGTACACTAGAACTACTAGTAGACTAGCAATACCAGCAGACTAGCATTACTAGTAAACTAGTGCTACAATTAGATTAGGACTACTAGTAGACTAGTAGTACTAGTAGACTAGCATTATTGGTAGACTAACACTATTGATAGGCTAAGATTACTAGCAATCTAGGACTACTAGTAGACTAGGACTACTAGTAGGCTAGGACTATTAGTAGATGAATTTCAATTCCATTCAACAAGTTGTTGATGAATTTCCACACCTCTTCCAAATTCTGAAAGGCCTTCCCCAACATCGTGACCATGACCACCATATTCCCCTGAAACCTAACACTACCAAATCAATTTCAAACCCTACTGTTACCCTTATTCCTAAAAAGATGTTATGATCATTATTATAGAAATGATACAAAAAGGTATTGGGGAAGCAAAAAGATGGCTCTTGGCACTTTTGTGTGGACAATAGGGCACTTAAGATAATCACTATAAGTGATCATTTTCCTATCCCTACAGTGGACGAATTGTTGATGAATTAAGGTCGACTATGATCATTTCTAAAGTTGATTTACACAGTAACTATCATCAAATTAGAGTGGTGGATGCAAACACTCATAAAACAACATTTTGAACTTTCAATGGACATTATGAATTCCTAGTGATGCCTTTCGATTTGACGAAGGAACCTTCTACTTTTCAGGCTGCAATAAATGATATCCTAAGATCCTACTACGCTGGATTGTCTTAGTTTTTTTTATGATATACTAATTTATAGTCCATCCCTAATTTCTCATTTAAAACATCTTAGATTAATTTTAGAAATTCTTGTTCAAAAGAAATTTTATGCTAAGTTATCTAAGTGTGTTTTCAGAGTAGATTCAATTCAATACTTAGGGTACATAATTTCTGATGGCCAAGTGGCCCCTGACCCATAAAAAATCCAAGCAATGGTTGCATGGCCTAGACCACGTTCTCTCACACATTTAAAAGGGTTTCTCGGACTCACCGTCTTCTACAGAAAATTTATTAAGTCTTATGCCTCTCTCGCTGCTCCCCTCATCGACTTCACTAGTCATACTACTTTACAATGGTCAGATACAGCAAAAAAATCCTTTTACAATGTTAAAAGAAAAACTTATCACTACTCCGGTGCGTCAAGTTCCAAACTTCTGAAGGCCATTTTCCATTGAAAGTGATGCCTTTCAACTTGTAGTAGGGGCAATTTTTCTTCAAGACAACCATCCTTTGTTTAGCAAAAAAATTTGTAGACGCATACGGACTTCCTCTACCTATGTTCGAGAACTATTTGCAATCACAGAGGTTGTCAAAAATTGGTGTCAATACTTGGTGGGCAAAGAATTTACCATTTCAAAGATCATAAGAGTCTCAAAAAGTTACTTTAAAAAAATTCAGACACCATAACAAGTGAAATGGGCACTAAAATTGCAAGGATATAATTTTAAAATCCTCTACAAACCTAGTAAACTGAACATCATGGCTGATTCGCTTTCCTGAAGTCATCCAGATGATTCGCTCCTCTTGTCTTTCACTTTCTCAACAACCTCGACCATGTTGTAATCCCTAAGAGAATATTATCACACAGATTAGGAAGGCACTCAACTTTTTAAGACATTAGCAGAACAACATGAATATTCAGTTTTAGATGGATTGCTTTAGTTAAAGGAAAGAATTTATATACCTTAGTGATAGAACCTCTGCTCCCAATTGGTGTTTGAATATCATGCTTCTCCCTGAGCAGGGCATTCACTTTCTCAACAACCTCGACTCATCGTCTCTTTTCACTTGGATGGGTCTCTATGCACATACAAAAAAAAACAATATTGCACCATTTGTCAGCAAAACAAATATGTCCCAAAGAAGAAAGCATGGTTTCTACAACCCTTACCAATACCACACCAAGTATGGGAGGACATCACTATGGACTTCACCTTCTTGGTATTGAGTTTCATTTCATTTTTTTTGTACACATATATATAAAAAAACTCTCACTGACTCTTTTTAATTTAATAAGCTTATTTATTTATTTTATTTTTTTAATTAAAACACAATCAGAGAATTCAGGACATATATAAAAATATCTAGTTAATTTCATCACATGACTAATTAGGTGTCTAAATGTAAGACTTAATTTGTAAAATTTTGCATATTTTATTCTTTTTACTCTATTATTGTTGTTGTTATAACAGTTCCTATACAATATTGTTAAAAAATAGTTAAAATGTATGAAGCAATTTCTATTTCTAAACTTGAAATATATATTTTATTTATTTATTTTGAATAAAACCACATTAGATTTGTCACTAATAATCTTATAAAATATTTAATACATGTAAAACATACAAATAATGAATTATAGAAACTAGGGTGTTACAACACATCCATGTGAGAAGCATATTAAGCAGAAAACACAATTTTAAGAATAATCTTATTTTACAAAATTGATTATTTAATTGGTTATTGATAAAATAACTAGTTAAATAACCGGTTATTTATATATTTCATTATGTAACTAGTTATAAATGTATAACTGTTTATATAACCGATTATTTATAATGGTGATTGCTTATAATAAATTATATAACTATTTCCAGATATGATTCTTTATTGGTTATGGTTAACTTATTGAAATAATACTACAAATAGCCCTAAAGGATAGATATACTACTTGTCAACTAAACAACATATAATTCAAAGATTAAGACAAAAGAGACTCTTGATCCAATCAAAGAAAACCATGTTAAAAAATTATAATCTAAAATTTTGGCATTTAAAAAATATCAAAGGAAGTTAAACTTATCGGGTATAACAACAAAGCACCTGGCTCATTTAAAATTTCATCACGGTAACTGTATCATTTCCTTTTGTTCGTTGCCACTTGGAAATAGCACCTGCACGGATATTGGGGTGCAAGGGGTCTCTGGTGGTGTCTAAGAGTCTGCAATAATGGTTGAGTTTTAGAAAATTTGACATGTATTGGATGAAAGCACTGCTTGCCATGAAAATTCATCATGTGCTTTCTAGTAGGAAAAAGTGCAACACTAAGGCTATGTGTGTATTTCACAAACTCTGGTAGATGTCACACTAGTTTTCTTTTTATACTCGTCAAGTTCATAAGCCTGACTCACTCGTCGCATCAACCATCGAAATTTATAATTTGTTATAAGTGGTATTTTAAATAAAAATAAAAAGGGCAAAAAAAAGGGACCTAATATAAGTTTGCACTATGTGGTTTATTCCTTGATAAGCTCTGTATATTATACCTGGATTTTATATAACCATCTCCCAACATCATACCTTAAAAATTCACAATAGTGATAATCTAGATGTACTATGAATCATAAATAACATTTAGCACACATAAACTCAAGAATGTATTGCAACTTTCTTAAATCACATCGTTCATCCATTAAAGAAGGTGAAAACTAGAGATAACCAAGAATGCACCCTCATAAACTAAGAGTAGAAACATGGAATGCATAAAACTTTCCTACTAAGTGATTTGCGAATGGCAAAGATACTTTATTCATCTTGAAAATCAACATCCCACAGAATTATTAGCAAAACACATTGGCAATCTCCTTATTTCATTCTTTACTAAATAAAGAATGATGACCAAGAATTTATTATTAACAATCAAATCAACATCAGTCAAGAGAATGCATAGAAAGAGATTCTAACATCGCAGCTGTACACAAACAAGAATCTATAAATAGAAGGAATGCTACAACATAATGGCTTTGTTATATAATTATAAGTAAGTAGCAATCGTACAATAGGTGATCTCATAAATCATACAATGTAAGTGCATGGCCTTTGAAAAGAATATTTCGTTATACAAGTAAGCTATCATTTTCGGGATATATTTCTCCCAACAAAAATTGTACTATTTTACAAATTAGGATGATTAAACTTTTCACTGAAGTTTATGCTGCATTGATAATTATAGCCTGGTAATTTTACTACACAAGACTGCTGCATTGACATATTTATTACTAGAGATGGTATTAGCCGCTTGAAACATATCTAGCATGTCATATAGATATAGATATTGACTTGAGACTATGGATATTGGATACAGCTGTATAGAACTATCTAATAATTTTGTTTTTGGCTAACGTTATGTAAAATCTTGTTAACTAATTATTACATTGTTATAAAGGAAGAGAGAATAAAATAGGTGGTTAAAATTTTTGCTCGAGAGAAAATCTCCTGAAGATGACCCCTTATAGTTTTTACTTTTTTAATTAATAAGATATGCTTTGAAAATAATTGATTTTATAGAAACTTAAGGACTAAGAGTATTTAATTTATGTATTAGGGTAGGATGGTACAAAATATTAAAGCTCTTTTTGTTTTGATTGTGTTGTCAAATGTAGTCATCCTCCAAAATAAGAGGAAAATCAAAATGTTAAGCCATAAAATAGGAAATTGCATAGAATGGGGTTCCTTGAGTATGGAAACAAGTAGATGAAGATACAGAGGGAGAAGTAGATGAAGAAACTAAAGGATGTTGATATTAAGATATGAGATGCATTCAATGGCTGCAATGATAGGCGTAGATGCAGAGGGACAGAAGGGGATGTGGCATCTTAATCTAGTTATAATAATAAATTGATTATATAGCTTAGCTTGCAAAAATCACAATTAGGCAACGTTGCATTTCCGGTGATAATGCCTAAGCTTTTTGAGCATTTCATTGATAGCATCAACACTGTATTTGATTTAGAGTTCCTTTCATTATGATTAGCTCATTCATCTCTTTCCTAATGAAGTGATCTATCTATATCTCATGTCACTCAGAAATGGAAAATCTCAGTAAAATATACATATTATTATTTTTATACATACAATATACAAACGTGAAAGCAGGAAACATCACATAATACAATTGAAGTTTTTACAGCATAAATCAAACAATTGAAGTTCCTTTTTCTAATCTAAGAATGAAAGATGGAGATGATTATTTTGTCATGAATCGCATGATACAAGTTCCCTGAGGTGGGAGCAGAAAATCTTTTTCTGATTTTTTGATATCCAATTTTTCTTAGCCTTTTTTAACAGTATCTGAACACAGTAAGAAACTGATTTTTTTAAACTCTAATATAGAATCACCTGGAAATTGGATAGAGATGTCTCTGGGAAAGATACCACATTCTCACAATATGGAACATGTTTTTCACATGAACAGAATGGAATGAATATTAACACAGTAACAAACTGATCTTTTTTAAAACTGTAACATTATGATTTGATGAAGTCAAACAGGAAAAGTCATAACAAAAAAACTTTTAAACTTATTTTGACAGTAGTTCTATTACTCGTGTCAAAGAGTGCTATCAAAGAAAACTGATAATTGATATACTAAAACAACATATTAATAAGTCAGAGAATAAGACAAAGTGATTCTTGAGTCAAACAGAGAATTCGAAAACCGTGTTAAAAATTATAATCTCAAATTTTGGCATTTGCCACCACTTGAAAATGCATAGAAAAAGATCCTAACATGGCGCTGTACACAAAGAAGAATCAATGCATGTCAATTGAGAAAGAAACAACAAACAATGAAGAAAGAAAAAAGAAAAAAGAAAAAGATTCTTACATAGAAGTTTCTTCATCTCCTACCTGAGTCCAGTACTAACAAAGAATCGAACAGTAGAGTTGTGTTGTTTGACGGCACTTGACGTGGTTCGCACAGACAGAGATTTGCTCCGGCGTGGGAGCTACCGTGAAGACGGGGTGGCACATAGAAAGCTCTTCAATTTTGAGTCGTTCCAGCGCGACGACGATGAGTTCTTGCGGTGGCACTCACTCGGAGTCGGACTCAATGCAAATCTCTTCTTTCTTTAATTTGTTTCTCTCTTTTGAATGGTACCAAGAGTGCTCTGTCAATTTATATGTCCGCATTTTCTTTTTTAATTTTACTTTTTAAAAATTTATTGATAAATTTTCTAACGTTCAGTTTCTATGTTTTAAAAAAATGTAAAGGTTTATATAGTGTAAAAAAATAAATAAAATTCAATGTGAAGAAAAATGTTGCAGAGTAAATATAAACCAATATAAAAATATGTAAAAAAAGTAATTTTAGAAAATAAAAAAACGTAAATGTGAAAAGATTATGTTCCAAAATAATTTAAAATGTGTACAAAAATAATAAAAATTTCAGATAATTTAAAAAGGTAGTATTTAAAAATAAAAAAATTATGTTAAAAATAATGTTAAAAATTTTAAATGAGTATAAAAAAATGATAATATTTGGATAATACAAATAATGTTTTTAAAATAATTAAGAAAATTTTGTATAATGTAAAATGATAATGTTTTAAAAAATAAAAAAGCTCAATTTGAAAAAATAATGTTATGAGTAGAAAATAATATAAAAAATATCAATATAAAGAAAAAGAAAAAAAATATTTGTTTAAAAATTAAAAAAAATCAATGAAAAGAATAATATGACTAATAAATATAAATGTGTAAGAAAATATGTGAATATTGTTATTTTAAAAAATATAAAAATAAATTAGAAAAATTATATTGGAAAATAACTGTAAATGTATAGGAATATAATTAAAAAAAAAGTAATGTTTTAAAAATGTAAAACTTCAATATGAAAAAATAATGTTGAAAAGGAAGTTTAAATAAGTAAAAACAATTTAAAAAATTTATATAATAGAGAATAAGTAATGTTAAAAAAAAAATAAATTTGATGCAAAAAATAATGTTAAACAATAAATTTAATTGGGTAGAAAAATATTAAAAAAATATTTTTTTTAAAAAAAGCTAGATATGAAAAATCTGTAACAAAATAACTTTGAGTGTATAAAATAATAATTAAAAAATAAATAATGCGAAAAAGATAATTTTTTAAAAATAGAAAAAAGTTGTGTAAAAATAATGTTAAAAAATTTTTTAAAATGCAAATATTTTATATAAAATAAATAAAAAAGTAATGTTTCATCCCACTATTGTTATATTAAAAGATTCCGCTAAAAAAGTTATATTAAAAGTATATTATTATATTAAATAATAATTACTAAACAATTTAATAACTATACATTAAATAATTGAGTTAAGCTTTAAGTTAACAAACATATTTAAAATTAAGATGTGAACTTTAACTCTTTTTTTTTTCACAATTAAAGATCAATTTAATATATTTCTCTTATTTATATTTAAGTTATAAACATGTCTACTAAAATATATTTTAAATAAGTATTTTAAGTGAATTATTATATATAAATAATTCAAATTTCAGGAAAATATTATTATAGTACCTCTGAAATATAAAATGTACATTTTTTCCCTAAAAATAAATTCATACATTTTTAGTCTATGAAATATACACATTTTTCTCTCCAAGTAATTTAGATAATATTTTTTATACAAAGAAAAAAATATATTAAAACTTAAAAACCTAAAAGGTGATATTAGAACATTTCAAAATTAAATGAACAAAAACATATAAAAAACTCAGAGATAAATTGACCATTTCATATTTTAGATGAAAGAAAAATATATTTGTTTACTAAAATTAACTATATAATTAAAAAATCCTTTTTAATCCTTATTATTTTCTTAAAATTTTATTAAATTTTTATTTATTTTTTAAAAGAAGGAATTTTTTATTTATAGTTTTAATTAACATATTTATTATTATATACTACGCTAGACCCTAATTGTAAAACAGTGTAAACTAATATTAAGAAATTAGTAAATTTAGAATAATAATATTAAATTTGTCATGGAAATTAATATTTTTAAATTTTAAATAATAGAAATATAGATAAATTTAAAAGAGTGGTATTTAATCATATGAATTTAAATTAACTAGGTGTTTTAGAAGCAATAATTAATGGAAACCAATCTTTTATAAAAAATAATTAATAAAAAATGCTAATAACACATTTTTTCTTACAAACTCTTTGTAAGTGATTAAAATTTATCATTAATGACTATTAATTTTTAATAAATTTTAACTAAATAGTTTTAGAATGAGTGTATTGTTTGATTTTGGATATATAAATATTAATTGTTACGCTGTTAATTTAGAATGAGTATATGATTAACACTCCATAATCTTAAAATATTATATTGTAATTAGGGATAAAGATTATATATTATATATTATATATAATTATTAAACTGTGTAGTGATTAGTTTTTATTTAATAATATATTTTAAATATAGATAGTCTAATGAAATATCATATTTATTAAACATATATCAAGATTTTAAACAAAATAATTATGTTTGTTATTAACCTAAACAAAAGAAATCTATCTTATTCTATCGTGTCATATTTTAGAGATGTCAGCTTGGGATTAAAACAAAATAATTAGAAATTAATTAACTTTGTCACATTTTAGAGATGTGAGCTTGGAATTTAGTCACATTCAGGTTCTTTCCCATAAACTCAACGTTATTTGGCAGGTATTGAACTTGAGTTTTTTACCATTCAGTATGTATTGTCAACTAAGTTATACCTATTAGATGTTTACATGCTAGTTAAACAAACCATAACAACAAAAATAATTAAAATAAAACTTTGTGTTAACAATGTTACTAATGCTCCCCTAAATACAAGTGAAAAAGCAAGCAAGATTATGACTCAAAATTTAAGCAACACATTCCTCTCTTCATGAACTACTTCAAAATTGAAATAACTATTAGCATTTCAACTTATAGACCCACCTTAATAATAATAATAATAAAACGAGACGAAGTTGTATACAAAGAACAATTTCATTGAAGATATGGAAGAAAAGTGAAGAGAGTACTCATAATCATAATTTCTTTGAAACATAAATCTTAAGGAATAAGGTAAATAGGAAAATGAACCTTAAAGCTTCATAATTAACACCATTTAATTTATTTTAAGAAACAAACTTAAAACTTTCCAAACAACCCATAATTAACATGATTTTACTTATTTTAAGAGATAAGTTGTATCGCTGCAGCTTACAAAATGACCTTAATCACATTAATAAAAATTAGGCAGAGATGCATAGCAAAACAAAACGTATGGAAGCATTAAAGAAATTACAAGAGATGTCTCTGAAATAAAAAAAAAACAACTAATATGAATAGCAAAAATTTATAGCGGCATAAAAAGATGGAAACATATGTCTCTAAAATAACAAAACACAACCGATATGAAATAACAAAAAATTATGGCAGCGTAAAAATGCCAAGAGATGTCTCTGAAAATTAGCAGCAACCCAGTATTATAGAGTTGTATCTATATATATACTAATTTAGATTTTTGATCTATTAATTGTATAAATTATAATAGATCTTTTCCCCATTTTTTCCTTGTTTGTTTTGTTTGTTGAGTTTATTTTGGAATGAGTTTTCATTTTACGGGTAGAACATTCTAGCAGTGTTATGGATGTTGTGGGTCAATTGTTGAATTGAAGGTGGTGATATGAAAGTCATATATTACTTTGGAAAATTGGAAAATAAATAACTCAATCATGGAAATACTAATAGAAATCAGTTATAAGAACAAGAGCATGTTCTCGAGATGATATTTTTAAAATTAAATGACGGTAATTATATCCTTTTCTTTTATCTATAGTACCCCTTTTCAACTGGTACAAGGTGAACATATGTTAAACTAGACCACGCTAGAAGATACTCTTCTTGCCAACTGGAAAAGAGTCACTTTTAAGAAAAAAGAATGGAAGAAAAATGTAATTTAAATATCTTGGAAAAAGTAATTTACTCAATTTTAATATCCTAATTTAAAAAAATTTTGCCAAATGCAAAAGGCAATCACAATAAATATGTTATATCAAAATTATTATTGATGAACACGATGAACATGAAATAACCACTTTTACAAAGAACATAACTATATCAAATTTTTCAGCCATTATTAGCCCAATGATAATTACCGTTATCATCTTTAAAAAAGAATTTTAAAATAATCTATTAAATTATCTTTAACAAAGAAAATAATTATGTCAATTTTTTAGAAATTGTTAGGCCCAATTACCGTTATGATCTTTAATAAAAAAAGTTTAAATAATCTATTAAATAATATTTTACAAATAAGATAATTATGTCAAATTTTTTAGCAATTATTAGGCCCAATGATAATTACCGTTATCATCTTTAATAAAGAAAGTTTAAGTAATCTATTAAATTATCTTTTACAAAGAAGATACTTCTGTCAAATTTTTTAGCATTTATTAGGCCCAACAATAGTTACCATTATGATCTTTAATAAAGAAAGTTTAAGTTATCTATTAAATTAACTTTTATGAAGAAGATATTTATGTCAAATTTTTTAGCATTTTCTAGGCCCAATGATAGTTACTGTTATGATCTTTAATAAAGAAATTGTCAATAATCTATTAAATTATCTTTTACAAAGAAGATAATTATGTCAATTTTTTTAGCATTTCTTAGGCCCAATGATAGTTACCATTATAATCTATAATAAATAAATTTTAAATAATCTATGAAATTATCTTTTACAAACAACATAATTATGTCAATTTTTTTAGCATTTATTAGTCCCAAAGATAGTTACCATTAAGATCTCTAATAAATAAATTTCAAATAATCTATTAAATTATCTTTTATAAAGAAGATAATTATGTCAACTTTTTTAGCATTTCTTAGGCCCAATGATAGTTACCGTTATGATCTTTCATAAAGAAATTTAAAATAATCTATTAAATTATCTTTGACAAATAAGATAATTATGTCAAATTTTTTAGCATTTATTAGGCCAATGATAGTTACCGTTATGATATTTAATAAACAAAGTGTAAGTAATCAATTAAATTATCTTTTCCAAAGAAGATAATTATGTCAAATTTTTTAGCATTTATTAGGCTAATGATAGTTACTGTTATGATCTTTAATAAAGAAATTTTAAGTTATCTATTAAATTAACTTTTATGAGGAAGATATTTATGTCAAATTTTTCAGCATTTGTTAGCCCAATGATAGTTACCGTTATGATCCATAATAAAGAAATTTTAAATAATATATGAAATTATATTTTACAAACGACATAATTAAGTCAAATTTTTTAGCATTTGTTAGCCCCAAATATAGTTACCCTTATGATCTCTAATAAATAAATTTCAAATAATCAATTAAATTATCTTTTATAAAGAACATAATTATGTGAACCTTTTTAGCATTTATCATCAAATAATCAATTAAATTATCTTTTATAAAGAAGATAATTAAGTGAACCTTTTTAGCATTTATCCCAATGATAGTTACCGTTATCATCTTTAAAAAAGAAATTTAAAATAATCTATTAAATTGTCTTTTACAAATAAGATAATTATGTCAAATTTTTTAGCATTTATTAGGCCCAATGATAGTTATCGTTATGATATTCAATAAAGAAAGCGTAAGTAATCTATTAAATTATCTTTTACAAACAAGATAATTATGTTAAATTTTTTAGCATTTATTAGGCCAATGATAGTTACCGTTATGATCTTTCATAAAGAAATATTAAATCATCTATTAAATTATCTTTTACAAAAAAAGATAATTATGTCAAGTTTTTTAACATTTATTATGCCAAATTATAGTTACCGTTATGATCTTTAATAAAGAAATTTTAAATAATTTATTGAATTATGTTTTACAGAGAAGATAATTATGTAAAATATTTTAGCATTAATTAGATCCAATAATACTCATCGTTATGATCTTTAATAAAGAAATTTCAAATAATCTATTAAATTGTCTTTTATAAAGAAGATAATTATTGTGATATTTTTTTTTGCATTTATTAGACCCAATGATAGTTACGATTATTATCTTTCATAAAGAAATTTAAAATAATCTATTAAATTATCTTTTACAAATAAGATAATTATGTCAATTTTTTTAGCATTTATTAGGCACAATAATACTTACTGTTATGATCTTCAATAAAGAAAGTTTAAGTAATCTATTAAATTATCTTTTATGAAGAAGATATTTATATCAAATTTTTTAGCATTTATTAAGTCCAACGATAGTTACTGTCATAATCTTTAATATAGAAATTTTCAATAATATATTAAATTATTTTTTACAAAGAAGACAATTATGTCAAATTTTTTAGCATTTATTAGCCCAATTATAGTTATTGCTATAATCTTTAATAAAGAATGTTTAAGTAATCTATTAAATTATCTTTTACAAAGAAGATAATTATGTCAAATTTTGTAGCATTTATTAGGCCAATGATAGTTACCGTTATGATCTTTCATAAAGAAATATTAAATTATCTGATAAATTATGTTTTACAAAAAAGATAATTATGTCAAGTTTTTACTATTTATTATACCCAATGATAGTTACCGTAATGATCTTTTATAAAGAAATTTTAAATAATCTATTAAATTATCTTTTACAAAGAAGATAATTATGTAAAATGTTTTAGCATTTATTAGCCCCAATGATAGTTATCGTTATGATCTTTAATAAATAAATTTCAAATAATCTATTAAATTGTTTGTTATGAAGAAGATAGTTATTCTCAATTGTTTTAGAATTTATTAGGCCCAATGATAGTTACCGTTATGATCTTTCATAAAAAAATTTAAAATAATCTATCAAATTATCTTCCACAAAGAAGATAATTATGTCAAATTTTTAAATTTTTATTAGGCCCAATGATAGTTACCGTTATGATTTTTCATAAAGAAATTTTAAATAATCTATTAAATTATGTTTTTCAAAGAAGATAATTATGTCAAGTTTTTTACCATTTATTTGGCCAAATGATAGTTACCTTTATAATCTTTCATAAAGAAATTTTAAATAATATATTAAAATATGTATTTCAAAGAAGATAATTATGTTAAGTTTTTTTAGCATTTATTAGGCCCGATGACAGTTACCGTTATCATCTTTCATAATGAAATATTAAATAATCTATCAAATTATGTTTTACAAAGAAGATAATTATGTCAAGTTTTTGAACATTTATTATGCCCAATAATAATTACCGTTTTGATCTTTAATAAAGAAATTTCAAATAATATATTAAATTATCTTTTACAAAAAAGATAATGATGTAAAAGTTTTTAGCATTTATTAGGCCCAGTGATAGTTACCGTTATGATCTTTAATAAATAAATTTTAAATAATCTTTGAAATTATCTTTTACAAACAACATAATTATGTTAAATTTTTTAGCATTTATTAGCCTCAATAATAGTTACTGTTATGATGTTTAATAAAGAAATTTAAAATAATCTATTAAATTATCTTTTACAAAAAAGATAAATATATCTATTTTTTAGCATTTATTATGCTCAATGATAGTTATCATTATGATCATTCATAAAGAAATTTAAAATAATTTATTAAATTATCTTTTACGAACAAGATAATTTTGTCAAATTTTTTTAGCATTTATTAGGCCCAATGATAGTTACCATTATAATATTTCATAAAAAAATTTAAAATAATATATTAAATTATATTTTACAAATAAGATAATTATGTCAAATTTTTTAGTATTTATTAGGCCAACTGATAGTTACCATTATAATCTTTAATAAAGAATGTTTAAGTAATCTATTAAATTGTCTTTTACATAAAGGATAATTATGTCAAATGTTTTAGCTTTTATTATGCCCAATGATAGTTATCGTTATCATCTTTTGGAAAGAAATTTTAAAATAATCCATTAAATTATCTTTTCCAAACAAGATAATTATATCAAATTTTTTAGCCTTTATTATGCCCAATCATAGTTACCATCATGATCTTTAAAAAAGAAATTTCAAATAATCTATTAAATTATCTTTTATAAAGAAGATAATTATGTTATCTTTTTTAGTATTTATTAGACCCAATGATAGTTACCGTTATGATCTTTAATAAAAAAAATTTTAAATAATCTATTAAATTATCTTTTACAAATTGTGTCAAATTTTTTACCATTATTAGGCCCAATAATGGTTACCGTCCTGATGTTTAATAAAGAAATTGAAAAATAATCTTTTAAGTTATCTTTTACAAAGAAGATAATTATGTCAAATTTTTTCGCATTTGGTAGGCCCAATGATAGTTTTTGTTATGATCTTTAATAAAGAAATGTTTGAATAATCTATTAAATTATCTTTTACAAAGAAGATAATTATGTCACATTTGTTAGCATTTATTAGGCCCCATGATAGTTCCGTTAAGATCTTTAATAAATAAATCGTAAAAAAATATATCAAATTATCTTTAAAAAAAAATATAATTATGTCAAATTTTTTAGCATTTAGTAGCCAAATTATAGTTAGCGCTATGATTATTAATAAAGAAATTTTAAATAATTTATTAAATTATCTTTTATAAAGAAGATAATTATATCAAATTCTGTAGCAATCATTAGCCCCCATGATAGTTACTGTTATAATATTTAATAAAGAACGTTTAAATAATCTAGTAAATTATCTTTTACAAAGAAGATAATTATGTAAAATTTTATAGCATTTATTAGGCCCAATCATAGTTACCATTATGATCTTTAATAAAGAAATTTTAAATAATGTATTAAATTATCTTTTCCAAAAAAGATAATAGTGTCGAATTTGTTCGCATTTATTAGGTCCAACAATAGTTACCGTTATGATCTTTAATAAAGACATTTTAAATAATCCATTAAATTATCTGTTACAAAAAAGATAATTATGTCATGTTTTTTACCATTTATTTGACTCAATAATAGTTACCGTTATGATCTTTGATAAACAAATTTAAAATAATCTGTTAAATTATCTTTTATACAAAAGATAATTATGTCAAATTTTTTAGCATTTATTAGGCCCAATGATAGTTACCGTTATGATCTTTAATAAACAAATTTTTAAATAATGTATTAAATTATCTTTTACAAAGAACATAATTATGTCAAATTTTTTACCATTTATCAGGCTCAATAATAGCTACCGTTATGATCTTTAATAAAGAAATTTAAAATAATCTCTTGAATTATCTTGTACAAACAAGATAATTATGTCAAATTTTTTAGCATTTATTAGACCCAGTGATAGTTACTGTTATGATCTTTAATAAAGAAACTTTAAATAATTTATTAAATTATCTTTTACAAAGAAGATAATTAAGTTAAATTGTTTAGGCCCAATGATAGTTACCGTTATGATCTTTAATAAAGAATTTTTTAAATCATCTATTAAATTATCTTTTACAAAAAAGATAATTATGTCAAATTTGTTAACTTTTATTAGGCCTAATGAGAGTTCAGTTATGGTCTTTAATAGAGAAATTTTAAATAATCTATTAAATTATCTTTTACAGAAAAGATAGTTATATAATAATTTTTAGCAATGATTAAGTCCAATGATAGGTACCATTATGATCTTTAATAAGGAAATTTTGAATTATCTATTAAATTATCTTTTATAAACAAGATAATTATTTCAAATATTTTAGCAATTATTAAGTCGTATGATAGTTACCGTTATGATCTTTAATAAAGAAATTTTAAATAATCTATTAAATCATCTTTCATAAAGAAGATAATTATGTTAAATGCTTTACCATTTATTAATCTCAATAATAGTTACCGTTATGATCTTTCATAAAGAAATTTTAAATAATGTATTAAATTATCTTTTACAAAGAAGATAATTATGTCAAATTTTTTAGCATTTATTAGGCCCAATGATAGTTACTGTTATGATCTTTAATAAAGAAATTTTTGAATAATCTATTAAATTAGCTTTTACAAAGAAGATAAGTATGTCAAATTTTTTAGTATTTATTAGGCCGAATGATAGTTAGCGTTATTACCTTTAATAAAGAAACATTAATTAATCTACTAAATTATCTTTTACAAAGAAGATAATTATGTCAAATTTTTTAGTATTTATTAGGCTCAATGATAGCTACCGTTACGATCTTTAATAAATAAATTTTAAATAATCTTTTAAATTATCTTTTACAAAGAAGATAATTATGTCAAATTTGGTAGGATTTATTAGGCTCAATATAAAAATAAGTAAAAAAAGTAATTTTAGAAAATAAAAAAACGTAAATGTGAGAAAATTATGTTCCAAAATAATTTAAAATGTGTAAAAAATAATAAAAATTTCAGATAATTTAAAAAGGTAGTATTTAAAATAAAAAAAATTATGTGAAATATAATGTTAAAAATTTTAAATGAGTATTAAAAATTGATAATATTTGGACAATACAAATAATGCTTTTAAAATAATTAAGAAAATTTTGGATGATATAAAATCATAATGTTTTAAAAAATAAAAAGTTTCAATTTGAAAAAATATTGTTGAAAAAATTTAAATGAGCAGAAAATAATATAAAAAAGATTATGAAGAATAAGGAAAAACAATATTTTTTTTAAAAAAAAAATCAATGTAAAGAATAATATGACTAATAAATTTAAATGTGTAATAAAATATGTAAATCTTGTAAATGTATAGGAAAATAATTAAAAAAAGTAATGTTTTAAAAAGGTAAAAATTTTATATGAAAAAATAATGTTGAAAAGGAAGTTTAAATGAGTAGAAAAATAATTTTAAAAAGTTTATATAATACAAAATAACTAATGCTAAAAAAAATTTGATGTGAAGAATAATGTTAAATAATAAATTTAATGGTGTAGAAAAATATAAAAAAATTATTTTTAAAAAATAAAAAGTTAGATATGAAAAATCTGTCACAAAATAACTTTAAGTGTATAAAATAATAATTAAAAAATAAATAATGCGAAAAAGCTAATGTTTTAAGAATAGAAATTTTTGTTCAAAAATAAGGTTAAATTTTTTTTAGCATGACTAAAAAGGTTTATAAAATTCAAATATTTTAAATAAAATGAGTAAAAAGGTAATGCTTTATCCGGCTATTGTTATATTAAAAGATTCGCCTAAAACAGTTATATTAAAATTATATAATCAAATTAAATATAATTATTAAACAATTTAATAACTATACATTAAATAGAGTTAACCTTTAACTTAATAAACAAATTTGAAAATAAGATGTCAACTTAACTTTCTTTTCACGGTTAAAGGTAAATTTAATATATTTCTATTATTTACATTTAGGTTACAAATATGTCTATTAAAACTATTTTAAATAAGTATTTTAAATGAATAATTATATATAAATTAATTTAAATTTCAGGATAATATTATTATAGTTCTCTAAAATAAAAAATGTACATTTTTGTTTCCTCAAAATAAATTTATACATTTTTTGTTCATGAAATATACACTTTTTTGTTCTTCAACTAATTTAGATAATCTTTTTATGCAAAAAAAAAGTTTTTATTAAATAACACTTTCAAACCTAAAAGGTGATATTAAAACATTTTAAAATTAAATGAACAAAAGAATATAAAAAATTTAGGAGACAAATTGACCATTTCATATTGTATGAAAGAAAAATATATTTGTTTCCTAAAATTAAATATATAATTAAAACATCATTTTTAATCCTTATTATTTTCTTTAATTTTTATTAAATTTTTTCTGTTTTAAAAAAATATTTTTTTATTGTTTAGTTTTAATTATCATATTTATTATGATATAATACGTTTGTCCCTAATTATAAAACAGTGTAAACTAATATTAAAAAATTAGTAAATTTAGAATGATAATATTAAATTTGTTATGTAAATTAATATTTTTAAATTTTAAATAATAAAAATATAGATAAATTTAAAAGAGTGGTATTTAATCATATGAATTAAAATTAACTAGGTATTTTAGAAGCAATAATTAATGAAAACCAATCTTTCATATAAGAATGCTAACAACACATTTTTTCTTACAAACTTTTAGTAAATTGTTAAAATTTATCATTAATGACTATTCATTTTTTTTAATAAATTTTAACTGAAATAGTTTTCAAATAAGTGTATTGTTTGTTTTTGGATATATAACTATTAGTTGTTACGGTGTTAGTTTAGAATGAGTATATGGTTAACACTCCATAATCTTAAAGTATTATATTGTAATTAGACATAGAGATTATATATTATATATAATTATTAAATTGTGTAGTAATTAGTTTTTATTTAATAATATATTTTAAATATAGATAGTCTAATGAAATATCACATTTATTAAACATATATCAAGATTTTAAAACAAAACAATTATGTTTGTTATTAACATAAACAAAAGAAATCTATCTTATTTTATCTGTATCACATTTTAGAGATATCAGCTTGGGATTAAAATGAAATAATTAAGAATTAATTAACTTTGTCACATTTTATGTTAGCTTGGGATTTAGTCAAATTCAGATTCTTTCCCATAAAACTTGACATTATTCTGCAGGTATTGAACTCGAGTTTTTTACCATTCAGCGTGTATTGATGACTAAGTTATACCTATTAGATATTAAGTGTTTGTTTTTTCAACAGTTTTATAAAAACTGTTTTCAGTATTTTAGTATTTAAAAACTAAAAAACTCTTTTCAGTAGCATTGTCTTAAAACAGTTTTCGAAAATAGTTTTGGTTCTTTAGTTTTTAAAAACTAAAAAACAGGAACAGTTGGAAGTAGTTTTGTTTTTTAGTTCCTAATTTTTGTTTTGAAAAATCAAAATACAATTAAAATATGTTGTTCTTTGCTTTTCATTAATCAATATAAATGAGTTTTCCCATTTTTACATCTTCAGAACAGTTTTCAAATAACATTTATTAAACAAGTTTTTTTTCTTTTTTTCCCGAAAACAGTTTTTAAAAACTAATCTTGAAAACTCTTTTCAAAAACTAAAAAACAAAACCACATCAATCAAGCCTAACAATGTTGCTAATGCTCCCCTAAATACAGGTGAAAAAGCAAGCAAGATTATGACCCAAAATTTAAGCAACAACTTCCTTTCTTCATGAACTACTTCGAAATTGAAATAACTATTAACATTCCAACTTACAAAATGACCTTAATAACAATAATAATAAAACAATACAGAGATGTATACAAAGGATAATTCCATTGAAGATATGGAAGAAAAGTGAAGAGAAAACCCATAATCATAATTTCTTTGAAACATAAAGCTTAACGAATAAGTTAAATAGGAGAATGAAACTTAAAACCTTTCTAAATAGCCTCATAATTAACACCATTTAATTTATTTTAAGAGACACATTTAAAACTTTCCAAACAACCCATAATTAACACAATTTCACTTATTTTAAGAGATTAGTTCTGTCGTTGCAGCTTACAGAATGACCTTAATAACAATAATAAAACCAGGCAGAGATGCATAGCAAAAGAAAACATATGGAAGCATAAAAAAATTTATAGCAGCATAAAAAGATGGCAACATGTGTCTCTAAAATAATAAAGCACAACTGATATGAAATAACAAAATTTATGGCAGCATAAAAAATGCCAAGAGATGTCTCTGAAAACGAGAAGCAACCCAATGTTATGGACTTGTACCACTCTATATTCTGATTTAGATTGTGGATCTATTAATTATATAAATTATGATAGATCTTTTCCCCATTTTTTCCTCTTTTATGTTGTTTGTTGAGTTTATTTTGGAATGAGTTTGCATTTTAGGAGTAAAACTTTCTGGCAATATTATGGACATTGTGGGTCAATTGTTGAATTGAAGGTGGTGATATGAAAAGTCATATGTGCTCGTTGAATGTTAAACTGTGATGAGTGATGAAAATTGGAAAAGAAATAACCCAATCAAGGAAATACTAATAAAAACCCAGTTATAAGAACAAGAGCATGTTCTTGAGATGATACTTTTAAAATTGAATGACGGTAACTATATCCTTTCCTTTTATCTATGGTACCATTTTTCAACTGGTGCAAGGGGAACATATGTTAAAAATGACCACTCTAGAAGAAGCCCTTCTTGCCAACTGAGAAGAGTCCCTTTTAAGAAAAAAGAATGGAAGAAAAATGTAATTTAAATATCTTGGAAAAAGTAATTTACTCAATTTTAATATCCTAATTTTTTAAAAAACAAAACTGTTAGCTAAACACAAAAGGAAATCACAACAAATATGTGATACAAAATTATTAATATTAATACACACGTGAACATGAAATAACCATTAAGCAGAACGTGAACGTCATACTATACAAATTCTACGAGAACAGAGGTACATTCATGCTCCAATGACTGATATATGCTACTGTAAACATTAACCTTAACTTTCTTTTAATAACTATACATTAAATAATAGAGTTAAGCTTTAACTTAATAAACATATTTGAAAATAAGATGTCAACTTAACTTTCTTTTCATCGTTAAAGTTCAATTGAATATATTTCTCTAATTTACATTTTAGGTTACAAATATGTCTACTAAAACTATTTTAAGCAAGTATTTTGAGTGAATTATTATATATAAATTAATTTAAATTTTAGGAAAATATTATTATAGTTCCTCTAAAATATAAAATGTACATTTTTGTTCCCTCAAAATAAATTCATACAGTTTTTGTCCATGAAATATACACTTTATGCAAAGAAAAAAAATATTAAATAATACTAAAACAACTGGAAGGTGATATTAGAACATTTTAAAATTGAATGACCAACAACATATACAAAAACTCAAGAGATAAATTGTCCATTTCATATTTTAGATGAAAGAAAAATATATTTACTTGCTAAAATTAACTATATAATTAAAAAATCCCTTTTAATCCTTATTATTTTCTTAAGATTCTATTAAAAAAATTCTATTTTACAAAAAAAGTAATTTTTTATTGTATAGTTTTAATTACCATATTTATTATTATATACTACGTTCGTCCCTAATATAAAGCAGTGTAAACTAATACTAAAAAATTATTATATTTAGAATAATAATATTAAATTTTTTATGTAAATTAATATTTTAAATTCTAAATAATAGAAAAATTTAAAAGAATGGTATTTAATTATATGAATTAAAATTAACTAGATATTTTAGAAGCAATAATTAATGAAAATCAATCTTTTATAAAAATAACTAACCAGAAATGCTAACAACCCAGTTTTTCTTAAGTGGTTAAAATTTATGATTAGTGACTTCTAATTTATAACTTTAAATAAATATCACTGAAATAGTTTTAGAATAAGTGTATTGTTTCTTTTTGGATATATAAATATTAGGTGGTATTATTTAGTTTACAATGAGCGTATCGTTAACACTTCATAATCTTAAAATATTATATTGTAATTAGATACAAAGATTATATACTATATATTATATATAATTATTAAATTGTGTAGTAATTAGTTTTTATTTAATAATATATTTTTAATATAGATAGGCTAATGAAATATCACATTTATTAAACATGTATCGAGATTTTAAAATGAAATAATTATGTGTTATTAACCTAAATAAAAGAAATTTATCTTATTTTGCGACCTTCACTAGGGGCTTTCGCGGGTTGGGTTGGGTTTTCATTTTTTTTCCTCATTAAACCTAACCCAAGCCAACTCGCCATTGAACGGGTTGAGTTGGGTTGGGTTAATTGGGTCACTATTTTTTTAAAGAATAAATTTAATATTTAAAATTTCTTTTTTATATATTTTTTAAAAGAATAGAATATATCATTGTTGTAATATAAAAATAAACATTAAACTATTGGCTATAATAGTGTGAAGAATCAATTCTCAGAAGAGTTTAAACTATTGGTTGAGAGTTCATTATTTGTTTTTTATCTACCAATAAGCATTAACTAGTTGGAACAGGGTGTGTCCTTCTAGTGCAGGGTGTTTGCCTTAGTGCATAACAATCTCAGCTCAGGAGTTATAAAGTAAACTATCAAATACATTTTTTTAATTTAAAATAATCAATAATAATATAATATTATCGGGTGTGGTTGGGTTGAGCCTCTGTTTAACTCACTGAACCTGTCACCCAACCTGTAGGGGATTGGATTTGATTGGTTGGGTTGAGTTTCACTCAATCTAAAAAGAACCCAACTCAATCACTTTAGCTTGGAATGGGTCATTGGGTCATCCAACCCAATGAACAACCCTAGGTGTCACATTTTAGAGATGTCTGCTTGACATTTAGTCACATTTAGGTTCTTTTGCATAAACTCAACGTGTGTATTCTTCAGGTATTGAACTCAAGTTTTTTACCATTCAGCGTGTATTGTTGACTAAGTTATACCTATTAGATGTTTACATGCTAGTTAAACAATTCATAACAATAAAAATAATTTTTATTTATTGTAGAATTTTTTGTTAACAATGTTGCTAATACTCCCCTAAATATAGGTGAAAAAGCAAGCAAGATTATGACTCAAAATTTAAGCAACAACTTCCTCTCTTCACGAACTACTTCGAAATTGAAATAACTATTAGCATTCCAACTTACAAAATGACCTTAATAACAATAATAATAAAACAAGACAGTGTTGTATACAAAGGACAACTCCATTGAAGATATGGTAGAAAAGTGAAGAGAGAACCCATAATCATAATTTGTTTGAAACATAAGGCTTGACGAATAAGGTAAATAGGAGAATGAAACTTAAAACCTTTCTAAATGGCCTCATAATTAACACCGTTTAATTTATTTTAAGAGACAAACTTAAAATCTTTCCAAACATCCCATAATTAACATGATATCACTTATTTTAAGAGATAAGTTGTACCATTGTTGCAACTTACAAAATGGTCTTAATAATAATAATAAAACCAGGAAGAGATGTATACCAAAACAAAACGTATGGCAACATAAAAAAATTACAAGAGATGTCTTTTAAATAACCAAACACAACTAGTATGAAATAGCAAAAATTTATAGTAGCATAAAAAGATGGTAAAATATGTCTCTAAAATAACAAAACACAATCGATATGAAATAACAAAAAATTATGGTAGCATAAAAATGATCTCATAAAATAAGTGATTTACCATTCTATGGGATATCATGTTAATTATGGGATGTTTGGAAAGATTTTAAAGTTTGTCTCTTAAGGTATTGAACTCAAGTTTTTTACCATTCAACATGTATTGTTGATTAAGTTATACCTATTAGATGTTTACATGCTAGTTAAACAATCCATAACAATAAAAATGATTTTTATTTGTTGTAGAAAATTTTGTTAAGAATGTTGCCAATGATCCCCTATTACAATCTAAAAAGTACCCAACTCAATCACTTTGGCTTGGATTGGGTCATCCGGTCATCCAACCCAATAAACACCCCTAGGTGTCACATTTTAGAAATGTCAGCCTAGGATTAAAATGAAATAATTAGTAATTAATTAACTTTGTCACATTTTAAAGATGTCAGCTTGAGATTTAGTCACATTCATGTTCTTTTCCATAAACTCAACGTGTGTATTCTTACGGTATTGAACTCAAGTTTTTTACCATTCAGCGTGTATTGTTGATTAAGTTATACCTATTAGATGTTTACATGCTATTTAAACAATCCATAACAATAAAAATGACTTTTATTTGTTGTAAAACATTTTGTTAACAATGCTGCTAATGCTCCCCTAAATACAGGTGAAAAAGCAAGCAAGATTATGACTCAAAATTTAAGCAGCAACTTCCTCTCTCTATGAACTACTTCGAAATTGAAATAACTATTAGCATTCCAACTTACAGAATGACCTTAATAACAATCATAATAAAACAAGATAGAATTGTATACAAAAGACAATTCCATTGAAGATATGGAAGAAAGGTGGAGAGAACCTATAATCATAATTTCTTTGAAACATAAGGCTCAACAAATAAGGTAAATAGGAGAATGAAGTTTAAAACCTTTCTAAATGGCTTCATAATTAACACCATTTAATTTATTTTAAGAGAAAAATTTAAAATGTTTTCAAACAGCTCATAATTAACACGATTTCACTTATTTTAAGAGATAAGTTGTATCGCAACTTACAGAATGGTGTTAATAACAATAATAAAACCAGACAGAGATGTATAGCAAAACAAAACATATGGCAGCATAAAAAAATTACAAGTGATGTCTTTGAAATAACAAAACACAATTAGTATGAAATAGCAAAAAAATTATAGTAGCATAAAAGATAGCAACATATATCTCTAAAATAACAAAACACAATTGATATGAAATAACAAAAAATTATGGCAGCTTAAAAAATGCCAAGAGATGTCTCTAAAAACCATAAGTAACCCAGTGTTGTGGACTTGTATCTCTATATATTCTAATATAGATTTTCAATCATTAATTGTATAAATTATGATAGATTTTTTCCCCATTTTTTTATCATTTGTTTTGTTTATTGAGTTTATTTTGGAATGAGTTTGCATTTTACAGGTATAACTTTCTAGCAGTTTTCCAGATGTTGTGGGTAAGAAAATAGGTGGCAAATACTGATTTAGGTCATTGGAATTTAAGATTCTCGATTGTTGAATTGAAGGTGGTGCTACGAAAGTCATATGTGCTCATTGAATGTTAAACTATGACAAGTTACGAAAATTGGAAAAGAAATAAATCAATCATGAAAATACTAATAGTTATAAGAACAAGAGCATGTTTTTATTTAATAACATATTTTTAATATAGATAATCTAATGAAATATCACATTTATTAAACACATATCAAGATTTAAAACGTAATAATTATGTTTGTTATTAACCTAAAAAAAAGAAATTTATCTTATTTTGCAGGTTTCAATAGGGGTGTTCACGATAATAATATTTTAATAACAAAGTGTGTAAGATATAGTGTGTTGTTAGCATTTCTGATTAGTTATTTTTTATAAAAGATTGATTTTTATTAATTATTGCTTCTAAAATACCTAGTTAATTTTAATTCATATAATTAAATACCACTATTTTAACTTTATCTGTATTTCTACTATTTAAAATTTTAAAATATTAATTTACATAACAAATTTAATACCGTGTTTTATAATTAGGGACGAACGTAGTATATAATAATAAATATGGTAATTAAAATTATAAATAAAAAATTCCTTTTTTTAAAACAGAATTTTTTTTAATAAAATGTTAAGAAAATATTAAGGATTAAAAAGGATTTTTTTAATTATATAGTTAATTTTAGCGAGTAAATATATTTTTCTTTTATCTAAAATATGAAATGGACAATTTATCTCCTGCGTTTTTGTATATGTTGTTGGTTACTAAATTTTAGAATGTTCTAATATCACCTTTTAGGTGTTTTAGTGTTATTTAATATATATTTTTCTTTGCATAAAAAGATTATCTGAATTACTTGAAGAGCCAAAAGTGTATATTTCATGGACAAAAATTGTATGAATTTATTTTGAGAGAACAAAAATGTACCTTTTATATTTTAGAGGAACTATAATAATATTTTCCTAAAATTTAAATTAATTTATATATAATAATTCACTCAAAATACTTGCTTAAAATAATTTTACTAGACATATTTGTAACCTAAATGTAAATAAGAGAAATATATTCAACTAAAAAGAAAGTTAAGTTGACATCTTATTTCAAATATGTTTATTCAGTTAAAGCTTAACTCTATTATTTAATGTATAGTTATTAAAAGAAAGTTGAGGTTAATGTTTACAGTAGCATATATTAGTTGTTGGAGCATGAATGTACATCTGTTCTCATAGAATTTGTATAGTATGACGTTCACATTCTGTTTAGTGGTTTTTTCATGTTCACCGTGTGCATTAATAATAATTTTGTATCACATATTTGTTGTGATTGCCTTTTGTGTTTAGCTAACATTTTTGTTTTTTTTTAAATTAGGATATTAAAATTGAGTAAATTACTTTTTCTAAGATATTTAAATTACATTTTTCTTCCATTCTTTTTTATTAAAAGGGATTCTTGTCTAGTTGGCAAGAAGGGCATCTTCTAGCATGGTCAAGTTTAGCATATGTTTACCTTGTACCAATTGAAAAGTCTTACCATAGATAAAAGGAAAAGATATAATTACCATTATTCAATTTTAAAAGTATCATCTTGAGAACATGCTCTTGTTCTTATAACTTGTTTCTATTAGTATTTTCATGATTGATTTATTTCTTTTCCAATTTTCATAACTTGTCATAGTTTAACATTCAACGAGCACATATGACTTTCATAGCACCACCTTAAATTCAACAATCGAAAATCTTAAATTCCAATGACCCAATTTAGTATTCACCACACGTTTTTGTTACCCACAACATCTGTAATACTGCCAGAAAGTTCTAACCATAAAATGCAAACTCATTCCAAAATAAACTCAACAGAAAAAAACAAATGAGGAAAAAAATGGGGAAAAGATCTATAATAATTTATACAATTAATAGATCGAAAATCTAAATTAGAATATATAGAGATACAAGTCCATAACATTGGGTTGCTTATGGTTTTTACAGACATCTCTTGGCACTTTTTATGCTACCATAATTTTTTGTTATTTCATATCGATTGTGTTTTGTTATTTTAGAGACATATTTTGCCATCTTTTTATGCAACTATAAATTTTTGCTATTTCATACTAGTTGTGTTTGGTTATTTCGAAGACATCTCTTGTAATTTTTTTATGTTGCCATGATATGTAATTTTGAGTCATAATCTTGCTTGCTTTTACACCTGTATTTAAGGGAGCATTAGCAGCATTGTTAACAAAATGTTCTACAACAAATAATCATTTTTATTATTATGGATTGTTTAACTAGCATGTAAACATCTAATAGGTATAACTTAATAAACAATACACGCTGAATGGTAAAAAACTTGAGTTCAATACCTTAAGAATACACACGCTGAGTTTATGGAAAAAAACATGAATGTGACTAAATCTCAAGCTGACATCTTTAAAATGTGACAAAGTTAATTAATTACTAATTATTTTGTTTTAATCCTAGGCTGACATCTCTAAAATGTGACACCTAGGGGTGTTTATTGGGTTGGATGACCCAATCCAAGCCAAAGCGATTGAGTTGGGTTCTTTTTAGATTGGGTGAAACTCAACCCAACCTGATCAAATCCAATCCCTTACGGGTTGGATGACATATTCAGTGAGTTAAACTGAGACTCAACCCAACTCAACCCAATAATAATATTATATTTATTATTTATTATTTTAAATCAAAAAAATATCTTTGATAGTTTACTTTATAACTCCTAAGCTGAGATTGTTATGCACTAAGGCAAGCACTCTGCACCAGAAGGACACACCCCATTCCAACTAGCTAATATTTATTGGTAGATAAAAAACCAATAATGAACTCTCAGCCAATAGTTTAAACTCTTCAGAGAATTGCTTCTTCACACTATTAGAGCCAATAATTTAATGTTTATTTTTATGTTCAACAATGATATATTATATTCTTTTAAAGAAATATCCTAAAAATATATAAAAAAGATCTTTTAAACATTAAATTTATTCTTTAAAAAATATTTTTTAAATGGTAACTAAATTAACCCAACTCAATCCAACTTCTTCAATGGCGGGTTGGGTTTAATGAGAAAAAAATAAAAACCCAACCTAACCCAATAAGTTGTGATTGAGTTGGGTCTTGGGTTTGTCTAAACCCGACCCACCCAACCCGTGAACACCCCTAGTGATGCCTGCAGAATAAAATAAATTTCTTCTCTTTAGATTAATAACAAACATAATTATTTTGTTTTAAAATATTGATACGTGGTTAATAAATGTGATATTTCATTAGACTAACTATATTAAAAATATATTATTAAATAAAAACTAATTACTACACAATTAAATAATTACATATAATATATAATATATAATCTTTGTATCTAATTATAATATAATATTTTAACATTATGAAATGTTAACGATATGCTCATTCTAAACTAACACAATAACAACTCGTATTTATATTTCCAAAAACAAACAATACACATATTATAAAACTATTTCAGTTGATATTTTTTAAAAGTTATAAATTAGAAGTCGCTAATCATAAATTTTAACCACTTATAAAGAGTGTGTAAGAAAAAGTGTGTTGTTAGCATTTTTGATTAGATATTTTTAGAAAAGATTGATTTTCATTCATTATTGCATCTAAAATACCTAGTTAATTTTAATTCATATAATTAAATACCACTATTTTAAATTTATCTATATTTCTATTATTTAAAATTTAAAAATATTAATTTACATAAAAGATTTAATATTATTATTCTAAATTTACTAATTTTTTAATATTAGTTTAGACTGTTTTATAATTAGGGACGAACGTAGTATATAACAATAAATATGGTAATTAAAATTATAAATAAAAAATTCCATTTTCTAAAACATAAAAAAAATTTAATAAAATGTTAAGAAAATAATAAGGATTAAAAAGGATTTTTTAATTATATAGTTAATTTTAGCAAGCAAATATATTTTTCTTCTATCTAAAATATGAAATGGACAATTTATCTCCTGATATTTTGTATGTTTTGTTGGTCATTTAATTTTAAAATGTTCTAATATCACCTTTTAGGTTTTTTATTGTTATTTAATATATATTTTTTCTTTGCATAAAAAGATTATCTAAATTACTTGAAGAGCAAAAAGTGTATATTTCATGGACAAAAAGTGTATGAATTTATTTTGAGAGAACAAAAAGGTACATTTTATATTTTAGAGGAACTATAACAATATTTTCCTGAAATTTAAATTCATTGATATATAATAATTCACTTAAAATACTTGCTTAAAATAGTTTTAGTAGACATATTTGTAACCTAAACCTAAATACGAGAAATATATTCAATTGAACTTTAACCATGAAAAGAAGGTTAAGTTGACATCTTATTTTCAAATATGTTTATTAAGTTAAAGCTTAACTCTATTATTTAATTTATAGTTATTAAAAGAAAGTTAAGGTTAATGTTTACAGCAACATATATTAGTCGTTGGAGCATGAGTGTACCTCTGTTCTCGTAGAATTTGTATAGTATGAAGTTCACGTTCTTCTTAGTGGTTATTTCATGTTCACTATGTGCATTAATAATAATTTTTATATCACATATTTATTGTGATTGCCTTTTTCGTTTAGCTAACATTTTTTTAAAATTAGGATATTAAAATTGAGTAAATTACTTTTTTCAAGATATTTAAATTACAGTTTTCTTCCATTCTTTTTTTCTTAAAAAGGACTCTTCTCCAGTTGGCAAGAAGGGCGTCTTCTAGCGTGGTCAATTTTAATATATGTTCACTTTGTACCAGTTGAAAAGTGGTACCATAGATAAAAAGAAATGATATAATTACCGTCATTCAATTTTAAAAGTATCATCTCAAGAACATGCTCTTATTCTTGTCATTGGGTTTCTATTAACATTCAACAAGCACATATGAATTTCATATCACCACCTTCAATTCAACAATTGACCCACATCGTTCGTGATACTGATATAAAGTTCTACTCGTAAAATGCAAACTCATTCCAAAATAAACTCCACAAACAAAACAAACGAGGAAAAAATGAAGAAAAGATCTATCGTAATTTATACAATTAATAGATCCAAAATCTAAATCAAAATATATAGAGATACAAGTCCATAAAATTGGGTTGCTTCTCATTTCAGAGCCATCTCTTGGTATTTTTTATGTTGCCATAATTTTTTTTTTCATATCGATTGTGTTTTATTATTTTAGAGACATATGTTTCCATCTTTTTATGTTGCTATAAATTTTGGCTATTCATATTAGTTGTGTTTTGTTATTTCAAAGACATCTCTTGTAATTTTTTTTTCCTTCCATACATTTTGTTTTGCTATGCATCTCTGTCTCATTTTATTATTATTATTAAGGTCATTCTGTAAGCTACAACAATACAACTTATCTCTTAAAATAAATGAAATCGTGTTAATTATGGGTTTTTTGGAAATTTTTAAGTTTGTATCTTAAAATAAGTTAAATGGTGTTAATTATGAAGCCATTTAGTTTGTTTTAAGTTTCATTCTCCTATTCTGCCTTATTTGTTAAGCCTTATATTTCAAAGAAATTATGATTATGGGTTCTCTCTTTACTTTACTTTCATATCTTCAATGGAATTGTCCTTTGTATACATCTCCATATCATTTTACTATTATTGTTATTAAGGTCATTCTGTAAGTTGGAATGCCAATAATTATTTCAATTTCGAAGTAGTTCATGAAGAGAGGAAGTTGTTGCTTAAATTTTGAGTCATAATCTTGCTTGCTTTTTCACTTGTATTTAGAGGAGCATTAGCAACATTGTTAGGGCTTGATTGGTTTCATTTTGTTTTTTAGTTTTTGAAAAGAGTTTTCAAGAATAGTTTTCAAAAACTGTTTTTGGGATGAGAAGAAAAGAAAACTTGATTGGTAAATGTTATTTGAAAACTATTTTGAAGATGTAGAAATGGAAAAACTTGTTTATATTTATTAAAATCTCATTAATGAAAATAAAATAACAACATATTCTGATTGTATTTGAAGTTTTCAAAACAAAAATACAAAACTGAAAAAGCAAAATTACTTTCAGATGTTCATGTTTTTTAGTCTTTAGAAACTAAAAAACTAGAACTATTTTCTAAAATCGTTTTCAGAAAATACTACCCAAACGAGTTTTTTAGTTTTTAAATACTAAAATATTAAAAACAGTTTTATAAAATTGTTGTAAAATAAGCACTTAATGTCTAATAGTTATTATAACTTAGTCGATAATACATGCTGAATGGTAAAAAACTCAAGTTCAACACCTGTAGATTAACATTGAGTTTTATGGGAAAGAACCTGAATGTGACTAAATCCCAAGCTAACATCTCTAAAATGTGACAAAGTTAATTAATTCCTAATTATTTCGTTTTAATCTATAGCTGACATCTCTAAAATGTGACACCGACAAAATAAGATAGATTTCTTTTGTTTAGGTTAATAACAAACCTAATTATTTTTTTAAAAAATCTTGATATATGTTTACTAAATGTGATATTTCAATAGACTATCTATATTTAAAATATATTGTTAAATAAAAACTAATTATTACACAACTTAATAATTATATATAATATATTATCTCTATGTCTAATTATAATATAATATTTTAAGATTATGCAATGTTAACCATATAGTCATTCTAAACTAACACGATAGCAACTAATATTTATATATCCAAAAACAACCAATGCACTCATTCTAAAACTATTTTAGTTGAAATTTATTGAAAATTAAAAAATTAATAGTCATTAATGATAAATTTTAATCACTTACTAAGTGTTTGTAAGAAAAAATGCATTGTTAGCATTTCTTATTAATTATTTTTTTATAAAAGATTGGTTTTCATTAATTATTGCTTCTAAAATAGCTAGTTAATTTTAATTCATATGATTAAATACCACTCTTTTAAATTTATCTATATTTCTATTATTTAAAATTTAAAAATATTAACTTACATAACAAATTTAATATTATTATTCAAAATTTACTAATTTTTTATATTAGTTTACACTGTTTTATAATTGAGATGAATGTAGTATATAATAATAAATATGGTAATTAAAACTATACAATAAACAATTATTTTTTAAAAATAAAAAAAATTAATATACTTTTAAGAAAATAATAAGGATTAAAAATAATTTTTTAATTATATAGTTAATTTTAGCAAATAAATATATTTTTCTTTCATCTAAAATATGAAATTGTCAATTTTTCTCCTAAGTTTTTCATATGCTTTTTTTCATTTAATTTTGAAATGTGCTAATATCAACTTTTAGGTTTTAAAGTGTTATTTAATATTTTTTTTCTTTGCATAAAAATATTATCCAAATTACTTGAAGAGCAAAAAAGTTTATATTTTATGTACAAAAAATGTATAAATTTATTTGAGGGAACAAAAATCTACATTTTATATTTTAGAGGAACTATAATAGTATGTTTCTCAAATTTAAATTAATTTATATATAATAATTCACTTAAAATACTTATTTAAAATATTTTTAATAGACATATCTGTAACCTAAATGTAAATAAGAGAAATATACTAAAGTCACCTTTAATCATGAAAAGAAAAGAAAGTTAAGTTGACATCTTATTTTTAAATATGTTTATTAAGTTAAAGCTTAACTCTATTATTTAATATATAGTTCTTGTTTAATAATAATATTTAATTTAATAATATAATTTTAATATAACTTTTTTAGGCTAATCTTTTAATATAGTAAGCCGGATGAAACATTACCTTTTTACTCATTTTATTTAAAATATTTGAATTTTATAAACCTTTTTACTCATGTTAAAAAAAATTTAACATTATTTTTATACAAAACTTTTCCTATTTTTAAAACATTATCTTTTTCGCATTATTTATTTTTTAATTATTATTTTATACACTCTTAAATTTTTTTGGACAGATTTTTCATATCTAACTTTTTATTTTTTTAAAATAATTATTTAATATTTTTCTGCACAATTAAATTTATTATTTAACGTTATTCTTCGCATCAAATTTTTTATTATTTTAACATTACTTATTTTGTATTATATAAACCTTTTAAAATTATTTTTTACTCATTTAAACTTCCTTTTCATCATTATTTTTTCATATTCAAAATTTTACCTTTTCAAAACATTACTTTTTTTAATTATTTTCCTATACATTTACAGTTATTTTGCAATATAATTTTTATAATTTGTTTTTATATTTTTTAAAATAACAATATTTACATATTTTCTTACACATTCAATTTTTTTAGTCATATTATTCTTTACATTGATTTTTTTTGTTATTTTTAAACAAATATTGTTTTTCCTTATTATTGATCTTTTTTATATTATTTTCTACTCATTTAATTTTTTTCAACATTATTTTTTAAAATTTAACTTTTTTTTATTTTTTAGAACATTATCATTTTACATTATCCAAAATTTTCTTAATTATTTTAAAACATTATTTGTATTATCCAAATATTATCATTTTTTTATACTCATTTAAAATTTTTAACATTATTTTTCACATATTTTTTTATTTTTAAATACTACCTTTTTAAATTATCTGAAATTTGTATTATTTTTGTACACATTTTAAATTATTTTGGAACATAATCTTTTCACATTTACGTTTTTTTATTTTCTAAAGTTTCTTTTTTTACATATTTTTATATTGGTTTATATTTACTCTGCAACATTTTTCTTCACATTAAATTTTTATATTGGTTTATAAATTCTTAAAAAGTAAAATTAAAAACATTTTTCTTGTTTAATAATAATATTTAATTTAATAATATAATTTTAATATAACTTTTTTAGGCTAATCTTTTAATATAGTAAGCCGGATGAAACATTACCTTTTTACTCATTTTATTTAAAATATTTGAATTTTATAAACCTTTTTACTCATGTTAAAAAAAATTTAACATTATTTTTATACAAAACTTTTCCTATTTTTAAAACATTATCTTTTTCGCATTATTTATTTTTTAATTATTATTTTATACACTCTTAAATTTTTTTGGACAGATTTTTCATATCTAACTTTTTATTTTTTTAAAATAATTATTTAATATTTTTCTGCACAATTAAATTTATTATTTAACGTTATTCTTCGCATCAAATTTTTTATTATTTTAACATTACTTATTTTGTATTATATAAACCTTTTAAAATTATTTTTTACTCATTTAAACTTCCTTTTCATCATTATTTTTTCATATTCAAAATTTTACCTTTTCAAAACATTACTTTTTTTAATTATTTTCCTATACATTTACAGTCATTTTGCAATATAATTTTTATAATTTGTTTTTATATTTTTTAAAATAACAATATTTACATATTTTCTTACACATTCAATTTTTTTAGTCATATTATTCTTTACATTGATTTTTTTTGTTATTTTTAAACAAATATTGTTTTTCCTTATTATTGATCTTTTTTATATTATTTTCTACTCATTTAATTTTTTTCAACATTATTTTTTAAAATTTAACTTTTTTTTATTTTTTAGAACATTATCATTTTACATTATCCAAAATTTTCTTAATTATTTTAAAACATTATTTGTATTATCCAAATATTATCATTTTTTTATACTCATTTAAAATTTTTAACATTATTTTTCACATATTTTTTTATTTTTAAATACTACCTTTTTAAATTATCTGAAATTTGTATTATTTTTGTACACATTTTAAATTATTTTGGAACATAATCTTTTCACATTTACGTTTTTTTATTTTCTAAAGTTTCTTTTTTTACATATTTTTATATTGGTTTATATTTACTCTGCAACATTTTTCTTCACATTAAATTTTTATATTGGTTTATAAATTCTTAAAAAGTAAAATTAAAAAAGAAAATGCGGACATATAAATTGACAGAGCACTCTTCTTATCATTCAAAAGAGAGAAACAAATTAAAGAAAGAAGAGCTTTGTGCGTTGAGTCCTACTCCGAGTGAGTGTCACCGCAACAACTCATCGTCGTCGCGCTGGAACGACTCAAAATTGAAGAGCTTTCTATGTGCCACCCCGTCTTCACGGTAGCTCCCACGCCGGAGCAAATCTCTGTCTGTGCGAACCACGTCAAGTGCCGTCAAACAACACAACTCCACTGTTCGATTCTTTGTTAGTACTGGACTCAGGTAGGAGATGAAGAAACTTCTATGTAAGAATCTTTTTCTTTTTTCTTTTCTCTTTCTTCATTGTTTGTTCTTTCTTTCTCAATTGACATGCATTGATTCTTCTTTGTGTACAGCGCCATGTTAGGATCTTTTTCTATGCATTTTCAAGTGGTGGCAAAGGACAGAAGGAAAGGGTATAGTTACTGCCGTCAACAACGCTTTCAATTTTAATCGAACCGGCTGTTGCGTTGTTATACACAGTAAGTTTAGCTTTCTTTTATCCTTTTTAAATACCAAAATTTGAGATTATAATTTTTAACACGGTTTTCGAATTTTCTGTTTGGCTCAAGAATCACTTTGTCTTAATCTCTGTATTATTGATATGTTGTTTTAGTATATCAATTATAAGTTTTCTTTGATAGCACTCTTTGACACGAGTAATAGAACTACTGCCAAAATAAGTTTAAAATTTTTTCTTATGACTTTTCCTGTTTGACTTCATCAAATCATAATGTTACAGTTTTAAAAAGATCAGTTTAGTTTGTTTGTTACTGTGTTAATATTCCATTCTGTTCATGTGAAAAACATGTTCCATATTGTGAGAATGTGGTATCTTTCCCAGAGACATCTCTATCCAATTTCCAGGTGATTCTATATTAGAGTTTAAAAAAATCAGTTTCTTACTGTGTTCAGATACTGTTAAAAAAGGCTAAGAATAATTGGATATCAAAAAATCAGAAAAAGATTTTCTGCTCCCACCTCAGGGAACTTGTATCATGCCATTCATGACAAAATAATCATCTCCATCTTTCATTCTTAGATTAGAAAAAGGAACTTCAATTGTTTGATTTATGCTGTAAGAACTTCAATTGTATTATGTGATGTTTCCTGCTTTCACGTTTGTATATTGTATGTATAAAAATAATAATATGTATATTTTACTGAGATTTGCCATTTCTGAGTGACATGAGACATAGATAGATCACTTCATTAGGAAAGAGATGAATGAGCTAATCATAATGAAAGGAACTCTAAATCAAATACAGTGTTGATGCTATCAATGAAATGCTCAAAAAGCTTAGGCATTATCACCGGAAATGCAACGTTGCCTAATTGTGATTTTTGCAAGGTAAGCTATATAATCAATTTTATCCATAACCAATTAAATAATCAATTTTGAAAAATAAAATTATTCTTAAAATTGTGTTTTCTACTTAACATGTTTCTCACATGGATGTGTTGTAACACCCTAGTTTGTATAATTTATTATTTGTGTGTTTTACATGTACTAAATATTTTATAAGATTATTAGTAACAAATCATATATGGTTTTATTCAAAATAAATAAATAAATATATATTTTGAGTTTAGAATAGAAATTACTTCATACATTTTAACTATTTTTTAACATTATTGTATAGGAACTGTTATAACAACAATAATAAAGTAAGAAGAAAATAAAATTTGCAAAATTCTACAAATTAAGTCTTACATTTATACACCTAATTAGTCATGTGATGAAATTAAATAAATATTTTTATATGTGGCCTGAATTCTCTGGTTGTGTTTTAATAAATTAAAAAGAGTCAGTAAGAGTGTGTATATGCGTGTGTGTGTTTAGGGTTTAGGGTGTGGGTGGGTGGGTGGGTGTGTCTGTGTCTGTATGTGTGTGTGTCTATGTTTGTGTGTGTCTGTGTGTGTGATGAAACTAAATTTTTTTTAAAGGCTAACCAAGAAGGTGAAGTCCATAGTGATGTCCTCTCATACTCGGTGTGGTATCGGTAAGGGTTGTAGAAACCCTGCTTTCTTCTTTGGGACATATTGGTTTTTCTGACAACTGGTGCAATGGATGATGATTTTTTTTTTGTGTCTGCATAGAGACCCAACCAAGTGAAAAAGACGACGAGTCTGGGCAAGGTGTTGAGTGCCCTGTTGAGGGAAAAGAGTGATATTCAGACACCAATTGGGAGCAGAGGTTTTGTCTTCTTGATCTGTGTGATAATATTCTTTGAGGGATCTACAATATGGTCAGGGTTGCTGAGAAAGTGAAAGACAAGAGGAGCGAATCATCTGGATGACTTCGGGAAAGCAAATCAGCCATGATGTTTAGTTTACCAGGTTTGTAGAGGATTTTAAAATTATAACCTTGCAATTTTAGTGTCTATTTCTCTTGTTCTAGTGTTTGAATGTGAGAGTAACTTTCTGAGACTCTTTTGATATGTGAAAATGGTAAAATATCTGCCCACTAAGTACTAACATAAGTTTTTGACAATCTTTGTGATTGCAAATAGTTCTCAGATAGAGGAAGCCTGTATACCTGTGCAGATTTTTTTTGCTAAAAAAAGGATGGTTTTCTTGAAGCAAGATCGTCCCTACTGCAAGTTGAGAGGCATCAATTTCAATGGAAAATGGCCTTGAGAAGTTTGGAAGTTGAAGCACCAGAGTAGTGACAAGTTTTTCTTTTAACATTGTAAAAGGATTTTCTGTTGTATGTGTGACCATTGTAAAGTAGTATAACTAGTTAAGTCGGTGAGGGGAGCAACGAGAGAGGCGTAAGACTTAATAATTTTTTTGTAAAAGCCGATGAGTCCGAGAAACCCTTTTAAATGCGTGAGAAAACGTGGTCTAGGCCATGCAACAATTGCTTGGATTTTTTATGGGTCAGGGGCCATTTGGCCATTGGAAATTATGTGCCCTAAGCATTGAATTGAATCGACTTTGAAAACACACTTAGATAACTTAGAATAAAATTTATTTTGAGAAAGAATTGCTAAAATTAATCTAAGATATTTTAAATGAGCAATTAGGGAAGGAATATAAATCACTATATCATAAAAAAGGACTAAAACCAGCACTCTAATTTGATGATAGTCACTGCATAAATCAACTTTAGAAAATATCTTAGCTGACCTTAATTCATCCAACAATTCGCCACCTTAGGGATAGGAAAACGATCCTTTATAGTGACTGTGTTCAGTGCCCTGTAGTCTACACAACAGTGCCAAATGCCATTTTTTTTTCTTTACTAGGAAAATCTGGGAGGAAAAAAAGACAATGACTAAGTTTAATAATACCTGTTGTAGCATTTCTTGGATAATAGTGGTCTTAGCATCTTTTTGGGAATAAGGGTAATGGTAGGGCTTGAGATTGACTGGGGCAGTGTTAGCCTACTAGTAGTCTTAGTTTACTAGTAGCCTCGTCTACTAGTAGTCCTAGATTGTTAGTAGTCCTAGCCTACTAGTAGTGTTAGTCTACCAGTAATGCTAGTCTACAAGTAGTTCTAATAGTAGCACTAGTTTACTAATAGTGGTAGTCTATTGGTACTGTTAGCTTATTAGTAGTTTTAGTTTACGAGTAGTGTTAGGTTACTAGTAGTGCTACTTACAAGTAGTCATTGTCTACTAGTAGTGTTAGGTTACTAGTAGTGCTACTCTACAAGTAGTCATGGTTTACTAGTAGTACTACTATTTGTAGTTTTAGTCTACTAGTAGTGCTATTATTAGTAGTTTTAGTCTACTAGTAGTGCTCGTACTAGTAGTGCTAGTCTACTAGTAACCCTAACCTACTAACAATGCTAGTGTACTTGTAATGCTAGTCTACTAGTCATCATAGTTTACTAGTAGTGCTAGTCTACTAGTAATACTATTCTATAAAGAGTGCTAGTCTACTAGTAGTGGTAGTAATGTTAATTTACTAGTAGTGGTAGTAATGATAGTCTACTTGTAGTGCTAGTATTGCTAGTCACTTAGTAGTGTTAGTCTACTAGTAGTGCTAGTCTACTAGTATCACTGGTCTACTAGTAGTGTTAGTCTAGTAGTATTACTAGTCTACTAATATAATTGGTTTTTAAGTAGTGCTAGTTTATTGGTAGTGTTAGTTTACGAGTAGTGTTAGACTACTAGTAGTGCGAGTAATGCTAGTCTACTAGTAGTGCTCCTTTGCTAATAGTGCTAATCTACTAATAGTGTTAGTCCATTACTAATGTTAGTTTACTTGTAGTGTTAGTTTATTGATAGTGCTAGTTTACTAGTAGTACTAGTCTACCAATAATGTTAATCTAGTAATAGTGTTAGTCTATTATAAGTGCTAGTACTAGTAGTATTGGTTTACAAGTAGCAATAATCCACTAGTAGTGTTTGTCTACTAATAGTGCTGGTTTAATAGTAGTGCATGCCTACTAGAGTGCTAGTTTAATAGTAGTGCTAGTCGACTAGTAGTGTTAGTCGGCTAGTACTTCAAGTCTAACAACATCACTACTCTGCTACTAATGCTAGTTTACTAGTAATACTAGCGTAACAGTAGTACTAGTAGTGTTAGTCTACTAGTAGTGTTAATCTACTAGTAGTGTGAATTTACTAGTAGTTCTAATATACTAGTAATGCTAGCTTATGAGTCCTCTTAGTTTGCTAACACTACTTGTTGGTAGTCTGCTAGTACTAGACTATTAATAGTACTAGTATACTAATATCACTAATCTACTAGCAGTGTTACTCTACTAGTAGTGCTAGTATACTAATAGTGCTAGTTTACCAGTAGCACTCGTATACAAATAGTGCTAGTCTACTACTAGTTATAACCTATCAGTAGTTCTAGTCTATTGCAATTGCTACTCTACCATAGTGCTAGTAAACTAGTGATGCTAGTCTACTATCAATGCTAGTTTATTAGTAGTACTAGTCTATTAGAATGTTATTATTAGTAGTGCTAGTGTAGTCTACTAGTAGGATTACTTTAATAGTAGTCCCAATGTAGTAATAGTGTTAGCCTACTAGTAGTCCTAGTCTTCTAGTGGTGTTAATGCTAGTAGTGCTAGTCTACTAGTAGCATTAGTCTATGAGTGTGTTAGTATACTAGTAGTGCTAGTCTATTAGTAGTGTTAATCTACTAGTATTGCTAGTCTAACAGTATTGCTAGTCTACTATTAGTACTAGTCTACTAGTAGTTAATAGATATAATCTACTAGTAGATATAATCAACTAGTAGTGCTAGTCTATTAGTAATGTTACTCTACTAGTTGTGCTAGTCTGTTAGTAGTGTTGGTAGTAGTAGTAGTGCTAGTTTACTAGTAGTTCTAGCCTAATGGTAATGCGAATTCACTAGTAGTGCTAGTTTACTGGTAGAGCTAGTCTGCAAGTAATGCTAGTCCATGAGTGTGTTAGTATACTAGAAGTGTTATTCTACTTGTAGTGTTAGTCTACGAGTAGTGTTAGTGTAGTAGTAATCTAGTACTGCTAGTCTACTAGTAGTTCTAGTCTACTTGTAGTTCTAATCTATTACCAGTTCTAGTTTACTAGTAAATGTAGTCTACTAGTAGTGCTAGTTTACTGTCAGTGCTAGTGTACTAGTAGTGCTAGTCTACGAGTGTTAGTATACTAGTAATTTTATTCTACATGTAGTGCTAGTCTACAAGTAGTGCTAGTCTAGTATTAGTGTTAGTCTACTAGTAATGCTAGTGTACTAGTAATAGAAGTCTACTAGTAGTTCTAGTTTACTTGTTCTAGTCTACTACTAGTTCTAGACTACTAGTAAATGTAGTCTACTAGTAGTTCTAGTCTATTAGTAGTTCTAGTCTACTAGTAGTGCTACAATACTAGTAGTGTTAGTCTACTAGTAGTCCTAGTCGACTATTAGAGTTAGTTTACTAGTAGTCCCAGTCTACTAGTAGTACTAGTACTAGAAGTGCTACTCTACTAGTGGTTTTAGTCTGGTAGTAGTTCTATTGTACTAGTGCTAATACTAGTAGTTTTAATCTACAAGTAATGCTAGTCTACCAGTAATGCTAGTCTAGTAATAGTGTTAGTTTATTATTAGTGCTAGTATTAATAGTACTAGTTTACTAGTAGCAATAATCTACTAGTAGTGCTAGTCTAATAATAGTGCTAGTTTAATAGTAGTGTGTGTCTACTGGAATGCTAGTCTACTAGTAGTGCTAGTTTGCAAGTAGTGCTAGTTGACCAGTAGTGTTAGTCGGCGAGTACTGCTACTTTAATAGTATCACTAGTCTGTTACTAGTGCTAGTTTTCTAGTAATACTAGTCTAACAGTAGTACTAGTCTACTGGTAATACTAGTGTACAAGTAGTATTAGTTTACTAGTAGTGCGAATTTACCAATAGTTCTAATATATAAGTAATGCTAGCTTATGAGTCCTCCTAGTTTTCTAATACTACTAGTTGGTAGTATGCTAGTACTACTAGACTATTAGTAGTTCTAGTCTACTAGCAGTGCTAGTGTACTAGTAGTGCTTGGTTATTAATAGTGCTAGTCTACTAGTAACATTAGTCTACAAGTAGTTCTAGTCAACCCCAATTGCTAGTCTACCATAGTGCTATTAAAGTAGTAATACTAGTGTACTATCAGTGCTAGTTTATTAGTAGTACTAGTAGTGCTAGTCTATTAGTAATTCTATTACTAGTAGTGCTAGTGTAGTCTACTAATAGCATTACTCTAATAGTAATCCTAGTCTAGTAGTAGTGCTAGTGTATTAGTAGTCATAGTCTTTTAGTGGTGCTAATACTAGTAGTGCTAGTCTAATGGTAGTTCTAGTCTACTTGTAGTTCTAGTCTACTAGTAAATGTAGTCTACTAGTAGTGCTAGTTTATTAGTAGATCTAGTTTACTAGTGGTGCTACTCTACTAGTAGATGTAGCCTACTAGTAATGCTAGACTACTGGTAGTGCTAGTCTACTAGTAATGCTAGTCTACTAGTAGTACTTGTCCACTATCAGTGTTTCTCTACTAGTAGTCTTAATCTACTTCTAGTCCTAGTACTACTAGTTCTAGTCTACTAGTGTTGCTAGTCTAATGGTAGCTCTAGTGTACTACTAGTGGTAGTACTAGTAGTGTTAGTCTGCTAGTAAACTAGTCTGCTAGTAATACTAGTCTACTAGTAGTGTTACTCTACTAGTAGTGCTACTCTACTAGTTGTTTTAGTCTGGTAGTAGTTCTATTGTACTATTAGTGCTAATACTAGTAGTGTTAGTCTACTAGTAGTGCTAGTCTACTAGTAGTCATAGTCTAATAATAGTGCTACTCTAGTAGTAGTGCTACTTTACTAGTAGTGTTACTCTACAAGTAATGTTAATCTAATAATAGTACTAGTCTACTATTAGTGCTAGTCTACTGGTACTACTAGTACTAGTGTTGCTAGTCTAGTAATTATGCTAGTTTACTAGTGGTGCTAGTCTACTAGTAGTTCTAGTCTACGAGTAGTGCTTATCATTTAGTAATTCTAGCTCACTTAGTAACAAATCTAATGTGGTTTTAGTCAAAATAAATAAATAAAAAAAGTATATATTTCGAGTTTAGAAATAGAAATTACTTCATACATTTTACAACACTTAATTAGTCATGTGATGAAATTAACTAGATATCTTTATATATGTCCTAAATTCTCTAATTGTGTTTTAATTTTAAAAAAGGAAATAAATAAATAAGCTTATTAAATTAAAAAGAGCCAACGAGAGTTTTGTTATATATATGTGTATAAAAAAAAGAAATGAAACTAAATTTTTTCAAAAGTTGACCAAGAAGGTGACGTTAGCTTAGCATTTGGGCATATAAAAGTCACAAAATGATGTATTAGAAGATTGTAGAATCGTGCAATTAATTTTAGAGACTTAAAAAAATGAATGACCCATATGGTTTTGTGGTCGAACGATGTTGGAAGATGAGTAATGAAGTCCAAGGGTTGTAGAAGCTTTGCTTTCTTCTTTGGGACATATTTGTTTTGCTGACAAATGATGCAATGGCTGATGAATTTTTTTGTTTCTACATAGAGACCCAATCAAGTGAAAGAGGCGGCGAGTCTGGCCAAGGTGCTGAGTGTCCTGCCAAGGGAGAACAGTGATATTCAGACACCAATTGGGAGCGGAGGTTCTGCCACTCAGACATATAAATTCTTTCCTTTAACCAAAGTAATCCATATGAAACTGAATAGTCATGTTGTTTTGCTAATTTCTTAAAAAGTTGAATGCGTTCTTGATCTATGTGATAACATTCTCTGAGGGACTGCAACATGGTCGGGGTTGCTGAGAAAGTGAAAGACAAAAGGAGTGAATCATTTGGATGACTTCGGGAAAGCGAATCAGCCATGATGTTCAGTTTACCAGATTTGTAGAGGGTTTTAAAATTATACCTTGCAATTTTAGTGTCCATTTCACTTGTTCTGGTGTTCGAATTTTTTGTGAGAGTAACTCTTTGAGACTCTTCTGATTTCTGAAAATGATAAATTCTCTAGCCACCAAGTATTGACGCCATTTTTTGACAACCTTTGTGATTGCAAATAGTTCTCACATATAGGCAGAGGAAGCCCGTATGTGTCTATGAAATTTTTTGCTAAAAAGGCAATAGGATGGTTGTCTTGAAGCAAAAATCACCCCTATTGCAAGTTGAGAGACATCAATTTCAATGGAAAATGGCCTTGATATGTTTGGAAGTTAAAGCATTAGAGCAGTGACAAGTTTTTCTTTTAACATTGTAAAAGCATATTCTGCCGTATGTGACCATTGTAAGGTAGTATGACTAGTTAAGTTGATGAGTGGAGTTGCGAGAGGCATAAGACATAATAAATTTTCTGTAGAATTCGGTGAGTCTGAGAAACCCCTTTAAATGCATGAGAGAATGTGGTTTAGGCCATGCACAATTGCTTGGATTTCTAGGTCAGGGGCCACTAGGCCATTAGAAATTATGTGCCTTAAGTATTGAATTGAATCAACTCAGAAAACACACTTAGATAAATTCGCATAAAATTGATTTTGAACAAGAGTTGCTAAAATTAATCTAAGATGTTTTAAATCAGAAATTAGTGAAGGATTATAAATTAGTATATCATAAAAAATATTAAGACAAACTGGCGCAGATAGGATCTTAGGATATTGTTTATTGTAGCTTGAAAATTAGAAGGTTCGTTTGTCAAACCAAAAGGCATCACTATGAATTCGTAATGTCGATCAAAAGTGTGAAATGCTATTTTATGAGTGTCTACATCCACCACTCTAATTTTTTTATAGTCGTTGTGTAAATCAACTTTAGAAAAGATCCTAGTTGACCTTAATTCATCCACCATAGGGATAGGAAAATGATCCTTTATAGTGATTGTCTTAAGTGCCCTATAGTCTACACAAAAGCTCCAAGTACCATATTTTTTCTTTAATAGGAGAACCGAGGAGGAAAAATAGCTATGACTAGGTTTAATAATACGTTGTTGTAACATTTCTTGGATAATAGTGGTCATAGTATGTTTTTAGGAATAAAGGTAATGGTAGGGTTTGACATTGGTTGCGGCAGTGTTAGGTTCTAGGGGAATATGATGGTCATGGTCATGGTGTGAGGGAAGGCCTTTGGGAATTCAAAAGAGGTGCGGAAATTCATCAAGAACTTGTTGAATGGAATGGAAATTCATCTACCAGTAGTCCTAGTTTACTAGTAGTGCTAGCCTACTAGTAGTTCTAATGCATCAACCGCTAAGCCATGCTTGAACAATTGTTGGAGAAAGAATACCATCTAGGATCTTGCTCATAAAGGTCCTTGAAGAGCCTTTAAATGGAGGTGTAAGACTAGAAGATGTTGGTAGAGGAGGTGTCACTTCTTAGGGAAGAAGATAAGCCAAGAGTGAAGCTAGCCACAAGAAAAGGAACCTTGATAATAACATCAAGAACTCTCCCTCAAAGAGAGAACAATGAACACTTAAGAAGAACTCTCAAATTTAGAGAAGTGTATTTTCATCAAATAAGTGTTAAAAACTACATGAATGAGAGAATGCTCTATATATAAAGCAAGGCATGGTTCTATGGGCCTAAGCATGAAAGTGAACGTCCAACTTGGCTAATGAGGGTTTAGTTGGCTTAATCTAGTGTTAATTTAGCATGTGCTCAATTAACACTAAGTTAATCCAACTAGAGATCCAAACATGGTCCTAAAAATATGGATTTATGTTCCCTCTAGTTTGAATTTGAATTTTGGAAAGAAATGACATCAAAACCTCCAAAATTCAAACTAAAATAAGAAGCAACTAGATTCAGCCATGCAGTAGTGAGAAAGCCTAAGTGGCGTCAACTAAGGGAACAAAGGGAGCCCACATGTCTCTTACATGTTTCATGTGTTGGTTAGAAGGGTGTGAAGAGGGATTAGGGGTGTAGAAACTAAATTCCACACATGCAAACCTTCGTGGACCAAACTCAACTAATTAACATACTCTACAAAGAGACTAAACATACCTCATAAGGTACAATGAACCTAAAGGCCAACATACAAGATAAAAAATTAAACTAGCTACACCCCTAAAATCCTAATGACTTAAGGGTTCCTATTCAAGCATAAAAATACACTAATTATTACAAAGCAAGGGACCATCTCCTAAACTTCTTTAAGCTTCATCCAGGTCATGCTCCTCCTTTATTGGTGAATCCACCCCTAGCATGGGCTTGATCTAGGACTAATAAAGGAGGAGGATGACTTGGATGAAGCTTAAAGAAGCTTAGTTTCATGTCCTAAACTAAGCTTCACTAAGCTTCTTTAAGCTTCATCCAAGTCATCCTCCTTCTTTATTAGTCCTAGGTCAAGCCCATAACCAAGTAGACTAGCATTGCTATTAAACTAGCAATACTACTAGCTAGGCCTACTAGTAAACCAACACTTCAAGTAGCCCAACACAACTAAAAGACAAGCAATACTCGTAGACTAGAACTACCAATAAACTAGAACCACTAGTAAATTAACACAATTACTAGGCTAGCAATGTAGTACTAGCACAACTAATAGACTAGCACTAAGAGTAAACTAGCACTACTATTAGGTTAACATTACTTGTAGACTAGAACTACTGGTAGAGTAGCACTACTAGTAGAGTAACACTACTAGTAAAGTAACACTACTAGTAGAGTAATACTACTAATAGACTAGGACTACTAATAGATTAGAACTATTAGTAGACTAACACAACTAGTACACTAGAACTACTAGTAGACTAGACCACTAGTACACTAGTACTACAAGTACCGGCACTACTAGAAGACTAGGACTACTAGTAAACTTACACTAATAGTAAACTAGCACTACTAGTAGACTAGTACCACTAGTAGACTACATCTACTAGTCAACTAGAACTATTAGTAGACTAGAACTACAAGTAGACTAGCATTAATACTAGTAGACTAGCAATACTAGTATTCTAACACTACTAGTAAACTAGCACTACATGTAGACTAGCACTACATGTAGAGTAGCACAACAAGTAGAATAACATTACTAGTATACTAACACACTTATAGGCTAGCACTACTTGTAGACTAGCACTACCAATACACTAACATTACCAGTAACCAAGCACTACCGAAAGAATAGAGCTACTAATAAACTAACATTACTGGTAGACTAACACTACTAGTACTAGCACCACTAAGAGACGAGCACTACCAGTAGACTACCACTATTAGTAGACTAGCACTACTATTAGATTAGCATTGCTTGTAGACTAGCATTACTAGTAGACTAGGACTACTAGTAGAGTAACACTAGTAGGAGAGTAGCATTACTATTAGAGTAGCAATACTAGCAGAGTAATAGTACTAGTAGACTAGGACTACAAGTAGACTAACATTACTAGTAGACTCACACTACTAGTACTAGCATTAGTAATAGACTAGCACCACTAGTAGACTAGCGCTAATAGTACTAGCACTACTACTAGTAAAGTAGGACTACTAGTAAACCAACGGTAATAGTAGACTAGCACCACTAGTAGTCTAGCACTACTAGTAGACTAGATCTACTAGTAGACTAACACTACTAGTAAACTATATCTACTGGTACACTAAAACTAGTAGTAGACTGGAACTATAAGTATACTAGCACTACTAGTAGACTAACATTACTAGTATACTAACATTACCAATAGACTAGCATTGCAAGTAAAATAACACTTTTAGTATACTAACACACTCGTAGACTAGCACTACTAGTAGACTAGCAGTACTACTACTAGCACGACTAACTAAAGAGGACTACTAGTAAACTAGCACTACTACTATACTAAAATTAGTAGTAGACTAGCACTACTAGTACACTGACACTTATAATAAACTAACATTACTAGTAAACTAGCACTACTAGTAGATTAGCAATACTGATAGATTAACAATACTAGTAGACTAGCACTACTAGTAGACTAACACTACTAGTAGACTAACACTACTAGTAAACTAACCCTACTAGTATACTAACACAATCGTAGACTAACACTACTAGTAAACTATCATTACTAGTAGACTAGAACTACTAGTAAACTAGCACTATCAGTAGACTAGCACGACTTGTACTATCACCACTAACAGACTAGGACTACTAGTAGACTAGTACTACTAGTAAACTATGACTACTGCTGGAGTGATGTTACTAGTAGACTAGCTCTACTAGTAATAACATTACTAATAGACTAGCATTATTAGTACAAGTACTACTAATAAACTAACATTACTAGTACAAGTACTACTAATAGACTAACACTGATGGTAGACTAGCATCACTAGCTTACTAGCACTACGTTGGACTAACAATGTGATAGACTAGCACTACTGGTAAACTAATGTTACTAGTAGACTGACACTACTAATAACAAAGCACCACAAGTAGACTAGCACTACTAGTAGACAAGAACTACTAGTAAACTAGAACTATTATTAAACTAGCACTATCAGTAAACTAGTGCCACTAGTAGGCTAGCACTATTAGTAAACTAGCATTACTAGTAGACAAGCACTACTAGTAGACTAGTAATACTAGTATACTAGCACTATTACTAGTACTAGTAGTGCAAGGAAACTAGTAAAACTCGTAGACTAGCATTACTAGTAGATTAGAACTACCGGTAGACTCACACTACTAGTAGACTAGCACTACTTGTAGACTAACACTAATAGTAGACTAACACTAGTAATCAACTAGTGATACTATTAAACTACCAGTACTAGTCAACTAACATTACTAGTAGACTATCACTACTAGTAAACTAGCATTACTCGTAGACTAGCACTAGTAATAAACGCACTACTAGTAGACTAACACTCCAATAGACGCGTACTATTAGTAAACTAGCACTATTAGGAGACTAGCACTATTAGTATACTAGCACTACTAAAAAACTACTAATACTTGTAAACTAGTAGTACTACTAGACTAGCACTACTAGTAAACCCATGATAACAGTAGCCACCGCTATTAGTAGACTAGCAGAGTAAGAGTACTAGTAAACTGGCACTACATATAGACTAGCACTTGTGGTAGATTAACACTACTAGTTGACTAGCATTACTAGTAGGATAACACTACTAATAGACTAGCACCACTAATAGACTAGCACTATAGGTAAACTACCATTACAACAACTACTTGTAAATTAGCATTACTACCACTACTAGTAGACTAGCACTCCTTATAGACTAGCACTCCTTGTAGATTAGTAGTACTAGTAGACTAGCACTACTAGTAGACTAGCATGACGAGTAAACTATGATGACTAGTAGAGTAGCACTAGCAATAGACTAGCACTGATAGTAGACTAGCACTACTAGTACGAGCATTACTAGTAGACTAAAACTACTAATAGTAGCACTACTAGTAGACTAGAACTATTTGAAGACTAGAAATACTAGTAAGCTAACACTACTAGTAGACTAACATTACTCGTAGACTAGAACTACTAGTAGACTAGCAGTACCAGCAGACTAACATTACTAGTAAACTAGTGCTACTATTAGATTAGGACTACTAGTAGACTAGTAGTACTAGTAGACTAGCATTATTGGTAGACTAGCACTATTGGTAGGCTAGGACTACTAGCAATCTAGGACTACTAGTAGATGAATTTCCATTCCATTCAACAAGTTGTTGATGAATTTCCACACCTCTTCCAAATTCCCAAAGGCTTTCCCCAACATCGTGACCATGACCACCATATTTCCCTAAAACCTAACATTACCAAATCAATTTCAAACTCTACCATTACCATTATTCCCAAAAAAATGTTATGATCATTATTATCCAAGAAATGATACGAAGGAACCTTCTACTTTTCAGGCTGCAATAAACGATATCCTAAGATTCTATCTACGCTGGATTGTCTTAGTTTTTTTTATGATATACTAATTTATAGTCCTTCCCTAATTTCTCATTTAAAATATCTTAGATTAATTTTAGAAATTCTTGTTCAAAATAACTTTTATGCTAAGTTATCTAAGTGTGTTTTCAAAGTTGATTCAATTCAATACTTAGGGCACATAATTTCTGATGGCCAAGTGGCCCCTGACCCATAAAAAATCCAAGCAATGGTTGCATGGCTTAGACCACGTTCTCTCACGCATTTAAAAGGGTTTCTCGGACTCACCGGCTTCTACAGAAAATTTATTAAGTCCTACGCCTCTCTCGCTGCTCCCTTCATCGACTTCACTAGTCATACTACTTTACAATGGTCAGATACAACAACAAAATCCTTTTACAATGTTAAAAGAAAAACTTGTCACTACTCCAGTGCTTCAACTTCCAAACTTCTAAACTTGAAATATATATTTTATTTATTTATTTTGAATAAAACCACATTAGATTTGTCACTAATAATCTTATAAAATATTTAATACATGTAAAACATACAAATAATAAATTATAGAAATTAGGGTGTTACAACACATCCATGTGAGAAATATATTAAGTAGAAAACACAATTTTAAGAATAATCTTATTTTACAAAATTGATTATTTAACTGGTTATTGATAAAATAACTAGTTAAATAACCGGTTATTTACATATTCCATTATGTAACTAGTTATAAATGTATAACTGTTTATATAACCAATTATTTATAATGGTGACTGCTTATAATAAATTATATAACTATTTCCAGATATGATTATTTATTGGTTATGGTTAAGTTATTGAAATAATACTACCAATAGCCCAAAAGGATAGATATACTACTTGTCAACTAAACAACATATAATTCAAAGATTAAGACAAAAGAGACTCTTGATCCAATCAAAGAAAACCATGTTAAAAAATTATAATCTAAAATTTTGGCATTTAAAAAATATCAAAGGAAGTTAAACTTACCGGGTATAACAACAAAGCACCTGGTTCATTTAAAATTGAATCACGGTAACTGTATTCTTTCCTTTTGTCCGTTGCCACTTGGAAATAGCACATGCATGGATATTGGGGTGCAAGGGGTCTCTGGTGGTGTCTAAGAGTCTGCAATAATGGTTGAGTTTTAGAAAATTTGAGATGTATTGGATGAAAGCACTGCTTGCCATGAAAATTCATCATGTGCTTTCTAGTAGGAAAAAGTGCAATACTAAGGCTATGTTTGTATTTCACAAACTCTGGTAGATGTCACACTAGTTTTCTTTTTATATTCGTCAAGTTCATAAGCCTGACTCACTCGTCGCATCAACCATCGATATTTATAATTTGTTATAAGTGGTATTTTAAATAAAAATAAAAAGGACAAAAAAAGGGACCTAATATAAGTTTTCACTATGTGGTTTATTCCTTGATAAACTCCGTATATTATACCTGGATTTTATATAACCATCTCCAAACATCATACCTTAAAAATTCACAATAGTTATAATCTAGATGTACTATGAATCATAAATAACATTTAGCACACATAAACTCAAGAATGTATTGCAACTTTCTTAAATCACATCGTTCATCCATTAAAGAAGGTGAAAACTAGAGATAACCAAGAATGCACCCTCATAAACTAAGAGTAGAAACATTAAATGCATAACACTTTCCTACTAAGTGATTTGCGAATGGCAAAGATACTTTATTCATCTTGAAAATCAACATCCCACAGAATTATTAGCAAAACACATTGGCAATCTCTCTATTTCATTCTTTACTAAATAAAGAATGATGACCAAGAATTTATTATTAACAATCAAATCAACATCAGTCAAGAGAATGCATAGAAAGAGATGGTATTAGCCGCTTGAAACATATCTAGCATGTCATATAGATATAGATATTGACTTGAGACTATGGATATTGGATACAGCTGTATAGAACTATCTAATAATTTTGTTTTTGGCTAACGTTATTTAAAATCTTGTTAACTAATTATTACATTGTTATAAAGGAAGAGAGAATAAAACAGGTGGTTAAAATGTTTTCAGGAGAGAAAATCTCCTAAAGATGACCCCTTATAGTTTTTACTTTTTTAATTAATAAGATATGCTTTGAAAATAGTTGATTTTATAGAAACTTAAGGACTAAGAGTATTTAATTTATGTATTAGGGTAGGATGGTACAAAATATTAAAGCTCTTTTTTTTTTGTTTTGATTGTGTTGTCAAATGTAATCATCCTCCAAAATAAGATGAAAATCAAAATGTTAAGCCATAAAATAGGAAATTGCATAGAATGGAGTTCTTGAGTATGGAAAGAAGTAGATGAAAATACACAGGGAGAAGTAGATGAAGAAACTAAAGGATGTTGATATTAAGATATGAGATGCATTCAATGGCTGCAATGGTAGGCGTAGATGCAGAGGGACAGAGAGGGATGTGGCATCTTAATCTAGTTATAATAATAAATTGATTATAGCTTAGCTTGCAAAAATCACAATTAGGCAACGTTGCATTTCCCGTTTTTTGAGCATTTCATTGATAGCATCAACACTGTATTTGATTTAGAGTTCCTTTCATTATGATTAGCTCATTCATCTCTTTCCTAATGAAGTGATCTATCTATATCTCACGTCACTCAGAAATGGCAAATCTCAGTAAAATATACATATTATTTTTTATACAAACAATATACAAACGTGAAAGCAGGAAACATCACATAACCCAATTGAAGTTCTTACAGCATAAATCAGACAATTGAAGTTCCTTTTTCTAATCTAAGAATGAAAGATGGAGATGATTATTTTGTCATGAATCGCATGATACAAGTTCCCTGAGGTGGGAGCAGAAAATCTTTTTCTGATTTTTTGATATCCAATTATTCTTAGCCTTTTTTAACAGTATCTGAACACAGTAAGAAACTGATTTTTTTAAACTCTAAAATAGAATCACCTGGAAATTGGATAGGGATGTCTCTGGGAAAGATACCACATTCTCACAATGTGGAACATGTTTTTCACATGAACAGAATGGAATGGAATATTAACACAGTAACAAACTGATCTTTTTAAAACTGTAACATTATGATTTGATGAAGTCAAACAGAAAAAGTCATAACAAAAAACTTTTAAACTTATTTTGGCAGTAGTTCTATTACTCGTGTCAAAGAGTGCTATCAAAGAAAACTGATAATTGATATACTAAAACAACATATCAATAATTCAGAGAATAAGACAAAGTGATTCTTGAGCCAAACAGAGAATTCAAAAACCGTGTTAAAAATTATAATCTCAAATTTTGGCATTTAAAAAGGATAAAAGAAAGCTAAACTTACTGTGTATAACAACGCAACGGCCGGTTCGATTAGAATTGAAAGCGTTGTTGACGGCAGTAACTATACCCTTTCCTTCTGTCCTTTGCCACCACTTGAAAATGCATAGAAAAAGATCCTAACATGGCGCTGTACACAAAGAAGAATCAATGCATGTCAATTGAGAAAGAAAGAACAAACAATGAAGAAAGAAAAAAGAAAAAAGAAAAAGATTCTTACATAGAAGTTTCTTCATCTCCTACCTGAGTCCAGTACTAACAAAGAATCGAACAGTGGAGTTGTGTTGTTTGACGGCACTTGACGTGGTTCGCACAGACAGAGATTTGCTCCGGCGTGGGAGCTACCGTGAAGACGGGGTGGCACATAGAAAGCTCTTCAATTTTGAGTCGTTCCAGCGCGACGACGATGAGTTCTTGCGGTGGCACTCACTCGGAGTCGGACTCAATGCAAATCTCTTCTTTCTTTAATTTGTTTCTCTCTTTTGAATGGTACCAAGAGTGCTCTGTCAATTTATATGTCCGCATTTTCTTTTTCAATTTTACTTTTTAAAAATTTATTGATAAATTTTCTAACGTTCAGTTTCTATGTTTTAAAAAAATGTAAAGGTTTATATAGTGTAAAAAATAAATAAATAAAATTCAATGTGAAGAAAAATGTTGCAGAGTAAATATAAACCAATATAAAAGTATGTAAAAAAAGTAATTTTAGAAAATTAAAAAACGTAAATGTGAAAAGATTATGTTCCAAAATAATTTAAAATGTGTACAAAAATAATAAAAATTTCAGATAATTTAAAAAGGTAGTATTTAAAAATAAAAAAATTATGTAAAAAATAATGTTAAAAATTTTAAATGAGTATAAAAAATGATAATATTTGGATAATACAAATAATGTTTTTAAAATAATTCAGAAAATTTTGGATAATGTAAAATGATAATGTTCTAAAAAATAAAAAAAAGTTCAATTTTAAAAAATAATGTTGAAAAAAATTAAATGAGTAGAAAACAATATAAAAAAGATCAATATGAAGAATAAGGAAAAACAATATTTGTTTAAAAAAAAAAAAATCAATGTAAAAAATAATATGACTAAAAAATTGAATGTGTGAGAAAATATGTAAATATTGTTATTTTAAAAAATATAAAACTAAATTATAAAAATTATATTGAAAAATAACTGTAAATGTATAGGAAAATAATTAAAAAAAGTAATGTTTTGAAAAGGTAAAATGTTGAATATGAACTATATAATTAAAAATAATTAAAAATGTTTTGAAAAAGTAATGTTTTGAAAAATATATTTGTTTACTAAAATTAACTATATAATTAAAAATCCTTTTTAATCCTTATTATTTTCTTAAAATTTTATCAATTTTTTTTTCTTTTTTAAAAAAAGGAATTTTTTATTTATAGTTTTAATTAACATGTTTATTATTATATACTTCGTCCCTAATTATAAATCAGTGTAAACTAATATTAAGAAATTAGTAAATTTAGAATAATAATATTAAATTTGTTGTGGAAATTAATATTTTTAAATTTTAAATAATAGAAATATAGATAAATTTAAAAGTGGTATTTAATCATATGAATTAAAATTAACTAGGTGTTTAAGAAATAATTAATGGAAACCAATCTTTTATAAAAAATAATTAATAAAAAATGCTAATAACACATTTTTTCTTACAAACTCTTTCGTAAGTGATTAAAATTTATCATTAATGCCTATTAATTTTTAATAAATTTCAACTAAATAGTTTTAGAATGAGTGCATTGTTTGATTTTGGATATATAAATATTAATTGTTACACTGTTAATTTTAGAATGAGTATATGATTAACACTCCATAATCTTAAAATATTATATTGTAATTAGGGATAGAGATTATATATTATAGATTATATATAATTATTAAACTGTGTAGTGATTAGATTTTATTAATAATATATTTTAAATATAGATAGTCTAATGAAATATCATATTTATTAAACATATATGAAGATTTTAAACAAAATAATTATGTTTGTTATTAACCTAAACAAAAGAAATCTATCTTATTCTATCGGTGTCACATTTTAGAGATGTCAGCTTGGGATTAAAACAAAATAACTAAAAATTAATTAACTTTGTTACATTTTAGAGATGTGACCTTGGAATTTAGTCACATTCAGGTTCTTTCCCATAAACTCAATGTTATTTTGCAGGTATTTAACTTGAGTTTTTTACCATTCAGTATGTATTGTCGACTAAGTTATACCTATTAGATGTTTACATACTAGTTAAACAAACCATAACAACAAAAATAATTAAAATAAAACTTTGTGTTAACAATGTTACTAATGCTCCCCTAAATACAGGTGAAAAAACAAACATGATTATGAGTCAAAATTTAAGCAACATATTCCTCTCTTCATGAACTACTTCAAAATTGAAATATTATTAGCATTCTAACTTATAGAAGGACCTTAATAATAATAATAATAATAATAATAATAATAATAATAATAATAATAATAATAATAATAATAATAATAAAACGAGACGGAGTTGTATACAAAGGACAATTTCATTGAAGATATGGAAGAAAAGTGAAGAGAGAACCCATAATCATAATTTCTTTGAAACATAAGTCTTAACGAATAAGGTAAATAGGAGAATGAACCTTAAAGCTTCATAATTAACACCATTTAATTTATTTTAAGAGACAAACTTAAAACTTTTCAAACAACCCATAATTTAAGAGATAAGTTGTATCGCTGCAGCTTACAGAATGACCTTAATCACATTAATAAAATTAGGCAGAGATGCATAGCAAAACAAAACGTATGGAAGCATTAAAAAAATTACAACAGATGTCTCTGAAAAAAAAAAACTAATATGAATAGCAAAAATTTATAGCGGCATAAAAAGATGGAAACATATGTCTCTAAAATAACAAAACACAACCGATATGAAATAACAAAAAATTATGGCAGCATAAAAATGCCAAGAGATGTCTCTGAAAATGAGCAGCAACCCAGTATTATGGAGTTGTATCTATATATATACTGATTTAGATTTTTGATCTATTAATTGTATAAATTATAATAGATCTTTTCCCCATTTTTTCCTCGTTTGTTTTGTTTGTTGAGTTTATTTTGGAATGAGTTTGCATTTTACGGGTAGAACATTCTAGCAGTGTTATGGATGTTATGGGTCAATTGTTGAATTGAAGGTGGTGATATGAAAGTCATATATTACTTTGGAAAATTGGAAAAGAAACAACCCAATCATGGAAATACTAATAGAAATTAGTTATAAGAACAAGAGCATGTTCTCGAGATGATTATTTTAAAATTGAATGACGGTAACTATATCCTTTCCTTTTATCTATAATACCTACCCCTTTTCAACTGGTACAAGGTGAACATATGTTAAATTCGACCACACTAAAAGACACCCTTCTTGCCAACTGGAAAAGAGTCACTTTTAAGAAAAAAGAATGGAAGAAAAATGTAATTTAAATATCTTGGAAAAAGTAATTTACTTAATTTTAATATCCTAATTTAAAAAATTTTTGCAAAATGCAAAAGGTAATCACAATAAATATGTGATATCAAAATTATTATTGATGAACACGATGAACATGAAATAACCACTTTTACAAAGAACATAATTATATCAAATTTTTTAGCCATTATTAGCCTAATGATAGTTACCATTATCATCTTTAAAAAAAAAATTTAAAATAATCTATTAAATTATCTTTAACAAAGAAAATAATTATGTAAATTTTTTAGAAATTGTCAGGCCCAATGACAGTTACCGTTATCATCTTTAATAAAAAAAGTTTCAATAATCTATTAAATAATATTTTACAAATAAGATAATTATATCAAATTTTTTAGTATTTATTATGCCAAATGATAATTACCGTTATCATCTTTAATAAAGAAAGTTTAAGTAATCTATTAAATTATCTTTTACAAAGAAGATAATTTTGTCAAATTTTTTAGCATTTATTAGGCCCAAAAATAGTTACCGTTATGATATTTAATAAAGAAATTTTCAATAATCTATTAAATTATCTTTTACAAAAAAGATAATTATGTCAAATTTTTTAGCATTTGTTAGTGCCAAAGATAGTTTTTATGATTTTGAATAAATAAATTTTAAATAATTTATTAAATTATCTTTTACAAAGAAGATAATGATGTCAAATTTTTTAGCATTTCTTAGGCCCAATGATAGTTACCATTATAATCTATAATAAACAAATTTTAAATAATCTATGAAATTATATTTTACAAACAACATAATTATATCAATTTTTTTAGCATTTATTAGCCCCAAAGATAGTTACCATTATGATCTATAATAAATAAATTTCAAATAATCTATTAAATTATCTTTTATAAAGAAGATAATTATGTCAACTTTTTTAGTATTTTTTAGGCCCAATGATATTTACCATTATGATCTTTCATAAAGAAATTTAAAATAATCTATTAAATTATCTTTGATAAAATAAGATAATTATGTCAAATTTTTAAGCATTTATTAGGCCCAATGATAGTTACCGTTATGATATTTAATAAAGAAAGTGTAAGTAATCTATTAAATTATCTTTTCCAAAGAAGATAATTATGAAAAATTTTTTAGTATTTATTAGGCCTAATGATAGTTACCGTTATGATCTTTAATAAAGAAAGTTTAAGTAATCTATTAAATTAACTTTTATGAAGAAGATATTTATGTCAAATTTTTTAGCATTTTCTAGGCCCAATGATAGTTACTGTTATGATCTTTAATAAATAAATTTTCAATAATCTATTAAATTATCTTTTACAAGGAAGATAATTATGTCAAATTTTCTAGCATTTCTTAGGCCCAATGATAGTTACCGTTGTGATTTGTAATAAAGAAATTTTAAATAATCTATAAAATTATCTTTTACAAATAACATAATTATGTCAAATTTTTTAGCATTTATTAGCCCCAAAGATAGTTACCCTTATGATCTCTAATAAAGAAATTTCAAATAATCAATTAAATTATCTTTTATAAAGAAGATAATTATGTCATCTTTTTTAGTATTTATTAGGCTCAATGATAGTTATCGTTATCATTGTTAAAAAGTAAATTTAAAATAATCTATTAAATTATCTTTTACAAATAAGATAATTATGTCAATTTTTTTAGCATTTATCAGGCCCAATGATAGTTATCGTTATGATATTCAATAAAGAAAGCGTAAGTAATCTATTAAATTATATTTTACAAACAAGATAATTATGTCAAATTTTTTGACATTTATTAGGCCAATGATAGTTACCGTTATGATCTTTCATAAAGAAATATTAAATAATCTATTAAATTATGTTTTACAAAAAAAAATAATTATGTCAAGTTTTTTAACATTTATTATGCCCAATTATAGTTATCGTTATGATCTTTAATAAAGAACTTTTAAATAATTTATTAAATTATCTTTTACAGAGAAGATAATTATGTCAAATGTTTTATCATTTATTAAACCCAATGATACTCACCTTTATAATCTTTAATAAAGAAATTTCAAATAATCTATTAAATTGTCTTTTATAAAGAAGATAATTATTGTCATATTTTTTTTTAAGATTTATTAGACTCAATGATAGTTACCGTTATTATCTTACATAAAGAAATTTAAAATAATCTACTAAATTATCTTTTACAAATAAGATAATTATGTCAATTTTTTTAGCATTTATTAGGCACAATAATACTTACTGTTATGATCTTCAACAAAGAAAGTTTAAGTAATCTATTAAATTATCTTTTATGAAGAAGATATTTATGTCAAATTTTTTAGCATTTATTAGGTCCAACGATAGTTACTATTATGATCTTTAATATAGAAATTTTCAATAATCTATTAAATTATATTTTACAAAGAAGACAGTTATGTCAAATTTTTTAGCATTTATTAGCTCAATTATAGTTATTACTATAATATTTAATAAAGAATGTTTAATTAATCTATTAAATTATCTTTTACGAAGAGGATAATTATGTCAAATTTTTAGCATTTATTAGGCCAATAATAGTTACCGTTATGATCTTTCATAAAAAAATATTAAATTATCTATTAAATTATCTTTTACAAAAAATATAATTATGTCAAGTTTTTACTATTTATTATACCCAATGATAGCTACTGTGATGATCTTTAATAAAGAAATTTCAAATAATCTATTAAATTGTTTGTTATGAAGAAGTTAGTTATTGTCAATTTTTTAGAATTTATTAGGCCCAATGAAAGTTACCGTTATGATCTTTCATAAAGAAATTGAAAATAATCTATGAAATTATCTTCTACAAAGAAGATAATTATGTGAAAATTTTTAGCTTTTATTAGGCCCGATAATAGTTACCATTATGATCTTTCATAAAGAAATTGTAAATAATCTATTAAATTATGTTTTTCAAAGAAGATAATTATGTCAAGTTTTTTATCATTTATTTGGCCGAATGATAGTTACCTTTATAATCTTTCATAAAGAAATTTTAAATAATATATTAAAATATGTATTTCAAAGAAGATAATTATGTCAAGTTTTTTTAGCATTTATTAGGCCCGATGATAGTTACCGTTATCATCTTTCATAAAGAAATATTAAATAATCTATCAAATTATGTTTTACAAAGAAGATAATTATGTCAAGTTTTTTAACATTTATTATGCCCAATGATAGTTACCGTTATGATCTTTAATAAAGAAATTTCAAATAATATATTAAATTATCTTTTACAAAAAAGATAATGACGTGAAAGTTTTTAGCATTTATTAGGCCCAATGATAGTTACCATTATAATATTTCATAAAGAAATTTAAAATAATATATTAAATTATATTTTACGAATAAGATAATTATGTCAAATATTTTAGCATTTATTAGGCCAACTGATAGTTACCATTATGATCTTTAATAAAGAATGTTTAAGTAATCTATTAACTTGTCTTTTACATAAAGTATAATTATGTCAAATGTTTTAGCTTTTATTAGGTCCAATGATAGTTACCGTTATGATCTTTTGTAATGAAATTTTAAAATAATCCATTAAATTATCTTTTACAAACAAGATAATTATGTCAAATTTTTTAGCATTTATTATGCCCAATCATAGTTACCATCATGATCTTTAAAAAAGAAATTTCAAATAATTTATTAAATTATATTTTATAAAGAAGATAATTATGTTAACTTTTTTAGTATTTATTAGACCTTACCGTTATGATCTTTAATAAGAAAAATTTTAAATAATCCATGAAATTATATTTTACAAATTGTGTCAAATTTTTTACAATTATTAGGCCCAATAATGGTTACCATCCTGATCTTTAATAAATAAATTGGAAAATAATCTTTTAAATTATCTTTTACAAAGAAGATAATTATGTCAAATTTTTTCGCATTTGTTAGGCACAATGATAGTTACCGTTGTGATCTTTAATAAATAAATTTTTTAATAATCTATTAAATTATCTTTTACAAAGAAGATAATTATGTCACATTTGTTAGCATTTACTAGGCCCAATGATAGTTCCTTTATGATCTTTAATAAATAAATCGTAAAAAATATATCGAATTATCTTTTAAAAAGCAGATAATTATGTCAAATTTTTTAGCATTTAGTAGCCAAATTATAGTTAGCGCTATGATTATTCATAAAGAAATTTTAAATAATTTATTAAATTATCTTTTACAAAGAAGATAATTATGTCAAATTTTGTAGAAATCATTAGCCCCCATGATAGTTACCGTTATAATATTTAATAAAGAACGTTTAAATAATCTAGTAAATTATCTTTTACAAAGATAATTATGTCAAATTTTATAGCATTTATTAGGCCCAATCATAATTACCATTATGATCTTTAATAAAGAAATTTTAAATAATGTATTAAATTATCTTTCCCAAAGAAGATAATAGTGTCAAATTTGTTCGCATTTATTAGGCCCAACGATAGTTACTGTTATGATCTTTAATAAAGACATTTTAAATAATCTGTTAAATTGTCTTTTACAAAGAACATAATTATATCAAAATTTTTAACAATTATTAAACCTAATGATAGTTACCGTTATGATGCATAATAAAGAAACATTAAATAATCTATTAAATTATTGTTTATAAAAAAAATAATTATTTTATGTTTTTTACCATTTATTTGGTCTAATAATAGTTACCGTTATGATCTTTGATAAACAAATTTAAAATAATATATTAAATTATCTTTCACACAAAAGATAATTATGTCGAATTTTTTAGCATTTATTAGGCCCAATGATAGTTACCGTTATGATCTTTAATAAAAAAAATTTTGAATAATCTATTAAATTATCTTTTACAAAAAACATAATTATGTCAAATTTTTTACCATTTATCAGGCTCAATAATAGCTACAGTTATGATCTTTAATAAAGAAATTTAAAATAATCTCTTGAATTATCTTGTACAAACAAGATAATTATGTCAAATTTTTTAGTATTTATTAGACCAGTGATAGTTACTGTTATGATCTTTAATAAAAAAACTTTAAATAATCTATTAAATTATCTTTTACAAAAAATATAATTAAGTTAAATTTTTTAGGCCCAATGATAGTTACCGTTATGATCTTTAATAAAGAATTTTTTGAATAATCTATTAAACTATCTTTTACAAAAAAGATAATTATGTCAAATTTGTTAACTTTTATTAGGCCCAATGAGAGTTCCGTTATGATCTTTAATAGAGAAATTTTAAATAATCTATTAAATTATCTTTTACAGAGAAGATAGTTATATCAAATTTTTTAGCAATTATTAAGTCCAATGACAGGTGCCGTTATGATCTTTAATAAAAAAATTTTGAATGATCTATTAAATTATCTTTTACAAAGAAGATAATTATTTCAAATTTTTTAGCATTTATTAAGTCCAATGATAGTTACCGTTATGATTTTTAATAAAGAAATTTTAAATAATCTATTAAATCATCTTTTATAATGAAGATAATTATGTCAAATGTTTTACCATTTGTTAATCTCAATAATAGTTACCGTTATGATATTTCATAAAAAAATTTTAAATAATGTATTAAATTATCTTTTACAAAGAAGATAATTATGTCAAAATTTTTAGCATTTATTAGGCTCAATGACAGTTACCGTTATGATCTTTAATAAAGAAATTTTTGAATAATCTATTAAATTAGGTTTTACAAAGAAGATAAGTACGTCAAATTTTTAGCATTTATTAGGCCAAATGATAGTTAGCATTATTATCTTTAATAAAGAAACATTAAATAATCTATTAAATTATCTTTTACAAAGAAGATAATTATGTCAAAATTTTTAGTATTTATTAGGCTCAATGATAGCTACCGTTACAATTTTTAATAAAAAAATTTTAAATAATCTATTAAATTATCTTTTACGAAGAAGATAATTATGTCAAATTTGGTAGCATTTATTAGGCTCAATATAAAAATATGTAAAAAAAAGTAATTTTAGAAAATAAAAAAACATAAATGTGAAAAATTATGTTCCAAAATAATTTAAAATGTGTAAAAAAATAATAAAAATTTCAGATAATTTAAAAAGGTAGTATTTAAAAATAAAAAAATTATGTGAAAAATAATGTTAAAAATTTTAAATGAGTATAAAAAATTGATAATATTTGGACAATACAAATAATGCTTTTAAAATAATTAAGAAAATTTTGGTTGATGTAAAATGATAATGTTTTAAAAAATAAAAAATTTCAATTTGAAAAAATATTTTTGAAAAATTTAAATGAGCAGAAAATAATATAAAAAGATTATGAAGAATAAGGAAAAACAATATTTTTTTAAAAAAAATAAAAAAAATCAATGTAAAGAATAATATGAGTGATAAATTTAAATGTGTAAGAAAATATGTAAATGTTGTTATTTTAAAAAATATAAAGTAAATTAGAAAAATTATATTGCAAAATAACTGTAAATGTATAGGAAAATAATTAAAAAAAGTAATGTTTTAAAACGGTAAAAAGTTTGATATGAAAAAATAATGTTGAAAAGGAAGTTTAAATGGGTTGAAAAATAATTTTAAAAAGTTTATATAATACAAAATAAATAATGTTAAAAAAAATTTGATGTGAAGAATAATGTGAAATAATAAATTTAATTGTGTAGAAAAATATAAAAACAATTATTTTTAAAAAATAAAAAGTTAGATATGAAAAATCTGTCACAAAATAACTTTAAGTGTATAAAATAATAATTAAAAAATAAATATTGCGAAAAAGATAATGTTTTAAAAATAGAAATTTTTTGTGCAAAAATAAGGTTAAATTTTTTTTAACATGACTAAAAAGGTTTATAAAATACAAATATTTTAAATAAAATGAGTAAAAAGGTAATGCTTTATCCGGCTATTGTTATATTAAAAGATTCGCCTAAAACAGTTATATTAAAATTATATTATTAAATTAAATATAATTATTAAACAATGTAATAACTATACATTAAATAGAGTTAACCTTTAACTTAATAAACAAATTTAAAAATAAGATGTCAACTTAACTTTCTTTTCACGGTTAAACGTCAATTTAATATATTTCTATTATTTACATTAGATTACAAATATGTCTATTAAAACTATTTTAAATAAGTATTTTAAATGAATTATTATATATAAATTAATTTAAATTTCAGGAAAATATTATTATAGTTCTCTAAAATAAAAAATGTACATTTTTGTTTCCTCAAAATAAATTTATACATTTTTTGTTTATGAAATATACACTTTTTTGTTCTTCAACTAATTTAGATAATCTTTTTATGCAAAAAAAAAAAAAAGTTATATTAAATAACACTTTCAAAGCTAAAAGGTGGTATTAAAACATTTTAAAATTAAATGAACAAGAGAATATAAAAAATTTAGGAGACAAATTGACCATTTCATATTGTATGAAAGAAAAATATATTTGTTTCCTAAAATTAACTATATAATTAAACATAATTTTTAATCCTTATTATTATGATATACTACGTTTGTCCCTGATTATCAAACAGTGTAAACTAATATGAAAAAATTAGTAAATTTAGAATGATAATATTAAATTTGTTATGTAAATTAATATTTTAAATTTTAAATAATAGAAATATAGATAAAGTTAAAAGAGTGGTATTTAATCATATGAATTAAAATTAACTAGGTATTTTAGAAGCAATAATTAATGAAAACCAATCTTTCACTTATTTTAAGATATAAGTTGTATCGCAACTTACAGAATGGTCTTAATAACAATAATAAAACCAGGCAGAGATGTATAGAAAAACAAAATGTATGGCAGCATAAAAAAAATTACAAGTGATGTATTTGAAATAACAAAACACAATTAGTATGAAATAGCAAAAAAATTATAGTAGCATAAAAGATAGCAACATATGTCTCTAAAATAAAAAAAACACAATTGATATGAAATAATAAAAAATTATGGCAGCTTAAAAAATGCCAAGAGATGTCTCTAAAAACCATAAGCAACCCAGTGTTGTGGACTTGTATCTCTATATATTCTAACTTAGATTTTCAATCATTAATTGTATAAATTATGATAGATCTTTTCCCCATTTTTTTTCTCATTTGTTTTGTTTATTGAGTTTATTTTGGAATGAGTTTGCATTTTACAGGTAGAACTTTCTAGCAGTTTTCCAGATGTTGTGGGTAAGAAAATGGGTGGCAAATACTGAATTAGGTCATTGGAATTTAAGATTCTCGATTGTTGAATTGTAGGTGGTGCTACAAAAGTCATATGTGCTCATTGAATGTTAAACTATGGAAAGTTACGAAAATTGGAAAAGAAATAAATCAATCATGAAAATACTAATAGAAATCAGTTATAAGAACAAGAGCATGTTCTCAAGATGATACTTTTAAAATTGAATAATGGTAATTATATCTTTTCCTTTTACCTATGGTACGACTTTTCAATTGGTATAATGTATAGTTATTAAAAGAAAGTTAAGGTTAATGTTTACAGCAGCATATATTAGTTGTTGGAGCATGAATGTACCTCTGTTCTCATAGAATTTGTATAGTATGACGTTCACATTCTGTTTAGTGGTTCTTTCATGTTCACCGTGTGCATTAATAATAATTTTGTATCACATATTTGTTGTGATTGCCTTTTGTGTTTAGCTAACATTTTTGTTTTTTTTTTTAAATTAGGATATTAAAATTGAGTAAATTACTTTTTCTAAGATATTTAAGTTACATTTTTCTTCCATTCTTTTTTCTTAAAAGGGACTCTTCTCTAGTTGGCAAGAAGGGCGTCTTCTAGCATGTGAAGTTTAGCATATGTTTACCTTATACCAATTGAAAAGTCGTACCATAGGTAAAATATAATTACCATTATTCAATTTTAAAAGTATCATCTTGAGAACATGCTCTTGTTCTTATAACTTATTTCTATTAGTATTTTCATGATTGATTTATTTCTTTTCCAATTTTTGTAACTTGTCATAGTTTAACATTCAACCAGCACATATGACTTTCGTAGCACCACCTTCAATTCAACAATTGAAAGTCTTAAATTGCAATGACCCAATTTAGTATTCGCCATACATTTTCTTACCCACAACATCTGTAATACTGCTAGAAAGTTCTAACCATAAAATGCAAACTCATTCCAAAATAAACTCAACAAAAAAAAAAACAAATGAGGAAAAAAATGGGGAAAAGATCTATCATAATTTATACAATTAATAGATCGAAAATCTAAATTAGAATATATAGAGATACAAGTCCATAACATTGGGTTGCTTATGGTTTTTATAAACATCTCTTGACATTTTTTATGCTACCATAATTTTTTGTTATTTCATATTGATTGTGTTTTGTTATTTTAAAGACATATTTTTCCATCTTTTTATGCTACTATAAATTTTTTCTATTTCATACTAGTTGTGTTTGGTTATTTCAAAGACATCTCTTGTAATTTTTTTATGTTGCCATATGATATGTAATTTTGAGTCATAATCTTGCTTGCTTTTACACCTGTATTTAGTGGAGCATTAGCAGCATTGTTAACAAAATGTTCTACAACAAATAAAAATCACACACGTTGAGTTTATGGAAAAGAACATGAATGTGACTAAATCTCAAGCTGACATCTTTAAAATGTGACAAAGTTAATTAATTACTAATTATTTCGTTTTAATCCTAGGCTGACATCTCTAAAATGTGACTCCTAGGGGTGTTTATTAGGTTGGATGACCGGATGACCCAATCCAAGCCAAAGCGATTGAGTTGGGTTCTTTTTAGATTGGGTGAAATTCAACCCAACCTGATAAAATTCAATCCTTATGGGGGGGATGACATATTCAGTGAGTTAAACTGAGACTCAACCTAACACAACCCAATAATAATATTATATTTATTATTTATTATTTTAAATCAGAAAAATATCTTTGATAGTTTACTTTATAACTCCTAAGCTGAGATTGTTATGCCCTAAGGCAAGCACTCTGCACCAGAAGGACACACCCCCATTCCAACTAGTTAATGTTTATTGGTAAATAAAAAACCAATAATGAACTCCCAGTCAATAGTTTAAACTCTTCTGAGAATTGCTTCTTCACACTATTAGAGCCAATAATTTAATGTTTATTTTTATGTTCAACAATGATATATTATATTCTTTCAAAAAAATATCCTAAAAATATATAAAAAAGCTCTTTTAAACATTAAATTTATTCTTTAAAAAATATCTTTTAAAATGGTAACTAAATTAACCCAACTCAATCCAACCTCTTCAAGCTTGCATAATAAGATAAATTTCTTTTCTTTAGATTAATAATAAACATAATTATTTTGTTTTAAAATATTGATACGTGTTTAATAAATGTGATATTTCATTAGACTAACTATATTAAAAATATATTATTAAATAAAAACTAATTACTACACAATTAAATAATTACATATAATATATAATATATAATCTTTGTATCTAATTATAATATAATATTTTAATATTATGAAATGTTAACGATATGCTCATTCTAAACTAACACAATAACAACTCGTATTTATATTTCCAAAAACAAACAATACACATATTATAAAACTATTTCAGTTGATATTTTTTAAAAGTTATAAATTAGAAGTCGCTAATCATAAATTTTAACCACTTACGAAGAGTGTGTAAGAAAAAGTGTGTTGTTAGCATTTCTGATTAGATATTTTTAGAAAAGATTGATTTTCATTCATTATTGCATCTAAAATACCTAGTTAATTTTAATTCATATAATTAAATACCACTATTTTAAATTTATCTATATTTCTATTATTTAAAATTTAAAAATATTAATTTACATAAAAAATTTAATATTATTATTCTAAATTTACTAATTTTTTAATATTAGTTTAGACTGTTTATAGTTAGGGACGAACGTAGTATATAATAATAAATATGGTAATTAAAATTATACAATAAAAAAATCCTTTTTCTAAAACATAAAAAAATTTTAATAAAATGTTAAGAGAGGATTAAAAAGGATATTTTAATTATATAGTTAATTTTAGCAAGCAAATATATTTTTCTTTTATCTAAAATATGAAATGGACAATTTATCTCCTGATATTTTGTATGTTTTGTTGGTCATTTAATTTTAAAATGTTCTAATATCACTTTTAGGTGTTTTATTGTTATTTAATATATTTTTTTTCTTTGCATAAAAAGATTATCTAAATTACTTGAAGAGCAAAAAGTGTATATTTCATGGACAAAAACTGTATGAATTTATTTTGAGAGAACAAAAAGGTACATTTTATATTTTAGAGGAACTATAAAAATATTTTCCTGAAATTTAAATTCATTGATATATAATAATTCACTTAAAATACTTGCTTAAAATAGTTTTAGTAGACATTTGTAACCTAAACCTAAATACGAGAAATATATTCAATTGAACTTTAACCATGAAAAGAAAGTTAAGTTGACATCTTATTTTCAAATATGTTTATTAAGTTAAAGCTTAACTCTATTATTTAATTTATAGTTATTAAAAGAAAGTTAAGGTTAATGTTTACGACAACATATATTAGTCGTTGGAGCATGAGTGTACCTCTGTTCGTAGAATTTGTATAGTATGAAGTTCACGTTCTTCTTAGTGGTTATTTCATGTTCACTATGTGCATTAATAATCATTTTTATATCACATATTTATTGTGATTGCCTTTTGTGTTTAGCTAACATTTTTTTAAAATTAGGATATTAAAATTGAGTAAATTACTTTTTTCAAGATATTTAAATTACAGTTTTCTTCCATTCTTTTTTTCTTAAAAAGGATTCTTCTCCAGTTAGCAAGAAGGGTGTCTTCTAGCGTGGTCAATTTTAATATATGTTCACCTTGTACCAATTGAAAAGTGGTACCATACATAAAAGGAAATGATATAATTACCGTCATTCAATTTTAAAAGTATCATCTCAAGAACATGCTCTTATTCTTGTCATTGGGTTTCTATTAACATTCAACAAGCACATATCAATTTCATATCACCACCTTCAATTCAACAATTGACCCACATCGTTCGTGATACTGCTATAAAGTTCTACTCGTAAAATGCAAACTCATTCCAAAATAAACTCCACAAACAAAACAAACGAGGAAAAAATGAAGAAAAGATCTACCGTAATTTATACAATTAATAGATCCAAAATCTAAATCAAAATATATAGAGATACAAGTCCATAAAATTGGGTTGCTTCTCATTTCAGAGCCATCTCTTGGTATTTTTTATGTTGCCATAATTTTTTTTTTTATTTCATATCGATTGTGTTTTATTATTTTAGAGACTTATGTTTCCATTTTATGTTGCTATAAATTTTGGCTATTCATATTAGTTATGTTTTGTTATTTCAAAGACATCTCTTGTAATTTTTTTTCCTTCCATACGTTTTGTTTTGCTATGCATCTCTGTCTCGTTTTATTATTATTATTAAGGTCATTCTGTAAGCTGCAACAATACAACTTATCTCTTAAAATAAATGAAATAGTGTTAATTATGGGTTTTTTGGAATTTTTAAGTTTGTATCTTAAAATAAGTTAAATGGTGTTAATTATGAAGCCATTTAGTTTGTTTTAAGTTTCATTCTCCTATTTTGCCTTATTTGTTAAGCCTTATGTTTCAAAGCAATTATGATTATGGGTTCTCTCTTTACTTTACTTTCATATCTTCAATGGAATTGTCCTTTGTATACATCTCCATATCATTTTACTATTATTGTTATTAAGGTCATTCTGTAAGTTGGAATGCTAATAATTATTTCAATTTCGAAGTAGTTCATGAAGAGAGGAAGTTGTTGCTTAAATTTTGAGTCATAATGTTGCTTGCTTTTTCACTTGTATTTAGAGGAGTATTAGCAACATTGTTAGGGCTTGATTGGTTTCATTTTGTTTTTTAGTTTTTGAAAAAAGTTTTCAAGAATAGTTTTCAAAAACTGTTTTTGGGATGAAAAGAAAAGAAAAACTTGTTTGGTAAATGTTATTTGAAAACCATTTTGAAGATGTAGAAATAGAAAAACTTGTTTATATTTATTAAAATCTCATTAATGAAAATAAAATAACAACATATTCTGATTGTATTTGAAGTTTTCAAAACAAAAATACAAAACTGAAAAAGCAAAATTACTTTTGAATGTTCATGTTTTTTAGTCTTTAGAAACTAAAAAACCAGAACTATTTTCTAAAACTGTTTTAAGAAAATACTACCCGAACGAGTTTTTTAGTTTTTAAATACTAAAAACAGTTTTATAAAATTATTGTCAAACAAGCACTTAATGTCTAATAGTTATAACTTAGTCGATAATACATGCTGAATGGTAAAAAACTCAAGTTCAATACCTGTAGATTAACATTGAGTTTTATCAAAAAGAACCTGAATGTGACTAAATCTCAAGCTAACATCTCTAAAATGTGACAAAGTTAATTAATTCCTAATTATTTCATTCTAATCTATAGTTGACATCTCTAAAATGTTTTTCATATCTAACTTTTTATTTTTTTAAAAATATTTTTTTAATATTTTTCTACACAATTAAATTTATTATTTAACGTTATTCTGCGCATCAAATTTTTTATTTTTTTAACTTTACTTATTTTGTATTATATAAACCTTTTAAAATTATTTTTTACTCATTTAAACTTCCTTTTCATCATTATTTTTTCATATTCAACATTTTACCTTTTCAAAACATTACTATTTTCAATTATTTTCCTATACATCTACAGTTATTTTGCAATATAATTTTTATAATTTATTTTTATATTTTTTAAAATAACAATATTTACATATTTTCTTACACATTCAATTTTTTTAGTCATATTATTCTTTACATTGATTTTTTTTTAAACAAATATTGTTTTTCCTTATTCTTCATATTGATCTTTTTTATATTATTTTATACTCATTTAATTTTTTTCAACATTATTTTTTAAAATTGAACTTTTTTTTATTTTTTAGAACATTATCATTTTACATTATCCAAAATTTTCTTAATTATTTTAAAAACATTATTTGTATTATCCAAATATGATCATTTTTTATACTCATTTAAAATTTTTAACATTATTTTTCACATAATTTTTTTATTTTTAAATACTACCTTTTTAAATTATCTGAAATTTTTATTATTTTTTTACACATTTTAAATTATTTTGGAACATAATCTTTTCATATTTACGTTTTTTTTATTTTCTAAAATTACTTTTTTTACATATTGGTTTATATTTACTCTGCAACATTTTTTTTCACATTGAATTTTATTTATTTTTGTACACTATATAAACCTTTACATTTTTTTAAAACATAGAAACTAAACGTTAGAAAATTTATCAATAAATTTTTAAAGAGAAACAAATTAAAGAAAGAAGAGCTTTGTGCGTTGAGTCCTACTCCGAGTGAGTGCCACCGCAAGAACTCATCGTCGTCGCGCTGGAACGACTCAAAATTGAAGAGCTTTCTATGTGCCACCCCGTCTTCACGGTAGCTCCCACGCCGGAGCAAATCTCTGTCTGTGCGAACCACGTCAAGTGCCGTCAAACAACACAACTCCACTGTTCGATTCTTTGTTAGTACTGGACTCAGGTAGGAGATGAAGAAACTTCTATGTAAGAATCTTTTTCTTTTTTCTTTTTTCTTTCTTCATTGTTTGTTCTTTCTTTCTCAATTGACATGCATTGATTCTTCTTTGTGTACAGCGCCATGTTAGGATCTTTTTCTATGCATTTTCAAGTGGTGGCAAAGGACAGAAGGAAAGGGTATAGTTACTGCCGTCAACAACGCTTTCAATTTTAATCGAACCGGCTGTTGCGTTGTTATACACAGTAAGTTTAGCTTTCTTTTATCCTTTTTAAATGCCAAAATTTGAGATTATAATTTTTAACACGGTTTTCGAATTCTCTGTTTGACTCAAGAATCACTTTGTCTTAATCTCTGAATTATTGATATGTTGTTTTAGTATATCAATTATCAGTTTTTTTTTATAGCACTCTTTGACACGAGTAATAGAACTACTGCCAAAATAAGTTTAAAAGTTTTTTGTTATGACTTTTCCTGTTTGACTTCATCAAATCATAATGTTACAGTTTTAAAAAAAATTGTCTTAATATTCCATTCTGTTCATTATTGTGAAAAACATGTTCCATGTTGTGATAATGTGGTATCCTTGCCGAGAGACATATCTATTCAATTTCCAGGTGATCCTATATTAGAGTTTAAAAAAATCAGTTTGTTACTGTGTTAAGATACTGTTAAAAAAGGAGGCTAAGAATCATTGGATATCAAAAAATCAGAGAAAGATTTTCTGCTCCCCCTCCTGGAACTTGTATCATGGGATTCATGACAAAATAATCATCTCCATCTTTCATTCTTAGATTAGAAAAAGGAACTTCAATTGTCTGATTTATACTGTAAGAACTTCAATTGTATTATGTGATGTTTCCTGCTTTCACGTTTGTATATTGTATGTATAAAATAATAATATGTATATTTTACTGAGATTTTGCCATTTCTGAGTGACGTGAGATATAGATAGATCACTTCATTAGGAAAGAAATGAATGAGCTAATCATAATGAAAGACTCTAAATCAAATGCAGTGTTGATGCTATCAATGAAATGCTCAAAAAGCTTAGGCATTATCAACGGGAAATGCAACGTTGCCTAATTCTGATTTTTGCAAGCTAAGTTATAATCAATTTATTATTATAACTAGATTAAGATGCCACATCCCTTTCTGTCCCTCTGCATCTACGCCTACCATTGCAGACATTGAATGCATCTCATATCTTAATATCAACATCCTTTAGTTTCTTCATCTACTTCTCCCTCTGTATCTTCATCTACTTCTTTCAATACTCAAGAACTTCATTCTATGCAATTTCCTATTTTATGGCTTAACATTTTGATTTTCATCTTATTTTGGAGGATGATTACATTTGACAACACAATAAAAAAAAAAAAAGAGCTTTAATATTTTGTACCTTCCTACCCTAATACATAAATTAAATACTCTTAGTCCTTAAGTTTCTATAAAATCAACTATTTTCAAAGCATATCTGATTAATTAAAAAAGTAAAAACTATAAGGGGTCATCTTCAGGAGATTTTCTCTCCAGCAAAAATTTTAACCACCTGTTTTATTCTCTCTTTCTTTATAACAATTTAATAATTAGTTAACAAGATTTTACATAACGTTAGCCAAAAACAAAATTATTAGATAGTTCTATAAAGCTGTATCCAATATCCATAGTCTCAAGTCAATATCTATATCTATGTGACATACTAGATATGTTTCAAGCGGCTAATACCATCTCTAGTAATAAATATGTCAATGCAGCAGTCTTGTGTAGTAAAATTACCGGGCTATAATTATCAATGCAGCATAAACTTCAGTGAAAAGTTTAATCATCCTAATTTGTAAAATAGTACAATTTTTGCTGGGAGAAATATATCCCGAAAATGACAGCTTACTTGTATAACGAAATATTCTTTTCAAAGGCCATGCACTTACATTATATGATTTATGAGATCACCTATTGTACGATTGCTACTTACTTATAATTATATAACAAAGCCATTATGTTGTAGCATTCCTTCTATTTATAGATTCTTGTTTGTGTACAGCTGCAATGTTAGAATCTCTTTCTATGCATTCTCTTGACTGATGTTGATTTGATTGTCAATAATAAATTCTTGGTCATCATTCTTTATTTAGTAAAGAATGAAATAGAGAGATTGCCAATGTGTTTTGCTAATAATTCTGTGGGATGTTGATTTTGAAGATGAATAAAGTATCTTTGCCATTTGCAAATCACTTAGTAGGAAAGTTTTATGCATTCCATGTTTCTACTCTTAGTTTATGAGGGCGCATTCTTGGTTATCTCTAGTTTTCACCTTCTTTAATGGATGAACGATGTGATTTAAGAAAGTTGCAATACATTCTTGAGTTTATGTGTGTTAAATGTTATTTATGATTCATAGTACATCTAGATTATCACTATTGTAAATTTTTAAGGTATGATGTTTGGAGATGGTTATATAAAATCCAGGTATAATATACGGAGCTTATCAAAGAATAAACCACATAGTGAAAACTTATATTAGGTCCCTTTTTTTTGTCCTTTTTATTTTTATTTAAAATACCACTTATAACAAATTATAAATTTCGATGGTTGATGCGACGAGTGAGTCAGGCTTATGAACTTGACGAGTATAAAAAGAAAACTAGTGTGACATCTACCAGAGTTTGTGAAATACAAACATAGCCTTAGTATTGCACTTTTTCCTACTAGAAAGCACACGATGAATTTTCATGGCAAGCAGTGCTTTCATCCAATACATCTCAAATTTTCTAAAACTCAACCATTATTGCAGACTCTTAGACACCACCAGAGACCCCTTGCACCCCAATATCCGTGCAGGTGCTATTTCCAAGTGGCAACGGACAAAAGGAAAGGATACAGTTACCGTGATTCAATTTTAAATGAACCAGGTGCTTTGTTGTTATGCCCAGTAAGTTTAACTTCCTTTGATATTTTTTAAATGCCAAAATTTTAGATTATAATTTTTTAACATGGTTTTCTTTTATTGGATCAAGAGTCTCTTTTGTCTTAATCTTTGAATTATATGTTGTTTAGTTGACAAGTAGTATATCTATCCTTTTGGCTATTGGTAGTATTATTTCAATAACTTAACCATAACCAATAAATAATCATATCTGGAAATAGTTATTTAATTTATTATAAGCAGTCACCATTACAAATAATCGGTTATATAAACAGTTATACATTTATAACTAGTTACATAATGGAATATATAAATAACTGGTTATTTAACTAGTTATTTTATCAATAACCAATTAAATAATCAATTTTGTAAAATAAGATTATTCTTAAAATTGTGTTTTCTACTTAATATGTTTCTCACATGGATGTGTTGTAACACCCTAGTTTCTATAATTTATTATTTGTATGTTTTACATGTATTAAATATTTTATAAGATTATTAGTGACAAATCTAATGTGGTTTTATTCAAAATAAATAAATAAAATATATATTTCAAGTTTAGAAATAGAAATTACTTCATACATTTTAACTATTTTTTAACAATATTGTATAGGAACTGTTATAACAACAACAATAATAAAGTAAAAAGAAAATAAAATATGCAAAATTCTACAAATTAAGTCTTATATTTAGACACCTAATTAGTCATGTGATGAAATTAACTAGATATTTTTATATATGTCCTGAATTCTCTGATTGTGTTTTAATTAATAAAATAAAATAAATAAATAAGCTTATTAAATTAAAAAGAGTCAGCGAGAGTTTTTTTATATATATGTGTATAAAAAAATGAAATGAAACTAAATTTTTTCAAAAGCTGACCAAGAAGGTGAAGCCCATAGTGATGTCCTCCCATACTTGGTGTGGTATCGGTAAGGGTTGTAGAAACCATGCTTTCTTCTTTCGAACATATTTGTTTTGCTGACAAATGCTGCAATATGTTTTTTTTTTGTATCTGCATAGAGACCCATCCAAGTGAAAAGAGACGATGAGTCGAGGTTGTTGAGAAAGTGAGTGCCCTGCTCAGGGAGAAGCATGATATTCAAACACCAATTGGGAGCAGAGGTTTTATCACTAAGGTATATAAATTCTTTCCTTTAACTAAAGCAATCATCTAAAACCAAATATTCATGTTGTTCTGCTAATGTCTTCAAAAGTTGAATGTCTTCCTGATCTGTGTGATAATATTCTCTTAGGGATTACATGGTCGAGATTGTTGAGAAAGTGAAAGACAAGAAGAGCGAGTCATCTGGATGACTCAGTTTACCAGGTTTGTAGAGGATTTTAAAATTATACCCTTGCAATTTTAGTGTCCATTTCACTTGTTATGGTGTCTGAATTGTTTAAAAGTAAATTTTTTAGACTCTTTTGATCTTTGAAAATGGTAAATTCTCTACCCACCAAGTATTGACACCAATTTTTGACAACCTTTGTGATTGCAAATAGTTCTCGAACATAGGTAGAGGAAGTCCTCATGCTTTTACAGATTTTTTTGCTAAACAAAGGATGGTTGTCTTGAAGAAAAATCGCCCCTACTGCAAGTTGAGAGACATCACTTTCAATGGAAAATGGCCTTGAGAAGTTTGGAAGTTGAAGCACTGGAGTAGTGACAAGTTTTTCTTTTAACATTGTAAAAGGATTTTTTTGTTGTATCTGACCATTGTAAAGTAGTATGACTAGTGAAGTCGATGAGGGGAGCAGCGAGAGAGGTGTAGGACTTAATAAATTTTCTGTAGAAGCTGGTGAGTCCGAGAAACCCTTTTAAATGCGTGAGAGAACGTGGTCTAGGCCATGCAACCATTGCTTGGATTTTTTATGGGTCAGGGGCCACTTGGCCATCAGAAATTATGTGCCCTAAGTATTGAATTGAATCAACTCTGAAAACACACTTAGATAACTTAGCATAAAATTTATTTTGAATAAGAATTTCTAAAATTAATCTAAGATGTTTTAAATGAGAAATTAGGGAAGGACTATAAATTAGTATATCATAAAAAAAACTAAGAAAATCTGGCGTAGATAGGATCTTAGGATATCATTTATTGCAGCCTGAAAAGTAGAAGGTTCCTTCATCAAACTGAAAGGCATCATTAGGAATTCGTAGTGTCCATTGAAAGTGCGAAATGTTGTTTTATGAGTGCTTGCATCCACCACTCTAATTTGATGATAGTTACTGTGTAAATCAACTTTAGAAATGATCATAGCTGACCTTAATTCATCAAGCAATTCGTCCACTGTAGGGAAAGGAAAACGATCATTTATAGTGATTGTCTTAAGTGCCCTATTGTCCACACAAAAGCACCAAGAGCCATCTCTTTGCTTCCCCAATACCTTGTTGTATCATTTCTTGGATAATAATGATCATAACATTTTTTTGGGAATAAGGGTAACGGTAGAGTTTGAAATTGATTTGGTAGTGTTAGGTTTTAGGGAAATATGGTGGTCATGGTCACGATGTTGGGGAAGGCCTTTGGGAATTTGGAAGAGGTGTGGAAATTCATCAACAACTTGTTAAATGGAATGGAAATTCATCTACTAGTAGTCATAGTCTACTAGTAGTCCTAGATTGCTAGTAGTCCTAGCCTACCAATAGTGCTAGTCTACCAATAATGCTAGTCTACTAGTACTACTAGTCTACTAGTAGTCCTAATCTAATAGTAGCACTAGTTTACTAGTAATGCTAGTCTGCTGGTACTGCTAGTCTACTAGTAGTTCTAGTCTACGAGTAATGTTAGTCTACTAGTAATGTTAGCTTACTAGTATTGCTAGTCTTCAAGTAGTCCTAGTCTACTAGTAATGTTACTATTAGTAGTTTTAGTCTACTAGTAATGCTCATACTAATAGTGCTAGTCTACTATCAGTGCTAGTCTACTGCTAGTGCTACTCTACTAGTCATAGTTTACTCATCATGGTAGTCTACTAGTAGTGTGATTCTACTACTAGTCCTAGTCTACTAGTAGTGCTAGTCTACTAGTAGTGCTAGTCTACTAGTACTACTAATCTACAAGGAGTGCTAGTCTATAAGGAGTGCTAGTTTACTAGTAGTGGTAGTAATGCTAATTTACAAGTAGTTGTTGTAATGGTAGTTTACCTGTAGTGCTAGTCTATTAGTGGTGCTAGTCTATTAGTAGTGTTATCCTACTAGTAGTGTTAGTCAACTAGTAGTGTGAATCTACCACAAGTGCTAGTCTATATGTAGTGCCAGTTTACTAGTACTCTTACTCTACTAGTCTACTAATAGCGGTAGCCTACTGTTATCATGGGTTTACTAGTAGTGCTAGTCTAGTAGTACTACTAGTGCTAGCTTACTATTATCATGGGGTCTACTAGTAGTGCTAGTCTAGTAGTACTACTAGTTTACAAGTATCAGTAGTTTTTTAGTAGTTCTAGTATACTAATAGTGCTAGTCTCCTAATAGTGCTAGTTTACTAATAGTATGCGTTTATTAGAGTGTTAGTCTATTAGTAGTGCGTCTATTACTAGTGCTAGTCTACGAGTAATGCTAGTTTACTAGTAGTGCTAGTCTACTAGTAATGTTAGTTGGCTAGTACTGGTAGTTTAATAGTATCACTAGTTCATTATTAGTGTTAGTCTACTAGTAGTGCTAGTCTATTACTAGTGCTAGTCTACGAGTAATGCTAGTTTACTAGTAGTGCTAGTCTACTAGTAATGTTAGTTGGCTAGTACTGGTAGTTTATCATTTCCATTTATTTTATTTTATCTTTAATTTCCGCAATTTTTTCTAGCTTTCCATTGTTGTTTATCATTTCCATTTATGTCTTGAGTTTATTGTTTTGAGTTATAGTTTATTTGCGCCATTTATTTTTTGCTTGATGCAATTTATATTGTTCTTTTCTTTGCATCTACGTCTCTCCCATATTCATTAATTTCCCCTTAAGCTTTGAGTTGGGTGCTTTCTTGCTTGAATTTTGGTTTTGAGAATTTCTTACGAAAAATCCATGCCATTGTGGTGAATTCCATAACCTTGTGGTCAAGAAATTTAGACCACATTCTTGTGTTTCCTTGCACCTAGTTGCCTTGTTTTTGTCTTATTTTTAGCTTTTATTTTTCACTTTTATACTCTTGTGTAGTTGTCTATAAGTCATGTTTATAGTTTCCCATTTTGTCTATTAATTCCTTTTAAGTTTAGCCTCTTTTGTTTTTACAAAAAAGCTTTTGAAACTTCTTAAATTGAGTAACATAGAGGGTCATACCTCATGTCGAAGTCTCTTTAGAGGTTCACGTGTTTTTAGTTTCAAGCATATTCTTAAAAAAAAATCCAAAATAGTTGCTCAATTCCCTTTGTCTTTATTTTCCTTATATGTACAATTAGTAGCTCATTTGTGTGGTAAAGGTAGTTCTTGTTTGTGGGTGCTTTCACTTAAGCTATAAGTTTGGTATTTGTGTTCAAAAAATTACTAAAAATTTAACAAAGCTTGAGTTCAGTGACACACCAAACTAGTGAACCATTAACACATTTATAGTTACTTTGCATTTTGAAGTCATTTCTAGTAGTTCCTAAATTGTTGCTTTTAATTTTCTTTATTTTTCCAAGCATATAACTCTTTGTTATTAAGCACTAAATTCACAATCAATTTAGGTGCATCTAGTAAATATTAAAAAAAAACAAGAGAACAAAGTCTAAAATAAAATAAAAAAAAAACGAAGGATTAAAAAAAGAAAGAGAACAAACAAAAGAAAATAAAGTTTGAAAAATCCATTTGATGTACCTAACCTAAAATTAGCAAGTGCTTCAACTTTGAACTTGGAACCTTAAAAGAAATTTTATTACTTTTGGTACACTAGAACTTGATATTTTTGTCTTTCTACTCTTTAATCTAGTGCCATTCTTAGGTATTTCATTGTGTGCTCTCTTTCTTTTGTTTACCTTTTAGTTTTTGCTTGTCTTTTAAATCATCTTACTAGTTTGTCTTATATACTCTTACCATTTGGTTAAGTGTCCTTTTGATTGTGTTATATTTCATTGCTTTTTGAGTTTCTATTCGCACCTCCCCTTGCTACTTTTGGTTTCTTTGGTTTGTGTGTTAGTGCCACTTTTGGGAGAAAGCTTGAAAAAGAAGCTTACTACAAGGGTAGCATATTTTGGAAGGTTGGACTAAGAGCCTATGGGATCACCTCAAAAGGAAACGCACCTAGCCGTGAGGACTTTGATTTTAGGGAGCATTTGGAGAATAATTTTTTGAAGACTTTACTTTTTCTTTAATTTTGGTGTATTAATTTTGTAGTTAGGAGTTTGAGTGCCCTTAAGGCCCTTCCTTTGGTTGTAATAAGATTTAGTTAAATTTTTAGTTTCTCGAAAATTAGGTGAAGAAGGAAGAAATGGTACACTTCCTTCAACACCTTAGGAGCTCGCTTTAGATCCCTTCTCTTTAGAATTTTTGCTTTAAAATTCTTGCTTTATTTTTCTTATTCAAAGCACTTAGAAGACTAAAGAGTTCCAAAGACTCATCAAGCCATTTTAGGCAAGAAAACACAAAAAGAGAGAAGTGTTTGTTTGTGAAAAGTTTTTAGCCACCTTTTTCCTCTTAGAAATTCAAGCACAATGACATCACACACCCACTCTAGTGCTCATTGTTATTCATCAAACAAGAGTGTAAACCAAAGAAATATTTCTAAAGATTACACTCTAGAAAACTTAAACATGGATTTTAGGGAGTGGATGGAAAAAGAACAAGAGAGAAGAGAAGAAAAAAGGAAAGAAAAAGAGTCCAAGGAGAAAAGAAAAATAAAAGAAAGAGAGGAAGAAAAGAGAGAAAAAAGAGAGAAGGAAGAGAGAAGAATAAGAGAAAGGAGAGAAGATGAAGAAAGGAGAGAAAGAAGAAAAGAGAAAGAGAAGAAAAAAGAAAGCATGAGAATGGTGAGAATTACAAAATGAAAGGGATAGTCTTAGGTTCCCTATCTAGACATACCCATAGGAGTGAAAGTGAGGAAGAATATTACAATCATCCTAGGAGAAACTCCCATTCATCCATGCATAATAATGGGGCCCCTCCAAGGGAGCCCAAAATTGATCTCCCCTCATTTCATGGGAGGGAAGATGTGGAAGCCTACCTTGATTGGGAAATCAAGGTAGAACAACTCTTCACTTGCCATGAGGTAAGAGAAGAAAGAAAGGTTCCAATGGCAACCCTTAGCTTCCAAGGGCATGTAATGCATTGGTGGGTTGGGTTAACCAATGAGAGAATTCGCACCAATATGCCTTCCATAAGATATTGGAATGATCTTAGAAATGCTCTAAGAAGAAGGCATATTCCCTCTTGGTATGAAAGAGATCTTTTGGATAGACTCCAAGGACTAAGGCAAACCAACCTTAGTATAGAAGAGTATAGACAAAAGATGGAACTTCTTATCTTGAGGGCGGGTATCATTGAGGAACCCAAGGCCACTATGGCAAGGTTTTTTGTGTGGGTTGAGCCCCAAAATTCGTGATAAGGTGGAGCTCTTCTCATACAATTCCCTTGATTAGTTAGTTCAACTTTGCATCAATGTGGAAATCAACTTAGAAGGAAAACTTTTAAAAAGGATAATTCACCTTATGTAAAGAAGGACCAACCTAAGGAGAACTCTTTCAAGAGTTACCCCAAAGAGGAACATCCCAAGCACTTCAAAGAGCATAAAACATCACATGTAGAGAGAAAAACCCCTACTACTAACTCTCATGAGAAAGTTAGTAGTATCAATACCCTACTAAGAGAAACATCATCATGAGGGCCCAAGATATTTATAGTAGTGAGTCTAGCTCACACTCCTCTAGTGAGAGCGAAGGAGAAAGGGTTCATGCATACCAATCTGATTGTGATGAAACCGCTTATGCATGTGAGGGAGACCTCTTGATGATAAGAAGGTTTCTTGGAAGCCAACCTTTGAAAGTGTCCTCATCTCAAAGGGAGAACATATTCCACACTCGCTGTAAGGTGAATGACAAAATATGTTCTCTCATTACAGATAGTGGGACATGCTGCAATTGTTGTAGCTCAAGGTTGGTGGAAAAGCTAGCCTTGACCCCACTTCCCCAACCTAAGCCTTACAAGCTTCAATGGCTCAATGAGCAAGGGGAATGGAGGTCAATAAGCAAGTCAAGGTTCCAATTTCCATTGAGTCTTATAAAGATGAGATCCTATGTGACATTGTCCCAATGGAAGCTGGCCATATCTTGCTAGGAAGACCATGACAATTTGATAAGAAAGCCATACACCATGGTCATTCCAATAACATCATCCTCACTCATAAGGATAAGCGCATTAAGTTGTGTCCTCTAACACCTTCACAAGTGGTGGAGGACCAACTCATCATGAAACATAAGAGAGATGAGGAGGAAAAAAAAAGAAAAGCTTTACTCCTAAAGCTTGAAAGGGGTAAGGAGGTTGAGTTGGAAGTTGGTGCCCCTTCCAAGAAAGTCATTAGTAAAAGGAGTTTATTTGTCACAAAATTGGATTTAAAGGAAGCCCCCTTAACTAACAGACCTTTCTATCTCCTCCTTTGCAAAGAGGCATCCCCCATTTCTTCCCCCTCCGCTTCTTTCACCTCTAGTTCTAGCACTGCCATAGAACTTAGACATGAGAACCTACCTCAAGAGGTTCAAGAGCTTTTAAACGAGTTTGGTGATATATTCCCTAATGAAGTTCCTAAAGGACTTCCTCCAATTAGGGGTATAGAACACCAATTGAGGATATGATGCATCCATCCCTAGCATGGGCTTGAGTCAGGACCAATAAAGGAGGAACATGACTTGGATGAAGCCTAAAGAAGTTTAGTTTAGGAGTTGGTCCCTTGCTTTGTAATAATTAGTGTATTTTTATGCTTGAATAGGCACCCTTAAGTCATTAGGATTTTAGGGGTGTAGCTAGTTTAATTTTTTATCTTGTATTTTGGCCTTTAGGTTCATTGTACCTTATGAGGTGTGTTTAGTCTCTTTGTGGAGTGTGTTAATTAGTTGAGCTTGGTCCATGAAGGTTTGGATGTGTGGAATTTAGTTTCTACACTCCTAATCCCTTTTCACACCTTTCTAACCAACACATGAAACATGTAAGAGACATGTGGGCTCCCTTTGTTCCCTTAGTTGACACCACTTAGGCTTTCTCACTATTGCATGGCTGAATCTAGTTGCTTCTTATTTTAGTTTGAATTTTGGAGGTGTCATGTCATTTTTTTCCAAAATTCAAATTCAAACTAGAGGGAACATAGGTCCATATTTTTAGGGCCATGTTTGGATCTTTAGTTGGATTAACTTAGTGTTAATTGAGCACATGCTAAATTAACACTAGATTAAGTCAACTAAACCCTCATTAGCCAAGTTGGACGTTCACTTTCATGCTTAGGCCCATAGAACCATGCCTTGCTTTATATATAGAGCATTCCCTCCTTCATGTAGTTTTTAACACTTATTTGATGAAAATACACTTCTCTAAATTTGAGAGTTCTTCTTAAGTGTTCATTGTTCTCTCCTTGAGGGAGAGTTCTTGATGTTATTATCAAGGTTCCTTTTCTTGTGGCTAGCTTCACTCTTGGCTTATCTTCTTCCCTAAGAAGTGGCACCTCCTTTACCAACATCTTCTAGTCTTACACCTCCATTTAAAGGCTCTTCAAGGACCTTTATGAGCAAGATCCTAGATGGTATTCTTTCTCCAACAATTGTTGAAGCATGGCTTAGCGATGGATGCATCAGAACTACTAGTAGGCTAGCACTACTAGTAAACTAGGACTACTGGTAGATGAATTTCTATTCCATTCAACAAGTTCTTGATGAATTTCTGCACCTCTTTTGAATTCCCAAAGGCCTTCTCTCACACCATGACCATGACCATCATATTCCCCTAGAACCTAACACTGCCGCAACCAATGTCAAACCCTACCATTACCTTTATTCCTAAAAACATACTATGACCACTATTATCCAAGAAATGTTACAACAAGGTATTATTAAACCTAGTCATAGTTGTTTTTCCTCCCCAGTTCTCCTATTAAAGAAAAAAAATGGTACTTAGAGCTTTTATGTAGACTATAGGGCACTTAAGATAGTCACTATAAAGGATCATTTTCCTATCCCTATGGTGGATGAATTAAGGTCAGCTAGGATCTTTTCTAAAGTTTATTTACACAACAACTATAAAAAAATTAGAGTGGTGGATGTAGACACTCATAAAATACCATTTCACATTTTTTATCGACATTACGAATTCATAGTGATTCCTTTTGGTTTGACAAATGCACCTTCTAATTTTCAAGCTACAATAAACAATATCCTAAGATCCTATATGCGCCAGTTTGTCTTAATATTTTTTATGATATACTAATTTATAGTCCTTCACTAATTTCTCATTTAAAACATCTTAGATTAATTTTAGCAACTCATATTCAAAATAAATTTTATGCGAAGTTATCTAAGTGTGTTTTCTGAGTTGATTCAATTCAATACTTAAGGAACATAATTTCTAATGGCCTAGTGGCCCCTGACCTAGAAATCCAAGCAATTGTGCATGGCCTAAACCACATTCTCTCATACATTTAAAGAGGTTTCTCAGACTCACCAAATTCAATAGAAAATTTATTATGTCTTATGCCTCTCGCAACTCCACTCATCGACTTAACTAGTCATACTACCTTACAATGGTCACATACAACAGAATATGCTTTTAGAATGTTAAAAGAAAAACTTGCACTACTCCAATGCTTTAACTTCCAAACTTATCAAGGCCATTTTCCATTGAAAGTGATGTTTCTCAACTTGCAATAGGGGCGATTTTTGCTTTAAGACAACCATCCTATTGCCTTTTTTAGCAAAAAATTTCATAGACACATACGGGCTTCCTCTGCCTATGTGTGAGAACTATTTGCAATCACAAAGGTTGTCAAAAAATGGCGTCAATACTTGGTGGCCAGAGAATTTATCATTATCAGAAATTAGAAGAGTCTCAAAGAGTTACTCTCACAAAAAATTCAAACACCAGAACAAGTGAAATGGACACTAAAATTGAAAGGTATAATTTTAAAACCCTCTACAAATCTGGTAAACTGAACATCATGGTTGATTTGCTTTCCCGAAGTCATCCAAATGTTTCACTCCTCTTGTCTTTCACTTTCTCAGCAACCCTGACCATGTTACAGTCCCTCAGAGAATGTTATCACATAGATCAAGAAGGCATTCAACTTTTTAAGACATTAGCAAAACAACATGACTATTCATTTTCATATGGATTACTTTGGTTAAAGGAAAGAATTTATATATCTGAGTGGCAGAACCTCCGCTCCCAATTGGTGTTTGAATATCACTTTTCTCCCTTGGCAGGACACTCAGCACCTTGGCCAGACTCGCCGCCTCTTTCACTTCATTGGGTCTTTATGTAGACACAAAAAAATTCATCAGCCATTGCATCATTTGTCAGCAAAACAAATATGTCCCAAAGAAGAAAGCAGAGCTTCTACAACCCTTGGACTTCATTACTCATCTTCCAACATCGTTCGACCACAAAACCCTATGGGTCATTCATTTTTTTAAGTCTCTAAAATTAATTGCATGGTTCTACAATCTAATACATCATTTTGCGACTTTTGTATGAAGTAATTTCTATTTCTAAACTTGAAATATATACTTTCTTTATTTATTTATTTTGACTAAAACCACATTAGATTTGTTACTAAGTGAGCTAGAATTACTAAAAGATAAGCACTACTCGTAGACTAAAACTACTAGTAGACTAGCACCACTAGTAAACTAGCATAATTACTAGACTAGCAACACTAGTACTAGTAGTACCAGTAGACTAGCGCTAATAGTAGACTAGTACTATTATTAGATTAACATTACTTGTAGAGTAACACTACCAGTAAAGTAGCACTACTACTAGAGTAGCACTATTATTATACTATGACTACTAGTAGGCTAGCAGTACTAGTAGACTAACACTACTAGTATTAGCACTAATGGTACAATAGAACTACTAGCAGACTAAAACAACTAGTAGAGTAGCACTACTAGTAGACTAGTATTACTAGCAGACTAGTATTACTAACAGACTAACATTGCTAGTACTACCACTAGTAGTACACTCGAGCTACCATTAGACTAGCAACACTAGTAAACTAGAACTAGTAGTACTAGGACTAGAAGTAGATTAAGACTACTAGTAGACAAACACTAATAGTAGACAAGCACTACTAGTAGACTAGCACTACCAATAGTCTAGCATTACTAGTAGGCTACATCTACTAGTAGAGTAGCACTACTAGTAGAGTAGCACTACTAGTAGACTATATCTACTAATAAACTAGCACTATTAGTAGACTACATTTACTAGTAGACTAGAACTACAAGTAGACTAGCACTACTAGTATTAGCACCACTAAAAGACTATGACTACTAATACACTAGCACTACTACTAGAGTAGGACTATTATTAGAGTAATGCTACTAGTAGACTACACTAGCACTACTAGTAATAACATTACTCATAGACTAGCACTACTAGTATTACTAATAAACTAGCATTGATAGTAGACTAGCATTACTACTTTAATAGCACTATGGTAGACTAGCAATTGGGGTAGACTAGAACTACTTGTAGACTAATGTTACTAGTAGACTAGCACTATTAATAACCAAGCACTACTAGTACACTAGCACTACTAGTAGACTAGAACTATTAATAGTCTAGTAGTACTAGCATACTACCAACTAGTAGTATTAGAAAACTAGGAGGACTCATAAGCTAGCATTGCTTATATATTAGAACTATTGGTAAATTCACACTACTAGTAAACTAACACTACTTGTACACTAGTATTACCAGTAGACTAGTACTACTGTCAGACTAGTATTACTAGAAAACTAGCACTAGTAGCAGACTAGTGATACTATTAAAGTAGTAATACTCGCCGACTAACACTACTAGTCGACTAGCACTACTAGTAGACTAGCATTCCAGTAGACACGCACTACTATTAAACTAGTACTATTATTAGACTAGCACTACTAATAGATTATTGCTACTAGTAAACTAGTACTATTAATACTAGCACTAATAATAAACTAACACTATTACTAGACTAGCATTACTGGTAGACTAGCACTACTTGTAGATTAAAACTACTAGTATTAGCACTAGTACAATAGAACTACTACCAGACTAAAACCACTAGTAGAGTAGCACTTCTAGTACTAGTACTACTAGTAGACTAGGACTACTAGTAAACTAACTCTAATAGTCAACTAGGACTACTAGTAGACTAGCACTACTAGTATTGTAGCACTACTAGTAGACTAGAACTACTAATAGACTAGCACTACTAGTAGACTACATTTACTAGTAGACTAGAACTAGTAGTAGACTAGAACAAGTAAACTAGCACTACTAGTAGACTTCCATTACTAGTAGACTAGCATTACTAGTAGACTAACAGTAGACTAGCACTACTTGTAGACTACCACTACATGTAAAATAAAATTACTAGTATATTAACACACTCGTAGACTAGCACTACTAGTACACTTTCACTAACAGTAAACTAGCACTACTAGTAGACTTGATCTACTAGTAAACTAGCACTACTAGTAGACTTGATCTACTAGTAAACTAGCACTTCTAGTAGACTACATTTACTAGTAAACTAGAACTGGTAATAGATTAGAACTACAAGTAGACTAGAACTACTAGTAGACTAGCAGTACTAGCATTACTACTACACTAACACTACTCGTAGACTAACACTACAAGTAGAATAACACTTCTAGTATACTAACACACTCATAGACTAGCATTACTTATAGACTAGCTCTACCAGTAAACTAGCACTACTAGTGAATTAGCACTACCATTAGGCTAGAACTACTAGTAAACTAGCACTACTACTACTACCAACACTACTAACAGACTAGCACAACTAGTAGAGTAACATTACTAATAGACTAGTACTACTAGTTGATTAGATCTACTAGTAGATTATATCTACTAACTACTAGTAGACTAGTACTAATAGTTGACTAGCAATACTGTTAGATTAGCAATACTAGTAGACTAAAACTACTAATAGCCTAGCACTACTAGTATACTAACACACTCATAGACTAGCGCTACTAGTAGACTAGCACTACTAGTATTAACACCACTAGAAGACTATGACTACTAGTAGGCTAGCACTATTACTACATTGGGACTACTATTAAAGTAATCCTACTAGTAGACTACACTAGCACTACTAGTAATAGCATTCTAATAGAGTAGTACTACTAATAAACTAGTATTGATAGTAGACTAGCATCACTAGTTTACTAGCACTATGGTAGAGTAGCAATTGCAGTAGACTAGAAGTACTGATAGGTTATAACTAGTAGTAGACTAGCACTATTTGTATACGAGTGCTACTGGTAAACTAGCACTATTAGTATACTAGCACTACTAGTAAAGTAACACTGCTAGTAGACTAGTGATATTATTATACTAGTACTATTAATAGTCTAGTACTAGCAGACTACCAACTAGTAGTGTTAGCAAACTAAGAGGACTCATAAGCTAGCATTACTAGTATATTAGAACTACTGGTAAATTCACACTACTAGTAGATCAGCACTACTAGTAGACTACCACTACTAGTACTACTGTTATGCTAGTATTACTAGTAAACTAGCACTAGTAGCAGAGTAGTGATATTATTAGATTAGAAGTACTAGCCAACTAACACTACTAGTCAACTAGCACTACTAGTAGACTAGCACTCCAGTAGACATGCACTACTATTAAACCAGCACTATTAGTAGACAAGCACTACTAGTGGATTATTGCTACTTGTAAACCAGTACTACTAGTGCTAGCACTTATAATAGACTAACACTATTACTAGATTAACATTACTAGTAGACTAGTACTACTAGTAAACTAGCACTATCAATAAACTAACACTACAAGTAGACTAACATTAGTAATGGACTAACGCTATTAGTAGATTAGCACTATTAGCAAAGGAGCACTACTAGTAGACTAGCATTACTCGCACTACTAGTAGTCTAACACTACTCGTAAACTAACACTACCAATAAACTAGCATTACTTAAAAACCAATTATATTAGTAGACTAGTAATACTAATAGACTAACACTATGAGTAGACCAGTGATACCAGTAGACTAGCACTACTAGTAGAGTAGGACTACTAATAGACTAATACTACTAAGTGACTAGCAATACTAGCAGACTAGCACTACAAGTAGACTATCATTACTACCACTACTAGTAAATTAACATTATTACCACTACTAGTAGACTAGCACTCCTTATAGACTAGTATTACTAGTAGACTAACATTACAAGTACACTAGCACTGTTAGTAGGTTAGGGTTACTAGTAGACTAGCATTACTAGTACGAGCACTACTAGTAGACTAAAACTACTAATAATAGCACTACTAGTAGACTAAAACTACAAATAGTAGCACTACTAGTAGACCATGACTACTTATAAAGTAGCACTACTAGTAACCTAACACTACTAGTAGACGATGACTACTTGTAAGTAGCACTACTAGTAACCTAATACTACTCATAAACTAAAACTACTAATAAGCTAACAGTACCAATAGACTAGCACTATTAGTAAACTAGTGCTACTATTAGAACTACTTGTAGACTAGCATTACTAGTAGACTAACATTACTACTCCCAATTGGTGTCTGAATATCACTCTTCTCCCTCAATAGACTCAACACCTTGCCCAGACTCGCAGCCTTTTTCACTTGGTTGGGTCTCTATGCAGACACCAAAAAAATCATCATCCATTGCACCAGTTGTCAGAAAAACCAATATGTCCCAAAGAAGAAAGCAGGGTTTCTACGACGCTTACCAATACCACACCGAGTATGAGAGGACATCACTATGGACTTCATTTAAGATTGAATCACAGTAACTGTATCATTTCCTTTTGCCCATTGCCACTTGGAAATAGCATCTGCACGGATATTGGGGTGCAAGGGGTCTCTGGTGGTGTCTAAGAGTCTGCAATAATGGTTGAGTTTTAGCAAATTTGAGATGTATTGGGTGAAAGCACCGCTTGCCATGAAAATTCATCATGTGCTTTCTAGTAGGAAAAAGTGCAATATTAAGGCTATGTTTGTATTTCACAAACTCTGGTAGATGTGACACTAGTTTTCTTTTTATACTCGTCAAGTTCATAAGTTGACTCACTCGTTGCATCAACCATCCAAATTTATCATTTGTTATAAGTGGTATTTTAAATAAAAATAAAAAGGACAAAAAAAAGGCACCTAATATAAGTTTGCACTATGTGGTTTATTCCTTGATAAGCTCCGTATATTATACCTAAATTTTATATAACCATCTCCATACATCATACCTTATAAATTCACAATGGTGATAATCTAGATGTAATATGAATCATAAATAACATTTAGCACACATGAACTCAAGAATGTATTGCAACTTTCTTAAAGAAGATGAAAACTAGAGATAACCAAGAATGCACCCTCATAAATAAGAGTAGAAACATGGAATGCATAAAACTTTCCTACTAAGTGATTTGCCAATGACAAAGATGTTTTATTCATCTTGAAAATCAACATCTCAGAATTATTAGCAAAACACATTGGCAATCGCTCTCTTTCATTCTTTACTAAATAAAGAATGATGACCAAGAATTTATTATTAACAATCAAATCAACATCAGTCAAGAGAATGCATAGAAAGAGATTCTAACATCGCAGTTGTACACAAACAAGAATCTGTAAATAGAAGAAATGCTACAACACAATGGCTTTGTTATATAATTATAAGTAAGTAGCAATCGTACAATAGGTGATCTCATAAATCATATAATGCAAGTGCATGAACTTTGAAAAGAATATTTTGATATACAAGTAAGCTGTCATTTTCGGGATATATTTCTCCCAACAAAAATTGTACTATTTTACAAATTAGGATGATTGAACTTTTTACTTAAGTTTATGCTGCATTGATAATTATAGCCCAGTAATTTTACTACACAAGACTGCTGCATTGACATATTTATTACTAGAGATGGTATTAGAAGCTTGAAACATATCTAACATGTCATATAGATATAGACTTGAGACTATGGATATTGGATACAGCTGTATAGAACTATCTAATAATTTTTTTTTGGCTAACGTTATGTAAAATCTTGTTAATTAATTATTACATTTGTTATAAATGAAGAGAGAATATAACAGGCGGTTAACATTTTTGTTGGAGAGAAAATCTCCTGAAGACTACCCCTTATAGTTTTTACTTTTTTAATTAATAAGATATGCTTTAAAAATAGTTGATTTTATAGAAACTTAAGGACTAAGAGTATTTAATTTATGTATTAGGGTAGGATGGTACAAAATATTAAAGCTCTTCTTCTTTTTGTTTTGATTGTGTTGTCAAATGTAATCATCCTCCAAAATAAGATGAAAATCAAAATGTTAAGCCATAAAATAGGAAATTGCATAGAATGGGGTTCCTTGAGTATGGAAAGAAGTAGATGAAGATACAGAGGGAGAAGTAGATGAAGAAATTAAAGGATGTTGATATTAAGATATGAGATGCATTCAATGGCTGCAATGATAGGCGTAGATGCAGAGGGACACAAAGGGATGTGGCATCTTAATCTAGTTATAATAATAAATTGATTATAGCTTAGCTTGCAAAAAGCACAATTAGGCAACGTTGCATTTCCGGTGATAATGCCTAAGCTTTTTGAGCATTTCATTGATAGCATCAACACTGTATTTGATTTAGAGTTCCTTTCATTATGATTAGCTCATTCATCTCTTTCCTAATGAAGTGATCTATCTATATCTCATGTCACTCAGAAATGGCAAATCTCAGTAAAATATACATATTATTATTTTTATACATACAATATACAAACGTGAAAGCAGGAAATATCACATAATACAATTGAAGTTCTTACAGCATAAATCAAACAATTGAAGTTTCTTTTTCTAATCTAAGAATGAAAGATGGAGATGATTATTTTGTCATGAATCGCATGATACAAGTTCCCTGAGGTGGGAGCAGAAAATCTTTTTCTGATTTTTTGATATCCAATTATTCTTAGCCTTTTTTAACAGTATCTGAACACAGTAAGAAACTGATTTTTTTAAACTCTAATATAGAATCACCTGGAAATTGGATAGAGATGTTTCTGGGAAAGATACCACATTCTCACAATATGGAACATGTTTTTCACATGAACAGAATGGAATATTAACACAGTAACAAACTGATCTTTTTAAACTGTAACATTATGATTTGATGAAGTCAAACAGGAAAAGTCATAACAAAAAACTTTTAAACTTATTTTGGCAGTAGTTCTATTACTCGTGTCAAAGAGTGCTATCAAAGAAAACTGATAATTGATATACTAAAACAACATATCAATAATTCAGAGAGTAAGACAAAGTGATTCTTGAGCCAAACAGAGAATTCGAAAACCGTGTTTAAAATTATAATCTCAAATTTTGGCATTTAAAAAGGATAAAAGAAAGCTAAACTTACTGTGTATAACAACGCAACAGCCGGTTCGATTAAAATTGAAAGCGTTGTTGACGGCAGTAACTATACCCTTTCCTTCTGTCCTTTGCCACCACTTGAAAATGCATAGAAAAAGATCCTAACATGGCGCTGTACACAAAGAAGAATCAATGCATGTCAATTGAGAAAGAAAGAACAAACAATGAAGAAAGAAAAAAGAAAAAAGAAAAAGATTCTTACATAGAAGTTTCTTCATCTCCTACCTGAGTCCAGTACTAACAAAGAATCGAACAGTGGAGTTGTGTTGTTTGACGGCACTTGACGTGGTTCGCACAGACAGAGATTTGCTCCGGCGTGGGAGCTACCGTGAAGACGGGGTGGCACATAGAAAGCTCTTCAATTTTGAGTCGTTCCAGCGCGACGACGATGAGTTCTTGCGGTGGCACTCACTCGGAGTCGGACTCAACGCACAAAGCTCTTCTTTCTTTAATTTGTTTCTCTCTTTTGAATGATAAGAAGAGTGCTCTGTCAATTTATATGTCCGCATTTTCTTTTTTAATTTTACTTTTTAAAAATTTATTGATAAATTTTCTAACGTTTAGTTTCTATGTTTTAAAAAAATGTCAAGGTTTATATAGTGTAAAAAAATAAATAAAATTCAATGTGAAGAAAAATGTTGCAGAGTAAATATAAACCAATATGTAAAAAAAGTAATTTTAGAAAATAAAAAAAACGTAAATATGAAAAGATTATGTTCCAAAATAATTAAAATGTGTAAAAAAATAATAAAAATTTCAGATAATTTAAAAAGATAGTATTTAAAAATAAAAAAATTATGTGAAAAATAATGTTAAAAATTTTAAATGAGTATAAAAAATGATAATATTTTGGATAATACAAATAATGTTTTTAAAATAATTAAGAAAATTTTGGATAATGTAAAATGATAATGTTCTAAAAAATAAAAAAAAAGTTCAATTTTAAAAAATAATGTTGAAAAAAATTAAATGAGTAGAAAATAATATAAAAAAGATCAATATGAAGAATGAGGAAAAACAATATTTGTTTAAAAATAAAAAAAAATCAATGTAAAAAATAATATGACTAAAAAATTGAATGTTTAAGAAAATATGTAAATATTGTTATTTTAAAAAATATAAAACTAAATTATAAAAATTATATTGCAAAATAACTGTAAATGTATAGGAAAATAATTAAAAAAAGTAATGTTTTGAAAAGGTAAAATGTTGAATATGAACTATATAATTAAAAATAATTAAAAATGTTTTGAAAAAGCAATGTTTTGAAAAATATATTTGTTTACTAAAATTAACTATATAATTAAAAATCCTTTTTAATCCTTATTATTTTCTTAAAATTTTATCAAATTTTTTTTTCTTTTTTAAAAAAAGGAATTTTTTATTTATAGTTTTAATTAACATATTTATTATTATATACTTCGTCCCTAATTATAAAGCAGTGTAAACTAATATTAAGAAATTAGTAAATTTAGAATAATAATATTAAATTTGTTGTGGAAATTAATATTTTTAAATTTTAAATAATAGAAATATAGATAAATTTAAAAGTGGTATTTAATCATATGAATTAAAATTAACTAGGTGTTTAAGAAATAATTAATGGAAACCAATCTTTTATAAAAAATAATTAATAAAAAATGCTAATAACACATTTTTTCTTACAAACTCTTTCGTAAGTGATTAAAATTTATCATTAATGCCTATTAATTTTTAATAAATTTCAACTAAATAGTTTTAGAATGAGTGTATTGTTTAATTTTGGATATATAAATATTAATTGTTACACTGTTAATTTTAGAATGAGTATATGATTAACACTCCATAATCTTAAAATATTTTATTGTAATTAGGGATAGAGATTATATATTATATATTATATATAATTATTAAACTGTAGTGATTAGATTTTATTTAATAATATATTTTAAATATAGATAGTCTAATGAAATATCATATTTATTAAACATATATGAAGATTTTAAACAAAATAATTATGTTTGTTATTAACCTAAACAAAAGAAATCTATCTTATTCTATCGGTGTCACATTTTAGAGATGTCAGCTTGGGATTAAAACAAAATAATTAAAAATTAATTAACTTTGTTACATTTTAGATATGTGAGCTTGGAATTTAGTCACATTTAGGTTCTTTCCCAATGTTATTTTGCAGGTATTTAACTTGAGTTTTTTACCATTCAGTATGTATTTTCGACTAAGTTATACCTATTAGATGTTTACATGCTAGTTAAACAAACCATAACAACAAAAATAATTAAAATAAAACTTTGTGTTAACAATGTTACTAATGCTCCCCTAAATACAGGTGAAAAAACAAACATGATTATGAGTCAAAATTTAAGCAACATATTCCTCTCTTCATGAACTACTTCAAAATTGAAATACTATTAGCATTCCAACTTATAGACGGACCTTAATAATAATAATAATAATAATAATAATAATAATAATAATAATAATAATAATAATAATAATAATAATAATAATAATAATAATAATAATAAAACGAGACGGAGTTGTATACAAAGGAAAATTTCATTGAAGATATGGAAGAAAAGTGAAGAGAGAACCCATAATCATAATTTCTTTGAAACATAAGTCTTAACGAATAAGGTAAATAGAAGAATGAACCTTAAAGTTTCATAATTAACACCATTTAATTTATTTTAAGAGACAAACTTAAAACTTTTCAAACAACCCATAATTTAAGAGATAAGTTGTATCGCTGCAGCTTACAGAATGACCTTAATCACATTAATAAAATTAGGCAGAGATGCATAGCAAAACAAAACGTATGGAAGCATTAAAAAAATTACAAGAGATGTCTCTGAAATAAAAAAAAAACTAATATGAATAGCAAAAATTTATAGCGACATAAAAAGATGGAAACATATGTCTCTAAAATAACAAAACACAACCGATATGAAATAACAAAAAATTATGGCAGCATAAAAATGCCAAGAGATGTCTCTGAAAATAAGCAGTAACCCAGTATTATGGAGTTGTATCTATATATATACTGATTTAGATTTTTGATCTATTAATTGTATAAATTATAATAGATCTTTTCCCCATTTTTTCCTCGTTTGTTTTGTTTGTTGAGTTTATTTTGGAATGAGTTTGCATTTTACGGGTAGAACATTCTAGCAATGTTACGGATGTTGTGGGTCAATTGTTGAATTGAAGGTGGTGATATGAAAGTCATATATTACTTTGGAAAATTGGAAAAGAAACAACCCAATCATGGAAATACTAATATAAATTAGTTATAAGAACAAGAGTATGTTCTCGAGATGATTATTTTAAAATTGAATGACGGTAACTATATCCTTTCCTTTTATCTATAATACCCCTTTTCAACTGGTACAAGGTGAACATATGTTAAATTCGACCACACTAAAAGACACCCTTCTTGCCAACTGAAAAAGAGTCACTTTTAAGAAAAAAGAATGGAAGAAAAATGTAATTTAAATATCTTGGAAAAAGTAATTTACTCAATTTTAATATCCTAATTTAAAAAATTTTTGCAAAATGCAAAAGGTAATCACAATAAATATGTGATATCAAAATTATTATTGATGAACACGATGAACATGAAATAACCACTTTTACAAAGAACATAATTATATCAAATTTTTTAGCCATTATTAGCCTAATGATAGTTACCATTATCATCTTTAAAAAAGAATTTTAAAATAATCTATTAAATTATCTTTAACAAAGAAAATAATTATGTCAATTTTTTAGAAATTGTCAGGCCCAATGACAGTTACCGTTATCATCTTTAATAAAAAAAGTTTCAATAATCTATTAAATAATATTTTACAAATAAGATAATTATATCAAATTTTTTAGCATTTATTATGCCCAATGATAATTACCGTTATCATCTTTAATAAAGAAAGTTTAAGTAATCTATTAAATTATCTTTTACAAAGAAAATAATTCTATCAAATTTTTTAGCATTTATTAGGCCCAAAAATAGTTACCGTTATGATCTTTAATAAAGAAATTTTCAATAATCTATTAAATTATCTTTTACAAAAAAGATAATTATGTCAAATTTTTTAGCATTTGTTAGTGCCAAAGATAGTTTTTATGATTTTGAATAAAGAAATTTTAACTAATTTATTAAATTATCTTTTACAAAGAAGATAATGATGTCAAATTTTTCAGCATTTCTTAGGCCCAATGATAGTTACCATTATAATCTATAATAAACAAATTTTAAATAATCTATGAAATTATATTTTACAAACAACATAATTATATAAATTTTTTTAGCAGTTATTAGCCCCAAAGATAGTTACCATTATGATCTATAATAAATAAATTTCAAATAATCTATTAAATTATCTTTTATAAAGAAGATAATTATGTCAACTTTTTTAGTATTTTTTAGGCCCAATGGTATTTACCGTTATGATCTTTCATAAAGAAATTTAAAATAATTTATTAAATTATCTTTGATAAAATAAGATAATTATGTCAAAATTTTTAGCATTTATTAGGCCCAATGATAGTTACCGTTATGATATTTAATAAAGAAAGTGTAAGTAATCTATTAAATTATCTTCTCCAAAGAAGATAATTATGTCAAATTTTTTAGTATTTATTAGGCCTAATGATAGTTACCGTTATGATCTTTAATAAAGAAAGTTTAAGTAATCTATTAAATTAACTTTTATGAAGAAGATATTTATGTCAAATTTTTTAGGATTTTCTAGGCCCAATGTTAGTTACTGTTATGATCTTTAATAAAGAAATTTTCAATAATCTATTAAATTATCTTTTATAAAGAAGTTAATTATGTCAAATTTTTTAGCATTTCATAGGCCCAATGATAGTTACCGTTATGATTTGTAATAAAGAAATTTTAAATAATCTATGAAATTATCTTTTACAAACAACATAATTATTCCAATTTTTTTAGAATTTATTAGCCCCAAAGATAGTTACCATTATGATCTCTAATAAATAAATTTCAAATAATCTATTAAATTATCTTTTATAAAGAAGATAATTATGTCAACTTTTTTAGTATTTCTTAGGCTCAATGATAGTTACCGTTATGATCTTTCATAAAGAAATTTAAAATAATCTATTAAATTATCTTTGACAAAATAAGATAATTATGTCAAAGTTTTTAGCATTTATTAGGCCCAATGATAGTTACCGTTATGATATTTAATAAAGAAAGTGTAAGTAATCTATTAAATTATCTTTTCCAAAGAAGATAATTATGTCAAATTTTTTAGTATTTATTTGGCCTAATGATAGTTACCGTTATGATCTCTAATAAAGAAAGTTTAAGTAATCTATTAAATTAACTTTTATGAAGAAGATATTTATGTCAAATTTTTTAGCATTTTCTAGGCCCAATGAGAGTTACTGTTATGATCTTTAATAAAGAAATTTTTAATAATCTATTAAATTATCTTTTACAAAGAAGATAATTATGTCAAATTTTCTAGCATTTCTTAGGCCCAATGATAGTTACCGTTATGATTTGTAATAAAGAAATTTTAAATAATCTATGAAATTATCTTTTACAAACAACATAATTATGCCAATTTTTTTAGCATTTATTAGCCCCAAAGATAGTTACCATTATGATCTCTAATAAATAAATTTCAAATAATCTATTAAATTATCTTTTATAAAGAAGATAATTATGTCAACTTTTTTAGTATTTCTTAGGCTCAATGATAGTTACCGTTATGATCTTTCATAAAGAAATTTAAAATAATCTATTAAATTATCTTTGACAAAATAAGATAATTATGTCAAAGTTTTTAGCATTTATTAGGCCCAATGATAGTTACTGTTATGATATTTAATAAAGAAAGTGTAAGTAATCTATTAAATTATCTTTTCCAAAGAAGATAATTATGTCAAATTTTTTAGTATTTATTTGGCCTAATGATAGTTACCGTTATGATCTCTAATAAAGAAAGTTTAAGTAATCTATTAAATTAACTTTTATGAAGAAGATATTTATCTCAAATTTTTTAGCATTTTCTAGGCCCAATGATAGTTACTGTTATGATCTTTAATAAAGAAATTTTCAATAATCTATTAAATTATCTTTTACAAAGAAGATAATTATGTCAAATTTTCTAGCATTTCTTAGGCCCAATGATAGTTACCGTTATGATTTGTAATAAAGAAATTTTAAATAATCTATGAAATTATCTTTTACAAACAACATAATTATGTCAAATTTTTTAGCATTTATTAGCCCCAAAGATAGTTACCCTTATGATCTCTAATAAAGAAATTTCAATAATCAATTAAATTATCTTTTATAAAGAAGATAATTATGTCATGTTTTTTAGCATTTATTAGGCTCAATGATAGTTATCGTTATCATCGTTAAAAAAGAAATTTAAAATAATCTATTAAATTATCTTTTACAAATAAGATAATTATGTCAAATTTTTTAGCATTTATTAGGCCCAATGATAGTTATCGTTATGATATTCAATAAAGAAAGCGTAAGTAATCTATTAAATTATATTTTACAAACAAGATAATTATGTCAAATGTTTTGGCATTTATTAGGCCAATGATAGTTACCGTTATGATCTTTCATAAAGAAATATTAAATAATCTATTAAATTATGTTTTACAAAAAAAAAATAATTATGTCAAGTTTTTTAACATTTATTATGCCCAATTATAGTTACCGTTATGATCTTTAATAAAGAACTTTTAAATAATTTATTAAATTATCTTTTACAGAGAAGATAATTATGTCAAATGTTTTATCATTTATTAGACCCAGTGATACTCACCTTTATGATCTTTAATAAAGAAATTTCAAATAATCTATTAAATTTTCTTTTATAAAGAAGATAATTATTGTCATATTTTTTTTAAGATTTATTAGACTCAATGATAGTTACCGTTATTATCTTACATAAAGAAATTTAAAATAATCTATTAAATTATCTTTTACAAATAAGATAATTATGTTAATTTTTTTAGCATTTATTAGGCACAATGATACTTACTGTTATGATCTTCAACAAAGAAAGTTTAAGTAATCTATTAAATTATCTTTTATGAAGAAGATATTTATGTCAAATTTTTTAGCATTTATTAGGTCCAACGATAGTTACTATTATGATCTTTAATATAGAAATTTTCAATAATCTATTAAATTATATTTTACAAAGAAGACAGTTATGTCAAATATTTTAGCATTTATTAGCTCAATTATAGTTATTGCTATAATATTTAATAAAGAATTTTTAATTAATCTATTAAATTATGTTTTACAAAGAAGATAATTATGTCAAATTTTTAGCATTTATTAGGCCAATAATAGTTACCGTTATGATGTTCCATAAAGAAATATTAAATTATCTATTAAATTATCTTTTACAAAAAAATAATTATGTCAAGTTTTTACTATTTATTATGCCCAATGATAGCTACTGTGATGATCTTTAATAAAGAAATTTCAAATAATCTATTAAATTGTTTGTTATGAAGAAGATTGTTATTGTCAATTTTTTAGAATTTATTAGGCCCAATGAAAGTTACCGTTATGATCTTTCATAAAGAAATTGAAAATAATCTATGAAATTATCTTCTACAAAGAAGATAATTATGTGAAAATTTTTAGCTTTTATTAGGCCCGATAATAGTTACCATTATGATCTTTCATAAAGAAATTGTGAATAATCTATTGAATTATGTTTTTCAAAGAAGATAATTATGTCAAGTTTTTTATCATTTATTTGGCCAAATGATAGTTACCTTTATAATCTTTCATAAAGAAATTTTAAATAATATATTAAAATATGTATTTCAAAGAAGATAATTATGTCAAGTTTTTTTAGCATTTATTAGGCCCGATGATAGTTACCGTTATCATCTTTCATAAAGAAATATTAAATAATCTATCAAATTATGTTTTACAAAGAAGATAATTATGTCAAGTTTTTTAACATTTATTATGCCTAATAATAGTTACCGTTATGATCTTTAATAAAGAAATTTCAAATAATATATTAAATTATCTTTTACAAAAAAGATCATGACGTGAAAGTTTTTAGCATTTATTAGGCCCAATGATAGTTACCATTATAATATTTCATAAAGAAATTTAAAATAATATATTAAATTATATTTTACGAATAAGATAATTATGTCAAATTTTTTAGCATTTATTAGGCCAACTGATAGTTACCATTATGATCTTTAATAAAGAATGTTTAAGTAATCTATTAACTTGTCTTTTACATAAAGTATAATTATGTCAAATGTTTTAGCTTTTATTAGGCCCAATGATAGTTACCGTTATGATCTTTTGTAATGAAATTTTAAAATAATCCATTAAATTATCTTTTACAAACAAGATAATTATGTCAAATTTTTTCGCATTTATTATGCCCAATCATAGTTACCATCATGATCTTTAAAAAAGAAATTTCAAATAATTTATTAAATTATCTTTCATAAAGAAGATAATTATGTTAACTTTTTTAGTATTTATTAGATCTTACCGTTATGATCTTTAATAAGAAAAATTTTAAATAATCCATGAAATTATCTTTTACAAATTGTGTCAAATTTTTTACCATTATTAGGCCCAATAATGATTACCATCCTGATCTTTAATAAAGAAATTGGAAAATAATCTTTTAAATTATCTTTTACAAAGAAGATAATTATGTCAAATTTTTTCGCATTTGTTAGGCCCAATGATAGTTACCGTTGTGATCTTTAATAAATAAATTTTTTAATAATCTATTAAATTATCTTTTACAAAGAAGATAATTATGTCACATTTGTTAGCATTTACTAGGCCCAATGATAGTTCCTTTATGATCTTTAATAAATAAATCCTAAAAAATATATCGAATTATCTTTTAAAAAGCAGATAATTATGTCAAATTTTTTAGCATTTAGTAGCCAAATTATAGTTAGCGCTATGATTATTCATAAAGAAATTATAAATAATTTATTAAATTATCTTTTACAAAGAAGATAATTATGTCAAATTTTGTAGAAATCATTAGCCCCCATGATAGTTACCATTATAATATTTAATAAAGAACGTTTAAATAATCTAGTAAATTATCTTTTACAAAGAAGATAATTATGTCAAATTTTATAGCATTTATTAGGCCCAATCATAGTTACCATTATGATCTTTAATAAAGAAATTTTAAATAATGTATTAAATTATCTTTTCCAAAGAAGATAATTGTGTCAAATTTGTTCGCATTTATTAGGCCCAACGATAGTTACTGTTATGATCTTTAATAAAAACATTTTAAATAATCTGCTAAATTATCTTTTACAAAGAAGATAATTATATCAAAATTTTTAACAATTATTTAACCTAATGATAGTTACCGTTATGATGCATAATAAAGAACCATTAAATAATCTATTAAATTATTGTTTATAAAAAAGATAATTATTTTATGTTTTTTACCATTTATTTGGTCTAATAATAGTTACCGTTATGATCTTTGATAAACAAATTTAAAATAATATATTAAATTATCTTTCACACAAAAGATAATTATGTCGAATTTTTTAGCATTTATTAGCCCCAATGATAGTTACCGTTATGATCTTTAATAAAAAAAATTTTGAATAATCTATTAAGTTATCTTTTACAAAAAACATAATTATGTCAAAATTTTTATCATTTATGAGGCTCAATAATAGCTACCTTTATGATCTTTAATAAAAAAACTTTAATTATCTTGTACAAACAAGATAATTATGTCAAATTTTTTAGCATTTATTAGACCAGTGATAGTTACTGTTATGATCTTTAATAAAAAAACTTTAAATAATCTATTAAATTATCTTTTACAAAAATATAATTAAGTTAAATTTTTTAGGCCCAATGATAGTTACCGTTATGATCTTTAATAAAGAACTTTTTGAATAATCTATTAAATTATCTTTTACAAAAAAGATAATTATGTCAAATTTGTTAACTTTTATTAGGCCAATGAGAGTTCCGTTATGATCTTTAATAGAGAAATTTTAAATAATCTATTAAATTATCTTTTACAGAGAAGATAGTTATATCAAATTTTTTAGCAATTATTATGTCCAATGATAAGTACTGTTATGATCTTTAATAAAAAAATTTTGAATGATCTATTAAATTATCTTTTACAAACAAGATAATTATTTCAAATTTTTTAGCATTTATCAAGTCCAATGATAGTTACCATTATGATTTTTAATAAAGAAATTTTAAATAATCTATTAAATCATCTTTTATAATGAAGATAATTATGTCAAATGTTTTACCATTTGTTAATCTCAATAATAGTTACCGTTATGATATTTCATAAAGAAATTTTAAATAATGTATTAAATTATCTTTTACAAAGAAGATAATTATGTCAAAATTTTTAGCATTTATTAGGCTCAATGACAGTTACCGTTATGATCTTTAATAAAGAAATTTTTGAATAATCTATTAAATTAGGTTTTACAAAGAAGGTAAGTATGTCAAATTTTTAGCATTTATTAGGCCAAATGATAGTTAGCGTTATTACCTTTAATAAAGAAACATTAAATAATCTATTAAATTATCTTTTACAAAGAAGATAATTATGTCAAAATTTTTAGTATTTATTAGGCTCAATGATAGCTACCGTTACAATCTTTAATAAAAAAATTTTAAATAATCTATTAAATTATCTTTTACGAAGAAGATAATTATGTCAAATTTGGTAGCATTTATTAGGCTCAATATTAAAATATGTAAAAAAAAGTAATTTTAGAAAATAAAAAAACATAAATGTGAAAAATTATGTTCCAAAATAATTTAAAATGTGTAAAAAAATAATAAAAATTTCATATAATTTAAAAAGGTAGTACTTAAAAATAAAAAAATTATGTGAAAAATAATTTTAAAAATTTTAAATGAGTATAAAAAATTGATAATATTTTGACAATACAAATAATGCTTTTAAAATAATTAAGAAAATTTTGGTTGATGTAAAATGATAATGTTTTAAAAAATAAAAAATTTAAATTTGAAACAATATTGTTGAAAAAATTTAAATGAGCAGAAAATAATATAAAAAAGATTATGAAGAATAAGGAAAAACAATATTTTTTTTTAAAAAATAAAAAAAAATCAATGTAAAGAATAATATGAGTGATAAATTTAAATGTGTAAGAAAATATGTAAATTTTGTTATTTTAAAAAATATAAAGTAAATTAGAAAAATTATATTGCAAAATAGCTGTAAATGTATAGGAAAATAATTAAAAAAAGTAATGTTTTAAAACGGTAAAAAGTTTGATATGAAAAAATAATGTTGAAAAGGAAGTTTAAATGGGTAGAAAAATAATTTTAAAAAGTTTATATAATACAAAATAAATAATGTTAAAAAATATTTGATGTGAAGAATAATGTTAAATAATAAATTTAATTGTGTAGAAAAATATAAAAAAAATTATTTTTAAAAAATAAAAAGTTAGATATGAAAAATCTGTCACAAAATAACTTTAAGTGTATAAAATAATAATTAAAAAATAAATATTGCGAAAAAGATAATGTTTTAAAAATAGAAATTTTTTGTGCAAAAATAAGGTTAAATTTTTTTTAACATGACTAAAAAGGTTTATAAAATACAAATATTTTAAATAAAATGAGTAAAAAGGTAATGCTTTATCCGTCTATTGTTATATTAAAAGATTCGCCTAAAACAGTTATATTAAAATTATATTATTAAATTAAATATAATTATTAAACAATGTAATAAATATACATTAAATAGAGTTAACCTTTAACTTAATAAACAAATTTGAAAATAAGATGTCAACTTAACTTTCTTTTCGCGGTTAAACGTCAATTTAATATATTTCTATTATTTACATTTAGATTACAAATATGTCTATTAAAACTATTTTAAATAAGTATTTTAAATGAATTATTATATATAAATTAATTTAAATTTCAGGAAAATATTATTATAGTTCTCTAAAATAAAAAATGTACATTTTTGTTTCCTCAAAATAAATTTATACATTTTTTTTCATCAAATATGCACTTTTTTGTTCTTCAACTAATTTAGATAATCTTTTTATGCAAAAAAAAAAAAAGTTATATTAAATAACACTTTCAAACCTAAAAGGTGATATTAAAACATTTTAAAATTAAATGAACAAGAGAATATAAAAAATTTAGGAGACAAATTGACCATTTCATATTGTATGAAAGAAAAATATATTTGTTTCCTAAAATTAACTATATAATTAAACATAATTTTTAATCCTTATTATTTTCTTTAAATTTTATTAAATTTTTTTTATTTTAAAAAAATATTTTTTTATTATTTAGTTTTAATTATCATATTTATTATGATATACTACGTTTGTCCCTGATTATCAAACAGTGTAAACTAATATGAAAAAATTAGTAAATTTAGAATGATAATATTAAATTTGTTATGTAAATTAATATTTTAAATTTTAAATAATAGAAATATAGATAAAGTTAAAAGAGTGGTATTTAATCATATGAATTAAAATTAACTAGGTATTTTAGAAGCAATAATTAATGAAAACCAATCTTTCATATAAGAAATGCTAACAATGCATTTTTTCTTACAAACTTTTAGTAAATTGTTAAAATTTATCATTAATGACTATTAATTTTTTTAATTTTTAATAAATTTCAACTGAAATAGTTTTCAAATAAGTGTATTATTTGTTTTTGGATATATAAATATTAGTTGTTACGCTGTTAGTTTAGAATGAGTATATGGTTAACACTCCATAATCTTAAAGTATTATATTGTAATTAGACATAGAGATTATATATTATATATAATTATTAAATTGTGTAGTAATTAGTTTTTATTTAATAATATATTTTAAATATAGATAGTCTGATGAAATATCACATTTATTAAACATATATCAAGATTTTAAAACAAAACAATTATGTTTGTTATTAACATAAACAAAAGAAATCTATCTTATTCTATAAAATAATTAAGAATTAATTAACTTTGTCACATTTTATGTTAGTTTGGGATTTAGTCACATTCAGGTTCTTTCCCATAAAACTCGACATTATTCTGCAGGTATTGAACTCGAGTTTTTTTACCATTCAGGGTGTATTGACGACTAAGTTATATCTATTAGATATTAAGTGTTTGTTTTTTCAACAGTTTTATAAAACCGTTTTCAGTATTTTAGTATTTAAAAACTAAATACTCTTTTTGGTAGCATTATCTAAAAACAGTTTTCAAAAATAGTTTTGGTTCTTTAGTTTTTAAAAACTAAAAAACAGAAACAGTTGGAAGTAGTTTTGTTTTTTAGTTCCTAATTTTTGTTTTGAAAACTCAAAATACAATCAAAATATGTTGTTCTTTGCTTTTCATTAATGAATATAAACGAGTTTTCCCATTTTTACATCTTCAGAACAGTTTTCAAATAACATTTATCTTGAAAACAATTTTCAAATATCTTTTCTTCCCGAAAACAGTTTTTAAAAACTAATCTTGAAAACTCTTTTCAAAAACTAAAAAACAAAACAACATCAATCAAGCCTAACAATGTTGCTAATGCTCCCCTAAATACAAGTGAAAAAGCAACCAAGATTATGACCAAAAATTTAAGCAGCAGTCTACTTTCTTCATGAACTACTTCGAAATTGAAATAACTATTAACATTCCAACTTACAGAATGACCTTAATAACAATAATAATAAAACGATACGGAGATGTATACAAAGGATAATTCCATTGAAGATATGGAAGAAAAGTGAAGACAAAACCCATAATCATAATTTCTTTGAAACATAAGGCTTAACGAATAAGTTAAATAGGAGAATGAAACTTAAAACCTTTCTAAATGGCCTCATAATTAACACCGTTTAATTTATTTTAAGAGACAAACTTAAAATCTTTCCAAACATCCCATAATTAACATGATATCACTTATTTTAAGAGATAAGTTGTACCATTGTTGCAACTTACAGAATGGTCTTAATAATAATAATAAAACCAGGAAGAGATGTATACCAAAACAAAACGTATGGCAACATAAAAAAATTACAAGAGATGTCTTTGAAATAACCAAACACAACTAGTATGAAATAGCAAAAATTTATAGTAGCATAAAAAGATGGCAAAATATGTCTCTAAAATAACAAAACACAATTGATATGAAATAACAAAAAATTATGGTAGCATAAAAAATGTTCTCATAAAATAAGTGATTTACCATTCTATGGGATATCATGTTAATTATGGGATGTTTGGAAAGATTTTTAAGTTTGTCTCTTAAGGTATTGAACTCAAGTTTTTTACCATTCATCGTGTATTGTTGATTAAGTTATACCTATTAGATGTTTACATGCTAGTTAAACAATCCATAACAATAAAAATGATTTTTATTTGTTGTAGAACATTTTGTTAACAATGTTGCTAATGCTCCCCTATTACAATCTAAAAAGAACCCAACTCAATCATTTTGGCTTGGATTGGGTCATCCGGTCATCCAACCCAATAAACACCCCTAGGTGTCACATTTTAGAGATGTCAGCCTAGGATTAAAATGAAATAATTAGTAATTAATTAACTTTGTCACATTTTAAAGATGTCAGCTTGATATTTGGTCACATTCATGTTCCTTTCCATAAACTCAACATGTGTATTCTTAAGGTATTGTACTCAAGGTTTTTACCATTCAGCGTGTATTGTTGATTAAGTTATACCTATTAGATGTTTACATGCTAGTTAAACAATCCATAACAATAAAAATTATTTTTATTTGTTGTAGAACATTTTGTTAACAATGCTGCTAATGCTCCCCTAAATACAGGTGAAAAAGCAAGCAAGATTATGACTCAAAATTTAAGCAGCAACTTCCTCTCTCTATGAACTACTTCGAAATTGAAGTAACTATTAGCATTCCAACTTACAGAATGACCTTAATAACAATAATAATAAAACAAGATATAATTGTATACAAAAGACAATTCCATTGAAGATATGGAAGAAAAGTGGAGAAAACCTATAATCATAATTTCTTTGAAACATAAGGCTCAACAAATAAGGTAAATAGGAGAATGAAACTTAAAACCTTTCTAAATGGCTTCATAATTAACACCATTTAATTTATTTTAAGAGACAAATTTAAAATCTTTTCAAACAGCCCATAATTAACACGATTTCACTTATTTTAAGATATAAGTTGTATCGCAACTTACAGAATGGTCTTAATAACAATAATAAAACCAGGCAGAGATGTATAGCAAAACAAAACGTATGGCAGCATAAAAAAAATTACAAGTGATGTCTTTGAAATAACAAAACACAATTAGTATGAAATAGCAAAAAAATTATAGTAGCATAAAAGATAGCAACATATTTCTCTAAAATAAAAAAACACAATTGATATGAAATAATAAAAAATTATGGCAGCTTAAAAAATGCCAAGAGAAGTCTCTAAAAACCATAAGCAACCCAGTGTTGTGGACTTGTATCTCTATATATTCTAACTTAGATTTTCAATCATTAATTGTATAAATTATGATAGATCTTTTCCCCATTTTTTTTCTCATTTGTTTTGTTTATTGAGTTTATTTTGGAATGAGTTTGCATTTTACAGGTAGAACTTTCTAGCAGTTTTCCAGATGTTGTGGGTAAGAAAATGGGTGGCAAATACTGAATTAGATCATTGGAATTTAAGATTCTCGATTGTTGAATTGAAGGTGGTGCTACAAAAATCATATGTGCTAATTGAATGTTAAACTATGACAAGTTACGAAAATTGGAAAAGAAATAAATCAATCATGAAAATACTGATAGAAATCAGTTATAAGAACAAGAGCATGTTTTTATTTAATAACATATTTTTAATATAGATAATCTAATGAAATATCACATTTATTAAACACATTAAGATTTAAAACGTAATAATTATGTTTGTTATTAACCTAAAAAAAGAAATTTATCTTATTTTGCAGGTTTAAATAGGGGTGTTCACGATAACAATATTTTAATAACAAAGTGTGTAAGATATAGTGTGTTGTTAGCATTTCTGATTAATTATTTTTTATAAAAGATTGATTTTTATTAATTATTGCTTCTAAAATACCTAGTTAATTTCAATTCATATAATTAAATACCACTATTTTAACTTTATCTATATTTCTACTATTTAAAATTTTAAAATATTAATTTAAATTACAAATTTAATACTATTATTCTAAATTTACTAATTTTTTAATATTAGTTTACACTGTTTTATAATTAAGGACGAACGTAGTATATAATAATAAATATGGTAATTAAAATTATAAATAAAAAATTCCTTTTTTTTTTAAAACAGAATTTTTTTAATAAAATGTTAAGAAAATAATAAGGATTAAAAAGGTTTTTTTTATTATATAGTTAATTTTAGCAAGTAAATATATTTTTCTTTTATCTAAAATATGAAATGGACAATTTATCTCCTGAGTTTTTGTATATGTTGTTGGTTGTTAAATTTTAGAATGTTCTAATATCACCTTTTAGGTGTTTTAGTGTTATTTAATATATATTTTTCTTTGCATAAAAAGATTATCTGAATTACTTGAAGAGCCCAAAGTGTATATTTCATGGACAAAACTATATGAATTTATTTTGAGAGAATAAAAATGTACATTTTATATTTTAGAGGAACTATAATAATATTTTCCTAAAATTTAAATTAATTTATATACAATAATTCACTCAAAATACTTGCTTAAAATAATTTTACTAGACATATTTGTAACCTAAATGTAAATAAGAGAAATATATTCAATTGAACTTTAACCGTGAAAAGAAAGTTAAGTTGACATCTTATTTTTAAATATGTTTATTCAGTTAAAGCTTAACTCTATTATTTAATGTATAGTTATTAAAAGAAAGTTAAGGTTAATGTTTACAGTAGCATATATTAGTTGTTGGAGCATGAATGTACCTCTGTTCTCATAGAATTTGTATAGTATGACGTTCACATTCTGTTTAGTGGTTCTTTCATGTTCACCGTGTGCATTAATAATAATTTTGTATCACATATTTGTTGTAATTGCCTTTTGTGTTTAGCTAACATTTTTTTTTTTTAATTAGGATATTAAAATTGAGTAAATTAATTTTTCTAAGATATTTAAGTTACATTTTTCTTCCATTCTTTTTTCTTAAAAGGGACTCTTCTCTAGTTGGCAAGAAGGGCCTCTTCTAGCATGTCAAGTTTAGCATATGTTTACCTTATACCAATTGAAAAGTCGTACCATAGGTAAAAGGAAAAGATATAATTACCATTATTCAATTTTAAAAGTATCATCTTGAGAACATGCTCTTGTTCTTATAACTTATTTCTATTAGTATTTTCATGATTGATTTATTTCTTTTCCAATTTTCGTAACTTGTCATAGTTTAACATTCAACCAGCACATATGACTTTCGTAGCACCACCTTCAATTCAACAATTGAAAGTCTTAAATTGCAATGACCCAATTTAGTATTCGCCATACATTTTCTTACCCACAACATCTGTAATACTGCTAGAAAGTTCTAACCATAAAATGCAAACTCATTCCAAAATAAACTCAACAAAAAAAAAAACAAATGAGGAAAAAAATGGGGAAAAGATCTATCATAATTTATACAATTAATAGATCGAAAATCTAAATTAGAATATATAGAGATACAAGTCCATAATATTGGGTTGGTTATGGTTTTTATAAACATCTCTTGACATTTTTTATGCTACCATAATTTTTTGTTATTTCATATTGATTGTGTTTTGTTATTTTAAAGACATATTTTGCCATCTTTTTATGCTACTATAAATTTTTGCTATTTCACACTAGTTGTGTTTGGTTATTTCAAAGACATCTCTTGTAATTTTTTTATATTGCCATATGATATGTAATTTTGAGTCATAATCTTGCTTATTTTTACACCTGTATTTAGTGGAGCATTAGCAGCATTGTTAACAAAATGTTCTACAACAAATAAAAATCACACACGTTGAGTTTATGGAAAAGAACATGAATGTGACTAAATCTCAAGCTGACATCTTTAAAATGTGACAAAGTTAATTAATTACTAATTATTTCATTTTAATCCTAGGCTGACATCTCTAAAATGTGACACCTAGGGGAGTTTATTGGGTTGGATGACCGGATGACCCAATCCAAGCCAAAGCGATTGAGTTGGGTTCTTTTTAGATTGGGTGAAACTCAACCCAACCTGATCAAATCCAATCCTTATGGGTTGGATGACATATTCAGTGAGTTAAACTGAGACTCAACCTAACCCAACCCAATAATAATATTATATTTATTATTTATTATTTTAAATCAAAAAAATATCTTTGATAGTTTACTTTATAACTCCTAAGCTGAGATTGTTATGCCCTAAGGCAAGCACTCTGCACCAGAAGGACACACCCCCATTCCAACTAGTTAATGTTTATTGGTAAATAAAAAACCAATAATGAACTCTCAGTCAATAGTTTAAACTCTTCTGAGAATTGCTTCTTAACACTATTAGAGCCAATAATTTAATGTTTATTTTTATGTTCAACAATGATATATTATATTCTTTCAAAAAAATATCCTAAAAATATATAAAAAAGCTCTTTTAAACATTAAATTTATTCTTTAAAAAATATCTTTTAAAATGGTAACTAAATTAACCCAACTCAATCCAACCTCTTCAATGGCAGGTTGGGTTTAATGAGAAAAAAATAAAAACCCAACCTAACCCAATAAGTTGTGATTGAGTTAGGTCTTAGGTTTGTCTAAACACGACCCACCCAACCCGTGAACACCCCTAGTCAAGCTTGCAGAATAAGATAAATTTCTTTTCTTTAGATTAATAATAAACATAATTATTTTGTTTTAAAATATTGATACGTGTTTAATAAATGTGATATTTCATTAGACTAACTATATTAAAAATATATTATTAAATAAAAACTAATTACTACACAATTAAATAATTACATATAATATATAATATATAATCTTTGTATCTAATTATAATATAATATTTTAATATTATGAAATGTTAGCGATATGCTCATTCTAAACTAACACAATAACAACTCGTATTTATATTTCCAAAAACAAACAATACACATATTATAAAACTATTTCAGTTGATATTTTTTAAAAGTTATAAATTAGAAGTCGCTAATCATAAATTTTAACCACTTACGAAGAGTGTGTAAGAAAACGTGTGTTGTTAGCATTTCTGATTAGGTATTTTTAGAAAAGATTGATTTTCATTCATTATTGCATCTAAAATACCTAGTTAATTTTAATTCATATAATTAAATACCACTATTTTAAATTTATCTATATTTCTATTATTTAAAATTTAAAAATACTAATTTACATAAAAAATTTAATATTATTATTCTAAATTTACTAATTTTTTAATATTAGTTTAGACTGTTTTATAATTAGGGACGAACGTAGTATATAATAATAAATATGGTAATTAAAATTATACAATAAAAAAATCCTTTTTCTAAAACATAAAAAAAATTTAATAAAATGTTAAGAAAATAATAAGGATTAAAAAGGATTTTTTAATTATATAGTTAATCTTAGCAAGCAAATATATTTTTCTTTTATCTAAAATATGAAATGGACAATTTATCTCCTGATATTTTGTATGTTTTGTTGGTCATTTAATTTTAAAATGTTCTAATATCACCTTTTAGGTGTTTTATTGTTATTTAATATATTTTTTTCTTTGTATAAAAAGATTATCTAAATTACTTGAAGAGCAAAAAATGTATATTTCATGGAGAAAAACTGTATGAATTTATTTTGAGAGAACAAAAAGGTACATTTTATATTTTAGAGGAACTATAACAATATTTTCCTGAAATTTAAATTCATTGATATATAATAATTCACTTAAAATACTTGCTTAAAATAGTTTTAGTAGACATTTGTAACCTAAACCTAAATACGAGAAATATATTCAATTGAACTTTAACCATGAAAAGAAAGTTAACATCTTATTTTCAAATATGTTTATTAAGTTAAAGCTTAACTCTATTATTTAATTTATAGTTATTAAAAGAAAGTTAAGGTTAATGTTTACAGCAACATATATTAGTCGTTGGAGCATGAGTGTACCTATGTTCTCGTAGAATTTGTATAGTATGAAGTTCACGTTCTTCTTAGTGGTTATTTCATGTTCACTATGTGCATTAATAATAATTTTTATATCACATATTTATTGTGATTGCCTTTTGCGTTTAGCTAACATTTTTTTAAAATTAGGATATTAAAATTGAGTAAATTACTTTTTCTAAGATATTTAAATTACAGTTTTCTTCCATTCTTTTTTTCTTAAAAAGGATTCTTCTCCAGTTAGCAAGAAGGGCGTCTTCTAGCATGGTCAATTTTAATATATGTTCACCTTGTACCAATTGAAAAGTGGTACCATAGATAAAAGGAAATGATATAATTACCGTCATTCAATTTTAAAAGTATCATCTCAAGAACATGCTCTTATTCTTGTCATTGGGTTTCTATTAACATTCAACAAGCACATATCAATTTCATATCACCACCTTCAATTCAACAATTGACCCACATCATTTGTGATACTGCTATAAAGTTCTACTCGTAAAATGCAAACTCATTCCAAAATAAACTCCACAAGCAAAACAAACGAGGAAAAAATGAAGAAAAGATCTATCGTAATTTATACAATTAATAGATCCAAAATCTAAATCAAAATATATAGAGATACAAGTCCATAAAATTGGGTTGCTTCTCATTTCAGAGCCATCTCTTGGTATTTTTTATGTTGCCATAATTTTTTTTTATTTCATATCGATTGTGTTTTATTATTTTAGAGACATATGTTTCCATTTTATGTTGCTATAAATTTTGGCTATTCATATTAGTTATGTTTTGTTATTTCAAATATATCTCTTGTAATTTTTTTTCCTTCCATACGTTTTGTTTTGCTATGCATCTCTGTCTCGTTTTATTATTATTATTAAGGTCATTCTGTAAGCTGCAACAATACAACTTATCTCTTAAAATAAATGAAATCGTGTTAATTATGGGTTTTTTGGAAATTTTTAAGTTTGTATCTTAAAATAAGTTAAATGGTGTTAATTATGAAGCCATTTAGTTTGTTTTAAGTTTCATTCTCCTATTTTTCCTTATTTGTTAAGCCTTATGTTTCAAAGAAATTATGATTATGGGTTCTCTCTTTACTTTACTTTCATATCTTCAATGGAATTGTCCTTTGTATACATCTCCATATCATTTTACTATTATTGTTATTAAGGTCATTCTGTAAGTTGGAATGCTAATAATTATTTCAATTTCGAAGTAGTTCATGAAGAGAGGAAGTTGTTGCTTAAATTTTGAGTCAGAATGTTGCTTGCTTTTTCACTTGTATTTAGAGGAGTATTAGCAACATTGTTAGGGCTTGATTGGTTTCATTTTGTTTTTTAGTTTTTGAAAAGAGTTTTCAAGAATAGTTTTCAAAAACTGTTTTCGGGATGAAAAGAAAAGAAAAACTTGTTTGGTAAATTTTATTTGAAAACTATTTTGAAGATGTAGAAATGGAAAAACTTGTTTATATTTATTAAAATCTCATTAATGAAAATAAAATAACAACATATTCTGATTGTATTTGAAGTTTTCAAAACAAAAATACAAAACTCAAAAAGCAAAATTACTTTTGAATGTTCATGTTTTTTAGTCTTTAGAAACTAAAAAACCAGAACTATTTTCTAAAACTGTTTTAAGAAAATACTACCCGAACGAGTTTTTTAGTTTTTAAATACTAAAAAAAGATTTATAAAATTATTGTCAAACAAGCACTTAATGTCTAATAGTTATAACTTAGTCGATAATACATCCTGAATGGTAAAAAACTCAAGTTCAATACCTGTAGATTAACATTGAGTTTTATCGAAAAGAACCTGAATGTGACTAAATCTCAAGCTAACATCTCTAAAATGTGACAAAGTTAATTAATTCCTAATTATTTCATTCTAATCTATAGTTGACATCTCTAAAATGTGACACCAACAGAATAAGATAGATTTCTTTTGTTTAGGTTAATAGCAAACCTAATTATTTTTTTAAAAAATCTTGATATATGTTTACTAAATGTGATATTTCAATAGACTATCTATATTTAAAATATATTGTTAAATAAAAACTAATTATTACACAACTTAATAATTATATATAATATATTATCTCTATGTCTAATTACAATATAATATTTTAAGATTACGGAGTGTTAACCATATACTCATTCTAAACTAACATAATAACAACTAATATTTATATATCCAAAAACAAACAATTCACTCATTCTAAAACTATTTCAATTGAAATTTATTGAAAATTAAAAAATTAATAGTCATTAATGATAAATTTTAATCACTTACGAAGTGTTTGTAAGAAAAAATGCATTGTTAGCATTTCTTATTAATTATTTTTTTATAAAAGATTGGTTTTCATTAATTATTGCTTCTAAAATAGCTAGTTAATTTTAATTCACATGATTAAATACCACTCTTTTAAATTTATCTATATTTCTATTATTTAAAATTTAAAAATATTAACTTACATAACAAATTTAATATTATTATTCAAAATTTACTAATTTTTTAATATTAGTTTACACTGTTTTATAATTGAGACGAATGTAGTATATAATAATAAATATGGTAATTAAAACTATACAATAAAAAATTATTTTTCTAAAAATAAAAAAATTTAATAAACTTTTAAGAAAATAATAAGGATTAAAAATAATTTTTTAATTATATAGTTAATTTTAGCAAATAAATATATTTTTCTTTCATCTAAAATATGAAATGGTCAATTTTTCTCCTAAGTTTTTCATCTAAAAATGTATAAATTTATTTGAGGGAACAAAAAATCTACATTTTATATTTTAGAGGAACTATAATAATATTTTTCTCAAATTTAAATTAATTTATATACAATAACTCACTTAAAATACTTATTTAAAATATTTTAAATAAACATATTTGTAACCTAAATGTAAATAAGAGAAATATACTAAAGTGACCTTTACCCATGAAAAGAAAGTTAAGTTGACATCTTATTTTTAAATATGTTTATTAAGTTAAAGCTTAACTCTATTATTTAATATATAATTATTATTTAATAATTATATTTAATTTAATAATATAATTTTAATATAACTTTTTTAGGCTAATCTTTTAATATAGCAAGCTGGATGAAACATTACCTTTTTACTCATTTTATTTAAAATATTTGAATTTTATAAACCTTTTTACTCATGTTAAAAAAAATTTTAACATTATTTTTACACAAAACTTTTTCTATTTTTAAAACATTAGCTTTTTCGAATTATTTATTTTTTAATTATTATTTTATCCACTTAAATTTTTTTGGACAGATTTTTCATATCTAACTTTTTATTTTTTAAAAATATTTTTTTAATATTTTTCTACACAATTAAATTTATTATTTAACGTTTTTCTGCGCATCAAATTTTTTATTTTTTTAACTTTACTTATTTTGTATTATATAAACCTTTTAAAATTATTTTTTACTCATTTAAACTTCCTTTTCATCATTATTTTTTCATATTCAACATTTTACCTTTTCAAAACATTACTATTTTCAATTATTTTCCTATACATCTACAGTTATTTTGCAATATAATTTTTATAATTTAATTTTATATTTTTTAAAATAACAATATTTACATATTTTCTTACACATTCAATTTTTTTAGTCATATTATTCTTTACATTGATTTTTTTTTAAACAAATATTGTTTTTCCTTATTCTTCATATTGATCTTTTTTATATTATTTTATACTCATTTAATTTTTTTCAACATTATTTTTTAAAATTGAACTTTTTTTTATTTTTTAGAACATTATCATTTTACATTATCCAAAATTTTCTTAATTATTTTAAAAACATTATTTGTATTATCCAAATATTATCATTTTTTATACTCATTTAAAATTTTTAACATTATTTTTCACATAATTTTTTTATTTTTAAATACTACCTTTTTAAATTATCTGAAATTTTTATTATTTTTTTACACATTTTAAATTATTTTGGAACATAATCTTTTCATATTTACGTTTTTTTATTTTCTAAAATTACTTTTTTTACATATTGGTTTATATTTACTCTCCAACATTTTTCTTCACATTGAATTTTATTTATTTTTTTACACTATATAAACCTTTACATTTTTTTAAAACATAGAAACTAAACGTTAGAAAATTTATCAATAAATTTTTAAAAAGTAAAATTAAAAAAGAAAATGCGGACATATAAATTGACAGAGCACTCTTCTTATCATTCAAAAGAGAGAAACAAATTAAAGAAAGAAGAGCTTTGTGCGTTGAGTCCTACTCCGAGTGAGTGCCACCGCAAGAACTCATCGTCGTCGCGCTGGAACGACTCAAAATTGAAGAGCTTTCTATGTGCCACCCCGTCTTCACGGTAGCTCCCACGCCGGAGCAAATCTCTGTCTGTGCGAACCACGTCAAGTGCCGTCAAACAACACAACTCCACTGTTCGATTCTTTGTTAGTACTGGACTCAGGTAGGAGATGAAGAAACTTCTATGTAAGAATCTTTTTCTTTTTTCTTTTCTCTTTCTTCATTGTTTGTTCTTTCTTTCTCAATTGACATGCATTGATTCTTCTTTGTGTACAGCGCCATGTTAGGATCTTTTTCTATGCATTTTCAAGTGGTGGCAAAGGACAGAAGGAAAGGGTATAGTTACTGCCGTCAACAACGCTTTCAATTTTAATCGAACCGGCTGTTGCGTTGTTATACACAGTAAGTTTAGCTTTCTTTTATCCTTTTTAAATGCCAAAATTTGAGATTATAATTTTTAACACGGTTTTCGAATTCTCTTATTGACTCAAGAATCACTTTGTCTTAATCTCTGAATTATTGATATGTTGTTTTAGTATATTAATTATCAGTTTTCTTTGATAGCACTCTTTGACACTAGTAATAGAACTACTGCCAAAATAAATTTAAAAGTTTTTTGTTATGACTTTTTCTGTTTGACTTCATCAAATCATAATGTTACAGTTTTAAAAAAAAATTGTCTTAATATTCCATTCTGTTCATTATTGTGAAAAACATGTTCCATGTTGTGATAATGTGGTATCCTTGCCGAGAGACATCTCTATTCAATTTCCAGGTGATCCTATATTAGAGTTAAAAAAAAATCAGTTTGTTACTGTGTTAAGATACTGTTAAAAAAGGAGGCTAAGAATCATTGGATATCAAAAAATCAGAGAAATATTTTCTGCTCCCCCTCCTGGAACTTGTATCATGGGATTCATCACAAAATAATCATCTCCATCTTTCATTCTTAGATTAGAAAAAGGAACTTCAATTGTCTGATTTATACAACTTCAATTGTATTATGTGATGTTTCCTGCTTTCACGTTTGTATATTGTATGTATAAAATAATAATATGTATATTTTACTGAGATTTTGCCATTTCTGAGTGACGTGAGATATAGATAGATCACTTCATTAGGAAAGAAATGAATGAGCTAATCATAATGAAAGGAACTCTAAATCAAATGCAGTGTTGATGCTATCAATGAAATGCTCAAAAAGCTTAGGCATTATCAACGGGAAATGCAACATTGCCTAATTGTGATTTTTGCAAGCTAAGCTATAATCAATTTATTATTATAACTAGATTAAGATGCCACATCCCCTTCTGTCCCTCTGCATCTACGCCTACCATTGCAGCCATTGAATGCATCTCATATCTTAATATCAACATCCTTTAGTTTCTTCATCTACTTCTCCCTCTGTATCTTCATCTACTTCTTTCCATACTCAAGAACTCCATTCTATGCAATTTTCTATTTTATGGCTTAACATTTTGATTTTCATCTTATTTTGGAGGATGATTACATTTGACAACACAATCAAAACAAAAAAAAAAGAGCTTTAATATTTTGTACCATCCTACCCTAATACATAAATTAAATACTCTTAGTCCTTAAGTTTCTATAAAATCAACTATTTTCAAAGCATATCTTATTAATTAAAAAAGTAAAAACTATAAGGGGTCATCTTCAGGAGATTTTCTCTCCAGCAAAAATTTTAACCACCTGTTTTATTCTCTCTTTCTTTATAACAATGTAATAATTAGTTAACAAGATTTTACATAACGTTAGCCAAAAACAAAATTATTAGATAGTTCTATACAACTGTATCCAATATCCATATTCTCAAGTCAATATCTATATCTATATGACATGCTAGATATGTTTCAAGCGGCTAATACCATCTCTAGTAATAAATATGTCAATGCAGCAGTCTTGTGTAGTAAAATTACCGGGCTATAATTATCAATGCAGCATAAACTTCAGTGAAAAGTTTAATCATCCTAATTTGTAAAATAGTACAATTTTTGCTGGGAGAAATATATCCTGAAAATGACAGCTTACTTGTATAACGAAATATTCTTTTCAAAGGCCATGCACTTACATTATATGATTTATGAGATCGCCTATTGTACGATTGCTACTTACTTATAATTATATAACAAAGCCATTATGTTGTAGCATTCCTTCTATTTATAGATTCTTGTTTGTGTACAGCTGCGATGTTAGAATCTCTTTCTATGCATTCTCTTGACTGATGTTGATTTGATTGTTAATAATAAATTCTTGGTCATCATTCTTTATTTAGTAAAGAATGAAATAGAGAGATTGCCAATGTGTTTTGCTAATAATTCTGTGGGATGTTGATTTTGAAGATGAATAAAGTATCTTTGCCATTTGTAAATCACTTAAGTAGGAAAGTTTTATGCATTCCATGTTTCTACTCTTAGTTTATGAGGGTGCATTCTTGGTTATCTCTAGTTTTCACCTTCTTTAATGGATGAACGATGTGATTTAAGAAAGTTGCAATACATTATTGAGTTTATGTGTGCTAAATGTTATTTATGATTCATAGTACATCTAGATTATCACTATTGTGAATTTTTAAGGTATGATGTTTGGAGATGGTTATATAAAATCCAGGTATAATATACGGAGCTTATCAAGGAATAAACCACATAGTGAAAACTTATATTAGGTCCCTTTTTTTTGTCCTTTTTATTTTTATTTAAAATACCACTTATAACAAATTAAAAATTTCGATGGTTGATGCGACGAGTTAGTCAGGCTTATGAACTTGACGAGTATAAAAAGAAAACTAGTGTGACATCTACTAGAGTTTGTGAAATACAAACATAGCCTTAGTATTGCAGTTTTTCCTACTAGAAAGCACACGATGAATTTTCATGGCAAGCAGTGCTTTCATCCAATACATCTCAAATTTTCTAAAACTCATCCATTATTGCAGACTCTTAGACACCACCAGAGACCCCTTGCACCCCAATATCCGTGCAGGTGCTATTTCCAAGTGGCAACAGACAAAAGGAAAGGATACAGTTACCGTGATTCAATTTTAAATGAACCAGGTGCTTTGTTGTTATACCCGGTAAGTTTAACTTCCTTTGATATTTTTTAAATGCCAAAATTTTAGATTATAATTTTTTAACATGGTTTTCTTTTATTGGATCAAGAGTCTCTTTTGTCTTAATCTTTGAATTATATGTTGTTTAGTTGACAAGTAGTATATCTGTCCTTTTGGGCTATTGGTAGTATTATTTCAATAAATTAACCATAACCAATAAATAATCATATCTGGAAATAGTTATATAATTTATTATAAGCAGTCACCATTACAAATAATCGGTTATATAAACAGTTATACATTTATAACTAGTTACATAATGGAATATATAAATAACTGGTTATTTAACTAGTTATTTTATCAATAACCAATTAAATAATCAATTTTGTAAAATAAGATTATTCTTAAAATTGTGTTTTTTACTTAATATGTTTCTCACATGGATGTGTTGTAACACCCTAGTTTCTATAATTTATTATTTGTATGTTTTACATGTATTAAATATTTTATAAGATTATTAGTGACAAATCTAATGTGGTTTTATTCAAAATAAATAAATAAAATATATATTTCAAGTTTAGAAATAGAAATTACTTCATACATTTTAACTATTTTTTAACAATATTGTATAGGAACTGTTATAACAACAACAATAATAAAGTAAAAAGAAAATAAAATATGCAAAATTCTACAAATTAAGTCTTATATTTAGACACCTAATTAGTCATGTGATGAAATTAACTAGATATTTTTATATATGTCCTGAATTCTCTGATTGTGTTTTAATTAATAAAATAAAATAAATAAATAAGCTTATTAAATTAAAAAGAGTCAGCGAGAGTTTTTTTATATATATGTGTATAAAAAAATGAAATGAAACTAAATTTTTTCAAAAGCTAACCAAGAAGGTGAAGCCCATAGTGATGTCCTCCCATACTTGGTGTGGTATCGGTAAGGGTTGTAGAAACCATGCTTTCTTCTTTGGAACATATTTGTTTTGCTGACAAATGGTGCAATATGTTTTTTTTTTGTATCTGCATAGAGATCCATCCAAGTGAAAAGAGACGATGAGTCGAGGTTGTTGAGAAAGTGAGTGCCCTGCTCAGGGAGAAGCATGATATTCAAACACCAATTGGGAGCAGAGGTTTTATCACTAAGGTATATAAATTATTTCCTTTAACTAAAGCAATCATCTAAAACCGAATATTCATGTTGTTCTGCTAATGTCTTAAAAAGTTGAATGTCTTCCTGATCTGTGTGATAATATTCTCTTAGGGATTACATGGTCGAGATTGTTGAGAAAGTGAAAGACAAGAAGAGCGAATCATCTGGATGACTCAGTTTACCAGGTTTGTAGAGGATTTTAAAATTATACCCTTGCAATTTTAGTGTCCATTTCACTTGTTATGGTGTCTGAATTGTTTAAAAGTAACTTTTTGAGACTCTTCTGATCTTTGAAAATGGTAAATTCTCTACCCACCAAGTATTGACACCAATTTTTGACAACCTTTGTGATTGCAAATAGGTCTCGAACATAGGTAGAGGAAGTCCTCATGCTTCTACAAATTTTTTTGCTAAACAAAGGATAGTTGTCTTGAAGAAAAATCGTCCCTACTGCAAGTTGAGAGACATCACTTTCAATGGAAAATGGCCTTGAGAAGTTGGGAAGTTGAAGCACTGGAGTAGTGACAAGTTTTTCTTTTAACATTGTAAAAGGATTTTTTTGTTGTATCTGACCATTGTAAAGTAGTATGACTAGTGAAGTCGATGAGGGGAGCAGCGAGAGAGGCGTAGGACTTAATAAATTTTCTGTAGAAGCCGGTGAGTCCGAGAAACCCTTTTAAATGCGTGAGAGAACGTGGTCTAGGCCATGCAACCATTGCTTGGATTTTTTATTGGTCAGGGGCCACTTGGCCATCAGAAATTATGTGCCCTAAGTATTGAATTGAATCAACTCTGAAAATAGACTTAGATAACTTAGCATAAAATTTATTTTGAACAAGAATTTCTAAAATTAATCTAAGATGTTTTAAATGAGAAATTAGGGAAGGACTATAAATTAGTATATCATAAAAAAAACTAAGACAATCTGGCATAGATAGGATCTTAGGATATCATTTATTGCAGCCTGAAAAGTAGAAGGTTCCTTCATCAAACTGAAAGGCATCACTAGGAATTCGTAGTGTCCATTGAAAGTGCGAAATGTTGTTTTATGAGTGCTTGCATCCACCACTCTAATTTGATGATAGTTACTGTATAAATCAACTTTAGAAATGATCATAGCCGACCTTAATTCATCAAGTAATTCGTCCACTGTAGGGATAGGAAAACGATCATTTATAGTGATTGTCTTAAGTGCCCTATTATCCACACAAAAGCACCAAGAACCATCTCTTTGCTTCCCCAATACCTTGTTGTATCATTTCTTGGATAATAATGATCATAACATTTTTTTGGGAATAAGGGTAACGGTAGAGTTTGAAATTGATTTGGTAGTGTTAGGTTTTAGGGAAATATGGTGGTCATGGTCATGATGTTGGGGAAGGCCTTTGGGAATTTTGAAGAGGTGTGGAAATTCATCAACAACTTGTTGAATGGAATGGAAATTCATCTACTAGTAGTCCTAGCCTACTAGTAGTCATAGTCTACTAGTAGTCCTAGATTGCTAGTTGTCCTAGCCTACCAATAGTGCTAGTCTACCAATAATGCTAGTCTACCAATAATGGTAGTCTACTAGTACTACTAGTCTAATAGTAGCACTAGTTTACTAGTAATGCTAGTCTGCTGGTACTGCTAGTCTACTAGTAGTTCTAGTCTACGAGTAATGTTAGTCTACTAGTAGTGTTAGCTTACTAGTATTGCTAGTTTTCAAGTAGTCCTAGTCTACTAGTAGTGTTACTATTAGTAGTTTTAGTCTACTAGTAATGCTCATACTAATAGTGCTAGTCTACTGCTAGTGCTACTCTACTAGTCATAGTTTACTCATCATGGTAGTCTACTAGTAGTGTGATTCTACTACTAGTCCTAGTCTACTAGTAGTGCTAGTCTACTAGTACTGCTAATCTACAAGGAGTGCTAGTCTATAAGGAGTGCTAGTTTACTAGTAGTGGTAGTAATGCTAATTTACAAGTAGTTGTTGTAATGGTAGTTTACTTGTAGTGTTAGTCTATTAGTGGTGCTAGTCTATTAGTAGTGTTATCCTACTAGTAGTGCTAGTCAACTAGCAGTGTGAATCTACCACAAGTGCTAGTCTATATGTAGTGCCAGTTTACTAGTACTCTTACTGTACTAGTCTACTAATAGCAGTAGCCTACTGTTATCATGGGTTTACTAGTAGTGCTAGTCTAGTAGTACTACTAGTGCTAGCTTACTATTATCATGGGGTCTACTAGTAGTGCTAGTCTAGTAGTACTACTAGTTTACAAGTATCAATAGTTTTTTAGTAGTGCTAGTATACTAATAGTGCTAGTCTCCTAATAGTGCTAGTTTACTAATAGTATGGCGTTTATTAGAGTGTTAGTCTACTAGTAGTGTGTCTATTACTAGTGCTAGTCTACGAGTAATGCTAGTTTACTAGTAGTGCTAGTTTACTAGTAATGTTAGTTGGCTAGTACTGGTAGTTTAATAGTATCACTAGTTCATTATTAGTGTTAGTCTACTAGTAGTGCTAGTCTATTACTAGTGCTAGTCTACGAGTAATGCTAGTTTACTAGTAGTGCTAGTCTACTAGTAGTGTTAGTGATGCATGTTCCCCAAGCAAGGGCCCTATCACTAGGGTCATGACTAGGAGAATAGAAGAAGACATGGCTAGAGTAGAGGGAGGAAGATCTCACCTCCATATGACCATCAAGTTATGCAAGCCATGACTTATTTATTTGTAATTTTTTCTTTTAGAACCTAGGATTTTATTTTGGACATGTATTAGTCCATTTAATTTTCTAGGAGGTGTCTTAGTAATAAGAAGGGGTAAGATTAGCTTTTGGGCCTTTATTTAGGAAATAAGGGGGTAGTTTGATAACTACACCCTCTTTTCCAAAATAAAACCCAAAACTAATAAAGGAGTAATCTTGGCCCTTGGATGAAGTAGCTTGGGCACCAATTCTCATCTAAAGGAGGGGATTGATTGGACTTTGGGCTTCAATCCTCCTCCCTTGGATGACTCCTTTTAATCCTAGCCCTTCCTTTCCTTCTTGACTTGTCCAAGAGGTTAGCTCCCTCTATAAAAAGGTGCTCCTTCACACTCTTGTATTTTTTACACTTTATTGAATGGAAAAACCTTGAGTTGGCCAAAATTCTCTCAGTGTCCACCCTTCTCTCTTTGAGAATTCCTTAGGTTTTTATCAAGGGTTTCATCCCTTATGGCAAACTTTCCCTCTTAGGCTTATCTTACCTTAAGTGACACCTAAAACCACCTCACTTCTTACCTCTCCACAAACCATTTCACCAAAGAAGAAAATCTCTAGAAAAATATCAAGGGAGGCATGTATCATTTGGTATCTAGAGCATGGGTTCTAGAGGTCTAAACTCTCTTCCTACCTCATTTATTTTTTCTTTCCGTTTTCCTATTTTATTTTATCTTTAATTTCCGCAATTTTTTCTAGCTTTCCATTGTTGTTTATCATTTCCATTTATGTCTTGAGTTTATTGTTTTGAGTTATAGTTTATTTGCGCCATTTATTTTTTGCTTGATGCAATTTATATTGTTCTTTTCTTTGCATCTACGTCTCTCCCATATTCATTAATTTCCCCTTAAGCTTTGAGTTGGGTGCTTTCTTGCTTGAATTTTGGTTTTGAGAATTTCTTGCTAAAAATCCATGCCGTTGTGGTGAATTTCACAACCTTGTGGTCAAGAAATTTAGACCACATTCTTGTGTTTCCTTGCACCTAGTTGCCTTGGTTTTGTCTTATTTTTAGCTTTTATTTTTCACTTTTATACTCTTGTGTAGTTACCTATAAGTCATGTTTATAGTTTCCCATTTTGTCTATTAATTCCTTTTAAGTTTAGCCTCTTTTGTTTTTACAAAAAAGCTTTTGAAACTTCTTAAATTGAGTAACATAGAGGGTCATACCTCATGTCGAAGTCTCTTTAGAGGTTCACGTATTTTTAGTTTCAAGCATATTCTTAAAAAAAATCCAAAATAGTTGCTCAATTCCCTTTGTCTTTATTTTCCTTATATGTACAATTAGTAGCTCATTTGTGTGGTAAAGGTAGTTCTTGTTTGTGGGTGCTTTCACTTAAGCTATAAGTTTGGTATTTGTGTTCAACAAATTACTAAAAATTTAACAAAGCTTGAGTCCAGTGGCACACCAAACTAGTGAACCATTAACACATTTATAGTTACTTTGCATTTTGAAGTCATTTCTAGTAGTACCTAAATTGTTGCTTTTAATTTTCTTTATTTTGCCAAGCACATAACTCTTTGTTATTAAGCACTAAATTCACAATCAATTTAGGTGCATCTAGTAAATATTCAAAAAAAAAAACAAGAGAACAAAGTCTAAAATAAAATACAAAAAAAAAGAAGGATTAAAAAAAGAAAAAGAGAACAAACAAAAGAAAATAAAGTTTGAAAAATCCATTTGATGTACCTAACCTAAAATTAGCAAGTGCTTCAACTTTGAACTTGGAACCTTAAAAGAAATTTTATTACTTTTGGTACACTAGAACTTGATATTTTTGTCTTTCTACTCTTTAATCTAGTGCCATTCTTAGGTATTTCATTGTGTGCTCTCTTTCTTTTGTTTACCTTTTAGTTTTAGCTTGTCTTTTAAATCATCTTACTAGTTTGTCTTATATACTCTTACCATTTGGTTAAGTGTCCTTTTGATTGTGTTATCTTTTATTGCTTTTTGAGTTTCTATTCGCACCTCCCCTTGCTACTTTTGGTTTCTTTGGTTTGTGTGTTAGTGCCACTTTTGGGAGAAAGCTTGAAAAAGGAGCTTACTACAAGGGTAGCATATTTTGGAAGGTTGGACTAAAAGCCTAAGGGATCACCTCAAAAGGAAACGCACCTAGCCGTGAGGACTTTGATTTGAGGGAGCATTTGGAGAATCATTTTTTGAAGACTTTACTTTTTCTTTAATTTGGGTGTATTAATTTTGTAGTTGGGAGTTTGAGTGCCCTTAAGGCCCTTTCTTTGGTTGTAATAAGATTTAGTTAATGTTTTAGTTTCTCGAAAATTAGGTGAAGAAGGAAGAAATGGTACACTTCCTTCAACACCTAGGAGCTCGCTTTAGATCCCTTCTCTTTAGAATTTTTGCTTTAAAATTCTTGCTTTATTTTTCTTATTCAAAGTGCTTAGAAGACTAAAGAGTTCCAAAGACTCATCAAGCCATTTTAGGCAAGAAAACACAAAAAGAGAGGAGTGTTTGTTTGTGAAAAGTTTTTAGCCACCTTTTTCCTCTTAGAAATTCAAGCACAATGACATCACACACCCACTCTATTGCTCATTGTTATTCATCAAACAAGAGTGTAAACCAAAGAAATATTTCTAAAGATTACACTCTAGAAAACTTAAACATGGATTTTAGGGAGTGGATGGAAAAAGAACAAGAGAGAAGAGAAGAAAAAAGGAAAGAAAAAGAGTCCAAGGAGAAAAGAAAAATAAAAGAAAGAGAGGAAGAAAAGAGAAAAAGAAGAGAGAAGGAAGAGAGAAGAATAAGAGAAAGGAGAGAAGATGAAGAAAGGAGAGAAAGAAAAGAAAGAGAAAGAAGAAAAGAGAAAGAGAAGAAAAAAGAAAGCATGAGAATGGTGAGAATTACAAAATGAAAGGGATAGTCTTAGGTTCCCTATCTAGACATACCCATAGGAGTAAAAGTGAGGAAGAATATTACAATCATCCTAGGAGAAACTCCCATTCATCCATGCATAATAATGGGGTCCCTCCAAGGGAGCCCAAAATTGATCTCCCCTCATTTCATGGGAGGGAAGATATGGAAGCCTACCTTGATTGGGAAATCAAGGTAGCGCAACTCTTCACTTGCCATGAGGTAAGAGAAGAAAGAAAGGTTCCAATGGCAACCCTTAGCTTCCAAGGGCATGTCATGCATTGGTGGGTTGGGTTAACCAATGAGAGAATTCGCACCAATATGCCTTCCATAAGATATTGGAATGATCTTAGAAATGCTCTAAGAAGAAGGCATATTCCCTCTTGGTATGAAAGAGATCTTTTGGATAGACTCCAAGGACTAAGGCAAACCAACCTTAGTATAGAAGAGTATAGACAAAAGATGAAACTTCTTATCTTGAGGGCGGGTATCATTAAGGAACCCAAGGCCACTATGGCAAGGTTTTTTGTGTGGGTTGAGCCCCAAAATTCGTGATAAGGTGGAGCTCTTCTCATACAATTCCCTTGATGAGTTAGTTCAACTTTGCATCAATGTGGAAATCAACTTAGAAGGAAAACTTTTAAAAACGATAATCCACCTTATGTAAAGAAGGACCAACCTAAGGGGAACTCTTTCAAGAGTTATCCCAAAGAGGAACATCCCAAGCACTTCAAAGAGCATAAAACATCACATGTAGAGAGAAAAACCCCTACTACTAACTCTCATGAGAAAGTTAGTAGTATCAATACCCTACTAAGAGAAACATCATCATGAGGGCCCAAGATGTTTATAGTAGTGAGTCTAGCTCACACTCCTCTAGTGAGAGCGAAGGAGAAAGGGTTCATGCATACCAATCTGATTGTGATGAAACCGCTTATGCATGTGAGGGAGACCTCTTGATGATAAGAAGGCTTCTTGGAAGCCAACCTTTGAAAGTGTCCTCACCTCAAAGGGAGAACATATTCCACACTCGTTGTAAGGTGAATGACAAAATATGTTCTCTCATTATAGATAGTGGGACATGCTGCAATTGTTGTAGCTCAAGGTTGGTGGAAAAGCTAGCATTGACCCCACTTCCCCAACCTAAGCCTTACAAGCTTCAATGACTCAATGAACAAGGGGAAATGGAGGTCAATAAGCAAGTCAAGGTTCCAATTTCCATTGAGTCTTATAAAGATGAGATCCTATGTGACATTGTCCCAATGGAAGCTGGCCATATCTTGCTAGGAAGACCATGACAATTTGATAAGAAAGCCATACACCATGGTCATTCCAATAACATCATCCTCACTCATAAGGATAAGTGCATTAAGTTGTGTCCTCTAACACCTTCACAAGTAGTGGAGGACCAACTCATCATGAAACATAAGAGAGATGAGGAGGAAAAAAAAAAATAAAAGCTTTACTCCTAAAGCTTGAAAGGGGTAAGGAGGTTGAGTTGGAAGTTGGTTCCCCTTCCAAGAAAGTCATTAGTAAAAGGAGTTTATTTGTCACAAAATTGATTTAAAGGAAGCCCCCTTAACTAACAGACCTTTCTATCTCCTCCTTTGCAAAGAGGCATCCCTCATTTCTTCCTCCTCCGCTTCTTTCACCTCTAGTTCTAGCACTGCCATAGAACTTGGACATGAGAACCTACCTCAAGAGGTTCAAGAGCTTTTAAACAAGTTTGGTGATATATTCCCTAATGAAGTTCCTAAAGGACTTCCTCCAATTAGGGGTATAGAACACCAATTGAGGATATGATGCATCCATCCCTAGCATGGGCTTGAGTCAGGACCAATAAAGGAGGAACATGACTTGGATGAAGCCTAAAGAAGTTTAGTTTAGGAGATGGTCCCTTGCTTTGTAATAATTAGTGTATTTTTATGCTTAAATAGGCACCCTTAAGTCATTAGCATTTTAGGGGTGTAGCTAGTTTAATTTTTTATCTTGTATTTTGGCCTTTAGGTTCATTGTACCTTATGAGGTGTGTTTAGTCTCTTTGTGGAGTGTGTTAATTAGTTGAGCTTGGTCCATGAAGGTTTGGATGTGTGGAATTTAGTTTCTACACTCCTAATCCCTTTTCACACCTTTCTAACCAACACATGAAACATGTAAGAGACATGTGGGCTCCCTTTGTTCCCTTAGTTGACACAACTTAGGCTTTCTCACTATTGCATGGCTGAATCTAGTTGCTTCTTATTTTAGTTTGAATTTTGGAGGTGTCATGTCATTTTTTTCCAAAATTCAAATTCAAACTAGAGGGAACATAGATCCATATTTTTAGGACCATGTTTGGATCTTTAGTTGGGTTAACTTAATGTTAATTGAGCACATGCTAAATTAACACTAGATTAAGCCAACTAAACCCTCATTAGCCAAGTTGGATGTTCACTTTCATGCTTAGGCCCATAGAACCATGCCTTGCTTTATATATAGAGCATTCCCTCCTTCATGTAGTTTTTAACACTTATTTGATGAAAATACACTTCTCTAAATTTGAGAGTTCTTCTTAAGTGTTCATTGTTCTCTCCTTGAGGGAGAGTTCTTGATGTTATTATCAAGGTTCCTTTTCTTGTGGCTAGCTTCACTCTTGGCTTATCTTCTTCCCTAAGAAGTGGCACCTCCTCTACCAACATCTTCTAGTCTTACACCTCCATTTAAAGGCTCTTCAAGGACCTTTATGAGCAAGATCCTAGATGGTATTCTTTCTCCAACAATTGTTGAAGCATGCCTTAGCGATGGATGCATCAGAACTACTAGTAGGCTAGCACTACTAGTAAACTAGGACTACTGGTAGATGAATTTCTATTCCATTCAACAAGTTCTTGATGAATTTCTGCACCTCTTTTGAATTCCCAAAGGCCTTCCCTCACACCATGACCATGACCATCATATTCCCCTAGAACCTCACACTTCTGCAACCAATGTCAAACCCTACCATTACCTTTATTCCTAAAAACATACTATGACCACTATTATCCAAGAAATGTTACAACAAGGTATTATTAAACCTAGTCATAGTTGTTTTTCCTCCCCGGTTCTCCTATTAAAGAAAAAAGACGGTACTTAGAGCTTTTGTGTAGACTATAGGGCACTTAAGACAGTCACTATAAAGGATCATTTTCCTATCCCTATGGTGGATGAATTAAGGTCAGCTAGGATCTTTTCTAAAGTTGATTTACACAACGACTATAAAAAAATTAGAGTGGTGGATGTAGACACTCATAAAATACCATTTCACATTTTTTATCGACATTACGAATTCATAGTGATGCCTTTTGGTTTGACAAATGCACCTTCTAATTTTCAAGCTACAATAAACAATATCCTAAGATCCTATATGTGCCAGTTTTTCTTAATATTTTTTATGATATACTAATTTATAGTCCTTCACTAATTTCTCATTTAAAACATCTTAGATTAATTTTAGCAACTCATATTCAAAATAAATTTTATGCGAAGTTATCTAAGTGTGTTTTCTGAGTTGATTCACTTCAATACTTAAGGAACATAATTTCTAATGGCCTAGTGGCCCCTGACCTAGAAATCCAAGCAATTGTGCATGGCCTAAACCACATTCTCTCATGCATTTAAAGAGGTTTCTCAGACTCACCAAATTCAATAGAAAATTTATTATGTCTTATGCCTCTTGCAACTCCACTCATCGACTTAACTAGTCATACTACCTTACAATGGTCACATACAACAGAATATGCTTTTAGAATGTTAAAAGAAAAACTTGTCACTATTCCAATGCTTTAACTTCCAAACTTATCAAGGCCATTTTCCATTGAAAGTGATGTCTCTCAACATGCAATAGGGGCGATTTTTGCTTCAAGACAACCATCCTATTGCCTTTTTTAGCAAAAAATTTCATAGACACATACGGGCTTCCTCTGCCTATGTGTGAGAAATATTTGCAATCACAAAGGTTGTCAAAAAATGGCATCAATACTTGGTGGCTAGAGAATTTATCATTATCAGAAATTAGAAGAGTCTCAAAGTGTTACTCTCACAAAAAATTCAAACACCAGAACAAGTGAAATGGACACTAAAATTGAAAGGTATAATTTTAAAACCCTCTACAAATCTGGTAAGCTGAACATCATGGCTGATTTGCTTTCCCGAAGTCATCCAAATGTTTCACTCCTCTTGTCTTTCACTTTCTCAGCAACCCCGACCATGTTGCAGTCCCTCAGAGAATGTTATCACATAGATCAAGAAGGCATTCAACTTTTTAAGACATTAGCAAAACAACATGACTATTCATTTTCATATGGATTACTTTGGTTAAAGGAAAGAATTTATATATCTGAGTGGCAGAACCTCCACTCCCAATTGGTGTTTGAATATCACTTTTCTCCCTTGGCAGGACACTCAGCACCTTCGCCAGACTCGCCGCCTCTTTCACTTCATTGGGTCTTTATGTAGACACAAAAAAATTCATCAGCCATTGCATCATTTGTCAGCAAAACAAATATGTCCCAAAGAAGAAAGCAGAGCTTCTACAACCCTTGGACTTCATTACTCATCTTCCAACATCGTTCACCACAAAACCCTATGGGTCATTCATTTTTTTAAGTCTCTAAAATTAATTGCATGATTCTACAATCTAATACATCATTTTGCGACTTTTGTATGAAGTAATTTCTATTTCTAAACTCGAAATATATACTTTCTTTATTTATTTATTTTGACTAAAACCACATTAGATTTGTTACTAAGTGAGCTAGAATTACTAAAAGATAAGCACTACTCGTAGACTAGAACTACTAGTAGACTAGCACCACTGGTAAACTAGCATAATTACTAGACTAGTAACACTAGTACTAGTAGTACCAGTAGACTAGCGCTAATAGTAGACTAGTACTATTATTAGATTAACATTACTTGTAGAGTAACACTACCAGTAAAGTAGGACTACTACTAGAGTAGCACTATTATTATACTATGACTACTAGTAGGCTAGCACTACTAGTAGACTAACACTACTAGTATTAGCACTAATAGTACAATAGAACTACTAGTAGACTAAAACAACTAGTAGAGTAGCACTACTAGTAGAGTAGCACTACTAGTAGACTAGTATTACTAGCAGACTAGTATTACTAGCAGACTAACACTACTAGTACTACCACTAGTAGTACACTAGAGCTACCATTAGACTAGCAACACTAGTAGACTAGAACTAGTAGTACTAGGACTAGAAGTAGATTAAGACTACTAGTAGACAAACACTAATAGTAGACAAGCACTACTAGTAGACTAGCACTACTAGTTGACTAGCACTACTAGTAAACTAGCACTACCAATAGTCTAGCATTACTAGTAGGCTACATCTACTAGTAGAGTAGCACTACTAGTAGACTATATCTACTAATAAACTAGCACTATTAGTAGACTACATTTACTAGTAGACTAGAACTACAAGTAGACTAGCACTACTAGTATTAGCACCACTAAAAGATTATGACTACTAATACACTAGCACTACTACTAGACTAGGACTACTATTAGAGTAATGCTACTAGTAGACTACACTAGCACTACTAGTAATAGCATTACTCACAGTCTAGCACTACTAGTATTACTAATAAACTAGCACTGATAGTAGACTAGCATTACTACTTTAATAGCACTATGGTAGACTAGCAATTGGGGTAGACTAGAACTACTTGTAGACTAATGTTACTAGTAGACTAGCACTATTAATAACCAAGCACTACTAGTACACTAGCACTACTAAAAAGACTAGAACTATTAATAGTCTAGTAGTACTAGCATACTACCAACTAGTAGTATTAGAAAACTAGGAGGACTCATAAGCTAGCATTACTTATATATTAGAACTATTGGTAAATTCACACTACTAGTAAACTAACACTACTTGTACACTAGTATTACCAGTAGATTAGTACTACTGTTAGACTAGTATTACTAGAAAACTAGCACTAGTAACAGACTAGTGATACTATTAAAGTAGTAATACTGGCTGACTAACACTACTAGTCGACTAGCACTACTAGTAGACTAGCATTCCAGTAGACACGCACTACTATTAAACTAGCACTATTATTAGACTAGCACTACTAGTAGATTATTGCTACTAGTAAACTAGTACTATTAATACTAGCACTAATAATAAACTAACATAATTACTAGACTAGCATTACTGGTAGACTAGCACTACTTGTAGATTAAAACTACTAGTATTAGCACTAGTACAATAGAACTACTACTAGACTAAAACCACTAGTAGAGTAGCACTTCTAGTACTAGTACTACTAGTAGACTAGGACTACTAGTAAACTAACTATAATAGTCAACTAGGACTACTAGTAGACTAGCACTACTAGTATTGTAGCACTACTAGTAGACTAGAACTACTAATAGACTAGCACTACTAGTAGACTACATTTACTAGTAGACTAGAACTAGTAGTAGACTAGAACAAGTAAACTAGCACTACTAGTAGACTTCCATTACTAGTAGACTAGCATTACTAGTAGACTAACAGTAGACTAGCACTACTTGTAGACTAGCACTACATGTAAAATAAAATTACTAGTATACTAACACACTCGTAGACTAGCACTACTAGTACACTGTCACTAACAGTAAACTAGCACTACTAGTAGACTTGATCTACTAGTAAACTAGCACTTCTAGTAGACTACATTTACTAGTAAACTAGAACTGGTAATAGATTAGAACTACAAGTAGACTAGAACTACTAGTAGACTAGCAGTACTAGCATTACTACTACACTAACACTACTCGTAGACTAACACTACAAGTAGAATAACACTTCTAGTATACTAACACACTCATAGACTAGCATTACTTACAGACTAGCTCTACCAGTAAACTAGCACTACTAGTGAATTAGCACTACCATTAGGCTAGAACTACTCGCAAACTAGCACTACTACTACTACCAACACTACTAACAGACTAGCACAACTAGTAGAGTAACATTACTAATAAACTAGTACTACTAGTTGATTAGATCTATTAGTAGATTATATCTACTACTAACTACTAGTAGACTAGTACTAATAGTTGACTAGCAATACTGTTAGATTAGCAATACTAGTAGACTAACACTACTAATAGACTAACACTACTAGTATACTAACACACTCATACACTAGCGCTACTAGTAGACTAGCACTACTATTATTAACACCACTAAAAGACTATGACTACTAGTAGGCTAGCACTATTACTACATTGGGACTACTATTAAAGTAATCCTACTAGTAGACTACACTAGCACTACTAGTAATAGCATTCTAATAGACTAGTACTACTAATAAAGTAGTATTGATAGTAGACTAGCATCACTAGTTTACTAGCACTATGGTAGAGTAGCAATTGCAGTAGACTAGAAGTACTGATAGGTTATAACTAGTAGTAGACTAGCACTATTTGTATACGAGTGCTACTGGTAAACTAACACTATTAGTATACTAGCACTACTAGTAAAGTAACACTGCTAGTAGACTAGTGATATTATTATACTAGTACTATTAATAGTCTAGTACTAGCAGACTACCAACTAGTAGTGTTAGCAAACTAAGAGGACTCATAAGCTAGCATTACTAGTATATTTGAACTACTGGTAAATTCACACTACTAGTAGACTAGAACTACTAGTAGACTAGCAGTACTAGATTACTACTACACTAACACTACTCGTAGACTAACACTACAAGTAGAATAACACTTCTAGTATACTAACACACTCATGGACTAGCATTACTTGCAGACTAGCTCTACCAGTAAACTAGCACTACTAGTGAATTAGCACTACCATTAGGCTAGAACTACTAGTAAACTAGCACTACTACTACTACCAACACTACTAACAGACTAGCACAACTAGTAGAGTAACATTACTAATATACTAGCACTACAAGTTGATTAGATCTACTAGTAGATTATATCTATTAACTACTAGTAGACTAGTACTAATAGTAGACTAGCAATACTGTTAGACTAGCAATACTAGTAGATTAACACTACTAATAGACTAGCACTACTAGTATACTAACACACTCATAGACTAGCGCTACTAGTAGACTAGCACTACTAGCATTAACACCACTAAAAGACTAGGACTACTAGTAGGCTAACACTATTACTACGTTGGGACTACTATTAAAGTAATCCTACTAGTAGACTACACTAGCACTACTAGTAATAGCATTCTAATAGACTAGTACTACTAATAAACTAGCATTGATAGTAGACTAGCATCACTAGTTTACTAGAACTATGGTAGAGTAGCAATTGCAATAGACTAGAACTACTGATAGGTTATAACTAGTAGTAGACTAGCACTATTTGTATACGAGTGCTACTGGTAAACTAGCACTATTAGTATACTAGCACTACTAGTCTCTACACTGCTAGTAGACTAGTGATATTAGTATACTAGTACTATTAATAGTCTAGTACTAGCAGACTACCAACTAGTAGTGGTAGCAAACTAAGAGGACTCATAAGCTAGCATTACTAGTATATTTGAACTACTGGTAAATTCACACTACTAGTAGATTAGCACTACTAGTAGACTAACACTACTAGTACTACTGTTATGCTAGTATTACTAGTAAACTAGCACTAGTAGCAGAGTAGTGATATTATTAGACTAAAAGTACTAGCCAACTAACACTACTAGTCAACTAGCACTACTAGTAGACTAGCACTCCAGTAGACATGCACTACTATTAAACCAGCACTATTAGTAGACAAGCACTACTAGTGGATTATTGCTACTTGTAAACTAGTACTACTAGTGCTAGCACTTATAATAGACTAACACTATTACTAGATTAACATTACTAGTAGACTACTACTACTAGTAAACTAGCACTATCAATAAACTAACACTACAAGTAGACTAACATTAGTAATGGACTAACACTATTAGTAGATTAGCACTATTAGCAAAGGAGCACTACTAGTAGACTAGCATTACTCGCACTACTAGTAGTCTAACACTACTCGTAAACTAACACTACCAATAAACTAGCATTACTTAAAAATCAATTATATTAGTAGACTAGTAATACTACTAGACTAACACTACGAGTAGACCAGTGATACTAGTAGACTAGCACTACTAGTAGAGTAGGACTACTAATAGACTAATACTACTAAGTGACTAGCAATACTAGCAGACTAGCACTACAAGTAGACTATCATTACTACCACTACTAGTAAATTAACATTACTACCACTACTAGTAGACTAGCACTCCTTATAGACTAGTATTACTAGTAGACTAGCATTACAAGTACACTAGCACTGTTAGTAGGTTACGGTTACTAGTAGACTAGCACTACTAGTAGACTAAAACTATTAATAATAGCACTACTAGTAGACTAAAACTACAAATAGTAGCACTACTAGTAGACCATGACTACTTGTAAAGTAGCACTACTAGTAACCTAACACTACTAGTAGACGATGACTACTTGTAAGTAGCACTACTAGTAACCTAACACTACTCATAAACTAAAACTACTAATAAGCTAACAGTACCAATAGACTAGCACTATTAGTAAACTAGTGCTACTATTAGAACTACTTGTAGACTAGCATTACTAATAGACTAACATTACTACTCCCAATTGGTGTCTGAATATCACTCTTCTCCCTCAATAGGGCACTCAACACCTTGCCCAGACTCGCAGCCTTTTCACTTGGTTGGGTCTCTATGCAGACACAAAAAAAATCATCATCCATTGCACCAGTTGTCAGAAAAACCAATATGACCCAAAGAAGAAAGCAGGGTTTCTACGACTCTTACCGATACCACACCGAGTATGAGAGGACATCACTATGAACTTGACCTTCTTGGTTAGCCTTTAAAAAAATTTAGTTTCATCACACACACAGACACACACAAACATAGACAAACACAAACATAGACACACGCACATACACACACGCACATATAGACACAGACACACACACATACACACCCACCCACACCCTAAACCCTAAACACACACACACACATACACACTCTCACTGACTCTTTTTAATTTATTAAAACACAACCAGAGAATTCAGGCCATGTATAAAAATATTTATTTAATTTCATCACATGACTAATTAGGTGTCTAAATGTAAGACTTAATTTGTAGAATTTTGCAAATTTTATTTTCTTCTTACTTTATTATTGCTGTTGTTATAACAGTTCCTATACAATAATGTTAAAAAATAGTTAAAATGTATGAAGTAATTTCTATTCTAAACTCAAAATATATATTTTATTTATTTATTTATTTATTTTGAATAAAACCATATATGATTTGTTACTAATAATCTTAATACATGTAAAACATACAAACAATAAATTATACAAACTAGGGTTTTACAACACATCCATGTGAGAAACATGTTAAGTAGAAAACACAATTTTAAGAATAATTTTATTTTACAAAATTGATTATTTAATTGGTTAGGGATAAAATTACTAGTTAAATAACGGTTATCTATATATTTCATTATGTAACTAGTTATAAATGTATAATTGGTTATATAACCGATTATTTATAACAATAACTACTTATAATAAATTATATAACTACTTCCATATATGATTATTTATTGGTTATGGTTAAGCTATTAAAATAATCTAACCACGAACGCCCCTAAAGGATAGATATACTACTTGTCAACAAAACAACATATAATTCAGAGATGAAGACAAAAGTGACTCTTGATCTAATCAAAGAAAATTGTGTTAAAAAAATTATAATCTAAAATTTTGGCATTTAAAAAATATCAAAGGAAGCTAAACTTACCGGGTATAACAACAAAGCACCTGGTTCATTTAAGATTGAATCACGGTAACTGTATCATTTCCTTTTGCCCGTTGCCACTTGGAAATATCATCTGCACGAATATTGGGGTGCAAGGGGTCTCTGGTGGTGTCTAAGAGTCTGCAATAATGGTTGAGTTTTAGCAAATTTGAGATGTATTGGGTGAAAGCACCGCTTGCCATGAAAATTCATCATGTGCTTTCTAGTAGGAAAAAGTGCAATACTAAGGCTATGTTTGTATTTCACAAACTCTGGTAGATGTCACACTAGTTTTCTTTTTATACTCATCAAGTTCATAAGTTAACTCACTCGTTGCATCAACCATCCAAATTTATCATTTGTTATAAATGGTATTTTAAATAAAAATAAAAAGGACAAAAAAAAGGCACCTAATATAAGTTTGCACTATGTGGTTTATTCCTTGATAAGCTCCGTATATTATACCTAAATTTTATGTAACCATCTCCATACATCATACCTTATAAATTCACAATGGTGATAATCTAGATGTAATATGAATCATAAATAACATTTAGCACACATGAACTCAAGAATGTATTGCAACTTTCTTAAAGAAGATAAAAACTAGAGATAACCAAGAATGCACCCTCATAAATAAGAGTAGAAACATGGAATGCATAAAACTTTCCTACTAAGTGATTTGCCAATGACAAAGATGTTTTATTCATCTTGAAAATCAACATCTCAGAATTATTAGCAAAACACATTGGCAATCACTCTCTTTCATTCTTTACTAAATAAAGAATGATGACCAAGAATTTATTATTAACAATCAAATCAACATCAGTCAAGAGAATGCATAGAAAGAGATTCTAACATCGCAGTTGTACACAAACAAGAATCTGTAAATAGAAGAAATGCTACAGCACAATGGCTTTGTTATATAATTATAAGTAAGTAGCAATAGTACAATAGGTGATCTCATAAATCATATAATGCAAGTGCATGACCTTTGAAAAGAATATTTCGATATATAAGTAAGCTGTCATTTTCGGGATATATTTCTCCCAACAAAAATTGTACTTTTTTACAAATTAGGATGATTGAACTTTTTACTTAAGTTTATGCTGCATTGATAATTATAGCCCAGTAATTTTACTACACAAGACTGCTGCATTGACATATTTATTACTAGAGATGGTATTAGAAGCTTGAAACATATCTAACATGTCATATAGATATAGACTTGAGACTATGGATATTGGATACAGCTGTATAGACTTAAAACTGTAACATTATGATTTGATGAAGTCAAACAGGAAAAGTCATAACAAAAAACTTTTAAACTTATTTTGGCAGTAGTTCTATTACTCGTGTTGCTATCAAAGAAAACTGATAAAGGATATACTAAAACAACATATCAATAATTCAGAGATTAAGACAAAGTGATTCTTGATCGAAACAGAGAATTCGAAAACCATATTAAAAAATTATAATCTCAAATTTTGGCATTTAAAAAAGATAAAAGAAAGTTAAACTTACTGGGTATAACAACGCAACACCGGGTTCGCCTAAAATTTAAAGCCTTGTTGACGATGGTAACTATACCCTTTCGTTCGCTCTGTCCTTTGCCACTTGAAAATGCATAGAAGAAGATTCTACCATGGCGCTGTACACAAAGAAGAATCAATGCATGTCAATTTAGAAAGAAAGAACAAAGAATTAAGAAAGAAAAAAGAAAAAGATTCTTACATAGAAGTATCTTTGTCTCCTAATTGAGTCCAATACTAACAAAGAATCGAACAGTGGAGTTGTTTGGGCAAGACGACGATGGCACATGACGTGGTTTTCACGGACAGAGATTTGCTCCAGCATGGGAGCTACCGTGGTGACCGGGTGGCACATAGCAGGTTCTTCAATTTTGAGTCGTTCCAGCGCGACGACGATGAGTTCTTGCGGTGGCACTCACTCGGAGTCGGACTCAATGCAAATCTCTTCTTTCTTTAATTTGTTTCTCTCTTTTGAATGGTACCAAGAGTGCTCTGTCAATTTATATGTCCGCATTTTCTTTTTTAATTTTACTTTTTAAAAATTTATTGATAAATTTTCTAACGTTCAGTTTCTATGTTTTAAAAAAATGTAAAGGTTTATATAGTGTAAAAAAAAAAAAATAAAATTCAATGTGAAGAAAAATGTTGCAGAGTAAATATAAACCAATATAAAAATATGTAAAAAAAGTAATTTTAGAAAATTAAAAAACGTAAATGTGAAAAGATTATGTTCCAAAATAATTTAAAATGTGTACAAAAATAATAAAAATTTCAGATAATTAAAAAGGTAGTATTTAAAAATAAAAAAATTATGTAAAAAATAATGTTAAAAATTTTAAATGAGTATAAAAAATGATAATATTTGGATAATACAAATAATGTTTTTAAAATAATTCAGAAAATTTTGGATAATGTAAAATGATAATGTTCTAAAAAATAAAAAAAAGTTCAATTTTAAAAAATAATGTTGAAAAAAATTAAATGAGTAGAAAATAATATAAAAAAGATCAATATGAAGAATAAGGAAAAAAATATTTGTTTAAAAATAAAAAAAAAATCAATGTAAAAAAGAATATGACTAAAAAATTGAATGTGTAAGAAAATATGTAAATATTGTTATTTTAAAAAATATAAAACTAAATTATAAAAATTATATTGCAAAATAACTGTAAATGTATAGGAAAATAATTAAAAAAAGTAATGTTTTGAAAAGGTAAAATGTTGAATATGAACTATATAATTAAAAATAATTAAAAATGTTTTGAAAAAGTAATGTTTTTAAAAATATATTTGTTTACTAAAATTAACTATATAATTAAAAATCCTTTTTAATCCTTATTATTTTCTTAAAATTTTATCAAATTTTTTTTTCTTTTTTAAAAAAAGGAATTTTTTATTTATAGTTTTAATTAACATATTTATTATTATATACTTCGTCCCTAATTATAAATCAGTGTAAACTAATATTAAGAAATTAGTAAATTTAGAATAATAATATTAAATTTGTTGTGGAAATTAATATTTTTAAATTTTAAATAATAGAAATATAGATAAATTTAAAAGTGGTATTTAATCGTATGAATTAAAATTAACTAGGTGTTTAAGAAATAATTAATGGAAACCAATCTTTTATAAAAAATAATTAATAAAAAATGCTAATAACACATTTTTTCTTACAAACTCTTTCGTAAGTGATTAAATTTTATCATTAATGGCTATTAATTTTTAATAAATTTCAACTAAATAGTTTTAGAATGAGTGTATTGTTTGATTTTGGATATATAAATATTAATTGTTACACTGTTAATTTTAGAATGAGTATATGATTAACACTCCATAATCTTAAAATATTATATTGTAATTAGGGATAGAGATTATATATTATATATTATATATAATTATTAAATTGTGTAGTGATTAGATTTTATTTAATAATATATTTTAAATATAGATATTCTAATGAAATATCATATTTATTAAACATATATGAAGATTTTAAACAAAATAATTATGTTTGTTATTAACCTAAACAAAAGAAATCTATCTTATTCTATCGGTGTCACATTTTAGAGATGTCAGCTTGGGATTAAAACAAAATAATTAAAAATTAATTGAGTTTTTTACCATTCAGTATGTATTGTCGACTAAGTTATACCTATTAGATGTTTACATGCTAGTTAAACAAACCATAACAACAAAAATAATTAAAATAAAACTTTGTGTTAACAATGTTACTAATGCTCCCCTAAATACAGGTGAAAAAACAAACATGATTATGAGTCAAAATTTAAGCAACATATTCCTCTCTTCATGAACTACTTCAAAATTGAAATACTATTAGCATTCCAACTTATAGACGGACCTTAATAATAATAATAATAATAATAATAATAATAATAATAATAATAATAATAATAAAACGAGACGGAGTTGTATACAAAGGACAATTTCATTGAAGATATGGAAGAAAAGTGAAGAGAGAACCCATAATCATAATTTCTTTGAAACATAAGTCTTAACGAATAAGGTAAATAGGAGAATGAACATATGTCTCTAAAATAACAAAACACAACCGATATGAAATAACAAAAAATTATGGCAGCATAAAAATGCCAAGAGATGTCTCTGAAAATAAGCAGCAACCCAGTATTATGGAGTTGTATCTATATATATACTGATTTAGATTTTTGATCTATTAATTGTATAAATTATAATAGATCTTTTCCTCATTTTTTCCTCGTTTGTTTTGTTTGTTGAGTTTATTTTGGAATGAGTTTGCATTTTACGGGTAGAACATTCCAGCAGTGTTACGGATGTTGTGGGTTAATTGTTGAATTGAAGGTGGTGATATGAAAGTCATATATTACTTTGGAAAATTGGAAAAGAAACAACCCAATCATGGAAATACTAATAGAAATTAGTTATAAGAACAAGAGTATGTTCTCGAGATGATTATTTTAAAATTGAATGACGGTAACTATATCCTTTCCTTTTATCTATAATACCCCTTTTCAACTGGTACAAGGTGAACATATGTTAAATTCGACCACACTAAAAGACACCCTTCTTGCCAACTGGAAAAGAGTCACTTTTAAGAAAAAAGAATGGAAGAAAAATGTAATTTAAATATCTTGGAAAAAGTAATTTACTCAATTTTAATATCCTAATTTAAAAAATTTTTGCAAAATGCAAAAGGTAATCACAATAAATATGTGATATCAAAATTATTATTGATGAACACGATGCACATGAAATAACCACTTTTACAAAGAACATAATTATATCAAATTTTTTAGCCATTATTAGCCTAATGATAATTACCATTATCATCTTTAAAAAAGAATTTTAAAATAATCTATTAAATTATCTTTAACAAAGAAAATAATTATGTCAATTTTTTAGAAATTGTCAGGCCCAATGACAGTTACCGTTATCATCTTTAATAAAAAAAGTTTCAATAATCTATTAAATAATATTTTACAAATAAGATAATTATATCAAATTTTTTAGCATTTATTATGCCCAATGATAATTACCGTTATCATCTTTAATAAAGAAAGTTTAAGTAATCTATTAAATTATCTTTTACAAAGAAGATAATTCTGTCAAATTTTTTAGCATTTATTAGGCCCAAAAATAGTTACCATTATGATCTTTAATAAAGAAATTTTCAATAATCTATTAAATTATCTTTTACAAAAAAGATAATTATGTCAAATTTTTTAGCATTTGTTAGTGCCAAAGATAGTTTTTATGATTTTGAATAAATAAATTTTAAATAATTTATTAAATTATCTTTTACAAAGAAGATAATGATGTCAAATTTTTTAGCATTTCTTAGGCCCAATGATAGTTACCATTATAATCTATAATAAACAAATTTTAAATAATCTATGAAATTATATTTTACAAACAACATAATTATATCAATTTTTTTAGCATTTATTAGCCCCAAAGATAGTTACCATTATGATCTATAATAAATAAATTTCAAATAATCTATTAAATTATCTTTTATAAAGAAGATAATTATATCAACTTTTTTAGTATTTCTTAGGCCCAATGATATTTACCGTTATGATCTTTCATAAAGAAATTTAAAATAATCTATTAAATTATCTTTGATAAAATAAGATAATTATGTCAAATTTTTTAGCATTTATTAGGTTCAATGATAGTTACCGTTATGATATTTAATAAAGAAAGTGTAAGTAATCTATTAAATTATCTTTTCCAAAGAAGATAATTATGTCAAATTTTTTAGTATTTATTAGGCCTAATGATAGTTACCGTTATGATCTTTAATAAAGAAAGTTGAAGTAATTTATTAAATTAACTTTTGTGAAGAAGATATTTATGTAAAATTTTTTACCATTTTCTAGGCCCAATGTTAGTTACTGTTATGATCTTTAATAAAGAAATTTTCAATAATCTATTAAATTATCTTTTACAAAGAAGTTAATTATGTCAAATTTTTTAGCATTTCTTAGGCCCAATGATAGTTACCGTTATGATTTGTAATAAAGAAATTTTAAATAATCTATGAAATTATCTTTTACAAACAACATAATTATGCCAATTTTTTTAGCATTTATTAGCCCTAAAGATAGTTACCATTATGATCTCTAATAAATAAATCTCAAATAATCTATTAAATTATCTTTTATAAAGAAGATAATTATGTCAACTTTTTTAGTATTTTTAGGCTCAATGATAGTTACCGTTATGATCTTTTGTAAAGAAATTTAAAATAATCTATTAAATTATCTTTGACAAAATAGGATAATTATGTCAAATTTTTTAGCATTTATTAAGCCCAATGATAGTTACCGTTATGATATTTAATAAAGAAAGTGTAGGTAATCTATTAAATTATCTTTTCCAAAGAAGATAATTATGTCAAATTTTTTAGTATTTATTAGGCCTAACGATAGTTACCGTTATGATCTTTAATAAAGAAAGTTTAAGTAATCTATTAAATTAACTTTTATGAAAAAGATATTTATGTCAAATTTTTTAGCATTTTCTAGGTCCAATGATAGTTACTGTTATGATCTTTAATAAAGAAATTTTCAATAATCTATTAAATTATCTTTTACAAAGAAGATAATTATGTCAAATTTTCTAGCATTTCTTAGGCCCAATGATAGTTACCGTTATGATTTGTAATAAAGAAATTTTAAATAATCTATGAAATTATCTTTTACAAACAACATAATTATGTCAAATTTTTAGCATTTATTAGCCCCAAAGATAGTTACCCTTATGATCTCTAATAAAGAAATTTCAAATAATCAATTAAATTATCTTTTATAAAGAAGATAATTATGTCAACTTTTTTAGCATTTATTATCCTCAATGATAGTTATCGTTATCATCGTTAAAAAAGAAATTTAAAATAATCTATTAAATTATCTTTTACAAATAAGATAATTATGTCAATTTTTTAGCATTTATTAGGCTCAATGATAGTTATCGTTATGATATTCAATAAAGAAAGCGTAAGTAATCTATTAAATTATATTTTACAAACAAGATAATTATGTCAAATTTTTTGGCATTTATTAGGCCAATGATAGTTACCGTTATGATCTTTCATAAAGAAATATTAAATAATCTATTAAATTATGTTTTACAAAAAAAAAATAATTATGTCAAGTTTTTTAACATTTATTATCCCAATTATAGTTACCGTTATGATCTTTAATAAAGAAATTTTAAATAATTTATTAAATTATCTTTTACAGAGAAGATAATTATGTCAAATGTTTTATCATTTATTAGACCCAATGATACTCACCTTTATGATCTTTAATAAAGAAATTTCAAATAATCTATTAAATTGTCTTTTACAAAGAAGATAATTATTTCAAATTTGTTAGCATTTATTAAGTCCAATGATAGTTACCGTTATGATCTTTAATAAAGAAATTTTAAATAATCTATTAAATCATCTTTTATAATGAAGATAGTTATGTCAAATGTTTTACCATTTGTTAATCTCAATAATAGTTACCGTTATGATATTTCATAAAGAAATTTTAAATAATGTATTAAATTATCTTTTACAAAGAAGATAATTATGTCAAAATTTTTAGCATTTATTAGGCTCAATGACAGTTACCGTTATGATCTTTAATAAAGAAATTTTTTAATAATCTATTAAATTAGCTTTTACAAAGAAGATAAGTATGTCAAATTTTTAGCATTTATTAGGCCAAATGATAGTTAACGTTATTACCTTTAATAAAGAAACATTAAATAATCTATTAAATTATCTTTTACAAAGAAGATAATTATGTCAAAATTTTTAGTATTTATTAGGCTCAATGATAGCTACCGTTACAATCTTTAATAAAAAAAATTTAAATAATCTATTAAATTATCTTTTACAAAGAAGATAATTATGTCAAATTTGGTAGCATTTATTAGGCTCAATATAAAAATATGTAAAAAAAGTAATTTTAGAAAATAAAAAAACATAAATGTGAAAAGTTATGTTCCAAAATAATTTAAAATGTGTAAAAAAATAATAAAAATTTCAGATAATTTAAAAAGGTAGTATTTAAAAATAAAAAAATTATGTGAAAAATAATGTTAAAAATTTTAAATGAGTATAAAAAATTGATAATATTTGGACAATACAAATAATGCTTTTAAAATAATTAAGAAAATTTTGGTTGATGTAAAATGATAATGTTTTAAAAAATAAAAAATTTCAATTTGAAAAAATATTGTTGAAAAAATTTAAATGAGCAGAAAATAATATAAAAAAGATTATGAAGAATAAGGAAAAACAATATTTTTTTTAAAAAAATAAAAAAAAATCAATGTAAAGAATAATATGAGTGATAAATTTAAATGTGTAAGAAAATATGTAAATGTTGTTGTTTTAAAAAATATAAAGTAAATTAGAAAAATTATATTGCAAAATAGCTGTAAATGTATAGGAAAATAATTAAAAAAAGTAATGTTTTAAAACGGTAAAAAGTTTGATATGAAAAAATAATGTTGAAAAGGAAGTTTAAATGGGTAGAAAAATAATTGTAAAAAGTTTATATAATACAAAATAAATAATGTTAAAAAAAATTTGATGTGAAGAATAATGTTAAATAATAAATTTAATTGTGTAGAAAAATATAAAAAAAATTATTTTTAAAAAATAAAAAGTTAGATATGAAAAATCTGTCACAAAATAACTTTAAGTGTATAAAATAATAATTAAAAAATAAATATTGCGAAAAAGATAATGTTTTAAAAATAGAAATTTTTTGTGCAAAAATAAGGTTAAATTTTTTTTAACATGACTAAAAAGGTTTATAAAATACAAATATTTTAAATAAAATGAGTAAAAAGGTAATGCTTTATCCGGCTATTGTTATATTAAAAGATTCGCCTAAAACAGTTATATTAAAATTATATTATTAAATTAAATATAATTATTAAACAATGTAATAACTATACATTAAATAGAGTTAACCTTTAACTTAATAAACAAATTTGAAAATAAGATGTCAACTTAACTTTCTTTACGTCAATTTAATATATTTCTATTATTTACATTTAGATTACAAATATGTCTATTAAAACTATTTTAAATAAGTATTTTAAATGAATTATTATATATAAATTAATTTAAATTTCAGGAAAATATTATTATAGTTCTCTAAAATAAAAAATGTACATTTTTGTTTCCTCAAAATAAATTTATATATTTTTTTTCATGAAATATACACTTTTTTGTTCTTCAACTAATTTAGATAATCTTTTTATGCAAAAAAAAAAGAAGTTATATTAAATAACACTTTCAAACCTAAAAGGTGATATTAAAACATTTTAAAATTAAATGAACAAGAGAATATAAAAAATTTAGGAGACAAATTGACCATTTCATATTGTATGAAAGAAAAATATATTTGTTTCCTAAAATTAACTATATAATTAAACATAATTTTTAATCCTTATTATTTTCTTTAAATTTTATTAAATTTTTTTCTATTTTAAAAAAATATGTTTTTATTGTTTAGTTTTAATTATCATATTTATTATGATATACTACGTTTGTCCCTGATTATCAAACAGTGTAAACTAATATGAAAAAATTAGTAAATTTAGAATGATAATATTAAATTTGTTATGTAAATTAATATTTTAAACTTTAAATAATAGAAATATAGATAAAGTTAAAAGAGTGGTATTTAATCATATGAATTAAAATTAACTCGGTATTTTAGAAGCAATAATTAATGAAAACCAATCTTTCATATAAGAAATGCTAACAACGCATTTTTTCTTACAAACTTTTAGTAAATTGTTAAAATTTATCATTAATGACTATTAATTTTTTTAATTTTTAATAAATTTCAACTGAAATAGTTTTCAAATAAGTGTATTGTTTGTTTTTGGATATATAAATATTAGTTGTTACGCTGTTAGTTTAGAATGAGTATATGGTTAACACTCCATAATCTTAAAGTATTATATTGTAATTAGACATAGAGATTATATATTATATATAATTATTAAATTGTGTAGTAATTAGTTTTTATTTAATAATATATTTTAAATATAGATAGTCTAATGAAATATCACATTTATTAAACATATATCAAGATTTTAAAACAAAACAATTATGTTTGTTATTAACATAAATAAAAGAAATCTATCTTATTCTATAAAATAATTAAGAATTAATTAACTTTGTCACATTTTATGTTAGTTTGGGATTTAGTCACATTCATGTTCTTTCCCATAAAACTTGACATTATTCTGCAGGTATTGAACTCGAGTTTTTTACCATTCAGCGTGTATTGACGACTAAGTTATATCTATTAGATATTAAGTGTTTGTTTTTTCAACAGTTTTATAAAACCGTTTTCAGTATTTTAGTATTTAAAAACTAAATACTCTTTTTGGTAGCATTATCTAAAAACAGTTTTCAAAAATAGTTTTGGTTCTTTAGTTTTTAAAAACTAAAAAACAGAAACAGTTGGAAGTAGTTTTGTTTTTTAGTTCCTAATTTTTGTTTTGAAAACTCAAAATACAATCAAAATATGTTGTTCTTTGCTTTTCATTAATGAATATAAACGAGTTTTCCCATTTTTACATCTTCAGAACAGTTTTCAAATAACATTTATCTTGAAAACAATTTTCAAATATCTTTTCTTCCCGAAAACAGTTTTTAAAAACTAATCTTGAAAACTCTTTTCAAAAACTAAAAAACAAAACAACATCAATCAAGCCTAACAATGTTGCTAATGCTCCCCTAAATACAGGTGAAAAAGAAACCAAGATTATGACCCAAAATTTAAGCAGCAACCTACTTTCTTCATGAACTACTTCGAAATTGAAATAACTATTAACATTCCAACTTACAGAATGACCTTAATAACAATAATAATAAAACGATACGGAGATGTATACAAAGGATAATTCCATTGAAGATATGGAAGAAAAGTGAAGAGAAAACCCATAATCATAATTTCTTTGAAACATAAGGCTTAACGAATAAGTTAAATAGGAGAATGAAACTTAAAACCTTTCTAAATGGCCTCATAATTAACACCATTTAATTTATTTTAAGAGACAAACTTAAAATCTTTCCAAACATCCCATAATTAACATGATATCACTTATTTTAAGAGATAAGTTGTACCATTGTTGCAACTTACAGAATGGTCTTAATAATAATAATAAAACCAGGAAGAGATGTATACCAAAACAAAACGTATGGCAACATAAAAAAATTACAAGAGATGTCTTTGAAATAACCAAACACAACTAGTATGAAATAGCAAAAATTTATAGTAGCATAAAAAGATGGCAAAATATGTCTCTAAAATAACAAAACACAATTGATATGAAATAACAAAAAATTATGGTAGCATAAAAAATGTTCTCATAAAATAAGTGATTTACCATTCTATGGGATATCATGTTAATTATGGGATGTTTGGAAAGATTTTTAAGTTTGTCTCTTAAGGTATTGAACTCAAGTTTTTTACCATTCATCGTGTATTGTTGATTAAGTTATACCTATTAGATGTTTACATGCTAGTTAAACAATCCATAACAATAAAAATGATTTTTATTTGTTGTAGAACATTTTGTTAACAATGTTGCTAATGCTCCCCTATTACAATCTAAAAAGAACCCAACTCAATCATTTTGGCTTGGATTGGGTCATCCGGTCATCCAACCCAATAAACACCCCTAGGTGTCACATTTTAGAGATGTCAGCCTAGGATTAAAATGAAATAATTAGTAATTAATTAACTTTGTCACATTTTAAAGATGTCAGCTTGAGATTTAGTCACATTCATGTTCCTTTCCATAAACTCAACATGTGTATTCTTAAGGTATTGTACTCAAGTTTTTTACCATTCAGCGTGTATTATTGATTAAGTTATACCTATTAGATGTTTACATGCTAGTTAAACAATCCATAACAATAAAAATTATTTTTATTTGTTGTAGAACATTTTGTTAACAATGCTGCTAATGCTCCCCTAAATACAGGTGAAAAAGCAAGCAAGATTATGACTCAAAATTTAAGCAGCAACTTCCTCTCTCTATGAACTACTTCGAAATTGAAATAACTATTAGCATTCCAACTTACAGAATGACCTTAATAACAATAATAATAAAACAAGATAGAATTGTATACAAAAGACAATTCCATTGAAGATATGGAAGAAAAGTGGAGAAAACCTATAATCATAATTTCTTTGAAACATAAGGCTCAACAAATAAGGTAAATAGGAGAATGAAACTTAAAACCTTTCTAAATGGCTTCATAATTAACACCATTTAATTTATTTTAAGAGACAAATTTAAAATCTTTTCAAACAGCCCATAATTAACACGATTTCACTTATTTTAAGATATAAGTTGTATCGCAACTTACAGAATGGTCTTAATAACAATAATAAAACCAGGCAGAGATGTATAGCAAAACAAAACGTATGGCAGCATAAAAAAAATTACAAGTGATGTATTTGAAATAACAAAACACAATTAGTATGAAATAGCAAAAAAATTATAGTAGCATAAAAGATAGCAACATATGTCTCTAAAATAAAAAAACACAATTGATATGAAATAATAAAATATTATGGCAGCTTTCCAGATGTTGTGGGTAAGAAAATGTAGAGTTTATTTTGGAATGAGTTTGCATTTTACAGGTAGAACTTTCTAGCAGTTTTCCAGATGTTGTGGGTAAGAAAATGGGTGGCAAATACTGAATTAGGTCATTGGAATTTAAGATTCTCGATTGTTGAATTGAAGGTGGTGCTACAAAAGTCATATGTGCTCATTGAATGTTAAACTATGACAAGTTACGAAAATTGGAAAAGAAATAAATCAATCATGAAAATACTAATAGAAATCAGTTATAAGAACAAGAGCATGTTTTTATTTAATAACATATTTTTAATATAGATAATCTAATGAAATATCACATTTATTAAACACATCAAGATTTAAAACGTAATAATTATGTTTGTTATTAACCTAAAAAAAGAAATTTATCTTATTTTGCAGGTTTCAATAGGGGTGTTCACGATAACAATATTTTAATAACAAAGTGTGTAAGATATAGTGTGTTGTTAGCATTTCTGATTAATTATTTTTTATAAAAGATTGATTTTTATTAATTATTGCTTCTAAAATACCTATTTAATTTCAATTCATATAATTAAATACCACTATTTTAACTTTATCTATATTTCTACTATTTAAAATTTTAAAATATTAATTTAAATAACAAATTTAATACTATTATTCTAAATTTACTAATTTTTTAATATTAGTTTACAATATTTTATAATTAAGGACGAACGTAGTATATAATAATAAATATGGTAATTAAAATTATAAATAAAAAAATCCTTTTTTTTAAAACAGAATTTTTTTAATAAAATGTTAAGAAAATAATAAGGATTAAAAAGGTTTTTTTTATTATATAGTTAATTTTAGCAAGTAAATATATTTTTCTTTTATCTAAAATATGAAATGGACAATTTATCTCCTGAGTTTTTGTATATGTTGTTGGTTGTTAAATTTTAGAATGTTCTAATATCACCTTTTAGGTGTTTTAGTGTTATTTAATATATATTTTTCTTTGCATAAAAAGATTATCTGAATTACTTGAAGAGCCAAAAGTGTATATTTCATGGACAAAAACTATATGAATTTATTTTGAGAGAATAAAAATGTACATTTTATATTTTAGAGGAACTATAATAATATTTTCCTAAAATTTAAATTAATTTATATATAATAATTCACTCAAAATACTTGCTTAAAATAATTTTACTAGACATATTTGTAACCTAAATGTAAATAAGGGAAATATATTCAATTGAACTTTAACCGTGAAAAGAAAGTTAAGTTGACATCTTATTTTTAAATATGTTTATTCAGTTAAAGCTTAACTCTATTATTTAATGTATAGTTATTAAAAGAAAGTTAAGGTTAATGTTTACAGTAGCATATATTAGTTGTTGGAGCATGAATGTACCTCTGTTCTCATAGAATTTGTATAGTATGACGTTCACATTCTGTTTAGTGGTTCTTTCATGTTCACCGTGTGCATTAATAATAATTTTGTATCACATATTTGTTGTGATTGCCTTTTGTGTTTAGCTAACATTTTTGTATTAGTATTTTCATGATTGATTTATTTCTTTTCCAATTTTCATAACTTGTCATAGTTTAACATTCAACCAGCACATATGACTTTCGTAGCACCACCTTCAATTCAACAATCGAAAGTCTTAAATTGCAATGACCCAATTTAGTATTCTCCATACATTTTCTTACCCACAACATCTGTAATACTGCTAGAAAGTTCTAACCATAAAATGCAAACTCATTCCAAAATAAACTCAACAAAAAAAAAACAAATGAGAAAAAAAATGGGGAAAAGATCTATCATAATTTATACAATTAATAGATCGAAAATCTAAATTAGAATATATAGAGATACAAGTCCATAACATTGGGTTGCTTATGGTTTTTATAAACATCTCTTGACATTTTTTATGCTACCATAATTTTTTGTTATTTCATATTGATTGTGTTTTGTTATTTTAAAGACATATTTTGCCATCTTTTTATGCTACTATAAATTTATGCTATTTCATACTAGTTGTGTTTGGTTATTTCAAAGACATCTCTTGTAATTTTTTTATGTTGCCATATGATATGTAATTTTGAGTCACAATCTTGCTTGCTTTTACACCTGTATTTAGTGGAGCATTAGCAGCATTGTTAACAAAATGTTCTACAACAAATAAAAATCACACACGTTGAGTTTATGGAAAAGAACATGAATGTGACTAAATCTCAAGCTGACATCTTTAAAATGTGACAAAGTTAATTAATTACTAATTATTTCGTTTTAATCCTAGGCTGACATCTCTAAAATGTGACACCTAGGGGTGTTTATTGGGTTGGATGACCGGATGACCCAATCCAAGCCAAAGCTCTTTTAAACATTAAATTTATTCTTTAAAAAATATCTTTTAAAATGGTAACTAAATTAACCCAATTCAATCCAACCTCTTCAATGGCAGGTTGGGTTTAATGAGGAAAAAAAATAAAAACCCAACCTAACCCAATAAGTTGTGATTGAGTTAGGTCTTGGGTTTGTCTAAACCCAACCCACCCAACCCGTGAACACCCCTAGTCAAGCCTGCAGAATAAGATAAATTTCTTTTCTTTAGATTAATAACAAACATAATTATTTTGTTTTAAAATATTGATACGTGTTTAATAAATGTGATATTTCGTTAGACTAACTATATTAAAAATATATTATTAAATAAAAACTAATTACTACACATTAAATAATTACATATAATATATAATCTTTGTATCTAATTATAATATAATATTTTAATATTATGAAATGTTAACGATATGCTCATTCTAAACTAACACAATAACAACTCGTATTTATATTTCCAAAAACAAACAATACACATATTATAAAACTATTTCAGTTGATATTTTTTAAAAGTTATAAATTAGAAGTCGCTAATCATAAATTTTAACCACTTACGAAGAGTGTGTAAGAAAAAGTGTGTTGTTAGCATTTCTGATTAGATATTTTTAGAAAAGATTGATTTTCATTCATTATTGCATCTAAAATACCTAGTTAATTTTAATTCATATAATTAAATACCACTATTTTAAATTTATCTATATTTCTATTATTTAAAATTTAAAAATATTAATTTACATAAAAAATTTAATATTATTATTCTAAATTTACTAATTTTTTAATATTAGTTTAGACTGTTTTATAATTAGGGACGAACGTAGTATATAATAATAAATATGGTAATTAAAATTATACAATAAAAAAATCCTTTTCTAAAACATAAAAAAAATTTAATAAAATGTTAAGAAAATAATAAGGATTAAAAAGGATTTTTTAATTATATAGTTAATTTTAGCAAGCAAATATATTTTTCTTTTATCTAAAATATGAAATGGACAATTTATCTCCTGATATTTTGTATGTTTTGTTGGTCATTTAATTTTAAAATGTTCTAATATCACCTTTTAGGTGTTTTATTGTTATTTAATATATTTTTTTTCTTTGCATAAAAAGATTATCTAAATTACTTGAAGAGCAAAAAGTGTATATTTCATGGACAAAAACTGTATGAATTAATTTTGAGAGAACAAAAAGGTACATTTTATATTTTAGAGGAACTATAACAATATTTTCCTGAAATTTAAATTCATTGATATATAATAATTCACTTAAAATACTTGCTTAAAATAGTTTTAGTAGACATTTGTAACCTAAACCTAAATACGAGAAATATATTCAATTGAACTTTAACCATGAAAAGAAAGTTAAGTTGACATCTTATTTTCAAATATGTTTATTAAGTTAAAGCTTAACTCTATTATTTAATTTATAGTTATTAAAAGAAAGTTAAGGTTAATGTTTACGGCAACATATATTAGTCGTTGGAGCATGAGTGTACCTCTGTTCTCGTAGAATTTGTATAGTATGAAGTTCACGTTCTTCTTAGTGGTTATTTCATGTTCACTATGTGCATTAATAATCATTTTTATATCACATATTTATTGTGATTGCCTTTTGTGTTTAGCTAACATTTTTTTAAAATTAGGATATTAAAATTGAGTAAATTACTTTTTCCAAGATATTTAAATTACAGTTTTCTTCCATTCTTTTTTTCTTAAAAAGGATTCTTCTCCAGTTACCAAGAAGGGCGTCTTCTAGCGTGGTCAATTTTAATAGATGTTCACCTTGTACCAATTGAAAAGTGGTACCATAGATAAAAGGAAATGATATAATTACCGTCATTCAATTTTAAAAGTATCATCTCAAGAACATGCTCTTATTCTTGTCATTGGGTTTCTATTAACATTCAACAAGCACATATCAATTTCATATCACCACCTTCAATTCAATAATTGACCCACATCGTTCTTGATACTGCTATAAAGTTCTACTCGTAAAATGCAAACTCATTCCAAAATAAACTCCACAAACAAAACAAACGAGGAAAAAATGAAGAAAAGATCTATCGTAATCTTTACAATTAATAGATCCAAAATCTAAATCAAAATATATAGAGATACAAGTCCATAAAATTGGGTTGCTTCTCATTTCAGAGCCATCTCTTGGTATTTTTTATGTTGCCATAATTTTTTTTTATTTCATATCGATTGTGTTTTATTAATTTAGAGACATATGTTTCCATTTTATGTTGCTATAAATTTTGGCTATTCATATTAGTTGTGTTTTGTTATTTCAAAGACATCTCTTGTAATTTTTTTTCCTTCCATACGTTTTGTTTTGCTATGCATCTCTGTCTCGTTTTATTATTATTATTAAGGTCATTCTGTAAGCTGCAACAATACAACTTATCTCTTAAAATAAATGAAATCGTGTTAATTATGGGTTTTTTGGAAATTTTTAAGTTTGTATCTTAAAATAAGTTAAATGGTGTTAATTATGAAGCCATTTAGTTTGTTTTAAGTTTCATTCTCCTATTTTGCCTTATTTGTTAAGCCTTATGTTTCAAAGAAATTATGATTATGGGTTCTCTCTTTACTTTACTTTCATATCTTCAATGGAATTGTCCTTTGTATACATCTCCATATCATTTTACTATTATTGTTATTAAGGTCATTCTGTAAGTTGGAATGCTAATAATTATTTCAATTTCGAAGTAGTTAATGAAGAGAGGAAGTTGTTGCTTAAATTTTGAGTCATAATGTTGCTTGCTTTTTCACTTGTATTTAGCAGAGTATTAGCAACATTGTTAGGGCTTGATTGGTTTCATTATGTTTTTTAGGTTTTGAAAAGAGGTTTCAAGAATAGTTTTCAAAAACTGTTTTCGGGATGAAAAGAAAAGAAAAACTTGTTTGGTAAATGTTATTTGAAAACTATTTTGAAGATGTAGAAATAGAAAAACTTGTTTGGTAAATGTTATTTGAAAACTATTTTGAAGATGTAGAAATAGAAAAACTTGTTTATATTTATTAAAATCTCATTAATGAAAATAAAATAACAACATATTCTGATTGTATTTGAAGTTTTCAAAACAAAAATACAAAACTGAAAAAGCAAAATTACTTTTGAATGTTCATGTTTTTTAGTCTTTAGAAACTAAAAACCAGAACTATTTTCTAAAACTGCTTTAAGAAAATACTACCCGAACGAGTTTTTTAGTTTTTAAATACTAAAAACAGTTTTATAAAATTATTGTCAAACAAGCACTTAATGTCTAATAGTTATAACTTAGTCGATAATACATGCTGAATGGTAAAAAACTCAAGTTCAATACCTGTAGATTAACATTGAGTTTTATCGAAAAGAACCTGAATGTGACTAAATCTCAAGCTAACATCTCTAAAATGTGACAAAGTTAATTAATTCCTAATTATTTCTTTCTAATATGTAGTTGACATCTCTAAAATGTGACACCAACAGAATAAGATAGATTTCTTTTGTTTAGGTTAATAACAAACCTAATTATTTTCTTAAAAAATCTTGATATATGTTTACTAAATGTGATATTTCAATAGACTATCTATATTTAAAATATATTGTTAAATAAAAACTAATTATTACACAACTTAATAATTATATATAATATATTATCTCTATGTCTAATTACGATATAATATTTTAAGATTACGGAGTGTTAACCATATACTCATTCTAAACTAACATGATAACAACTAATATTTATATATCCAAAAACAAACAATGCACTCATTCTAAAACTATTTCAATTGAAATTTATTGAAAATTAAAAAATTAATAGTCATTAATGATAAATTTTAATCACTTACGAAGTGTTTGTAAGAAAAAATGCATTGTTAGCATTTCTTATTAATTATTTTTTTATAAAAGATTGGTTTTCATTAATTATTGCTTCTAAAATAGCTAGTTAATTTTAATTCACATGATTAAATACCACTCTTTTAAATTTATCTATATTTCTATTATTTAAAATTTAAAAATATTAACTTACATAACAAATTTAATATTATTATTCAAAATTTACTAATTTTTTAATATTAGTTTACACTGTTTTATAATTGAGACGAATGTAGTATATAATAATAAATATGGTAATTAAAACTATACAATAAAAAATTATTTTTCTAAAAATAAAAAAATTTAATAAACTTTTAAGAAAATAATAAGGATTAAAAATAATTTTTTAATTATATAGTTAATTTTAGCAAATAAATATATTTTTCTTTCATCTAAAATATGAAATGGTCAATTTTTCTCCTAAGTTTTTCATCTAAAAATGTATAAATTTATTTGAGGGAACAAAAAATCTACATTTTATATTTTAGAGGAACTATAATAATATTTTTCTCAAATTTAAATTAATTTATATACAATAACTCACTTAAAATACTTATTTAAAATATTTTTAATAAACATATTTGTAACCTAAATGTAAATAAGAGAAATATACTAAAGTGACCTTTACCCATGAAAAGAAAGTTAAGTTGACATCTTATTTTTAAATGTGTTTATTAAGTTAAAGCTTAACTCTATTATTTAATATATAATTATTATTTAATAATTATATTTAATTTAATAATATAATTTTAATATAACTTTTTTAGGCTAATCTTTTAATATAGCAAGCTGGATGAAACATTACCTTTTTACTCATTTTATTTAAAATATTTGAATTTTATAAACCTTTTTACTCATGTTAAAAAAAATTTTAACATTATTTTTACACAAAACTTTTTCTATTTTTAAAACATTAGCTTTTTCGAATTATTTATTTTTTAATTATTATTTTATACACTTAAATTTTTTTGGACAGATTTTTCATATCTAACTTTTTATTTTTTAAAAATATTTTTTTAATATTTTTCTACACAATTAAATTTATTATTTAACGTTTTTCTGCGCATCAAATTTTTTATTTTTTTAACTTTACTTATTTTGTATTATATAAACCTTTTAAAATTATTTTTTACTCATTTAAACTTCCTTTTCATCATTATTTTTTCATATTCAACATTTTACCTTTTCAAAACATTACTATTTTCAATTATTTTCCTATACATCTACAGTTATTTTGCAATATAATTTTTACAATTTAATTTTATATTTTTTAAAATAAAAATATTTACATATTTTCTTACACATTCAATTTTTTTAGTCATATTATTCTTTACATTGATTTTTTTTTAAACAAATATTGTTTTTCCTTATTCTTCATATTGATCTTTTTTATATTATTTTATACTCATTTAATTTTTTTCAACATTATTTTTTAAAATTGAACTTTTTTTTAATTTTTAGAACATTATCATTTTACATTATCCAAAATTTTCTTAATTATTTTAAAAACATTATTTGTATTATCCAAATATTATCATTTTTTATACTCATTTAAAATTTTTAACATTATTTTTCACATAATTTTTTTATTTTTAAATACTACCTTTTTAAATTATCTGAAATTTTTATTATTTTTTTACACATTTTAAATTATTTTGGAACATAATATTTTCATATTTACGTTTTTTTATTTTCTAAAATTACTTTTTTTACATATTGGTTTATATTTACTCTGCAACATTTTTCTTCACATTGAATTTTATTTATTTTTTTACACTATATAAACCTTTACATTTTTTTAAAACATAGAAACTAAACGTTAGAAAATTTATCAATAAATTTTTAAAAAGTAAAATTAAAAAAGAAAATGCGGACATATAAATTGACAGAGCACTCTTCTTATCATTCAAAAGAGAGAAACAAATTAAAGAAAGAAGAGCTTTGTGCGTTGAGTCCTACTCCGAGTGAGTGCCACCGCAAGAACTCATCGTCGTCGCGCTGGAACGACTCAAAATTGAAGAGCTTTCTATGTGCCACCCCGTCTTCACGGTAGCTCCCACGCCGGAGCAAATCTCTGTCTGTGCGAACCACGTCAAGTGCCGTCAAACAACACAACTCCACTGTTCGATTCTTTGTTAGTACTGGACTCAGGTAGGAGATGAAGAAACTTCTATGTAAGAATCTTTTTCTTTTTTCTTTTCTCTTTCTTCATTGTTTGTTCTTTCTTTCTCAATTGACATGCATTGATTCTTCTTTGTGTACAGCGCCATGTTAGGATCTTTTTCTATGCATTTTCAAGTGGTGGCAAAGGACAGAAGGAAAGGGTATAGTTACTGCCGTCAACAACGCTTTCAATTTTAATCGAACCGGCTGTTGCGTTGTTATACACAGTAAGTTTAGCTTTCTTTTATCCTTTTTAAATGCCAAAATTTGAGATTATAATTTTAAACACGGTTTTCGAATTCTCTGTTTGGCTCAAGAATCACTTTGTCTTACTCTCTGAATTATTGATATGTTGTTTTAGTATATCAATTATCAGTTTTCTTTGATAGCACTCTTTGACACGAGTAATAGAACTACTGCCAAAATAAGTTTAAAAGTTTTTTGTTATGACTTTTCCTGTTTGACTTCATCAAATCATAATGTTACAGTTTTAAAAAAAAATTGTCTTAATATTCCATTCTGTTCATTATTGTGAAAAACATGTTTCATGTTGTGATAATGTGGTATCCTTGCCGAGAGACATATCTATTCAATTTCCAGGTGATCCTATATTAGAGTTTAAAAAAATCAGTTTGTTACTGTGTTAAGATACTGTTAAAAAAGGAGGCTAAGAATCATTGGATATCAAAAAATCAGAGAAAGATTTTCTGCTCCCCCTCCTGGAACTTGTATCATGGGATTCATGACAAAATAATCATCTCCATCTTTCATTCTTAGATTAGAAAAAGGAACTTCAATTGTCTGATTTATACTGTAAGAACTTCAATTGTATTATGTGATGTTTCCTGCTTTCACGTTTGTATATTGTATGTATAAAATAATAATATGTATATTTTACTGAGATTTTGCCATTTCTGAGTGACGTGAGATATAGATAGCTCACTTCATTAGGAAAGAAATGAATGACCTAATCATAATGAAAGGAACTCTAAATCAAATGCAATGTTGATGCTATCAATGAAATGCTCAAAAAGCTTAGGCATTATCAACGGGAAATGCAACGTTGCCTAATTGTGATTTTTGCAAGCTAAGCTATAATCAATTTATTATTATAACTAGATTAAGATGCCACATCCCTTTCTGTCCCTCTGCATCTACGCCTACCATTGCAGCCATTGAATGCATCTCATATCTTAATATCAACATCCTTTAGTTTCTTCATCTACTTCTCCCTCTGTATCTTCATCTACTTCTTTCCATACTCAAGAACTCCATTCTATGCAATTTCCTATTTTATGGCTTAACATTTTGATTTTCATCTTATTTTGGAGGATGATTACATTTGACAACACAATCAAAACAAAAAAAAAAAAAGCTTTAATATTTTGTACCATCCTACCCTAATACATAAATAAAATACTCTTAGTCCTTAAGTTTCTATAAAATCAACTATTTTCAAAGCATATCTTATTAATTAAAAAAGTAAAAACTATAAGGGGTCATCTTCAGGAGATTTTCTCTCCAGAAAACATTTTAACCACCTGTTTTATTCTCTCTTCCTTTATAACAATGTAATAATTAGTTAACAAGATTTTAAATAACGTTAGCCAAAAACAAAATTATTAGATAGTTCTATACAGCTGTATCCAATATCCATAGTCTCAAGTCAATATCTATATCTACATGACATGCTAGATATGTTTCAAGCGGCTAATACCATCTCTAGTAATAAATATGTCAATGCAGCAGTCTTGGGTAGTAAAATTACCGGGCTATAATTATCAATGCAACATAAACTTCAGTGAAAAGTTTAATCATCCTAATTTGTAAAATAGTACAATTTTTTTATGGGAGAAATATATCCCGAAAATGACAGCTTACTTGTATAAGGAAATATTCTTTTCAAAGGCCATGCACTTACATTATATGATTTATGAGATCACCTATTGTACGATTGCTACTTATGTATAATTATATAACAAAGCCAATATGTTGTAGCATTCCTTCTATTTATAGAGATTCTTGTTTGTGTACAGCTGCGATGTTAGAATCTCTTTCTATGCATTTTCTTGACTGATGTTGATTTGATTGTTAATAATAAATTCTTGGTCATCATTCTTTATTTAGTAAAGAATGAAATAGAGAGATGTCAATGTGTTTTGCTAATAATTCTGTGGGATGTTGATTTTCAAGATGAATAAAGTATCTTCGCCATTCGCAAATCACTTAGTAGGAAAGTTTTATGCATTCCATGTTTCTATTCTTAGTTTATGAGGGTGCATTCTTGGTTATCTCTAGTTTTCACCTTCTTTAATGGATGAACGATGTGATTTAAGAAAGTTGCAATACATTCTTGAGTTTATGTGTGCTAAATGTTATTTATGATTCATAGTACATCTAGATTATCACTATTGTGAATTTTTAAGGTATGATGTTTGGAGATGGTTATATAAAATCCAGGTATAATATACGGAGCTTATGAAGGAATAAACCACATAGTGAAAACTTATATTAGGTCCCTTTTTTTTGTCCTTTTTTTTTATTTAAAATACCACTTATAACAAATTATAAATATCGATGGTTGATGCGACGAGTGAGTCAGGCTTATGAACTTGACGAGTATAAAAAGAAAACTAGTGTGACATCTACCAAAGTTTGTGAAATACAAACATAGCCTTAGTATTGCACTTTTTCCTACTAGAAAGCACATGATGAATTTTCATGGCAAGCAATGCTTTCATCCAATACATCTCAAATTTTCTAAAACTCAACCATTATTGCAGACTCTTAGACACCACCAGAGACCCCTTGCACCCCAATATCCATGGAGGTGCTATTTCCAAGTGGCAACGGACAAAAGGAAAGAATATAGTTACCGTGATTCAATTTTAAATGAACCAGGTGCTTTGTTGTTATACCCGATAAATTTAACTTCCTTTGATATTTTTTAAATGCCAAAATTTTAGATTATAATTTTTTAACATGGTTTTCTTTGATTGGATCAAGAGTCTCTTTTGTCTTAATCTTTGAATTATATGTTGTTTAGTTGACAAGTAGTATATCTATCCTTTTGGGCTATTGGTAGTATTATTTCAATAACTTAACCATAACCAATAAATAATCATATCTGGAAATAGTTATATAATTTATTATAAGCAGTCACCATTATATAATTGGTTATATAAACAGTTATACATTTATAACTAGTTACATAATGGAATATGTAAATAACCGGTTATTTAACTAGTTATTTTATCAATAACCGATTAAATAATCAATTTTGTAAAATAAGATTATTCTTAAAATTGTGTTTTCTACTTAATATATTTCTCACATGGATGTGTTGTAACACCCTAGTTTCTATAATTTATTATTTGTATGTTTTACATGTATTAAATATTTTATAAGATTATTAGTGACAAATCTAATGTGGTTTTATTCAAAATAAATAAATAAAATATATATTTCAAGTTTAGAACTAGAAATTACTTCGTACATTTTAACTATTTTTTAACAATATTGTATAGGAACTGTTATAACAACAACAATAATAAAGTAAAATGAAAATAAAATATGCAAAATTCTACAAATTAAGTCTTACATTTAGACACCTAATTAGTCATGTGATGAAATTAACTAGATATTTTTATATATGTCCTGAATTCTCTGATTGTGTTTTAATTAAAAAAATAAAATAAATAAATAAGCTTATTAAATTAAAAAGAGTCAGCGAGAGTTTCTTTATATATATGTGTATAAAAAAATGAAATGAAACTAAATTTTTTGAAAAGCTGACCAAGAAGGCGAAGTCCATAGTGATGTCCTCCCATACTTGGTGTGGTATCGGTAAGGGTTGTAGAAACCATGCTTTCTTCTTTGGGACATATTTGTTTTGCTGACAAATGGTGCAATATGTTTTTTTTTGTGTCTGCATAGAGACCCATCCAAGTGAAAAGAGACGATGAGTCGAGGTTGTTGAGAAAGTGAGTGCCCTGCTCAGGGAGAAGCATGATATTCAAACACCAATTGGGAGTAGAGGTTCTATCACTAAGGCATATAAATTCTTTCCTTTAACTAAAGCAATCCATCTAAAACTGAATATTCATGTTGTTCTACTAATGTCTTAAAAAGTTGAATGTCTTCCTGATCTGTGTGATAATATTCTCTTAGGGATTACAACATGGTCGAGGTTGTTGAGAAAGTGAAAGACAAGAGAAGTGAATCATATGGATGAATTCAGGAAAGTGAATCAGCCATGATGTTCAGTTTACCAGGTTTGTAGAGGATTTTAAAATTATACCCTTGCAATTTTAGTGTCCATTTCACTTGTTATTGTGTCTGAATTTTTTGAAAGTAACTTTTTGAGACTCTTATAATCTTTGAAAATGGTAAATTCTCTGCCCACCAAGTATTGACACCAATTTTTGACAACCTCTGTGATTGCAAATAGTTCTCGAACATAGGTAGAGGAAGTCTGCATGCTTCTACAGATTTTTTTGCTAAACAAAGGATGGTTGTCTTGAAGAAAAATCGCCTCTACTGCAAGTTGAGAGGCATCACTTTCAATGGAAAATGGCCTTGAGAAGTTTGGAAGTTGAAGCACCGGAGTAGTGACAAGTTTTTCTTTTAACATTGTAAAAGGAATTTTTTGTTGTATCTGACCATTGTAAAGTAGTATGACTAGTGAAGTCGATGAGGGGAGCAGCGACAGAGGTGTAGGACTTAATAAATTTTCTGTAGAAGCCGGTGAGTCCGAGAAACCCTTTTAAATGCGTGAGAGAACGTGGTCTAGGCCATGCAACCATTGCTTGGATTTTTTAGGGGTCAGGGGCCACTTGGCCATCAGAAATTATGTGCCTAAGTATTGAATTGAATCAACTCTGAAAACACACTTAGATAACTTAACATAAAAGTTATTTTGAACAAGAATTTCTAAAATTAATCTAAGATGTTTTAAATGAGAAATTAGGGAAGCACTATAAATTAGTATATCATAAAAAAAAACTAAGACAATCCAGTTTAGATAGGATCTTAGGATATCGTTTATTGCAGCCTGAAAAGTAGAAGGTTCCTTCGTATCATTTCTTGGATAATAATGATCATAACATTTTTTTGGGAATAAGGGTAATGGTAGAGTTTGAAATTGATTTGGTAGTGTTAGGTTTTAGGGGAATATGGTGGTCATGGTCACGATGCTGGGGAAAGCCTTTGGGAATTTGGAAGAGGTGTGGAAATTCATCAACAACTTGTTGAATGAAATGTAAATTCATCTACTAGTAGTCCTAGCCTACTAATAGTCCTAGTCTACTAGTAGTCCTAGATTGCTAGTAGTCCTAGCCTACCAATAGTGCTAGTCTACCAATAATGCTAGTCTACCAATAATGCTAGTCTACTAGTACTACTAGTCTACTAGTAGTCCTAATCTAATAGTAGCACTAGTTTATTAGTAATGTTAGTCTGCTGGTACTGCTAGTCTACTAGTAGTTCTAGTCTATAAGTAATGTTAGTCTACTAGTAGTGTTAGCTTACTAGTATTGCTAGTCTTCAAGTAGTCCTAGTCTACTAGTAGTGTTACTATTAGTAGTTTTAGTCTACTAATAATGCTCGTACTAGTAGTGCTAGTCTACTATCAGTGCTAGTCTATTGCTAGTGCTACTCTACTAGTCATCATAGTTTACTCGTCATGCTAGTCTACTAGTAGTGTGATTCTACTACTAGTCCTAGTCTGCTAGTAGTGCTAGTCTACTAGTACTACTAATCTACAAGGAGTGCTAGTCTATAAGGAGTGCTAGTTTACTAGTAGTGGTAGTAATGCTAATTTACAAGTAGTTGTTGTAATGGTAGTTTACCTATAGTGTTAGTCTATTAGTGGTGCTAGTCTATTAGTAGTGTTATCCTACTAGTAATGCTAGTCAACTAGTAGTGTTAATCTACCACAAGTGCTAGTCTATATGTAGTGCCAGTTTACTAGTACTCTTACTCTGCTAGTCTACTAATAGCGGTAGCCTATTGTTATCATGGGTTTACTAGTAGTGCTAGTCTAGTAGTACTACTAGTTTACAAGTATTAGTAGTTTTTTAGTAGTGCTAGTATACTAATAGTGCTAGTCTCGTAATAGTGCTAGTTTACTAATAATACGCGTCTATTGGAGTGTTAGTCTACTAGTAGTGCGTCTATTACTAGTGCTAGTCTACGAGTAATGCTAGTTTACTACTAGTGCTAGTCTACTAGTAATGTTAGTTGGCTAGTACTGGTAGTTTAATAGTATCACTAGTTAATTACTAGTGTTAGTCTACTATTAGTGTTAGTCTACAAGTAGTGCTAGTCTACTAGTAGTGCGAGTCTACCGGTAGTTCTAATCTACTAGTAATGCTAGTCGACGAGTCTTACTAGTTTCCTTGCACTACTAGTTTGTAGTCTACTAGTACTAGTAGTCTATTAATAGTGCCAGTATACTAGTATTACTAGTCTACTAGTAGTGTTTGTCTACTAGTAATGTTAGCCTACTAGTGGCACTAGTTTACTGATAGTGCTAGTTTAATAATAGTTCTAGTTTACTAGTAGTTCTCGTCTATTAGTAGTGCTAGTCTACTTGTGTGCTTTGTTATTAGTAGTGTCAGTCTACTAGTAACATTAGTTTACTAGTAGTGCTAGTCTGTCACATTGTTAGTCCAACATAGTGCTAGTAAGCTAGTGATGCTAGTCTACCATTAGTGTTAGTCTATTAGTAGTACTTGTACTAGTAATGTTAGTCTATTAGTAGTACTTGTACTAGTAATGCTAGTCTATTAGTAATGTTATTACTAGTAGAGCTAGTCTACTAGTAACATCACTCCAGCAGTAGTCATAGCTTACTAGTAGTACTAGTCTACTAGTAGTCCTAGTCTGTTAGTAGTGATAGTACAAGTCGTGCTAGTCTACTGATAATGCTAGTTTACTAGTAGTTCAAGTCTACTAGTAATGATAGTTTACTAGTAGTGCTAGTCTATGATTATATTAGTATACTAGTAGTGTTAGTTTACTAGTAGTGTTAGTCTACTAGTAGTGCTAGTCTACTAGTATTGTTAATTTATCAGTATTGCTAATCTACTAGTAGTGCTAGTTTACTAGTAATGTTAGTTTATTATAAGTGCTAGTGTACTACTAATTTTAGTATAGTAGTAGTGCTAGTTTACTAGTAGTCCTCTTTAGTTAGTCGTGCTAGTAGTAGTACTGCTAGTCTACTAGTAGTTCTAGTCTACTAGTAGTGCTAGTCTACGAGTGTGTTAGTATACTAAAAGTGTTATTTTACTTGCAATGCTAGTCTACTGGTAATGTTAGTATACTAGTAATGTTAGTCTACTAGTAGTGCTAGTGTACTTGTAGTTCCAGTCTACTACTAGTTTTAGTGTACCAGTAGATATAGTTTACTAGTGGTGCTAGTCTACTAGTAGATCTAGTCTACTAGTAGTGCTAGACTACTAGTGGTGCTAGACTACTAGTGGTGCTAGTCTACTATTAGTGTTGGTTTACTAGTAGTCCTACTTTACTAGTAGTAGTGCTAGTACTATTAACGCTAGTCTACTAGTGGTGCTAGTCTATTACTAATGCTAGTACTAGTAGTGTGAGTCTACTAGTAATGTTAGTCTACTTGTAGTCCTAGTCTACTAGTACTATTACTCTGCTAGTATTGCTACTCTACTAGTAATGCTACTCTCCTACTAGTGCTAGTCTACTAGTAATGCTAGTCTACAAGCAATGCTAATCTAATAGTAGTGCTAATCTACTAATAGTGGTAGTCTACTGGTAGTGCTCGTCTCTTAGTGATGTCAGTACTAGTAGTGTTAGTCTACTAGTAATGTTAGTTTACTGGTAGCTCTATTCTTTCGGTAGTGCTTGGTTACTGGTAATGCTAGTGTATTGGTAGTGCTAGTCTACAAGTAGTGCTAGCCTATAAGTGTGTTAGTATACTAGTAATGTTATTCTACTTGTTGTGCTAGTCTACATGTAGTGCTAGTTTACTAGTAGTGTTAGAATATTAGTATTGCTAGTCTACTAGTATTAATGCTAGTCTACTTGTAGTTCTAGTCTACTAATAGTTCTAGTTGACTAGTAGATGTAGTCTACTAGTAGTACTAGTCTACTAGTAGTGCTACTTTACTATTAGTGTAGGTTTACTAGTAGTCCTAGTCTTCTAGTAGTGCCGGTACTCGTAGTACTAGTGTACTAGTGGTCTAGTCTACTAGTAGTTCTAGTGTACTAGTTGTGTTAGTTTACTAATAGTTCTAATCTATTAGTAGTCCTAGTCTATTAGTAGTATGACTCTACTAGTAGTGTTACTTTACCAGTAGTGTTACTCTACTAGTAGTGCTACTCTACCAGTAGTTCTAGTCTACAAGTAATGTTAACCTAATAGTAGTGCTAGTTTACTATTAGTGCTAGCCTAGTAATTGTGTTAATTTACTAGTGGTTCTAGTTTATTAGTAGTTCTAGTCTACGAGTAGCGCTTGTCTTTTAGTAGTGTTGGGCTACTTGAAGTGTTGGTTTACTAGTAGACCTAGCTAGTAGTATTGCTAGTTTAATAGCAATGCTAGTCTACTTGGTTATGGGCTTGACCTAGGACTAATAAAGAAGGAGGATGACTTGGATGAAGCTTAAAGAAGCTTAGTTTAGGACATGAAACTAAGCTTATTTAAGCTTCATCCAACTCATCCTCCTCCTTTATTAGTCCTAGGTCAAGCCCATGCTAGGGGTGGATTCACCAATAAAGGATTCATCCAAGTTGCTTCTTATTTTAGTTTGAATTTTGGAGGTGTCATGTCATTTCTTTCCAAAATTCAAATTCAAACTAGAGGGAACATAAATCCATATTTTTAGGACCATGTTTGGATCTCTAGTTGGATTAACTTAGTGTTAATTGAGCACATGCTAAATTAACACTAGATTAAGCCAACTAAACCCTCATTAGCCAAGTTGGACGTTCACTTTCATGCTTAGGCCCATAGAACCATGCCTTGCTTTATATATAGAGCATTATCTCATTCATGTAGTTTTTAACACTTATTTGATGAAAATAAACTTCTCTAAATTTGAGAGTTCTTCTTAAGTGTTCATTGTTCTCTCCTTGAGGGAGAGTTCTTGATGTTATTATCAAGGTTCCTTTTCTTGTGGCTAGCTTCACTCTTGGCTTATCTTCTTCCCTAAGAAGTGGCACCTCCTCTACCAACATCTTCTAGTCTTACACCTCTATTTAAAGGCTCTTCAAGGACCTTTATGAGCAAGATCCTAGATGGTATTCTTTCTCCAATAATTGTTCAAGCATGGCTTAGCGGTGGATGCATAAGAACTACTAGTAGGCTAGGACTACTAGTAAACTAGGACTACTGGTAGATGAATTTCCATTCCATTCAACAAGTTCTTGATGAATTTTCGCACCTCTTTTGAATTCCCAAAGGCCTTCCCTCACACCATGACCATGACCATCATATTCCCCTAGAACCTAACACTGCCGCAACTAATGTCAAACCCTACCATTACCTTTATTCCTAAAAACATACTATGACCACTATTATCCAAGAAATGTTACAACAACGTATTATTAAACCTAGTCATAGTTGTTTTTCCTCCTGGTTCTCCTATTAAAGAAAAAAGATGGTACTTGGAGCTTTTGTGTAGACTATAGGGCACTTAAGACAGTCACTATAAAGGATCATTTTCCTATCCCTATGGTGGATGAATTAAGGTCAACTAGGATCTTTTCTAAAGTTGATTTACACAACGACTATAAAAAAATTAGAGTGGTGGATGTAGACACTCATAAAATAGCATTTCACACTTTTGATCGACATTACGAATTCATAGTGATGCCTTTTGGTTTGGCTTAATATTTTTTATGATATACTAATTTTCAAGCTACAATAAACAATATCCTAAGATCCTATCTGCGCCAGTTTGTCTTAATATTTTTTATGATATACTAATTTATAGTCCTTCACTAATTTCTGATTTAAAACATCTTAGATTAATTTTAGCAACTGTTGTTCAAAATCAATTTTATGCGAATTTATCTAAGTGTGTTTTCTGAGTTGATTCAATTCAATACTTAAGGCACATAATTTCTAATGGCCTAGTGGCCCCTGACCTAGAAATCGAAGCAATTGTGCATGGCCTAAACCACATTCTCTCATGCATTTAAAGGGGTTTCTCAGACTCACTGAATTCTACAGAAAATTTATTATGTCTTATGCCTCTCGCAACTCCACTCATCAACTTAACTAGTCATACTACCTTACAATGGTCACATACAGCAGAATATGCTTTTACAATGTTAAAAGGAAAACTTGTCACTGCTCCAATGCTTTAACTTCCAAACTTATCAAGGCCATTTTCCATTGAAATTGATGTCTCTCAACTTGCAATAAGGGTGATTTTTGGTTCAAGACAACCATCCTATTGCCTTTTTAGTAAAAAATTTCATAGACACATACGGGCTTCCTCTGCCTATATGTGAGAACTATTTGCAATCACAAAGGTTGTTAAAAAATGGCATCAATACTTGGTGGCTAGAAAATTTATCATTTTCAGAAATCAGAAGAGTCTCAAAAAGTTACTCTCACAAAAAATTCAAACACCAGAACAAATGAAATGGACACTAAAATTGCAAGGTATAATTTTAAAACCCTCTACAAATCTGGTAAACTGAACATCATGGCTGATTCGCTTTCCCGAAGTCATCCAAATGATTCACTCCTTTTGTCTTTCACTTTGTCAGCAACCCCGACCATGTTGCAGTCCCTCATAGAATGTTATCACATAGATCAAGAACGCATTCAACTTTTTAAGAAATTAGAAAAACATGACTATTCAGTTTCATATGGATTACTTTGGTTAAAGGAAAGAATTTATATGTCTGAGTGGCAGAACCTCCGCTCCCAATTGGTGTTTGAATATCACTCTTCTCCCTTGGCAGGACACTCAGCACCTTGGCCAAACTCGCTGCCTCTTTCACTTAATTGGGTCTTTATGTAGAAACAAAAAAATTCATCAGTCATTGCATCATTTGTCAGCAAAACAAATATGTCCCAAAGAAGAAAGCAGAGCTTCTACAACCCTTGGACTTCATTACTCATCTTCCAACATCGTTCGACCACAAAACCCTATAGGTCATTCATTTTTTTAAGTCTCTAAAATTAATTGCACGATTCTACAATCTTCTAATACATCATTTTTCAACTTTTATATGCCCAAATGCTAAGCTAATGTCACCTTCTTGGTCAACTTTTGAAAAAATTTAGTTTCATTTCTTTTTTTTTTATACACATATATATAACAAAACTCTCGTTGGCTCTTTTTAATTTAATAAGCTTATTTATTTATTTCCTTTTTTCAAATTCAAAAACACAATTAGAGAATTTAGGACATATATAAAGATATCTAGTTAATTTCATCACATGACTAATTAAGTGTTTAAATGTAAGACCTAATTTGTAGAATTTTGCAGATTTTATTCCTTTTACTTTATTTTTGTTGTTATACCAGTTCCTATACAATATTGTTCAAAAATAGTTAAAATGTATGAAGTAATTTCTATTTCTAAACTCAAAATATATACTTTATTTATTTATTTATTTTGACTAAAACCACATTAGATTTGTTACTAAGTGAGCTAGAATTACTAAATGATAAGCACTACTCGTAGACTAGAACTACTAGTAGACTAGCACCACTAGTAAACTAGCATAATTACTAGACTAGCAACACTAGTACTGGTAGTACCAGTAGACTAGCACTAATAGTAGACTAGTACTATTATTAGATTAACATTACTTGTAGAGTAACACTACTAGTAAAGTACCACTACTACTAGAGTAGTACTATTATTAGACTATGACTACTAGTAGACTAGCACTACTAGTAGACTAACACTACTAGTATTAGCACTAATAGCAGACTAAAACAACTAGTAGAGTAGCACTACTAGTAGACTAGTATTACTAGCAGACTAACACTACTAGTACTACCACTAGTAGTACACTAGAGCTACCATTAGGCTAGCAACACTAATAGACTAGAACTAGTAGTACTAGGACTAGGAGTAGATTAAGACTACTAGTAGAGAAACACTAATAGTAGACAAGTACTACTAGTAGACTAGCACTACTAGTAGACTAGCACTACCAGTAGTCTAGCATTACTAGTAGGCTACATCTACTAGTAGAGTAGCACCACTAGTAAACTAGATCTACTAATAAACTAGCACTACTAGTAGACTACATTTACTAGTAGACTAGAACTACAAGTAGACTAGAACTCCCAATAGACTAGCACTACTAGTATTAGCACCACTAAAAGACTATGAATACTAATACACTAGCACTACTACTAGACTAGGACTACTATTAGAGTAATGCTACTAGTAGACTACACTAGCACTACTAGTAATAGCATTACTAATAGACTAGCATTACTAGTACTACTAATAAACTAGCACTGATAGTAGACTAGTATTACTACTTTAATAGCACTATGGTAGACTAGCAATTGGGGTAGACTAGAACTACTTGTAGACTAATGTTACTAGTAGACTAGCACTATTAATAACCAAGCACTACTAGTACACTAGCACTACTAGTAGACTAGAACTATTAATAGTCTAGTAGTACTAGCATACTACCAACTAGTAGTATTAGAAAACTAGGAGGACTCATAAGCTAGCATTACTTATATATTAGAACTATTGGTAAATTCACACTACTAGTAAACTAATACTACTTGTACATTAGTGTTACCAGTAGACTAGTACTACTGTTAGACTAGTATTACTAGAAAACTAGCACTAGTAACAGACTAGTGATACTATTAAAGTAGCAGTACTCGCCGACTAACACTACTTGCAAACTAGCACTACTAGTAGACTAGCATTCCAGTAGACACACACTACTATTAAACTAGCACTATTATTAGACTAGCACTACTAGTAGATTATTGCTACTAGTAAACTAGTACTATTAATATTAGCACTAATAATAAACTAACACTATTACTAGACTAGCATTACTGGTAGACTAGCACTACTTGTAGATTAAAACTACTAGTATTAGCACTAGTACAATAGAACTACTACCAGACTAAAACCACTAGTAGAGTAACACTTCTAGTACTAGTACTACTAGTAGACTGGGACTACTAGTAAACTAACTCTAATAGTCGACTAGGACTACTAGTAGACTAACACTACTAGTATTGTAGCACTACTAGTAGACTAGAACTACTAATAGACTAGCACTACTAGTAGACTACATTTACTAGTAGTCTAGAACTAGTAGTAGACTAGAACAAGTAAACTAGAACTACTAGTAGACTTCCATTACTAGTAGACTAGCATTACTAGTAGACTAACACTAATACTAGACTAGCACTACTTGTAGACTAGCACTACATGTAGAATAAAATTACTAGTATACTAACACTCGTAGACTAGCACTACTAGTACATTGGCACTGACAGTAAATTAGCACTACTAGTAGACTACATTTACTAGTAAACTAGAACTGGTAATAGATTAGAACTACAAGTAGACTAGAACTACTAGTAGACTAGCAGTACTAGATTACTACTACACTAACACTACTCGTAGACTAACACTACAAGTAGAATAACACTTCTAGTATACTAACACACTCATGGACTAGCATTACTTGCAGACTAGCTCTACCAGTAAACTAGCACTACTAGTGAATTAGCACTACCATTAGGCTAGAACTACTAGTAAACTAGCACTACTACTACTACCAACACTACTAACAGACTAGCACAACTAGTAGAGTAACATTACTAATATACTAGCACTACAAGTTGATTAGATCTACTAGTAGATTATATCTATTAACTACTAGTAGACTAGTACTAATAGTAGACTAGCAATACTGTTAGACTAGCAATACTAGTAGATTAACACTACTAATAGACTAGCACTACTAGTATACTAACACACTCATAGACTAGCGCTACTAGTAGACTAGCACTACTAGCATTAACACCACTAAAAGACTAGGACTACTAGTAGGCTAACACTATTACTACGTTGGGACTACTATTAAAGTAATCCTACTAGTAGACTACACTAGCACTACTAGTAATAGCATTCTAATAGACTAGTACTACTAATAAACTAGCATTGATAGTAGACTAGCATCACTAGTTTACTAGAACTATGGTAGAGTAGCAATTGCAATAGACTAGAACTACTGATAGGTTATAACTAGTAGTAGACTAGCACTATTTGTATACGAGTGCTACTGGTAAACTAGCACTATTAGTATACTAGCACTACTAGTCTCTACACTGCTAGTAGACTAGTGATATTAGTATACTAGTACTATTAATAGTCTAGTACTAGCAGACTACCAACTAGTAGTGGTAGCAAACTAAGAGGACTCATAAGCTAACATTACTAGTATATTAGAACTACTAGTAAATTCATACTACTAGTAGATTAGCACTACTAGTAACACTACTAGTACTACTGTTACGCTAGTATTACTAGTAAACTAGCATTAGTAGCAGAGTAGTGATATTATTAGACTTGAAGTACTAGCCGACTAACACTACTAGTCGACTAGAACTACTAGTAGACTAGCACTCTAGTAGGCATGCACTACTATTAAACCAGCACTATTAGTAGACAAGCACTACTAGTGGATTATTGCTACTTGTAAACCAATACTACTAGTACTAGCACTTATAATAGACTAACACTATTACTAGATTAACATTATTGGTAGACTAGTACTACTAGTAAACTAGCACTATCAATAAACTAACACTACAAGTAAACTAACATTAGTAATGGACTAACACTATTAGTAGATTAGCACTATTAGCAAAGGAGCACTACTAGTAGACTAGCATTACTCGCACTACTAGTAGACTAGCATTACTCGCACTACTAGTAGTCTAACACTACTCGTAAACTAACACTACCAATAAACTAGCACTACTTAAAAACCAATTATATTAGTAGACTAGTAATACTACTAGACTAACACTACTAGTAGACCAGTGATACTAGTAGACTAGCACTACTAGTAGAGTAGGACTACTAGTAGACTAACACTACTAAGTGACTAGCAATACTAGCAGACTAGCACTACAAGTAGACTATCATTACTACCACTACTAGTAAATTAATATTACTACCACTACTAGTAAATTAATATTACTACCACTACTAGTAGACTAGCACTCTTTATAGAATAGTATTACTAGTAGACTAGCACTACTAGTAAACTATGATGACTAGTAGAATAGCACTGTTAGTAGGTTAGGCTTACTATTAAACTAGCACTACTAGTACGAGCACTACTAGTAGACTAAAACTACTAATAATAACACTACTAGTAGACTAAAACTACAAATAGTAGCACTACTAGTAAACCATGACTACTTGTAGAGTAGCACTACTAGTAGACAATGACTACTTGTAAGTAGCACTACTAGTAACCTAACACTACTCGTAAACTAAAAATACTAATAAGCTAACAGTACCAATAGACTAGCACTATTAGTAAACTAGTGCTACTATTAGAACTACTTGTAGACTAGCATTACTGGTAGACTAACACTACTAGTAGGCTAGGACTACTAACAATCTAGGACTACTAGTAGACGAGGCTACTAGTAAACTAAGACTACTAGTAGGCTAACACTGCCCCAGTCAATCTCAAGCCCTACCATTACCCTTATTCCCAAAAAGATGCTAAGACCACTATTATCCAAGAAATGTTACAACAGGTATTATTAAACTTAGTCATTGTCTTTTTTTCCTCCCAGATTTTCCTAGTAAAGAAAAAAAATGGCATTTGGCACTTTTGTGTAGACTACAGGGCACTGAACACAGTCACTATAAGTGTGTTTTCAGAGTCGATTCAATTCAATGCTTAGGGCACATAATTTCCAATGGCCAAATGGCCCCTGACCCATAAATAATCCAAGCAATTGTTGCATGGCCTAGACCACGTTTTCTCACGCATTTAAAAGGGTTTCTCGGACTCACTGGCTTTTACAAAAAAATTATTAAGTCTTACGCCTCTCTCGTTGCTCCCCTCACCGACTTAACTAGTTATACTACTTTACAATGGTCACACATACAACAGAAAATCCTTTTACAATGTTAAAAGAAAAACTTGTCACTACTCTAGTGCTTCAACTTCCAAACTTCTCAAGGCCATTTTCCATTGAAACTAATGCCTCTCAACTTGCAATAGGGACGATTTTGCTTCAAGAAAACCATCCTTTTTTTAGCAAAAAAAATCTGCACAGGTATACAGGCTTCCTCTATCTGAGAACTATTTGCAATCACAGAGATTGTCAAAAAATTATGTTAGTACTTAGTGGGAAGATATTTTACCATTTTCACATATCAAAAGAGTCTCAGAAAGTTACTCTCACATTCAAACACTAGAACAAGAGAAATGGACACTAAAATTGCAAGGTTATAATTTTAATATCCTCTACAAACCTGGTAAACTAAACATCATGGCTGATTCGCTTTCCCGAAGTCATCCAGATGATTCGCTCCTCTTGTCTTTCACTTTCTCAGCAACCCTGACCATATTGTAGATCCCTCAAAGAATATTATCACACAAATCAAGAAGACAAAACCTCTGCTCTCAATTGGTGTCTGAATATCACTCTTCTCCCTCAACAGGGCACTCAACACCTTGCCCAGACTTGCCGCCTTTTTCACTTGGTTGGGTCTCTATGCAGACACAAAAAATAAAATCATCATCCATTGCACCAGTTGTCAGAAAAACCAATATGTCCCAAAGAAGAAAGCAGGGTTTCTACAACCCTTACCAATACCACACCGAGTATGAGAGGACATCACTATGGACTTCACCTTCTTGGTTAGCCTTTAAAAAAAGTTTAGTTTCATCACACACACAGACACACACAAACATAGACACACACACATACAGACACAGATACACCCACCCACCCACCCACCCACACCCTAAACCCTAAACACACACACACATATACACACTCTTACTGACTCTTTTTAATTTATTAAAACACAACCAGAGAATTCAGGCCACATATAAAAATATTTATTTAATTTCATCACATGACTAATTAGATGTCTAAATGTAAGACTTAATTTGTAGAATTTTGCAAATTTTATTTTCTTCTTACTTTATTATTGTTGTTGTTATAACAGTTCCTATACAATAATGTTAAAAAATAGTTAAAATGTATGAAGTAATTTCTATTCTAAACTCAAAATATATATTTATTTATTTATTTTGAATAAAACCATATATGATTTGTTACTAATAATCTTATAAAATATTTAGTACATGTAAAACACACAAATAATAAATTATACAAACTAGGGTGTTACAACACATCCATGTGAGAAACATGTTACGTAGAAAACACAGTTTTAAGAATAATTTTATTTTACAAAATTAATTATTTAATTGGTTATGGATAAAATTACTAGTTAAATAACAGTTATCTATATATTTCGTTATGTAACTAGTTATAAATGTATAACCGGTTATATAACCGATTATTTATAAAAATAACTACTTAAAATAAATTATATAACTACTTCCATATATGATTATTTATTGGTTATGGTTAAGCTATTAAAATAATCTAACCACCAACGCCCCTAAAGGATAGATATACTACTTGTTAACAAAACAACATATAATTCAGAGATGAAGACAAAAGTGACTCTTGATCCAATCAAAGAAAACCGTGTTAAAAAAATTATAATCTAAAATTTTGGCATTTAAAGAATATCAAAGGAAGCTAAACTTACCAGGTATAACAACAAAGCACCTGGTTGATTTAAAATTGAATCACGGTAACTGTATCATTTTCTTTTGTCCGTTGCCACTTAGAAATAGCATCTGCACGGATATTGGGGTGCAAGGGGTCTCTGGTGGTGTCTAAGAGTCTGCAATAATGGTTGTTTTAGAAAATTTGAGATGTATTGGTAAAAGCACCGCTTGCCATGAAAATTCATCATGTGCTTTCTAGTAGGAAAAAGTGCAATACTAAGGCTATGTTTGTATTTAACAAACTTTGGTAGATCTCACACTAGTTTTCTTTTTATACTCGTCAAGTTCATAAGCTTGACTCACTCGTTGCATCAACCATCCAAATTTATAATTTGTTATAAATGGTATTTTAAATAAAAATAAAAAGGACAGAAAAAAGGCACCTGATATAAGTTTGCACTATATGGTTTATTCCTTGATAAGCTCCGTATATTATACCTGAATTTGATATAACCATCTCCCGACATCATACCTTATAAATTCACAATGGTGATAATCTAGATGTAATATGAATCATAAATAACATTTAGCACACATGAACTCAAGAATGTATTGCAACTTTGTTAAATCACATCATTCATCCATTAAAGAAGACGAAAACTAGAGATAACCAAGAATGTACCCTCATAAATAAGAGTAGAAACATGGAATGCATAAAACTTTCCTACTAAGTGATTCGCCAATGGCAAAGATGCTTTATTCATCTTGAAAATCAACATCTCACATAATTATTAGCAAAACACATTGGCAATCGCTCTCTTTCATTCTTTACTAAATAAAGAATGATGACCAAGAATTTATTATTAACAATCAAATCAACATCAGTCAAGAGAATGCATAGAAAAAGATTCTAACATTGCAGTTGTACACAAACAAGAATCCGTAAATAGAATAAATGCTACAACATAATGGCTTTGTTATATAATTATAAGTAAGTAGCAATCGTACAATAGGTGATCTCATAAATCATATAATGCAAGTGCATGACCTTTGAAAAGAATATTTCGATATACAAGTAAGCTGTCATTTTCGGGATATATTTCTCCCAACAAAAATTGTACTATTTTACAAATTAGGATGATTGAACTTTTCACTTAAGTTTATGTTGCATTGATAATTATAGCCTAGTCATTTTACTACACAAGACTGTTGCATTGACATATTTATTACTAGAGATGGTATTAGAAGCTTGAAACATATCTAACATGTCATATAGATATAGACTTGAGACTATGGATATTGGACAGAGCTGTATAGAACTATCTAATAATTTTGTTTTTGGCTAACGTTATGTAAAATTTTGTTAATTAATTATTACATTGTTATAAAGGAAGAGAGAATATAACATGCGGTTAAAATTTTTGTTGGAGAGAAAATCTCCTGAAGATGACCCCTTATAGTTTTTACTTTTTTAATTAATAAGATATGCTTTGAAAATAGTTGATTTTATAGAAACTTAAGGACTAAGAGTATTTAATTTATGTATTAGGGTAGGATGGTACAAAATATTAAAGCTCTTTTTGTTTTGATTGTGTTGTCAAATGTAGTCATCCTCCAAAATAAGATGAAAATCAAAATGTTAAGCCATAAAATGGGAAATTACATAGAATGGGGTTCCTTGAGTATGGAAACAAGTACATGAAGATACAGAGGGAGAAGTAGATGAAGAAACTAAAGGATGTTGATATTTAGATATGAGATGCATTCAATGGCTGCAATGATAGGCGTAGATGCAGAGGGACAAAAGGGGATGTGGCATCTTAATCTAGTTATAATAATAAATTGATTATAGCTTACCTTGCAAAAATCACAATTAGGCAACGTTGCATTTCCCGTTGATAATGCCTAAGCTTTTTGAGCATTTCATTGATAGCATCAACACTGTATTTGATTTAGAGTTCCTTTCATTATGATTAACTCATTCATCTCTTTCCTAATGAAGTAAGCTCATTCATCTCTTTCCTAATGAAGTGATCTATCTATATCTCATGTCACTCAGAAATGGCAAATCTCAGTAAAATATACATATTATTATTTTTATACATACAATATACAAACGTGAAAGCAGGAAACATCACATAACACAATTGAAGTTCTTACAGCATAAATCAGACAATTGAAGTTCCTTTTTCTAATCTAAGAATGAAAGATGGAGATGATTATTTTGTCATGAATCGCATGATACAAGTTCCCTGAGGTGGGAGCAGAAAATCTTTTTCTGATTTTTTGATATCCAATTATTCTTAGCCTTTTTTAACAGTATCTGAACACAGTAAGAAACTGATTTTTCTAAACTCTAATATAGAATCACCTGGAAATTGGATAGAGATGTCTCTCGGAAAGATACCACATTCTCACAATATGGAACATGTTTTTCACATGAACAGAATGGAATATTAACACAGTAACAAACTGATCTTTTTAAAACTGTAACATTATGATTTGATAAAACCAAACAGGAAAAGTCATAACAAAAAACTTTTAAACTTATTTTGGCAATAGTTCTATTACTCGTGTCAAAGAGTGCTATCAAACAAAACTGATAATTGATATACTAAAACAACATATCAATAATTCAGAGAGTAAGACAAAGTGATTCTTGAGCCAAACAGAGAATTCGAAAACCGTGTTAAAAATTATAATCTCAAATTTTGGCATTTAAAAAGGATAAAAGAAAGCTAAACTTACTGTGTATAACAACGCAACAGCCGGTTCGATTAAAATTGAAAGCGTTGTTGACGGCAGTAACTATACCCTTTCCTTCTGTCCTTTGCCACCACTTGAAAATGCATAGAAAAAGATCCTAACATGGCGCTGTACACAAAGAAGAATCAATGCATGTCAATTGAGAAAGAAAGAACAAACAATGAAGAAAGAAAAAAGAAAAAAGAAAAAGATTCTTACATAGAAGTTTCTTCATCTCCTACCTGAGTCCAGTACTAACAAAGAATCGAACAGTGGAGTTGTGTTGTTTGACGGCACTTGACGTGGTTCGCACAGACAGAGATTTGCTCCGGCGTGGGAGCTACCGTGAAGACGGGGTGGCACATAGAAAGCTCTTCAATTTTGAGTCGTTACAGCGCGAAGACGATGAGTTCTTGCGGTGGCACTCACTCGGAGTCGAACTCAATGCAAATCTCTTCTTTCTTTAATTTGTTTCTCTCTTTTGAATGGTACGAAGAGTGCTCTGTCAATTTATATGTCCGCATTTTCTTTTTTAATTTTACTTTTTAAAAATTTATTGATAAATTTAAAATGTGAAAAGATTATGTTCCAAAATAATTTAAAATGTGTACAAAAATAATACAAATTTCAGATAATTTAAAAAGGTAGTATTTAAAAATAAAAAAATTATGTGAAAAATAATGTTAAAAAATTTAAATGAGTATAAAAAATGATAATATCTGGATAATACAAATAATGTTTTTAAAATAATTAAGAAAATTTTGGATAATGTAAAATGATAATGTTCTAAAAAATTTTTAAAAAAAGTTCAATTTTAAAAAATAATGTTGAAAAAAATTAAATGAGTAGAAAATAATATAAAAAAGATCAATATGAAGAATAAGGAAAAACAATATTTGTTTAAAAATAACAAAAAAAATCAATGTAAAGAATAATATGACTAAAAAAATTGAATGTGTAAGAAAATATGTAAGTATTGTTATTTTAAAAAATATAAAAATAAATTATAAAAATGATATTGCAAAATAACTGTAAATGTATAGGAAAATAATTAAAAAAAGTAATGTTTTGAAAAGGTAAAATTTTGAATATGAAAAAATAATGATGAAAAGGAAGTTTAAATGAGTAAAAAATAATTTTGAAAGGTTTATATAATACAAAATAAGTAATGTTAAAATAATAAAAAATTTGATGCAAAGAATAACGTTAAATAATAAATTTAATGTTGCAGAAAAATATTAAATAATTATTTTTAAAAAATAAAAAGTTAGATATGAAAAATCTGTCCAAAAAACTTTAAGTGTATAAAATAATAATTAAAAAATAAATAATGCGAAAAAGCTAATGTTTTAAAAATAGAAAAAGTTTTGTATAAAAATAATGTTAAAATTTTTTTTAACATGAGTAAAAAGGTTTATAAAATTCAAATATTTTAAATAAAATGAGTAAAAAGGTAATGTTTCATCCGGCTTACTATATTAAAAGATTAGCCTAAAAAAGTTATATTAAAATTATATTATTAAATTAAATATTATTATTAAACAAGAACTATATATTAAATAATAGAGTTAAGTTTTAACTTAATAAACATATTTAAAAATAAGATGTCAACTTAACTTTCTTTTCATGATTAAAGGTGACTTTAGTATATTTCTCTTATTTACATTTAGGTTACAAATATGTCTATTAAAAATATTTTAAATAAGTATTTTAAGTGAATTATTATATATAAATTAATTTAAATTTGAGAAACATATTATTATAGTTCCTCTAAAATATAAAATGTAGATTTTTGTTCCCTCAAATAAATTTATACATTTTTTGTCCATAAAAATATAAACTTTTTTGCTCTTCAAGTAATTTGGATAATCTTTTTATGCAAAGAAAAAAAATATATTAAATAACACTTTAAAACCTAAAAGTTGATATTAGAACATTTTAAAATTAAATGAAAAAAAGTATATGAAAAACTTAGGAGAAAAATTGACAATTTCATATTTTAGATGAAAGAAAAATATATTTATTTGCTAAAATTAACTATATAATTAAAAAATTATTTTTAATCCTTATTATTTTCTTATAAGTTTATTAACTTTCTTATTTTTAAAAAAATAATTGTTTATTGTATAGTTTTAATTACCATATTTATTATTATATACTACATTCATCTCAATTATAAAACAGTGTAAACTAATATTAAAAATTAGTAAATTTTGAATAATAATATTAAATTTGCTATGTAAGTTAATATTTTTAAATTTTAAATAATAGAAATATAGATAAATTTAAAAGAGTGGTATTTAATCATATGAATTAAAATTAACTAGCTATTTTAGAAGCAATAATTAATGAAAACCAATCTTTTATAAAAAAAATAATTAATAAGAAATGCTAACAATGCATTTTTTCTTACAAACACTTCGTAAGTCATTAAAATTTATCATTAATGACTATTAATTTTTTAATTCTCAATAAATTTCAACTGAAATAGTATTAGAATGAGTGCATTGTTTGTTTTTGGATATATAAATATTAGTTGTTATCGTGTCAGTTTAGAATAAGTATATGGTTAACACTCCATAATCTTAAAAAATTATATTATAATTAGACATAGAGATAATATATTATATATAATTATTAAGTTGTGTAATAATTAGTTTTTATTTAACAATATATTTTAAATATAGATAGTCTATTGAAATATCACATTTAGTAAACATATATCAAGATTTTTAAAAACAAATAATTAGGTTTGTTATTAACCTAAACAAAAGAAATCTATATTATTCTGTCGGTGTCACATTTTAGAGATGTCAGCTATAGATTAAAACGAAATAATTAAGAATTAATTCACTTTGTCACATTTTAGAGATGTTAGCTTGGGATTTAGTCACATTCAGGTTCTTTCCCATAAAACTCAATGTTAATCTACAGGTATTGAACTTGACTTTTTTATCATTCAGCATGTATTATTGACTAAGTTATAACTATTAAATATTAAGTGCTTGTTTGACAATAATTTTATAAAACTGTTTTTAGTATTTTAGTATTTAAAAACTAAAAGACTTGTTTGGGTAGTATTTTCTGAAAACAGTTTTAAAAAATAGTTCTAGTTTTTGAGTTTCTAAAGACTAAAAAACATGAACATCTGAAAGTAATTTTGCTTTTTCAGTTTTCTTTTTTTGTTTTGAAAACTCCAAATACAATCAGAATATGTTGTTATTTTATTTTCATTAATGACATTTTAATAAATATAAACAAGTTTTTCCATTTCTACATCTTCAAAATAGTTTTCAAATAACATTTACCAAACAAGTTTTTCTTTTCTTTTCATCCCGAAAACAGTTTTTGAAAACTATGCTTGAAAACTCTTTTCAAAAACTAAAAAATAAAATGAAACCAATCAAGCCCTAACAATGTTGCTAATGCTCCTCTAAATACAAGTGAAAAAGCAAGCAAGATTATGACTCAAAATTTAAGCAACAACTTCCTCTCTTGATGAACTACTTCAAAATTGAAATAACTATTAGCATTCCAACTTACAAAATGACCTTAATAACAATAATAGTAAAATGATACGGAGATGTATACAAAGGACAATTCCATTGAAGATATGGAAGTAAAGTAAAGAGAGAACCCATAATCATAATTTCTTTGAAACATAAGGCTTAACAAATAAGGCAAAATAGGAGAATGAAATTTAAAACAAACTAAATGGCTTCATAATTAACACCACTTAACTTATTTTAAGATATAAACTTAAAAATTTCCAAAAAACCCATAATTAACACAATTTCATTTATTTTAAGAGATAAGTTGTATTGTTGCAGCTTACAGAATGACCTTAATAATAATAATAAAACCAGACAGAGATGCATAGCAAAACAAAACGTATGGAAGCAAAAAAAAAACATTACAAGAGATGTCTTTGAAATAAAAAAACACAACTAATATGAATAGCTAAAATTTATAGCAACATAAAAATATGGAAACATATGTCTCTAAAATAATAAAACACAATCGATATGAAATAAAAAAAATTTATGGAAACAAAAAAATACCAAGAGATGGCTCTGAAATGAGAAGCAACCCAATTTTATGGACTTGTATCTCTATATATTTTGATTTAGATTTTGGATCTATTAATTGTATAAATTACAATAGATCTTTTCTTCAGTTTTTCCTCGTTTGTTTTGTTTGTGGAGTTTATTTTGGAATGAGTTTGCATTTTACGAGTAGAACTTTATAGCAGTATCACGAACGATGTGGGTCAATTGTTGAATTGAAGGTGGTGATATGAAATTCATATGTGCTTGTTGAATGTTAATAGAAACCCAATGACAAGAACAAGAGCATGTTCTTGAGATCATACTTTTAAAATTGAATGACGGTAATTATATCATTTCCTTTTATGTATGGTACCACTTTTCAATTGGTACAAGGTGAATATATATTAAAATTGACCACCCTAGAAGACGCCCTTCTTGCTAACCGGAGAAGAATCCTTTTTAAGAAAAAAAGAATGGAAGAAAACTGTAATTTAAATATCTTGGAAAAAGTAATTTACTCAATTTTAATATCCTAATTTTAAAAAAATGTTAGCTAAACGCAAAAGGCAATCACAATAAATATGTGATATCAAAATTATTATTAATGCACATAGTGAACATGAAATAACCACTAAGAAGAACGTGAACTTCATACTATACAAATCTACAAGAACAAAGGTACATTCATGCTCCAACAACTAATATAATATATGTTGCTGTAAACATTAACCTTAACTTTCTTTTAATAACTATAAATTAAATAATAGAGTTAAGCTTTAACTTAATAAACATATTTGAAAATAAGATGTCAACTTAACTTTCTTTTCATGGTTAAAGTTCAATTGAATATATTTCATGGTTAAAGTTCAATTGAATATATTTCTCGTATTTAGGTTTAGGTTACAAATATGTCTACTAAAACTATTTTAAGCAAGTATTTTAAGTGAATTATTATACATCAATGGATTTAAATTTCAGGAAAATATTGTTATAGTTCCTCTAAAATATAAAATGTACTTTTTGTTCTCTCAAAATAAATTCATACAGTTTTTGTCCATGAAATATACACTTTTTGCTCTTCAAGTAATTTAGATAATCTTTTTATGCAAAGAAAAAAATATTAAATAACAATAAAACACCTAAAAGGTGATATTAGAACATTTTAAAATTAAATGACCAACAAAACATACAAAATATCAGGAGATAAATTGTCCATTTCATATGTTAGATAAAAGAAAAAAATATTTGCTTGCTAAAATTAACTATATAATTAAAAAATCCTTTTTAATCCTTATTATTTTCTTAACATTTTATTAAATTTTTTTTTATGTTCTAGAAAAAGGAATTTTTTATTGTATAATTTTAATTACCATATTTATTATTATATACTACGTTCGTCGCTAATTATAAAATAGTCTAAACTAATATTAAAAAATTAGTAAATTTAGAATAATAATATTAAATTTTTTATGTAAATTAATATTTTTAAATTTTAAATAATAGAAATATAGATAAATTTAAAATAGTGGTATTTAATTATATGAATTAAAATTAACTAGGTATTTTAGATGCAATAATGAATGAAAATCAATCTTTTCTAAAAATATCTAATCAGAAATGCTAACAACACACTTTTTCTTACACGCTCTTCATAAGTGGTTAAAATTTATTATTAGCAACTTCTAATTTATAACTTTTAAAAAATATCAACTGAAATAGTTTTATAATATGTGTATTGTTTGTTTTTAGAAATATAAATACAAGTTGTTATTGTGTTAGTTTAGAATGAGCATATTGTTAACATTTCATAATATTAAAATATTATATTATAATTAGATACGAAGATTATATATTATATATAATTATTTAATTGTGTAGTAATTAGTTTTTATTTAATAATATATTTTTAATATAGTTAGTCTAATGAAGTATCACATTTATTAAACACGTATCAATATTTTAAAACAAAATAATTATGTTTGTTATTAATCTAAGAAAAAAAAATTATCTTATTCCGCAGGCTTCACTAGGGGTGTTCACGAGTTGGGTGGGTCGGGTTTAGACAAACCCAAGACCCAACTCAATCACAACTTACTGGGTAGGTTGGGGTTTTATTTTTTTCTCATTAAACCCAACCCGCCATTGAAGAGGTTGGATTGAGTTGAGTTAATTTAGTTACCATTTTAAAAAATATTTTTTAAAGAATAAATTTAATGTTTAAAAGAGCTTTTTTATATATTTTTAGGATATTTTTTTAAAATAATATAATATATCATTGTTGAACATAAAAATAAACATTAAACTATTAGCTCTAATAGTGTGAAGAAGCAATTCGCAAAAGAGTTTAAACTATTGGCTGAGAGTTCATTCTTGGTTTTTTATCTACCAATAAACATTAGCTAGTAGGAATGGGGGTGTGTCCTTCTGGTGCAGAGTGTTTGCCTTAGTGCATAACAATCTCAGCTTAGGAGTTATAAAGTAAAGTATCAAAGATATTTTTTTATTTAAAATAATAAATAATAAATATAATATTATTATTAGGTTGGGTTGGGTTGAGTCTCAGTTTAACTCACTGAATATGTCATCCAACCTGTAAGGGATTGGATTTGATCAGGTTGGGTTGAGTTTCACCCAATCTAAAAAGAACCCAACTCAATCGCTTTGGCTTGGATTGGGTCATCCGGTCATCCAACCCAATAAACACCCCTAGGTGTCACATTTTAGATGATGCCTGGGATTAAAACGAAATAATTAGTAATTAATTAACTTTGTCACATTTTAAAGATGTGAGCTTGAAATTTAGTCACATTCATGTTCTTTTCCTTAAACTCAACGTGTGTATTCGTAAGGTATTGAACTCAAGTTTTTTACCATTCAGCATGTATTGTTGATTAAGTTATACCTATTAGATGTTTACATGCTAGTTAAACAATCCATAATAATAAAAATGATTTTTATTTGTTGTAGAACATTTTGTTAACAATGCTGCTAATGCTCCCCTAAATACAGGTGTAAAAGCAAGCAAGATTATGACTCAAAATTACATATCGTATGGTAACATAAAAAAATTACAAGAGATGTCTTTGAAATAACCAAACACAACTAGTATGAAATAGAAAAAAATTATAGTAGCATAAAAAGATGGCAAAATATGTCTCTAAAATAACAAAACACAATCGATATGAAATAACAAAAAATTATGGTAGCATAAAAAATGCCAAGAGATGTCTCTAAAAATCATAAGCAACCCAATGTTATGGACTTGTATCTCTATATATTCTAATTTAGATTTTCGATCTATTAATTGTATAAATTATGATAGATCTTTTCCCCATTTTTTTCCTCATTTGTTTTTTTTTTGTTGAGTTTATTTTGGAATGAGTTTGCATTTTATGGTTAGAACTTTCTGGAAATATTACAAATGTTGAGGGTAAGAAAATGTGTGGCGAATACTAAATTGGGTCATTGGAATTTAAGATTTTCGATTGTTGAATTGAAGGTGGTGCTACGAAAGTCATATGTGCTGGTTGAATGTTAAACTATGACAAGTTACAAAAATTGGAAAAGAAATAAATCAATCATGAAAATACTAATAGAAACAAGTTATAAGAACAAGAGCATGTTCTCAAGATGATACTTTTAAAATTGAATAATGGTAATTATATCTTTTCCTTTTATCTATGGTACGACTTTTCAATTGGTACAAGGTAAACATATGCTAAACTTGACCATGCTAGAAGACGCCCTTCTTGCCAACTAGAGAAAAGTCCCTTTTAAGAAAAAAGAATGGAAGAAAAATGTAATTTAAATATCTTAGAAAAAGTAATTTACTCAATTTTAATATCCTAATTTAAAAAAAAACAAAAATGTCAGCTAAACACAAAAGGCAAATTCAACAAATATGTGATACAAAATTATTATTAATGCACACAGTGAACATGAAAGAACCACTAAACAGAATGTGAACGTCATACTATACAAATTCTATGAGAACAGAGGTACATTCATGCTCCAACAACTAATATATGCTACTGTAAACATTAACCTTAACTTTCTTTTAATAACTATACATTAAATAATAGAGTTAAGCTTTAACTGAATAAACATATTTGAAAATAAGATGTCAACTTAACTTTCTTTTCACGGTTAAAGTTCAATTGAATATATTTCTCTTATTTACATTTAGGTTACAAATATGTCGAGCAAAATTATTTTAAGCAAGTATTTTGAGTGAATTATTATATATAAATTAATTTAAATTTTAGGAAAATATTATTATAGTTCCTCTAAAGTATAAAATGTACATTTTTGTTCTCTCAAAATAAATTCATACAATTTTTGTCCATGAAATATACACTTTTGGCTCTTCAAGTAATTCAGATAATCTTTTTATGCAAAGAAAAATATATATTAAATAACACTAAAACACCTAAAAGGTGATATTAGAACATTCTAAAATTTAATAACCAACAACATATACAAAAACTCAGGAGATAAATTGTCCATTCATATTTTAGATAAAAGAAAAATATATTTACTTGCTAAAATTAACTATATAATTAAAAAAAACCTTTTTAATCCTTATTATTTTCTTAACATTTTATTAAAAAAATTTTGTTTCAAAAAAAGGAATTTTTTATTTATAATTTTAATTACCATATTTATTATTATATACTACGTTCGTCCCTAATTATAAAACAGTGTAAACTAATATTAAAAAATTAGTAAATTTAGAATATAGTATTAAATTTGTTATGTAAATTAATATTTTAAAATTTTAAATAGTAGAGATACAGATAAAGTTAAAATAGTGGTATTTAATTATATGAATTAAAATTAACTAGGTATTTTAGAAGCAATAATTAATAAAAATCAATCCTTTATAAAAAATAATTAATCAGAAGCTAACAACACACTATATCTTACACACTTTGTTATTAAAATATTATTATCGTGAACACCCCTATTGAAACCTGCAAAATAAGATAAATTCTTTTTTTAGGTTAATAACAAACATAATTATTACATTTTAAATCTTGATATGTGTTTAATAAATGTGATATTTCATTAGATTATCTATATTAAAAATATTTTATTAAATAAAAACATGCTCTTGTTCTTATAACTGGTTTCTGTTAGTATTTTCATGATTGATTTATTTCTTTTCCAATTTTCGTAATTTGTCATAGTTTAATATTCAATGAGCGCATATGACTTTCGTAGCACCACCTTCAATTCAACAATCGAGAATCTTAAATTCCAATGACCTAATTCAGTATTTGCCACCCATTTTCTTACCCACTCTGGAAAATTGCTAGAAAGTTCTACTTGTAAAATGCAAACTCATTCCAAAATAAACTCAATAAACAAAACAAATGAGAAAAAAATGGGGAAAAGATCTATCATAATTTATACAATTAATGATTGAAAATCTAAATTAGAATATATAGAGATACAAGTCCACAACATTGGGTTGCTTATGGTTTTTAGAGACATCTCTTGGTATTTTTAAGCTGCCATAATTTTTTCTTATTTCATATCAATTGTGTTTTGTTATTTTAGAGACATATGTTGCTATATTTTTTGCTATTTCATACTAATTGTGTTTTGTTATTTCAAAGACATCACTTGTAATTTTTTTATACTGCCATACTTTTTGTTTTGCTATACTGCCTGGTTTTATTATTGTTATTAAGACCATTCTGTAAGTTGCAATACAACTTACCTTATTTGTTGAGCCTTATGTTTCAAAGAAATTATGATTATAGCACTTTTCTTCCATATCTTCAATGGAATTGTCTTTTGTATACAATTCTATCTTTTTTTATTATTATTGTTATTAAGGTAATTCTGTAAGTTGGAATGCTAATAGTTATTTCAATTTCAAAGTAGTTCATAGAGAGAGGAAGTTGCTGCTTAAATTTTGAGTCATAATCTTGCTTGCTTTTTCACCTGTATTTAGGGGAGCATTAGCAGCATTATTAACAAAATGTTCTACAACAAATAAAAATCATTTTTATTGTTATGGATTGTTTAACTAGCATGTAAACATCTAATAGGCATAACTTAATCAATAATACATGCTGAATGGTAAAAAACTTGAGTTCAATACCTTAAGAATACACACGTTGAGTTTATGGAAAAGAACATGAATGTGACTAAATCTCAAGCTGACATCTTTAAAATGTGATAAAGTTAATTAATTACTAATTATTTCATTTTAATCCCAGGCTGACATCTCTAAAATGTGACACCTCGGGGTGTTTATTGGGTTGGATGACCGGATGACCCTATCCAAGCCAAAGTGATTGAGTTGTGTTCTTTTTAGATTGTAATAGAGGAGCATTAGCAACATTGTTAATAAAATATTCTACAACAAATAAAAATCATTTCTATTGTTATGGATTGTTTAACTAGCATGTAAACATCTAATAGGTATAACTTAATCAGCAATACACGATGACTGGTAAAAAACTTGAGTTCAATACCTTAAGAGACAAACTTAAAAATCTTTCCAAACATCCCATAATTAACATGATATCCCATAGAATGGTAAATCACTTATTTTATGAGAACATTTTTTATGCTACCATAATCTTTTGTTATTTCATATCGATTGTGTTTTGTTATTTTAGAGACATATTTTGCCATTTTTTTATGCTACTATAAATTTTTGCTATTTCATACTAGTTGTGTTTGGTTATTTCAAAGACATATCTTGTAATTTTTTTATGTTGCCATACGTTTTGTTTTGGTATACATCTCTTTCTGGTTTTATTATTATTATTAAGACCATTCTGTAAGTTGCAACAATGGTACAACTTATCTCTTAAAATAAGTGATATCATGTTAATTATGGGATGTTTGGAAAGATTTTAAGTTTGTCTCTTAAAATAAATTAAACAGTGTTAATTATGAGGCCATTTAGAAAGGTTTTAAGTTTCATTCTCCTATTTACCTTATTCGTCAAGCCTTATGTTTCAAAGAAATTATAATTATGGGTTCTCTCTTCACTTTTCTACCATATCTTCAATGGAGTTGTCCTTTGTATATAACATCATCTTGTTTTATTATTATTGTTATTAAGATCATTTTGTAAGTTGGAATGCTAATAGTTATTTCAATTTCGAAGTAGTTCATGAAGAGAGGAAGTTGTTGCTTAAATTTTGAGTCATAATCTTGCTTGCTTTTTCACCTATATTTAGGGGAGCATTAGCAACATTGTTAACAAAAATTTCTACAATAAATAAAAATTATTTTTATTGTTATGAATTGTTTAACTAGCATGTAAACATCTAACAGGTATAACTTAGTCGACAATACACGCTGAATGGTAAAAAACTTGAGTTCAGTACCTAAAGAATACACACGTTGAGTTTATGCAAAAGAACCTGAATGTGACTAAATCTCAAGCTGACATCTCTAAAATGTGACAAAGTTAATTAATTCCTAATTATTTGTTTTTAATCCCAGGCTAACATCTCTAAAATGTGACACCTAGGGGTGTTCATTGAGTTGGATGACCCGATGACCCATTCCAAGCTAAAGTGATTGAGTTGGGTTCTTTTTAGATTCAGTGAAACCCAACCCAACCAATCAAATCCAATCCCCTTGGATGACAGGTTCAGTGAGTTAAACAGAGACTCAACCTAACCACACCCGATAATAATATTATATTATTATTATTAATTATTTTAAATTAAAAAAATGTATTTGATAGTTTACTTTATAACTCCTGAGCCGAGATTGTTATGCACTAAGGCAAACACTCTACACTAGAAGAACACACCCTATTCCAACTAGCTAATGTTTATTGGTAGATAAAAAAAAAATAATGAACTCTCAACCAATAGTTTAAACTCTTCTGAGAATTGATTCTTCACACTATTATAGCCAATAGTTTAATGTTTATTTTTATGTTACAACAATGATATATTCTATTCTTTTAAAATATATATAAAAAAGTGATTTTAAACATTAAATTTATTCATTAAAAAAATAGTGACCCAATTAACCCAACCCAACCCGTGAAAACCCCTAGTAAAGGTCGCAAAATAAGATAATTAATATTATTTAAAATTTAAAAATATTAATTTACATAAAAAATTTAATATTATCATTCTAAATTTACTATTTTTTTAATATTAGCTTACACTGTTTTATAATTAGGGACAAACGTAGTATATCATAATAAATATGATAATTAAAACTAAACAATAAAAAAATATTTTTTAAAACAGAAAAAAATTTAATAAAATTTAAGGAAAATAATAAGGATTAAAAATGATGTTTTAATTATATAGTTAATTTTAGGAAACAAATATATTTTTCTTTCATACAATATGAAATGGTCAATTTGTCTCCTAAATTTTTTATATTCTTTTGTTCATTTAATTTTAAAATGTTTTAATATCACCTTTTAGGTTTGAAAGTGTTATTTAATATAACTTTTTTTTTTGCATAAAAAGATTATCTAAATTAGTTGAAGAACAAAAAAGTGTATATTTCATGAACAAAAAATGTATAAATTTATTTTGAGGAAACAAAAATGTACATTTTTTATTTTAGAGAACTATAATAATATTTTCCTGAAATTTAAATTAATTTATATATAATAATTCATTTAAAATACTTATTTAAAATAGTTTTAATAGACATATTTGTAACCTAAATGTAAATAATAGAAATATATTAAATTGACCTTTAACCGTGACAAGACAGTTAAGTTTACATCTTATTTTCAAATTTGTTTATTAAGTTAAAGGTTAACTCTATTTAATGTATAGTTATTAAATTGTTTCATAATTATATTTAATTTAATAATATAATTTTAATATAACTGTTTTTGGCGAATCTTTTAATATAACAATAGCCGGATAAAGCATTACCTTTTTACTCATTTTATTTAAAATATTTGAATTTTATAAACCTTTTTAGTCATGCTAAAAAAAATTTAACCTTATTTTTGCACAAAAATTTCTATTTTTAAAACATTAGCTTTTTCTCATTATTTATTTTTAATTATTATTTTATACACTTAAAGTTATTTTGTGACAGATTTTTCATATCTAACTTTTTATTTTTTAAAAATAATTTTTTTTATATTTTTCTACACAATTAAATTTATTATTTAACATTATTCTTCACATCAAATATTTTTTAACATTATTTATTTTGTATTACATAAACTTTTTAAAATTATTTTTCTACTCATTTAAACTTCCTTTTGAACATTATTTTTTCATATCAAACTTTTTACCTTTTTAAAACATTACTTTTTTTAATTATTTTCCTATACATTTACAGCTATTTTTCAATATAATTTTTCTAATTTAGTTTATATTTTTTAAAATAACAACATTTACATATTTTCTTACACATTTAAATTTATTAGTCATATTATTCTTTACATTGATTTTTTTATTTTTAAAAAAAATATTGTTTTTCATTATTCTTCATAATTTTTTTTATATTCTTTTCTGCTCATTTAAATTTTGTCAACAATATTTTTCAAATTGAATTTTTTTATTTTTTAAAAAATTATGATTTTACATCATCCGAAATTTTCTTAATTATTTTAAAAGCATTATCGGTATTTTCCAAATATTATCAATTTTTTATACTCATTTAAAATTTTTATCATTATTTTTCACATAATTTTTTTATTTTTAAATACTACCTTTTTAAATTATCTGAAATTTTTATTATTTTTTTACACATTTTAAATTATTTTGGAACATAATTTTTTCACATTTTCCTTTTTTTGTATTTTCTAAAGTTACTTTTTTACATATTTTTATATTGAGCCTAATAAATGCTATCAAATTTGACATAATTATCTTCTTTGTAAAAGATAATTTAATAGATTATTTAAAATTTCTTTATTAAAGATCGTAACGGTAGCTATCATTGGGCCTAATAAATGCTAAAAATTTTGACATAATTATCTTCTTTGTAAATGATAATTTAATAGATTATTTAATGTCTCGTTATTAAAGGTAATAACGCTAACTATCATACGGCCTGATAAATGCTAAAAAATTTGACATACTTATCTTCTTTGTAAAAGATAATTTAATAGATTATTCCAAAAATTCTTTATTAAAGATCATAACGGTAACTATCATTGGGCCTAATAAATGCTAAAAAATTTGACATAATTATCTTCTTTGTAAAAGATAATTTAATACATTATTTAAAATTTCTTTATGAAAGATCATAACGATAACTATTATTGAAATTAATAAATGGTAAAACATTTGACATAATTATCTTCTTTACAAAAGATGATTTAATATATTATTTAAAATTTCTTTATTAAAGATCATAATGGTAACTATCATTGGACCTAATAAATGCTAAAAAATTTGAAATAATTATCTTCTTTGTAAAAGACAATTTAATAGATAATTCAAAATTTCTTTATTAAAGATCATAACGGTACCTATCATTGGACTTAATAATTGCTAAAAAATTTGATATAACTATCTTATCTGTAAAAGATAATTTAATAGATTATTTAAAATTTCTCTATTAAAGATCATAACGGAACTCTCATTGGGCCTAATAAAAGTTAACAAATTTGACATAATTATCTTCTTTGTAAAAGATAATTTAATAGATTATTCAAAAAATTCTTTATTAAAGATCATAACAGTAACTATCATTGGGCCTTCTTTGTAAAAGATAATTTAATAGATGATTTAAAGTTTCTTTATTAAAGATCATAACAGTAACTATCACTGGGTCTAATAAATACTAAAAAATTTGACATAATTATCTTGTTTGTACAAGATAATTCAAGAGATTATTTTAAATTTCTTTATTAAAGATCATAACGGTAGCTATTATTGAGCCTGATATAGGCTAAAAAATTTGACATAATTATGTTCTTTTTAAAATATAATTTAATATATTATTCAAAAATTTGTTTATTAAAGATCATAACGGTAACTATCATTTGGCCTAATAAATGCTAAAAAAACCGACATAATTATCTTTTGTGTAAAAGATAATTTAATAGGCTATTTTAAATTTGTTTATCAAAGATCATAATGGTAACTATTATTGGGCCAAATAAATGGTAAAAAACATGATGTAATTATCTTTTTTGTAAAAGATAATTTAATAGATTATTTAATGTTTCTTTATTATACATCATAACGGTAACTATCATTAGGCTTACTAATTGTTAAAAATTTTTATATAATTATCTTCTTTGTAAAAGATAATTTAACAGATTATTTAAAATATCTTTATTAAAGATCATAACAGTAACTATCGTTGGACCTAGTAAATGCGAACAAATTTGACACTATTATCTTCTTTGGAAAAGATAATTTAATACATTATTTAAAATTTCTTTATTAAAGATCACAAAGCCTAATAAATGTTATAAAATTTGACATAATTATCTTATTTGTAAAAGATAATTTACTACATTATTTAAACCTTCTTTATTAAATATTATAACGGTAACCATCATGGAGGCTAATGATTGCTACAAATTTTGACATAATTATCTTCTTTGTAAAAGATAATTTAATAAATTATTTAAAATTTCTTTATTAATAATCATAGCGCTAACTATAATTTGGCCTACTAAATGCTAAAAAATTTGACATAATTACCTGCTTTTTAATAGATAATTTGATATTTTTTTACGATTTATTTATTAAAGATAATAACGGAACTATCATTGGGCCTAATAAATGCTAACAAATATGACATAATTATCTTCTTTGTAAAAGATAATTTAATAGATTATTCAAAAATTTCTTTATTAAAGATCATAACGGTAACTATTATTGGGCCTACCAAATGCAAAAAAATTTGACATAATTATATTTTTTGTAAAAGATAATTTAAAAGATTATTTTTTAATTTCTTTATTAAAGATCAGGACGGTAACCATTATTGGGCCTAATAATGGTAAAAAATTTGACACAATTTGTAAAAGATAATTTAATAGATTATTTACAATTTTTCTTGTTAAAAATCATAATGGTAACTATTATTGGGCCTAATAAATACTAAAAAAGTTAATATAATTATCTTCTTTATAAAAGATAATTTAATAGATCATTTGAAATTTCTTTTTTAAAGATCATGATGGTAACTATGATTGGGCATAATAAAGGCTAAAAAATTTGACATAATTATCTTGTTTCTAAAAGATAATTTAATGGATTATTTCAAAATTTCTTTACAAAAGATCATAACGGTAACTATCACTGGGCCTAATGAAAGCTAAAACATTTGACATAGTTATCCTTTTTGTAAAAGACAATTTAACAGATTACTTAAACATTCTTTATGAAAGATCATAATGGTAACTATCATTGGGCCTAATAAATGGTAAAAAAATTTGACATAATTATCTTGTTCGTAACAGATAATTTAATAAATTATTTTAAATTTCTTTATGAAATATCACAACGATAACTATCATTGAGCATAATAAATCCTAAAAAACTAGACATATTTATCTTTTTTATAAAAGATAATTTAATAGATTATTTTAAATTTCTTTATTAAACGTCATAACGGTAACTATCATTGAGGCTAATAAATGCTAAAAAATTTAACATAATTATGTTGTTTGTAAAAGATAATTTCAAAGATTATTTAAAATTTATTTATTAAAGATCATAACGGTAACTATCATTGGACCTAATAAATGCTAAAAACTTTTAGATCATTATCTTTTTGTAAAAGATAATTTAATATATTATTTGAAATTTCTTTATTAAAGATCATAACGGTAACTATCATTGGGCATAATAAATGTTAAAAAACTTGACATAATTATCTTCTTTGTAAAACATAATTTGATAGATTATTTAATATTTCTTTATGAAAGATCATAACAATAACTATCATCAGGTCTAATAAATGCTAAAAAAACTTGACATCATTATCTTCTTTGAAATACATATTTTAATATATTATTTAAAATTTCTTTATGAAAGATTATAAAGGTAGCTATCATTTGGCCAAATAAATGGTAAAAAACTTGACATAATTATCTTCTTTGAAAAACATAATTTAATAGATTATTTAAAATTTCTTTATGAAAAGATCATAACGGTAACTATCATTGGGCCTAATAAAAGCTAAAAAATTTGACATAATTATCTTCTTTGTAGAAGATAGTTTGATAGATTATTCTAAATTTCTTTATGAAAGATCATAACGGTAACTATCATTGGGCCTTATAAATTCTAAAAAAATTGACAATAACTATCTTCTTCATAACAAACAATTTAATAGATTATTTGAAATTTCTTTATTAAAGATCATAACGGTAACTATCATTGGGGCTAATAAATGCTAAAACATTTGACATAATTATCTTTTTTGTAAAAGATAACTTAATAGATTATTTAAAATTTTTTTATGAAAGATCATCATGGTAACTATCATTGGGCATAATAAATAGTAAAAATTTGACATAATTATCTTTTTTGTAAAAGATAATTTAATAGATAATTTAATATTTCTTTCTGAAAGATCATAACGGTAACTATCATTGGCCTAATAAATGGTAAAGAAATTGACATAATTATCTTCTTTGTGAAAGATAATTTAATAGATTACTTAAACATTCTTTATTAAAGATTATAGCAATAACTATAATTGGGTTAATAAATGCTAAAAAATTTGACGTAATCGTCTTCTTTATAAAAGATAATTTAATAGATTATTGAAAATTTCTATATTAAAGATCATAACAGTAACTATCGTTGGACCTAATAAATGATAAAAAATTTGACATAAATATCTTCTTCACAAAAGATAATTTAATAGATTACTTAAACTTTCTCTTTAAAAGATAATTTAATAAATTATTTAAAATTTCTTTATTAAAGATCATAAGGATAACTATAATTGGGCATAATAAATGTTAAAAAACTTGACATAATTATTTTTTTTTGTAAAAGATAACTTAATAGATTACTCAAGCTTTGTTTATTGAATATCATAACGTTAACTATCATTGGGCCTAATAAATGCTAAAAAATTTGACATAATTATCTTATTTGTAAAAGATAATTTAATAGATTATTTTAAATTTCTTTTTTAAAGATGATAATGGTAACTATCATTGGGCCTAAGAAATGCTAAAAAGGTTGACATAATTATCTTCTTTATAAAAGATAATTTAATTGATTATTTGAAATTTCTTTATTAGAGATCATAAGGGTAGCTATCTTTGGGGCTAATAAATGCTAAAAAATTTGACATAATTATGTTGTTTGCCAAAGATAATTTCATAGATTATTTAAAATTTCTTTATTGCAGATCATAACGGTAACTATCATTATGCCTAAGAAATGCTAAAAGATTTGACATAATTATCTTTTTTATAAAAGATAATTTAATAGATTATTGAAAATTTCTTTATTAAAGATCATAACAGTAACTATCGTTGGACCTAAAAAATGCTAAAAAATTTGACATAAATATCTTCTTCATAAAAGTTAATTTAATAGATTACTTAAACTTTCTTTATTAAAGATCATAACGGTAACTATCATTAGACCTAATAAATGCTAAAAAATTTGACATAATTATCTTTTGTGGAAAATATAATTTAATAGATTACTTACACTTTATTTATTAAAGATCATAATGGTAACTATCATTGGGCCTAATAAATGCTAAAAAATTTGACATAATTATCTTATTTGTCAAAGATAATTTAATAGATTATTTTACATTTCTTTATGAAAGATCATAACGGTAACTATCATTGGGCCTAAGAAATGCTAAAAAGGTTAACATAATTATCTTCTTTATAAAAGATAATTTAATAGAATATTTGAAATTTATTTATTAGAGATCATGATGGTAACTATCTTTGGGGCTAATAAATGCTAAAAAATTTGACATAATTATGTTGTTTGTAAAAGATAATTTCATAGATTATTTAAAATTTCTTTATTATAGATTATATGGTAACTATCATTGGGCCTAAGAAATGCTAAAAAATTTGACATCATTATCTTCTTTGTAAAAGATTATTTAAAATTTCTTTATTCAAGATCATAATGGTAACTATCTTTGGCACTAATAAATGCTAAAAAATTTTACATAATTATCTTTTTTGTAAAAAATAATTTAATAGATTATTGAAAATTTCTTTATTAAAGATCATAACGGTAACTGTTGTTGGACCTAATAATTGCTAAAAAATTTGACAAAATTATCTTCTTTGTAAAAGATAATTTAATAGATTACTTAAAATTTCTTTATTGAAGATGATAATGGTAATTATCATTGGGCCTAATAAATGCTAAAAAATTTGACATAATTATCTTATTTGTAAAATATTATTTAATAGATTATTTAAACTTTTTTTATTAAAGATCATAACGGTAACTGTCATTGGGCTAACAATTTCTAAAAATTTTGACATAATTATTTTCTTTGTTAAAGATAATTTAATAGATTATTTTAAAATTCTTTTTTAAAGATGATAACGATAACTATCATTGGGCTAATAATGGCTAAAAAATTTTATATAATTATGTTCTTTGTAAAAGTGGTTATTTCATATTCATTGTGTTCATCAATAATAATTTTGATATCACATATTTATTGTGATTGCCTTTTGCATTTTGCAAAAAAAATTTAAATTAGGATATTAAAATTGAATAAATTACTTTTTCCAAGATATTTAAATTACATTTTTCTTATATTATTTTTTCTTAAAAGTGACTCTTTTCCAATTGGCAAGAAGGGTGTCTTCTAGCGTGGTTGAGTTTAACATATGTTCACCTTGTACCAGTTGAAAAGGGGTACTATAGATAAAAGGAAAGGATATAGTTACCGTCATTCAATTTTAAAAATATCATCTCAAGAACATGCTCTTGTTCTTATAACTGGTTTCTATTAGTATTTCCATGATTGGGTTGTTTCTTTTCCAATTTTCCAAAGTAATATATGACTTTCCTATCACCACCTTCAATTCAACAATTGACCCACAATTGTAACACTGCTAGAATGTTCTACCCGTAAAATGCAAACTCATTCCAAAATAAACTCAACAAACACAACAAATGAGGAAAAAATGGGGAAAAGATATATTATAATTTATACAATTAATAGATAAAAAATCTAAATCAGTATATATATAGATACAACTCCATAATACTGGGTTGCTGCTCATTTTCAGAGACATCTCTTGGTATTTTTATGCCACTATAAATTTTTGCTATTCATATTAGTTGTTTTTTTTTTAATTTCAGAGACATCTCTTGTAATTTTTTTAATGCTTCCATACGTTTTGTTTTGATATGCATCTCTGCCTAATTTTATTAATGTGATTAAGGTCATTCTGTAAGCTGCAGCGATACAACTTATCTCTTAAAATAAGTGAAATCATGTTAATTATGGGTTGTTTGGAAAGTTTTAAGTTTGTCTCTTAAAATAAATTAAATGGTATTAATTATGAAGCTTTAAAGTTCATTCTCCTATTTACCTTATTCGTTAATACTTATGTTTCAAAGAAATTATGATTATGGGTTCTCTCTTCAATTTTCTTCCATATCTTCAATGAAATTGTCCTTTGTAGACAACTTTGTCTCGTTTTATTATTATTATTATTAAGATCAGTCTATAAGTTGGAATGCTAATAGTTATTTCAATTTTGAAGTAGTTCATAAAGAGAGGAATGTGTTGCTTCAATTTTGAGTCACAATCTTGTTTGCTTTTTCACCTGTATTTAGGGGAGCATTAGTAACATTGTTAACAAAAGGTTTTATTTAATTATTTTTGTTGTTATGGTTTGTTTAACTAGCATGTAAACATCTAATAGGTATAACTTAGTCGACAATACATACTGAATGGTAAAAAACTCAAGTTCAATACCTGCAAAATAACGTTGAGTTTATGGGAAAGAACCTAAATGTGACTAAATTCCAAGCTCACATCTCTAAAATGTGACAAAGTTAATTAATTTCTAATTATTTTGTTTTAATCCCAAGCTGACATCTCTAAAATATATTATTTTGTTTAGGTTAATAACAAACATAATTAGTTTGTTTAAAATCTTGATATATGTTTAATAAATATGATATTTCATTAGACTATCTATATTTAAAATATATTATTAAATAAAAACTAATCACTACACAGTTTAATAATTATATATAATATATAATCTCTATCCCTAATTACAATATAATATTTTAAGATTATGGAGTGTTAATCATATACTCATTCTAAATTAACAGCGTAACAGTTAATATTTATATATCCAAAATCCAATAATACACTCTTTCTAAACTATTTAGTTGAAATTTATTAAAAATTAATAGTCACTAATGATAAATTTTAATCACTTACGAAGAGTTTGTAAGAAAAAATGTGTTATTAGCATTTTTTATTAATTATTTTTTATAAAAGATGGGTTTCCATTAATTATTGCTTCTAAAACACCTAGTTAATTTTAATTCATATGATTAAATACCACTCTTTTAAATTTATCTATATTTCTATTATTTAAAATTTAAAAATATTAATTTCCATGACAAATTTAATATTATTATTCTAAATTTACTAATTTCTTAATATTAGTTTACACTGTTTTACAATTAGGGTCTAGCGTAGTATATAATAATAAATATGTTAATTAAAACTATAAATAAAAAATTCCTTGTTTTAAAAAATAAATAAAAATTTAATAAAATTTTAAGAAAATAATAAGGATTAAAAAGGATTTTTTAATTATATATTTAATTTTAGTAAACAAATATATTTTTCTTTCATCTAAAATATGAAATGGTCAATTTATCTCTGAGTTTTTTATATGTTTTGTTCATTTAATTTTGAAATGTTCTAATATCACCTTTTAGGTTTTTAATATATTTTTTTATTTGTATAAAAAAGATTATCTCAATTATAAATATGTTTGTTAACTTAAAGTTCACATCTTAATTTTAAATATGTTTGTTAACTTAAAGCTTAACTCAATTATTTAATGTATAGTTATTAAATTGTTTAGTAATTATTATTTAATATAATAATATACTTTTAATATAACTTTTTTAGCGGAATCTTTTAATATAACAATAGTGGGATGAAACATTACTTTTTTATTTATTTTTTATAAAATATTTGCATTTTATAAAATTTTTTAACATTATTTTTACACAAAACTTTTTTCTATTTTTAAAACATTATCTTTTTCGCATTATTTATTTTTTAATTATTATTTTATACACTCAAAGTTATTTTGTTACAGATTTTTCATATCTAGCTTTTTTTAAAAAAAATTATTTTTTTAATATTTTTCTACCCAATTAAATTTATTGTTTAACATTATTTTTTGCATCAAATTTATTTTTTTTTAACATTACTTATTCTCTATTATATAAATTTTTTAATTTTTTTTTACTTATTTAAACTTCCTTTTCAACATTATTTTTTCATATTGAAGTTTTACATTTTTAAAACATTACTTTTTTTTTAATTATATTCCTATACATTTACAGTTATTTTCCAATATAATTTTTCTAATTTATTTTTATATTTTTTAAAATAACAATATTCACATATTTTCTTACACATTTATATTTATTAGTCATATTATTCTTTTCATTGATTTTTTTAATTTTTAAACAAATATTTTTTTTCTTTTTCTTTATATTGATATTTTTTATATTATTTTCTACTCATAACATTATTTTTTCAAATTGAGCTTTTTTATTTTTTAAAACATTATCATTTTACATTATCCAAAATTTTCTTAATTATTTTAAAAACATTATTTGTATTATCCAAATATTATAATTTTTTTATACTCATTTAAAATTTTTAACATTATTTTTCACATAATTTTTTTATTTTTAAATACTACCTTTTTAAATTATCTGAAATTTGTATTATTTTTGTACACATTTTAAATTATTTTGGAACATAATCTTTTCACATTTACGTTTTTTTATTTTCTAAAGTTTCTTTTTTTACATATTTTTATATTGGTTTATATTTACTCTGCAACATTTTTTTTTCACATTGAATTTTATTTATTTTTTTACACTATATAAACCTTTACATTTTTTTAAAACATAGAAACTGAACGTTAGAAAATTTATCAATAAATTTTTAAAAAGTAAAATTAAAAAAGAAAATGCGGACATATAAATTGACAGAGCACTCTTCTTATCATTCAAAAGAGAGAAACAAATTAAAGAAAGAAGAGCTTTGTGCGTTGAGTCCTACTCCGAGTGAGTGCCACCGCAAGAACTCATCGTCGTCGCGCTGGAACGACTCAAAATTGAAGAGCTTTCTATGTGCCACCCCGTCTTCACGGTAGCTCCCACGCCGGAGCAAATCTCTGTCTGTGCGAACCACGTCAAGTGCCGTCAAACAACACAACTCCACTGTTCGATTCTTTGTTAGTACTGGACTCAGGTAGGAGATGAAGAAACTTCTATGTAAGAATCTTTTTCTTTTTTCTTTTTTCTTTAAGAATCTTTTTCTTTTTTCTTTTTTCTTTCTTCATTGTTTGTTCTTTCTTTCTCAATTGACATGCATTGATTCTTCTTTGTGTACAGCGCCATGTTAGAATCTTTTTCTATGCATTTTCAAGTGGTGGCAAAGGACAGAAGGAAAGGGTATAGTTACTGCCGTCAACAACGCTTTCAATTTTAATCGAACCGGCTGTTGCGTTATTATACACAGTAAGTTTAGCTTTCTTTTATCCTTTTTAAATGCCAAAATTTGAGATTATAATTTTTAACACGGTTTTCGAATTCTCTGTTTGACTCAAGAATCACTTTGTCTTAATCTCTGAATTATTGATATGTTGTTTTAGTATATCAATTATCAGTTTTCTTTGATAGCACTCTTTGACACTAGTAATAGAACTACTGCCAAAATAAATTTAAAAGTTTTTTGTTATGACTTTTCCTGTTTGACTTCATCAAATCATAATGTTACAGTTTTAAAAAGATCAGTTTGTTACTGTGTTAATATTCCATTCTGTTCATGTGAAAAACATGTTCCATATTGTGAGAATGTGGTATCTTTCCCAGAAACATGTCTATCCAATTTCCAGGTGATTTTATATTAGAGTTTAAAAGAATCAGTTTCTTACTGTATTCATATACTGTTAAAAAAGGCCAAGAATAATTGGATATCAAAAAATCAGAAAAAGATTTTCTGCTCCCACCTCAGGGAACTTGTATCATGCGATTCATGACAAAATAATCATCTCTATCTTTCATTCTTAGATTAGAAAAAGGAACTTCAATTATCTGATTTATACTGTAAGAACTTCAATTGTATTATGTGATGTTTCCTGCTTTCACGTTTGTATATTGTATGTATAAAATAATAATATGTATATTTTACTGAGATTTTCCATTTCTGAGTGACATGAGATATAGATAGATCACTTCATTAGGAAAGAGATGAATGAACTAATCATAATGAAAGGAACTCTAAATCAAATACAGTGTTGATGTTATCAATGAAATGCTCAAAAAGCTTAGGCATTATTACCGGGAAATGCAACGTTGCCTAATTGTGATTTTTGCAACCTAAGCTATATAATCAATTTATTATTATAACTAGATTAAGATGCCACATCCCCTTCTGTCCCTCTGCATCTACGCCTATCATTGCAGCCATTGAATACATCTCATATCTTAAGATCACTTCATTAGGAAAGAGATGAATGAGCTAATCATAATGAAAGGAACTCTAAATCAAATACAGTGTTGATGCTATCAATGAAATGCTCAAAAAGCTTAGGCATTATCACCGGGAAATGCAACGTTGCCTAATTGTGATTTTTGCAAGCTAAGCTATATAATCAATTTATTATTATAACTAGATTAAGATGCTACATCCCCTTCTGTCCCTCTGCATCTACGCCTATCATTGCAGCCATTGAATGCATCTCATATCTTAATATCAACATCCTTTAGTTTTTTCATCTACTTCTCCCTCTGTATCTTCATCTACTTGTTTCCATACTCAAGGAACCCCATTCTATGCAATTTCCCATTTTATGGCTTAACATTTTGATTTTCATCTTATTTTGGAGGATGACTACATTTGACAACACAATCAAAACAAAAAGAGCTTTAATATTTTGTACCATCCTACCCTAATACATAAATTAAATACTTTTAGTCCTTAAGTTTCTATAAAATCAACTATTTTCAAAGCATATCTTATTAATTAAAAAAGTAAAAACTATAAGGGGTCATCTTCAGGAGATTTTCTCTCCAACAAAAATTTTAACCGCCTGTTATATTCTCTCTTCCTTTATAACAATGTAATAATTAATTAACAAGATTTTACATAACGTTAGCCAAAAGCAAAATTATAAGATACTTCTATACAGCTCTATCCAATATCCACAGTCTCAAGTCTATATCTATATCTATATGACATGTTAGATATGTTTCAAGCTTCTAATACCATCTCTAGTAATAAATATGTCAATGTAGCAGTATTGTGTAGTAAAATTACTAGGCTATAATTATCAATGCAACATAAACTTAAGTGAAAAGTTCAATCATCCTAATTTGTAAAATAGTACAATTTTTGTTGGGAGAAATATATCCTGAAAATGAACTTACTTGTATATCGAAATATTCTTTTCAAAGGTCATGCACTTGCATTATATGATTTATGAGATCACCTATTGTACTATTGCTACTTACTTATAATTATATAACAAAGCCATTGTGCTGTAGCATTTCTTCTATTTACAGATTCTTGTTTGTGTACAACTGCGATGTTAGAATCTCTTTCTATGCATTCTCTTGACTGATGTTGATTTGATTGTTAATAATAAATTCTTGGTCATCATTCTTTATTTGGTAAAGATTGAAAGAGAGCGATTGCCAATGTGTTTTGCTAATAATTCTGTGAGATGTTGATTTTCAAGATGAATAAAGCATCTTTGTCATTGGCAAATCACTTAGCAGGAAAGTTTTATGCATTCCATACTCTTATTTATAAGGGTGCATTCTTGGTTATCTCTAGTTTTCATCTTCTTTAAGAAAGTTGCAATACATTCTTGAGTTCATGTGTGCTAAATGTTATTTATGATTCATATTACATCTAGATTATCACCATTGTGAATTTATAAGGTATGATGTTTGGAGATGGTTATATAAAATTTAGGTATAATATACAGAGCTTATCAAGGAATAAACCACATAGTGCAAACTTATATTAGGTGCCTTTTTTTGTCCTTTTTATTTTTATTTAAAATACCATTTATAACAAATGATAAATTTGGATGGTTGATGCAACGAGTGAGTCAACTTATGAACTTGACGAGTATAAAAAGAAAACTAGTGTGACATCTACCAGAGTTTGTGAAATACAAACATAGCCTTAGTATTGCACTTTTTCCTACTAGAAAGCACATGATGAATTTTCATGGCAAGCGGTGCTTTCACCCAATACATCTCAAATTTTCTAAAACTCAACCATTATTGCAGACTCTTAAACACCACCTGAGACCCCTTGCACCCTAATATCCGTGCAGATGCTATTTCCAAGTGGCAACGGGCAAAAGGAAATGATACAGTTACCGTGATTCAATCTTAAATGAACCAGGTTCTTTGTTGTTATACCCGATAAGTTTAGCTTCCTTTGATATTTTTTAAATGCCAAAATTTTAGATTATAATTTTTTTAACACAGTTTTCTTTGATTAGATCAAGAGTCACTTTTGTCTTCATCTCTGAATTATATGTTGTTTTGTTGACAAGTAGTATATCTATCCTTTAGGGGCGTTGGTGGTTAGATTATTTTAATAGCTTAACCATAACCAATAAATAATCATATATGGAAGTAGTTATATAATTTATTATAAGTAGTTATTGTTATAAATAATCGGTTATATAACCGGGTATACATTTATAACTAGTTACATAATGAAATATATAGATAACCGTTATTTAACTAGTAATTTTATCCCTAACCAATTAAATAATCAATTTTGTAAAATAAAATTATTCTTAAAATTGTGTTTTCTACTTAACATGTTTCTCACATAGATGTGTTGTAACGCCCTAGTTTGTATAATTTATTATTTGTATGTTTTACATGTATTAAATATTGTATAAGATTATTAGTAACAAATCATATATGGTTTTATTCAAAATAAATAAATAAATAAATAAAATATATATTTTGAGTTTAGAATAGAAATTACTTCATACATTTTAACTATTTTTTAACATTATTGTATAGGAACTGTTATAACAACAACAATAATAAAGTAAGAAGAAAATAAAATTTGAAAAATTCTACAAATTAAGTCTTACATTTAGACACCTAATTAGGCATGTGATGAAATTAAATAAATATTTTTATACGTGGCCTGAATTCTCTGGTTGTGTTTTAATAAATTAAAAAGAGTCCGTGAGAGTGTGTATGTGTGTGTGTGTGTTTAGGGTTTAGGGTGTGGGTGGGTGGGTGTGTGTGTGTCTATGTTTGTGTTTGTCTATGTTTGTGTGTGTCTGTGTGTGTGATGAAACTAAATTTTTTTAAAGGCTAACCAACAAGGTGAAGTCCATAGTGATGTCCTCTCATACTCGGTGTTGTATCGGTAAGGGTCGTAGAAACCCTGCTTTCTTCTTTGGGACATATTGGTTTTTCTGACAACTGGTGCAATGGATGATGATGTTTTTTGTGTCTGCATAGAGACCCAACCAAGTGAAAAAGGTTGCGAGTCTGGGCAAGGTGTTGAGTGCCCTGTTAAGGGAGAAGAGTGATATTCAGACACCAATTGGGAGTAGAGGTTTTGTCTTCTTGATCTGTGTGATAATATTCTCTGAGGGATCTCCAATATGGTCAGGGTTGCTGAGAAAGTGAAAGACAAGAGGAGCGAATCATCTGGATGACTTCGGGAAAGTGAATCAGCCATGATGTTTAGTTTACCAAGTTTTTAGAGGATTTTAAAATTATAACCTTGCAATTTTAGTGTCCATTTCTCTTGTTCTAGTGTTTGAATGTAAGAGTAACTCTTTGAGACTCTTTTGATATGTGAAAATGGTAAAATATATGCCCACCAAGTACTAACATAATTTTTTCACAATCTTTGTGATTGCAAATAGTTCTCAGACAGAGGAAGCCCATATACCTGTGCAACTTTTTTTTTGCTAAAGAAAGGATGGTTTTCTTGAAGCAAAATCGTCCCTACTGCAAGTTGAGAGGAATCAGTTTCAATGGAAAATGGCCTTGAGAAGTTTGGAAGTTGAAGCACCAGAGTAGTGACAAGTTTTTCTTTTAACATTGTAAAAGGATTTTCTGTTGTATGTGACCATTGTAAAGTAGTATAACTAGTTAAGTCGGTGAGGGGAGCAACGAGAGAGGCGCAGGACTTAATAAATTTTTTGTAAAAGCCGGTGAGTCCGAGAAACCCTTTTAAATGCGTGAGAAAACGTGGTCTAGGCCATGCAATAATTGCTTGGATTTTTTATGGGTCAGGGGCCATTTGGCCATTGGAAATTATGTGCCCTAACCATTGAATTGAATCAACTCTGAAAACACACTTAGATAAGTTAGAATAAAATTTATTTTGAGAAAGAATTGCTAAAATTAATCTAAGATATTTTAAATGAGCAATTAGGGAAGGAATATAAATCAGTATATCATAAAAAAGAACTAAAACCAGCACAGATAGGATCTTAGGATATCATTCATTGCAGCCTAAAAAGTAAAAGGTGCATTCATCAAATTGAAAGGAATCATTAGGAATTTGTAATGTCCATCAAAAGTGCAAAATGCTATTTTATGAGAGTCTCCATCCACCACTCTAATTTGATGATAGTCATTGCATAAATCAACTTTAGAAAATGTCTTAGCTGACCTTAATTCATCCAACAATTCATCCACCTTAGGGATAGGAAAACGATCCTTTATAGTGACTGTGTTCAGTGCCCTGTAGTCTACACAAAAGTGCCAAATGCCATTTTGTTTCTTTACTAGGAAAATTTAGGAGGAAAAAAAGACAATGACTAGGTTTAATAATACCTGTTGTAACATTTCTTGGATAATAGTGGTCTTAGCATCTTTTTGGAAATAAGGGTAATGGTAGGGCTTGAGATTGAATGGGGTAATGTTAGCCTACTAGTAGTCTTAGTCTACTAGTAGCCTCGTCTACTAGTAGTCCTAGATTGTTAGTAGTCCTAGCCTACTAGTAGTGTTAGTCTACCAATAATGCTAGTCTACAAGTAGTCTTAGTCTAATAGTAGCACTAGTTTACTAATAGTGCTAGCCTATTGGTACTGTTAGCTTACTAGTAGTTTTAGTCTACGAGTAGTGTTAGGTTACTAGTAGTGCTACTTACAAGTAGCCATCTTCTACTAGTAGTGTTAGGTTACTAGTAGTGTTACTCTACAAGTAGTCATGGTCTATTAGTAGTGCTACTATTTGTAGTTTTAGTCTACTAGTAGTGCTATTATTAGTAGTTTTAGTCTACTAGTAGTGCTCGTACTAGTAGTGTTAGTCTACTCGTAACCCTAACCTACTAACAGTGCAAGTGTACTTGTAATGCTAGTCTACTAGTCATCATAGTTTACTAGTTGTGCTAGTCTACTAGTAATACTAGTCTATAAGGAGTGCTAGTCTACTAGTAGTGGTGGTAATGTTAATTTACTAGTAGTGGTAGTAATGATAGTCTATTTTATAGTGCTAGTCTGCTAGTATTGGTAGTCAATTAGTAGTGTTAGTCTACTAGTAGTCCTACTCTATTAGTAGTGCTAGTCTACTAGTATCATTGGTCTACTAGTAGTGTTAGTCTAGTAGTATTACTAGTTTACTAATATAATTGGTTTTTAAGTAGTGCTAGTTTATTGGTAGTGTTAGTTTACGCGTAGTGTTAAACTACTACAAGTGCGAGTAATGCTAGTCTACTAGTAGTGCTCCTTTGCTAATAGTGTTAATCTATTAATAGTGTTAGGCCATTACTAATGTTAATCTACTTGTAGTGTTAGTTTATTGATAGTGCTAGTTTACTAGTAGTACTAATCTACTAGTAATGTTAATCTAGTCATAGTGTTAGTCTATTATAAGTGCTAGTACTAGTAGTACTGGTTTACAAGTAGCAATAATCCACTAGTAGTGCTTGTCTACTAATAGTGTTGGTTTAATAGTATTGCATCTCTACTGGAGTGCTAGTCTACTAGTAGTGCTACTCTACTAGTAGTGTTAGTCTACTAGTATCACTAGTCTACTAGTAGTGTTAGTCTAATAGTATTACTAGTCTACTAATATAATTGGTTTTTAAGTAGTGCTAGTTTATTGGTAGTGTTAGTTTACGAGTAGTGTTAAACTACTAGAAGTGCGAGTAATGCTAGTCTACTAGTAGTGCTCCTTTGCTAATAGTGTTAATCTATTAATAGTGTTAGTCCATTACTAATGTTAGTCTACTTGTAGTGTTAGTTTATTGATAGTGCTAGTTTACTAGTAGTACTAGTCTACTAGTAATGTTAATCTAGTCATAGTGTTAGTCTATTATAAGTGCTAGTACTAGTAGTACTAGTTTACAAGTAGCAATAATCCACTAGTAGTGCTTGTCTACTAATAGTGTTGGTTTAATAGTAGTGCATCTCTACTGGAGTGCTAGTCTACTAGTAGTGCTACTCGACTAGTAGTGTTAGTCGGCTAGTACTTCTAGTCTAAAAATATCACTACTCTGCTACTAGTGCTAGTTTACTAGTAATACTAGCGTAACAGTAGTACTAGTAGTGTTAGTCTACTAGTAGTACTAATCTACTAGTAGTGTGAATTTACCAGTAGTTCTAAAATACTAGTAATACTAGCTTATGAGTCCTCTTAGTTTGCTAACACTACTAGTTGGTAGTCTGCTAGTACTAGACTATTAATAGTACTAGTATACTAATATCACTAGTCTACTAGTAGTGTTACTCTACTAGTAGTGCTAGTATACTAATAGTGCTAGTTTACCAGTAGCACTCGTATACAAATAGTGCTAGTCTACTACTAGTTATAGCCTATCAGTAGTTCTAGTCTACTGCAATTGCTACTCTACCATAGTGCTAGTAAACTAGTGATGCTAGTCTACTATCAATGCTAGTTTATTAGTAGTACTAGTCTATTAGAATGCTATTACTAGTAATGCTAGTGTAGTCTACTAGTAGGATTACTTTAATAGTAGTCCCAATGTAGTAATAGTGCTAGCCTACTAGTAGTCCTAGTCTTCTAGTGGTGTTAATACGAGTAGTGCTAGTCTACTAGTAGCGCTAGTCTATGAGTGTGTTAGTATACTAGTAGTGCTAGTCTATTAGTAGTGTTAGTCTACTAGTATTGCTAGTCTACCAATTGTGCTAGTCTACTAGTAATGTTAGTCTACTATTAGCAGTAGTTAATAAATATAATCTACTAGTAGATCTAATCAACTAGTAGGGCTAGTCTATTAGTAATGTTACTCTACTAGTTGTGCTAGTCTGTTAGTAATGCTGGTAGTAGTAGTAGTGCTAGTTTACTAGTAGTTCTAGCCTAATGGTAGTGCTAATTCACTAGTAGTGCTAGTCTACTGGTAGAGCTAGTCTACAAGTAATGCTAGTCTATGAGTGTGTTAGTATACTAGAAGTGTTATTCTACTTGTAGTGTTAGTCTACAAGTAGTGTAAGTGTAGTAGTAACGTTAGTACTGCTAGTCTACTAGTAGTTCTAGTCTACTTGTAGTTCTAATCTATTACCAGTTCTAGTTTACTAGTAAATGTAGTCTACTAGTAGTACTAGTTTACTAGTAGATCAAGTCTACTAGTAGTGCTAGTTTACTGTCAGTGTCAGTGTACTGATAGTGCTAGTCTACGAGTGTGTTAGTATACTAGTAATTTTATTCTACATGTAGTGTTAGTCTACAAGTAGTGCTAGTCTACTATTAGTGTTAGTCTACTAGTAATGCTAGTCTACTAGTAATGGAAGTCTACTAGTAGTGCTAGTTTACTTGTTCTAGTCTACTACTAGTTCCAGTCTACTAGTAGATGTAGTCTACTAGTAGTGCTAGTCTATTAGTAGTTCTAGTCTACTAGTAGTGCTACAATACTACTAATGCTAGTCTACTAGTAGTCCTAGTCGACTGTTAAAGTTAGTTTACTAGTAGTCCTAGTCTACTAGTAGTATTAGTACTAGAAGTGCTACTCTACTAGTGGTTTTAGTCTGGTAGTAGTTCTATTGTACTAGTGCTAATACTAGTAGTTTTAATCTAAAAATAGTGCTAGTCTACCAGTAATGCTCGTCTAGTAATAGTGTTAGTCTATTATTAGTGCTAGTATTAATAGTACTAGTTTACTAGTAGCAATAATCTACTAGTAGTGCTAGTCTAATAACAGTGCTAGTTTAATAGTAGTGCGTGTCTACTGGAATGCTAGTCTACTAGTAGTGCTAGTTTGCAAGTAGCGCTAGTCGACTAGTAGTGTTAGGCGGTGAGTACTGGTACTTTAATAGTATTTCTAGTCTGCCACTAGTGCTAGTTTTCTAGTAATACTAGTCTAACAGCAGTACTAGTCTACTGGTAATACTAGTGTACAAGTAGTGTTAGTCTACTAGTAGTGTGAATTTACCAGTAGTTCTAATATACAAGTAATGCTAGCTTATGAGTCCCCTAGTTTTCTAATACTACTAGTTGGTAGTATGCTAGTACTACTAGACTATTAATAGTTCTATTCTACTAGTAGTGCTAGTGTACTAGTAGTGCTAGTGTACTAGTAGTGCTTGGTTATTAATAGTGTTAGTCTACTAGTAACATTAGTCTACAAGTAGTTCTAGTCTACCCCAATTGCTAGTCTACCATAGTGCTAGTAAACTAGTAATGCTAGTCTACTATTAGTGCTACTTTATTAGTAGTACTAGTAGTGCTAGTCTATTAGTAATGCTATTACTAGTAGTGCTAGTGTAGTCTACTAGTAGCATTACTCTAATAGTAGTCCTAGTCTAGTAGTAGTGCTAGTGTATTAGTAGTCATAGTCTTTCAGTGGTGCTAATACTAATAGTTCTAGTCTACTTGTAGTTCTAGTCTACTAGTAAATGTAGTCTACTAGTAGTGCTAGCTTATTAGTAGATCTAGTCTACTAGTAGTGCTACTCTACTAGTAGATGTAGCCTACTAGTAATGCTAGACTACTGGTAATGCTAGTCTACTAGTAGTGCTTGTCTACTATTAGTGTTTATCTACTAGTAGTCTTAATCTACTTTCTAGTGCTAGTACTACTAGTTCTAGTCTACTAGTCTTGCTAGTCTACTGGTAGCTCTAGCGTACTACTAGTGGTAGTACTAGTAGTGTTAGTCTGCTAGTAATACTAGTCTACTAGTAATACTAGTCTACTAGTAATACTAGTCTACTAGTAATACTAGTCTACTAGTAGTGCTACTCTACTAGTAGTGCTACTCTACTAGTGGTTTTAGTCTGTTAGTAGTTCTATTGTACTATTAGTGCTAATACTAGTAGTGCTAGTCTACTAGTAGTCATAGTCTAATAATAGTGCTACTCTACTAGTGGTTTTACTAGTAGTGTTACTCTACAAGTAATGTTAATCTAATAATAGTACTAGTCTAGTATTAGCGCTACTCTACTGGTACTACTAGTGCTAGTCTACTGGTACTACTAGTACTAGAGTTGCTAGTCTAGTAATTATGCTAGTTTACTAGTGGTGCTAGTCTACTAGTAGTTCTAGTCTACGAGTAGTGCTTATCTTTTAGTAATTCTAGCTCACTTAGTAACAAATCTAATGTGGTTTTAGTCAAAATAAATAAATAAATAAAGTATATATTTCGAGTTTAGAAATAGAAATTACTTCATACATTTTAACTATTTTTTAACAATATTGTATAAGAACTGGTATAACAACAAAAATAAAGTAAAAGGAATAAAATCTGCAAAGTTCTACAAATTAGGTCTTACATTTAAACACTTAATTAGTCATGTGATGAAATTAACTAGATATCTTTATATATGTCCTAAATTCTCTGATTGTGTTTTAATTTTAAAAAAGGAAATAAATAAATAAGCTTATTAAATTAAAAAGAGCCAGCGAGAGTTTTGTTATATATATGTGTATAATAAAAAAGAAATGAAACTAAATTTTTTCAAAAGTTGACCAAGAAGGTGACGTTAGCTTAGCATTTGGGCATATAAAAGTTGCAAAATGATGTATTAGAAGATTGTAGAATTATGCAATTAATTTTAGAGACTTAAAAAAATGAATGACCCATAGGGTTTTGTGGTCGAACGATGTTGGAAGATGAGTAATGAAGTCCAAGGGTTGTAGAAGCTCTGCTTTCTTCTTTGGGACATATTTGTTTTGCTGACAAATGATGCAATGACTGATGAATTTTTTTGTGTCTACATAAAGACCCAATTAAGTGAAAGAGGCGGCGAGTCTGGCCAAGGTGTTGAGTGTCCTGCCAAGGGAGAAAAGTGATATTCAGACACCACTTGGGAGCGGAGGTTCTGCCACTCAGATATATAAATTCTTTCCTTTAACCAAAGTAATCCATATGAAAATGAATAGTCATGTTGTTTTGCTAATGTCTTAAAAAGTTGAATGCCTTCTTGATCTATGTGATAACATTCTCTGAGGGACTGCAACATGGTCGGGGTTGCTGAGAAAGTGAAAGACAAGAGGAGTGAAACATTTGGATGACTTCGGGAAAGCAAATCAGCCATGATGTTCAGTTTACCAGATTTGTAGAGGGTTTTAAAATTATACCTTTCAATTTTAGTGTTCATTTCACTTGTTCTGGTGTTTGAATTTTTTGTGAGAGTTTTTGAGACTCTTCTGATTTCTGAAAATGATAAATTCTTTGGCCACCAAGTATTGACGCCATTTTTTGACAACCTTTGTGATTGCAAATAGTTCTCATACATAGGCAATAAGATGGTTGTCTTGAAGCAAAAATCGCCCCTATTGCAAGTTGAGAGACATCACTTTCAATGGAAAATGGCCTTGATAAGTTTGGAAGTTAAAGCTTTGGAGTAGTGACAAGTTTTTCTTTTAACATTGTAAATGCATATTCTGCTATATGTGACCATTGTAAGGTAGTATGACTAGTTAAGTCGATGAGTGGAATTGCGAGAGGCATGAGACATCATAAATTTTCTGTAGAATTCGGTGAGTCTGAGAAACCCCTTTAAATGCATGAGAGAATATGGTTTAGGCCATGCACAATTGCTTGGATTTCTAGGTCAGGGGCCACCAGACCATTAGAAATTATGTGCCTTAAGTATTGAATTGAATCAACTTCAGAAAACACACTTAGATAACTTTGCATAAAATTGATTTTGAACAAGAGTTGCTAAAATTAATCTAAGATGTTTTAAATGAGAAATTAGTGAAGGACTATAAATTAGTATATCATAAAAAATCTTAAGACAAACTAGCGCAGGTAGGATCTTAGGATATTGTTTATTGTAGCTTGAAAATTAGAAGGTGCATTTGTCAAACCAAAAGGCATCACTATGAATTCGTAATGTCGATCAAAAGTGTGAAATTCTATTTTATGAGTGTCTACATCCACCACTCTAATTTTTTTATAGTCGTTATGTAAATCAACTATAGAAAAGATCTTAGCTGACCTTAATTCATCCACCGTAGGGATAGGAAAATGATCCTTTATAGTGATTGTCTTAAGTGCTCTATAGTCTACACAAAAGCTCCAAGTGCCATCTTTTTTCTTTAATAGGAGAACCGGGGAGGAAAAACAACTATGACTAGGTTTAGTAATACCTTGTTGTAACATTTCTTGGATAATAGTGGTCATAGTATGTTTTTAGGAATAAAGGTAATGGTAGGGTTTGACATTGGTTGTGACAGTATTAGGTTCTAGGGGAATATGATGTTCATGGTCATGGTGTGAGGGAAGGCCTTTGGGAATTCAAAAGAGGTGCGGAAATTCATCAAGAACTTGTTGAATGGAATGGAAATTCATCTACCAGTAGTGCTAGTTTACTAGTAGTGCTAGCCTACTAGTAGTTCTGATGCATCCATCGCTAAGCCATGCTTGAACAATTGTTGGAGAAAGAATACCATTTAGGATCTTGCTCATAAAGGTCCTTAAAGAGCCTTTAAATGGAGGTGTAAGACTAGAAGATATTGGTAGAGGAGGTGCCACTTCTTAGGGAAGAAGATAAGCCAAGAGTGAAGCTAGCCACAAGAAAAGGAACCTTGATAATAACATCAAGAAATCTCCCTCAAGGAGAAAACAATGAACACTTAAGAAGAACTCTCAAATTTAGAGAAGTGTATTTTCATCAAATAAGTGTTAAAAACTACATCAAGGAGGGAATGCTCTATATATAAAGCAAGGCATGGTTCTATGGGCCTAAGCATGAAAGTGAACGTCCAACTTGGCTAATGAGGGTTTAGTTGGCTTAATCTAGTGTTAATTTAGCATGTGCTCAATTAACACTAAGTTAATCCAACTAAAGATCCAAACATGGTCCTAAAAATATAAATCTATGTTCCCTCTAGTTTGAATTTGAATTTTGGAAAGAAATGACATGACACCTCAAAAATTCAAACTAAAATAAGAAGCAACTAGATTCAGCCATGCAGTAGTGAGAAAGCCTAAGTGGCATCAACTAGGGGAACAAAGGGAGCCCACATGTCTCTTACATGTTTCATGTGTTGGTTAGAAGGGTGTGAAGAGGGATTAGGGGTGTAGAAACTAAATTTCATACATCCAAACCTTCATGGACTATTAACACACTCCACAAAGAGACTAAACACACCTCATAAGGTACAATGAACCTAAAGGCCAACATACAATATAAAAAATTAAACTAGCTACACCCCTAAAATCCTAATGACTTAAGGGTGCCTATTCAAGCATAAAAATACACTAATTATTACAAAGCAAGGGACCATCTCCTAAACTAAACTTCTTTAAGCTTTATCCAAGTCATGCTCCTCCTTTATTGGTCCTAGCTCAAGCCCATGCTAGGGATGGATGCATCATATCCTCTCTCTTAAGGAGGATTTGACCTCAAATCTTGTGGTCTTTCTTCCACTTTTTCCAATCCTGCAAAAGAATGAGCATAGGAATGAGTATGTGATTATGTACAAAGATGTTAAGGGTTAGAGATCTATAGGGAGACTTCATAGACTTCTATAGGGTGGGGGTATACACTAAGGTTTAAAAAATTGTTTATTATGCCTATGCCCCTATATAACAGTTCCCCAAGTGAGTCCAAGTTCACTAAAGGCTAGTCCCATCCGGTAGGAAGTGAAACAAGCTTAGGTGCCCTGGAGCACTCATCCAAGAAATCCAACTAGGCTTTATCTTGTTGTTCACCCCAAGAGATGATGGATGAGCCTATGGGTGGACCTTTCTTTCAAGGTTTCTTTGAGTGGGCCTTAAGATTAGCTATTGATAGAAAAAGTTTGTAGCCCAATCTCCTGACCACACTTGGCCATATCAACAAATAGTGTTTGAGGTTGTGTTTCATAGTTCTCAAAGGGTTTTGGCACAACCTCTACACTTACTTGTGTAAGGAAAGACTCCTCAACTTTATCCAAGTCTTGATACTATTGTTTAAGCTCAAAGGAAAATGTGTTAAGCCCAACACTTGGATAAGTTTTAAAGGTGACATCAAGTAGAATTTGAGGTTGTAGTTCATTGTGCTTAAAAGGTTTTGACACAACTTCAATTTCCACTTGTGCACAGGAAAGGTTGTCTTCAATAGGATTTAAAGAAGAATCTTTAGAAAGAACAACCTCTCATTCTCTATGTTAGAAGTTGTCATCAATAAGATCCTCCTTGGTTGGCAAAGAGAAGTCTTCTTGAATAACAACTTCTTTTCCTTCCAAATGTTGAACTTGAGTTTCTTGCCTGAGCTTTAGGAAAAGGGGCTCAAGTTCCACACTTGGGGAAATATTTGCTTCATGTGCAACTAGAGGTTTTGGAATGTTATGTTCAAATGATTTGGACACAATCTCCATTTGCACTTGTCCTAGGAGAGAAGTTTCTTTAATAAGATCCCCCTTTTTAACTTAAGGAGTGATCTTTTTAAAGACCTTCTTCCCTCTCACTTTGGACCAAGTTTTGAAGTTGAGAATTTTGTTTGAACCTTAAAGAAGTAGGCTCAAGTTCAAAATTTGGTGAAGTGTTCAATAGGACTTCACTTTCACCTTTCTCCAAGAGAGAAGCTTCTTGAGTAAGGTCCTCTTTGGAATCCAAAAATAAACCTTCTTTAAACTTGACTTCTCTCTCAACCTTTTCCAAGTATTGGACTTGAGGTACTTGTTTTTCCAAATGTTCTGATACAAGTCCAACACTCGTTAAAGTGTTTAAAGATGAATTATATTCAAGGGACTTTTAGATTGTGAGTCATTGTGCTCAAAAGATTTTTGCACAATCTCAAACTTATCTTGTGGATTGAGGGATTGGCTAGATGATTATCCTAACTTAGGGTTTAAAATTAGGTCTTGGCTAGGGACATTCTTCTCTCCAATCTATTTTCCTTTATCTTTAGATTTTTCTAGGGTGTGTGTGCGTTTTCTATTTCCTCCCTTTTTTTCACTCTTTTTCTTGTCTCTCTCCTTGTTGAGTTTTCTTTCTCTTTCTTTTTCCTTTTTTTCTCTTTCTTCTCTTTTCCACTATTACTCTCTTTTTTTCCAATATTCATTTCTTCTTTTTTTTTTCACTCTCCAGTATTCTTCTCGTTTTGTCCAATACTTCTTTCTCTCATTCTAATCTCTTTCTTTCTTTTCTCTTTCCCATTTTATTCTCTCTCTTTTTCTTTTTTCTCTCTTTCTTTCTTAAAGTGCTCATAGGGATAGGAAAAAGAAGTGTCAAATAAGGGAGAATTTGGGTCATGGTAACCACTAAGGAGAGGTTGGTTCTTAGAGTTAAACTCACTTATCTCACCCTTTTGATTTGGTTTCTCAACTAAAAGATTTATGAGCCTTTGGAACTCAAACACCACCTAAACAAAATGTATAAGTAAATCACAAGAACTAGACTAAGTGAATACCTACAAGTTCAAAGAGCATTTGAAACTCTTAAGCATTCACTAAAACATATGAAGCAAACTAAGGTAACTAAGACAAAACTAAAAAGAGGTAAGGATCTAAATGTGGTGCTAAAGGTCCGGAAGGTAGTGTACCACTTCCTCCTTCACACCTTAATTAACGAGAAACTAAGCTAAACACTTAAGAATAATAGCCTTTTACAAACCAAGGAAAAGAAAATATAACTAAGAATTACAAAAGTAATGAACTAAAAAAATTCTTCAAGTTCTTTCCAAAGCAATCTCTCCAAGGTGTTTCACTATTTGTCCATGCTCTTCCTTTTGTTCAAGTCTTTGTAGCTTTTTTCACTCTTCCTTAAGAGGATACCCTTATGGAAGGCTCCCTTAGTCAAGGCTTCCCTACACAAAAGTGGCACCAACCAAGGCAAGAACTAAAGAGGTAGAACAAGCAAAAAGCAATAAAGCTCAATTTGAAATGGATACTATCTAAATGGACAGAATAGTAGTGACAAGGCTTAAAGATCACAAAGAAGACAAACTAGAAATAAAGGCTACAAAGAAGTAGATACAACAAAGGAAAATCCTAGAATAGGCGCTAGAATAAGAATAGGGGCTAAAATGCAAAATGACTCAAATAATTTTCAAAAATTGCACCAAAGCAAACTATAGTGGCTGAATGCTATAGGTAAGGTTTCCAAGCAATTACAAAAAAATTGTAGTTCTCCTATGCACTTAAATGATTTTTTTCAACTAGGTACATCAATTTTTTTAATTATTTTTTACTTCTATTTTTTTTTTTTACTTTTTGTTCTTTTGTTTTCAAATATTCTTTTGACTTCTTTTTTTTAACTTCTTTGAGATGCACCTAATATAATTTTGATTTTCAAATTTTGTGAAACTCCTAATGATGATAAACACTTGAGAAAAGAATGTAAGCAAGGCCACAAAATTTTAGGTCATAGTGCAATATAAGAAAATATAAGTAACTCAAAACATACTAAAATTGGAAAATGATTTAGGTAAGGCTTTTTAGAGTCTTTGGTTGTGTTTTAGAACTATCTTATTTGCACCAAAAGTAGCTCAAGTTCGCATAAAAAATTTCAAGCTCCAATCCAAAAATCACTTCAACAATAGCACACCTAAGAGGTACTACAAATCAACACAAGGCACTAAAATTTAGGAGATGAAATTGAACTATAAATTTTTTATGGAAAAATTTGTTTAAGAAATATGCTTGAACTAAAAGCATGTGTGACTTCTTAAGAGATTTAAACAATAGAGAAGAACTCTCTTAGAAGCTCAATTTCAAGAAGTTGAACACAACTCTTTTTTCAAGACACAAAATCGTCACAAAAAATTAGTAAAACCTAAGGAAATTGTTATGAAAAAATTAAGGACTAAACAAAACTCTAAATGACAAATACTTTGAGATTTAAAATCTGAAAATAAATCCTAAAATAAGCAACAGAAAAACACACAAAAAATAGCCAAGGAAATGCCATAATAAAGCCAAAACACCTGAACCATAGACACAAGCAAATATGATTCAAAAGAAGAATAAGCAATTTAAACCGATTAAACTCAAAATAAAGTGCAGACAACACAATTGCATCGATTAAAATGAAGAGAAATGACTTAGAACTAAAGAAGTCACAACAAAAAGCCAATCAACACAAGACGAGCAAGGTATTAAATGAATAACATGAATTTCAAACTGGAAAAAAATTAAAATTATAATTGAGATGAAGAAGATGAACAACACAATGAACAAACCCGAAAAAAATTAAAAGCTAAAGATAAGAGAAGAACCACTATTAGAGCCTAAGCTCTTATACCAAATAATGCATTCCTCCCAAATAAATGTGTGAGATTCTTGAGGTAGAAGAATGCTTCTCAAGATCCTTGCTCATAGAGGTCTTTGAGGTTGAAGAAATGGAAGTGGAAGACTAGGAGATGTTGGTGGTAGGCGCCACTTCTAGGAGAAGATAAGCCATTGGAGAAGGAGGCTAGCCATAAGGGAAGGAACCCTTGATAATAGCATGATGAACTCTCACTAAAATAGAGACAACATGAACACTCTCTTAGAAGAATAAGATCTCTCAAATTTAGAGAAAGGTATTTTCATTCAAATAAGTGTTAAAAACTACATGAAGGAAGGAATGCTCTATATATAAAGCAAGGCATGGATCAATGGGCCTAAGCATGAAAGTGAATGTCCAAATTGGCTAATAAGGGTTTAGTTGGCTTAATCTAGTGTTAATTTAGCATGTGCTCAATTAAAACTAAGTTAATCCAACTAAAGATCTAAACATGGCCTTAAAAATATGGATCCATATTCCTTCTAGTTTGAATTTGAATTTTGGAGGGAAATTTCATGGCACCTCAAAAATTCAAACTAAAATAAGAAGCAACTAGATTCAGCTATATAGGAGTGAGAAAGCCTAGGTGGTGTCAACTAAGGAAACAAGGGGGCTCACATGTCTCCTACATGCTTCATGTGTTCGTTAGAAGGGTGTGAAGAAGAATTAGAGGTGTAAAAACTAAATTCCACACGTCCAAACCCTCATGGATCAAGTCCAACTAATTAACACACTCCACAAAAAGACTAAACGCACTTCCTAAGGTAAAATCAACCTAAAGGCCAAAATACAAGGCCGAAAACTAAACTAGCTACACCCCTAAAATCCTAATGACTTAAGGGTGCCTATTCAAGCCTAAAAATACACTAATTAATACAAAGCAAGGGACCATGTCCTAAACTAAGCTTCTTTAAGCTTCATCCAAGTCATGCTCCTCCTTTATTAGTCCTAGGTCAAGTCCATGCTAGGGGTGGATTCACCAAGTAGACTAGCATTGCTATTAAACTAGCAATACTACTAGCTAGGCTTACTAGTAAACCAACACTACTAAAAGACAAGCACTACTCGTAGACTAGAACTACCAATAAACTAGAACCACTAGTAAATTAACACAATTACTAGGCTAGCAATAGTAGTACTAGCACAACTAGTAGACTAGCACTAATAGTAAACTAGCACTACTATTAGGTTAACATTACTTGTAGACTAGAACTACTAGTACAGTAGCACTACTAGTAGAGTAATACTACTGGTAAAGTAACACTACTAGTAGAGTAATACTACTAGTAGACTAGCACTATTAGTAAACTAACACAACTAGTACACTAGAACTACTAGTAGACTAGACCACTAGTAGACTAGTACTACAAGTACCGACACTACTAGAAGACTAGGACTACTAGTAAACCTACACTAATAGTAAACTAGCACTACTAGTAGACTAGTATCACTAGAAGACTACATCTACTAGTCAACTAGAACTATTAGTAGACTAGAACTACAAGTAGACTAGCACTAATACTAGTAGACTAGCAATACTAGTATACTAACACTACTAGTAAACTAGGACTACTAGTAAACCTACACTAATAGTAAACTAGCATTACTAGTAGACTAGTACCACTAGTGGACTACATCTGCTAGTCAACTAGAACTATTAGTAGACTAGCACTAATACTAGTAGACTAGCAATACTAGTATCCTAACACTACTAGTAAACTAGGATTACTAGTAAACCTACACTAATAGTAAACTAGCACTACTAGTAGACTAGTACCACTAGTAGACTACATCTACTAGTCAACTAGAACTATTAGTAGACTAGAACTACAAGTAGACTAGCACTAATACTAGTAGACTAGCAATACTAGTATACTAACACTACTAGTATACTAGTAAACTGGCACTACATGTAGACTAGCATAACAAGTAGAATAACATTACTAGTATACTAACACACTTATAGGCTAGAACTACTTGTAGACTAGCACTACCAATACACTAACATTACCAGTAAACAAGCACTACCAAAAGAATAGAACTACTAATAAACTAACATTACTAGTAAACTAACACTACTAGTACTGACATCACTAAGAGACGAGCACTACCAGTAGACTACCACTATTAGTAGATTAGCACTACTATTAGATTAGCATTGCGTGTAGACTAGCATTACTAGTAGACTAGGACAACTAGTAGAGTAGCACTAGTAGGAGAGTAGCATTACGAGCAGAATTGCACTACTAGCAGAGTAACAGTACTAGTAGACTAGGACTACTAGTAGACTAACATTACTAGTAGACTCACACTACTAGTACTAGCATTAGTTGTAGACTTGCACCACTAGTAGACTAGCGCTAATAGTACTAGCACTACTACTAGTAAAGTAGGAATACTAGTAAACCAACACTAATAGTAAACTAGTACTACTAGTAGACTAGCACCACTAGTAGTCTAGCACTACTAGTAGACTAGATCTACTAGTATACTAACACTACTAGTAGACTACATCTATTGGTACACTAAAACTAGTAAAATAGACTAGAACTACAAGTACACTAGCACTACTAGTAGACTAACATTACTAGTACACTAACATTACCAGTAGACTAGCATTGCAAGTAAAATAACACTTTTAGTATACTAACACACTCGTAGACTAGCATTACCAATAAACTAGCACTACTAGTAGACTAGAACTACTAGTAGACTAGCAGTACTACTACTAGCACCACTAAGTAAAGAGGACTACTAGTAAACTAGCACTACTACTAGACTAAAATTAGTAGTAGACTAGCACTACTAGTACACTAGCACTTATAATAAACTAACATTACTAGTAGACTAGCACTACTAGTAGATTAGCAATACCAATAGACTAGCACTACTAGTAGACTAACACTACTAGTAAACTAGCACTACTAGTATACTAACACAATCATAGACTAGCACTACTAGTAAAACTAACATTACTAGTACAAGTACTACTAATAGACTAACACTAATGGTAGACTAGCATCACTAACTTAGTAGCACTATGTTGGACTAACAATGTGATAGACTAGCACTACTTGTAAACTAATGTTACTAGTAGACTGACACTACTAATAACCAAGCACTACAAGTAGACTAGCCCTACTAGTAGACTAGAACTACTAGTAAACTAGAACTATTATTAAACTAGCACTATCAGTAAACTAGTGCCACTAGTAGGCTAGCACTATTAGTAGACTAGCATTACTAGTAGACAAACACTACTAGTAGACTAGTAATACTAGTATACTAGCACTATTAATATACTAGTACTAGTAGACTACAAACTAGTAGTGCAAGGAAACTAGTAAGACTCGTAGACTAGCATTACTAGTAGATTAGAACTACCGGTAGACTCGCACTACTAGTAGACTAGCATTACTTGTAGACTAAAACTACCAGTAGACTAGCACTACTAGTAGACTAACACTAGTAATCAACTAGTGATACTGTTAAACTACCAGTACTAGCCAACTAACATTACTAATAGACTAACACTACTAGTAAACTAGCATTACTCGTAGACTAGCACTAGTAATAGACTAGCACTAGTAGTAGACTAACACTAATAATCAACTAGTCATACTATTAAACTACCAGTACTAACCAACTGATATGACTAGTAAACTAGCACTACTAGTAAACTAGCATTACTCGTAGACTAGCATTAGTAATAAACTAGCACTACTAGTAAACTAACACTCCAATAGACGCGTACTATTAGTAAACTAGCACTATTAGGAGACTAGCACTACTAGTATACTAGCACTACTAAAAAACTAATGATACTTGTAAACTAGTAGTACTACTAGACTAGCACTACTAGTAGAACCATGATAATAGTAGGCTAGCACTAGTAGTACTACTAGACTAGCACTACTAGTAGACCCATGATAACAGTAGCTACCGCTATTAGTAGACTAGCAGAGTAAGAGTACTAGTAAACTGGCAAACTAGCACTTGTGGTAGACTAACACTACTAGTTGACTAGCACTACTAGTAGGATAACACTACTAATAGACTAACACCACTAATAGACTAACACTACAGGTAAACTACCATTACAACAACTACTTGTAAATTAGCATTACTACCACTACAAGTAAACTAGCCCTCCTTATAGACTAGCACTCCTTGTAGATTAATAGTACTAGTAGACTAGCACTACTATTAGACTAGGACTAGTAGTAGAATCGCACTACTAGTAGACTAGCATGACGAGTAAACTATGATGACTAGTAGAGTAGCACTAGCAGTAGACTAGCACTACTAGTACGAGCATTACTAGTAGACTAAAACTACTAATAGTAACACTACTAGTAGACTAGGACTACTTGAAGACTAGCAATACTAGTAAGCTAACACTACTAGTAGACTAACATTACTCGTACACTAGAACTACTAGTAGACTAGCAATACCAGCAGACTAGCATTACTAGTAAACTAGTGCTACTATTAGATTAGGACTACTAGTAGACTAGTAGTACTAGTAGACTAGCATTATTGGTAGACTAACACTATTGATAGGCTAAGATTACTAGCAATCTAGGACTACTAGTAGACTAGGACTACTAGTAGGCTAGGACTATTAGTAGATGAATTTCAATTCCATTCAACAAGTTGTTGATGAATTTCCACACCTCTTCCAAATTCCGAAAGGCCTTCCCCAACATCGTGACCATGACCACCATATTCCCCTGAAACCTAACACTACCAAATCAATTTCAAACCCTACTGTTACCCTTATTCCTAAAAAGAAGTTATGATCATTATTATCGAAGAAATGATACAAAAATGTATTGGGGAAGCAAAAAGATGGCTCTTGGCACTTTTGTGTGGACAATAGGGCACTTAAGATAATCACTATAAGTGATCGTTTTCCTATCCCTACAATGGACGAATTGCTTGATGAATTAAGGTCGACTATGATCATTTCTAAAGTTGATTTACACAGTAACTATCATCAAATTAGAGTGGTGGATGCAAACACTCATAAAACAACATTTCGCACTTTCAATGGACATTATGAATTCCTAGTGATGCCTTTCAATTTGACGAAGGAACCTTCTACTTTTCAGGCTGCAATAAACGATATCCTAAGATCCTACTACGCCGGATTGTCTTAGTTTTTTTTATGATATACTAATTTATAGTCCTTCCCTAATTTCTCATTTAAAACATCTTAGATTAATTTTAGAAATTCTTGTTCAAAAGAAATTTTATGCTAAGTTATCTAAGTGTGTTTTCAGAGTAGATTCAATTCAATACTTAGGGTACATAATTTCTGATGGCCAAGTGGCCCCTGACCCATAAAAAATCCAAGCAATGGTTGCATGGCCTAGACCACGTTCTCTCACGCATTTAAAAGGGTTTCTCGGACTCACTGTCTTCTACAGAAAATTTATTAAGTCTTATGCCTCTCTCGCTGCTCCCCTCATCGACTTCACTAGTCATACTACTTTACAATGGTCAGATACAGCAAAAAAATCCTTTTACAATGTTAAAAGAAAAACTTATCACTACTCCGGTGCGTCAACTTCCAAACTTCTCAAGGCCATTTTCCATTGAAAGTGATGCCTCTCAACTTGTAGTAGGGGCAATTTTTCTTCAAGACAACCATCCTTTGTTTAGCAAAAAAATTTGTAGACGCATACGGACTTCCTCTACCTATGTTCGAGAACTATTTGCAATCACAGAGGTTGTCAAAAATTGGTGTCAATACTTGGTGGGCAAAGAATTTACCATTTTCAAAGATCAGAAGAGTCTCAAAAAGTTACTTTAAAAAAATTCAGACACCATAACTAGTGAAATGGGCACTAAAATTGCAAGGATATAATTTTAAAATCCTCTACAAACCTAGTAAACTGAACATCATGGCTGATTCGCTTTCCTGAAGTCATCCAGATGATTCGCTCCTCTTGTCTTTCACTTTCTCAACAACCTCGACCATGTTGTAATCCCTAAGAGAATATTATCACACAGATTAGGAAGACATTCAACTTTTTAAGACATTAGCAGAACAACATGAATATTCAGTTTTAGATGGATTGCTTTAGTTAAAGGAAAGAATTTATATACCTTAGTGATAGAACCTCTGCTCCCAATTGGTGTTTGAATATCATGCTTCTCTCTGAGCAGGGCATTCACTTTCTCAACAACCTCAACTCATCGTCTCTTTTCACTTGGATGGGTCTCTATGCCCATACAAAAAAAAATATTGCACCATTTGTCAGCAAAAAAAATATGTCCCAAAGAAGAAAGCATGGTATTTAGTTTCATTTCATTTTTTTTGTACACATATATATAAAAAAACTCTCACTGACTCTTTTTAATTTAATAAGCTTATTTATTTATTTTATTTTTTTAATTAAAACACAATCAGAGAATTCAGGACATATATAAAAATATCTAGTTAATTTCATCACATGACTAATTAGGTGTCTAAATGTAAGACTTAATTTGTAAAATTTTGCATATTTTATTTTCTTTTTACTTTATTATTGTTGTTGTTATAACAGTTCCTATACAATATTGTTAAAAAATAGTTAAAATGTATGAAGTAATTTCTATTTCTAAACTTGAAATATATATTTTATTTATTTATTTTGAATAAAACCACATTAGATTTGTCACTAATAATCTTATAAAATATTTAATACATGTAAAACATACAAATAATAAATTATAGAAACTAGGGTGTTACAACACATCCATGTGAGAAACATATTAAGCAGAAAACACAATTTTAAGAATAATCTTATTTTACAAAATTGATTATTTAATTGGTTATTGATAAAATAACTAGTTAAATAATCGGTTATTTATATATTTCATTATGTAACTAGTTATAAATGTATAACTGTTTATATAACAGATTATTTATAATGGTGACTGCTTATAATAAATTATATAACTATTTCCAGATATGATTATTTATTGGTTATGGTTAAGTTATTGAAATAATACTACCAATAGCCCTAAAGGATAGATATACTACTTGTCAACTAAACAACATATAATTCAAAGATTAAGACAAAAGAGACTCTTGATCCAATCAAAGAAAACCATGTTAAAAAATTATAATCTAAAATTTTGGCATTTAAAAAATATCAAAGGAAGTTAAACTTACCGGGTATAACAACAAAGCAACTGGCTCATTTAAAATTTAATCACGGTAACTGTATCATTTCCTTTTGTCCGTTGCCACTTGGAAATAGCACCTGCACGGATATTGGGGTGCAAGGGGTCTCTGGTGGTGTCTAAGAGTTTGCAATAATGGTTGAGTTTTAGAAAATTTGACATGTATTGGATGAAAGCACTGCTTGCCATGAAAATTCATCATGTGCTTTCTAGTAGGAAAAAGTGCAATACTAAGGCTATGTGTGTATTTCACAAACTCTGGTAGATGTCACACTAGTTTTCTTTTTATACTCATCAAGTTCATAAGCCTGACTCACTCGTCGCATCAAGTTCACAAAAAACTTTTAAACTTATTTTGGCAGTAGTTCTATTACTCGTGTCAAAGAGTGCTATCAAAGAAAACTGATAATTGATATACTAAAACAACATATCAATAATTCAGAGATTAAGACAAAGTGATTCTTGAGTCAAACAGAGAATTCGAAAACCGTGTTAAAAATTATAATCTCAAATTTTGGCATTTAAAAAGGATAAAAGAAAGCTAAACTTACTGTGTATAACAACGCAACAGCCGGTTCGATTAAAATTGAAAGCGTTGTTGACGGCAGTAACTATACCCTTTCCTTCTGTCCTTTGCCACCACTTGAAAATGCATAGAAAAAGATCCTAACATGGCGCTGTACACAAAGAAGAATCAATGCATGTCAATTGAGAAAGAAAGAACAAACAATGAAGAAAGAAAAAAGAAAAAAGAAAAAGATTCTTACATAGAAGTTTCTTCATCTCCTACCTGAGTCCAGTACTAACAAAGAATCGAACAGTGGAGTTGTGTTGTTTGACGGCACTTGACGTGGTTCGCACAGACAGAGATTTGCTCCGGCGTGGGAGCTACCGTGAAGACGGGGTGGCACATAGAAAGCTCTTCAATTTTGAGTCGTTCCAGCGCGACGACGATGAGTTCTTGCGGTGGCACTCACTCGGAGTCGAACTCAATGCAAATCTCTTCTTTCTTTAATTTGTTTCTCTCTTTTGAATGGTACCAAGAGTGCTCTGTCAATTTATATGTCCGCATTTTCTTTTTTAATTTTACTTTTTAAAAATTTATTGATAAATTTTCTAACGTTCAGTTTCTTGTTTTAAAAAAATGTAAAGGTTTATATAGTGTAAAAAAATAAATAAAATTCAATGTGAAGAAAAATGTTGCAGAGTAAATATAAACCAATATAAAAATATATAAAAAAAGTAATTTTAGAAAATAAAAAAACGTAAATGTGAAAAGATTATGTTCCAAAATAATTTAAAATGTGTACAAAAATAATAAAAATTTCAGATAATTTAAAAAGGTAGTATTTAAAAATAAAAAAATTATGTGAAAAATAATGTTAAAAATTTTAAATGAGTATAAAAAAATGATAATATTTGGATAATACAAATAATGTTTTTAAAATAATTAAGAAAATTTTGGATAATGTAAAATGATAATGTTTTAAAAAATAAAAAGCTCAATTTGAAAAAATAATGTTATGAGTAGAAAATAATATAAAAAATATCAATATAAAGAAAAAGAAAAAAAATATTTGTTTAAAAATTAAAAAAATCAATGAAAAGAATAATATGACTAATAAATATAAATGTGTAAGAAAATATGTGAATATTGTTATTTTAAAAAATATAAAAATAAATTAGAAAAATTATAATGGAAAATAACTGTAAATGTATAGGAATATAATTAAAAAAAAAGTAATGTTTTAAAAATGTAAAACTTCAATATGAAAAAATAATGTTGAAAAGGAAGTTTAAATAAGTAAAAAAAATTTAAAAAATTTATATAATAGAGAATAAGTAATGTTAAAAAAAAATAAATTTGATGCAAAAAATAATGTTAAACAATAAATTTAATTGGGTAGAAAAATATTAAAAAAATAATTTTTTTAAAAAAAGCTAGATATGAAAAATCTGTAACAAAATAACTTTGAGTGTATAAAATAATAATTAAAAAATAAATAATGCGAAAAAGATAATTTTTTAAAAATAGAAAAAAGTTTTGTGTAAAAATAATGTTAAAAAATTTTTTAAAATGCAAATATTTTATATAAAATAAATAAAAAAGTAATGTTTCATCCCACTATTGTTATATTAAAAGATTCCGCTAAAAAAGTTATATTAAAAGTATATTATTATATTAAATAATAATTACTAAACAATTTAATAACTATACATTAAATAATTGAGTTAAGCTTTAAGTTAATAAACATATTTAAAATTAAGATGTGAACTTTAACTCTTTTTTTTTTCACAATTAAAGGTCAATTTAATATATTTCTCTTATTTATATTTAAGTTATAAACATGTCTACTAAAATATATTTTAAAGAAGTATTTTAAGTGAATTATTATATATAAATAATTCAAATTTCAGGAAAATATTATTATAGTACCTCTGAAATATAAAATGTACATTTTTTTCCCTAAAAATAAATTCATACATTTTTTGTCTATGAAATATACACATTTTTCTCTCCAAGTAATTTAGATAATATTTTTTATACAAAGAAAAAAATATATTAAAACTTAAAAACCTAAAAGGTGATATTAGAACATTTCAAAATTAAATGAACAAAAACATATAAAAAACTCAGAGATAAATTGACCATTTCATATTTTAGATGAAAGAAAAATATATTTGTTTACTAAAATTAACTATATAATTAAAAAATCCTTTTTAATCCTTATTATTTTCTTAAAATTTTATTAAATTTTTATTTATTTTTTAAAAGAAGGAATTTTTTATTTATAGTTTTAATTAACATATTTATTATTATATACTACGCTAGACCCTAATTGTAAAACAGTGTAAACTAATATTAAGAAATTAGTAAATTTAGAATAATAATATTAAATTTGTCATGGAAATTAATATTTTTAAATTTTAAATAATAGAAATATAGATAAATTTAAAAGAGTGGTATTTAATCATATGAATTTAAATTAACTAGGTGTTTTAGAAGCAATAATTAATGGAAACCAATCTTTTATAAAAAATAATTAATAAAAAATGCTAATAACACATTTTTTCTTACAAACTCTTTGTAAGTGATTAAAATTTATCATTAATGACTATTAATTTTTAATAAATTGCAACTAAATAGTTTTAGAATGAGTGTATTGTTTGATTTTGGATATATAAATATTAATTGTTACGCTGTTAATTTAGAATGAGTATATGATTAACACTCCATAATCTTAAAATATTATATTGTAATTAGGGATAAAGATTATATATTATGTATTATATATAATTATTAAACTGTGTAGTGATTAGTTTTTATTTAATAATATATTTTAAATATAGATAGTCTAATGAAATATCATATTTATTAAACATATATCAAGATTTTAAACAAAATAATTATGTTTGTTATTAACCTAAAGAAAAGAAATCTATCTTATTCTATCGTGTCATATTTTAGAGATGTCAGCTTGGGATTAAAACAAAATAATTAGAAATTAATTAACTTTGTCACATTTTAGAGATGTGAGCTTGGAATTTAGTCACATTCAGGTTCTTTCCCATAAACTCAACGTTATTTGGCAGGTATTGAACTTGAGTTTTTTACCATTCAGTATGTATTGTCAACTAAGTTATACCTATTAGATGTTTACATGCTAGTTAAACAAACCATAACAACAAAAATAATTAAAATAAAACTTTGTGTTAACAATGTTACTAATGCTCCCCTAAATACAGGTGAAAAAGCAAGCAAGATTATGACTCAAAATTTAAGCAACACATTCCTCTCTTCATGAACTACTTCAAAATTGAAATAACTATTAGCATTTCAACTTATAGACCCACCTTAATAATAATAATAATAAAACGAGACGAAGTTGTATACAAAGGACAATTTCATTGAAGATATGGAAGAAAAGTGAAGAGAGTACCCATAATCATAATTTCTTTGAAACATAAATCTTAAGGAATAAGGTAAATAGGAAAATGAACCTTAAAGCTTCATAATTAACACCATTTAATTTATTTTAAGAAACAAACTTAAAACTTTCCAAACAACCCATAATTAACATGATTTTACTTATTTTAAGAGATAAGTTGTATCGCTGCAGCTTACAAAATGACCTTAATCACATTAATAAAAATTAGGCAGAGATGCATAGCAAAACAAAACGTATGGAAGCATTAAAGAAATTACAAGAGATGTCTCTGAAATTAAAAAAAAAAACAACTAATATGAATAGCAAACATTTATAGCGGCATAAAAAGATGGAAACATATGTCTCTAAAATAACAAAACACAACCGATATGAAATAACAAAAAATTATGGCAGCGTAAAAATGCCAAGAGATGTCTCTGAAAATTAGCAGCAACCCAGTATTATAGAGTTGTATCTATATATATACTAATTTAGATTTTAGATCTATTAATTGTATAAATTATAATAGATCTTTTCCCCATTTTTTCCTTGTTTGTTTTGTTTGTTGAGTTTATTTTGGAATGAGTTTTCATTTTACGGGTAGAACATTCTAGCAGTGTTATGGATGTTGTGGGTCAATTGTTGAATTGAAGGTGGTGATATGAAAGTCATATATTACTTTGGAAAATTGGAAAATAAATAACTCAATCATGGAAATACTAATAGAAATCAGTTATAAGAACAAGAGCATGTTCTCGAGATGATATTTTTAAAATTGAATGACGGTAATTATATCCTTTTCTTTTATCTATAGTACCCTTTTCAACTGGTACCAGGTGAACATATGTTAAACTAGACCACGCTAAAAGATACTCTTCTTGCCAACTGGAAAAGAGTCACTTTTAAGAAAAAAGAATGGAAGAAAAATGTAATTTAAATATCTTGGAAAAAGTAATTTACTCAATTTTAATATCCTAATTTGAAAAAATTTTGCAAAATGCAAAAGGCAATCACAATAAATATGTTATATCAAAATTATTATTGATGAACACGATGAACATGAAATAACCACTTTTACAAAGAACATAATTATATCAAATTTTTCAGTCATTATTAGCCCAATGATAATTACCGTTATCATCTTTAAAAAAGAATTTTAAAATAATCTATTAAATTATCTTTAACAAAGAAAATAATTATGTCAATTTTTTAGAAATTGTTAGGCCCAATTACCGTTATGATCTTTAATAAAAAAAGTTTAAATAATCTATTAAATAATATTTTACAAATAAGATAATTATGTCAAATTTTTTAGCAATTATTAGGCCCAATGATAATTACCGTTATCATCTTTAATAAAGAAAGTTTAAGTAATCTATTAAATTATCTTTTACAAAGAAGATACTTCTGTCAAATTTTTTAGTATTTATTAGGCCCAACAATAGTTACCATTATGATCTTTAATAAAGAAAGTTTAAGTTATCTATTAAATTAACTTTTATGAAGAAGATATTTATGTCAAATTTTTTAGCATTTTCTAGGTCCAATGATAGTTACTGTTATGATCTTTAATAAAGAAATTATCAATAATCTATTAAATTATCTTTTACAAAGAAGATAATTATGTCAAATTTTTTAACATTTCTTAGGCCCAATGATAGTTACCATTATAATCTATAATAAATAAATTTTAAATAATCTATGAAATTATCTTTTACAAACAACATAATTATGTCAATTTTTTTAGCATTTATTAGCCCCAAAGATAGTTACCATTATGATCTCTAATAAATAAATTTCAAATAATCTATTAAATTATCTTTTATAAATAAGATAATTATGTCAACTTTTTTAGCATTTCTTAGGCCCAATGATAGTTACCGTTATGATCTTTCATAAAGAAATTTAAAATAATCTATTAAATTATCTTTGACAAATAAGATAATTATGTCAAATTTTTTAGCATTTATTAGGCCCAATGATAATTACCGTTATGATATTTAATAAAGAAAGTGTAAGTAATCAATTAAATTATCTTTTCCAAAGAAGATAATTATGTCAAATTTTTTAGCATTTATTAGGCTAATGATAGTTACTGTTATGATCTTTAATAAAGAAATTTTAAGTTATCTATTAAATTAAATTTTATGAGGAAGATATTTATGTCAAATTTTTCAGCATTTGTTAGCCCAATGATAGTTACCGTTATGATCCGTAATAAAGAAATTTTAAATAATATATGAAATTATATTTTACAAACGACATAATTATGTCAAATTTTTTAGCATTTGTTAGCCCCAAATATAGTTACCCTTATGATCTCTAATAAATAAATTTCAAATAATCAATTAAATTATCTTTTATAAAGGACATAATTATGTGAACCTTTTTAGCATTTATTATCAAATAATCAATTAAATTATCTTTTATAAAGAAGATAATTAAGTGAACCTTTTTAGCATTTATTAGACCCAATGATAGTTACCGTTATCATCTTTAAAAAAGAAATTTAAAATAATCTATTAAATTATCTTTTACAAATAAGATAATTATGTCAAATTTTTTAGCATTTATTAGGCCCAATGATAGTTATCGTTATGATATTCAATAAAGAAAGCGTAAGTAATCTATTAAATTATCTTTTACAAACAAGATAATTATGTTAAATTTTTTAGCATTTATTAGGCCAATGATAGTTACCGTTATGATCTTTCATAAAGAAATATTAAATCATCTATTAAATTATCTTTTACAAAAAAAGATAATTATGTCAAGTTTTTTAACATTTATTATGCCCAATTATAGTTACTGTTATGATCTTTAATAAAGAAATTTTAAATAATTTATTGAATTATGTTTTACAGAGAAGATAATTATGTAAAATGTTTTAGCATTAATTAGATCCAATGATACTCATCGTTATGATCTTTAATAAAGAAATTTCAAATAATCTATTAAATTGTCTTTTATAAAGAAGATAATTATTGTGATATTTTTTTTAGCATTTATTAGACCCAATGATAGTTACGGTTATTATCTTTCATAAAGAAATTTAAAATAATCTATTAAATTATCTTTTACAAATAAGATAATTATGTCAATTTTTTTAGCATTTATTAGGCACAATGATACTTACTGTTATGATCTTCAATAAAGAAAGTTTAAGTAATCTATTAAATTATCTTTTATGAAGAAGATATTTATATCAAATTTTTTAGCATTTATTAGGTCCAACGATAGTTACTGTCATAATCTTTAATATAGAAATTTTCAATAATATATTAAATTATTTTTTACAAAGAAGACAATTATGTCAATTTTTTTAGCATTTATTAGCCCAATTATAGTTATTGCTATAATCTTTAATAAAGAATGTTTAAGTAATCTATTAAATTATCTTTTATAAAGAAGATAATTATGTCAAATTTTGTAGCATTTATTAGGCCAATGATAGTTACCGTTATGATCTTTCATAAAGAAATATTAAATTATCTAATAAATTATCTTTTATAAAAAAGATAATTATGTCAAGTTTTTACTATTTATTATACCCAATGATAGTTACCGTAATGATCTTTTATAAAGAAATTTTAAATAATCTATTAAATTATCTTTTACAAAGAAGATAATTATGTAAAATGTTTTAGAATTTATTAGCCCCAATGATAGTTATCGTTATGATCTTTAATAAATAAATTTCAAATAATCTATTAAATTGTTTGTTATGAAGAAGATAGTTATTCTCAATTGTTTTAGAATTTATTAGGCCCAATGATAGTTACCGTTATGATCTTTCATAAAAAAATTTAAAATAATCTATCAAATTATCTTCCACAAAGAAGATAATTATGTCAAATTTTTTAACTTTTATTAGGCCCAATGATAGTTACCGTTATGATTTTTCATAAAGAAATTTTAAATAATCTATTAAATTATGTTTTTCAAAGAAGATAATTATGTCAAGTTTTTTACCATTTATTTGGCCAAATGATAGTTACCTTTATAATCTTTCATAAAGAAATTTTAAATAATATATTAAAATATGTATTTCAAAGAAGATAATTATGTTAAGTTTTTTTAGCATTTATTAGGCCCGATGACAGTTACCGTTATCATCTTTCATAATGAAATATTAAATAATCTATCAAATTATGTTTTACAAAGAAGATAATTATGTCAAGTTTTTTAACATTTATTATGCCCAATAATAATTACCGTTTTGATCTTTAATAAAGAAATTTCAAATAATATATTAAATTATCTTTTACAAAAAAGATAATGATGTGAAAGTTTTTAGCATTTATTAGGCCCAGTGATAGTTACCGTTATGATCTTTAATAAATAAATTTTAAATAATCTTTGAAATTATCTTTTACAAACAACATAATTATGTTTAATTTTTTAGCATTTATTAGCCTCAATGATAGTTACTGTTATGATGTTTAATAAAGAAATTTAAAATAATCTATTAAATTATCTTTTACAAAAAAGATAAATATGTCTAGTTTTTTAGCATTTATTATGCTCAATGATAGTTACCATTATAATATTTCATAAAAAAATTTAAAATAATCTATTAAATTATATTTTACAAATAAGATAATTATGTCAAATTTTTTAGTATTTATTAGGCCAACTGATAGTTACCATTATAATCTTTAATAAAGAATGTTTAAGTAATCTATTAAATTGTCTTTTACATAAAGGATAATTATGTCAAATGTTTTAGCTTTTATTATGCCCAATGATAGTTACCGTTATCATCTTTTGTAAAGAAATTTTAAAATAATCCATTAAATTATCTTTTCCAAACAAGATAATTATATCAAATTTTTTAGCTTTTATTATGCCCAATCATAGTTACCATCATGATCTTTAAAAAAGAAATTTCAAATAATCTATTAAATTATATTTTATAAAGAAGATAATTATGTTAACTTTTTTAGTATTTATTAGACCCAATGATAGTTACCGTTATGATCTTTAATAAGAAAAATTTTAAATAATCTATTAAATTATCTTTTACAATTTGTGTCAAATTTTTTACCATTATTAGGCCCAATAATGGTTACCGTCCTGATCTTTAATAAAGAAATTGAAAAATAATCTTTTAAGTTATCTTTTACAAAGAAGATAATTATGTCAAATTTTTTTGCATTTGGTAGGCCCAATGATAGTTTCTATTATGATCTTTAATAAAGAAATGTTTGAATAATCTATTAAATTATCTTTTACAAAGAAGATAATTATGTCACATTTGTTAGCATTTATTAGGCCCCATCATAGTTCCTTTAAGATCTTTAATAAATAAATCGTAAAAAATATATCAAATTATCTTTTAAAAAGCAAATAATTATGTCAAATTTTTTAGCATTTAGTAGCCAAATTATAGTTAGCGCTATCATTATTAATAAAGAAATTTTAAATAATTTATTAAATTATCTTTTACAAAGAAGATAATTATATCAAATTCTGTAGCAATCATTAGCCCCCATGATAGTTACTGTTATAATATTTAATAAAGAACGTTTAAATAATCTAGTAAATTATCTTTTAAAAAGAAGATAATTATGTAAAATTTGATAGCATTTATTAGGCCCAATCATATTTACCATTATGATCTTTAATAAAGAAATTTTAAATAATGTATTAAATTATATTTTTCAAAGAAGATAATAGTGTCAAATTTGTTCGCATTTATTAGGTCCAACAATAGTTACCGTTATGATATTTAATAAAGATATTTTAAATAATCTATTAAATTATCTTTTACAAAGAAGATAATTATATCAAAATTTTTAAAAATTATTAAACTAATGATAGTTACCGTTATGATGTATAATAAAGACACATTAAATTATCTTTTACAAAAAAGATAATTATGTCATGTTTTTTACCATTTATTTGACTCAATAATAGTTACCGTTATGATCTTTGATAAACAAATTTAAAATAATCTGTTAAATTATCTTTTATACAAAATATAATTATGTCAAATTTTTTAGCATTTATTAGGCCCAATGATAGTTACCGTTATGATCTTTAATAAACAAATTTTTAAATAATGTATTAAATTATCTTTTACAAAGAACATAATTATGTCAAAGTTTTTACCATTTATCAGGCTCAATAATAGCTACCGTTATGATCTTTAATAAAGAAATTTAAAATAATCTCTTGAATTATCTTGTACAAACAAGATAATTATGTCAAATTTTTTAGCATTTATTAGACCCAATGATAGTTACTGTTATGATCTTTAATAAAGAAACTTTAAATAATTTATTAAATTATCTTTTACAAAGAAGATAATTAAGTTAAATTGTTTAGGCCCAATGATAGTTACCGTTATGATCTTTAATAAAGAATTTTTTAAATAATCTATTAAATTATCTTTTACAAAAAAGATAATTATGTCAAATTTGTTAACTTTTATTAGGCCCAATGAGAGTTCAGTTATGGTCTTTAATAGAGAAATTTTAAATAATCTATTAAATTATCTTTTACAGAGAAGATAGTTATATAATAATTTTTAACAATGATTAAGTCCAATGATAGGTACCATTATGATCTTTAATAAGGAAATTTTGAATTATCTATTAAATTATCTTTTATAAAGAAGATAATTATTTCAAATATTTTAGCAATTATTAAGTCCTATGATAGTTACCGTTATGATCTTTAATAAAGAAATTTTAAATAATCTATTAAATCATCTTTCATAAAGAAGATAATTATGTTAAATGTTTTACCATTTATTAATCTCAATAATAGTTACCGTTATGATCTTTCATAAAGAAATTTTAAATAATGTATTAAATTATCTTTTACAAAGAAGATAATTATGTCAAATTTTTTAGCATTTATTAGGCCCAATGATAGTTATTGTTATGATCTTTAATAAAGAAATTTTTGAATAATCTATTAAATTAGCTTTTACAAAGAAGATAAGTATGTCAAATTTTTTAGCATTTATTAGGCCGAATGATAGTTAGCGTTATTACCTTTAATAAAGAAACATTAATTAATCTAATAAATTATCTTTTACAAAGAAGATAATTATGTCAAAATTTTTAGTATTTATTAGGCTCAATGATAGCTACCGTTACGATCTTTAATAAATAAATTTTAAATAATCTTTTAAATTATCTTTTACAAAGAAGATAATTAAGTCAAATTTGGTAGGATTTATTAGGCTCAATATAAAAATATGTAAAAAAAGTAATTTTAGAAAATAAAAAAACGTAAATGTGAGAAAATTATGTTCCAAAATAATTTAAAATGTGTAAAGAATAATAAAAATTTCAGATAATTTAAAAAGGTAGTATTTAAAATAAAAAAATTATGTGAAATATAATGTTAAAAATTTTAAATGAGTATAAAAAATTGATAATATTTGGACAATACAAATAATGCTTTTAAAATAATTAATAAAATTTTGGATGATGTAAAATCATAATGTTTTAAAAAATAAAAAGTTTCAATTTGAAAAAATATTGTTGAAAAAATTTAAATGAGCAGAAAATAGTATAAAAAAGATTATGAAGAATAAGGAAAAACAATATTTTTTTAAAAAAAAAAATCAATGTAAAGAATAATATGACTAATAAATTTAAATGTGTAAGAAAATATGTAAATCTTGTAAATGTATAGGAAAATAATTAAAAAAAGTAATGTTTTAAAAAGGTAAAAATTTTATATGAAAAAATAATGTTGAAAAGGAAGTTTAAATGAATAGAAAAATAATTTTAAAAAGTTTATATAATACAAAATAACTAATGCTAAAAAAAATTTGATGTGAAGAATAATGTTAAATAATAAATTTAATGGTGTAGAAAAATATAAAAAAATTATTTTTAAAAAATAAAAAGTTAGATATGAAAAATCTGTCACAAAATAACTTTAAGTGTATAAAATAATAATTAAAAAATAAATAATGCGAAAAAGCTAATGTTTTAAGAATAGAAATTTTTGTTCAAAAATAAGGTTAAATTTTTTTTAGCATGACTAAAAAGGTTTATAAAATTCAAATATTTTAAATAAAATGAGTAAAAAGGTAATGCTTTATCCGGCTATTGTTATATTAAAAGATTCGCCTAAAACAGTTATATTAAAATTATATAATTAAATTAAATATAATTATTAAACAATTTAATAACTATACATTAAATAGAGTTAACCTTTAACTTAATAAACAAATTTGAAAATAAGATGTGAACTTAACTTTCTTTTCACTGTTAAAGGTCAATTTAATATATTTCTATTATTTACATTTAGGTTACAAATATGTCTATTAAAACTATTTTAAATAAGTATTTTAAATGAATAATTATATATAAATTAATTTAAATTTCAGGATAATATTATTATAGTTCTCTAAAATAAAAAATGTACATTTTTGTTTCCTCAAAATAAATTTATACATTTTTTGTTATGAAATATACACTTTTTTGTTCTTCAACTAATTTAGATAATCTTTTTATGCAAAAAAAAAGTTTTTATTAAATAACACTTTCAAACCTAAAAGGTGATATTAAAACATTTTAAAATTAAATGAACAAAAGAATATAAAAAATTTAGGAGACAAATTGACCATTTCATATTGTATGAAAGAAAAATATATTTGTTTCCTAAAATTAACTATATAATTAAAACATCATTTTTAATCCTTATTATTTTCTTTAATTTTTATTAAATTTTTTTCTGTTTTAAAAAAATATTTTTTTATTGTTTAGTTTTAATTATCATATTTATTATGATATAATACGTTTGTCCCTAATTATAAAAAGTGTAAACTAATATTAAAAAATTAGTAAATTTAGAATGATAATATTAAATTTGTTATGTAAATTAATATTTTTAAATTTTAAATAATAAAAATATAGATAAAGTTAAAAGAGTGGTATTTAATCATATGAATTAAAATTAACTAGGTATTTTAGAAGCAATAATTAATGAAAACCAATCCTTCATATAAGAAATGCTAACAACACATTTTTTCTTACAAACTTTTAGTAAATTGTTAAAATTTATCATTAATGACTATTCATTTTTTTTAATTTTTAATAAATTTTAACTGAAATAGTTTTCAAATAAGTGTATTGTTTGTTTTTGGATATATAACTATTAGTTGTTACGGTGTTAGTTTAGAATGAGTATATGGTTAACACTCCATAATCTTAAAGTATTATATTGTAATTAGACATAGAGATTATATATTATATATAATTATTAAATTGTGTAGTAATTAGTTTTTATTTAATAATATATTTTAAATATAGATAGTCTAATGAAATATCACATTTATTAAACATATATCAAGATTTTAAAACAAAACAATTATGTTTGTTATTAACATAAACAAAAGAAATCTATCTTATTTTATCTGTATCACATTTTAGAGATATCAGCTTGGAATTAAAATGAAATAATTAAGAATTAATTAACTTTGTCACATTTTATGTTAGCTTGGGATTTAGTCAAATTCAGATTCTTTCCCATAAAACTTGACATTATTCTGCAGGTATTGAACTCGAGTTTTTTACCATTCAGCGTGTATTGACGACTAAGTTATACCTATTAGATATTAAGTGTTTGTTTTTTCAACAGTTTTATAAAAACTGTTTTCAGTATTTTAGTACTTAAAAACTAAAAAACTCTTTTCGGTAGCATTATCTGAAAACAGTTTTCGAAAATAGTTTTGGTTCTTTAGTTTTTAAAAACTAAAAAACAGGAACAGTTGGAAGTAGTTTTGTTTTTTAGTTCCTAATTTTTGTTTTGAAAAATCAAAATACAATCAAAATATGTTGTTCTTTGCTTTTCATTAATGAATATAAATGAGTTTTCCCATTTTTACATCTTCAGAACAGTTTTCAAATAACATTTATTAAACAAGTTTTTTTTCCCGAAAACAGTTTTTAAAAACTAATCTTGAAAACTCTTTTCAAAAACTAAAAAACAAAACCACATCAATCAAGCCTAACAATATTGCTAATGCTCCCCTAAATACAGGTGAAAAAGCAAGCAAGATTATGACCCAAAATTTAAGCAACAACTTCCTTTCTTCATGAACTACTTCGAAATTGAAATAACTATTAACATTCCAACTTACAAAATGACCTTACTAACAATAATAATAAAACAATACAGATATGTATACAAAGGATAATTCCATTGAAGATATGGAAGAAAAGTGAAGAGAAAACCCATAATCGTAATTTCTTTGAAAATAAAGCTTAACGAATAAGTTAAATAGGAGAATGAAACTTAAAACCTTTCTAAATGGCCTCATAATTAACACCATTTAATTTATTTTAAGAGACACATTTAAAACTTTCCAAACAACCCATAATTAACACAATTTCACTTATTTTAAGAGATTAGTTTTGTCGTTGCAGCTTACAGAATGACCTTAATAACAATAATAAAACCAGGCAGAGATGCATAGCAAAATAAAACATATGGAAGCATAAAAAAATTTATAGCAGCATAAAAAGATGACAACATGTGTCTCTAAAATAATAAAGCACAACTGATATGAAATAACAAAATTTATGGCAGCATAAAAAATGCCAAGAGATGTCTCTGAAAACGAGAAGCAACCCAATGTTATGGACTTGTATCACTCTATATTCTGATTTAGATTGTGGATCTATTAATTATATAAATTATGATAGATCTTTTCCCCATTTTTTCCTCTTTTATGTTGTTTGTTGAGTTTATTTTGGAATGAGTTTGCATTTTACTAGTAAAACTTTCTGGCAATATTATGGACATTGTGGGTCAATTGTTGAATTGAAGGTGGTGATATGAAAAGTCAAACATTAACCTTAACTTTCTTTTAATAATTATACATTAAATAATAGAGTTAAGCTTTAACTTAATAAACATATTTGAAAATAAGATGTCAACTTAACTTTCTTTTCACCGTTAAAGTTCAATTGAATATATTTCTCTTATTTACGTTTTAGGTTACAAATATGTCTACTAAAACTATTTTAAGCAAGTATTTTGAGTGAATTATTATATATAAATTAATTTAAATTTTAGGAAAATATTATTATAGTTCCTCTAAAATATAAAATGTACATTTTTGTTCCCTCAAAATAAATTCATACAGTTTTTGTCCATGAAATATACACTTTATGCAAAGAAAAAAAATATTAAATAATACTAAAACAACTGGAAGGTGATATTAGAACATTTTAAAATTGAATGACCAACAACATATACAAAAACTCAAGAGATAAATTGTCCATTTCATATTTTAGATGAAAGAAAAATATATTTACTTGCTAAAATTAACTATATAATTAAAAAATCCCTTTTAATCCTTATTATTTTCTTAAGATTCTATTAAAAAAATTCTATTTTACAAAAAAAGTAATTTTTTATTGTATAGTTTTAATTACCATATTTATTATTATATACTACGTTCGTCCCTAATATAAAGCAGTGTAAACTAATACTAAAAAATTAGTATATTTAGAATAATAATATTAAATTTTTTATGTAAATTAATATTTTAAATTCTAAATAATAGAAAAAGTTAAAAGAATGGTATTTAATTATATGAATTAAAATTAACTAGATATTTTAGAAGCAATAATTAATGAAAATCAATCTTTTATAAAAATCACTAACCAGAAATGCTAACAACCCAGTTTTTCTTAAGTGGTTAAAATTTATGATTAGTGATTTCTAATTTATAACTTTGAATAAATATCACTGAAATAGTTTTAGAATAAGTGTATTGTTTCTTTTTGGATATATAAATATTAGGTGGTATTATTTAGTTTACAATGAGCGTATCGTTAACACTTCATAATCTTAAAATATTATATACTATATATTATATATAATTATTAAATTGTGTAGTAATTAGTTTTTATTTAATAATATATTTTTAATATAGATAGGCTAATGAAATATCACATTTATTAAACATGTATCGAGATTTTAAAATGAAATAATTATGTGTTATTAACCTAAATAAAAGAAATTTATCTTATTTTGCGACCTTCACTAGGGGCTTTCACGGGTTGGGTTGGGTTTTCATTTTTTTTCTTCATTAAACCTAACCCAACCCAACTCGCCATTGAACGGGTTGAGTTGGGTTGGGTTAATTGGGTCACTATTTTTTTAAAGAATAAATTTAATATTTAAAATTTCTTTTTTATATATTTTTTAAAAGAATAGAATATATCATTGTTGTAATATAAAAATAAACATTAAACTACTGGCTATAATAGTGTGAAGAATCAATTCTCAGAAGAGTTTAAACTATTGGTTGAGAGTTCATTATTTGTTTTTTATCTACCAATAAACATTAACTAGTTGGAACAGGGTGTGTCCTTCTAGTGCAGGGTGTTTGCCTTAGTGCATAACAGTCTCAGCTCAGGAGTTATAAAGTAAACTATCAAATACATTTTTTTAATTTAAAATAATCAATAATAATAATATAATATTATCGGGTGTGGTTGGGTTGAGTCTCTGTTTAACTCACTGAACCTGTCACCCAACCTGTAGGGGATTGGATTTGATTGGTTGGGTTGAGTTTCACTCAATCTAAAAAGAACCCAACTCAATCACTTTAGCTTGGAATGGGTCATCGGGTCGTCCAACCCAATGAACACCCCTAGGTGTCACATTTTAGAGATGTCTGCTTGACATTTAGTCACATTTAGGTTCTTTTGCATAAACTCAACGTGTGTATTCTTCAGGTATTGAACTCAAGTTTTTTACCATTCAGCGTGTATTGTTGACTAAGTTATACCTATTAGATGTTTACATGCTAGTTAAACAATTCATAACAATAAAAATAATTTTTATTTATTGTAGAACTTTTTGTTAACAATGTTGCTAATACTCCCCTAAATATAGGTGAAAAAGCAAGCAAGATTATGACTCAAAATTTAAGCAACAACTTCCTCTCTTCACGAACTACTTCGAAATTGAAATAACTATTAGCATTCCAACTTACAAAATGACCTTAATAACAATAATAATAAAACAAGACAGTGTTGTATACAAAGGACAACTCCATTGAAGATATGGTAGAAAAGTGAAGAGAGAACCCATAATCATAATTTGTTTGAAACATAAGGCTTGACGAATAAGGTAAATAGGAGAATGAAACTTAAAACCTTTCTAAATGACCTCATAATTAACACCGTTTAATTTATTTTAAGAGACAAACTTAAAATCTTTCCAAACATCCCATAATTAACATGATATCACTTATTTTAAGAGATAAGTTGTACCATTGTTGCAACTTACAAAATGGTCTTAATAATAATAATAAAACCAGGAAGAGATGTATACCAAAACAAAACGTATGGCAACATAAAAAAATTACAAGAGATGTCTTTTAAATAACCAAACACAACTAGTATGAAATAGCAAAAATTTATAGTAGCATAAAAAGATGGTAAAATATGTCTCTAAAATAACAAAACACAATCGATATGAAATAACAAAAAATTATGGTAGCATAAAAAATGTTCTCATAAAATAAGTGATTTACCATTCTATGGGATATCATCTTAATTATGGGATGTTTTGAAAGATTTTAAAGTTTGTCTCTTAAGGTATTGAACTCAAGTTTTTTACCATTCAACGTGTATTGTTGATTAAGTTATACCTATTAGATGTTTACATGCTAGTTAAACAATCCATAACAATAAAAATGATTTTTATTTGTTGTAGAAAATTTTGTTAACAATGTTGCCAATGATCCCCTATTACAATCTAAAAAGTACCCAACTCAATCACTTTGGCTTGGATTGGGTCATCCATTCATCCAACCCAATAAACACCCCTAGGTGTCACATTTTAGAAATGTCAGCCTAGGATTAAAATGAAATAATTAGTAATTAATTAACTTTGTAACATTTTAAAGATGTCAGCTTGAGATTTAGTCACATTCATGTTCTTTTCCATAAACTCAACGTGTGTATTCTTAAGGTATTGAACTCAAGTTTTTTACCATTCGGCGTGTATTGTTGATTAAGTTATACCTATTAGATGTTTACATGCTAGTTAAACAATCAATAACAATAAAAATGATTTTTATTTGTTGTAAAACATTTTGTTAACAATGCTGCTAATGCTCCCCTAAATACAGGTGAAAAAGCAAGCAAGATTATGACTCAAAATTTAAGCAGCAACTTCCTCTCTCTATGAACTACTTCGAAATTGAAATAACTATTAGCATTCCAACTTACAGAATGACCTTAATAACAATCATAATAAAACAAGATAGAATTGTATACAAAAGACAATTCCATTGAAGATATGGAAGAAAGGTGGAGAGAACCTATAATCATAATTTGTTTGAAACATAAGGCTCAACAAATAAGGTAAATAGGAGAATGAAACTTAAAACCTTTCTAAATGGCTTCATAATTAACACCATTTAATTTATTTTAAGAGAAAAATTTAAAATCTTTTCAAACAGCTCATAATTAACACGATTTCACTTATTTTAAGAGATAAGTTGTATCACAACTTACAGAATGGTCTTAATAACAATAATAAAACCAGGCAGAGATGTATAGCAAAACAAAACGTATGGCAGCATAAAAAAATTACAAGTGATGTCTTTGAAATAACAAAACACAATTAGTATGAAATAGCAAAAAAATTATAGTAGCATAAAAGATAGCAACATATATCTCTAAAATAACAAAACACAATTGATATGAAATAACAAAAAATTATGGCAGCTTAAAAAATGCCAAGAGATGTCTCTAAAAACCATAAGTAACCCAGTGTTGTGGACTTGTATCTCTATATATTCTAATCTAGATTTTCAATCATTAATTGTATAAATTATGATAGATTTTTTCCCCATTTTTTTATCATTTGTTTTGTTTATTGAGTTTATTTTGGAATGAGTTTGCATTTTACAGGTATAACTTGCTAGCAGTTTTCCAGATGTTGTGGGTAAGAAAATGGGTGACAAATACTGATTTAGGTCATTGGAATTTAAGATTCTCGATTGTTGAATTGAAGGTGGTGCTACGAAAGTCATATGTGCTCATTGAATGTTAAACTATGACAAGTTACGGAAATTGGAAAAGAAATAAATCAATCATGAAAATACTAATAGTTATAAGAACAAGAGCATGTTTTTATTTAATAACATATTTTTAATATAGATAATCTAATGAAATATCACATTTATTAAACACATCAAGATTTAAAACGTAATAATTATGTTTGTTATTAACCTAAAAAAAAGAAATTTATCTTATTTTGCAGGTTTCAATAGGGGTGTTCACGATAATAATATTTTAATAACAAAGTGTGTAAGATATAGTGTGTTGTTAGCATTTCTGATTAATTATTTTTTATAAAAGATTGATTTTTATTAATTATTGCTTCTAAAATACCTAGTTAATTTTAATTCATATAATTAAATACCACTATTTTAACTTTATCTGTATTTCTACTATTTAAAATTTTAAAATATTAATTTACATAACAAATTTAATACCATTATTCTAAATTTACTAATTTTTTAATATTAGTTTACACTGTTTTATAATTAGGGACGAACGTAGTATATAATAATAAATATGGTAATTAAAATTATAAATAAAAAATTCCTTTTTTTAAAACAGAATTTTTTTTAATAAAATGTTAAGAAAATATTAAGGATTAAAAAGGATTTTTTTAATTATATAGTTAATTTTAGCGAGTAAATATATTTTTCTTTTATCTAAAATATTAAATGGACAATTTATCTCCTGAGTTTTTGTATATGTTGTTGGTTACTAAATTTTAGAATGTTCTAATATCACCTTTTAGGTGTTTTAGTGTTATTTAATATATATTTTTCTTTGCATAAAAAGATTATCTGAATTACTTGAAGAGCCAAAAGTGTATATTTCATGGACAAAAATTGTATGAATTTATTTTGAGAGAACAAAAATGTACATTTTATATTTTAGAGGAACTATAATAATATTTTCCTAAAATTTAAATTAATTTATATATAATAATTCACTCAAAATACTTGCTTAAAATAATTTTACTAGACATATTTGTAACCTAAATGTAAATAAGAGAAATATATTCAACTGAAAAGAAAGTTAAGTTGACATCTTATTTCAAATATGTTTATTCAGTTAAAGCTTAACTCTATTATTTAATGTATAGTTATTAAAAGAAAGTTGAGGTTAATGTTTACAGTAGCATATATTAGTTGTTGGAGCATGAATTTACCTCTGTTCTCGTAGAATTTGTATAGTATGACGTTCACATTCTGTTTAGTGGTTTTTTCATGTTCACCGTGTGCATTAATAATAATTTTGTATCACATATTTGTTGTGATTGCCTTTTGTGTTTAGCTAACATTTTTGTTTTTTTTTAAATTAGGATATTAAAATTGAGTAAATTACTTTTTCTAAGATATTTAAATTACATTTTTCTTCCATTCTTTTTTCTTAAAAGGGATTCTTGTCTAGTTGGCAAGAAGGGCATCTTCTAGCATGGTCAAGTTTAGCATATGTTTACCTTGTACAATTGAAAAGTCTTACCATAGATAAAAGGAAAAGATATAATTACCATTATTCAATTTTAAAAGTATCATCTTGAGAACATGCTCTTGTTCTTATAACTTGTTTCTATTAGTATTTTCATGATTGATTTATTTCTTTTCCAATTTTCATAACTTGTCATACTTTAACATTCAACGAGCACATATGACTTTCGTAGCACCACCTTAAATTCAACAATCGAAAATCTTAAATTCCAATGACCCAATTTAGTATTCACCACACGTTTTTCTTACCCACAACATCTGTAATACTTCCAGAAAGTTCTAACCATAAAATGCAAACTCATTCCAAAATAAACTCAACAGAAAAAAACAAATGAGGAAAAAAATGGGGAAAAGATCTATAATAATTTATACAATTAATAGATCGAAAATCTAAATTATAATATATAGAGATACAAGTCCATAACATTGGGTTGCTTATGGTTTTTACAGACATCTCTTGGCACTTTTTATGCTACCATAATTTTTTGTTATTTCATATCGATTGTGTTTTGTTATTTTAGAGACATATTTTGCCATCTTTTTATGCTACTATAAATTTTTGCTATTTCATACTAGTTGTGTTTGGTTATTTCGAAGACATCTCTTGTAATTTTTTTATGTTGCCATGATATGTAATTTTGAGTCATAATCTTGCTTGCTTTTACACCTGTATTTAAGGGAGCATTAGCAGCATTGTTAACAAAATGTTCTACAACAAATAATCATTTTTATTATTATGGATTGTTTAACTAGCATGTAAACATCTAATAGGTATAACTTAATAAACAATACACGCTGAATGGTAAAAAACTTGAGTTGAATACCTTAAGAATACACACGCTGAGTTTATGGAAAAAAACATGAATGTGACTAAATCTCAAGCTGACATCTTTAAAATGTGACAAAGTTAATTAATTACTAATTATTTTGTTTTAATCCTAGGCTGACATCTCTAAAATGTGACACCTAGGGGTGTTTTATTGGGTTGGATGACCCAATCCAAGCCAAAGCGATTGAGTTGGGTTCTTTTTAGATTGGGTGAAACTCAACCCAACCTGATCAAATCCAATCCCTTACGGGTTGGATGACATATTCAGTGAGTTAAACTGAGACTCAACCCAACCCAACCCAATAATAATATTATATTTATTATTTATTATTTTAAATCAAAAAAATATCTTTGATAGTTTACTTTATAACTCCTAAGCTGAGATTGTTATGCACTAAGGCAAGCACTCTACACCAGAAGGACACACCCCATTCCAACTAGCTAATATTTATTGGTAGATAAAAAACCAATAATGAACTCTCAGCCAATAGTTTAAACTCTTCTGAGAATTGCTTCTTCACACTATTAGAGCCAATAATTTAATGTTTATTTTTATGTTCAACAATGATATATTATATTCTTTTAAAGAAATATCCTAAAAATATATAAAAAAGATCTTTTAAACATTAAATTTATTCTTTAAAAAATATTTTTTAAAATGGTAACTAAATTAACCCAACTCAATCCAACTTCTTCAATGGCGGGTTGGGTTTAATGAGAAAAAAATAAAAACCCAACCTAACCCAATAAGTTGTGATTGAGTTGGGTCTTGGGTTTGTCTAAACCCGACCCACCCAACCCGTGAACACCCCTAGTGATGCCTGCAGAATAAGATAAATTTCTTCTCTTTAGATTAATAACAAACATAATTATTTTGTTTTAAAATATTGATACGTGGTTAATAAATGTGATATTTCATTAGACTAACTATATTAAAAATATATTATTAAATAAAAACTAATTACTACACAATTAAATAATTACATATAATATATAATATATAATCTTTGTATCTAATTATAATATAATATTTTAACATTATGAAATGTTAACGATATGCTCATTCTAAACTAACACAATAACAACTCGTATTTATATTTCCAAAAACAAACAATACACATATTATAAAACTATTTCAGTTGATATTTTTTAAAAGTTATAAATTAGAAGTCGCTAATCATAAATTTTAACCACTTATAAAGAGTGTGTAAGAAAAAGTGTGTTGTTAGCATTTCTGATTAGATATTTTTAGAAAATATTGATTTTCATTCATTATTGCATCTAAAATACCTAGTTAATTTTAATTCATATAATTAAATACCACTATTTTAAATTTATCTATATTTCTATTATTTAAAATTTAAAAATATTAATTTACATAAAAAATTTAATATTATTATTCTAAATTTACTAATTTTTTAATATTAGTTTAGACTGTTTTATAATTAGGGACGAACGTAGTATATAAAAATAAATATGGTAATTAAAATTATAAATAAAAAATTCCATTTTCTAAAACATAAAAAAAATTTAATAAAATGTTAAGAAAATAATAAGGATTAAAAAGGATTTTTTAATTATATAGTTAATTTTAGCAAGCAAATATATTTTTCTTCTATCTAAAATATGAAATGGACAATTTATCTCCTGATATTTTGTATGTTTTGTTGGTCATTTAATTTTAAAATGTTCTAATATCACCTTTTAGGTTTTTTTATTGTTATTTAATATTTTTTTTTCTTTGCATAAAAAGATTATCTAAATTACTTGAAGAGCAAAAAGTGTATATTTCATGGACAAAAAGTGTATGAATTTATTTTGAGAGAACAAAAAGGTACATTTTATATTTTAGAGGAACTATAACAATATTTTCCTGAAATTTAAATTCATTGATATATAATAATTCACTTAAAATACTTGCTTAAAATAGTTTTAGTAGACATATTTGTAACCTAAACCTAAATACGAGAAATATATTCAATTGAACTTTAACCATGAAAAGAAGGTTAAGTTGACATCTTATTTTCAAATATGTTTATTAAGTTAAAGCTTAACTCTATTATTTAATTTATAGTTATTAAAAGAAAGTTAAGGTTAATGTTTACAGCAACATATATTAGTCGTTGGAGCATGAGTGTACCTCTGTTCTCGTAGAATTTGTATAGTATGAAGTTCACGTTCTTCTTAGTGGTTATTTCATGTTCACTATGTGCATTAATAATAATTTTTATATCACATATTTATTGTGATTGTCTTTTTCGTTTAGCTAACATTTTTTTAAAATTAGGATATTAAAATTGAGTAAATTACTTTTTTCAAGATATTTAAATTACAGTTTTCTTCCATTCTTTTTTTTCTTAAAAAGGACTCTTCTCCAGTTGGCAAGAAGGGTGTCTTCTAGCGTGGTCAATTTTAATATATGTTCACTTTGTACTAGTTGAAAAGTGGTACCATAGATAAAAGGAAATGATATAATTACCGTCATTCAATTTTAAAAGTATCATCTCAAGAACATGCTCTTATTCTTGTCATTGGGTTTCTATTAACATTCAACAAGCACATATGAATTTCATATCACCACCTTCAATTCAACAATTGACCCACATCGTTTGTGATACTGATATAAAGTTCTACTCGTAAAATGCAAACTCATTCCAAAATAAACTCCACAAACAAAACAAACGAGGAAAAAATGAAGAAAAGATCTATCGTAATTTATACAATTAATAGATCCAAAATCTAAATAAAAATATATAGAGATACAAGTCCATAAAATTGGGTTGTTTCTCATTTCAGAGCCATCTCTTGGTATTTTTTATGTTGCCATAATATTTTTTTTTATTTCATATCGATTGTGTTTTATTATTTTAGAGACATATGTTTCCATCTTTTTATGTTGCTATAAATTTTGGCTATTCATATTAATTGTGTTTTGTTATTTCAAAGACATTTCTTGTAATTTTTTTTTCCTTCCATACATTTTGTTTTGCTATGCATCTCTGTCTCGTTTTACTATTATTATTAAGGTCATTCTGTAAGCTGCAACAATACAACTTATCTCTTAAAATAAATGAAATCGTGTTAATTATGGGTTTTTTGGAAATTTTTAAGTTTGTATCTTAAAATAAGTTAAATGGTGTTAATTATGAAGCCATTTAGTTTGTTTTAAGTTTCATTCTCCTATTTTGCCTTATTTGTTAAGCCTTATGTTTCAAAGAAATTATGATTATGGGTTCTCTCTTTACTTTACTTTCATATCTTCAATGGAATTGTCCTTTGTATACATCTCCATATCATTTTACTATTATTGTTATTAAGGTCATTCTGTAAGGTGGAATGCTAATAATTATTTCAATTTCGAAGTAGTTCATGAAGAGAGGAAGTTGTTGCTTAAATTTTGAGTCATAATCTTGCTTGCTTTTTCACTTGTATTTAGAGGAGCATTAGCAACATTGTTAGGGCTTGATTGGTTTCATTTTGTTTTTTAGTTTTTGAAAAGAGTTTTCAAGAATAGTTTTCAAAAACTATTTTTGGGATGAGAAGAAAAGAAAAACTTGTTTGGTAAATGTTATTTGAAAACTATTTTGAAGATGTAGAAATGGAAAAAAATTGTTTATATTTATTAAAATCTCATTAATGAAAATAAAATAACAACATATTCTGATTGTATTTGGAGTTTTCAAAACAAAAAAAGAAAATTGAAAAAGCAAAATTACTTTCAGATGTTCATGTTTTTTAGTCTTTAGAAACTAAAAAACTAGAACTATTTTCTAAAACCGTTTTCAAAAAATACTACCAAAACGAATTTTTTAGTTTTTAAATACTAAAATATTAAAAACAGTTTTATAAAATTGTTGTAAAACAAGCACTTAATGTCTAATAGTTATTATAACTTAGTCGATAATACATGCTGAATGGTAAAAAACTCAAGTTCAACACCTGTAGATTAACATTGAGTTTTATGGGAAAGAACCTGAATGTGAGTAAATCCCAAGCTAACATCTCTAAAATGTGACAAAGTTAATTAATTCCTAATTATTTCATTTTAATCTATAGCTGACATCTCTAAAATGTGACACCGACAAAATAAGATAGATTTCTTTTGTTTAGGTTAATAACAAACCTAATTATTTTTTTAAAAAATCTTGATATATGTTTACTAAATGTGATATTTCAATAGACTATCTATATTTAAAATATATTGTTAAATAAAAACTAATTATTACACAACTTAATAATTATATATAATATATTATCTCTATGTCTAATTATAATATAATATTTTAAGATTATGCAGTGTTAACCATATAGTCATTCTAAACTAACACGATAGCAACTAATATTTATATATCCAAAAACAACCAATGCACTCATTCTAAAACTATTTTAGTTGAAATTTATTGAAAATTAAAAAATTAATAGTCATTAATGATAAATTTTAATCACTTACGAAGTGTTTGTAAGAAAAAATGCATTGTTAGCATTTCTTATTAATTATTTTTTTATAAAAGATTGGTTTTCATTAATTATTGCTTCTAAAATAGCTAGTTAATTTTAATTCATATGATTAAATACCACTCTTTTAAATTTATCTATATTTCTATTATTTAAAATTTAAAAATATTAATTTACATAACAAATTTAATATTATTATTCAAAATTTACTAATTTTTAATATTAGTTTACACTGTTTTGTAATTGAGATGAATGTAGTATATAATAATAAATATGGTAATTAAAACTATACAATAAACAATTATTTTTTTAAAAATAAAAAAAATTAATATACTTTTAAGAAAATAATAAGGATTAAAAATAATTTTTTAATTATATAGTTAATTTTAGCAAATAAATATATTTTTCTTTCATCTAAAAATATGAAATTGTCAATTTTTCTCCTAAGTTTTTCATATGCTTTTTTTCATTTAATTTTGAAATGTGCTAATATCAACTTTTAGGTTTTAAAGTGTTATTTAATTTTTTTTTCTTTGCATAAAAATATTATCCAAATTACTTGAAGAGCAAAAAAGTTTATATTTTATGGACAAAAAATGTATAAATTTATTTGAGGGAACAAAAATCTACATTTTATATTTTAGAGGAACTATAATAATATGTTTCTCAAATTTAAATTAATTATATATAATAATTCACTTAAAATACTTATTTAAAATATTTTTAATAGACATATTTGTAACCTAAATGTAAATAAGAGAAATATACTAAAGTCACCTTTAATCATGAAAAGAAAGTTAAGTTGACATCTTATTTTTAAATATGTTTATTAAGTTAAAGCTTAACTCTATTATTTAATATATAGTTCTTGTTTAATAATAATATTTAATTTAATAATATAATTTTAATATAACTTTTTTAGGCTAATCTTTTAATATAGTAAGCCGGATGAAACATTACCTTTTTACTCATTTTATTTAAAATATTTGAATTTTATAAACCTTTTTACTCATGTTAAAAAAAATTTAACATTATTTTTATACAAAACTTTTTCTATTTTTAAAACATTAGCTTTTTCGCATTATTTATTTTTTAATTATTATTTTATACACTCTTAAATTTTTTTGGACGGATTTTTCATATCTAACTTTTTATTTTTTAAAAATAATTATTTAATATTTTTCTGCACAATTAAATTTATTATTTAACGTTATTCTTCGCATCAAATTTTTTATTATTTTAACATTACTTATTTTATATTATATAAACCTTTTAAAATTATTTTTTACTCATTTAAACTTCCTTTTCATCATTATTTTTTCATATTCAAAATTTTACCTTTTCAAAACATTACTTTTTTTAATTATTTTCCTATACATTTACAGTTATTTTGCAATATAATTTTTATAATTTGTTTTTATATTTTTTAAAATAACAATATTTACATATTTTCTTACACATTCAATTTTTTTAGTCATATTATTCTTTACATTGATTTTTTTTGTTATTCTTAAACAAATATTGTTTTTCCTTATTATTGATCTTTTTTATATTATTTTCTACTCATTTAATTTTTTCAACATTATTTTTTAAAATTTAACTTTTTGTTATTTTTTAGAACATTATCATTTTACATTATCCAAAATTTTCTTAATTATTTTAAAAACATTATTTGTATTATCCAAATATTATCATTCTTTTATACTCATTTAAAATTTTTAACATTATTTTTCACATATTTTTTTATTTTTAAATACTACCTTTTTAAATTATCTGAAATTTGTATTATTTTTGTACACATTTTAAATTATTTTGGAACATAATCTTTTCACATTTACGTTTTTTTATTTTCTAAAGTTTCTTTTTTTACATATTTTTATATTGGTTTATATTTACTCTGCAACATTTTTCTTCACATTGAATTTTATTTATTTCTTTACACTATATAAACCTTTACATTTTTTTAAAACATAGAAACTAAACGTTAGAAAATTTATCAATAAATTTTTAAAAAGTAAAATTAAAAAAGAAAATGCGGACATATAAATTGACAGAGCACTCTTCTTATCATTCAAAAGAGAGAAACAAATTAAAGAAAGAAGAGCTTTGTGCGTTGAGTCCTACTCCGAGTGAGTGCCACCGCAAGAACTCATCGTCGTCGCGCTGGAACGACTCAAAATTGAAGAGCTTTCTATGTGCCACCCCGTCTTCACGGTAGCTCCCACGCCGGAGCAAATCTCTGTCTGTGCGAACCACGTCAAGTGCCGTCAAACAACACAACTCCACTGTTCGATTCTTTGTTAGTACTGGACTCAGGTAGGAGATGAAGAAACTTCTATGTAAGAATCTTTTTCTTTTTTCTTTTCTCTTTCTTCATTGTTTGTTGTTTCTTTCTCAATTGACATGCATTGATACAGCGCCATGTTAGGATCTTTTTCTATGCATTTTCAAGTGGTGGCAAAGGACAGAAGGAAAGGGTATAGTTACTGCCGTCAACAACGCTTTCAATTTTAATCGAACCGGCTGTTGCGTTGTTATACCCAGTAAGTTTAGCTTTCTTTTATCCTTTTTAAATGCCAAAATTTGAGATTATAATTTTTAACACGGTTTTCGAATTCTCTGTTTGGCTCAAGAATCACTTTGTCTTATTCTCTGAATTATTGATATGTTGTTTTAGTATATCAATTATCAGTTTTCTTTGATAGCACTCTTTGACACGAGTAATAGAACTACTGCCAAAATAAGTTTAAAAGTTTTTTGTTATGACTTTTCCTGTTTGACTTCATCAAATCATAATGTTACAGTTTTAAAAAGATCAGTTTGTTACTGTGTTAATATTCCATTCTGTTCATGTGAAAAACATGTTCTATATTGTGAGAATGTGGTATCTTTCCCAGAAACATCTCTATCCAATTTCCAGGTGATTCTATATTAGAGTTTAAAAAAATCAGTTTCTTACTGTGTTCAGATACTGTTAAAAAAGGCTAAGAATAATTGGATATAAAAAAATCAGAAAAAGATTTTTTGCTCCCACCTCAGGGAACTTATATCATGCGATTCATGACAAAATAATCATCTCCATCTTTCATTCTTAGATTAGAAAAAGGAACTTCAATTGTTTGATTTATGCTGTAAGAACTTCAATTGTATTATGTGATGTTTCCTACTTTCACGTTTGTATATTGTATGTATAAAAATAATAATATGTATATTTTACTGAGATTTACCATTTCTGAGTGACATGAGATATAGATAGATCACTTCATTAGGAAAGAGATGAATGAGCTAATCATAATGAAAGTAACTCTAAATCAAATACAGTGTTGATGCTATCAATGAAATGCTCAAAAAGCTTAGGCATTATCACCGGAAATGCAACGTTGCCTAATTGTGCTTTTTGCAAGCTAAGCTATAATCAATTTATTATTATAACTAGATTAAGATGCCACATCCCTTTCTGTCCCTCTGCATCTACGCCTATCATTGCAGCCATTGAATGCATCTCATATCTTAATATCAACATCCTTTAATTTCTTCATCTACTTCTCCCTCTGTATCTTCATCTACTTCTTTCCATACTAAAGAAACCCTATTCTATGCAATTTCCTATTTTATGGCTTAACATTTTGATTTTCATCTTATTTTGGAGGATGATTACATTTGACAACACAATCAAAACAAAAAGCAGAAGAGCTTTAATATTTTGTACCATCCTACCCTAATATATAAATTAAATACTCTTAGTCCTTAAGTTTCTATAAAATCAACTATTTTCAAAGCATATCTTATTAATTAAAAAAGTAAAAACTATAAGGGGTAGTCTTCAGGAGATTTTCTCTCCAACAAAAATGTTAACCGCCTGTTATATTCTCTCTTCATTTATAACAAATGTAATAATTAATTAACAAGATTTTACATAACGTTAGCCAAAAACAATTATTAGATAGTTCTATACAGCTGTATCCAATATCCATAGTCTCAAGTCTATATCTATATGACATGTTAGATATGTTTCAAGCTTCTAATACCATCTCTAGTAATAAATATGTCAATGCAGCAGTCTTGTGTAGTAAAATTACTGGGCTATAATTATCAATGCAGCATAAACTTAAGTAAAAAGTTCAATCATCCTAATTTGTAAAATAGTACAATTTTTGTTGGTAGAAATATATCCCGAAAATGACAGCTTACTTGTATATCAAAATATTCTTTTCAAAGTTCATGCACTTGCATTATATGATTTATGAGATCACCTATTGTACGATTGCTACTTACTTATAATTATATAACAAAGCCATTGTGCTGTAGCATTTCTTCTATTTACAGATTCTTGTTTGTGTACAACTGCGATGTTAGAATCTCTTTCTATGCATTCTCTTGACTGATGTTGATTTGATTGTTAATAATAAATTCTTGGTCATCATTCTTTATTTAGTAAAGAATGATGATTTATGCTGTAAGAACTTCAATTGTATTATGTGATGTTTCCTGCTTTCACGTTTGTATATTGTATGTATAAAAATAATAATATGTATATTTTACTGAGATTTGCCATTTCTGAGTGACATGAGATATAGATAGATCACTTCATTAGGAAAGAGATGAATGAGCTAATCATAATGAAAGGAACTCTAAATCAAATACAGTGTTGATGCTATCAATGAAATGCTCAAAAAGCTTAGGCATTATCACCGGAAATGCAACGTTGCCTAATTGTGATTTTTGCAAGCTAAGCTATATAATCAATTTTATCCATAACCAATTAAATAATCAATTTTGTAAAATAAAATTATTCTTAAAATTGTGTTTTCTACTTAACATGTTTCTCACATGGATGTGTTGTAACACCCTAGTTTGTATAATTTATTATTTGTGTGTTTTACATGTACTAAATATTTTATAAGATTATTAGTAACAAATCATATATGGTTTTATTCAAAATAAATAAATAAATATATATTTTGAGTTTAGGATAGAAATTACTTCATACATTTTAACTATTTTTTAACATTATTGTATAGGAACTGTTATAACAACAATAATAAAGTAAGAAGAAAATAAAATTTGCAAAATTCTACAAATTAAGTCTTACATTTAGACACCTAATTAGTCATGTGATGAAATTAAATAAATATTTTTATATGTGGCCTGAATTCTCTAGTTGTGTTTTAATAAATTAAAAAGAGTTAGTAAGAGTGTGTATATGCGTGTGTGTGTTTAGGGTGTGGGTGGGTGGGTGGGTGGGTGTGTCTGTGTCTGTATGTGTGTGTGTCTATGTTTGTGTGTGTCTGTGTGTGTGATGAAACTAAATTTTTTTTAAAGGCTAACCAAGAAGGTGAAGTCCATAGTGATGTCCTCTCATACTCGGTGTGGTATTGGTAAGGGTTGTAGAAACCCTGTTTTCTTCTTTGGGACATATTGGTTTTTCTGACAACTGGTGCAATGGATGATGATTTTTTTTTTTTTGTGTCTGCATAGAGACCCAACCAAGTGAAAAAGGCGGCGAGTCTGGGCAAGGTGTTGAGTGCCCTGTTGAGGGAGAAGAGTGATATTCAGACACCAATTGGGAGCAGAGGTTTTGTCTTCTTGATCTGTGTGATAATATTCTTTGAGGGATCTACAATATGGTCAGGGTTGCTGAGAAAGTGAAAGACAAGAGGAGCGAATCATCTGGATGACTTCGGGAAAGCAAATCAGCCATGATGTTTAGTTTACCAGGTTTGTAGAGGATTTTAAAATTATAACCTTGCAATTTTAGTGTCTATTTCTCTTGTTCTAGTGTTTGAATGTGAGAGTAACTTTCTGAGACTCTTTTGATATGTGAAAATGGTAAAATATCTGCCCACTAAGTACTAACATAAGTTTTTGACAATCTCTGTGATTGCAAATAGTTCTCAGATAGAGGAAGCCTGTATACCTGTGCAGATTTTTTTTGCTAAAAAAAGGATGGTTTTCTTGAAGCAAGATCGTCCCTACTGCAAGTTGAGAGGCATCAGTTTCAATGGAAAATGGCCTTGAGAAGTTTGGAAGTTGAAGCACCAGAGTAGTGACAAGTTTTTCTTTTAACATTGTAAAAGGATTTTCTGTTGTATGTGTGACCATTGTAAAGTAGTATAACTAGTTAAGTCGGTGAGGGGAGCAACGAGAGAGGCGTAAGACTTAATAATTTTTTTGTAAAAGTCGGTGAGTCCGAGAAACCCTTTTAAATGCGTGAGAAAACATGGTCTAGGCCATGCAACAATTGCTTGGATTTTTTATGGGTCAGGGGCCATTTGGCCATTGGAAATTATGTGCCCTAAGCATTGAATTGAATCGACTTTGAAAACACACTTAGATAACAGAATAAAATTTATTTTGAGAAAGAATTGCTAAAATTAATCTAAGATATTTTAAATGAGCAATTATGGAAGGAATATAAATCACTATATCATAAAAAAGGACTAACACCAGCACTCTAATTTGATGATAGTCACTGCATAAATCAACTTTAGAAAATATCTTAGCTGACCTTAATTCATCCAACAATTCGCCACCTTAGGGATAGGAAAACGATCCTTTATAGTGACTGTGTTCAGTGCCCTATAGTCTACACAACAGTGCCAAATGCCATTTTTTTTTCTTTACTAGGAAAATCTGGGAGGAAAAAAAGACAATGACTAAGTTTAATAATACCTGTTGTAGCATTTCTTGGATAATAGTGGTCTTAGCATCTTTTTGGGAATAAGGGTAATGGTAGGGCTTGAGATTGACTGGGGCAGTGTTAGCCTACTAGTAGTCTTAGTTTACTAGTAGCCTCGTCTACTAGTAGTCCTAGATTGTTAGTAGTCCTAGCCTACTAGTAGTGTTAGTCTACCAGTAATGCTAGTCTACAAGTAGTTCTAATAGTAACACTAGTTTACTAATAGTGCTAGTCTATTGGTACTGTTAGCTTATTAGTAGTTTTAGTTTATGAGTAGTGTTAGGTTACTAGTAGTGCTACTTACAAGTAGTCGTTGTCTACTAGTAGTGTTAGGTTACTAGTAGTGCTACTCTACAAGTAGTCATGGTTTACTAGTAGTGCTACTATTTGTAGTTTTAGTCTACTAGTAGTGCTATTATTAGTAGTTTTAGTCTACTAGTAGTGCTCGTACTAGTAGTGCTAGTCTACTAGTAACCCTAACCTACTAACAGTGCTAGTGTACTTGTAATGCTAGTCTACTAGTCATCATAGTTTACTAGTAGTGCTAGTCTACTAGTAATACTATTCTATAAAGAGTGCTAGTCTACTAGTAGTGGTAGTAATGTTAATCTACTAGTAGTGGTAGTAATGATAGTCTACTTGTAGTGCTAGTCTGCTAGTATTGCTAGTCACTTAGTAGTGTTAGTCTACTAGTAGTCCTACTCTACTAGTAGTGCTAGTCTACTAGTATCATTGGTCTACTAGTAGTGTTAGTCTAGTAGTATTACTAGTCTACAAATATAATTGGTTTTTAAGTAGTGCTAGTTTATTGGTAGTGTTAGTTTACGAGTAGTGTTAGACTACTAGTAGTGCGAGTAATGCTAGTCTACTAGTAGTGCTCCTTTGCTAATAGTGCTAATCTACTAATAGTGTTAGTCCATTACTAATGTTAGTTTACTTGTAGTGTTAGTTTATTGATAGTGCTAGTTTACTAGTAGTACTAGTCTACCAATAATGTTAATCTAGTAATAGTGTTAGCCTATTATAAGTGTTAGTACTAGTAGTATTGGTTTACAAGTAGCAATAATCCACTAGTAGTGTTTGTCTACTAATAGTGCTGGTTTAATAGTAGTGCATGCCTACTAGAGTGCTAGTTTACTAGTAGTGCTAGTCGACTAGTAGTGTTAGTCGGCTAGTACTTCAAGTCTAATAATATCACTACTCTGCTACTAATGCTAGTTTACTAGTAATACTAGCGTAACAGTAGTACTAGTAGTGTTAGTCTACTAGTAGTGTTAGTCTACTAGTAGTGTTAATCTACTAGTAGTGTGAATTTACTAGTAGTTCTAATATACTAGTAATGCTAGCTTATGAGTCCTCTTAGTTTGCTAACACTACTAGTTGGTAGTCTGCTAGTACTAGACTATTAATAGTACTAGTATACTAATATCACTAGTCTACTAGCAGTGTTACTCTACTAGTAGTGCTAGTATACTAATAGTGCTAGTTTACCAGTAGCACTCGTATACAAATAGTGCTAGTCTACTACTAGTTATAACCTATCAGTAGTTCTAGTGTATTGCAATTGCTACTCTACCATAGTGCTAGTAAACTAGTGATGCTAGTCTACTATCAATGCTAGTTTATTAGTAGTACTAGTCTATTAGAATGTTATTATTAGTAGTGCTAGTGTAGTCTACTAGCAGGATTACTTTAATAGTAGTCCCAATGTAGTAATAGTGTTAGCCTACTAGTAGTCCTAGTCTTCTAGTGGTGTTAATACTAGTAGTGCTAGTCTACTAGTAGCATTAGTCTATGAGTGTGTTAGTATACTAGTAGTGCTAGTCTATTAGTAGTGTAGTATTGCTAGTCTACTATTAGTACTAGTCTACTAGTAGTTAATAGATATAATCTACTAGTAGATATAATCAACTAGTAGTGCTAGTCTATTAGTAATGTTACTCTACTAGTTGTGCTAGTCTGTTAGTAGTGTTGGTAGTAGTAGTAGTGCTAGTTTACTAGTAGTTCTAGCCTAATGGTAGTGCTAATTCACTAGTAGTGCTAGTTTACTGGTAGAGCTAGTCTGCAAGTAATGCTAGTCCATGAGTGTGTTAGTATACTAGAAGTGTTATTCTACTTGTAGTGTTAGTCTACGAGTAGTGTTAGTGTAGTAGTAATCTAGTACTGCTAGTCTACTAGTAGTTCTAGTCTACTTGTAGTTCTAATCTATTACCAGTTCTAGTTTACTAGTAAATGTAGTCTACTAGTAGTGCTAGTTTACTGTCAGTGCCAGTGTACTAGTAGTGCTAGTCTACGAGTGTTAGTATACTAGTAATTTTATTCTACATGTAGTGCTAGTCTACAAGTAGTGCTAGTCTAGTATTAGTGTTAGTCTACTAGTAATGCTAGTCTACTAGTAATGGAAGTCTACTAGTAGTTCTAGTTTACTTGTTCTAGTCTACTACTAGTTCTAGACTACTAGTAAATGTAGTCTACTAGTAGTGCTAGTCTATTAGTAGTTCTAGTCTACTAGTAGTGCTACAATACTAGTAGTGTTAGTCTACTAGTAGTCCTAGTCGACTATTAGAGTTAGTTTACTAGTAGTCCCAGTCTACTAGTAGTACTAGTACTAGAAGTGCTACTCTACTAGTGGTTTTAGTCTGGTAGTAGTTCTATTGTACTAGTGCTAATACTAGTAGTTTTAATCTACAAGTAATGTTAGTCTACCAGTAATGCTAGTCTAGTAATAGTGTTAGTTTATTATTAGTGCTAGTATTAATAGTACTAGTTTACTAGTAGCAATAATCTACTAGTAGTGCTAGTCTAATAATAGTGCTAGTTTAATAGTAGTGTGTGTCTACTGGAACGCTAGTCTACTAGTAGTGCTAGTTTGCAAGTAGTGCTAGTTGACCAGTAGTGTTAGTCGGCGAGTACTGCTACTTTAATAGTATCACTAGTCTGTTACTAGTGCTAGTTTTCTAGTAATACTAGTCTAACAGTAGTACTAGTCTACTGGTAATACTAGTGTACAAGTAGTATTAGTTTACTAGTAGTGCGAATTTACCAATAGTTCTAATATATAAGTAATGCTAGCTTATGAGTCCTCCTAGTTTTCTAATACTACTAGTTGGTAGTATGCTAGTACTACTAGACTATTAGTAGTTCTAGTCTACTAGCAGTGCTAGTGTACTAGTAGTGCTTGGTTATTAATAGTGCTAGTCTACTAGTAACATTAGTCTACAAGTAGTTCTAGTCTACCCCAATTGCTAGTCTACCATAGTGCTATTAAAGTAGTAATACTAGTGTACTATCAGTGCTAGTTTATTAGTAGTACTAGTAGTGCTAGTCTATTAGTAATTCTATTACTAGTAGTGCTAGTGTAGTCTACTAATAGCATTACTCTAATAGTAATCCTAGTCTAGTAGTAGTGCTAGTGTATTAGTAGTCATAGTCTTTTAGTGGTGCTAATACTAGTAGTGCTAGTCTACTGGTAGTTGTAGTCTACTAGTAAATGTAGTCTACTAGTAGTGCTAGTTTATTAGTAGATCTAGTTTACTAGTGGTGCTACTCTACTAGTAGATGTAGCCTACTAGTAATGCTAGACTACTGGTAGTGCTAGTCTACTAGTAATGCTAGTCTACTAGTAGTACTTGTCTACTATTAGTGTTTCTCTACTAGTAGTCTTATTCTACTTCTAGTCCTAGTACTACTAGTTCTAGTCTACTAGTGTTGCTAGTCTAATGGTAGCTCTAGTGTACTACTAGTGGTAGTACTAGTAGTGTTAGTCTGCTAGTAAACTAGTCTGCTAGTAATACTAGTCTACTAGTAGTGTTACTCTACTAGTAGTGCTACTCTACTAGTTTTTTTAGTCTGCTAGTAGTTCTATTGTACTATTAGTGCTAATACTAGTAGTGTTAGTCTACTAGTAGGGCTAGTCTACTAGTAGTCATAGTCTAATAATAGTGCTACTCTAGTAGTAGTGCTACTTTACTAGTAGTGTTACTCTACAAGTAATGTTAATCTAATAATAGTACTAGTCTACTATTAGTGCTAGTCTACTGGTACTACTAGTACTAGTGTTGCTAGTCTAGTAATTATGCTAGTTTACAAGTGGTGCTAGTCTACTAGTAGTTCTAGTCTACGAGTAGTGCTTATCATTTAGTAATTCTAGCTCACTTAGTAACAAATCTAATGTGGTTTTAGTCAAAATAAATAAATAAAGAAAGTATATATTTTGAGTTTAGAAATAGAAATTACTTCATACATTTTAACTATTTTTTAACAATATTGTATAGGAACTGGTATAACAACAAAAATAAAGTAAAAGGAATAAAATCTGCAAAATTCTACAAATTAGGTCTTACATTTAAACACTTAATTAGTCATGTGATGAAATTAACTAGATATCTTTATATATGTCCTAAATTCTCTAATTGTGTTTTAATTTTAAAAAAGGAAATAAATAAATAAGCTTATTAAATTAAAAAGAGCCAATGAGAGTTTTGTTATATATATGTGTATAAAAAAAAGAAATGAAACTAAATTTTTTCAAAAGTTGACCAAGAAGGTGACGTTAGCTTAGCATTTGGGCATATAAAAGTCACAAAATGATGTATTAGAAGATTGTAGAATCGTGCAATTAATTTTAGAGACTTAAAAAAATGAATGACCCATATGGTTTTGTGGTCGAACGATGTTGGAAGATGAGTAATGAAGTCCAAGGGTTGTAGAAGCTTTGCTTTCTTCTTTGGGACATATTTGTTTTGCTGACAAATGATGCAATGGCTGATGAATTTTTTTGTGTCTACATAGAGACCCAATCAAGTGAAAGAGGCGGCGAGTCTGGCCAAGGTGCTGAGTGTCCTGCCAAGGGAGAAGAGTGATATTCAGACACCGATTGGGAGCGGAGGTTCTGCCACTCAAACATATAAATTCTTTCCTTTAACCAAAGTAATCCATATGAAACTTAATAGTCATGTTGTTTTGCTAATTTCTTAAAAAGTTGAACGCGTTCTTGATCTATGTGATAACATTCTCTGAGGGACTGCAACATGGTCGGGGTTGCTGAGAAAGTGAAAGACAAAAGGAGTGAATCATTTGGATGACTTCGGGAAAGCGAATTAGCCATGATGTTCAGTTTACCAGATTTGTAGAGGGTTTTAAAATTATACCTTGCAATTTTAGTGTCCATTTCACTTGTTCTGGTGTTCGAATTTTTTGTGAGAGTAACTCTTTGAGACTTCTGATTTCTGAAAATGATAAATTCTCTAGCCACCAAGTATTGACGCCATTTTTTGACAACCTTTGTGATTGCAAATAGTTCTCACATATAGGCAGAGGAAGCCTGTATGTGTCTATGAAATTTTTTGATAAAAAGGCAATAGGATGGTTGTCTTGAAGCAAAAATCACCCCTTTTGCAAGTTGAGAGACATCAATTTCAATGGAAAATGGCCTTGATACGTTTGGAAGTTAAAGCATTAGAGCAGTGACAAGTTTTTCTTTTAACATTGTAAAAGCATATTCTGCTGTATGTGACCATTGTAAGGTAGTATGACTAGTTAAGTTGATGAGTGGAGTTGCGAGAGGCATAAGACATAATAAATTTTCTGTAGAATTCGGTGAGTCTGAGAAACCCCTTTAAATGCATGAGAGAATGTGGTTTAGGCCATGCACAATTGCTTGGATTTCTAGGTCAGGGGCCACTAGGCCATTAGAAATTATGTGCCTTAAGTATTGAATTGAATCAACTCAGAAAACACACTTAGATAAATTCGCATAAAATTGATTTTGAACAAGAGTTGCTAAAATTAATCTAAGATGTTTTAAATCAGAAATTAGTGAACGATTATAAATTAGTATATCATAAAAATATTAAGACAAACTGGCGCAGATAGGATCTTAGGATATTGTTTATTGTAGCTTGAAAATTAGAAGGTTCGTTTGTCAAACCAAAAGGCATCACTATGAATTCGTAATGTCGATCAAAAGTGTGAAATGCTATTTTATGAGTGTCTACATCCACCACTCTAATTTTTTTATAGTCGTTGTGTAAATCAACTTTAGAAAAGATCCTAGTTGACCTTAATTCATCCACCATAGGGATAGGAAAATGATCCTTTATAGTGATTGTCTTAAGTGCCCTATAGTCTACACAAAAGCTCCAAGTACCATCTTTTTTCTTTAATAGGAGAACCGAGGAGGAAAAACAGCTATGACTAGGTTTAATAATACGTTGTTGTAACATTTCTTGGATAATAGTGGTCATAGTATGTTTTTAGGAATAAAGGTAATGGTAGGGTTTGACATTGGTTGCGACAGTGTTAGGTTCTAGGGGAATATGATGGTCATGGTCATGGTGTGAGGGAAGGCCTTTGGGAATTCAAAAGAGGTGCGGAAATTCATCAAGAACTTGTTGAATGGAATGGAAATTCATTTACTAGTAGTCCTAGTTTACTAGTAGTGCTAGCCTACTAGTAGTTCTGATGCATCAACCGCTAAGCCATGCTTGAACAATTGTTGGAGAAAGAATACCATCTAGGATCTTGCTCATAAAGGTCCTTGAAGAGCCTTTAAATAGAGGTGTAAGACTAGAAGATGTTGGTAGAGGAGGTGCCACTTCTTAGGGAAGAAGATAAGCCAAGAGTGAAGCTAGCCACAAGAAAAGGAACCTTGATAATAACATCAAGAACTCTCCCTCAAAGAGAGAACAATGAACACTTAAAAAGAACTCTCAAATTTAGAGAAGTGTATTTTCATCAAATAAGTGTTAAAAACTACATGAATGAGAGAATGCTCTATATATAAAGCAAGGCATGGTTCTATGGGCCTAAGCATGAAAGTGAACGTCCAACTTGGCTAATGAGGGTTTAGTTGGCTTAATCTAGTGTTAATTTAGCATGTGCTCAATTAACACTAAGTTAATCCAACTAGAGATCCAAACATGGTCCTAAAAATATGGATTTATGTTCCCTCTAGTTTGAATTTGAATTTTGGAAAGAAATGACATGAAACCTCCAAAATTCAAACTAAAATAAGAAGCAACTAGATTCAGCCATGCAGTAGTGAGAAAGCCTAAGTGGCGTCAACTAAGGGAACAAAGGGAGCCCACATGTCTCTTACATGTTTCATGTGTTGGTTAGAAGGGTGTGAAGAGGGATTAGGGGTGTAGAAACTAAATTCCACACATCCAAACCTTCATGGACCAAGCTCAACTAATTAACATACTCTACAAAGAGACTAAACACACCTCATAAGGTACAATGAACCTAAAGGCCAACATACAAGATAAAAAATTAAATTAGCTACACCCCTAAAATCCTAATGACTTAAGGGTGCCTATTCAAGCATAAAAATACATTAATTATTACAAAGCAAGGGACCATCTCCTAAACTTCTTTAAGCTTCATCAAATTCATGCTCCTCCTTTATTGGTGAATCCACCCCTAGCATGGGCTTGACCTAGGACTAATAAAGGAGGAGGATGACTTGGATGAAGCTTAAAGAAGCTTAGTTTCATGTCCTAAACTAAGCTTCACTAAGCTTCTTTAAGCTTCATCCAAGTCATCCTCCTTCTTTATTAGTCCTAGGTCAAGCCCATAACTAAGTAGACTAGCATTGCTATTAAACTAGCAATACTACTAGCTAGGCCTACTAGTAAACCAACACTTCAAGTAGCCCAACACAACTAAAAGACAAGCACTACTCGTAGACTAGAACTACCAATAAACTAGAACCACTAGTAAATTAACACAATTACTAGGCTAGCAATAGTAGTACTAGCACAACTAGTAGACTAGCACTAATAGTAAACTAGCACTACTATTAGGTGAACATTACTTATAGACTAGAACTACTGGTAGAGTAGCACTGCTAGTATAGTAACACTACTGGTAAAGTAACAATACTAGTAGAGTAATACTACTAATAGACTAGGACTACTAATAGACTAGAACTATTAGTAGACTAACACAACTAGTACACTAGAACTATTAGTAGACTAGACCACTAGTACACTAGTACTACAAGTACCGGCACTACTAGAAGACTAGGACTACTAGTAAACTTACACTAATAGTAAACTAGCACTACTAGTAGACTAGTACCACTAGTAGACTACATCTACTAGTCAACTAGAGCTATTAGTAGACTAGAACTACAAGTAGACTAGCATTAATACTAGTAGACTAGCAATACTAGTATTCTAACACTACTAGTAAACTAGCACTACATGTAGACTAGCACAACAAGTAGAATAACATTACTAGTATACGAACACACTTATAGGCTAGCACTACTTGTAGACTAGCACTACCAATACACTAGCATTACCAGTAACCAAGCACTACCGAAAGAATAGAGCTACTAATAAACTAACATTACTGGTAGACTAACACTACTAGTACTAGCACCACTAAGAGACGAGCACTACCAGTAGACTACCACTATTAGTAGACTAGCACTACTATTAGATTAGCATTGCTTGTAGACTAGCATTACTAGTAGACTAGGACTACTAGTAGAGTAACACTAGTAGGAGAGTAGCATTACTAGTAGAGTAGCAATACTAGCAGAGTAATAGTACTAGTAGACTAGGACTACAAGTAGACTAACATTACTAGTAGACTCACACTACTAGTACTAGCATTAGTAATAGACTAGCACCACTAGTAGACTAGCGCTAATAGTACTAGCACTACTACTAGTAAAGTAGGACTACTAGTAAACCAACGGTAATAGTAGACTAGCACCACTAGTAGTCTAGCACTACTAGTAGACTAGATCTACTAGTAGACTAGCACTACTAGTAAACTATATCTACTGGTACACTAAAACTAGTAGTAGACTGGAACTACAAGTATACTAGCACTACTAGTAGACTAACATTACTAGTATACTAACATTACCAGTAGACTAGCATTGCAAGTAAAATAACACTTTTAGTATACTAACACACTCGTAGACTAGCACTACTAGTAGACTAGAACTACTAGTAGACTAGCAGTACTACTACTAGCACGACTAACTAAAGAGGACTACTAGTAAACTAGCACTACTACTATACTAAAATTAGTAGTAGACTAGCACTACTAGTACACTGACACTTATAATAAACTAACATTACAAGTAAACTAGCACTACTAGTAGATTAGCAATACTGATAGATTAACAATACTAGTAGACTAGCACTACTAGTAGACTAACACTACTAGTAAACTAACCCTACTAGTATACTAACACAATCGTAGACTAGCACTACTAGTAAACTATCATTACTAGTAGACTAGAACTACTAGTAAACTAGCACTATCAGTAGACTAGCATGACTTGTACTATCACCACTAACAGACTAGGACTACTAGTAGACTAGTACTACTAGTAAACTATGACTACTGCTGGAGTGATGTTACTAGTAGACTAGCTCTACTAGTAATAACATTACGAATAGACTAGCATTACTAGTACAAGTACTACTAATAAACTAACATTACTAGTACAAGTACTACTAATAGACTAACACTGATGGTAGACTAGCATCACTAGCTTACTAGCACTACGTTGGACTAACAATGTGATAGACTAGCACTACTGGTAAACTAATGTTACTAGTAGACTGACACTACTAATAACAAAGCACCACAAGTAGACTAGCACTACTAGTAGACGAGAACTACTAGTAAACTAGAACTATTATTAAACTAGCACTATCAGTAAACTAGTGCCACTAGTAGGCTAGCACTATTAGTAGACTAGCATTACTAGTAGACAAGCACTACTAGTAGACTAGTAATACTAGTATACTAGCACTATTACTAGTACTAGTAGTGCAAGGAAACTAGTAAGACTCATAGACTAGCATTACTAGTAGATTAGAACTACCGGTAGACTCGCACTACTAGTAGACTAGCACTACATGTAGACTAACACTAATAGTAGACTAACACTAGTAATCACTACTAGTAAACTAGCATTACTCGTAGACTAGCACTAGTAATAAACGCACTACTAGTAGACTAACACTCCAATAGACGCGTACTATCAGTAAACTAGCACTATTAGGAGACTAGCACTATTAGTATACTAGCACTACTAAAAAACTACTAATACTTGTAAACTAGTAGTACTACTAGACTAGCACTACTAGTAAACCCATGATAACAGTAGGCCACCGCTATTAGTAGACTAGCAGAGTAAGAGTACTAGTAAACTGGCACTACATATAGACTAGCACTTGTGGTAGATTAACACTACTAGTTGACTAGCATTACTAGTAGGATAACACTACTAATAGACTAGCACAACTAATAGACTAGCACTATAGGTAAACTACCATTACAACAACTACTTGTAAATTAGCATTACTACCACTACTAGTAGACTAGCACTCCTTATAGACTAACACTCCTTGTAGATTAGTAGTACTAGTAGACTAGCACTACTAGTAGACTAGCATGACGAGTAAACTATGATGACTAGTAGAGTAGCACTAGCAATAGACTAGCACTGATAGTAGACTAGCACTACTAGTACGAGCATTACTAGTAGACTAAAACTACTAATAGTAACAGTACTAGTAGACTAGGACTATTTGAAGACTAGCAATACTAGTAAGCTAACACTACTAGTAGACTAACATTACTCGTAGACTAGGACTACTAGTAGACTAGCAGTACCAGCAGACTAACATTACTAGTAAACTAGTGCTACTATTAGATTAGGACTACCAGTAGACTAGTAGTACTAGTAGACTAGCATTATTGGTAGACTAGCACTATTGGTAGGCTAGGACTACTAGCAATCTAGGACTACTAGTAGACTAGGACTACTAGTAGATGAATTTCTATTCCATTCAACAAGTTGTTGATGAATTTCCACACCTCTTCCAAATTCCCAAAGGCTTTCCCCAACATCGTGACCATGACCACCATATTTCCCTAAAACCTAACATTACCAAATCAATTTCAAACTCTACCATTACCCTTATTCCCAAAAAAATGTTATGATCATTATTATCCAAGAAATGATACGAAGGAACCTTCTACTTTTCAGGCTGCAATAAACGATATCCTAAGATCCTATCTACACTGGATTGTCTTAGTTTTTTTTATGATATACTAATTTATAGTCCTTCCCTAATTTCTCATTTAAAACATCTTAGATTAATTTTAGAAATTCTTGTTCAAAATAACTTTTATGTTAAGTTATCTAAGTGTGTTTTCAAAGTTGATTCAATTCAATACTTAGGGCATATAATTTCTGATGGCCAAGTGGCCCCTGACCCATAAAAAATCCAAGCAATGGTTGCATGGCCTAGACCATGTTCTCTCACGCATTTAAAAGGGTTTCTCGGACTCACCGGCTTCTACAGAAAATTTATTAAGTCCTACGCCTCTCTCGCTGCTCCCTTCATCGATTTCACTAGTCATACTACTTTACAATGGTCAGATACAACAAAAAAATCCTTTTACAATGTTAAAAGAAAAACTTGTCACTACTCCAGTGCTTCAACTTCCAAACTTCTCAAGGCCATTTTCCATTGAAAGTGATGCCTCTCAACTTGCAGTAGAGGCGTTTTTCTTCAAGACAACCATCCTTTGTTTAGCAAAAAAATCTGTAGACGCATGCAGACTTCCTCTACCTATGTTCGAGAACTATTTGCAATCACAGAGGTTGTCAAAAATTGGTGTCAATACTTGGTGGGCAGAGAATTTACCATTTTCAAAGATTATAAGAGTCTCAAAAAGTTACTTTCAAAAAATTCAGACACCATAACAAGTGAAATGGACACTAAAATTGCAAGGGTATAATTTTAAAATCCTCTACCAACCTGGTAAATTGAACATCATGGCTGATTCACTTTCCTGAATTCATCCATCTGATTCACTCCTCCTGTCTTTCACTTTCTCAACAACCTCGACCATGTTGTAATCCCTAAGAGAATATTATCACACAGATAAGGAAGACATTCAACTTTTTAAGACATTAGTAGAACAACATGAGTATTCAGTTTTAGATGGATTGCTTTAGTTAAAGGAAAGAATTTATATACCTTAGTGATATAACCTCTGATCCCAATTGGTGTTTGAATATCATGCTTCTCCCTGAGTAGGGCACTCACTTTCTCAACAACGCGACTCATCGTCTCTTTTCACTTGGATGGGTCTCTATGCAGATAAAAAAAAAAAACATATTGCACCATTTGTCAGCAAAACAAATATGTCCCAAAGAAGAAAGCATGGTTTCTACAACCTTTATCGATACCACACCAAGTATGGGAGGACATCACTATGGACTTCGCCTTCTTGGTCAGCTTTTCAAAAAATTTAGTTTCATTTCATTTTTTTTATACACATATATAAAGAAACTCTCGTTGACTCTTTTTAATTTAATAAGCTTATTTATTTATTTTATTTTATTAATTAAAACACAATCAGAGAATTCAGGACATATATAAAAATATCTAGTTAATTTCATCACATGACTAATTAGGTGTCTAAATGTAAGACTTAATTTGTAGAATTTTGCATATTTTATTTTTGTTTTACTTTATTATTGTTGTTGCTATAACAGTTCCTATACAATATTGTTAAAAAATAGTTAAAATGTACGAAGTAATTTCTATTTCTAAACTTGAAATATATATTTTATTTATTTATTTTGAATAAAACCACATTAGATTTGTCACTAATAATCTTATAAAATATTTAATACATGTAAAACATACAAATAATAAATTATAGAAATTAGGGTGTTACAACACATCCATGTGAGAAATATATTAAGTAGAAAACACAATTTTAAGAATAATCTTATTTTACAAAATTGATTATTTAACTGGTTATTGATAAAATAACTAGTTAAATAACCGGTTATTTACATATTCCATTATGTAACTAGTTATAAATGTATAACTGTTTATATAACCAATTATTTATAATGGTGACTGCTTATAATAAATTATATAACTATTTCCAGATATGATTATTTATTGGTTATGGTTAAGTTATTGAAATAATACTACCAATAGCCCAAAAGGATAGATATACTACTTGTCAACTAAACAACATATAATTCAAAGATTAAGACAAAAGAGACTCTTGATCCAATAAAAGGAAACCATGTTAAAAAATTATAATCTAAAATTTTGGCATTTAAAAAATATCAAAGGAAGTTAAATTTACCGGGTATAACAACAAAGCACCTGGTTCATTTAAAATTGAATCACGGTAACTGTATTCTTTCCTTTTGTCCGTTGCCACTTGGAAATAGCACCTGCATGGATATTGGGGTGCAAGGGGTCTCTGGTGGTGTCTAAGAGTCTGCAATAATGGTTGAGTTGTAGAAAATTTGAGATGTATTGGATGAAAGCACTGCTTGCCATGAAAATTCATCATCTGCTTTCTAGTAGGAAAAAGTGCAATACTAAGGCTATGTTTGTATTTCACAAACTCTGGTAGATTCTTTTTATATTCGTCAAGTTCATAAGCCTGACTCACTCGTCGCATCAACCATCGATATTTATAATTTGTTATAAGTGGTATTTTAAATAAAAATAAAAAGGACAAAAAAAGGGACCTAGTATAAGTTTTCACTATGTGGTTTATTCCTTGATAAGCTCCGTATATTATACTTGGATTTTATATAACCATCTCCAAACATCATACCTTAAAAATTCACATAGTTATAATCTAGATGTACTATGAATCATAAATAACATTTAGCACACATAAACTCAAGAATGTATTGCAACTTTCTTAAATCACATCGTTCATCCATTAAAGAAGTGAAAACTAGAGATAACCAAGAATGCACCCTCATAAACTAAGAGTAGAAACATTAAATGCATAACACTTTCCTACTAAGTGATTTGCGAATGGCAAAGATACTTTATTCATCTTGAAAATCAACATCCCACAAAATTATTAGCAAAACACATTGGCAATCTCTCTATTTCATTCTTTACTAAATAAAGAATGATGGCCAAGAATTTATTATTAACAATCAAACCAACATAGTCAAGAGAATGCATAGAAAGAGATTCTAACATCGCAGTTGTACACAAACAAAAATCTATAAATAGAAGGAATGCTACAACATAATGGCTTTGTTATATAATTATAAGTAAGTAGCAATCGTACAATAGGTGATCTCATAAATCATATAATGTAAGTGCATGGCCTTTGAAAAGAATATTTCGTTATACAAGTAAGCTGTCATTTTCGAGATATATTTCTCCCAACAAAAATTGTACTATTTTACAAATTAGGATGATTAAACTTTTCACTGAAGTTTATGCTGCATTGATAATTATAGCCCGGTAATTTTACTACCCAAGACTGCTGCATTGACATATTTATTACTAGAGATGGTATTAGCCGCTTGAAACATATCTAGCATGTCATATAGATATAGATATTGACTTGAGACTATGGATATTGGATACAGCTGTATAGAACTATCTAATAATTTTGTTTTTGGCTGATGTTATTTAAAATCTTGTTAACTAATTATTACATTGTTATAAAGGAAGAGAGAATAAAACAGGTGGTTAAAATGTTTTCTGGAGAGAAAATCTCCTGAAGATGACCCCTTATAGTTTTTACTTTTTTAATTAATAAGATATGCTTTGAAAATAGTTGATTTTATAGAAACTTAAGGACTAAGAGTATTTAATTTATGTATTAGGGTAGGATGGTACAAAATATTAAAGCTCTTCTTCTTTTTGTTTTGATTGTGTTGTCAAATGTAATCATCCTCCAAAATTAGATGAAAATCAAAATGTTAAGCCATAAAATAGGAAATTGCATAGAATGGGGTTCCTTGAGTATGGAAAGAAGTAGATGAAGATACAGAGGGAGAAGTAGATGAAGAAATTAAAGGATGTTGATATTAAGATATGAGATGCATTCAATGGCTGCAATGATAGGCGTAGATGCAGAGGGACAGAAAGGGATGTGGCATCTTAATCTAGTTATAATAATAAATTGATTATAGCTTAGCTTGCAAAAAGCACAATTAGGCAACGTTGCATTTCCCGTTGATAATGCCTAAGCTTTTTGAGCATTTCATTGATAGCATCAACACTGTATTTGATTTAGAGTTCCTTTCATTATGATTAGCTCATTCATCTCTTTCCTAATGAAGTGATCTATCTATATCTCACGTCACTCAGAAATGGCAAATCTCAGTAAAATATACATATTATTTTTTATACAAACAATATACAAACGTGAAAGCAGGAAACATCACATAACCCAATTGAAGTTCTTACAGCATAAATCAGACAATTGAAGTTCCTTTTTCTAATCTAAGAATGAAAGATGGAGATGATTATTTTGTCATGAATCGCATGATACAAGTTCCCTGAGGTGGGAGCAGAAAATCTTTTTCTGATTTTTTGATATCCAATTATTCTTAGCCTTTTTTAACAGTATCTGAACACAGTAAGAAACTGATTTTTTTAAACTCTAAAATAGAATCACCTGGAAATTGGATAGGGATGTCTCTGGGAAAGATACCACATTCTCACAATGTGGAACATGTTTTTCACATGAACAGAATGGAATGGAATATTAACACAGTAACAAACTGATCTTTTTAAAACTGTAACATTATGATTTGATGAAGTCAAACAGAAAAAGTCATAACAAAAAACTTTTAAACTTATTTTGGCAGTAGTTCTATTACTCGTGTCAAAGAGTGCTATCAAAGAAAACTGATAATTGATATACTAAAACAACATATCAATAATTCAGAGAATAAGACAAAGTGATTCTTGAGCCAAACAGAGAATTCAAAAACCGTGTTAAAAATTATAATCTCAAATTTTGGCATTTAAAAAGGATAAAAGAAAGCTAAACTTACTGTGTATAACAACGCAACGGCCGGTTCGATTAGAATTGAAAGCGTTGTTGACGGCAGTAACTATACCCTTTCCTTCTGTCCTTTGCCACCACTTGAAAATGCATAGAAAAAGATCCTAACATGGCGCTGTACACAAAGAAGAATCAATGCATGTCAATTGAGAAAGAAAGAACAAACAATGAAGAATGAAGAAAGAAAAAAGAAAAAAGAAAAAGATTCTTACATAGAAGTTTCTTCATCTCCTACCTGAGTCCAGTACTAACAAAGAATCGAACAGTGGAGTTGTGTTGTTTGACGGCACTTGACGTGGTTCGCACAGACAGAGATTTGCTCCGGCGTGGGAGCTACCGTGAAGACGGGGTGGCACATAGAAAGCTCTTCAATTTTGAGTCGTTCCAGCGCGACGACGATGAGTTCTTGCGGTGGCACTCACTCGGAGTCGGACTCAATGCAAATCTCTTCTTTCTTTAATTTGTTTCTCTCTTTTGAATGGTACCAAGAGTGCTCTGTCAATTTATATGTCCGCATTTTCTTTTTCAATTTTACTTTTTAAAAATTTATTGATAAATTTTCTAACGTTCAGTTTCTATGTTTTAAAAAAATGTAAAGGTTTATATAGTGTAAAAAATAAATAAATAAAATTCAATGTGAAGAAAAATGTTGCAGAGTAAATATAAACCAATATAAAAGTATGTAAAAAAAGTAATTTTAGAAAATTAAAAAACGTAAATGTGAAAAGATTATGTTCCAAAATAATTTAAAATGTGTACAAAAATAATAAAAATTTCAGATAATTTAAAAAGGTAGTATTTAAAAATAAAAAAATTATGTAAAAAATAATGTTAAAAATTTTAAATGAGTATAAAAAATGATAATATTTGGATAATACAAATAATGTTTTTAAAATAATTCAGAAAATTTTGGATAATGTAAAATGATAATGTTCTAAAAAATAAAAAAAAGTTCAATTTTAAAAAATAATGTTGAAAAAAATTAAATGAGTAGAAAACAATATAAAAAAGATCAATATGAAGAATAAGGAAAAACAATATTTGTTTAAAAAAAAAAAAATATCAATGTAAAAAATAATATGACTAAAAAATTGAATGTGTGAGAAAATATGTAAATATTGTTATTTTAAAAAATATAAAACTAAATTATAAAAATTATATTGAAAAATAACTGTAAATGTATAGGAAAATAATTAAAAAAAGTAATGTTTTGAAAAGGTAAAATGTTGAATATGAACTATATAATTAAAAATAATTAAAAATGTTTTGAAAAAGTAATGTTTTGAAAAATATATTTGTTTACTAAAATTAACTATATAATTAAAAATCCTTTTTAATCCTTATTATTTTCTTAAAATTTTATCAATTTTTTTTTCTTTTTTAAAAAAAGGAATTTTTTATTTATAGTTTTAATTAACATATTTATTATTATATACTTCGTCCCTAATTATAAATCAGTGTAAACTAATATTAAGAAATTAGTAAATTTAGAATAATAATATTAAATTTGTTGTGGAAATTAATATTTTTAAATTTTAAATAATAGAAATATAGATAAATTTAAAAGTGGTATTTAATCATATGAATTAAAATTAACTAGGTGTTTAAGAAATAATTAATGGAAACCAATCTTTTATAAAAAATAATTAATAAAAAATGCTAATAACACATTTTTTCTTACAAACTCTTTCGTAAGTGATTAAAATTTATCATTAATGCCTATTATTTTTAATAAATTTCAACTAAATAGTTTTAGAATGAGTGTATTGTTTGATTTTGGATATATAAATATTAATTGTTACACTGTTAATTTTAGAATGAGTATATGATTAACACTCCATAATCGTAAAATATTATATTGTAATTAGGGATAGAGATTATATATTACATATTATATATAATTATTAAACTGTGTAGTGATTAGATTTTATTTAATAATATATTTTAAATATAGATAGTCTAATGAAATATCATATTTATTAAACATATATGAAGATTTTAAACAAAATAATTATGTTTGTTATTAACCTAAACAAAAGAAATCTATCTTATTCTATCGGTGTCACATTTTAGAGATGTCAGCTTGGGATTAAAACAAAATAATTAAAAATTAATTAACTTTGTTACATTTTAGAGATGTGACCTTGGAATTTAGTCACATTCAGGTTCTTTCCCATAAACTCAATGTTATTTTGCAGGTATTTAACTTGAGTTTTTTACCATTCAGTATGTATTGTCGACTAAGTTATACCTATTAGATGTTTACATACTAGTTAAACAAACCATAACAACAAAAATAATTAAAATAAAACTTTGTGTTAACAATGTTACTAATGCTCCCCTAAATACAGGTGAAAAAACAAACATGATTATGAGTCAAAATTTAAGCAACATATTCCTCTCTTCATGAACTACTTCAAAATTGAAATACTATTAGCATTCCAACTTATAGACGGACCTTAATAATAATAATAATAATAATAATAATAATAATAATAATAATAATAATAATAATAATAATAATAATAAAACGAGACGGAGTTGTATACAAAGGACAATTTCATTGAAGATATGGAAGAAAAGTGAAGAGAGAACCCATAATCATAATTTCATTGAAACATAAGTCTTAACGAATAAGGTAAATAGGAGAATGAACCTTAAAGCTTCATAATTAACACCATTTAATTTATTTTAAGAGACAAACTTAAAACTTTTCAAACAACCCATAATTTAAGAGATAAGTTGTATTGCTGCAGCTTACAGAATGACCTTAATCACATTAATAAAATTAGGCAGAGATGCATAGCAAAACAAAACGTTTGGAAGCATTAAAAAAATTACAAGAGATGTCTCTGAAATAAAAAAAAAACTAATATGAATAACAAAAATTTATAGCGGCATAAAAAGATGGAAACATATGTCTCTAAAATAACAAAACACAACCGATATGAAATAACAAAAAATTATGGCAGCATAAAAATGCCAAGAGATGTCTCTGAAAATGAGCAGCAACCCAGTATTATGGAGTTGTATCTATATATATACTGATTTAGATTTTTGATCTATTAATTGTATAAATTATAATAGATCTTTTCCCCATTTTTTCCTCGTTTGTTTTGTTTGTTGAGTTTATTTTGGAATGAGTTTGCATTTTACGGGTAGAACATTCTAGCAGTGTTACGAATGTTGTGGGTCAATTGTTGAATTGAAGGTGGTGATATGAAAGTCATATATTACTTTGGAAAATTGGAAAAGAAACAACCCAATCATGGAAATACTAATAGAAATTAGTTATAAGAACAAGAGCATGTTCTCGAGATGATTATTTTAAAATTGAATGACGGTAACTATATCCTTTCCTTTTATCTATAATACCCCTTTTCAACTGGTACAAGGTGAACATATGTTAAATTCGACCACACTAAAAGACACCCTTCTTGCCAACTGGAAAAGAGTCACCTTTAAGAAAAAAGAATGGAAGAAAAATGTAATTTAAATATCTTGGAAAAAGTAATTTACTCAATTTTAATATCCTAATTTAAAAAATTTTTGCAAAATGCAAAAGGTAATCACAATAAATATGTGATATCAAAATTATTATTGATGAACATGATGAACATGAAATAACCACTTTTACAAAGAACATAATTATATCAAATTTTTTAGCCATTATTAGCCTAATGATAGTTACCATTATCATCTTTAAAAAAGAATTTTAAAATAATCTATTAAATTATCTTTAACAAAGAAAATAATTATGTAAATTTTTTAGAAATTGTCAGGCCCAATGACAGTTACCGTTATCATCTTTAATAAAAAAAGTTTCAATAATCTATTAAATAATATTTTACAAATAAGATAATTATATCAAATTTTTTAGCATTTATTATGCCCAATGATAATTACCGTTATCATCTTTAATAAAGAAATTTTAAGTAATCTATTAAATTATCTTTTACAAAGAAGATAATTCTGTCAAATTTTTTAGCATTTATTAGGCCCAAAAATAGTTACCGTTATGATCTTTAATAAAGAAATTTTCAATAATCTATTAAATTATCTTTTACGAAAAAGATAATTATGTCAAATTTTTTAGCATTTGTTAGTGCCAAAGATAGTTTTTATGATTTTGAATAAAGAAATTTTAAATAATTTATTAAATTATCTTTTACAAAGAAGATAATGATGTCAAATTTTTTAGCATTTCTTAGGCCCAATGATAGTTACAATTATAATCTATAATAAACAAATTTTAAATAATCTATGAAATTATATTTTACAAACAACATAATTATATCAATTTTTTTAGCATTTATTAGCCCCAAATATAGTTACCATTATGATCTATAATAAATAAATTTCAAATAATCTATTAAATTATCTTTTATAAAGAAGATAATTGTGTCAACTTTTTTAGTATTTTTTAGGCCCAATGATATTTACCGTTATGATCTTTCATAAAGAAATTTAAAATAATCTATTAAATTATCTTTGATAAAATAAGATAATTATGTCAAATTTTTTAGCATTTATTAGGCCCAATGATAGTTACCGTTATGATATTTAATAAAGAAAGTGTAAGTGATCTATTAAATTATCTTTTCCAAAGAAGATAATTATGTCAAATTTTTTAGTATTTATTAGGCCTAATGATAGTTACCGTTATGATCTTTAATAAAGAAAGTTTAAGTAATCTATTAAATTAACTTTTATGAAGAAGATATTTATGTCAAATTTTTTAGCATTTTCTAGGCCCAATGTTAGTTACTGTTATGATCTTTAATAAAGAAATTTTCAATAATCTATTAAATCATCTTTTACAAAGAAGTTAATTATGTCAAATTTTTTAGCATTTCTTAAGGCCAATGATAGTTACCGTTATGATTTGTAATAAAGAAATTTTAAATAATCTATGAAATTATCTTTTACAAACAACATAATTATACCAATTTTTTTATCATTTATTATCCCCAAAGATAGTTACCATTATGATCTCTAATAAATAAATTTCAAATAATCTATTAAATTATCTTTTATAAAGAAGATAATTATGTCAACTTTTTTAGTATTTCTTAGGCTCAATGATAGTTACCGTTATGATCTTTCATAAAGAAATTTAAAATAATCTATTAAATTATCTTTGAAAAAATAAGATAATTATGTCAAATTTTTTAGCATTTATTAGGCCCAATGATAGTTACCGTTATGATATTTAATAAAGAAAGTGTAAGTAATCTATTAAATTATCTTTTCCAAAGAAGATAATTATGTCAAATTTTTTAGTATTTATTAGGCCTAACGATAGTTTAAGTAACTATCATTGAGGCCCAATGATAGTTACTGTTATGATCTTTAATAAAGAAATTTTCAATAATCTATTAAATTATCTTTTACAAAGAAGATAATTATGTCAAATTTTCTAGCATTTCTTAGGCCCAATGATAGTTACTGTTATGATTTGTAATAAAGAAATTTTAAATAATCTATGAAATTATCTTTTACAAACAACATAATTATGTCAAATTTTTAGCATTTATTAGCCCCAAAGATAGTTACCCTTATGATCTCTAATAAAGAAATTTCAAATAATCAATTAAATTATCTTTTATAAAGAAGATAATTATGTCATCTTTTTTAGCATTTATTAGGTTCAATGATAGTTATCGTTATCATTGTTAAAAAAGAAATTTAAAATAATCTATTAAATTATCTTTTACAAATAAGATAATTATGTCAATTTTTTTAGCATTTATTAGGCCCAATGATAGTTATCGTTATGATATTCAATAAAGAAAGCGTAAGTAATCTACTAAATTATATTTTACAAACAAGATAATTATGTCAAAATTTTGGCATTTATTAGGCCAATGATAGTTACCGTTATGATCTTTCATAAAGAAATATTAAATAATCTATTAAATTATGTTTTACAAAAAAAAAATAATTATGTCAAGTTTTTTAACATTTATTATACCCAATTATAGTTACCGTTATGATCTTTAATAAAGAACTTTTAAATGATTTATTAAATTATCTTTTACAGAGAAGATAATTATGTCAAATGTTTTATCATTTATTAGACCCAATGATACTCACCTTTATGATCTTTAATAAAGAAATTTCAAATAATCTATTAAATTGTCTTTTATAAAGAAGATAATTATTGTCATTTTTTTTAAGATTTATTAGACTCAATGATAGTTACCGTTATTATCTTACATAAAGAAATTTAAAATAATCTATTAAATTATCTTTTACAAATAAGATAATTATGTCAATTTTTTTAGCATTTATTAGGCACAATGATACTTACTATTATGATCTTCAACAAAGAAAGTTTAAGTAATCTATTAAATTATATTTTATGAAGAAGATATTTATATCAAATTTTTTAGCATTTATTAGGTCCAACGATAGTTACTATTATGATCTTTAATATAGAAATTTTCAATAATCTATTAAATTATATTTTACAAAGAAGACAGTTATGTCAAATTTTTTAGCATTTATTAGCTCAATTATAGTTATTGCTATAATATTTAATAAAGAATGTTTAATTAATCTATTAAATTATCTTTTACAAAGAGGATAATTATGTCAAATTTTTAGCATTTATTAGGCCAATAATAGTTACCGTTATGATCTTCCATAAAAAAATATTAAATTATCTATTAAATTATCTTTTATAAAAAATATAATTATGTCAAGTTTTTACTATTTATTATGCCCAATGATAGCTACTATGATGATCTTTAATAAAGAAATTTCAAATAATCTATTAAATTGTTTGTTATGAAGAAGATAGTTATTGTCAATTTTTTAGAATTCATTAGACCCAATGAAAGTTACCGTTATGATCTTTCATAAAGAAATTGAAAATAATCTATGAAATTATCTTCTACAAAGAAGATAATTATGTCAAAATTTTTAGCTTTTATTAGGCCCGATAATAGTTACCATTATGATCTTTCATAAAGAAATTGTAAATAATCTATTAAATTATGTTTTTCAAAGAAGATAATTATGTCAAGTTTTTTATCATTTATTTGGCCGAATGATAGTTACCTTTATAATCTTTCATAAAGAAATTTTAAATAATATATTAAAATATGTATTTCAAAGAAGATAATTATGTCAAGGTTTTTTAGCATTTATTAGGCCCGATGATAGTTGTCGTTATCATCTTTCATAAAGAAATATTAAATAATCTATCAAATTATGTTTTACAAAGAAGATAATTATGTCAAGTTTTTTAACATTTATTATGCCTAATGATAGTTACCGTTATGGTCTTTAATAAAGAAATTTCAAATAATATATTAAATTATCTTTTACAAAAAAATAATGACGTGAAAGTTTTTAGCATTTATTAGGCCCAATGATAGTTACCATTATAATATTTCATAAAGAAATTTAAAATAATATATTAAATTATATTTTACGAATAAGATAATTATGTCAAATATTTTAGTATTTATTAGGCCAACTGATAGTTACCATTATGATCTTTAATAAAGAATGTTTAAGTAATCTATTAACTTGTCTTTTACATAAAGTATAATTATGTCAAATGTTTTAGCTTTTATTAGGCCCAATGATAGTTACCGTTATCATCTTTTGTAATGAAATTTTAAAATAATCCATTAAATTATCTTTTACAAACAAGATAATTATGTCAAATTTTTTAGCATTTATTATGCCCAATCATAGTTACCATCATGATCTTTAAAAAAGAAATTTCAAATAATTTATTAAATTATCTTTTATAAAGAAGATAATTATGTTAACTTTTTTAGTATTTATTAGACCTTACCGTTATGATCTTTAATAAGAAAAATTTTAAATAATCCATGAAATTATCTTTTACAAATTGTGTCAAATTTTTTACCATCATTAGGCCCAATAATGGTTACCATCCTGATCTTTAATAAAGAAATTGGAAAATAATCTTTTAAATTATCTTTTACAAAGAAGATAATTATGTCAAATTTTTTCGCATTTGTTAGGCCCATTGATAGTTACCGTTGTGATCTTTAATAAATAAATTTTTTAATAATCTATTAAATTATCTTTTACAAAGAAGATAATTATGTCACATTTGTTAGCATTTACTAGGCCCAATGATAGTTCCTTTATGATCTTTAATAAATAAATCGTAAAAAATATATCGAATTATCTTTTAAAAATGAGATAATTATGTCAAATTTTTTAGCATTTAGTAGCCAAATTATAGTTAGCGCTATGATTATTCATAAAGAAATTTTAAATAATTTATTAAATTATCTTTTACAAAGAAGATAATTATGTCAAATTTTGTAGAAATCATTAGCCCCCATGATAGTTACCGTTATAATATTTAATAAAGAACGTTTAAATAATCTAGTAAATTATCTTTTACAAAGAATATAATTATGTCAAATTTTATAGCATTTATTAGGCCCAATCATAGTTACCATTATGATCTTTAATAAAGAAATTTTAAATAATGTATTAAATTATCTTTTCCAAAGAAGATAATAGTGTCAAATTTGTTCGCATTTATTAGGCCCAACGATAGTTACTGTTATGATCTTTAATAAAGACATTTTAAATAATCTGTTAAATTGTCTTTTACAAAGAAGATAATTATATCAAAATTTTTAACAATTATTAAACCTAATGATAGTTACCGTTACGATGCATAATAAAGAAACATTAAATAATCTATTAAATTATTGTTTATAAAAAAGATAATTATTTAATGTTTTTTACCATTTATTTGGTCTAATAATAGTTACCGTTATGATCTTTGATAAACAAATTTAAAATAATATATTAAATTATCTTTCACACAAAAGATAATTATGTCAAATTTTTTAGCATTTATTAGGCCCAATGATAGTTACCGTTATGATCTTTAATAAAAAAATTTTTTAATAATCTATTAAATTATCTTTTACAAAAAACATAATTATGTCAAATTTTTTACCATTTATCAGGCTCAATAATAGCTACCGTTATGATCTTTAATAAAGAAATTTAAAATAATCTCTTGAATTATCTTGTACAAACAAGATAATTATGTCAAATTTTTTAGTATTTATTAGACCAGTGATAGTTACTGTTATGATCTTTAATAAAAAAACTTTAAATAATCTATTAAATTATCTTTTACAAAAAATATAATTAAGTTAAATTTTTTAGGTCCAATGATAGTTACCGTTATGATCTTTAATAAAGAATTTTTTGAATAATCTATTAAATTATCTTTTACAAAAAAGATAATTATGTCAAATTTGTTAACTTTTATTAGGCCCAATGAGAGTTCCGTTATGATCTTTAATAGAGAAATTTTAAATAATCTGTTAAATTATCTTTTACAGAGAAGATAGTTATATTAAATTTTTTAGCAATTATTATGTCCAATGATAGGTACCATTATGATCTTTAATAAAAAAATTTTGAATGATCTATTAAATTATCTTTTACAAAGAAGATAATTATTTCAAATTTTTTAGAATTTATTAAGTCCAATGATAGTTACCGTTATGATTTTTAATAAAGAAATTTTAAATAATCTATTAAATCATCTTTTATAATGAAGATAATTATGTCAAATGTTTTACCATTTGTTAATATCAATAATAGTTACCGTTATGATATTTCATAAAGAAATTTTAAATAATGTATTAAATTATCTTTTACAAAGAAGATAATTATGTCAAAATTTTTAGCATTTATTAGGCTCAATGACAGTTACCGTTATGATCTTTAATAAAGAAATTTTTGAATAATCTATTAAATTAGGTTTTACAAAGAAGATAAGTATGTCAAATTTTTAGCATTTATTAGGCCAAATGATAATTAGCGTTATTACCGTTAATAAAGAAACATTAAATAATCTATTAAATTATCTTTTACAAAGAAGATAATTATGTCAAAATTTTTAGTATTTATTAGGCTCAATGATAGCTACCGTTACAATCTTTAATAAAAAAATTTTAAATAATCTATTAAATTATCTTTTACGAAGAAGATAATTATGTCAAATTTGGTAGCATTTATTAGGCTCAATATAAAAATATGTAAAAAAAAGTAATTTTAGAAAATAAAAAAACATAAATGTGAAAAATTATGTTCCAAAATAATTTAAAATGTGTAAAAAAATAATAAAAATTTCAGATAATTTAAAAAGGTAGTATTTAAAAATAAAAAAATTATGTGAAAAATAATGTTAAAAATTTTAAATGAGTATAAAAAATTGATAATATTTGGACAATACAAATAATGAAGAATAAGGAAAAACAATATTTTTTTTAAAAAAATAAAAAAAATCAATGTAAAGAATAATATGAGTGATAAATTTAAATGTGTAAGAAAATATGTAAATGTTGTTATTTTAAAAAATATAAATTAAATTAGAAAAATTATATTGCAAAATAGCTGTAAATGTATAGGAAAATAATTAAAAAAATTAATGTTTTAAAACGGTAAAAAGTTTGATATGAAAAAATAATGTTGAAAAGGAAGTTTAAATGGGTAGAAAAATAATTTTAAAAAGTTTATATAATACAAAATAAATAATGTTAAAAAAAAATTTATGTGAAGAATAATGTAAAATAATAAATTTAATTGTGTAGAAAAATATAAAAACAATTATTTTTAAAAAATAAAAAGTTAGATATGAAAAATCTGTCACAAAATAACTTTAAGTGTATAAAATAATAATTAAAAAATAAATATTGCGAAAAAGATAATGTTTTAAAAATAGAAATTTTTTGTGCAAAAATAAGGTTAAATTTTTTTTAACATGACTAAAAAGGTTTATAAAATACAAAGATTTTAAATAAAATGAGTAAAAAGGTAATGCTTTATCCGGCTATTGTTATATTAAAAGATTCGCCTAAAACAGTTATATTAAAATTATATTATTAAATTAAATATAATTATTAAACAATGTAATAACTATGCATTAAATAGAGTTAACCTTTAATTTAATAAACAAATTTGAAAATAAGATGTCAACTTAACTTTCTTTTCACGGTTAAACGTCAATTTAATATATTTCTATTATTTACATTAGATTACAAATATGTCTATTAAAACTATTTTAAATAAGTATTTTAAATGAATTATTATATATAAATTAATTTAAATTTCAGAAAAATATTATTATAGTTCTCTAAAATAAAAAATGTACATTTTTGTTTCCTCAAAATAAATTTATACATTTTTTTTCATGAAATATACACTTTTTTGTTCTTCAACTAATTTAGATAATCTTTTTATGCAAAAAAAAAAAAAGTTATATTAAATAACACTTTCAAACCTAAAAGGTGATATTAAAACATTTTAAAATTAAATGAACAAGAGAATATAAAAAATTTAGGAGACAAATTGACCATTTCATATTGTATGAAAGAAAAATATATTTGTTTCCTAAAATTAACTATATAATTAAACATAATTTTTAATCCTTATTATTATGATATACTACGTTTGTCCCTGATTATCAAACAGTGTAAACTAATATGAAAAAATTAGTAAATTTAGAATGATAATATTAAATTTGTTATGTAAATTAATATTTTAAATTTTAAATAATAGAAATATAGATAAAGTTAAAAGAGTGGTATTTAATCATATGAATTAAAATTAACTAGGTATTTTAGAAGCAATAATTAATGAAAACCAATCTTTCATATAAGAAATGCTAACAACGCATTTTTTCTTACAAACTTTTAGTAAATTGTTAAAATTTATCATTAATGACTATTAATTTTTTTAATTTTTAATAAATTTCAACTGAAATAGTTTTCAAATAAGTGTATTGTTTGTTTTTGGATATATAAATATTAGTTGTTACGCTGTTAGTTTAGAATGAGTATATGGTTAACACTCCATAATCTTAAAGTATTATATTGTAATTAGACATAGAGATTATATATGATATATAATTATTAAATTGTGTAGTAATTAATTTTTATTTAATAATATATTTTAAATATAGATAGTCTAATGAAATATCACATTTATTAAACATATATCAAGATTTTAAAATAAAACAATTATGTTTGTTATTAACATAAACAAAAGAAATCTATCTTATTCTATAAAATAATTAAGAATTAATTAACTTTGTCACATTTTATGTTACTTTGGGATTTAGTCACATTCAGGTTCTTTCCCATAAAACTCGACATTATTCTGCAAGTATTGAACTCGAGTTTTTTACCATTCAGTGTGTATTGACGACTAAGTTATATCTATTAGATATTAAGTGTTTGTTTTTTCAACAGTTTTATAAAACCGTTTTTAGTATTTTAGTATTTAAAAACTAAATACTCTTTTTGGTAGCGTTATCTAAAAACAGTTTTCAAAAATAGTTTTGGTTCTTTAGTTTTTAAAAACTAAAAACAGAAACAGTTGGAAGTAGTTTTGTTTTTTAGTTCCTAATTTTTGTTTTGAAAACTCAAAATACAATCAAAATATGTTGTTCTTTGCTTTTCATTAATGAATATAAATGAGTTTTCCCATTTTTACATCTTCAGAACAGTTTTCAAATAACATTTATCTTGAAAACAATTTTCAAATATCTTTTCTTCCTGAAAAGAGTTTTTAAAAACTAATCTTGAAAACTCTTTTCAAAAACTAAAAAAAAAACAACATCAATCAAGCCTAACAATGTTGCTAATGCTCCCCTAAATACAGGTGAAAAAGCAACCAAGATTATGACCCAAAATTTAAGCAGCAGCCTACTTTCTTCATGAACTACTTCGAAATTGAAATAACTATTAACATTCCAACTTACAGAATGACCTTAATAACAATAATAATAAAACGATACGGAGATGTATACAAAGGATAATTCCATTGAAGATATGGAAGAAAAGTGAAGAGAAAACCCATAATCATAATTTCTTTGAAACATAAGGCTTAATGAATAAGTTTAATAGGAGAATGAAACTTAAAACCTTTCTAAATGGCCTCATAATTAACACCGTTTAATTTATTTTAAGAGACAAACTTAAAATCTTTCCAAACATCCCATAATTAACATGATATCACTTATTTTAAGAGATAAGTTGTACCATTGTTGCAACTTACAGAATGGTCTTAATAATAATAATAAAACCAGGAAGAGATGTATACCAAAACAAAACGTATGGCAACATAAAAAAATTACAAGAGATGTCTTTGAAATAACCAAACACAACTAGTATGAAATAGCAAAAATTTATAGTAGCATAAAAAGATGGCAAAATATGTCTCTAAAATAACAAAACACAATTGATCTGAAATAACAAAAAATTATGGTAGCATAAAAAATGTTCTCATAAAATAAGTGATTTACCATTCTATGGGATATCATGTTAATTATGGGATGTTTGGAAAGATTTTTAAGTTTGTCTCTTAAGGTATTGAACTCAAGTTTTTTACCATTCATCGTGTATTGTTGATTAAGTTATACCTATTAGATGTTTACATGCTAGTTAAACAATCCATAACAATAAAAATGATTTTTATTTGTTGTAGAACATTTTGTTAACAATGTTGCTAATGCTCCCCTATTACAATCTAAAAAGAACCCAACTCAATCATTTTGGCTTGGATTGGGTCATCCGGTCATCCAACCCAATAAACACCCCTAGGTGTCACATTTTAGAGATGTCAGCCTAGGATTAAAATGAAATAATTAGTAATTAATTAACTTTGTCACATTTTAAAGATGTCAGCTTGAGATTTAGTCACATTCATGTTCCTTTCCATAAACTCAACATGTGTATTCTTAAGGTATTGTACTCAAGTTTTTTACCATTCAGCGTGTATTGTTGATTAAGTTATACCTATTAGATGTTTACATGCTAGTTAAACAATCCATAACAATAAAAATTATTTTTATTTGTTGTAGAACATTTTGTTAACAATGCTGCTAATGCTCCCCTAAATACAGGTGAAAAAGCAAGCAAGATTATGACTCAAAATTTAAGCAGCAAATTCCTCTCTCTATGAACTACTTCGAAATTGAAATAACTATTAGCATTCCAACTTACAGAATGACCTTAATAACAATAATAATAAAACAAGATAGAATTGTATACAAAAGACAATTCCATTGAAGATATGGAAGAAAAGTGGAGAAAACCTATAATCATAATTTCTTTGAAACATAAGGCTCAACAAATAAGGTAAATAGGAGAATGAAGCTTAAAACCTTTCTAAATGGCTTCATAATTAACACCATTTAATTTATTTTAAGAGACAAATTTAAAATCTTTTTAAACAGCCCATAATTAACACGATTTCACTTATTTTAAGATATAAGTTGTATCGCAACTTACAGAATGGTCTTAATAACAATAATAAAACCAGGTAGAGATGTATAGCAAAACAAAACGTATGGCAGCATAAAAAAAATTACAAGTGATGTATTTGAAATAACAAAACACAATTAGCATGAAATAGCAAAAAAATTATAGTAGCATAAAAGATAGCAACATATGTCTCTAAAATAAAAAAACACAATTGATATGAAATAATAAAAAATTATGGCAGCTTAAAAAATGCCAAGAGATGTCTCTAAAAACCATAAGCAACCCAGTGTTGTGGACTTGTATCTCTATATATTCTAACTTAGATTTTCAATCATTAATTGTATAAATTATGATAAATCTTTTCCCCATTTTTTTTCTCATTTGTTTTGTTTATTGAGTTTATTTTGGAATGAGTTTGCATTTTACAGGTAGAACTTTCTAGCAGTTTTCCAGATGTTGTGGGTAAGAAAATGGGTGGCAAATACTGAATTAGGTCATTGGAATTTAAGATTCTCGATTGTTGAATTGAAGGTGGTGCTACAAAAGTCATATGTGCTCATTGAATGTTAAACTATGAAAAGTTAGGAAAATTGGAAAAGAAATAAATCAATCATGAAAATACTAAGATTGATTTTTATTAATTATGGCTTCTAAAATACCTAGTTAATTTCAAGTCATATAATTAAATACCACTATTTTAACTTTATCTATATTTCTACTATTTAAAATTTTAAAATATTAATTTAAATAACAAATTTAATACTATTATTCTAAATTTACTAATTTTTTAATATTAGTTTACACTGTTTTATAATTAAGGACGAACGTAGTATATAATAATAAATATGGTAATTAAAATTATAAATAAAAAATTCCTTTTTTTTAAAACAGAATTTTTTTAATAAAATGTTAAGAAAATAATAAGGATTAAAAAGGTTTTTTTTATTATATAGTTAATTTTAGCAAGTAAATATATTTTTCTTTTATCTAAAATATGAAATGGACAATTTATCTCCTGAGTTTTTGTATATGTTGTTGGTTGTTAAATTTTAGAATGTTCTAATATCACCTTTTAGGTGTTTTAGTGTTATTTAATATATATTTTTCTTTGCATAAAAAGATTATCTGAATTACTTGAAGAGCCAAAAGTGTATATTTCATGGACAAAAACTATATGAATTTATTTCGAGAGAATAAAAATGTACATTTTATATTTTAGAGGAACTATAATAATATTTTACTAAAATTTAAATTAATTTATATACAATAATTCACTCAAAATACTTGCTTAAAATAATTTTACTAGACATATTTGTAACCTAAATGTAAATAAGAGAAATATATTCAATTGAACTTTAACCGTGAAAAGAAAGTTAAGTTGACATCTTATTTTCAAATATGTTTATTCAGTTAAAGCTTAACTCTATTATTTAATGTATAGTTATTAAAAGAAAGTTAAGGTTAATTTACAGTAGCATATATTAGTTGTTGGAGCATGAATGTACCTCTGTTCTCATAGAATTTTTATAGTATGACGTTCACATTCTGTTTAGTGGTTCTTTCATGTTCACCGTGTGCATTAATAATAATTTTGTATCACATATTTGTTGTGATTACCTTTTGTGTTTAGCTAACATTTTTGTTTTTTTTTAAAATTAGGATATTAAAATTGAGTAAATTACTTTTTCTAAGATACTTAAGTTACATTTTTATTCCATTCTTTTTTCTTAAAAGGGACTCTTCTCTAGTTGGCAAGAAGGGCGTCTTCTAGCATGTGAAGTTTAGCATATGTTTACCTTATACCAATTGAAAAGTCGTACCATAGGTAAAAGGAAAAGATATAATTACCATTATTCAATTTTAAAAGTATCATCTTGAGAACATCCTCTTGTTCTTATAACTTATTTCTATTAGTATTTTCATGATTGATTTATTTCTTTTCCAATTTTTGTAACTTGTCATAGTTTAACATTCAACCAGCACATATGACTTTCGTAGCACCACCTTCAATTCAACAATCAAAAGTCTTAAATTGCAATGACCCAATTTAGTATTCGCCATACATTTTCTTACCCACAACATCTGTAATACTGCTAGAAAGTTCTAACCATAAAATGCAAACTCATTCCAGAATAAACTCAACAAAAAAAAAACAAATGAGGAAAAAAATGGGGAAAAGATCTATCATAATTTATACAATTAATAGATCAAAAATCTAAATTAGAATATATAGAGATACAAGAACATAACATTGGGTTGCTTATGGTTTTTATAAACATCTCTTGACATTTTTTATGCTACCATAATTTTTTGTTATTTCATATTGATTGTGTTTTGTTATTTTAAAGACATATTTTGCCATCTTTTTATGCTACTATAAATTTTTTCTATTTCATACTAGTTGTGTTTGGTTATTTCAAAGACATCTCTTGTAATTTTTTTATGTTGCCATATGATATGTAATTTTGAGTCATAATCTTGCTTGCTTTTACACCTGTATTTAGTAGAGCATTAGCAGCATTGTTAACAAAATGTTCTACAACAAATAAAAATCACACACGTTGAGTTTATGGAAAAGAACATGAATGTGACTAAATCTCAAGCTGACATCTTTAAAATGTGACAAAGTTAATTAATTACTAATTATTTCGTTTTAATCCTAGACTGACATCTCTAAAATGTGACACCTAGGGGTGTTTATTGGGTTGGATGACCGGATGACCCAATCCAAGCCAAAGCGATTGAGTTGGGTTCTTTTTAGATTGGGTGAAACTCAACCCAACCTGATCAAATCCAATCCTTATGGGTGGGATGACATATTCAGTGAGTTAAACTGAGACTCAACCTAACCCAACCCAATAATAATATTATATTTATTATTTTAAATCAGAAAAATATCTTTGATAGTTTACTTTATAACTCCTAAGCTGAGATTGTTATGCCCTAAGGCAAGCACTCTGCACCAGAAGGACACACACCCATTTCAACTAGTTAATGTTTATTGGTAAATAAAAAACCAATAATGAACTCTCAGTCAATAGTTTAAACTCTTCTGAGAATTGCTTCTTCACACTATTAGAGCCAATAATTTAATGTTTATTTTTATGTTCAACAATGATATATTATATTCTTTCAAAAAAATATCCTAAAAATATATAAAAAAGCTCTTTTAAACATTAAATTTATTCTTTAAAAAATATCTTTTAAAATGGTAACTAAATTAACCCAACTCAATCCAACCTCTTCAATGGCAGGCTGGGTTTAATGAGAAAAAAAAAATAAAAACCCAACCTAACCCAATAAGTTGTGATTGAGTTAGGTCTTGGGTTTGTCTAAACCCGACCCACCCAACCCGGGAACACCCCTAGTCAAGCCTGCAGAATAAGATAAATTTCTTTTCTTTAGATTAATAATAAACATAATTATTTTGTTTTAAAATATTGATACGTGTTTAATAAATGTGATATTTCATTAGACTAACTATATTAAAAATATATTATTAAATAAAAACTAATTACTACACAATTAAATAATTACATATAATATATAATATATAATATATAATATATAATATTTTTATCTAATTATAATATAATATTTTAATATTATGAAATGTTAACGATATGCTCATTCTAAACTAACACAATAACAACTCGTATTTATATTTCCAAAAACAAACAATACACATATTATAAAACTATTTCAGTTGATATTTTTTAAAAGTTATAAATTAGAAGTCGCTAATCATAAATTTTAACCACTTTACCAAGAGCGTGTAAGAAAAAGTGTGTTGTTAGCATTTCTGATTAGATATTTTTAGAAAAGATTGATTTTCATTCATTATTGCATCTAAAATACCTAGTTAATTTTAATTCATATAATTAAATACCACTATTTTAAATTTATCTATATTTCTATTATTTAAAATTTAAAAATATTAATTTACATAAAAAATTTAATATTATTATTCTAAATTTACTAATTTTTTAATATTAGTTTAGACTGTTTTATAATTAGGGACGAACGTAGTATATAATAATAAATATGGTAATTAAAATTATACAATAAAAAAATCCTTTTTCTAAAACATAAAAAAAATTTAATAAAATGTTAAGAAAATAATAAGGATTAAAAAGGATTTTTTAATTATATAGTTAATTTTAGCAAGCAAATATATTTTTCTTTTATCTAAAATATGAAATGGACAATTTATCTCCTGATATTTTGTATGTTTTGTTGGTCATTTAATTTTAAAATGTTCTAATATCACTTTTAGGTGTTTTATTGTTATTTAATATATTTTTTTTCTTTGCATAAAAAGATTATCCAAATTACTTGAAGAGCAAAAAGTGTATATTTCATGGACAAAAACTGTATGAATTTATTTTGAGAGAACAAAAAGGTACATTTTATATTTTAGAGGAACTATAAAAATATTTTCCTGAAATTTAAATTCATTGATATATAATAATTCACTTAAAATACTTGCTTAAAATAGTTTTAGTAGACATTTGTAACCTAAACCTAAATACGAGAAATATATTCAATTGAACTTTAACCATGAAAAGAAAGTTAAGTTGACATCTTATTTTCAAATATGTTTATTAAGTTAAAGCTTAACTCTATTATTTAATTTATAGTTATTAAAAGAAAGTTAAGGTTAATGTTTACGGCAACATATATTAGTCGTTGGAGCATGAGTGTACCTCTGTTCTCGTAGAATTTGTATAGTATGAAGTTCACGTTCTTCTTAGTGGTTATTTCATGTTCACTATGTGCATTAATAATCATTTTTATATCACATATTTATTGTGATTGCCTTTTGTGTTTAGCTAACATTTTTTTAAAATTAGGATATTAAAATTGAGTAAATTACTTTTTCCAAGATATTTAAATTACAGTTTTCTTCCATTCTTTTTTTCTTAAAAAGGATTCTTCTCCAGTTAGCAAGAAGGGCGTCTTCTAGCGTGGTCAATTTTAATATATGTTCACCTTGTACCAATTGAAAAGTGGTACCATACATAAAAGGAAATGATATAATTACCGTCATTCAATTTTAAAAGTATCATCTCAAGAACATGCTCTTATTCTTGTCATTGGGTTTCTATTAACATTCAACAAGCACATATGAATTTCATATCACCACCTTCAATTCAACAATTGACCCACATCGTTTGTGATACTGATATAAAGTTCTACTCGTAAAATGCAAACTCATTCCAAAATAAACTCCACAAACAAAACAAATGAGGAAAAAATGAAGAAAAGATCTACCGTAATTTATACAATTAATAGATCCAAAATCTAAATCAAAATATATAGAGATACAAGTCCATAAAATTGGGTTGCTTCTCATTTCAGAGCCATCTCTTGGTATTTTTTATGTTGCCATAATTTTTTTTTTATTTCATATCGATTATGTTTTATTATTTTAGAGACATATGTTTCCATTTTATGTTGCTATAAATTTTGGCTATTCATATTAGTTATGTTTTGTTATTTCAAAGACATCTCTTGTAATTTTTTTTCCTTCCATACGCTTTGTTTTGCTATGCATCTCTGTCTCGCTTTATTATTATTATTATTAAGGTCATTCTGTAAGCTGCAACAATACAACTTATCTCTTAAAATAAATGAAATCGTGTTAATTATGGGTTTTTTGGAAATTTTTAAGTTTGTATCTTAAAATAAGTTAAATGGTGTTAATTATGAAGCCATTTAGTTTGTTTTAAGTTTCATTCTCCTATTTTGCCTTATTTGTTAAGCCTTATGTTTCAAAGAAATTATGATTATGGGTTCTCTCTTTACTTTACTTTCATATCTTCAATGGAATTGTCGTTTGTATACATCTCCATATCATTTTACTATTATTGTTATTAAGGTCATTCTGTAAGTTGGAATGCTAATAATTATTTCAATTTCGAAGTAGTTCATGAAGAGAGGAAGTTGTTGCTTAAATTTTGAGTCATAATGTTGCTTGCTTTTTCACTTGTATTTAGAGGAGTATTAGCAACATTGTTAGGGCTTGATTGGTTTCATTTTTTTTTTTAGTTTTTGAAAAGAGTTTTCAAGAATAGTTTTCAAAAACTGTTTTGGGGATGAAAAGAAAAGAAAAACTTGTTTGGTAAATGTTATTTGAAAACTATTTTGAAGATGTAGAAATAGAAAAACTTGTTTATATTTATTAAAATCTCATTAATGAAAATAAAATAACAACATATTCTGATTGTATTTGAAGTTTTCAAAACAAAAATACAAAACTGAAAAAGCAAAATTACTTTTGAATGTTCATGTTTTTTAGTCTTTAGAAACTAAAAAACCATAACTATTTTCTAAAACTGTTTTAAGAAAATACTACCCGAACGAGTTTTTTAGTTTTTAAATACTAAAAACAGTTTTATAAAATTATTGTCAAATAAGCACTTAATGTCTAATAGTTATAACTTAGTTGATAATACATGCTGAATGGTAAAAAACTCAAGTTCAATACCTGTAGATTAACATTGAGTTTTATCGAAAAGAACCTGAATGTGACTAAATCTCAAGCTAACATCTCTAAAATGTGACAAAGTTAATTAATTCCTAATTATTTCATTCTAATCTATAGTTGACATCTCTAAAATGTTTTTCATATCTAACTTTTAATTTTTTAAAAATATTTTTTTAATATTTTTCTACACAATTAAATTTATTATTTAACGTTATTCTGCGCATCAAATTTTTTTATTTTTTTAACTTTACTTATTTTGTATTATATAAACCTTTTAAAATTATTTTTTACTCATTTAAACTTCCTTTTCATCATTATTTTTTCATATTCAACATTTTACCTTTTCAAAACATTACTATTTTCAATTATTTTCCTATACATCTACAGTTATTTTGCAATATAATTTTTATAATTTATTTTATATTTTTTAAAATAACAATATTTACATATTTTCTTACACATTCAATTTTTTTAGTCATATTATTCTTTACATTGATTTTTTTTGTTATTTTTAAACAAATATTGTTTTTCCTTATTCTTCATATTGATCTTTTTTATATTATTTTATACTCATTTAATTTTTTTCAACATTATTTTTTAAAATTGAACTTTTTTTTAATTTTTAGAACATTATCATTTTACATTATCCAAAATTTTCTTAATTATTTTAAAAACATTATTTGTATTATCCAAATATTATCATTTTTTATACTCATTTAAAATTTTTAACATAATTTTTTTATTTTTAAATACTACCTTTTTAAATTATCTGAAATTTGTATTATTTTTGTACACATTTTAAATTATTTTGGAACATAATCTTTTCACATTTACGTTTTTTTATTTTCTAAAGTTTCTTTTTTTACATATTTTTATATTGGTTTATATTTACTCTGCAACATTTTTCTTCACATTGAATTTTATTTATTTCTTTACACTATATAAACCTTTACATTTTTTTAAAACATAGAAACTAAACGTTAGAAAATTTATCAATAAATTCTTAAAAAGTAAAATTAAAAAAGAAAATGCGGACATATAAATTGACAGAGCACTCTTCTTATCATTCAAAAGAGAGAAACAAATTAAAGAAAGAAGAGCTTTGTGCGTTGAGTCCTACTCCGAGTGAGTGCCACCGCAACAACTCATCGTCGTCGCGCTGGAACGACTCAAAATTGAAGAGCTTTCTATGTGCCACCCCGTCTTCACGGTAGCTCCCACGCCGGAGCAAATCTCTGTCTGTGCGAACCACGTCAAGTGCCGTCAAACAACACAACTCCACTGTTCGATTCTTTGTTAGTACTGGACTCAGGTAGGAGATGAAGAAACTTCTATGTAAGAATCTTTTTCTTTTTTCTTTTTTCTTTCTTCATTGTTTGTTCTTTCTTTCTCAATTGACATGCATTGATTCTTCTTTGTGTACAGCGCCATGTTAGGATCTTTTTCTATGCATTTTCAAGTGGTGGCAAAGGACAGAAGGAAAGGGTATAGTTACTGCCGTCAACAACGCTTTCAATTTTAATCGAACCGGCTGTTGCGTTGTTATACACAGTAAGTTTAGCTTTCTTTTATCCTTTTTAAATGCCAAAATTTGAGATTATAATTTTAAACACGGTTTTCGAATTCTCTGTTTGGCTCAAGAATCACTTTGTCTTACTCTCTGAATTATTGATATGTTGTTTTAGTATATCAATTATCAGTTTTCTTTGATAGCACTCTTTGACACGAGTAATAGAACTACTGCCAAAATAAGTTTAAAAGTTTTTTGTTATGACTTTTCCTGTTTGACTTCATCAAATCATAATGTTACAGTTTTAAAAAAAAATTGTCTTAATATTCCATTCTGTTCATTATTGTGAAAAACATGTTTCATGTTGTGATAATGTGGTATCCTTGCCGAGAGACATATCTATTCAATTTCCAGGTGATCCTATATTAGAGTTTAAAAAAATCAGTTTGTTACTGTGTTAAGATACTGTTAAAAAAGGAGGCTAAGAATCATTGGATATAAAAAAATCAGAGAAAGATTTTCTGCTCCCCCTCCTGGAACTTGTACCATGGGATTCATGACAAAATAATCATCTCCATCTTTCATTCTTAGATTAGAAAAAGGAACTTCAATTGTCTGATTTATACTGTAAGAACTTCAATTGTATTATGTGATGTTTCCTGCTTTCACGTTTGTATATTGTATGTATAGATAGATGTTGCCATTTCTGAGTGACGTGAGATATAGATAGATCACTTCATTAGGAAAGAAATGAATGACCTAATCATAATGAAAGGAACTCTAAATCAAATGCAATGTTGATGCTATCAATGAAATGCTCAAAAAGCTTAGGCATTATCAACGGGAAATGCAACGTTGCCTAATTGTGATTTTTGCAAGCTAAGCTATAATCAATTTATTATTATAACTAGATTAAGATGCCACATCCCTTTTTGTCCCTCTGCATCTACGCCTACCATTGCAGCCATTGAATGCATCTCATATCTTAATATCAACATCCTTTAGTTTCTTCATCTACTTCTCCCTCTGTATCTTCATCTACTTCTTTCAATACTTAAGAACTCCATTCTATGCAATTTCCTATTTTATGGCTTAACATTTTGTTTTTCATCTTATTTTGGAGGATGATTACATTTGACAACACAATAAAAAAAAAAAAAGAGCTTTAATATTTTGTACCATCCTACCCTAATACATAAATTAAATACTCTTAGTCCTTAAGTTTCTATAAAATCAACTATTTTCAAAGCATATCTGATTAATTAAAAAAGTAAAAACTATAAGGGGTCATCTTCAGGAGATTTTCTCTCCAGCAAAAATTTTAACCACATGTTTTATTCTCTCTTTCTTTATAACAATGTAATAATTAGTTAACAAGATTTTACATAACGTTAGCCAAAAACAAAATTATTAGATAGTTCTATACAGCTGTATCCAATATCCATAGTCTCAAGTCAATATCTATATCTATATGACATGCTAGATATGTTTCAAGCGGCTAATACCATCTCTAGTAATAAATATGTCAATGCAGCAGTCTTGTGTAGTAAAATTACCGGGCTATAATTATCAATGCAGCATAAACTTCAGTGAAAAGTTTAATCATCCTAATTTGTAAAATAGTACAATTTTTGCTGGGAGAAATATATCCCGAAAATGACAGCTTACTTGTATAACGAAATATTCTTTTCAAAGGCCATGCACTTACATTATATGATTTATGAGATCACCTATTGTACGATTGCTACTTACTTATAATTATATAACAAAGCCATTATGTTGTAGCATTCCTTCTATTTATAGATTCTTGTTTGTGTACAGCTGCGATGTTAGAATCTCTTTCTATGCATTCTCTTGACTGATGTTGATTTGATTGTTAATAATAAATTCTTGGTCATCATTCTTTATTTAGTAAAATGAAATAGAGAGATTGCCAATGTGTTTTGCTAATAATTCTGTGGGATGTTGATTTTGAAGATGAATAAAGTATCTTTGCCATTTGCAAATCACTTAGTAGGAAAGTTTTATGCATTCCATGTTTCTACTCTTAGTTTATGAGGGTGCATTCTTGGTTATCTCTAGTTTTCACCTTCTTTAATGGATGAACGATGTGATTTAAGAAAGTTGCAATACATTCTTGAGTTTATGTGTGCTAAATGTTATTTATGATTCATAGTACATCTAGATTATCACTATTGTAAATTTTTAAGGTATGATGTTTGGAGATGGTTATATAAAATCCAGGTATAATATACGGAGCTTATCAAAGAATAAACCACATAGTGAAAACTTATATTAGGTCCCTTTTTTTTGTCCTTTTTATTTTTATTTAAAATACCACTTATAACAAATTATAAATTTCGATGGTTGATGCGACGAGTGAGTCAGGCTTATGAACTTGACGAGTATAAAAAGAAAACTAGTGTGACATCTACTAGAGTTTGTGAAATACAAACATAGCCTTAGTATTGCACTTTTTCCTACTAGAAAGCACACGATGAATTTTCATGGCAAGCAGTGCTTTCATCCAATACATCTCAAATTTTCTAAAACTCAACCATTATTGCAGACTCTTAGACACCACTAGAGACCCCTTGCACCCCAATATCCGTGCAGGTGCTATTTCCAAGTGGCAACAGACAAAAGGAAAGGATACAGTTACCGTGATTCAATTTTAAATGAACCAGGTGCTTTGTTGTTATACCCGGTAAGTTTAACTTCCTTTGATATTTTTTAAATGCCAAAATTTTAGATTATAATTTTTTAACATGGTTTTCTTTTATTGGATCAAGAGTATCTTTTGTCTTAATCTTTGAATTATATGTTGTTTAGTTGACAAGTAGTATATCTATCCTTTTGGCTATTGGTAGTATTATTTCAATAACTTAACCATAACCAATAAATAATCATATCTGGAAATAGTTATATAATTTATTATAAGCAGTCACCATTACAAATAATCGGTTATATAAACAGTTATACATTTATAACTAGTTACATAATGGAATATATAAATAACTGGTTATTTAACTAGTTATTTTATCAATAACCAATTAAATAATCAATTTTGTAAAATAAGATTATTCTTAAAATTGTGTTTTCTACTTAATATGTTTCTCACATGGATGTGTTGTAACACCCTAGTTTCTATAATTTATTATTTGTATGTTTTACATGTATTAAATATTTTATAAGATTATTAGTGACAAATCTAATGTGGTTTTATTCAAAATAAATAAATAAAATATATATTTCAAGTTTAGAAATAGAAATTACTTCATACATTTTAACTATTTTTTAACAATATTGTATAGGAACTGTTACAACAACAATAATAAAGTAAAAACAAAATAAAATATGCAAAATTCTACAAATTAAGTCTTATATTTAGACACCTAATTAGTCATGTGATGAAATTAACTAGATATTTTTATATATGTCCTGAATTCTCTGATTGTGTTTTAATTAATAAAATAAAATAAATAAATAAGCTTATTAAATTAGAAAGAGTCAGCGAGAGTTTTTTTATATATATGTGTATAAAAAAATGAAATGAAACTAAATTTTTTCAAAAGCTGACCAAGAAGGTGAAGCCCATAGTGATGTCCTCCCATACTTGGTGTGGTATCGGTAAGGGTTGTAGAAACCATGATTTCTTCTTTGGGACATATTTGTTTTGCTGACAAATGGTGCAATATGTTTTTTTTTTGTATCTGCATAGAGACCCATCCAAGTGAAAAGAGATTATGAGTCGAGGTTGTTGAGAAAGTGAGTGCCCTGCTCAGGGAGAAGCATGATATTCAAACACCAATTGGGAGCAGAGGTTTTATCACTAAGGTATATAAATTCTTTCCTTTAACTAAAGCAATCATCTAAAACCAAATATTCATGTTGTTCTGCTAATGTCTTCAAAAGTTGAATGTCTTCCTGATCTGTGTGATAACACTCTCTTAGGGATTACATGGTCGAGATTGTTGAGAAAGTGAAAGACAAGAAGAGCGAATCATCTGGATGACTCAGTTTACCAGGTTTGTAGAGGATTTTAAAATTATACCCTTGCAATTTTAGTGTCCATTTCACTTGTTATGGTGTCTGAATTGTTTAAAAGTAACTTTTTGAGACTCTTCTGATCTTTGAAAATGGTAAATTCTCTACCCACCAAGTATTGACACCAATTTTTGACAACCTTTGTGATTGCAAATAGTTCTCGAACATAGGTAGAGGAAGTCCTCATGCTTTTACAGATTTTTTTGCTAAACAATGGATGGTTGTCTTGAAGAAAAATCGCCCCTACTGCAAGTTGAGAGACATCACTTTCAATGGAAAATGGCCTTGAGAAGTTTGGAAGTTGAAGCACTGGAGTAGTGACAAGTTTTTCTTTTAACATTGTAAAAGGATTTTTTTGTTGTATCTGACCATTGTAAAGTAGTATGACTAGTGAAGTCGATGAGGGGAGCAGCGAGAGAGGTGTAGGACTTAATAAATTTTCTGTAGAAGCCGGTGAGTCTGAGAAACCCTTTTAAATGCGTGAGAGAACGTGGTCTAGGTCATGCAACCATTGCTTGGATTTTTTATGGGTCAGGGGCCACTTGGCCATCAGAAATTATGTGCCCTAAGTATTGAATTGAATCAACTCTGAAAACACACTTAGATAACTTAGCATAAAATTTATTTTGAACAAGAATTTCTAAAATTAATCTAAGATGTTTTAAATGAGAAATTAGGGAAGGACTATAAATTAGTATATCATAAAAAAAACTAAGACAATCCGGCGTAGATAGGATCTTAGGATATCATTTATTGCAGCCTGAAAAGTAGAAGGTTCCTTCATCAAACTGAAAGGCATCATTAGGAATTCGTAGTGTCCATTGAAAGTGCGAAATATTGTTTTATGAGTGCTTGCATCCACCACTCTAATTTGATGATAGTTACTGTGTAAATCAACTTTAGAAATGATCATAGCCGACCTTAATTCATCAAGCAATTCGTCCACTGTAGGGATAGGAAAACGATCATTTATAGTGATTGTCTTAAGTGCCCTATTGTCCACACAAAAGCACCAAGAGCCATCTCTTTGCTTCCCCAATACCTTGTTGTATCATTTCTTGGATAATAATGATCATAACATTTTTTTGGGAATAAGGGTAACGGTAGAGTTTGAAATTGATTTGGTAGTGTTAGGTTTTAGGGAAATATGGTGGTCATGGTCACGATGTTGGGGAAGGCCTTTGGGAATTTGGAAGAGGTGTGGAAATTCATCAACAACTTGTTGAATGGAATGGAAATTCATCTACTAGTAGTCATAGTCTAGTAGTAGTCCTAGATTGCTAGTAGTCCTAGCCTACCAATAGTGCTAGTCTACCAATAATGCTAGTCTACTAGTACTACTAGTCTACTAGTAGTCCTAATCTAATAGTAGCACTAGTTTACTAGTAATGGTAGTCTGCTGGTACTGTTAGTCTACTAGTAGTTCTAGTGTACGAGTAATGTTAGTCTACTAGTAGTGTTAGCTTACTAGTATTGCTAGTCTTCAAGTAGTCCTAGTCTACTAGTAGTGTTACTATTAGTAGTTTTAGTCTACTAGTAATGCTCATACTAATAGTGCTAGTCTACTATCAGTGCTAGTCTACTGCTAGTGCTACTCTACTAGTCATAGTTTACTCATCATGGTAGTCTACTAGTAGTGTGATTTTACTACTAGTCCTAGTCTACTAGTAGTGCTAGTCTACTAGTACTACTAATCTACAAGGAGTGCTAGTTTATAAGGAGTGATAGTTTACTAGTAGTGGTAGTAATGCTAATTTACAAGTAGTTGTTGTAATGGTAGTTTACCTGTAGTGCTAGTCTATTAGTGGTGCTAGTCTATTAGTAGTGTTATCCTACTAGTAGTGTTAGTCAACTAGTAGTGTGAATCTACCACAAGTGCTAGTCTATATGTAGTGCCAGTTTACTAGTACTCTTACTCTACTAGTCTACTAATAGCGGTAGCCTACTGTTATCATGGGTTTACTAGTAGTGCTAGTCTAGTAGTACCACTAGTGCTAGCTTACTATTATCATGGGGTCTACTAGTAGTGCTAGTCTAGTAGTACTACTAGTTTACAAGTATCAGTAGTTTTTTAGTAGTGCTAGTATACTAATAGTGCTAGTCTCCTAATAGTGCTAGTTTACTAATAGTATGCGTTTATTAGAGTGTTAGTCTATTAGTAGTGCGTCTATTACTAGTGCTAGTCTACGAGTAATGCTAGTTTACTAGTAGTGCTAGTCTACTAGTAATGTTAGTTGGCTAGTACTGGTAGTTTAATAGTATCACTAGTTCATTATTAGTGTTAGTCTACTAGTAGTGCTAGTCTATTACTAGTGCTAGTCTACGAGTAATGCTAGTTTACTAGTAGTGCTAGTCTACTAGTAATGTTAGTTGGCTAGTACTGGTAGTTTAATAGTATCACTAGTTGATTACTAGTGTTAGTCTACTAGTAGTGCTAGTCTACTAGTAGTGTTAGTGATGCATGTTCCCCAAGCAAGGGCCCTATCACTAGGGTCATGGCTAGGATAATAGAAGAAGACATGGCTAGAGTAGAGGGAGGAAGATCTCACCTCCATATTACCATCAAGTTATGCAAGCCATGACTTATTTACTTGTAATTTTTTCTTTTAGAACCTAGGATTTTATTTTGGACATGTATTAGTCCATTTAATTTTCTAGGAGGTGTCTTAGTAATAAGAAGGGGTAAGATTAGCTTTTGGGCCTTTATTTAGGAAATAAGGGGATAGTTTGATAACTACACCCTCTTTTCCAAAATAAAACCCAAAACTAATAAAGGAGTAATCTTGGCCCTTGGATGAAGTAGCTTGGGCACCAATTCTCATCTAAAGGAGGGGATTGATTGGACTTTGGGCTTCAATCCTCCTCCCTTGGATGACTCCTTTTAATCCTAGCCCTTCCTTTCCTTCTTGACTTGTCCAAGAGGTTAGCTCCCTCTATAAAAAGGTGCTCCTTCACACTCTTGTATTTTTTACACTTTATTGAATGGAAAAACCTTGAGTTGGCCAAAATTCTCTCAGTGTTCACCCTTCTCTCTTGAGAATTCCTTAGGTTTTTATCAAGGGTTTCATCCCTTGTGGCAAACTTTCCCTCTTAGGCTTATCTTACCTTAAGTGACACCTAAAACCACCTCACTTCTTACCTCTCCACAAACCATTTCACCAAAGAAGAAAATCTCTAGAAAAATATCAAGGGAGGCATGCATCATTTGGTATCTAGAGCATTAGTTCTAGAGGTCTAAACTCTCTTCCTATCTCATTTATTTTTTCTTTCCGTTTTCCTATTTTATTTTATCTTTAATTTCCGCAATTTTTTCTAGCTTTCCATTGTTGTTTATCATTTCCATTTATGTCTTGAGTTTATTGTTTTGAGTTATAGTTTATTTGCGCCATTTATTGTTTGCTTGATGCAATTTATATTGTTCTTTTCTTTGCATCTACGTCTCTCCCATATTCATTAATTTCCCCTTAAGCTTTGAGTTGGGTGCTTTCTTACTTGAATTTTGGTTTTGAGAATTTCTTGCGAAAAATCCATGCCATTGTGGTGAATTCCATAACCTTGTGGTCAAGAAATTTAGACCACATTCTTGTGTTTCCTTGCACCTAGTTGCGTTGTTTTTGTCTTATTTTTAGCTTTTATTTTTCACTTTTATACTCTTGTGTAGTTGTCTACAAGTCATGTTTATAGTTTCCCATTTTGTCTATTAATTCCTTTTAAGTTTAGCCTCTTTTGTTTTTACAAAAAAGCTTTTGAAACTTCTTAAATTGAGTAACATAGAGGGTCATACCTCATGTCGAAGTCTCTTTAGAGGTTCACGTGTTTTTAGTTTCAAGCATATTCTTAAAAAAAAATCCAAAATAGTTGCTCAATTCCCTTTGTCTTTATTTTCCTTATATGTACAATTAGTAGCTCATTTGTGTGGTAAAGGTAGTTCTTGTTTGTGGGTGTTTTCACTTAAGCTATAAGTTTGGTATTTATGTTCAAAAAATTACTAAAAATTTAACAAAGCTTGAGTCCAGTGGCACACCAAACTAGTGAACCATTAACACATTTATAGTTACTTTGCATTTTGAAGTCATTTCTAGTAGTACCTAAATTGTTGCTTTTAATTTTCTTTATTTTTCCAAGCACATAACTCTTTGTTATTAAGCACTAAATTCACAATCAATTTAGGTGCATCTAGTAAATATTAAAAAAAAAACAAGAGAACAAAGTCTAAAATAAAATACAAAAAAAACGAAGGATTAAAGAAAAAAAGAGAACAAACAAAAGAAAATAAAGTTTGAAAAATCCATTTGATGTACCTAACCTAAAATTAGCAAGTGCTTCAACTTTGAACTTGGAACCTTAAAAGAAATTTTATTACTTTTGGTACACTAGAACTTGATATTTTTGTCTTTCTACTCTTTAATCTAGTGCCATTCTTAGGTATTTCATTGTGTGCTCTCTTTCTTTTGTTTACCTTTTAGTTTTTGCTTGTCTTTTAAATCATCTTACTAGTTTGTCTTATATACTCTTACCATTTGGTTAAGTGTCCTTTTGATTGTGTTATATTTTATTGCTTTTTGAGTTTCTATTCGCACCTCCCCTTGCTACTTTTGGTTTCTTTGGTTTGTGTGTTAGTGCCACTTTTGGGAGAAAGCTTGAAAAAGAAGCTTACTACAAGGGTAGCATATTTTGGAAGGTTGGACTAAGAGCCTAAGGGATCACCTCAAAAGGAAACGCACCTAGCCGTGAGGACTTTGATTTGAGGGAGCATTTGGAGAATCATTTTTTGAAGACTTTACTTTTTCTTTAATTTGGGTGTATTAATTTTGTAGTTAGGAGTTTGAGTGCCCTTAAGGCCCTTCCTTTGGTTGTAATAAGATTTAGTTAATTTTTTAGTTTCTCGAAAATTAGGTGAAGAAGGAAGAAATGGTACACTTCCTTCAACACCTTAGGAGCTCGCGTTAGATCCCTTCTCTTTAGAATTTTTGCTTTAAAATTCTTTCTTTATTTTTCTTATTCAAAGCACTTAGAAGACTAAAGAGTTCCAAAGACTCATCAAGCCATTTTAGGCAAGAAAACACAAAAAGAAAGGAGTGTTTGTTTGTGAAAAGTTTTTAGCCACCTTTTTCCTCTTAAAAATTCAAGCACAATGACATCACACACCCACTCTAGTGCTCATTGTTATTCATCAAACAAGAGTGTAAACCAAAGAAATATTTCTAAAGATTACACTCTAGAAAACTTAAACATGGATTTTAGGGAGTGGATGGAAAAAGAACAAGAGAGAAGAGAAGAAAAAAGGAAAGAAAAAGAGTCCAAGGAGAAAAGAAAAATAAAAGAAAGAGAGGAAGAAAAGAGAGAAAAAAGAGAGAAGGAAGAGAGAAGAATAAGAGAAAGGAGAGAAGATGAAGAAAGGAGAGAAAGAAGAAAAGAGAAAGAGAAGAAAAAAGAAAGCATGAGAATGGTGAGAATTACAAAATGAAAGGGATAGTCTTAGGTTCCCTATCTAGACATACCCATAGGAGTGAAAGTGAGGAAGAATATTACAATCATCCTAGGAGAAACTCCCATTCGTCCATGCATAATAATGGGGCCCCTCCAATGGAGCCCAAAATTGATCTCCCCTCATTTCATGGGAGGGAAGATGTGGAAGCCTACCTTGATTGGGAAATCAAGGTAGAACAACTCTTCACTTGCCATGAGGTAAGAGAAGAAAGAAAGGTTCCAATGGCAACCCTTAGCTTCCAAGGGCATGTCATGCATTAGTGGGTTGGGTTAACCAATGAGAGAATTCGCACCAATATGCCTTCCATAAGATATTGGAATGATCTTAGAAATGCTCTAAGAAGAAGGCATATTCCCTCTTGGTATGAAAGAGATCTTTTGGATAGACTCCAAGGACTAAGGCAAACCAACCTTAGTATAGAAGAGTATAGACAAAAGATGGAACTTCTTATCTTGAGGGCGGGTATCATTGAGGAACCCAAGGCCACTATGGCAAGGTTTTTTGTATGGGTTGAGCCCCAAAATTCGTGATAAGGTGGAACTCTTCTCATACAATTCCCTTGATGAGTTAGTTCAACTTTGCATCAATGTGGAAATCAACTTAGAAGGAAAACTTTTAAAAAGGATAATTCACCTTATGTAAAGAAGGACCAACCTAAGGGGAACTCTTTCAAGAGTTACCCCAAAGAGGAACATCCCAAGCACTTCAAAGAGCATAAAACATCACATGTAGAGAGAAAAACCCCTACTACTAACTCTCATGAGAAAGTTAGTAGTATCAATACCCTACTAAGAGAAACATCATCATGAGGGCCCAAGATATTTATAGTAGTGAGTCTAGCTCACACTCCTCTAGTGAGAGCGAAGGAGAAAGGGTTCATGTATACCAATCTGATTGTGAGGAAACCGCTTATGCATGTGAGGGAGACCTCTTGATGATAAGAAGGTTTCTTGGAAGCCAACCTTTGAAAGTGTCCTCATCTCAAAGGGAGAACATATTCCACACTCGCTGTAAGGTGAATGACAAAATATGTTCTCTCATTACAGATAGTGGGACATGCTGCAATTGTTGTAGCTCAAGGTTGGTGGAAAAGCTAGCCTTGACCCCACTTCCCCAACCTAAGCCTTACAAGCTTCAATGGCTCAATGAGCAAGGGGAAATGGAGGTCAATAAGCAAGTCAAGGTTCCAATTTCCATTGAATCTTATAAAGATGAGATCCTATGTGACATTGTCCTAATGGAAGCTGGTCATATCTTGCTAGGAAGACCATGACAATTTGATAAGAAAGCCATACACCATGGTCATTCCAATAACATCATCCTCACTCATAAGGATAAGCGCATTAAGTTATGTCCTCTAACACCTTCACAAGTGGTGGAGGACCAACTCATCATGAAACATAAGAGAGATGAGGAGGAAAAAAAAAAGAAAAGCTTTACTCCTAAAGCTTGAAAGGGGTAAGGAGGTTGAGTTGGAAGTTGGTGCCCCTTCCAAGAAAGTCATTAGTAAAAGGAGTTTATTTGTCACAAAATTGGATTTAAAGGAAGTCCCCTTAACTAACAGACCTTTCTATCTCCTCCTTTGCAAAGAGGCATCCCCCATTACTGCCATAGAACTTGGACATGAGAACCTACCTCAAGAGGTTCAAGAGCTTTTAAACGAGTTTGGTGATATATTCCCTAATGAAGTTCCTAAAGGACTTCCTCCAATTAGGGGTATAGAACACCAATTGAGGATATGATGCATCCATCCCTAGCATGGGCTTGAGTCAGGACCAATAAAGGAGGAACATGACTTGGATGAAGCCTAAAGAAGTTTAGTTTAGGAGATGGTCCCTTGCTTTGTAATAATTAGTGTATTTTTATGCTTGAATAGGCACCCTTAAGTCATTAGGATTTTAGGGGTGTAGCTAGTTTAATTTTTTATCTTGTATTTTGGCCTTTAGGTTCATTGTACCTTATGAGGTGTGTTTAGTCTCTTTGTGGAGTGTGTTAATTAGTTGAGCTTGGTCCATGAAGGTTTGGATGTGTGGAGTTTAGTTTCTACACTCCTAATCCCTTTTCACACCTTTCTAACCAACACATGAAACATGTAAGAGACATGTGGGCTCCCTTTGTTCCCTTAGTTGACACCACTTAGGCTTTCTCACTATTGCATGGCTGAATCTAGTTGCTTCTTATTTTAGTTTGAATTTTGGACGTGTCATGTCATTTTTTTCCAAAATTCAAATTCAAACTAGAGGGAACATAGATCCATATTTTTAGGACCATGTTTGGATCTTTAGTTGGATTAACTTAGTGTTAATTGAGCACATGCTAAATTAACACTAGATTAAGCCAACTAAACCCTCATTAGCCAAGTTGGACGTTCACTTTCATGCTTAGGCCCATAGAACCATGCCTTGCTTTATATATAGAGCATTCCCTCCTTCATGTAGTTTTTAACACTTATTTGATGAAAATACACTTCTCTAAATTTGAGAGTTCTTCTTAAGTGTTCATTGTTCTCTCCTTGAGGGAGAGTTCTTGATGTTATTATCAAGGTTCCTTTTCTTGTGGCTAGCTTCACTCTTGGCTTATCTTCTTCCCTAAGAAGTGGCACCTCCTCTACCAACATCTTCTAGTCTTACACATCCATTTAAAGGCTCTTCAAGGACCTTTATGAGCAAGATCCTAGATGGTATCTTTCTCCAACAATTGTTGAAGCATGGCTTAGCGATGGATGCATCAGAACTACTAGTAGGCTAGCACTACTAGTAAACTAGGACTACTGGTAGATGAATTTCTATTCCATTCAACAAGTTCTTGATGAATTTCTGCACCTCTTTTGAATTCCCAAAGGCCTTCCCTCACACCATGACCATGACCATCATATTCCCCTAGAACCTAACACTGCCGCAACCAATGTCAAACCCTACCATTACCTTTATTCCTAAAAACATACTATGACCACTATTATCCAAGAAATGTTACAACAAGGTATTATTAAACCTAGTCATAGTTGTTTTTCCTCCCCGGTTCTCCTATTAAACAAAAAAGATGGTACTTAGAGCTTTTGTGTAGACTATAGGGCACTTAAGACAGTCACTATAAAGGATCATTTTCCTATCCCTATGGTGGACGAATTAAGGTCAGCTAGGATCTTTTCTAAAGTTGATTTACACAATGACTATAAAAAAATTAGAGTGGTGGATGTAGACACTCATAAAATACCATTTCACATTTTTTATCGACATTACGAATTCATAGTGATGCCTTTTGGTTTGATAAATGCACCTTCTAATTTTCAAGCTACAATAAACAATATCCTAAGATCCTATATGCGCCAGTTTGTCTTAATATTTTTTATGATATACTAATTTATAGTCCTTCACTAATTTCTCATTTAAAACATCTTAGATTAATTTTAGCAACTCATATTCAAAATAAATTTTATGCGAAGTTATCTAAGTGTGTTTTCTGAGTTGATTCAATTCAATACTTAAGGAACATAATTTCTAATGGCCTAGTGGCCCTTGACCTAGAAATCCAAGCAATTGTGCATGGCCTAAACCACATTCTCTCATGCATTTAAAGAGGTTTCTCAGACTCACCAAATTCAATAGAAAATTTATTATGTCTTATGCCTCTCGCAACTCCACTCATCGACTTAACTAGTCATACTACCTTACAATGGTCACATACAACAGAATATGCTTTTAGAATGTTAAAAGAAAAACTTGCACTACTCCAATGCTTTAACTTCCAAACTTATCAAGGCCATTTTCCATTGAAAGTGATGTCTCTCAACTTGCAATAGGGGCGATTTTTGCTTCAAGACAACCATCCTATTGCCTTTTTAAGCAAAAAATTTCATAGACACATACGGGCTTCCTCTGCCTATGTGTGAGAACTATTTGCAATCACAAAGGTTGTCAAAAAATGGCGTCAATACTTGGCGGCCAGAGAATTTATCATTATCAGAAATTAGAAGAGTCTCAAAGAGTTACTCTCACAAAAAATTCAAACACCAGAACAAGTGAAATGGACATTAAAATTGAAAGGTATAATTTTAAAACCCTCTACAAATCTGGTAAACTGAACATCATGGTTGATTTGCTTTCCCGAAGTCATCCAAATGTTTCACTCCTCTTGTCTTTCACTTTCTCAGCAACCCCGACCATGTTACAGTCCCTCAGAGAATGTTATCACATAGATCAAGAAGGCATTCAACTTTTTAAGACATTAGCAAAACAACATGACTATTCATTTTCATATGGATTACTTTGGTTAAAGGAAAGAATTTATATATCTGAGTGGCAGAACCTCCGCTCCCAATTGGTGTTTGAATATCACTTTTCTCCCTTGGCAGGACACTCAGCACCTTGGCCAGACTCGTCGCCTCTTTCACTTCATTGGGTCTTTATGTAGACACAAAAAAATTCATCAGCCATTGCATCATTTGTCAGCAAAAAAAAATATGTCCTAAAGAAGAAAGCAGAGCTTCTACAACCCTTGGACTTCATTACTCATCTTCCAACATCGTTCGACCACAAAACCCTATGGGTCATTCATTTTTTTAAGTCTCTAAAATTAATTGCATGATTCTACAATCTAATACATCATTTTGCGACTTTTGTATGAAGTAATTTCTATTTCTAAACTCGAAATATATACTTTCTTTATTTATTTATTTTGACTAAAACCACATTAGATTTGTTACTAAGTGAGCTAGAATTACTAAAAGATAAGCACTACTCGTAGACTAGAACTACTAGTAGACTAGCACCACTAGTAAACTAACATAATTACTAGACTAGCAACACTAGTACTAGTAGTACCAGTAGACTAGCGCTAAGAGTAGACTAGTACTATTATTAGATTAACATTACTTGTAGAGTAACACTACCAGTAAAGTAGCACTACTACTAGAGTAGCACTATTATTATACTATGACTACTAGTAGGCTAGCACTACTAGTAGACTAACACTACTAGTATTAGCACTAATAGTACAATAGAACTACTAGCAGACAAACAACTAGTAGAGTAGCACTACTAGCAGACTAGTATTACTAACAGACTAACATTGCTAGTACTACCACTAGTAGTACACTCGAGCTACCATTAGACTAGCAACACCAGTAGACTAGAACTAGTAGTACTAGGACTAGAAGTAGATTAAGACTACTAGTAGACAAACACTAATAGTAGACAAGCACTACTAGTAGACTAGCACTACCAATAGTCTAGCATTACTAGTAGGCTACATCTACTAGTAGAGTAGCACTACTAATAAACTAGCACTATTAGTAGACTACATTTACTAGTAGACTAGAACTACAAGTAGACTAGCACTACTAGTATTAGCACCACTAAAAAACTATGACTACTAATACACTAGCACTACTACTAGAGTAGGACTATTATTAGAGTAATGCTACTAGTAGACTACATTAGCACTACTAGTAATAGCATTACTCATAGACTAACACTACTAGTATTACTAATAAACTAGCATTGATAGTAGACTAGCATTACTACTTTAATAGCACTATGGTAGACTAGCAATTGGGGTAGACTAGAACTACTTGTAGACTAATGTTACTAGTAGACTAGCACTATTAATAACCAAGCACTACTAGTACACTAGCACTACTAGTAGACTAGAACTATTAATAGTCTAGTAGTACTAGCATACTACCAACTAGTAGTATTAGAAAACTAGGAGGACTCATAAGCTAGCATTACTTATATATTAGAACTATTGGTAAATTCACACTACTAGTAAACTAACACTACTTGTACACTAGTATTACCAGTAAACTAGTACTACTGTTAGACTAGTATTACTAGAAAACTAGCAGTAGTAGCAGACTAGTGATACTATTAAAGTAGTAATACTTGCTGACTAACACTACTAGTCGACTAGCACTACTAGTAGACTAGCATTCCAGTAGACACACACTACTATTAAACTAGCACTATTATTAGACTAGCACTACTAGTAGATTATTGCTACTAGTAAACTAGTACTATTAATACTAGCACTAATAATAAACTAACACTATTACTAGACTAGCATTACTGGTAGACTAGCACTACTTATAGATTAAAACTACTAGTATTAGCACTAGTACAATAGAACTACTACCAGACTAAAACCACTAGTAGAGTAGCACTTCTAGTACTAGTACTACTAGTAGACTAGGACTACTAGTAAACTAACTCTAATAGTTAACTAGGACTACTAGTAGACTAGAACTACTAGTATTGTAGCACTACTAGTAGACTAGAACTACTAATCGACTAGCACTACTAGTAGACTACATTTACTAGTAGACTACAACTAGTAGTAGACTAGAACAAGTAAACTAGCACTACTAGTAGACTTCCATTACTAGTAGACTAGCATTACTAGTAGACTAACAGTAGACTAGCACTACTTGTAGACTAGCACTACATGTAAAATAAAATTACTAGTATACTAACACACTCGTAGACTAGCACTACTAGTACACTGTCACTAACAGTAAACTAGCACTACTAGTAGACTTGATCTACTAGTAAACTAGCACTACTAGTAGACTTGATCTACTAGTAAACTAGCACTTCTAGTAGACTACATTTACTAGTAAACTAGAACTGGTAATAGATTAGAACTACAAGTAGACTAGAACTACTAGTAGACTAGCAGTACTAGCATTACTACTACACTAACACTACTCGTAGACTAACACTACAAGTAGAATAACACTTCTAGTATACTAACACACTCATAGACTAGCATTACTTATAGACTAGCTCTACCAGTAAACTAGCACTACTAGTGAATTAGCACTACCATTAGGCTAGAACTACTAGTAAACTAGCACTACTACTACTACCAACACTACTAACAGACTAGCACAACTAGTAGAGTAACATTACTAATAGACTAGTACTACTAGTTGATTAGATCTACTAGTAGATTATATCTACTAACTACTAGTAGACTAGTACTAATAGTTGACTAGCAATACTGTTAGATTAGCAATACTAGTAGACTAAGACTACTAATAGCCTAGCACTACTAGTATACTAACACACTCATAGACTAGCGCTACTAGTAGACTAGCACTACTAGTATTAACACCACTAGAAGACTATGACTACTAGTAGGCTAGCACTATTACTACATTGGGACTACTATTAAAGTAATCCTACTAGTAGACTACACTAGCACTACTAGTAATAGCATTCTAATAGAGTAGTACTACTAATAAACTAGTATTGATAGTAGACTAGCATCACTAGTTTACTAGCACTATGGTAGAGTAGCAATTGCAGTAGACTAGAAGTACTGATAGGTTATAACTAGTAGTAGACTAGCACTATTTGTATACAAGTGCTACTGGTAAACTAGCACTATTAGTATACTAGCACTACTAGTAAAGTAACACTGCTAGTAGACTAGTGATATTATTATACTAGTACTATTAATAGTCTAGTACTAGCAGACTACCAACTAGTAGTGTTAGCAAACTAAGAGGACTCATAAGCTAGCATTACTAGTATATTAGAACTACTGGTAAATTCACACTACTAGTAGATTAGCACTACTAGTAGACTAACACTACTAGTACTACTGTTATGCTAGTATTACTAGTAAACTAGCACTAGTAACAGAGTAGTGATATTATTAGACTAGAAGTACTAGCCAACTAACACTACTAGTCAACTAGCACTACTAATAGACTAGCACTCCAGTAGACATGCACTACTATTAAACCAGCACTATTAGTAGACAAACACTACTAGTGGATTATTGCTACTTGTAAACCAGTACTACTAGTGCTAGCACTTATAATAGACTAACACTATTACTAGATTAACATTACTAGTAGACTAGTACTACTAGTAAACTAGCACTATCAATAAACTAACACTACAAGTAGACTAACATTAGTAATGGACTAACGCTATTAGTAGATTAGCACTATTAACAAAGGAGCACTACTAGTAGACTAGCATTACTCGCACTACTAGTAGTCTAACACTACTCGTAAAGTAACACTACCAATAAACTAGCATTACTTAAAAACCAATTATATTAGTAGACTAGTAATACTAATAGACTAACACTATGAGTAGACCAGTGATACTAGTAGACTAGCACTACTAGTAGAGTAGGACTACTAATAGACTAATACTACTAAGTGACTAGCAATACTAGCAGACTAGCACCACAAGTAGATTATCATTACTACCACTACTAGTAAATTAACATTATTACCACTACTAGTAGACTAGCACTCCTTATAGACTAGTATTACTAGTAGACTAACATTACAAGTACACTAGCACTGTTAGTAGGTTAGGGTTACTAGTAGACTAGCACTACTAGTACGAGCACTACTAGTAGACTAAAACTACTAATAATAGCACTACTAGTAGACTAAAACTACTAATAATAGCACTACTAGTAGACTAAAACTACAAATAGTAGCACTACTAGTAGACCATGACTACTTATAAAGTAGCACTACTAGTAACCTAACACTACTAGTAGACGATGACTACTTGTAAGTAGCACTACTAGTAACCTAACACTACTCATAAACTAAAACTACTAATAAGCTAACAGTACCAATAGACTAGCACTATTAGTAAACTAGTGCTACTATTAGAACTACTTGTAGACTATCATTACTGGTAGACTAACATTACTGCTCCCAATTGGTGTCTGAATATCACTCTTCTCCCTCAATAGGGCACTCAACACCTTGCCCAGACTCGCAGCCTTTTTCACTTGGTTGGGTCTCTATGCAGACACAAAAAAAATCATCATCCATTGCACCAGTTGTCAAAAAAACCAATATGTCCCAAAGAAGAAAGCAGGGTTTCTACGACTCTTACCAATACCACACCGAGTATGAGAGGACATCACTATGGACTTCATTTAAGATTAATCACAGTAACTGTATCATTTCCTTTTGCCCATTGCCACTTGGAAATAGCATCTGCACGGATATTGGGGTGCAAGGGGTCTCTGGTGGTGTCTAAGAGTCTGCAATAATGGTTGAGTTTTAGCAAATTTGAGATGTATTGGGTGAAAGCACCGCTTGCCATGAAAATTCATCATGTGCTTTCTAGTAGGAAAAAGTGCAATACTAAGGCTATGTTTGTATTTCACAAACTCTGGTAGATGTGACACTAGTTTTCTTTTTATACTCATCAAGTTCATAAGTTGACTCACTCGTTGCATCAACCATCCAAATTTATCATTTGTTATAAATGGTATTTTAAATAAAAATAAAAAGGACAAAAAAAAGGCACCTAATATAAGTTTGCACTATGTGGTTTATTCCTTGATAAGCTCCGTATATTATACCTAAATTTTATATAACCATCTCCATACATCATACCTTATAAATTCACAATGGTGATAATCTAGATGTAATATGAATCATAAATAACATTTAGCACACATGAACTCTAGAATGTATTGCAACTTTTTTAAAGAAGATGAAAACTAGAGATAACCAAGAATGCACCCTCATAAATAAGAGTAGAAACATGGAATGCATAAAACTTTCCTACTAAGTGATTTGCCAATGACAAAGATGTTTTATTCATCTTGAAAATCAACATCTCAGAATTATTAGCAAAACACATTGGCAATCGCTCTCTTTCATTCTTTACTTAATAAAGAATGATGACCAAGAATTTATTATTAACAATCAAATCAACATCAGTCAAGAGAATGCATAGAAAGAGATTCTAACATCGCAGTTGTACACAAACAAGAATCTGTAAATAGAAGAAATGCTACAGCACAATGGCTTTGTTATATAATTATAAGTAAGTAGCAATCGTACAATAGGTGATCTCATAAATCATATAATGCAAGTGCATGAACTTTGAAAAGAATATTTTGATATACAAGTAAGCTGTCATTTTCGGGATATATTTCTCCCAACAAAAATTGTACTATTTTACAAATTAGGATGATTGAACTTTTTACTTAAGTTTATGCTGCATTGATAATTATAGCCCAGTAATTTTACTACACAAGACTGCTGCATTGACATATTTATTACTAGAGATGGTATTAGAAGCTTGAAACATATCTAACATGTCATATAGATATAGACTTGAGACTATGGATATTGGATACAGCTGTATAGAACTATCTAATAATTTTTTTTTGGCTAACGTTATGTAAAATCTTGTTAATTAATTATTACATTTGTTATAAATGAAGAGAGAATATAACAGGCGGTTAACATTTTTGTTGGAGAGAAAATCTCCTGAAGACTACCCCTTATAGTTTTTACTTTTTTAATTAATAAGATATGCTTTAAAAATAGTTGATTTTATAGAAACTTAAGGACTAAGAGTATTTAATTTATGTATTAGGGTAGGATGGTACAAAATATTAAAGCTCTTCTTCTTTTTGTTTTGATTGTGTTGTCAAATGTAATCATCCTCCAAAATAAGATGAAAATCAAAATGTTAAGCCATAAAATAGGAAATTGCATAGAATGGGGTTCCTTGAGTATGGAAAGAAGTAGATGAAGATACAGAGGGAGAAGTAGATGAAGAAATTAAAGGATGTTGATATTAAGATATGAGATGCATTCAATGGCTGCAATGATAGGCGTAGATGCAGAGGGACACAAAGGGATGTGGCATCTTAATCTAGTTATAATAATAAATTGATTATAGCAATTGATAATTGATATACTAAAACAACATATCAATAATTCAGAGAGTAAGACAAAGTGATTCTTGAGCCAAACAGAGAATTCGAAAACCGTGTTTAAAATTATAATCTCAAATTTTGGCATTTAAAAAGGATAAAAGAAAGCTAAACTTACTGTGTATAACAACGCAACAGCCGGTTCGATTAAAATTGAAAGCGTTGTTGACGGCAGTAACTATACCCTTTCCTTCTGTCCTTTGCCACCACTTGAAAATGCATAGAAAAAGATCCTAACATGGCGCTGTACACAAAGAAGAATCAATGCATGTCAATTGAGAAAGAAAGAACAAACAATGAAGAAAGAAAAAAGAAAAAAGAAAAAGATTCTTACATAGAAGTTTCTTCATCTCCTACCTGAGTCCAGTACTAACAAAGAATCGAACAGTGGAGTTGTGTTGTTTGACGGCACTTGACGTGGTTCGCACAGACAGAGATTTGCTCCGGCGTGGGAGCTACCGTGAAGACGGGGTGGCACATAGAAAGCTCTTCAATTTTGAGTCGTTCCAGCGCGACGACGATGAGTTCTTGCGGTGGCACTCACTCGGAGTAGGACTCAACGCACAAAGCTCTTCTTTCTTTAATTTGTTTCTCTCTTTTGAATGATAAGAAGAGTGCTCTGTCAATTTATATGTCCGCATTTTCTTTTTTAATTTTATTTTTTAAAAATTTATTGATAAATTTTCTAACGTTCAGTTTCTATGTTTTAAAAAAATGTAAAGGTTTATATAGTGTAAAAAAAAAAAAAAATTCAATGTGAAGAAAAATGTTGCAGAGTAAATATAAACCAATATAAAAATATGTAAAAAAAGTAATTTTAGAAAATTAAAAAAAGTAAATGTGAAAAGATTATGTTCCAAAATAATTTAAAATGTGTACAAAAATAATAAAAATTTCAGATAATTTAAAAAGGTAGTATTTAAAAATAAAAAAATTATGTAAAAAATAATGTTAAAAATTTTAAATGAGTATAAAAAATGATAATATTTGGATAATACAAATAATGTTTTTAAAATAATTCAGAAAATTTTGGATAATGTAAAATGATAATGTTCTAAAAAATAAAAAAAAAAAGTTCAATTTTAAAAAATAATGTTGAAAAAAATTAAATGAGTAGAAAATAATATAAAAAAGATCAATATGAAGAATAAGGAAAAACAATATTTGTTTAAAAATAAAAAAAAATCAATGTAAAAAATAATATGACTAAAAAATTGAATGTTTAAGAAAATATGTAAATATTGTTATTTTAAAAAATATAAAACTAAATTATAAAAATTATATTGCAAAATAATTGTAAATGTATAGGAAAATAATTAAAAAAAGTAATGTTTTGAAAAGGTAAAATGTTGAATATGAACTATATAATTAAAAATAATTAAAAATGTTTTGAAAAAGTAATGTTTTGAAAAATATATTTGTTTACTAAAATTAACTATATAATTAAAAATCCTTTTTAATCCTTATTATTTTCTTAAAATTTTATCAATTTTTTTTTTCTTTTTTAAAAAAAGGAATTTTTTATTTATAGTTTTAATTAACATATTTATTATTATATACTTCGTCCCTAATTATAAATCAGTGTAAACTAATATTAAGAAATTAGTAAATTTAGAATAATAATATTAAATTTGTTGTGGAAATTAATATTTTTAAATTTTAAATAATAGAAATATAGATAAATTTAAAAGTGGTATTTAATCATATGAATTAAAATTAACTAGGTGTTTAAGAAATAATTAATGGAAACCAATCTTTTATAAAAAATAATTAATAAAAAATGCTAATAACACATTTTTTCTTACAAACTCTTTCGTAAGTGATTAAAATTTATCATTAATGCCTATTAATTTTTAATAAATTTCAACTAAATAGTTTTAGAATGAGTGTATTGTTTGATTTTGGATATATAAATATTAATTGTTACACTGTTAATTTTAGAATGAGTATATGATTAACACTCCATAATCTTAAAATATTATATTGTAATTAGGGATAGAGATTATATATTATATATTATATATAATTATTAAACTGTGTAGTGATTAGATTTTATTTAATAATATATTTTAAATATAGATAGTCTAATGAAATATCATATTTATTAAACATATATGAAGATTTTAAACAAAATAATTATGTTTGTTATTAACCTAAACAAAAGAAATCTATCTTATTCTATCGGTGTCACATTTTAGAGATGTCAACTTGGGACTAAAACAAAATAATTAAAAATTAATTAACTTTGTTACATTTTAGATATGTGAGCTTGGAATTTAGTCACATTCAGGTTCTTTCCCATAAACTCAATGTTATTTTGCAGGTATTTAACTTGAGTTTTTTACTACTCAGTATGTATTTTCGACTAAGTTATACCTATTAGATGTTTACATGCTAGTTAAACAAACCATAACAACAAAAATAATTAAAATAAAACTTTGTGTTAGCAATGTTACTAATGCTCCCCTAAATACAGGTGAAAAAACAAACATGATTATGAGTCAAAATTTAAGCAACATATTCCTCTCTTCATGAACTACTTCAAAATTGAAATACTATTAGCATTCCAACTTATAGACGGACCTTAATAATAATAATAATAATAATAATAATAATAATAATAATAATAATAATAATAATAATAATAATAATAATAATAATAATAAAACAAGACGGAGTTGTATACAAAGGAAAATTTCATTGAATATATGGAAGAAAAGTGAAGAGAGAACCCATAATCATAGTTTCTTTGAAACATAAGTCTTAACGAATAAGGTAAATAGGAGAATGAACCTTAAAGTTTCATAATTAACACCATTTAATTTATTTTAAGAGACAAATTTAAAACTTTTCAAACAACCCATAATTTAAGAGATAAGTTGTATCGCTGCAGCTTACAGAATGACCTTAATCACATTAATAAAATTAGGCAGAGATACATAGCAAAACAAAACGTATGGAAGCATTAAAAAAATTACAAGAGATGTCTCTGAAATAAAAAAAAAACTAATATGAATAGCAAAAATTTATAGCGGCATAAAAAGATGGAAACATATGTCTCTAAAATAACAAAACACAACCGATATGAAATAACAAAAAATTATGGCAGCATAAAAATGCCAAGAGATGTCTCTAAAAATGAGCAGCAACCCAGTATTATGGAGTTGTATCTATATATATACTGATTTAGATTTTTGATCTATTAATTGTATAAATTATAATAGATCTTTTCCCCATTTTTTCCTCGTTTGTTGTGTTTGTTGAGTTTATTTTGGAATGAGTTTGCATTTTACGGGTAGAAAATTCTAGCAGTGTTACGGATGTTGTGGGTCAATTGTTGAATTGAAGGTGGTGATATGAAAGTCATATATTACTTTGGAAAATTGGAAAAGAAATAACCCAATCATGGAAATACTAATATAAATTAGTTATAAGAACAAGAGCATGTTCTCGAGATGATTATTTTAAAATTGAATGATGGTAACTATATCCTTTCCTTTTATCTATAATACCCCTTTTCAACTGGTACAAGGTGAACATATGTTAAATTCGACCACACTAAAAGACACCCTTCTTGCCAACTGGAAAAGAGTCACTTTTAAGAAAAAAGAATGGAAGAAAAATGTAATTTAAATATCTTGGAAAAAGTAATTTACTCAATTTTAATATCCTAATTTAAAAAATTTTTGCAAAATGCAAAAGGTAATCACAATAAATATGTGATATCAAAATTATTATTGATGAACACGATGAACATGAAATAACCACTTTTACAAAGAACATAATTATATCAAATTTTTTAGCCATTATTAGCCTAATGATAGTTACCATTATCATCTTTAAAAAAGAATTTTAAAATAATCTATTAAATTATCTTTAACAAAGAAAATAATTATGTCAATTTTTTAGAAATTGTCAGGCCCAATGACAGTTACCGTTATCATCTTTAATAAAAAAAGTTTCAATAACCTATTAAATAATATTTTACAAATAAGATAATTATATCAAATTTTTTAGCATTTATTATGCCCAATGATAATTACCGTTATCATCTTTAATAAAGAAAGTTTAAGTAATCTATTAAATTATCTTTTACAAAGAAGATAATTCTGTCAAATTTTTTAGCATTTATTAGGCCCAAAAATAGTTACCATTATGATCTTTAATAAAGAAATTTTCAATAATCTATTAAATTATCTTTTACAAAAAAGATAATTATGTCAAATTTTTTAGCATTTGTTAGTGCCAAAGATAGTTTTTATGATTTTGAATAAAGAAATTTTAACTAATTTATTAAATTATCTTTTACAAAGAAGATAATGATGTCAAATTTTTTAGCATTTCTTAGGCCCAATGATAGTTACCATTATAATCTATAATAAACAAATTTTAAATAATCTATGAAATTATATTTTACAAACAACATAATTATATCAATTTTTTTAGCATTTATTAGCCCCAAAGATAGTTACCATTATGATCTATAATAAATAAATTTCAAATAATCTATTAAATTATCTTTTATAAAGAAGATAATTATGTCAACTTTTTTAGTATTTTTTAGGCCCAATGATATTTACCGTTATGATCTTTCATAAAGAAATTTAAAATAATTTATTAAATTATCTTTGATAAAATAAGATAATTATGTCAAAATTTTTAGCATTTATTAGGCCCAACGATAGTTACCGTTATGATATTTAATAAAGAAAGTGTAAGTAATCTATTAAATTATCTTCTCCAAAGAAGATAATTATGTCAAATTTTTTAGTATTTATTAGGCCTAATGATAGTTACCGTTATGATCTTTAATAAAGAAAGTTTAAGTAATCTATTAAATTAACTTTTATGAAGAAGATATTTATGTCAAATTTTTTAGCATTTTCTAGGCCCAATGTTAGTTACCGTTATGATTTGTAATAAAGAAATTTTAAATAATCTATGAAATTATGTTTTACAAACAACATAATTATGCCAATTTTTTTAGCATTTATTAGCCGCAAAGATAGTTACCATTATGATCTCTAATAAATAAATTTCAAATAATTTATTAAATTATCTTTTATAAAGAAGATAATTATGTCAACTTTTTTAGTATTTCTTAGGCTCAATGATAGTTACCGTTATGATCTTTCATAAAGAAATTTAAAATAATCTATTAAATTATCTTTGACAAAATAAGATAATTATGTCAAAGGTTTTAGCATTTATTAGGCCCAATGATAGTTACCGTTATGATATTTAATAAAGAAAGTGTAAGTAGTCTATTAAATACTTTTCCAAAGAAGATAATTATGTCAAATTTTTTAGTATTTATTAGGCCTAACGATAGTTACCGTTATGATCTTTAATAAAGAAAGTTTAAGTAATCTATTAAACTAACTTTTATGAAGAAGATATTTATGTCAAATTTTTTAGCATTTTCAAGCCCAATGATAGTTAGTGTTATGATCTTTAATAAAGAAATTTTCAATAATCTATTAAATTATCTTTTACAAAGAAGATAATTATGTCAAATTTTCTAGCATTTCTTAGGCCCAATGATAGTTACCGTTATGATTTGTAATAAAGAAATTTTAAATAATCTATGAAATTATCTTTTACAAACAACATAATTATGTCAAATTTTTTAGCATTTATTAGCCCCAAAGATAGTTACCCTTATGATCTCTAATAAAGAAATTTCAAATAATCAATGAAATTATCTTTTATAAAGAAGATAATTATGTCATCTTTTTTAGCATTTATTAGGCTCAATGATAGTTACCGTTATCATCGTTAAAAAAGAAATTTAAAATAATCTATTAAATTATCTTTTACAAATAAGATAATTATGTCAAATTTTTTAGCATTTATTAGGCCCAATGATAGTTATCGTTATGATATTCAATAAAGAAAGCGTAAGTAATCTATTAAATTATATTTTACAAACAAGATAATTATGTCAAATGTTTTGGCATTTATTAGGCCAATGATAGTTACCGTTATGATCTTTCATAAAGAAATATTAAATAATCTATTAAATTATGTTTTACAAAAAAATAATTATGTCAAGTTTTTTAACATTTATTATGCCCAATTATAGTTACCGTTATGATCTTTAATAAAGAACTTTTAAATAATTTATTAAATTATCTTTTACAGAGAAGATAATTATGTCAAATGTTTTATCATTTATTAGACCCAATGATACTCACCTTTATGATCTTTAATAAAGAAATTTCAAATAATCTATTAAATTTTCTTTTATAAAGAAGATAATTATTGTCATATTTTTTTTAAGATTTATTAGACTCAATGATAGTTACCGTTATTATCTTACATAAAGAAATTTAAAATAATCTATTAAATTATCTTTTACAAATAAGATAATTATGTCAAATGTTTTACCACTTGTTAATCTCAATAATAGTTACCGTTATGATATTTCATAAACAAATTTTAAATAATGTATTAAATTATCTTTTACAAAGAAGATAATTATGTCAAAATTTTTAGCATTTATTAGGCTCAATGACAGTTACCGTTATGATCTTTAATAAAGAAATTTTCAATAATCTATTAAATTATATTTTACAAAGAAGACAGTTATGTCAAATTTTTTAGCATTTATTAGCTCAATTATAGTTATTGCTATAATATTTAATAAAGAATTTTTAATTAATCTATTAAATTATCTTTTACAAAGAAGATAATTATGTCAAATTTTTAGCATTTATTAGGCCAATAATAGTTACCGTTATGATGTTCCATAAAGAAATATTAAATTATCTTTTACAAAAAATATAATTATGTCAAGTTTTTACTATTTATTATGCCCAATGATAGCTACTGTGATGATCTTTAATAAAGAAATTTCAAATAATCTATTAAATTTTTTGTTATGAAGAAGATAGTTATTGTCAATTTTTTAAAATTTATTAGGCCCAATGAAAGTTACCGTCGTGATCTTTCATAAAGAAATTGAAAATAATCTATGAAATTATCTTCTACAAAGAAGATAATTATGTCAAAATTTTTAGCTTTTATTAGGCCCGATAATAGTTACCATTATGATCTTTCATAAAGAAATTGTAAATAATCTATTGAATTATGCTTTTCAAAAAAGATAATTATGTCAAGTTTTTTATCATTTATTTGGCCGAATGATAGTTACCTTTATAATCTTTCATAAAGAAATTTTAAATAATATATTAAAATATGTATTTCAAAGAAGATAATTATGTCAAGTTTTTTTAGCATTTATTAGGCCCGATGATAGTTACCGTTATCATCTTTCATAAAGAAATATTAAATAATCTACCAAATTATGTTTTACAAAGAAGATAATTATGTCAAGTTTTTTAACATTTATTATGCCTAATGATAGTTACCGTTATGATCTTTAATAAAGAAATTTCAAATAATATATTAAATTATCTTTTACAAAAAAGATAATGACGTGAAAGTTTTTAGCATTTATTAGGCCCAATGATAGTTACCATTATAATATTTCATAAAGAAATTTAAAATAATATATTAAATTATATTTTACGAATAAGATAATTATGTCAAATTTTTTAGCATTTATTAGGCCAACTGATAGTTACCATTATGATCTTTAATAAAGAATGTTTAAGTAATCTATTAACTTGTCTTTTACATAAAGTATAATTATGTCAAATGTTTTAGCTTTTATTAGGCCCAATGATAGTTACCGTTATGAGCTTTTGTAATGAAATTTTAAAATAAAGCATTCAATTATCTTTTACAAACAAGATAATTATGTCAAATTTTTTAGCATTTATTATGCCCAATCATAGTTACCATCATGATCTTTAAAAAAGAAATTTCAAATAATTTATTAAATTATCTTTTATAAATAAGATAATTATGTTAACTTTTTTAGTATTTATTAGACCTTACCGTTATGATCTTTAATAAGAAAAATTTTAAATAATCCATGAAATTATCTTTTACAAATTGTGTCAAATTTTTTACCATTATTAGGCTCAATAATGGTTACCATCCTGATCTTTAATAAAGAAATTTTAAATAATCTATGAAATTATCTTTTACAAACAACATAATTATGCCAATTTTTTTAGCATTTATTAGCCCCAAGGATAGTTACCGTTATGATCTCTAATAAATAAATTTCAAATAATCTATTAAATTATCTTTTATAAAGAAGATAATTATGTCAACTTTTTTAGTATTTCTTAGGCTCAATGATAGTTACAGTTATGATCTTTCATAAAGAAATTTAAAATAATCTATTAAATTATCTTTGACAAAATAAGATAATTATGTCAAATTTTTTAGCATTTATTAGGCCCAATGATAGTTACCGTTATGATATTTAATAAAGAAAGTGTAAGTAATCTATTAAATTATCTTTTCCAAAGAAGATAATTATGTCAAATTTTTTAGTATTTATTAAGCCTAACGATAGTTACCGTTATGATCTTTAATAAAGAAAGTTTAAGTAATCTATTAAGTTAACTTTTATGAAAGATATTTATGTCAAATTTTTTAGCATTTTCTAGGCCCAATGATAGTTACTGTTATGATCTTTAATAAAGAAATTTTCAATAATCTATTAAATTATCTTTTACAAAGAAGATAATTATGTCAAATTTTCTAGCATTTCTTAGGCCCAATGATAGTTACCGTTATGATTTGTAATAAAGAAATTTTAAATAATCTATGAAATTATCTTTTACAAACAACATAATTATGTCAAATTTTTTAGCATTTGTTAGCCCCAAAGATAGTTACCCTTATGATCTCTAATAAAGAAATTTCAAATAATCAATTAAATTATCTTTTATAAAGAAGATAATTATGTTAACTTTTTTAGCATTTATTAGGCTCAATGATAGTTATCGTTATCATCGTTAAAAAAGAAACTTAAAATAATCTATTAAATTATCTTTTACAAATAAGATAATTATGTCAAATTTTTTAGCATTTATTAGGCCCAATGATAGTTATCGTTATGATATTCAATAAAGAAAGCGTAAGTAATCTATTAAATTATATTTTACAAACAAGATAATTATGTCAAATGTTTTGGCATTTATTAGGCCAATGATAGTTACCGTTATGATCTTTCATAAAGAAATATTAAATAATATATTAAATTATATTTTACAAAAAAAATAATTATGTCAAGTTTTTTAACATTTATTATGCCCAATTATAGTTACCGTTATGATCTTTAATAAAGAACTTTTAAATAATTTATTAAATTATCTTTTACAGAGAAGATAATTATGTCAAATGTTTTATCATTTATTAGACCCAATGATACTCACCTTTATGATCTTTAATAAATAAATTTCAAATAATCTATTAAATTGTCTTTTATAAAGAAGATAATTATTGTCATATTTTTTTTAAGATTTATTAGACTCAATGATAGTTACCGTTATTATCTTACATAAAGAAATTTAAAATAATCTATTAAATTATATTTTACAAATAAGATAATTATGTCAATTTTTTTAGCATTTATTAGGCACAATGATACTTATTGTTATGATCTTCAACAAAGAAAGTTTAAGTAATTTATTAAATTATCTTTTACGAAGAAGATAAATGTCAAATTTTTTAGCATTTATTAGGTCCAACGATAGTTACTATTATGATCTTTAATATAGAAATTTTCAATAATCTATTAAATTATATTTTACAAAGAAGACAGTTATGTCAAATTTTTTAGCATTTATTAGCTCAATTATAATTATTGCTATAATATTTAATAAAGAATTTTTAATTAATCTATTAAATTATCTTTTACAAAGAAGATAATTATGTCAAATTATTAGCATTTATTAGGCCAATAATAGTTACCGTTATGATCTTCCATAAAGAAATATTAAATTATCTATTAAATTATCTTTTACAAAAAATATAATTATGTCAAGTTTTTACTATTTATTATGCCCAATGATAGCTACTGTGATGATCTTTAATAAAGAAATTTCAAATAATCTATTAAATTTTTTGTTATGAAGAAGATAGTTATTGTCAATTTTTTAGAATTTATTAGGTCCAATGAAAGTTACCGTTATGATCTTTCATAAAGAAATTGAAAATAATCTATGAAATTATCTTCTACAAAGAAGATAATTATGTCAAAATTTTTAGCTTTTATTAGGCCCGATAATAGTTACCATTATGATCTTTCATAAAGAAATTGTAAATAATCTATTAAATTATGTTTTTCAAAGAAGATAATTATGTCAAGTTTTTTATCATTTATTTGGCCGAATGATAGTTACCTTTATAATCTTTCATAAAGAAATTTTAAATAATATATTAAAATATGTATTTCAAAGAAGATAATTATGTCAAGTTTTTTTAGCATTTATTAGGCCCGATGATAGTTACCGTTATCATCTTTCATAAAGAAAAATTAAATAATCTATCAAATTATGTTTTACAAAGAAGATAATTATGTCAAGTTTTTTAACATTAATTATGCCCAATGATAGTTACCGTTATGATCTTTAATAAAGAAATTTCAAATAATATATTAAATTATCTTTTACAAAAAAGATAATGGCGTGAAAGTTTTTAGCATTTATTAGGCTCAATGATAGTTACCATTATAATATTTCATAAAGAAATTTAAAATAATATATTAAATTATATTTTACAAATAAGATAATTATGTCAAATTTTTTAGCATTTATTAGGCCAACTGATAGTTATCATTATGATCTTTAATAAAGAATGTTTAAGTAATCTATTAACTTGTCTTTTACATAAATTATAATTATGTCAAATGTTTTAGCTTTTATTAGGCCCAATGATAGTTACCGTTATGATCTTTTGTAATGAAATTTTAAAATAATCCCTTAAATTATCTTTTACAAACAAGATAATTATGTCAAATTTTTTAGCATTTATTATGCCCAATCATAGTTACCATCATGATCTTTAAAAAAGAAATTTCAAATAATTTATTAAATTATCTTTTATAAAGAAGATAATTATGTTAAATTTTTTAGTATTTATTAGACCTTACCGTTATGATCTTTAATAAGAAAAATTTTAAATAATCCATGAAATTATCTTTTACAAATTGTGTCAAATGTTTTACCATTATTAGGCCCAATAATGGTTACCATCATGATCTTTAATAAAGAAATTGGAAAATAATCTTTTAAATTATCTTTTACAAAGAAGATAATTATGTCAAATTTTTTCGTATTTGTTAGGCCCAATGATAGTTACCGTTGTGATCTTTAATAAATAAATTTTTTAATAATCTATTAAATTATCTTTTACAAAGAAGATAATTATGTCACATTTGTTAGCATTTACTAGGCCCAATGATAGTTCCTTTATGATCTTTAATAAATAAATCGTAAAAAATATATCGAATTATCTTTTAAAAAGCAGATAATTATGTCAAATTTTTTAGCATTTAGTAGCCAAATTATAGTTAGCGCTATGATTATTCATAAAGAAATTTTAAATAATTTATTAAATTATCTTTTACAAAGAAGATAATTATGTCAAATTTTGCAGAAATCATTAGCCCCCATGATAGTTACCGTTATAATATTTAATAAAGAACGTTTAAATAATCTAGTAAATTATCTTTTACAAAGAAAATAATTATGTCAAATTTTATAGCATTTATTAGGCCCAATCATAGTTACCATTATGATCTTTAATAAAGAAATTTTAAATATTGTATTAAATTATCTTTTCCAAAGAAGATAATAGTGTCAAATTTGTTCGCATTTATTAGGCCCAACGATAATTACTGTTATGATCTTTAATAAAGACATTTTAAATAATCTGTTAAATTATCTTTTACAAAGAAGATAATTATATCAAAATTTTTAACAATTATTAAACCTAATGATATTTACCGTTATGATGCATAATAAAGAAACATTAAATAATCTATTAAATTATTGTTTATAAAAAAGATAATTATTTTATGTTTTTTACCATTTATTTGGTCCAATAATAGTTACCGTTATGATCTTTGATAAACAAATTTAAAATAATATATTAAATTAACTTTCACACAAAAGATAATTATGTCGAATTTTTTAGCATTTATTAAGCCCAATGATAGTTACCGTTATGATCTTTAATAAAAAAATTTTTGAATAATCTATTAAATTATCTTTTACAAAAACATAATTATGTCAAATTTTTTATCATTTATCAGGCTCAATAATAGCTACCGTTATGATCTTTAATAAAGAAATTTAAAATAATCTCTTGAATTATCTTTTACAAACAAGATAATTATGTCAAATTTTTTAGCATTTATTAGACCAGTGATAGTTACTGTTATGATCTTTAATAAAAAAACTTTAAATAATCTATTAAATTATCTTTTACAAAAAATATAATTAAGTTAAATTTTTTAGGCCCAATGATAGTTACCGTTATGATCTTTAATAAATAATTTTTTGAATAATCTATTAAATTATCTTTTACAAAAAAGATAATTATGTCAAATTAATTTTAAATAATCTATTAAATTATCTTTTACAGAGAAGATAGTTATATCAAATTTTTTTAGCAATTATTATGTCCAATGATAGGTACCGTTATGATCTTTAATAAAAAAATTTTGAATGATCTATTAAATTATCTTTTACAAAGAATATAATTATTTCAAATTTTTTAGCATGTATTAAGTCCAATGATAGTTACCGTTATGATTTTTAATAAAGAAATTTTAAATAATCTATTAAATCATCTTTTATAATGAAGATAATTATGTCAAATGTTTTACCACTTGTTAATCTCAATAATAGTTACCGTTATGATATTTCATAAACAAATTTTAAATAATGTATTAAATTATCTTTTACAAAGAAGATAATTATGTCAAAATTTTTAGCATTTATTAGGCTCAATGACAGTTACCGTTATGATCTTTAATAAAGAAATTTTTGAATAATCTATTAAATTAGGTTTTACAAAGAAGGTAAGTATGTCAAATTTTTAGCATTTATTAGGCCAAATGATAGTTAGCGTTATTACCTTTAATAAAGAAACATTAAATAATCTATTAAATTATCTTTTACAAAGAAGATAATTATGTCAAAATTTTTAGTATTTATTAGGCTCAATGATAGCTACCGTTACAATTTTTAATAAAAAAATTTTAAATAATCTATTAAATTATCTTTTACGAAGAAGATAATTATGTCAAATTTGGTAGCATTTATTAGGCTCAATATAAAAATATGTAAAAAAAAGTAATTTTAGAAAATAAAAAAACATAAATGTGAAAAATTATGTTCCAAAATAATTTAAAATGTGTAAAAAAATAATAAAAATTTCAGATAATTTAAAAAGGTAGTATTTAAAAATAAAAAAATTATGTGAAAAATAATTTTAAAAATTTTAAATGAGTATAAAAAATTGATAATATTTGGACAATACAAATAATGCTTTTAAAATAATTAAGAAAATTTTGGTTGATGTAAAATGATAATGTTTTAAAAAAAAAAAATTTCAATTTGAAAAAATATTGTTGAAAAAATTTAAATGAGCAGAAAATAATATAAAAAAGATTATGAAGAATAAGGAAAAACAATATTTTTTTTTAAAAAATAAAAAAAATCAATGTAAAGAATAATATGAATGATAAATTTAAATGTGTAAGAAAATATGTAAATGTTGTTATTTTAAAAAACATAAAGTAAATTAGAAAAATTATATTGCAAAATAGCTGTAAATGTATAGGAAAATAATTAAAAAAAGTAATGTTTTAAAACGGTAAAAAGTTTGATATGAAAAAATAATGTTGAAAAGGAAGTTTAAATGGGTAGAAAAATAATTTTAAAAAGTTTATATAATACAAAATAAATAATGTTAAAAAAAATTTGATGTGAAGAATAATGTTAAATAATAAATTTAATTGTGTAGAAAAATATAAAAAAAATTATTTTTAAAAATAAAAAGTTAGATATGAAAAATCTGTCACAAAATAACTTTAAGTGTATAAAATAATAATTAAAAAATAAATATTGCGAAAAAGATAATGTTTTAAAAATAGAAATTTTTTGTGCAAAAATAAGGTTAATTTTTTTTTAACATGACTAAAAAGGTTTATAAAATACAAATATTTTAAATAAAATGAGTAAAAAGGTAATGCTTTATCCGGCTATTGTTATATTAAAAGATTCGCCTAAAACAGTTATATTAAAATTATATTATTAAATTAAATATATTATTAAACAATGTAATAACTATACATTAAATAGAGTTAACCTTTAACTTAATAAACAAATTTGAAAATAAGATGTCAACTTAACTTTCTTTTTACGGTTAAACGTCAATTTAATATATTTCTATTATTTACATTTAGATTACAAATATGTCTATTAAAACTATTGTAAATAAGTATTTTAAATGAATTATTATATATAAATTAATTTAAATTTCAGGAAAATATTATTATAGTTCTCTAAAATAAAAAATGTACATTTTTGTTTCCTCAAAATAAAGTATATGGTTAACACTCCATAATCTTAAAGTATTATATTGTAATTAGACATAGAGATTATATATTATATATAATTATTAAATTGTGTAGTAATTAGTTTTTATTTAATAATATATTTTAAATATAGATAGTCTAATGAAATATCACATTTATTAAAATATATCAAGATTTTAAAACAAAACAATTATGTTTGTTATTAACATAAACAAAAGAAATCTATCTTATTCTATAAAATAATTAAGAATTAATTAACTTTGTCACATTTTATGTTAGTTTGGGATTTAGTCACATTCAGGTTCTTTCCCATAAAACTCGACATTATTCTGCAGGTATTGAACTCGAGTTTTTTACCATTCAGCGTGTATTGACGACTAAGTTATATCTATTAGATATTAAGTGTTTGTTTTTTCAACAGTTTTATAAAACCGTTTTCAGTATTTTAGTATTTAAAAACTAAATACTCTTTTTGGTAGCATTATCTAAAAACAGTTTTCAAAAATAGTTTTGGTTCTTTAGTTTTTAAAAACTAAAAAACAGAAGCAGTTGGAAGTAGTTTTGTTTTTTAGTTCCTAATTTTTGTTTTGAAAACTCAAAATACAATCAAAATATGTTGTTCTTTGCTTTTCATTAATGAATATAAACGAGTTTTCCCATTTTTACATCTTCAGAACAGTTTTCAAATAACATTTATCTTGAAAACAATTTTCAAATATCTTTTCTTCCCGAAAACAGTTTTTAAAAACTAATCTTGAAAACTCTTTTCAAAAACTAAAAAACAAAACAATAGCAATCAAGCCTAACAATGTTGCTAATGCTCCCCTAAATACAGGTGAAAAAGCAACCAAGATTATGACCCAAAATTTAAGCAGCAGTCTACTTTCTTCATGAACTACTTCGAAATTGAAATAACTATTAACATTCCAACTTACAGAATGACCTTAATAACAATAATAATAAAACGATACGGAGATGTATACAAAGGATAATTCCATTGAAGATATGGAAGAAAAGTGAAGAGAAAACCCATAATCATAATTTCTTTGAAACATAAGGCTTAACGAATAAGTTAAGTAGGTGAATGAAACTTAAAACCTTTCTAAATGGCCTCATAATTAACACCGTTTAATTTATTTTAAGAGACAAACTTAAAATCTTTCCAAACATCCCATAATTAACATGATATCACTTATTTTAAGAGATAAGTTGTACCATTGTTGCAACTTACAGAATGATCTTAATAATAATAATAAAACCCGGAAGAGATGTATACCAAAACAAAACGTATGGCAACATAAAAAAATTACAAGAGATGTCTTTGAAATAACCAAACACAACTAGTATGAAATAGCAAAAAATTATAGTAGCATAAAAAGATGGCAAAATATGTCTCTAAAATAACAAAACACAATTGATATGAAATAACAAAAAATTATGGTAGCATAAAAAATGTTCTCATAAAATAAGTGATTGACCATTCTATGGGATATCATGTTAATTATGGGATGTTTGGAAAGATTTTTAAGTTTGTCTCTTAAGGTATTGAACTCAAGTTTTTTACCATTCATCGTGTATTGTTGATTAAGTTATACCTATTAGATGTTTACATGCTAGTTAAACAATCCATAACAATAAAAATGATTTTTATTTGTTGTAGAACATTTTGTTAACAATGTTGCTAATGCTCCCCTATTACAATCTAAAAAGAACCCAACTCAATCATTTTGGCTTGGATTGGGTCATCCGGTCATCCAACCCAATAAACACCCCTAGGTGTCACATTTTAGAGATGTCAGCCTAGGATTAAAATGAAATAATTAGTAATTAATTAACTTTGTCACATTTTAAAGATGTCAGCTTGATATTTAGTCACATTCATGTTTCTTTCCATAAACTCAACATGTGTATTCTTAAGGTATTGTACTCAAGTTTTTTACCATTCAGCGTGTATTGTTGATTAAGTTATACCTATTAGATGTTTACATGCTAGTTAAACAATCCATAACAATAAAAATTATTTTTATTTGTTGTAGAACATTTTGTTAACAATGCTGCTAATGCTCCCCTAAATACAGGTGAAAAAGCAAGCAAGATTATGACTCAAAATTTAAGCAGCAACTTCCTCTCTCTATGAACTACTTCGAAATTGAAATAACTATTAGCATTCCAACTTACAGAATGAGCTTAATAACAATAATAATAAAACAAGATAGAATTGTATACAAAAGACAATTCCATTGAAGATATGGAAGAAAAGTGGAGAAAACCTATAATCATAATTTCTTTGAAACATAAGGCTCAACAAATAAGGTAAATAGGAGAATGAAACTTAAAACCTTTCTAAATGGCTTCATAATTAACACCATTTAATTTATTTTAAGAGACAAATTTAAAATCTTTTCAAACAGCCCATAATTAACACGATTTCACTTATTTTAAGATATAAGTTGTATCGCAACTTACAGAATGGTCTTAATAACAATAATAAAACCAGGCAGAGATGTATAGCAAAACAAAACGTATGGCAGCATAAAAAAAATTACAAGTGATGTCTTTGAAATAACAAAACACAATTAGTATGAAATAGCAAAAAAATTATAGTAGCATAAAAGATAGCAACATATCTCTCTAAAATAAAAAAATACAATTGATATGAAATAATAAAAAATTATGGCAGCTTAAAAAATGCCAAGAGATGTCTCTAAAAACCATAAGCAACCCAGTGTTGTGGACTTGTATCTCTATATATTCTAACTTAGATTTTCAATCATTAATTGTATAAATTATGATAGATCTTTTCCCCATTTTTTTTCTCATTTGTTTTGTTTATTGAGTTTATTTTGGAATGAGTTTGCATTTTATAGGTAGAACTTTCTAGCAGTTTTCCAGATGTTGTGGGTAAGAAAATGGGTGGCAAATACTGAATTAGGTCATTGGAATTTAAGATTCTCGATTGTTGAATTGAAGGTGGTGCTACAAAAGTCATATGTGCTCATTGAATGTTAAACTATGACAAGTTACGAAAATTGGAAAAGAAATAAATCAATCATGAAAATACTAATAGAAATCAGTTATAAGAACAAGAGCATGTTTTTATTTAATAACATATTTTTAATATAGATAATCTAATGAAATATCACATTTATTAAAAACATCAAGATTTAAAACGTAATAATTATGTTTGTTATTAACCTAAAAAAAGAAATTTATCTTATTTTGCAGGTTTCAATAGGGGTGTTCACGATAACAATATTTAATAACAAAGTGTGTAAGATATAGTGTGTTGTTAGCATTTCTGATTAATTATTTTTTATAAAAGATTGATTTTATTAATTATTGCTTCTAAAATACCTAGTTAATTTCAATTCATATAATTAAATACCACTATTTTAACTTTATCTGTATTTCTACTATTTAAAATTTTAAAATATTAATTTAAATAACAAATTTAATACTATTATTCTAAATTTACTAATTTTTTAATATTAGTTTACACTGTTTTATAATTAAGGACGAACGTAGTATATAATAATAAATATGGTAATTAAAATTATAAATAAAAAATTCCTTTTTTTTTAAAACAGAATTTTTTTAATAAAATCTTAAGAAAATAATAAGGATTAAAAAGGTTTTTTTTATTATATAGTTAATTTTAGCAAGTAAATATATTTTTCTTTTATCTAAAATATGAAATGGACAATTTATCTCCTGAGTTTTTGTATATGTTGTTGGTTGTTAAATTTTAGAATGTTCTAATATCACCTTTTAGGTGTTTTAGTGTTATTTAATATATATTTTTCTTTGCATAAAAAGATTATCTAAATTACTTGAAGAGCCCAAAGTGTATATTTCATGGACAAAAACTATATGAATTTATTTTGAGAGAATAAAAATGTACATTTTATATTTTAGAGGAACTATAATAATAATTTCCTAAAATTTAAATTAATTTATATACAATAATTCACTCAAAATACTTGCTTAAAATAATTTTACTAGACATATTTGTAACCTAAATGTAAATAAGAGAAATATATTCAATTGAATTTTAACCGTGAAAAGAAAGTTAAGTTGACATCTTATTTTCAAATATGTTTATTCAGTTAAAGCTTAACTCTATTATTTAATGTATAGTTATTAAAAGAAAGTTAAGGTTAATGTTTACAGTAGCATATATTAGTTGTTGGAGCATGAATGTACCTCTGTTCTCATAGAATTTGTATAGTATGACGTTCACATTCTGTTTAGTGGTTCTTTCATGTTCACCGTGTGCATTAATAATAATTTTGTATCACATATTTGTTGTGATTTCCTTTTGTGTTTAGCTAACATTTTTGTTTTTTTTTTTAAATTAGGATATTAAAATTGAGTAAATTACTTTTTCTAAGATATTTAAGTTACATTTTTCTTCCATTCTTTTTTCTTAAAAGGGACTCTTCTCTAGTTGGCAAGAAGGGCGTCTTCTAGCATGTCAAGTTTAGCATATGTTTACCTTATACCAATTGAAAAGTCGTACCATAGGTAAAAGGAAAAGATATAATTACCATTATTCAATTTTAAAAGTATCATCTTGAGAACATGCTCTTGTTATTATAACTTATTTCTATTAGTATTTTCATGATTGATTTATTTCTTTTCCAATTTTCGTAACTTGTCATAGTTTAACATTCAACCAGCACATATGACTTTCGTAGCACCACCTTCAATTCAACAATCGAAAGTCTTAAATTGCAATGACCCAATTTAGTATTCGCCATACATTTTCTTACCCACAACATCTGTAATACTGCTAGAAAGTTCTAACCATAAAATGCAAACTCATTCCAAAATAAACTCAACAAAAAAAAAACAAATGAGGAAAAAAATGGGGAAAAGATCTATCATAATTTATACAATTAATACATCGAAAATCTAAATTAGAATATATAGAGATACAAGTCCATAACATTGGGTTGCTTATGGTTTTTATAAACATCTCTTGACATTTTTTATGCTACCATAACTTTTTGTTATTTCATATTGATTGTGTTTTGTTATTTTAAAGACATATTTTGCCATCTTTTTATGCTACTATAAATTTTTGCTATTTCATACTAGTTGTGTTTGGTTATTTCAAAGACATCTCTTGTAATTTTTTTATGTTGCCATATGATATGTAATTTCGAGTCATAATCTTGCTTGCTTTTACACCTGTATTTAGTGGAGCATTAGCAGCATTGTTAACAAAATGTTCTACAACAAATAAAAATCACACACGTTGAATTTATGGAAAAGAACATGAATGTGACTAAATCTCAAGATGACATCTTTAAAATGTGACAAAGTTAATTAATTACTAATTATTTTGTTTTAATCCTAGGCTGACATCTCTAAAATGTGACACCTAGGGGAGCTTATTGGGTTGGATGACCGGATGACCCAATCCAAGCCAAAGCGATTGAGTTGGGTTCTTTTTAGATTGGGTGAAACTCAACCCAACCTGATCAAATCCAATCCTTATGGGTTGGATGACATATTGAGTGAGTTAAACTGAGACTCAACCTAACCCAACCCAATAATAATATTATATTTATTATTTATTATTTTAAATCAAAAAAATATCTTTGATAGTTTACTTTATAACTCCTAAGCTGAGATTGTTATGCCCTAAGGCAAGCACTCTGCACCAGAAGGACACACCCCCATTCCAACTGGTTAATGTTCATTGGTAATTAAAAAACCAATAATGAACTCTCAGTCAATAGTTTTAACTCTTCTGAGAATTGCTTCTTCACACTATTAGAGCCAATAATTTAATGTTTATTTTTATGTTCAACAATGATATATTATATTCTTTCAAAAAAATATCCTAAAAATATATAAAAAAGCTCTTTTAAACATTAAATTTATTCTTTAAAAAATATCTTTTAAAATGGTAACTAAATTAACCCAACTCAATCCAACCTCTTCAATGGCAGGTTGGGTTTAATGAGAAAAAAAATAAAAACCCAACCTAACCCAATAAGTTGTGATTGAGTTAGGTCTTGGGTTTGTCTAAACCCGACCCACCCAACCCGTGAACACCCCTAGTCAAGCCTGCAGAATAAGATAAATTTCTTTTTTTTAGATTAATAATAAACATAATTATTTTGTTTTAAAATATTGATACGTGTTTAATAAATGTGATATTTCATTAGACTAACTATATTAAAAATATATTATTAAATAAAAACTAATTACTACACAATTAAATAATTACATATAATATATAATATATAATCTTTGTATCTAATTATAATATAATATTTTAATATTATGAAATGTTAACGATATGCTCATTCTAAACTAACACAATAACAACTCGTATTTATATTTCCAAAAACAAACAATAAATTTTAACCACTTACGAAGAGTGTGTAAGAAAAAGTGTGTTGTTAGCATTTCTTATTAGGTATTTTTAGAAAAGATTGATTTTCATTCATTATTGCATCTAAAATACCTAGTTAATTTTAATTCATATAATTAAATACCACTATTTTAAATTTATCTATATTTCTATTATTTAAAATTTAAAAATATTAATTTACATAAAAAATTTAATATTATTATTCTAAATTTACTAATTTTTTAATATTAGTTTAGACTGTTTTATAATTAGGGACGAACGTAGTATATAATAATAAATATGGTAATTAAAATTATACAATAAAAAAATCCTTTTTCTAAAACATAAAAAAAATTTAATAAAATGTTAAGAAAATAATAAGGATTAAAAAGGATTTTTTAATTATATAGTTAATTTTAGCAAGCAAATATATTTTTCTTTTATCTAAAATATGAAATGGACAATTTATCTCCTGATATTTTGTATGTTTTGTTGGTCATTTAATTTTAAAATGTTCTAATATCACCTTTTAGGTGTTTTATTGTTATTTAATATATTTTTTTCTTTGCATAAAAAGATTATCTAAATTACTTGAAGAGCAAAAAGTGTATATTTCATGGACAAAAACTGTATGAATTTATTTTGAGAGAACAAAAAGGTACATTTTATATTTTAGAGGAACTATAACAATATTTTCCTGAAATTTAAATTCATTGATATATAATAATTCACTTAAAATACTTGCTTAAAATAGTTTTAGTAGACATTTGTAACCTAAACCTAAATACGAGAAATATATTCAATTGAACTTTAACCATGAAAAGAAAGTTAAGTTGACATCTTATTTTCAAATATGTTTATTAAGTTAAAGCTTAACTCTATTATTTAATTTATAGTTATTAAAAGAAAGTTAAAGTTAATGTTTACAGCAACATATATTAGTCGTTGGAGCATGAGTGTACCTCTGTTCTTGTAGAATTTGTATAGTATGAAGTTCACGTTCTTCTTAGTGGTTATTTCATGTTCACTATGTGCATTAATAATAATTTTTATATCACATATTTATTGTGATTGCCTTTTGCGTTTAGCTAACATTTTTTTAAAATTAGGATATTAAAATTAAGTAAATTACTTTTTCTAAGATATTTAAATTACTGTTTTCTTCCATTCTTTTTTTCTTAAAAAGGATTCTTCTCCAGTTAGCAAGAAGGACGTCTTCTAGCGTGGTCAATTTTAATATATGTTCACCTTGTACCAATTGAAAAGTGGTACCATACATAAAAGGAAATGATATAATTACCGTCATTCAATTTTAAAAGTATCATCTCAAGAACATGCTCTTATTCTTGTCATTGGGTTTCTATTAACATTCAACAAGCACATATGAATTTCATATCACCACCTTCAATTCAACAATTGACCCACATCGTTCGTGATACTGATATAAAGTTCTACTCGTAAAATGCAAACTCATTCCAAAATAAACTCCACAAACAAAACAAACGAGGAAAAAATGAAGAAAAGATCTATCGTAATTTATACAATTAATAGATCCAAAATCTAAATCAAAATATATAGAGATACAAGTCCATAAAATTGGGTTGCTTCTCATTTCAGAGCCATCTCTTGGTATTTTTTATGTTGCCATAATTTTTTTTTTATTTCATATCGATTGTGTTTTATTATTTTAGAGACATATGTTTCCATTTTATGTTGCTATAAATTTTGGCTATTCATATTAGTTATGTTTTGTTATTTCAAAGACATCTCTTGTAATTTCTTTTCCTTCCATACGTTTTGTTTTGCTATGCATCTCTGTCTCGTTTTATTATTATTATTAAGGTCATTCTGTAAGCTGCAACAATACAACTTATATCTTAAAATAAATGGAATCGTGTTAATTATGGGTTTATTGGAAATTTTTAAGTTTGTATCTTAAAATAAGTTAAATGGTGTTAATTATGAAGCCATTTAGTTTGTTTTAAGTTTCATTCTCCTATTTTGCCTTATTTGTTAAGCCTTATGTTTCAAAGAAATTATGATTATGGGTTCTCTCTTTACTTTACTTTCATATCTTCAATGGAATTGTCCTTTGTATACATCTCCATATCATTTTACTATTATTGTTATTAAGGTCATTCTGTAAGTTGGAATGCTAATAATTATTTCAATTTCGAAGTAGTTCATGAAGAGAGGAAGTTGTTGCTTAAATTTTGAGTCATAATGTTGCTTGCTTTTTCACTTGTATTTAGAGGAGTATTAGCAACATTGTTAGGGCTTGATTGGTTTCATTTTGTTTTTTAGTTTTTGAAAAGAGTTTTCAAGAATAGTTTTCAAAAACTGTTTTCGGGATGAAAAGAAAAGAAAAACTTGTTTGGTAAATGTTATTTGAAAACTATTTTGAAGATGTAGAAATGGAAAAACTTGTTTATATTTATTAAAATCTCATTAATGAAAATAAAATAACAACATATTGTGATTGTATTTGAAGTTTTCAAAACAAAAATACAAAACTGAAAAAGCAAAATTACTTTTGAATGTTCATGTTTTTTAGTCTTTAGAAACTAAAAAACCATAACTATTTTCTAAAACTGTTTTAAGAAAATACTACCCGAACGAGTTTTTTAGTTTTTAAATACTAAAAACAGATTTATAAAATTATTGTCAAACAAGCACTTAATGTCTAATAGTTATAACTTAGTCGATAATACATGCTGAATGGTAAAAAACTCAAGTTCAATACCTGTAGATTAACATTGAGTTTTATCGAAAAGAACCTGAATGTGACTAAATCTCAAGCTAACATCTCTAAAATGTGACAAAGTTAATTAATTCCTAATTATTTCATTCTAATCTATAGTTGACATCTCTAAAATGTGACACCAACAGAATAAGATAGATTTCTTTTGTTTAGGTTAATAACAAACCTAATTATTTTTTTAAAAAATCTTGATATATGTTTACTAAATGTGATATTTCAATAGACTATCTATATTTAAAATATATTGTTAAATAAAAACTAATTATTACACAACTTAATAATTATATATAATATATTATCTCTATGTCTAATTACAATATAATATTTTAAGATTACGGAGTGTTAACCATATACTCATTCTAAACTAACATGATAACAACTAATATTTATATATCCAAAAACAAACAATGCACTCATTCTAAAACTATTTCAATTGAAATTTATTAAAAATTAAAAAATTAATAGTCATTAATGATAAATTTTAATCACTTACGAAGTGTTTGTAAGAAAAAATGCATTGTTAGCATTTCTTATTAATTATTTTTTTATAAAAGATTGGTTTTCATTAATTATTGCTTCTAAAATAGCTAGTTAATTTTAATTCACATGATTAAATACCACTCTTTTAAATTTATCTATATTTATATTATTTAAAATTTAAAAATATTAACTTACATAACAAATTTAATATTATTATTCAAAATTTACTAATTTTTTAATATTAGTTTACACTGTTTAATAATTGAGACGAATGTAGTATATAATAATAAATATGGTAATTAAAACTATACAATAAAAAATTATTTTTCTAAAAATAAAAAAATTTAATAAACTTTTAAGAAAATAATAAGGATTAAAAATAATTTTTTAATTATATAGTTAATTTTAGCAAATAAATATATTTTTCTTTCATCTAAAATATGAAATGGTCAATTTTTCTCCTAAGTTTTTCATCTAAAAATGTATAAATTTATTTGAGGGAACAAAAAATCTACATTTTATATTTTAGAGGAACTATAATAATATTTTTCTCAAATTTAAATTAATTTATATACAATAACTCACTTAAAATACTTATTTAAAATATTTTAAATAAACATATTTGTAACCTAAATGTAAATAAGAGAAATATACTAAAGTGACCTTTACCCATGAAAAGAAAGTTAAGTTGACATCTTATTTTTAAATATGTTTATTAAGTTAAAGCTTAACTCTATTATTTAATATATAATTATTATTTAATAATTATATTTAATTTAATAATATAATTTTAATATAACTTTTTTAGGCTAATCTTTTAATATAGCAAGCTGGATGAAACATTACCTTTTTACTCATTTTATTTAAAATATTTGAATTTTATAAACCTTTTTACTCATGTTAAAAAAAATTTTAACATTATTTTTACACAAAAAATTTTCTATTTTTAAAACATTAGCTTTTTCGAATTATTTATTTTTTAATTATTATTTTATACACTTAAATTTTTTTGGACAGATTTTTCATATCTAACTTTTTATTTTTTAAAAATATTTTTTTAATATTTTTCTACACAATTAAATTTATTATTTAACGTTTTTCTGCGCATCAAATTTTTTATTTTTTTAACTTTACTTATTTTTTATTATATAAACCTTTTAAAATTATTTTTTACTCATTTAAACTTCCTTTTCATCATTATTTTTTCATATTCAACATTTTACCTTTTCAAAACATTACGATTTTTAATTATTTTCCTATACATCTACAGTTATTTTGCAATATAATTTTTACAATTTAATTTTATATTTTTTAAAATAACAATATTTACATATTTTCTTACACATTCAATTTTTTTAGTCATATTATTCTTTACATTGATTTTTTTTTAAACAAATGTTGTTTTTCCTTATTCTTCATATTGACCTTTTTTATATTATTTTATACTCATTTAATTTTTTTCAACATTATTTTTTAAAATTGAACTTTTTTTTATTTTTTAGAACATTATCATTTTACATTATCCAAAATTTTCTTAATTGTTTTAAAAACATTATTTGTATTATCCAAATATTATCATTTTTTATACTCATTTAAAATTTTTAACATTATTTTTCACATAATTTTTTTATTTTTAAATACTACCTTTTTAAATTATCTGAAATTTTTATTATTTTTTTACACATTTTAAATTATTTTGGAACATAATCTTTTCATATTTACGTTTTTTTATTTTCTAAAATTACTTTTTTTACATATTGGTTTATATTTACTCTCCAACATTTTTCTTCACATTGAATTTTATTTATTTTTTTACACTATATAAACCTTTACATTTTTTTAAAACATAGAAACTAAACGTTAGAAAATTTATCAATAAATTTTTAAAAAGTAAAATTAAAAAAGAAAATGCGGACATATAAATTGACAGAGCACTCTTCTTATCATTCAAAAGAGAGAAACAAATTAAAGAAAGAAGAGCTTTGTGCGTTGAGTCCTACTCCGAGTGAGTGCCACCGCAATAACTCATCGTCGTCGCGCTGGAACGACTCAAAATTGAAGAGCTTTCTATGTGCCACCCCGTCTTCACGGTAGCTCCCACGCCGGAGCAAATCTCTGTCTGTGCGAACCACGTCAAGTGCCGTCAAACAACACAACTCCACTGTTCGATTCTTTGTTAGTACTGGACTCAGGTAGGAGATGAAGAAACTTCTATGTAAGAATCTTTTTCTTTTTTCTTTTCTCTTTCTTCATTGTTTGTTCTTTCTTTCTCAATTGACATGCATTGATACAGCGCCATGTTAGGATCTTTTTCTATGCATTTTCAAGTGGTGGCAAAGGACAGAAGGAAAGGGTATAGTTACTGCCGTCAACAACGCTTTCAATTTTAATCGAACCGGCTGTTGCGTTGTTATACACAGTAAGTTTAGCTTTCTTTTATCCTTTTTAAATGCCAAAATTTGAGATTATAATTTTAAACACGGTTTTCGAATTCTCTGTTTGGCTCAAGAATCACTTTGTCTTACTCTCTGAATTATTGATATGTTGTTTTAGTATATCAATTATCAGTTTTCTTTGATAGCACTCTTTGACACGAGTAATAGAACTACTGCCAAAATAAGTTTAAAAGTTTTTTGTTATGACTTTTTCTGTTTGACTTCATCAAATCATAATGTTACAGTTTTAAAAAAAAATTGTCTTAATATTTCATTCTGTTCATTACTGTGAAAAACATGTTCCATGTTGTGATAATGTGGTATCCTTGCCGAGAGACATCTCTATTCAATTTCCAGGTGATCCTATATTAGAGTTTAAAAAAATCAGTTTGTTACTGTGTTAAGATACTGTTAAAAAAGGAGGCTAAGAATCAATGGATACAAAAAAATTAGAAAAAAGGAGGCTAAGAATCATTGGATATCAAAAGATCAGAGAAAGATTTTCTACTCCCCCTCAAGGAACTTGTATCATGGGATTCGTGACAAAATAATCATCTCCATCTTTCATTCTTAGATTAGAAAAAGGAACTTCAATTGTCTGATTTATACTGTAAGAACTTCAATTGTATTATGTGATGTTTCCTGCTTTCACGTTTGTATATTGTATGTATAAAATAATAATATGTATATTTTACTGAGATTTGCCATTTCTGAGTGACGTGAGATATAGATAGATCACTTCATTAGGAAAGAGATGAATGAGCTAATCATAATGAAAGGAACTCTAAATCAAATACAGTGTTGATGCTATCAATGAAATGCTCAAAAAGCTTAGGCATTATCAACGGGAAATGCAACGTTGCCTAATTGTGATTTTTGCAAGCTAAGCTATAATCAATTTATTATTATAACTAGATTAAGATGCCACATCCCTCTCTGTCCCTCTGCATCTACGCCTACCATTGCAGCCATTGAATGCATCTCATATCTTAATATCAACATCCTTTAGTTTCTTCATCTACTTCTCCCTGTGTATTTTCATCTACTTCTTTCCATACTCAAGAACTCCATTCTATGCAATTTCCTATTTTATGGCTTAACATTTTGATTTTCATCTTATTTTGGAGGATGATTACATTTGACAACACAATCAAAACAAAAAAAAAAGAGCTTTAATATTTTGTACCATCCTACCCTAATACATAAATTAAATACTCTTAGTCCTTAAGTTTCTATAAAATCAACTATTTTCAAAGCATATCTTATTAATTAAAAAAGTAAAAACTATAAGGGGTCATCTTCAGGAGATTTTCTCTCCAGCAAAAATTTTAACCACCTGTTTTATTCTCTCTTTCTTTATAACAATGTAATAATTAGTTAACAAGATTTTACATAACGTTAGCCAAAAACAAAATTATTAGATAGTTCTATACAGCTGTATCCAATATCCATAGTCTCAAGTCAATATCTATATCTATATGACATGCTAGATATGTTTCAAGCGGCTAATACCATCTCTAGTAATAAATATGTCAATGCAGCAGTCTTGTGTAGTAAAATTACCGGCTATAATTATCAATGCAGCATAAACTTCAGTGAAAAGTTTAATCATCCTAATTTGTAAAATAGTACAATTTTTGCTGGGAGAAATATATCCCGAAAATGACAGCTTACTTGTATAACGAAATATTCTTTTCAAAGGCCATGCACTTACATGATATGATTTATGAGATCACCTATTGTACGATTGCTACTTACTTATAATTATATAACAAAGCCATTATGTTGTAGCATTCCTTCTATTTATAGATTCTTGTTTGTGTACAGCTGCGATGTTAGAATCTCTTTCTATGCATTCTCTTGACTGATGTTGATTTGATTGTTAATAATAAATTCTTGGTCATCATTCTTTATTTAGTAAAGAATGAAATAGAGAGATTGCCAATGTGTTTTGCTAATAATTCTGTGGGATGTTGATTTTGAAGATGAATAAAGTATCTTTGCCATTTGCAAATCACTTAGTAGGAAAGTTTTATGCATTCCATGTCTCTACTCTTAGTTTATGACGGTGCATTCTTGGTTATCTCTAGTTTTCACCTTCTTTAATGGATGAACGATGTGATTTAAGAAAGTTGCAATACATTCTTGAGTTTATGTGTGCTAAATGTTATTTATGATTCATAGTACATCTAGATTATCACTATTGTGAATTTTTAAGGTATGATGTTTGGAGATGGTTATATAAAATCCAGGTATAATATACGGAGCTTATCAAGGAATAAACCACATAGTGAAAACTTATATTAGGTCCCTTTTTTTTGTCCTTTTTATTTTTATTTAAAATACCACTTATAACAAATTATAAATTTCGATGGTTGATGCGACGAGTGAGTCAGGCTTATGAACTTGACGAGTGTAAAAAGAAAACTAGTGTGACATCTACTAGAGTTTGTGAAATACAAACATAGCCTTAGTATTGCACTTTTTCCTACTAGAAAGCACACGATGAATTTTCATGGCAAGCAGTGCTTTCATCCAATACATCTCAAATTTTCTAAAACTCATCCATTATTGCAGACTCTTAGACACCACCAGAGACCCCTTGCACCCCAATATCCATGCAGGTGCTATTTCCAAGTGGCAACGGACAAAAGGAAAGGATACAGTTACCGTGATTCAATTTTAAATGAACCAGGTGTTTTGTTGTTATACCCGGTAAGTTTAACTTCCTTTGATATTTTTTAAATGCCAAAATTTTAGATTATAATTTTTTAACATGGTTTTCTTTTATTTGGATCAAGAGTCTCTTTTGTCTTAATCTTTGAATTATATGTTGTTTAGTTGACAAGTAGTATATCTGTCCTTTTGGGCTATTGGTAGTATTATTTCAATAACTTAACCATAACCAATAAATAATCATATCTGGAAATAGTTATATAATTTATTATAAGCAGTCACCATTACAAATAATCGGTTATATAAACAGTTATACATTTATAACTAGTTACATAATGGAATATATAAATAACTGGTTATTTAACTAGTTATTTTATCAATAACCAATTAAATAATCAATTTTGTAAAATAAGATTATTCTTAAAATTGTGTTTTCTACTTAATATGTTTCTCACATGGATGTGTTGTAACACCCTAGTTTCTATAATTTATTATTTGTATGTTTTACATGTATTAAATATTTTATAAGATTATTAGTGACAAATCTAATGTGGTTTTATTCAAAATAAATAAATAAAATATATATTTCAAGTTTAGAAATAGAAATTACTTCATACATTTTAACTATTTTTTAACAATATTGTATAGGAACTGTTATAACAACAACAATAATAAAGTAAAAAGAAAATAAAATATGCAAAATTCTACAAATTAAGTCTTATATTTAGACACCTAATTAGTCATGTGATGAAATTAACTAGATATTTTTATATATGTCCTGAATTCTCTGATTGTGTTTTAATTAATAAAATAAAATAAATAAATAAGCTTATTAAATTAAAAAGAGTCAGCGAGAGTTTTTTTATATATATGTGTATAAAAAAATGAAATGAAACTAAATTTTTTCAAAAGCTGACCAAGAAGGTGAAGCCCATAGTGATGTCCTCCCATACTTGGTGTGGTATCGGTAAGGGTTGTAGAAACCATGCTTTCTTCTTTGGAACATATTTGTTTTGCTGACAAATGGTGCAATATGTTTTTTTTTTGTATCTGCATAGAGACCCATCCAAGTGAAAAGAGACGATGAGTCGAGGTTGCTGAGAAAGTGAGTGCCCTGCTCAGGGAGAAGCATGATATTCAAACACCAATTGGGAGCAGAGGTTTTATCACTAAGGTATATAAATTCTTTCCTTTAACTAAAGCAATCATCTAAAACTGAATATTCATGTTGTTCTGCTAATGTCTTAAAAAGTTGAATGTCTTCCTGATCTGTGTGATAATATTCTCTTAGGGATTACATGGTCGAGATTGTTGAGAAAGTGAAAGACAAGAAGAGCGAATCATCTGGATGACTCAGTTTACCAGGTTTGTAGAGGATTTTAAAATTATACCCTTGCAGTTTTAGTGTCCATTTCACTTGTTATGGTGTCTGAATTGTTTAAAAGTAACTTTTTGAGACTCTTCTGATCTTTGAAAATGGTAAATTCTCTACCAACCAAGTATTGACACCAATTTTTGACAACCTTTGTGATTGCAAATAGTTCTCGAACATAGGTAGAGGAAGTCCTCATGCTTCTACAGATTTTTTTGCTAAACAAAGGATAGTTGTCTTGAAGAAAAATTGCCCCTACTGCAAGTTGAGAGACATCACTTTCAATGGAAAATGGCCTTGAGAAGTTTGGAAGTTGAAGCACTAGAGTAGTGACAAGTTTTTCTTTTAACATTGTAAAAGGATTTTTTTGTTGTATCTGACCATTGTAAAGTAGTATCACTAGTGAAGTCGATGAGGGGAGCAGCGAGAGAGGCGTAGGACTTAATAAATTTTCTGTAGAAGCCGGTGAGTCCGAGAAACCCTTTTAAATGCGTGAGAGAACGTGGTCTAGGCCATGCAACCATTGCTTGGATTTTTTATTGGTCAGGGGCCACTTGGCCATCAGAAATTATGTGCCCTAAGTATTGAATTGAATCAACTCTGAAACACACTTAGATAACTTAGCATAAAATTTATTTTGAACAAGAATTTCTAAAATTAATCTAAGATGTTTTAAATGAGAAATTAGGGAAGGACTATAAATTAGTATATCATAAAAAAAACTAAGACAATCTGGCATAGATAGGATCTTAGGATATCATTTATTGCAACCTGAAAAGTAGAAGGTTCCTTCATCAAACTGAAAGGCATCACTAGGAATTTGTAGTGTCCATTGAAAGTGCGAAATGTTGTTTTATGAGTGCTTGCATCCACCACTCTAATTTGATGATAGTTACTGTATAAATCAACTTTAGAAATGATCATAGTCGACCTTAATTCATCAAGCAATTCGTCCACTGTAGGGATAGGAAAACGATCATTTATAGTGATTGTCTTAAGTGCCCTATTGTCCACACAAAAGCACCAAGAACCATCTCTTTGCTTCCCCAATACCTTGTTGTATCATTTCTTGGATAATAATGATCATAACATTTTTTTGGGAATAAGGGTAACGGTAGAGTTTGAAATTGATTTGGTAGTGTTAGGTTTTAGGGAAATATGGTGGTCATGGTCATGATGTTGGGGAAGGCCTTTGGGAATTTGGAAGGGGTTTGGAAATTCATCAACAACTTGTTGAATGGAATGGAAATTCATCTACTAGTAGTCCTAGCCTACTAGTAGTCATAGTCTACTAGTAGTCCTAGATTGCTAGTAGTCCTAGCCTACCAATAGTGCTAGTCTACCAATAATGATAGTCTACCAATAATGCTAGTCTACTAGTACTACTAGTCTACTAGTAGTCCTAATCTAATAGTAGCACTAGTTTACTAGTAATGCTAGTCTGCTGGTACTGTTAGTCTACTAGTAGTTCTAGTCTACGAGTAATGTTAGTCTACTAGTAGTGTTAGCTTACTAGTATTGCTAGTCTTCAAGTAGTCCTAGTCTACTAGTAGTGTTACTATTAGTAGTTTTAGTCTACTAGTAATGCTCATACTAATAGTGCTAGTCTACTATCAGTGCTAGTCTACTGCTAGTGCTACTCTACTAGTCATAGTTTACTCATCATGGTAGTCTACTAGTAGTGTGATTCTACTACTAGTCCTAGTCTACTAGTAGTGCTAATCTACTAGTACTACTAATCTACAAGGAGTGCTAGTCTATAAGGAGTGCTAGTTTACTAGTAGTGGTAGTAATGCTAATTTACAAGTAGTTGTTGTAATGGTAGTTTACTTGTAGTGTTAGTCTATTAGTGGTGCTAGTCTATTAGTAGTGTTATCCTACTAGTAGTGCTAGTCAACTAGTAGTGTGAATCTACCACAAGTGCTAGTCTATATGTAGTGCCAGTTTATTAGTACTCTTACTCTACTAGTCTACTAATAGCGGTAGCCTACTGTTATCATGGGTTTACTAGTAGTGCTAGTTTAGTAGTACTACTAGTGCTAGCTTACTATTATCATGGGGTCTACTAGTAGTGCTAGTCTAGTAGTACTACTAGTTTACAAGTATCAATAGTTTTTTAGTAGTGCTAGCATACTAATAGTGCTAGTCTCCTAATAGTGCTAGTTTACTAATAGTATGGCGTTTATTAGAGTGTTAGTCTACTAGTAGTGCGTCTATTACTAGTGCTAGTCTACGAGTAATGCTAGTTTACTAGTAGTGCTAGTTTACTAGTAATGTTAGTTGGCTAGTACTGGTAGTTTAATAGTATCACTAGTTCATTATTAGTGTTAGTCTACTAGTAGTGCTAGTCTATTACTAGTGCTAGTCTACGAGTAATGCTAGTTTACTAGTAGTGCTAGTCTACTAGTAGTGTTAGTGATGCATGTTCCCCAAGCAAGGGCCCTATCACTAGGATCATGGCTAGGAGAATAGAAGAAGACATGGCTAGAGTAGAGGGAGGAAGATCTCACCTCCATATGACCATCAAGTTATGCAATCTATGACTTATTTACTTGTAATTTTTTCTTTTAGAACCTAGGATTTTATTTTGGACATGTATTAGTCCATTTAATTTTCTAGGAGGTGTCTTAGTAATAAGAAGGGGCAAGATTAGCTTTTGGGCCTTTATTTAGGAAATAAGGGGGTAGTTTGATAACTACACTCTCTTTTCCAAAATAAAACCCAAAACTAATAAAGGAATAATCTTGGCCCTTGGATGAAGTAGCTTGGGCACCAATTCTCATCTAAAGGAGGGGATTGATTGGACTTTGGGCTTCAATCCTCCTCCCTTGGATGACTCCTTTTAATCCTAGCCCTTCCTTTCCTTCTTGACTTGTCCAAGAGATTAGCTCCCTCTATAAAAAGGTGCTCCTTCACACTCTTGTATTTTTTACACTTTATTGAATGGAAAAACCTTGAGTTGGCCAAAATTCTCTCAGTGTCCACCCTTCTCTCTTTGAGAATTCCTTAGGTTTTTATCAAGGGTTTCATCCCTTATGGCAAACTTTCTCTCTTAGGCTTATCTTACCTTAAGTGACACCTAAAACCACCTCACTTCTTACCTCTCCACAAACCATTTCACCAAAGAAGAAAATCTCTAGAAAAATATCAAGGGAGGCATGCATCATTTGGTATCTAGAGCATGAGTTCTAGAGGTCTAAACTCTCTTCCTACCTCATTTATTTTTTCTTTCCGTTTTCCTATTTTATTTTATCTTTAATTTTCGCAATTTCTTCTAGCTTTCCATTGTTGTTTATCATTTCCATTTATGTCTTGAGTTTATTGTTTTGAGTTATAGTTTATTTGCGCCATTTATTTTTTGCTTGATGCAATTTATATTGTTCTTTTCTTTGCATCTACGTCTCTCCCATATTCATTAATTTCCCCTTAAGCTTTGAGTTGGGTGCTTTCTTGCTTGAATTTTGGTTTTGAGAATTTCTTGCTAAAAATCCATGTCGTTGTGGTGAATTCCACAACCTTGTGGTCAAGAAATTTAGACCACATTCTTGTGTTTCCTTGCACCTAGTTGCCTTGTTTTTGTCTTATTTTTAGCTTTTATTTTTCACTTTTATACTCTTGTGTAGTTACCTATAAGTCATGTTTATAGTTTCCCATTTTGTCTATTAATTCCTTTTAAGTTTAGCCTCTTTTGTTTTTACAAAAAAGCTTTTGAAACTTCTTAAATTGAGTAACATAGAGGGTCATACCTCATGCCTAAGTCTCTTTAGAGGTTCACGTGTTTTTAGTTTCAAGCATATTCTTAAAAAAAAATCCAAAATAGTTGCTCAATTCCCTTTGTCTTTATTTTCCTTATATGTACAATTAGTAGCTCATTTGTGTGGTAAAGGTAGTTCTTGTTTGTGGGTACTTTCACTTAAGCTATAAGTTTGGTATTTGTGTTCAACAAATTACTAAAAATTTAACAAAGTTTGAGTCCAGTGGCACACCAAACTAGTGAACCATTAACACATTTATAGTTACTTTGCATTTTGAAGTCATTTCTAGTAGTACCTAAATTGTTGCTTTTAATTTTCTTTATTTTTCCAAGCACATAACTCTTTGTTATTAAGCACTAAATTCACAATCAATTTAGGTGCATCTAGTAAATATTCAAAAAAAAAAACAAGAGAACAAAGTCTAAAATAAAATACAAAAAAAAAGAAGGATTAAAAAAAAAAAAGAGAACAAACAAAAGAAAATAAAGTTTGAAAAATCCATTTGATGTACCTAACCTAAAATTAGCATGTGCTTCAACTTTGAACTTGGAACCTTAAAAGAAATTTTATTACTTTTGGTACACTAGAACTTGATATTTTTGTCTTTCTACTCTTTAATCTAGTGCCATTCTTAGGTATTTTATTGTGTGCTCTCTTTCTTTTGTTTACCTTTTAGTTTTTGCTTGTCTTTTAAATCATCTTACTAGTTTGTCTTATATACTCTTACCATTTGGTTAAGTGTCCTTTTGATTGTGTTATCTTTTATTACTTTTTGAGTTTCTATTCGCACCTCCCCTTGCTACTTTTGGTTTCTTTGGTTTGTGTGTTAGTGCCACTTTTGGGAGAAAGCTTGAAAAAGGAGCTTACTACAAGGGTAGCATATTTTGGAAGGTTGGACTAAGAGCCTAAGGGATCACCTAAAAAGGAAATGCACCTAGCCGTGAGGACTTTGATTTGAGGGAGCATTTGGAGATCATATTTTGAAGACTTTACTTTTTCTTTAATTTGTGTGTATTAATTTTGTAGTTGGGAGTTTGAGTGCCCTTAAGGCCCTTCCTTTGGTTGTAATAAGATTTAGTTATTTTTTTAGTTTCTCGAAAATTAGGTGAAGAAGGAAGAAATGGTACACTTCCTTCAACACCTTAGGAGCTCGCTTTAGATCCCTTCTCTTTAGAATTTTTGCTTTAAAATTTTTGCTTTATTTTTCTTATTCAAATCACTTAGAAGACTAAAGAGTTCCAAAGACTCATCAAGCCATTTTAGGCAAGAAAACACAAAAAGAGAGGAGTGTTTGTTTGTGAAAAGTTTTTAGCCACCTTTTTCCTCTTAGAAATTCAAGCACAAGGACATCACACACCCACTCTAGTGCTCATTGTTATTCATCAAACAAGAGTGTAAACCAAAGAAATATTTCTAAAGATTACACTTTAGAAAACTTAAACATGGATTTTAGGGAGTGGATGGAAAAAGAACAAGAGAGAAGAGAAGAAAAAAGGAAAGAAAAAGAGTCCAAGGAGAAAAGAAAAATAAAAGAAAGAGAGGAAGAAAAGAGAAAAAGAAGAGAGAAGGAAGAGAGAAGAATAAGAGAAAGGAGAGAAGATGAAGAAAGGAGAGAAAGAAAAGAAAGAGAAAGAAGAAAAGAGAAAGAGAAGAAAAAAGAAAGCATGAGAATGGTGAGAATTACAAAATGAAAGGGATAGTCTTAGGTTCCCTATCTAGACATACCCATAGGAGTGAAAGTGAGGAAGAATATTACAATCATCCTAGGAGAAACTCCCATTCATCCATGCATAATAATGGGGCCCCTCCAAGGGAGCCCAAAATTGATCTCCCCTTATTTCATGGGAGGGAAGATGTGGAAGCCTACCTTGATTGGGAAATCAAGGTAGAACAACTCTTCACTTGCCATAAGGTAAGAGAAGAAAGAAAGGTTCCAATGGCAACCCTTATCTTCCAAGGGCATGTCATGCATTGGTGGGTTGGGTTAACCAATGAGAGAATTTGCACCAATATGCCTTCCATAAGATATTGGAATGATCTTATAAATGCTCTAAGAAGAAGGCATATTCCCTCTTGGTATGAAAGAGATCTTTTGGATAGACTCCAAGGACTAAGGCAAACCAACCTTAGTATAGAAGAGTATAGACAAAAGATGGAACTTCTTATCTTGAGGGCGGGTATCATTGAGGAACCCAAGGCCACTATGGCAAGGTTTTTTGTGTGGGTTGAGCCCCAAAATTCGTGATAAGGTGGAGCTCTTCTCATACAATTCCCTTGATGAGTTAGTTCAACTTTGCATCAATGTGGAAATCAACTTAGAAGGAAAACTTTTAAAAAGGATAATTCACCTTATGTAAAGAAAGACCAACCTAAGGGGAACCCTTTCAAGAGTTACCCCAAAGAGGAACATCCCAAGCACTTCAAAGAGCATAAAACATCACATGTAGAGAGAAAAACCCCTACTACTAACTCTCATGAGAAAGTTAGTAGTATCAATACCCTACTAAGAGAAACATCATCATGAGGGCCCAAGATGTTTATAGTAGTGGGTCTAGCTCACACTCCTCTAGTGAGAGCGAAGGAGAAAGGGTTCATGCATACCAATCTGATTGTGATGAAACCGCTTATGCATGTGAGGGAGACCTCTTGATGATAAGAAGGTTTCTTGGAAGCCAACCTTTGAAAGTGTCATCATCTCAAAGGGAGAACATATTCCACACTCGCTGTAAGGTGAATGACAAAATATGTTCTCTCATTATAGATAGTGGGACATGCTGCAATTGTTGTAGCTCAAGGTTGGTGGAAAAGCTAGCCTTGACCCCACTTCCCTAACCTAAGCCTTACAAGCTTCAATGGCTCAATGAGCAAGGGGAAATGGAGGTCAATAAGCAAGTCAAGGTTCCAATTTCCATTGAGTCTTATAAAGATGAGATCCTATGTGACATTGTCCCAATGGAAGTTGGCCATATGTTGCTAGGAAGACCATGACAATTTGATAAGAAAGCCATACACCGTGGTCATTCCAATAACATCATCCTCACTCATAAGGATAAGCGCATTAAGTTGTGTCCTCTAACACCTTCACAAGTGGTGGAGGACCAACTCATCATGAAACATAAGAGAGATGAGGAGGAAAAAAAAAGAAAAGCTTTACTCCTAAAGCTTGAAAGGGGTAAGGAGGTTGAGTTGGAAGTTGGTGCCCCTTCCAAGAAAGTCATTAGTAAAAGGAGTTTATTTGTCACAAAATTGGATTTAAAGGAAGCCCCCTTAACTAACAGACCTTTCTATCTCCTCCTTTGCAAAGAAGCATCCCCCATTTCTTCCCCCTCCGCTTCTTTCACCTCTAGTTCTAGCACTGCCATAGAACTTGGACATGAGAACCTACCTCAAGAGGTTCAAGAGCTTTTAAACGAGTTTGGTGATATATTCCCTAATGAAGTTCCTAAAGGACTTCCTCTAATTAGGGGTATAGAACACCAATTGAGGATATGATGCATCCATCCCTAGCATGGGCTTGAGTCAGGACCAATAAAGGAGGAACATGACTTGGATGAAGCCTAAAGAAGTTTAGTTTAGGAGATGGTCCCTTGCTTTGTAATAATTAGTGTATTTTTATGCTTGAATAGGCACCCTTAAGTCATTAGGATTTTAGGGGTGTAGCTAGTTTAATTTTTTATCTTGTATTTTGGCCTTTAGGTTCATTGTACCTTATGAGGTGTGTTTAGTCTCTTTGTGGAGTGTGTTAATTAGTTGAGCTTGGTCCATGAAGGTTTGGATGTGTGGAGTTTAGTTTCTACACTCCTAATCCCTTTTCACACCTTTCTAACCAACACATGAAACATGTAAGAGACATGTGGGCTCCCTTTGTTCCCTTAGTTGACACCACTTAGGCTTTCTCACTATTGCATGGCTGAATCTAGTTGCTTCTTATTTTAGTTTGAATTTTGGACGTGTCATGTCATTTTTTTCCAAAATTCAAATTCAAACTAGAGGGAACATAGATCCATATTTTTAGGACCATGTTTGGATCTTTAGTTGGATTAACTTAGTGTTAATTGAGCACATGCTAAATTAACACTAGATTAAGCCAACTAAACCCTCATTAGCCAAGTTGGACGTTCACTTTCATGCTTAGGCCCATAGAACCATGCCTTGCTTTATATATAGAGCATTCCCTCCTTCATGTAGTTTTTAACACTTATTTGATGAAAATACACTTCTCTAAATTTGAGAGTTCTTCTTAAGTGTTCATTGTTCTCTCCTTGAGGGAGAGTTCTTGATGTTATTATCAAGGTTCCTTTTCTTGTGGCTAGCTTCACTCTTGGCTTATCTTCTTCCCTAAGAAGTGGCACCTCCTCTACCAACATCTTCTAGTCTTACACCTCCATTTAAAGGCTCTTCAAGGACCTTTATGAGCAAGATCCTAGATGGTATTCTTTCTCCAACAATTGTTGAAGCATGGCTTAGCGATGGATGCATCAGAACTACTAGTAGGCTAGCACTACTAGTAAACTAGGACTACTGGTAGATGAATTTCTATTCCATTCAACAAGTACTTGATGAATTTCTGCACCTCTTTTGAATTCCCAAAGGCCTTCCCTCACACCATGACCATGACCATCATATTCCCCTAGAACCTAACACTTCCACAACCAATGTCAAACCCTACCATTAGCTTTATTCCTAAAAACATACTATGACCACTATTATCCAAGAAATGTTACAACAAGGTATTATTAAACCTAGTCATAGTTGTTTTTCCTCCCCGGTTCTCCTATTAAAGAAAAAAGATGGTACTTAGAGCTTTTGTGTAGACTATAGGGCACTTAAGACAGTCACTATAAAGGATCATTTTCCTATCCCTATGGTGGATGAATTAAGGTCAGCTAGGATCTTTTCTAAAGTTGATTTACACAACGACTATAAAAAAATTAGAGTGGTGGATGTAGACACTCATAAAATACCATTTCACATTTTTTATCGACATTACGAATTCATAGTGATGCCTTTTGGTTTGACAAATGCACCTTCTAATTTTCAAGCTACAATAAACAATATCCTAAGATCCTATATGCGCCAGTTTGTCTTAATATTTTTTATGATATACTAATTTATAGTCCTTCACTAATTTCTCATTTAAAACATCTTAGATTAATTTTAGCAACTCATATTCAAAATAAATTTTATGCGAAGTTATCTAAGTGTGTTTTCTGAGTTGAGTCACTTCAATACTTAAGGAACATAATTTCTAATGGTCTAGTGGCCCCTGACCTAGAAATCCAAGCAATTGTGCATGGCCTAAACCACATTCTCTCATGCATTTAAAGAGGTTTCTCAGACTCACCAAATTCAATAGAAAATTTATTATGTCTTATGCCTCTTGCAACTCCACTCATCGACTTAACTAGTCATACTACCTTACAATGGTCACATACAACAGAATATGCTTTTAGAATGTTAAAAGAAAAACTTGTCACTACTCCAATGCTTTAACTTCCAAACTTATCAAGGCCATTTTCCATTGAAAGTGATGTCTCTCAACATGCAATAGGGGCGATTTTTGCTTCAAGACAACCATCCTATTGCCTTTTTTAGCAAAAAATTTCATAGACACATACGGGCTTCCTCTGCCTATGTGTGAGAAATATTTGCAATCACAAAGGTTGTCAAAAAATGGCGTCAATACTTGGTGGCTAGAGAATTTATCATTATCAGAAATTAGAAGAGTCTCAAAGAGTTACTCTCACAAAAAATTCAAACACCAGAACAAGTGAAATGGACACTAAAATTAAAAGGTATAATTTTAAAACCCTCTACAAATCTGGTAAACTGAACATCATGGCTGATTTGCTTTCCCGAAGTCATCCAAATGTTTCACTCCTCTTGTCTTTCACTTTCTCAGCAACCCCGACCATGTTGCAGTCCCTCAGAGAATGTTATCACATAGATCAAGAAGGCATTCAACTTTTTAAGACATTAGCAAAACAACATGACTATTCATTTTCATATGGATTACTTTGGTTAAAGGAAAGAATTTATATATCTGAGTGGCAGAACCTCCACTCCCAATTGGTGTTTGAATATCACTTTTCTCCCTTGGCAGGACACTCAGCACCTTGGCCAGACTCGCCGCCTCTTTCACTTCATTGGGTCTTTATGTAGACACAAAAAAATTCATCAGCCATTGCATCATTTGTCAGCAAAACAAATATGTCCCAAAGAAGAAAGCAGAGCTTCTACAACCCTTGGACTTCATTACTCATCTTCCAACATCGTTCGACCACAAAACCCTATGGGTCATTCATTTTTTTAAGTCTCTAAAATTAATTGCATGAATCTACAATCTAATATATCATTTTGCGACTTTTGTATGAAGTAATTTCTATTTATAAACTCGAAATATATACTTTCTTTATTTATTTATTTTGACTAAAACCACATTAGATTTGACTAAAACCACATCTAGCATTACTACTTTAATAGCACTATGGTAGACTAGCAATTGGGGTAGACTAGAACTACTTGTAGACTAATGTTACTAGTAGACTAGCACTATTAATAACCAAGCACTACTAGTACACTAGCACTACTAGTAGACTAGAACTATTAATAGTCTAGTAGTACTAGCATACTACCAACTAGTAGTATTAGAAAACTAGGAGGACTCATAAGCTAGCATTACTTATATATTAGAACTATTGGTAAATTCACACTACTAGTAAACTAACACTACTTGTACACTAGTATTACCAGTAGACTAGTACTACTGTTAGACTAGTATTACTAGAAAACTAGCACTAGTAACAGACTAGTGATACTATTAAAGTAGTAATACTCGCCGACTAACACTACTAGTCGACTAGCACTACTAGTAGACTAGCATTCCAGTAGACACGCACTACTATTAAACTAGCACTATTATTATACTAGCACTACTAGTAGATTATTGCTACTAGTAAACTAGTACTATTAATACTAGCACTAATAATAAACTAACACTATTACTAGACTAGCATTACTGGTAGACTAGCACTACTTGTAGATTAAAACTACTAGTATTAGCACTAGTACAATAGAACTACTACCAGACTAAAACCACTAGTAGAGTAGCACTTCTAGTACTAGTACTACTAGTATACTAGGACTACTAGTAAACTAACTCTAATAGTCAACTAGGACTACTAGTAGACTAGCACTACTAGTATTGTAGCACTACTAGTAGACTAGAACTACTAATAGACTAGCACTACTAGTATACTACATTTACTAGTAGACTAGAACAAGTAAACTAGCACTACTAGTAGACTTCCATTACTAGTAGACTAGCATTACTAGTAGACTAACAGTAGACTAGCACTACATGTAAAATAAAATTACTAGTATACTAACACACTCGTAGACTAGCACTACTAGTACACTGTCACTAACAGTAAACTAGCACTACTAGTAGACTTGATCTACTAGTAAACTAGCACTACTAGTAGACTTGATCTACTAGTAAACTAGCACTTCTAGTAGACTACATTTACTAGTAAACTAGAACTGGTAATAGATTAGAACTACAAGTAGACTAGAACTACTAGTAGACTAGCAGTACTAGCATTACTACTACACTAACACTACTCGTAGACTAACACTACAAGTAGAATAACACTTCTAGTATACTAACACACTCATAGACTAGCATTACTTATAGACTAGCTCTACCAGTAAACTAGCACTACTAGTGAATTAGCACTACCATTAGGCTATAACTACTAGTAAACTAGCACTACTACTACTAACAGACTAGCACAACTAGTAGAGTAACATTACTAATAGATTAGAACTACAAGTAGACTAGAACTACTAGTAAAGTAACACTACTACTACTAATAGATTATATCTACTAACTACTAGTAGACTAGTACTAATAGTTGACTAGTACTAATAGTTGACTAGCAATACTGTTAGATTAGCAATACTAGTAGACTAACACTACTAATAGACTAGCACTACTAGTATACTAACACACTCATAGACTAGCGCTACTAGTAGACTAGCACTACTAGTATTAACACCACTAGAAGACTATGACTACTAGTAGGCTAGCACTATTACTACATTGGGACTACTATTAAAGTAATCCTACTAGTAGACTACACTAGCACTACTAGTAATAGCATTCTAATAGAGTAGTACTACTAATAAACTAGTATTGATAGTAGACTAGCATCACTAGTTTACTAGCACTATGGTAGAGTAGCAATTGCAGTAGACTAGAAGTACTGATAGGTTATAACTAGTAGTAGACTAGCACTATTTGTATACGAGTGCTACTGGTAAACTAGCACTATTAGTATACTAGCAGTACTAGTAAAGTAACACTGCTAGTAGACTAGTGATATTATTATACTAGTACTATTAATAGTCTAGTACTAGCAGACTACCAACTAGTAGTGTTAGCAAACTAAGAGGAATCATAAGCTAGCATTACTAGTATATTAGAACTACTGGTAAATTCACACTACTAGTAGATTAGCACTACTAGTAGACTAACACTACTAGTACTACTGTTATGGTAGTATTACTAGTAAACTAGCACTAGTAGCAGAGTAGTGATATTATTAGACTAGAAGTACTAGCCAACTAACACTACTAGTCAACTAGCACTACTAGTAGACTAGCACTCCAGTAGACATGCACTACTATTAAACCAGCACTATTAGTAGACAAGCACTACTAGTGGATTATTGCTACTTGTAAACCAGTACTACTAGTGCTAGCACTTATAATAGACTAACACTATTACTAGATTAACATTACTAGTAGACTAGTACTACTAGTAAACTAGCACTATCAATAAACTAACACTACAAGTAGACTAACATTAGTAATGGACTAACGCTATTAGTAGATTAGCACTATTAGCAAAGAAGCACTACTAGTAGACTAGCATTACTCGCACTACTAGTAGTCTAATACTACTCGTAAACTAACACTACCAATACTAGCATTACTTAAAAACCAATTATATTAGTAGACTAGTAATACTAATAGACTAACACTATGAGTAGACTAGTGATACTAGTAGACTAGCCTACTAGTAGAGTAGGACTACTAATAGACTAATACTACTAAGTGACTAGCAATACTAGCAGACTGGCACTACAAGTGGACTATCATTACTACCACTACTAGTAAATTAACATTATTACCACTACTAGTAGACTAGCACTCCTTATAGACTAGTATTACTAGTAGACTAACATTACAAGTACACTAGCACTGTTAGTAGGTTAGGGTTACTAGTAGACTAGCACTACTAGTACGAGCACTACTAGTAGACTAAAACTACTAATAATAGCACTACTAGTAGACTAAAACTACAAATAGTAGCACTACTAGTAGACCATGACTACTTGTAAAGTAGCACTACTAGTAACCTAACACTACTAGTAGACGATGACTACTTGTAAGTAGCACTACTAGTAACCTAACACTACTCATAAACTAAAACTACTAATAAGCTAACAGATAGACTAGCACTATTAATAAACTAGTGCTACTATTAGAACTACTTGTAGACTAGCATTACTGGTAGACTAACATTACTGCTCCCAATTGGTGTCTGAATATCACTCTTCTCCCTCAATAGGGCACTCAACACCTTGCCCAGACTCGCAACCTTTTTCACTTGGTTGGGTCTCTATGCAGACAAAAAAAATCATCATCCATTGCACCAGTTGTCAGAAAAACCAATATGTCCCAAAGAAGAAAGCAAGGTTTCTACGACTCTTACCAATACCACACCGAGTATGAGAGGACATCACTATGGACTTCATTTAAGATTGAATCACAGTAACTGTATCATTTCCTTTTGCCCATTGCCACTTGGAAATAGCATCTGCACGGATATTGGGGTGCAAGGGGTCTCTGGTGGTGTCTAAGAGTCTGCAATAATGGTTGAGTTTTAGCAAATTTGAGATGTATTGGGTGAAAGCACCGCTTGCCATGAAAATTCATCATGTGCTTTCTAGTAGGAAAAAGTGCAATACTAAGGCTATGTTTGTATTTCACAAACTCTGGTAGATGTCACACTAGTTTTCTTTTTATACTCGTCAAGTTCATAAGTTGACTCACTCGTTGCATCAACCATCCAAATTTATCATTTGTTATAAATGGTATTTTAAATAAAAATAAAAAGGACAAAAAAAAGGCACCTAATATAAGTTTTCACTATGTGGTTTATTCCTTGATAAGCTCCGTATATTATACCTAAATTTTATATAACCATCTCCATACATCATACCTTATAAATTCACAATGGTGATAATCTAGATGTAATATGAATCATAAATAACATTTAGCACACATGAACTCAAGAATGTATTGCAACTTTCTTAAAGAAGACAAAAACTAGCGATAACCAAGAATGCACCCTCATAAATAAGAGTAGAAACATGGAATGCATAAAACTTTCCTACTAAGTGATTTTCCAATGACAAAGATGTTTTATTCATCTTGAAAATCAACATCTCAGAATTATTAGCAAAACACATTGGCAATTGCTCTCTTTCATTCTTTACTAAATAAAGAATGATGACCAAGAATTTATTATTAACAATCAAATCAACATCAGTCAAGAGAATGCATAGAAAGAGATTCTAACATCGCAGTTGTACACAAACAATAATCTGTAAATAGAAGAAATGCTACAGCACAATGGCTTTGTTATATAATTATAAGTAAGTAGCAATCGTACAATAGGTGATCTCATAAATCATATAATGCAAGTGCATGACCTTTGAAAAGAATATTTCGATATACAAGTAAGCTGTCATTTTCGGGATATATTTCTCCCAACAAAAATTGTACTATTTTACAAATTAGGATGATTGAACTTTTTACTTAAGTTTATGCTGCATTGATAATTATAGCCCAGTAATTTTACTACACAAGACTGCTGCATTGACATATTTATTACTAGAGATGGTATTAGAAGCTTGAAACATATCTAAGATGTCATATAGATATAGACGTTAGACTATGGATATTGGATACAGCTGTATAGAACTATCTAATAATTTTTTTTTGGCTAACGTTATGTAAAATCTTGTTAATTAATTATTACATTTGTTATAAATGAAGAGAGAATATAACAGGCGGTTAACATTTTTGTTGGAGAGAAAATCTCCTGAAGACTACCCCTTATAGTTTTTACTTTTTTAATTAATAAGATATGCTTTGAAAATAGTTGATTTTATAGAAACTTAAGGACTAAGAGTATTTAATTTATGTATTAGGGTAGGATGGTACAAAATACTAAAGCTCTTCTTCTTTTTGTTTTGATTGTGTTGTCAAATGTAATCATCCTCCAAAATAAGATGAAAATCAAAATATTAAGCCATAAAATAGGAAATTGCATAGAATGGGGTTCCTTGAGTATGGAAAGAAGTAGATGAAGATACAGAGGGAGAAGTAGATGAAGAAATTAAAAGATGTTGATATTAAGATATGAGATGCATTCAATGGCTGCAATGATAGGCGTAGATGCAGAGGGACACAAAGGGATGTGGCATCTTAATCTAGTTATAATAATAAATTGATTATAGCTTAGCTTGCAAAAAGCACAATTAGGCAACGTTGCATTTCTCGGTGATAATGCCTAAGCTTTTTGAGCATTTCATTGATAGCATCAACACTGTATTTGATTTAGAGTTCCTTTGATTATGATTAGCTCATTCATTTCTTTCCTAATGAAGTGATCTATCTATATCTCACGTCACTCAGAAATGGCAAAATCTCAGTAAAATATACAAATTATTATTTTATACATACAATATACAAACGTGAAAGCAGGAAACATCACATAATACAATTGAAGTTCTTACAGTATAAATCAGACAATTGAAGTTCCTTTTTCTAATCTAAGAATGAAAGATGGAGATGATTATTTTGTCATGAATCCCATGATACAAGTTCCAGGAGGGGGAGCAGAAAATCTTTCTCTGATTTTTTGATATCCAATGATTCTTAGCCTCTTTTTTTAACAGTATCTTAACACAGTAACAAACTGATCTTTTTAAACTCTAATATAGGATCACTTGGAAATTGAATAGAGATGTCTCTCGGCAAGGATACCACATTATCACAACATGGAACATGTTTTTCACAATAATGAACAGAATGGAATATTAAGACAATTTTTTTTTAAAACTGTAACATTATGATTTGATGAAGTCAAACAGAAAAAGTCATAACAAAAAACTTTTAAACTTATTTTGGCAGTAGTTCTATTACTCGTGTCAAAGAGTGCTATAAAAAAAAACTGATAATTGATATACTAAAACAACATATCAATAATTCAGAGATTAAGACAAAGTGATTCTTGAGTCAAACAGAGAATTCGAAAACCGTGTTAAAAATTATAATCTCAAATTTTGGCATTTAAAAAGGATAAAAGAAAGCTAAACTTACTGTGTATAACAACGCAACAGCCGGTTCGATTAAAATTGAAAGCGTTGTTGACGGCAGTAACTATACCCTTTCCTTCTGTCCTTTGCCACCACTTGAAAATGCATAGAAAAAGATCCTAACATGGCGCTGTACACAAAGAAGAATCAATGCATGTCAATTGAGAAAGAAAGAACAAACAATGAAGAAAGAAAAAAGAAAAAAGAAAAAGATTCTTACATAGAAGTTTCTTCATCTCCTACCTGAGTCCAGTACTAACAAAGAATCGAACAGTGGAGTTGTGTTGTTTGACGGCACTTGACGTGGTTCGCACAGACAGAGATTTGCTCCGGCGTGGGAGCTACCGTGAAGACGGGGTGGCACATAGAAAGCTCTTCAATTTTGAGTCGTTCCAGCGCGACGACGATGAGTTGTTGCGGTGGCACTCACTCGGAGTAGGACTCAACGCACAAAGCTCTTCTTTCTTTAATTTGTTTCTCTCTTTTGAATGATAAGAAGAGTGCTCTGTCAATTTATATGTCCGCATTTAAAAATTTCAGATAATTTAAAAAGGTAGTATTTAAAAATAAAAAAATTATGTAAAAAATAATGTTAAAAATTTTAAATGAGTATAAAAAATGATAATATTTGGATAATACAAATAATGTTTTTAAAATAATTCAGAAAATTTTGGATAATGTAAAATGATAATGTTCTAAAAAATAAAAAAAAGTTCAATTTTAAAAAATAATGTTGAAAAAAATTAAATGAGTAGAAAATAATATAAAAAAGATCAATATGAAGAATAAGGAAAAAAAATATTTGTTTAAAAATTAAAAAAAATCAATGTAAAAAATAATATGACTAAAAAATTGAATGTGTAAGAAAATATGTAAATATTGTTATTTTAAAAAATATAAAACTAAATTATAAAAATTATATTGCAAAATAACTGTAAATGTATAGGAAAATAATTAAAAAAAGTAATGTTTTGAAAAGGTAAAATGTTGAATATGAACTATATAATTAAAAATAATTAAAAATGTTTTGAAACAGTAATGTTTTTAAAAATATATTTGTTTACTAAAATTAACTATATAATTAAAAATCCTTTTTAATCCTTATTATTTTCTTAAAATTTTATCAAATTTTTTTTTTCTTTTTTAAAAAAAGGAATTTTTTATTTATAGTTTTAATTAACATATTTATTATTATATACTTCGTCCCTAATTATAAATCAGTGTAAACTAATATTAAGAAATTAGTAAATTTAGAATAATAATATTAAATTTGTTGTGGAAATTAATATTTTTAAATTTTAAATAATAGAAATATAGATAAATTTAAAAGTGGTATTTAATCATATGAATTAAAATTAACTAGGTGTTTAAGAAATAATTAATGGAAACCAATCTTTTATAAAAAATAATTAATAAAAAATGCTAATAACACATTTTTTCTTACAAACTCTTTCGTAAGTGATTAAAATTTATCATTAATGCCTATTAATTTTAATAAATTTCAACTAAATAGTTTTAGAATGAGTGTATTGTTTGATTTTGGATATATAAATATTAATTGTTACACTGTTAATTTTAGAATGAGTATATGATTAACACTCCATAATCTTAAAATATTATATTGTAATTAGGGATAGAGATTATATATTATATATAATTATTAAATTGTGTAGTGATTAGATTTTATTTAATAATATATTTTAAATATAGATAGTCTAATGAAATATCATATTTATTAAACATATATGAAGATTTTAAACAAAATAATTATGTTTGTTATTAACCTAAACAAAAGAAATCTATCTTATTCTATCGGTGTCACATTTTAGAGATGTCAGCTTGGGATTAAAACAAAATAATTAAAAATTAATTAACTTTGTTACATTTTAGAGATGTGAGCTTGGAATTTAGTCACATTCAGGTTCTTTCCCATAAACTCAATGTTATTTTGCAGGTATTTAACTTGAGTTTTTTACCATTCAGTATGTATTGTCGACTAAGTTATACCTATTAGATGTTTACATGCTAGTTAAACAAACCATAACAACAAAAATAATTAAAATAAAACTTTGTGTTAACAATGTTACTAATGCTCCCCTAAATACAGGTGAAAAAACAAACATGATTATGAGTCAAAATTTAAGCAACATATTCCTCTCTTCATGAACTACTTCAAAATTGAAATACTATTAGCATTCCAACTTATAGACGGACCTTAATAATAATAATAATAATAATAATAATAATAATAATAATAATAATAATAATAATAATAATAATAATAATAATAAAACGAGACGGAGTTGTATACAAAGGACAATTTCATTGAAGATATGGAAGAAAAGTGAAGAGAGAACCCATAATCATAATTCTTTGAAACATAAGTCTTAAGGAATAAGGTAAGTAGGAGAATGAACCTTAAAGCTTCATAATTAACACCATTTAATTTATTTTAAGAGACAAACTTAAAACTTTCCAAACAACCCATAATTAACATGATTTCACTTATTTTAAGAGATAAGTTGTATCGTTGCAGCTTACAGAATGACCTTAATCACATTAATAAAATTAGGCAGAGATGCATACCAAAACAAAACGTATGGAAACATTAAAAAAATTACAAGAGATGTCTCTGAAATAAAAAAAAAAACTAATATGAATAGTAAAAATTTATAGCAACATAAAAAGATGGAAACATATGTCTCTTAAATAACAAAACACAACCGATATGAAATAACAAAAAATTATAGCAGCATAAAAATGCCAAGAGATGTCTCTAAAAATGAGTAGCAACCTAGTATTATGGAGTTGTATCTATATATATATACTGATTTAGATTTTTATCTATAATTGTATAAATTATAATAGATATTTTCCCCATTTTTTCCTCATTTGTTTTGTTTGTTGAGTTTATTTTGGAATGAGTTTGCATTTTACGGGTAGAACATTCTAGCAGTGTTACGGACATTATGGGTCAATTGTTGAATTGAAGGTGGTGATATGAACGTCATATATTACTTTGGAAAATTGGAAAAGAATCAACCCAATCATGAAAATACTAATAGAAACCAATTATAAGAACAAGAGCATGTTCTCGAGATGATATTTTTAAAATTGAATGACAGTAACTATATCATTTCCTTTTATCTATAGTACCCGTTTTCAACTGGTACAAGGTGAACATATGTTAAACTCAACCACGCTAGAAGACACCCTACTTGCCAACTGAAAAAGAGTCACTTTTAAGAAAAAAGAATGGAAGAAAAATGTAATTTAAATATCTTGGAAAAAGTAATTTACTCAATTTTAATATACTAATTTAAAATTTTTTTGCAAAATGCAAAAGGCAATCACAATAAATATGTGACATCAAAGTTATTATTGATGAACACAATGAACATCAAATAAACACTTTTACAAAGAACATAATTATATCAAATTTTTTAGCCATTATTAGCCTAATGATAGTTACTGTTATCATCTTTAAAAAAGAATTTTAAAATAATCTATTAAATTATCTTTAACAAAGAAAATAATTATGTCAATTTTTTAGAAATTGTTAGGCCCAATGACAGTTACCGTTATGACATTTAATAAAAAAAGTTTAAATAATCTATTAAATAATACTTTACAAATAAGATAATTATGTCAATTTTTTTAGCATTTATTAGGCCCAATGAAAATTACCATTATCATCTTTAATAAAGAAAGTTTAAGTAATCTATTAAATTATCTTTTACAAAGAAGATAATTCTGTCAAATTATTTAGCATTTATTAGGCCCAACAATAGTTACCGTTATGATCTTTAATAAAGAAATTCTCAATAATCTATTAAATTATGTTTTACAAAGAAGACAATTATGTCAAATTTTTTAGCATTTATTAGTGACAAAGATAGTTACCATTATGATCTTGAATAAATAAATTTTAAACAATCTATTAAATTATCTTTTACAAAGAAGATAATGATGTCAAATTTTTAGCATTTCTTAGGCCCAATGATAGTTACCATTATAATCTATAATAAATAAATTTCAAATAATCTATTAAATTATCTTTTATAAAGAAGATAATTATGTCAACTTTTTTAGCATTTCTTAGGCCCGATGATAGTTATCCTTATGATCTTTCATAAAGAAATTAAAAATAGTCTATTAAATTATCTTTGACAAATAAGATAATTATGTCAAATTTTTTAGCATTTATTAGGCCTGATGATAGTTACCGTTATGATCTTTAATAAAGAAAGTGTAAGTAATATATTAAATTATCTTTTCTACAGAAGATAATTATGTCAAATTTTTTAGCATTTATTAGGCCTAATGATAGTTACCGTTATGATCTTTAATAAAGAAAGTTTAAGTAATCTATTAAATTAACTTTTATGAAGAAGATATTTATGTCAAATTTTTTAGCATTTTCTAGGCCCAACGATAGTTACTGTTATGATCTTTAATAAAGAAATTTTCAATAATCTATTAAATTATCTTTTACAAAGAAGATCATTATGTCAAATTTTTTAGCATTTTTAAGGCTCAATGATAGTTACCGTTATGGTCTGTAATAAAGAAATTTTAAATATCTATAAAATTATCTTTTACAAACAACATAATTATGTCAAATTTTTTAGCATTTATTAGCTCCAAATATATTTACCCTTATGATCTCTAATAAAGAAATTTCAAATAATTAATTAAATTATCTTTTATAAAGAAGATAATTATGTCAACCTTTTTAGCATTTATTAGACCCAATGATAGTTACCGTTATCATCTTTAAAAAAGAAATTTAAAATAATCTATTAAATTATCTTTTACAAATAAGATTATTATGTCAAATTTTTTAGTATTTTTTAGGCCCAATGATAGTTATTGTTATGATATTAAATAAACAAAACTTAAGTAATCTATTAAATTATCTTTTACAAACAAGATAATTATGTCAAATTTTTTAACATTTATTAGGCCAATGATAGTTATTGTTATGATCTTTCATAAAGAAATATTAAATAATCTATTAAATTATCTTTTACAAAAAAAGATAATTATGTCAATTTTTTTAACATTTATTATGCCCAATTATAGTTACCGTTATAATCTATAATAAAGAAATTTTAAATAATTTATTAAATTATCTTTTACAGAGAAGATAATTATGTCAAATGTTTTAACATTTATTAGACCCAATGATAGTTACCGTTATTATCTTTCATAAAGAAATTTAAAATAATCTATTAACTTATCTTTTACAAATAAGATAATTATGTCAATTTTTTTAGCATTTATTAGGCACAATGATACTTACTGTTATGATCTTCAATAAAGAAATTTTAAGTAATCTATTAAATTATCTTTTATAAGAAGATATTTATGTCAAACTTTGTAGTATTTATTAGATCCAACGATAGTTACTGTTATGGTCTTTAATATATAAATTTTCAATAATCTATTAAATTATCTTTTACAAAGAAGACAATTATGTCAAATGTTTTAGCATTTATTAGCCCAATTATAGTTATTGCTATAATCTTTAATAAAGAAATTTTAAATAATTTATTAAATTATCTTTTACAGAGAAGATAACTGTGTCAAATGTTTTAGCATTTATTAGACCCAATGATAACCGTTATGATCTTTAATAAAAAAATTTCAAATAATCTATTAAATTGTCTTTTATAAAGAAGATAATTATTGTCATATTTTTTTAGCATTTATTAGACCCCAATGATAGTTACCGTTATTATCTTTCATAAAAAAATTTCAAATAATCTATTAACTTATCTTTTACAAATAAGATAATTATGTCAATTTTTTTAGCATTTATTAGGCACAATGATACTTACTGTTATGATCTTCAATAAAGAAAGTTTAAGTAATCTATTAAATTATCTTTTATAAGAAGATATTTATGTCAAATTTTTTAGCATTTATTAGATCCAACAATAGTTACTGTTATGATCTTTAATATAGAAATTTTCAATAATCTATTAAATTATCTTTTACAAAGAAGACAATTATGTCAAATTTTTTAGCATTTATAGTTATTTCTATAATCTTTAATAAAGAAACTTTTAATAATTTATTAAATTATCTTTTACAGAGAAGATAATTGTGTCAAATGTTTTAGCATTTATTAGACTCAATGATACTCACCGTTATGATCTTTAATAAAATTTTCAAATAATCTATTAAATTGTCTTTTATAACGAAGATAATTATTGTCATATTTTTTAGCATTTATGAGACCCAATGATAGTTACCGTTATTATCTTTCATAAAGAAATTTAAAATAATTTATTAACTTATCTTTTACAAATAAGATAATTATGTCAATTTTTTTAGCATTTATTAGGCACAATGATACTTACTGTTATGATCTTCAATAAAGAAAGTTTATTAAATTATCTTTTATCAAGAAGATATTTATGTCAAATTTTTTAGCATTTATTAGGTCCAACGATAGTTACTCTTATGATCTTTAATATAGAATTTTTCAATAATCTATTAAATTATCTTTTACAAAGAAGACAATTCTGTTAAATTTTTTAGCATTTATTAGCCCAATTATAGTTATTGTTATAATCTTTAATAAAGAATATCTAAGTAATCTATTAAATTATCTTTTACAAATAAGATAATTATGTCAAATTTTTTAGCATTTATTAGACCAATGATAGTTATCGTTATGATCTTTCATAAAGAAATATTAAATTATCTATTAAATTATCTTTTAAAAAAAAGATAATTATGTCAAGTTTTTACTATTTATTATGTCCAATGATAGTTACCGTGATGATCTTTCATAAAGAAATTTTAAATAATCTATTAAATTATCTTTTACAAAGAAGATAATTATGTTAAATGTTTTAGCATTTATTAGCCCCAATGATAGTTACCGTTATGATCTTTAATAAAGAAATTTCAAATAATATTAAATTGTTTGTTATGAAGAAGATAGTTATTTTTTCAATTTTTTTAGAATTTATAAGGCCCAATGATAGTTACCGTTATAATCTTTCATAAAGAAATTTAAAATAATATATCAAATTATCTTCTACAAAGAAGATAATAATGTCAAATTTTTTAGCTTTTATTAGGCCCAATGATAGTTACCGTTATGATCTTTCATAAAGAAATTTTAAATAATCTATTAAATTATGTTTTTCAAAGAAGATAATTATGTCATGTTTTTTACCATTTATTTGGCCGAATGATAGTTACCTTTATAATCTTTCATAAAGAAATTTTAAATAATATATTAAAATATGTATTGATTCATGCCTCCCTTGATCTTTTTCTAGAGGTTTTCTTCTTTGGTGAAATGGTTTGTGGAAAGGTAAGAAGTGAGGTGGTTTTAGGCGCTACTTATGGTAAGACAAGCCTAATAGGGAAAGTTTGCCACAAGGGATGGAACCCTTGATAAAAACCTAAGGAATTGTCAAAGAGAGAAGGGTGGACACTAAGAGAATTTTGGCCAACTCAAGGTTTTTCCATTCAATAAAGTGTTCACCCTTCTCTCTTTCAGAATTCCTTAGGTTTTTATCAAGGGTTCCATCCCTTGTGACAAACTTTCCCTCTTAGGCTTATCTTACCTTTAGTGGCGCCTAAAACCACCTCACTTCTTACCTTTCCACAAACCATTTCACCAAAGAAGAAAACCTCTAGAAAAAGATCAAGGGAGGCATGCATCATTTGGTATCTAGAGCATAGGTTCTAGAGGTTAAAATTTCTTTTTCTCTATCCTTTTAATTTGGCGCATTCTTATATATTTTTTACTTCATTTCCGTAATTTTATTCCTATCTTCCCTTGTTGTTTATTTCTTTCATTTCATGTCTTGAAGTTAATATTAGTAGTTTCTTAATTTTCCTTATTCTATTCGCTATTGTCTTTATTATTGATGCAATTTTATTTTGTTCTTTTCATTGCATCTTTTGCTGCATTTTAAGTGTTCTTGCCCTTAGTATAGCTTTATTTTATGTTTAATGTGTTGGGGTTAGGTGCCTAAACAAAAGAGGTAGTGTAAGTCCTCATAAGTGTGCATTTTGCACAACCTTGTGGCTCTTCTTTTAGGTTAATCCTTAGTACATTTCTTGCTGAAATTTTTGCTCACTTTATAGGTTTATTTTTACTTTTATAATCTCTAAGTTTTGTCAAAAAATGGTCATGTTAGTTTCCTTTCATGTCATATAAACTTCCTTAGGTTTAACCTCTTCTTATTTTACAAAAAGCCTTATAAAACATCTTTGAATTGAGCTTCTAAAAGGTTATCCTCTTGTTTGTTTTCTCATGTGTTTATGCTTTTAATTCAAGCATTCTAGTTTCTAAATATTCTTAAATAATTGCTCAATTCAATCCTTTGTATTCTTTCTTGTTTGCGCATGCTTTTGGTAGTTTCCCCCTTGGTTTTGCTTTCACTATTGGTTATTCTTTTGAGTACAATTGTTTGGGCAAATTGTGAGTTGAACTTGGGAAACCAAATCACTCATTTAAAAGCCTTAAAGTACTCCTAAAATACCATTAGTCCAGTGGCAATTGGGGCTACTAAAATTTGTTGCTTCTTTCATTTTAATGTTCACTAGTTGCATTTGTTTACAATTTTGGTGGCTTGTTCCTTTTACCTTTAGCTCAAGCGATTATAATATTGTTGTTCCTCATTAATTTTACTTTCCATTAAGCTAGGTACAGCAACATTAAGTTTAAAAAAGAAGAAGAAAAGGATAAAACAAACCAAAGAAGTTGAATTTCAAAAACAAAAAGAGAGGAAAAGAATTCCAAAGAAAGAAAAAAAATTATTATGAACAAAAAACTTGTGTACCTATTTGATTAAGACACTTTAAGGACTTAAAATTACTTGTAAGAGCTTGAGAACTTTCTTAAAAGAATTCGGCCACTATAATTTTAAAGTTAGTGCAATTTGTGAAATTTTGGAGTCTTGTTTAGTTTGTTTTCATTCCACTCTAGTGCCTTTCTTAGGTATTCCTTTGTGTGCTTTCTTTATTATTTATCTTTAATTGTTGCTTGTCTTCTTTTTTCAAATTATTTCTAGTCTTGTCAAATTAATCTTACCAATTTATTAGTGTCCTTTGTTGTGTTTATCTTTTTATTGCTTTTAAGTTTCTATTTTGCATATCCCTTGCTACTTTCTTGGTTTATTTGGTTTGTGTAATAGTGCTACTTTCTAATAAGCTTCAAGAAAGAACTTCCCACAAGGATAGCATACTTTGGAAACTTGAACTAAGAGCTTAAGGGACCAACTCAAAGGGGCAAACACTAGCTATGAGCTTTAAAGCACATTTGGAGACCAAAGGACTTGAAGACTTTAAATTTTGCATTTTTAATTTGGTTGTAATTAATTCTTCCTTTAGAATTGGGTGTTTAAGTGCCCTTAAGGCCCTCCCTTTTTTATTGTAATAATTGGTTTTAATTTCTTTTACCTTTAGTTTCTCGAAAATTAGGTGAAGAAGGAAGAATTGGTACACTTCTTTCGACACCTTAGGAGCACGTTTTTAGATCCCTTACCTTTTTAAATTTTTTTTGCCTTTCAAGTCTTTTTTTTTAATTTCTTGTCAAAACGCTTAGAAGGCTAAAGAGTTCCAAATACTCATCAAGGCCATTTTAGGTGAGGAAACATACAAAAGGGAGGAGTGCTTTGTGAAAAGTTTTTGGCCACCTTTTTTCCTCTTAGAAATTCAAGCACAATGGCATCACACACCCACTCTAGTGCTCATATTTATTCATCAAACAAGAGTGTAAACCAAAGAAATATTTCTAAAGATTACACTATAGAAAACTTAAACATGGACTTTAGGTAGTGGGTGGCAAAAGAACAAGAGAGAAAAGAAGCAAAAAGGAGAGAAAAAGAGGCCAAGGAGAAAAGAAAAATAAAAGAAAGAGAGGAAGAAAAGAGAGAAAAAAGAGAGAAAGAAGAGAGAAGAATAAGAGAAAAGAGAGAAAGAAGAGAGAGAGAAAGAAAAAGAAAAAACAAAACATGGTAATGGTGAGAATTACAAAATGAAAGGGATAGGTTCCCCATCTAGACATACCCATTGGAGTGAAAGTGAGGAAGAATACTACAATCATCCTAGGAGAAACTCCCATTCATCCATGCATAATAATGGGGCCCCTCCAAGGGAGCCTAAAATTGATCTCCCCCTATTTCATGGGAGGGAAGATGTGGAAGCCTACCTTGATTGGGAAATCAAGGTAGAACAACTCTTCACTTGCCATGAGGTAAGATAAGAAAGAAAGGTTCCAATGGCAACCCTTAGCTTCCAAGGGCATTCCATGCATTGGTGGGTTGGGTTAACCAATGAGAGAATCTGCACCAATATGCCTTCCATAAGATATTGGAATGATCTTAGAAATGCTCTAAGAAGAAGGCATATTCCCTCTTGGTATGAAAGAGATCTTTTGGATAGACTTCAAAGACTAAGGCAGACCAACCTTAGTACAGAAGAGTATAGACAAAAGATGGAACTTCTTATATTGAGGGCGGGTATCATTGAGGAACCCAACGCCACTATGGCAAGGTTTTTGTGTGGGTTGAGCCCCGAAATTCATGATAAGGTGGAGCTCTTCTCATACAATTCCCTTGATGAGTTAGTCCAAGGAAAACCAACTTAGAAGGAAAAATTTTAAAAAGGATAACCCACCTTATGTAAAGAGGGACCAACCTAAGGGGAACTCTTTCAAGAGTTACCCCAAAGAGGAACATCCGAAGCACTTCAAAGAGCATAAAACATCACATGTAGAGAGAAAAACCCCTACTACTGACTCTTATGAGAAGGTTAGTAGTATCAAATACTTTAAATGTCTTAGGAGAGGCCACATTGCCTCTCAAAGCCCTACTAAGAGAAACATTATCATAAGGGCCTAAGATGTTTATAGTAGTGAGTCTAGCTCACACTCCTCTAGTGAGTATGAAGGAGAAGGGGTTCATGTATACCAATCTGATTGTGATGAAACCGGTTATGCATGTGAAGGAGACCTCTTGATGATAAGAAGGCTTCTTGGAAGCCAACCTTTGAAAGTGTCCTCATCTCAAAGGGAGAACATATTCCACACTCGCTGTAAAGTGAATGACAAAATATGTTCTCTCATTATAGATAGTGGGTCATGCTGCAATTGCTGTAGCTCAAGGTTGGTGGAAAAACTAGCCTTGACCCCACTTCCCCACCCTAAGCCTTACAAGCTTCAATGGCTCAATGAGCAAGGGGAAATAGAGGTCAATGACCAAGTCAAGATTCCAATTTCCATTGGGTCTTATAAAGATAAGATCCTGTGTGACATAGTCCCAATAGAAGCTGGCCATATCTTGCTAGGAAGACCATGGCAATTTGATAAGAAATCCATACACAATGGTCATTCCAATAACATCATCCTCACTCATAAGGATAAGCGCATTAAGTTGTGTCCTCTAACACCTTCACAAGTGGCGGAGGACCAACTCATCATGAAACATAAGAGAGATGAGGAGAAAAAAAAGAGCAAAGCTTTACCCCTAAAGCTTGAAAGGGGTAAGGAGGTTTAGTTGGAAGTTGGTGCCCCTTCCAAGAAAGTCATTAGTAAAAGGAGTTTATTTGCGACAAAATTGGATTTAAAGGAAGCCCCCTTAACTAACAAACCTTTCTATCTCCTCCTTTGCAAAGATGCATCCCCCATTTTCTCCCCCTTCACTTCTTTCCCTTCTAGTTCTAGGACTGCCATAGAACTTGGACATGAGAACCTACCTCAAGAGGTTCAAGAGCTTTTAAAGGAGTTTGGTGATATATTCCCTAATAAAGTTCCCAAATGACTTCCTCCAATTACGGGTATAGAACACCAAATAGACTTCGTACCTGGGGCTAGCCTGCCTAATAGGCCATCTTATAGGACTAATCCCATGGAGACCAAGGAGATTGAGTCTCAAGTCCAAGAACTATTGGAGAAGGGTTAGGTTCAAGAGAGCCTAAGCCCTTGTGCTGTGCCGGTCTTGTTGGTGCCCAAGAAGAATGGCCAATGGAGGATTGCATTGATTGTCGAGCAATCAATAACATCACCATCAAACATAGGCACCCTATCCCTAGGCTTGATGACATGCTTGATGAATTGTATGGGGCCTAATTATTTTCAAAAATTGATCTTAAGAGTGGTTATCACCAAATCCGCATCAAGGAAGGTACTGAGTGGAAAACCGCTTCTAAGACCAAGTTTGGGCTTTATGAGTGGTTGGTAATGCCCTTTGGGCTTACGAATGCCCCAAGCACCTTCATGAGGCTTATGAATCATGTCCTTAGGGATTGCTTAGGAAAATTTTGTGTAGTTTATTTTGATGATATTTTAGTGTATAGCAAGAGCCTAGATGAGCATGTAGGTCATCTTAGGCGCGTCTTTTGCATCCTTAGGTCACACCAACTCTATGGAAACCTTGAAAAGTGTAATTTTTGTGTAAAGAGTATGGTGTTTTTAGGTTTTGTAGTCAATAAAGATGGGGTTCATGTGGACCCCGACAAAATCAAAGCCATCCAAGAATAGCCCACCCCAAAAAATGTGACTGAGATCAAGAGCTTTCATGGTCTCGCAAGTTTCTATAGGCGCTTTGTGCCTAATTTCTCCACACTTTTCTCACTAATCAATGATTTGGTGAAGAAGGAAGTTCCCTTCCTTTGGGGTGCTAAACAACAAAAAGCCTTCGAGCTTATTAAGGAAAAACTCACCCATGCCCCTGTTCTAGCTCTTCCTGACTCTTCAAAAACTTTTGAGCTAGAGTGTGATGCATCAGGTGTTGGAATAGGTGTTGTGTTATTGCAAGGCGGCCACCCTGTGGCTTATTTTAGTGAAAAACTAAATGGTGCCGCCCTCAATTACCCCACCTATGACAAAGAGTTTTACTCCTTAATAAGGGTCCTTCAAACTTGGGAACATTACCTTATTCCCAAGGAATTTGTCATTCATAGTGACCATGAGTCACTAAAATATTTGAAGGGTCAAGGTAAGCTCAACAAGAGGCATGCAAAGTGGGTTGAGTTTTTGGAAACTTTTCCCTATATAATCAAATACAAGAAAGGGAAGCACAATGTAGTAACCGATGCCCTATCTAGAAGACATACTCTTCTTGCCATTTTGAGCTCCCAAATCTTAGGATTTGATTATATTAAGGACCAATATGCTTCTGACCAAGAGTTTGGCCCCATTTTTGCTACCTCCTTGTCCAAACCTACTGATGGGTTTCATGTGAGTGAGGGGTACTTATTCAAAGAAAGTAAACTTTGTGTACCCCAAGGATCTCTTAGAAAATTGCTTGTGAGAGAGAGCCATGAGGGTGGGCTCATAGGGCATTTTGGAATAAACAAAACTTTGCTCATTTTAAAAGAAAAATTCCATTGGCCCCATATGAAAAGAGATGTCCAAAGACATTGCTCTAGATGTATAGCTTGTTTACAAGCTAAATCTAAAGTAATGCCTCATGGACTTTACACACCCTTACCGGCTCCCACCGCTCCTTGGGTAGACATAAGCATGGATTTCATCCTTGGACTTTCTAGAACCCAAAGGGGAGCGGACTCTATCTTTGTGGTAGTGGATAGGTTTTCTAAAATGGCCTATTTTGTACCTTGCCACAAAATAGATGACGCGAGCAACATTGCAAAAATTTTCTTCAAAGAAGTTGTCCGTCTGCATGGCATACCTCAATCCATAGTGTCTGATAGGGATGTTAAGTTCCTTAGCCACTTTTAGAAAACTTTATGGCCTAGGCTGGGAACTAAACTCCTATTTTCTACCACATGTCATCCCCAAACTGATGGGCAAACTGAGTTAATAAATAGATCGTTATCGACTATGCTAAGGGCTCTTCTTAGGGGAAATCATAAGTCTTGAGATGAGTACCTTCCCCATATAGAGTTTGCATATAATAGAGTGGTCCAAAGAACCACCAAGCACTCACCTTTTGAGATTGTTTATGGCTTTAACCCTCTTACACCTCTTGATATTTTGCCTTTACCTTTCCCTTCTTCTATTCATAAAAAAGGATTAGCTAAAGCAAATTTTGTTAAAAAATTACATGAGAAGGTCAAAGCCAACATTGAACGACACTCTAAAGGGTATGCTGCTAAGGCTAATAGGGGAAGGAAAGAAATTATCTTCAATGAAGGGGATTGGGTATGGCTTCATTTGAGGAAAGGTCGCTTCCCTACTTTTAATGGATGTCCAAGCTTAGCCCCCGAGGGGATGGTCCCTTTCAAGTCCTCAAGAGAGTGAACAATAATGTATACATTAATAGTGAACAATAATGCATACATTATAGATCTCCCTGATGCATGCCCTTCAAGCAAGGGCCCTATCACAAGGGTCATGGCTAGAAGAATAGAAGAGGACATGACTAGAATAGATGAAGGAAGACCTCACCTCTATATGTCCATCAAGATGTGCAAACCATGACTCACTATTAGCTTGGGCAGATTTCTTTATGCTTTTATTATTTGTAATTTTTCATTTATTTTACCTAGAAGAGCCTAGGATTTTATTTTGGACATGTATTAGTCCATTTAATTTTCTAGGAGATGTCTTAGTAATAAGAAGGGGTAAGATTATCTCTTGGGCTTTTATTTAGGAAATAAGGGGGTAGTTTGATAACTACACCCTCTTTTCCTAAATAAAACCCAAAACTAATAAAGGAGTAATCTTGGCCCTTGGATGAGGTAGCTTGGGCACCAATTCTTATCTAAAGGAGGGGATTGATTGGAATTTGGGCTTCAATCCTCCTCCCTTGGATGACTCCTTTTAATCCTAGCCCTTCCTTTCCTTCTTGACTTGTCCAAGAGGTTAGCTCCATCTATAAAAAGGTGTTCTTTCACACTCTTGTATTTTTTATACTTTGATCAATAGAAATTTTGCTTTGGCTAAATTATTTCTTAGTGTCCCCTACCTTCTCTTTTAAGATTCCCCTTAGCTTTTATCAAGGGTTTCATCCCTTGTGGCAAGCCAACCTTCCTTAGGCTTATCTCCCTTGAGTGACACCTAAACACTTCATCCCTTACCTCTCCATACACCATTTCACTAAATACTTTAAACCTCTAGAAAAGATCAAGGGTATGCATCATGTATTTCAAAGAAGATAATTATGTCAAATTTTTTTAGCATTTATTAGGCCAGATGATAGTTACCGTTATGATCTTTCATAAAGAAATATTAAATAATCTATCAAATTATGTTTTACAAAGAAAATAATTATGTCAAGTTTTTTAACATTTATTATGCCCAATGATAGTTACCGTTATGATTTTTAATAAAGAAATTTCAAATAATATATTAAATTATCTTTTACAAAAAAGATAATGATGTGAAAGTTTTTAGCATTTATTAGGCCCAATGATAGTTACCATTATGATCTTTAATAAATTAATTTTAAATAATCTTTGAAATTATCTTTTACAAACAACATAATTATGTTAAATTTATTAGCATTTATTAGCCTCAATTATAGTTACCGTTATGATGTTTAATAAAGAAATTTAAAATAATCTATTAAATTCTCTTTTACAAAAAAGATAAATATGTCTAGTTTTTTAGCATTTATTATGCTCAATGATAGTTATCGTTATGATCTTTCATAAAGAAATTTAAAATAATTTATTAAATTATCTTTTACGAATAAGATAATTATGTCAAATTTTTTTAGCATTTATTAGGCCCAATGATAGTTACCGTTATGATATTTCATAGAAAAATTTAAAATAATCTATTAAATTATATTTTACAAATAAGATAATTATGTCAAATTTTTTAGTATTTATTAGGCCAACTGATAGTTACCATTATGATCTTTAATAAAGAATGTTTAAGTAATCTATTAAATTGTCTTTTCTAAAAAAGATAATTATGTCAAATGTTTTAGCTTTTGTTAGGCCCAATGATAGTTACCAATATGATCTTTTGTAAAGAAATTTTAAAATAATCAATAAATTATCTGTTACAAACAAGATAATTATGTCAAATTTTTTAGCCTTTATTATGCCCAATCATAGTTACCATCATGATCTTTAAACAATAAAGTTCAAATAATCTATTAAATTATCTTTTACAAATTGTGTCAAATTTTTTACCATTATTAGGCCCAATAATGGTTACCGTCCTGATCTTTAATAAATAAATTTAAAAATAATATTTTAAATTATCTTTTACAAAGAAGATAATTATCTCAAATTTTTTCGCATTTATTAGGCCCAATGATAGTTTCCTTATGATCTTTAATAAATAAATCGTAAATAATATATCAAATTATCTTTTAAAAAATAGATAATTATGTCAAATTTTTTAGCATTTAGTAGGCTAAATTATAGTTAGCATTATGATTATTAATAAAGAAATTTTAAACAATTTATTAAATTATCTTTTACAAAAAACATAATTATGTCAAATTTTGTAGCAATCATTAACTCGCATAATAGTTTGCGTTATAATCTTTAATAAAGAACGTTTAAATAATCTAGTAAATTATCTTTTACAAAAAAGATAATTATGTCAAATTTTATAGCATTTATTAGGCCCAATGATATTTATCATTATCATCTTTAATAAAGAAATTTTAAATAATGTATTAAATTATCTTTTCTAAAGAAGATAATAGTGTCAAATTTGGTCGCATTTATTAGGCTCAACGATAGTTACCATTATGATCTTTAATAAAGACATTTTAAATAATCTATTAAATTATCCTTTACAAACAAGATAATTACATCAAAATTTTTAACAATTACTAAGGCTAATGATAGTTACCGTTATGATGTATAATAAAGAAACATTAAATAATCTATTAAATTACCTTTTACAAAAAAGATAATTATTTCATGTTTTTTACCATTTATTTGGATCAATAATAGTTACCATTATGATACTTGATAAACAAATTTAAAATAATCTATTAAATTATCTTTTACACAAAAGATAATTATGTCAATTTTTTTAACATTTATTAGGCCCAATGATAGTTACCGTTATGATCTTTAATAAACAAATTTTTGAATAATCTATTAAATTATCTTTTACAAAGAACATAATTATATCAATTTTTTTACCATTTATCAGGCCCAATAATAGCTACCGTTATGATCTTTAATAAAGAAATTTAAAATAATCTCTTGAATTATCTTGTACAAACAAGATAATTATGTCAAATTTTTTAGCATTTATTAGACCCAGTGAGAGTTACTGTGATGATCTTTAATAAAGCAACTTTAAATAATCTATTAAATTATCTTTTACAGAAGATAATTAAGTCAAATTTTTTAGCATTTATTAGGCCCAATGATAGTTACCGTTATGATCTTTAATAAAGAAATTTTTGAATAATCTATTAAATTATCTTTTACAAAGAAGATAATTATGTCAAATTTGTTCACTTTTATTAGGCCCAATGAGAGTTCCGTTATGATCTTTAATAGAGAAATTTTAAATAATCTATTAAATTATCTTTTACAGAGAAGATAATTATATCAAATTTTTTAGAAATTATTAAGTCCAATGATAGGTACCGTTATGATCTTTAATAAAGAAATTTAGATTATATATTAAATTATCTTTTACAAAGAAGATAATTATTTCAAATTTTTTAGCATTTATTATGTCCAATGATAGTTACCGTTATGATCTTTAATAAAGAAATTTTAAATAATCCATTAAATCATCTTTTATAAAGAAGATAATTATGTCAAATATTTTACCATTTATTAATATCAATAATAGTTACCGTTATGATCTTTCATAAAAAAATTTTAAATAATCTATCAAATTATCTTTTACAAAAAAGATAATTATTTCAAATTTTTTAACATTTATTAGGCCCAATGATAGTTACCGTTATGATCTTTAATAAAGAAATTTTTGAATACTCTATTAAATTAGATTTTCCAAAGAAGATACGTATGTCAAATTTTTTAACATTTATTAGACCGAATGATAGCTACCGTTATTACCTTTAATAAAGAAACATTAAATAATCTGTTAAATTATTTTTTACAAAGAAGATAATTATGTCAAATTTTATAGTATTTATTAGGCCCAATGATAGTTATCATTATGAGCTTTAATAAAGAAATTTTAAATAATGTATTAAATTATCTTTTCCAAAGAAGATAATAGTGTCAAATTTGTTCGCATTTATTAGGCCCAACGATAGTTACCGTTATGATTTTTAATAAAGATATTTTAAATAATCTATTAAATTATCCTTTACAAACAAGATAATTACATCAAAATTTTTAACAATTATTAAGCCTAATGATAGTTACCGTTATAATGTATGATAAAGAAACATTAAATAATCTATTAAATTACCTTTTACAAAAAATATAATTATGTCATGTTTTTTACCATTTATGTGGTTCAATAATAGTTACCATTATGATACTTGATAAACAAATTTAAAATAATCTATTAAATTATCTTTTACACAAATGATAATTATGTCAAATTTTTTAGCATTTATTAGGCCCAATGATAGTTACCGTTATGATCTTTAATAAACAATTCTTGAATAATTTATTAAATTATCTTTTACAAAGAACATAATTATGTCAGTTTTTTTACCATTTATCAGGCCCAATAATAGCTACCGTTATGATCTTTAATAAAGAAATTTAAAATAATCTCTTGAATTATCTTGTACAAACAAGATAATTATGTCAAATTTTGTAGCATTTATTAGACCCAGTGATAGTTTCTGTGATGATCTTTAATAAAGAAACTTTAAATAATCTATTAAATTATCTTTTACAAAAAAGATAATTAAGTCAAATTTTTTAGCATTTATTAGGCCCAATGATAGTTACCGTTATAATCTTTAATAAAGAAATTTTTGAATAATCCATTAAATCATCTTTTATAAAGAAGATAATTATGTCAAATGTTTTACCATTTATTAATCTCAATAATAGTTACCGTTATGATCTTTCATAATGAAATTTTAAATAATCTATCAAATTATCTTTTACAAAGAAGATAATTATTTCAAATTTTTTAGCATTTATTAGGCCCGATGATAGTTACCGTTATGATCTTTAATAAAGAAATTTTTGAATAATCTATTAAATTATCTTTTACAAAGAAGATACGTATGTCAAATTTTTTAACATTTATTAGACCGAATGATAGTTACCGTTATTACCTTTTATAAAGAAACATTAAATAATCTATTAAATTATCTTTTACAAAGAAGATAATTATGTCAAAATTTTTAGCATTTATTAGGCCCAATGATAGCTACCGTTATGATCTTTAATAAAGAAATTTTAAATAATCTATTAAATTATCTTTTACAAAGAAGATAATTATGTGAAATTTGGTAGCATTTATTAGGCTCAATGATAGTTCCGTTATGATCTTTAATAAATAAATTTTAAATAATCTATTAAGTTAGCTTTTACAAAGAAGATAATTATGTCAAATTTTTTGGTATTTATTAGATCCAATGATAGTTACCGTTATAAGCTTTAATAAAGAAATTTTAAATAATTTATTAAATTATATTTTAAAAAAAAGATAATTATGTCAAATTTGTTGGCATTTATTAGCCTCAATGATAATTACCGTTATGATATTTAATAAAGAAATTTTAAATAATCTATTAAATTATATTTTACAAAGAGGATAATTATATCAAATTTTTGAGCAATTATTAAGTCTAATGATAGTTACCGTTATAATCTTTGATAAAGAAATTTTAAATAATCTATTAAATTATCTTTTACAAAAAAGATAATTATGTCAAATTTTTTACCATTTATTAGGCCCAATAATAGTTACGGGTATGATCTTTAATAAAGAAATTTAAAATAATCTCTTAAATTATCTTTTACAAAGAAGATAATTATGTCAAATTATTTAGCATTTATTAAACCCAATGATAGTTACCGTTGTTATCTTTAATTAAGAAAATTTAAATAATATATTAAATTATCTTTTACAAAGAAGATAATTTTGTCAAATTTGTTAGTATTTATTAGGCCCAATGATAGTTCCATTATGATCTTTAATAAAAAAAATTTAAATAATCTATTAAATTATCTTTTGCAAAGAAGATAATTGTGTCAAATTTGTTAGCATTTATTCGAGGAAGGAACCATGGTTGAAGAGATCAAGGAAGTGAATCACCACCAGGCCTGCATGTGGCACCAAGAATTGGAAGCCAACGAAACAGATCCACCACTTCTTTTATCTTATTGTGCCTATCTTTAAAATGTCTCTATCAGAATGAAAGCCTTCATGGATTCACCGTAAATCAACTTGTATACTAACTCTTTCCACTAAAAATAGTAGCATGCATTTGCAAGGGATAATGTCTCGTCCAATTAAAAGAAGACTCGTTCAGACAATAGGTATTTTTTAGTCATCACGAAAAATATTGTTACCCTCATGTTTTTGCAGGTACACCTATCTTATCTTTAGATATGATTCTGTTTAAATTATAGATATTTTTAAGAAAATGATATTCAAAATTTGAATATTTATCTTAGTGTATGATTTGATTATATTTGAATTATAGATTTTGATTTTACCTTTTGATGTGATTATATTTGAATTATAAAGGATATTGATATATGAAATTTAAATATTTTATGATTTGATTATATCTGAATTATGAATTTTTAGTTTATGTTATCATGTGATTTTTTTTAATTATAGAGGATGATAATATAAATATTTAAATTTCAAAGAGCATCATGATTTGATCATATTTGAATTGTAGATATCTATCTTATCTTATTATGTGATTCTTTTTGAATTATAGAGGACGATTATATTTGAAATGTAAATATTTATTTTAAATTATGATTTGAAAATGTTTAAACTATACATGTCTATTTTATCTTTAGTTGTGATTATATTGCAATTATAGATATTTTTAAGAAACATGATCTTTAAAATTTAAGTATTTATCTTGGCGTATAATTTGATTATATTTGAATTGTATATTTTTATTTTATCTTTGGATGTGATTATATTGTAATTAAAAAATTTTATGATATTTAAAATTTAAATATTTATGATTTGATTATATTTAAATTATAAATTTTATTTTATCTTATAATGTGATTTTATTTGAATTATATAGGATAATAATATTTAAAATTTACATATTTTATGATTTGATTATATCTAAATTAGAAATTTTTATTTTAACTTATTATGTGATTGTATTTAAATTACAAATGATGATGATATTTTATTATATTTGTTAAACCTCTAAATTATACAGCCTAAGGCCGGAAAGGTAAACACTATTAAAAGTAGGTAATAGGTACAGGTTTGAAAACTCAATAATATATACTATTATCACCGACACTTGACAACATCTTTGACCTATGCTAAGGTTGAGCTCACACTCACTTAAGCGTTGTATTGTAATTGCAGGTAGCCACTTATGTCCACTAGACCTGCATGGGGCACCAAGGATTGGAAGTCAACGAAAGAGACCCACCACTTCTTCTATCCTATTGTGCCTATCTTTAAAATGTCTATCGAAAATAAAAACTTCATAGATTCACCGAAAATCAACTTATATACTAACTGTGTCCACTGAAAGGAGTAGCATGCAATTGGAAGGTATAATGTCACCTCCAACTAAAAAAGGACTTATTCAAACAACAACAGGTATCTTTTAGCCATCATGAAAAAATATTCTTACCCTCATGTTTTTGCAGGTACACCTATTTTATCATTATATGTGATTCTGCTTAAATTATAGATATTTTTAAGAAACGTAATATTCAAAATTTGAATATTTATCTTAGTATATGATTTGCTTATATTTGAATTATAGATTTTTATTTTACCTTTTGATGTGATTATATTTGAATTATAAAGGATAATGATATATGAAATTTAAATATTTTATGATTTGATTATATCTGAATTAGAAATTTTTAGTTTATTTTATTATGTGATTTTTTTAATTATAGAGGATAATAATATTTGAAATTTAAGTGATTTTGTGATATGATTATATTTGAATTGTAGATTTTATCTTATATTAGCATTTGATTATCATTGAAAATAAAGGATGATGCTCTTTGAAATTTAAATATTTATATTAACTCATGATTTGATGATATTTGAATTGTAGATATCTATCTTATCTTATTATGTGATTCTATTTTAATTATAGAGGATGTTCATATTTGAAATTTGGATATTTATTTTAAATTATGATTTGAAGATGTTTAAATTGTCCATGCCTATCTTATCTTTAGATGTGATTGTATTTCAATTATAGATATTTCTCAGAAACTTGATCTTCAAAATTTAAATATTTATTTTACAACATGATTTCATTATATTTGAATTATAGATTTTTATTTTATCTTTTGATGTAATTATATTTGAATTATAAAAGATGATGATATTTGAAATTTAAATGTTTTATGATTATATTTTATTATAAGGATGATGATATTTGAAATTTAAATATGTTTTATGATTTGATTATATTTAAATTCTAGATTTTTATTTTATATTAGGATTTAATTATATTCGAACTATAGAATATGATGCTATTTGAAATTTAAATATTTATCTTAACTTATGATTTGATAATATTTGACTTTTAGATGTCTATCTTATGATGTGATTGTATTTGAATTATAGAGGGTGATTATATTTGAATTACAAAGTTTTGTCTTATTTGATGAGGTGGTTATATTTGAACTATAGAGGAAGACATAATCATTTATAAAAGAAAGATGAAGCTCGCTTTGGATTTTGATCTTACACTTGGAAGCAAGGTGATGCAGCAATGGATGAGCTGCAACTGCACAGGTGGGTACCTACAATGTTTAAGTCAGTGTGAACTCAGGTCATGTCAAACACTTCTATATACTTCTATAATATTTTTTAGAATTTTTTGGGGGTTTGATTTTGAGTTTGATTCCTTCCTATGATAAGAATATTTTCAATTATTTTAAATTGGAGGGCTTTTAGGTACTCAATTATTTTATCTAAAAATCTAACTAAAAGTCCAACTAAATTGAGCTAAGACCTAAAAGCAAGTTTCCTAAAAGAGATAAAGAAAATTAAACTATAAATTACAATTAGAAAAATTACAAAAATGCAAAAATATGAAAATAATAAAATGTTAGCTCAATGCAAAGTCCATTCCAATGAGGTCCACTAATCTGCAAAATAAAGGAAAAATAAGAAAAAGTCTAAACATGACCCAATTATGAAAATTAATTAAAATAGAAAATTAAGGACCAATTATAGAGTCAGAAGGACTAAAAGGATATAAAATACTCTATTTGTAACCCAGTATGGTTATTGATTGTATTTTTCTAGGAGAGAATGAGTATATTTTAGTAAATTTTTCACCAGGTAAAGGGAGATACATCATACATTAGAGTCTTCTTTATTAAAAATTAATAAAAAATTGTAAAATTTTAATTCTAATTGTAAAAAGTACATCTTCTAGCCTCATAAGTATCTCATGGGTATGAATGAAGAATTTTAATTATATTTTTAACTACAATGTTAATATATTTTTATTGTGAATGTAAGTTTTAGTAAGTATTTTTATTTTAATTTTTTAATCCACTTATTAACAAAATCCTTAGACAAATTCTAGTGGTTTTCTAAAATTGTAATTTAAATTCGTAATTGTTAGACAATGTTATTGATGCATGAGTAGACAATTACATAAGTTGTCATGCCTATTCATAAAGAAAATAAATTATGGATAATGTATCACAGAACATGGATTCTGAGTTAGAAATTGCGAATGATGAATTACGGATCATCGATTACTATCACGGATCACAAATTATGGATCTTGATTCACATATTATGAATTATAGGTCATGGAGCATAGAGGAGGATTATGGATCATGGATTATGATAAAAAATTACACATCACAGATTACAGTCACAAATTACAGATTATGGATCATCAGATCGCAGGTCACAATTCATGGACCATAGATTACGAATTGTGAATTATAGATCATGGTTCATATATTACAGGTTACGGAGCACACAACATAAATAAGAATTATGAGTCATGGATCATGATCACAAAATAAAGATTATGGATTATTAATTATTAATTACAAATTATGAATTACGGATGACAAATTATGGGTCATGAATTACGAATTACAGTTCACATATTATAGATTACGGATCATGGATCACAGTTCAATATTACATATTATGGACCATGAAGCATGCATAAGGATTACAGATCATGGATCGTGATCACAAGTTATAGATTACGGATTATGAATTATAGATCATGAATTAAGAATTACAGATTACGAATTACAAATTATGAATTATGGATTACAGATTATGAATTACGGATCATGGATTACAAATTACAGGTCATGGATCGAGAATTATGAGCTATAGATTATGGATCGTGGATCACAAATTACGAATTGAGAATCAAAGAATGTTGATCATGTTTCACATATCATGAATTATGGATCTGGTTATGGGTTACGATTTGTGGATTACGAATTGCTGATTACGAATCATGGATGACGAAGTGCAATCATAGACTATAAATTATAGTCATGATCATGAATTACGAATTATGGATCATAGATTATGAATCACGAATTACAAATCACAGGTTACTATCACCGGATTCCAGATCACAGACTATAACTTATGGATCACAAATTACGAATTGCGAATTACAAATTATGAATTACGAATTATGAATTATGGATTATCGATCACAGATCATGGATTACGAATTATGGATTACAGATCACATTTTATGGATCACAATATACATATTACAGATTATGGATCATGTGTTCACATATTACGGATTATAGATAGTAGATAAGGATTACGAATCATAGGTCATGATCACAAATTATGGATTAGGAATTACAGATTCATATTACAAATTGTGGATTACGAATTACATATTCGGATTACAAATTATGGATTACGAATTTCATATTATGAATTATGGATCATGGATTATGAATTATAGGTTACTAATTATGGATTAGAGATTACAAATTATGAATTACGTATTATGGATTGTAGATTACGAATTTGATCTGTGATATATGATTCACAATCTTTGATCTGTAACCCGCAATCTGTAATCCATAATTTGTAATTCATAATCTATAATGCATAATTCGTAAATTAAAATTCATAATCTATGATCTATAATCCATAATTCGTAATCCATAATAGGCTATTTGTAACCCTAATCCATAATTTGTAATTTGTAATAATGATCTGTAATTTATAATCTGTAATCTGTGATCTTTAACCCTAATTCATAAATCCATAATCTGTAATTCACAATTCATAATCTATTTTTTTATCCATTAGATGTGATTTGATATGTGATCTAGATCCAGTGATTCGTAATTCGTGATTTGTGACCATAATCCATGAGTCGTGATTCGTTATTTGTGATCCGTAATTCATAATTTGTAATCTATAATATATTATTCTTTATCCGTAATTTATTAATTTGTGATCTGCAATTTGTAATCCAAATTTGTTATTCGTGATCCATAATCCGCAATTCGTAATTCGTGATCCCTAAGTCATAATTCAAAATTCATGATCTTTAATTCATGATTCCTAATTCGTAATTTGTGACCTTTAATTCATAATTCATAGTTCATAATTCTTGATTCGTAATCCTTGATAAATAATTCGTAATCTGTAATTTGAAATTCATAATCTGTAATTTGAAATTTGTAATCCGTGATCCATGAGCCGTGATCTGGTGATCCATAATCCATGATCCCTAATTCGTGATTCATGATTGTAATTCATGATGAATAATCCATAATTTGTTAACATAATTTGTGATCTGTAATCTGTGATTCGTATCCGTAATTCGTAATATGTGATCCTAATCCATCATCCATAATTCGTAATCTGTAACCATAACCTATGTTTCTTGATCCATGATACATGATCTATAATCTTTGATTTGTACTACACAATATGTAATATGTGATCCGTGATTTGTAACCCTTAATCTATAGACAATTGTTAACAAAATCCTTAGACAAACTCTAGTAGTTTTCTAAAATAGTAATTTCAATTCGTAATAGCTAGAAACTTTTTTTCCAAACATAGTTAAGGTTACTAATGCATGATAGACAATTATGTAAGTTGTTATCAGAAAATAAATGTAAAAAATCATTTTATTAGATAATTAAATAGTCAAGTAAAATATATAGAAAAATTCATTTCAAACAATAGATAGTGTTATAAATAATGCGAAAAAAATAGTTAAAAATCATGTCCCACAAAATTGAAAATAAATATTATTTTATGATGATAATTTTGAATCATCTTAGAAATATAGAAATGTAAAGTAATTTTTTTAAAAGATAAATGATCAAATCATCATGAAAATATTTATGATAAAAAATCTAATTAAAAAATTCCTACGAATATCCTATACCTACAAATGTTCTTTTAAAATATATATCAAATATAAAAAATAAAACATTATAAAGAATAAATTTTAATATAACCTTTTTAAAAAGGTATTTTTTTTACCAAGCTTTCTATTAATTTCATCCTATGTATAACAAATAACTTCTGACAAATGAGGTGTATCCATCATGAAAATGGTCAATCATCATAAAAATGTTTATGATAAAAAATCTAATTAAAAATTCCTACGAATATCCTATACCTACAAATATTCTTTTAAAATAGATATCAAATATAAAAAATAAAACATTATATAAAGAATAAAATTTTAATATAACCTTTTTAAAAAGTTTTTTTTTTTTTACCAAGCTTTCTATTAATTTCATCCTATGTATAAAAAATAACTTATGACAAATGAGGTATGTGTAGCCACCATTTCCCATTCAAATCTACTTCCATGGTATATAATTATATATAACAAATGAGTTTTGTTACATTACATTATCATTTATCAAAATTGCAAAAGTTCTCTAAAGAATAAGTGAGACATCCAAGCAACTTGAAAGTGTGAAAAAGAAACTTTTAATGTAGTTGGATTTGAATGGTTAAAAAATCAAAGGGTTAATTATGATTTAAATGATTTGTGTAACTCTTTTATCATAATTTTCTAAGTTATGTAATTTTCTAGTTTTTTTCTTATTTAAACTTCAAACCACCAAGTAAAACAACTCTCAATAGAAAGCAAGTGCATGTATAAACTGCACTAACTTGATATTATTATGCTATTTATAAAAGATTTATAAATACTAATAGATAATAATGAACTATATTATAAAATTTCACTAAAAACACAAAAAAAATCCAAATCAAATTTAATTCTCTTACAAGAAAACAACCATAATATGTATCTAAGTTTGATCTGATACCAACTGATAGAATACAATGGACCCATAGATCAACAAATACAAAATTCTGGTATGTATAAATAATAAAGATAAAGAGATAAGAGAAAGAAATTATGTATACCTCGTATATATTGAATTAGAGCTTCTTCCCCTTCATGAACAAAAACTCTATGTATGATTACTGTAAAAATATAAGTTCAATAAGAACTCATGAGGGTTTTACTACCTACCTTCAAAGGAATTATTGTTAAAAATGTTTATTTTGATTTGGTTAATGAGATGACAAATTTATAGTCCCCTAGAGTAGGCATAGACCCCTCAAATGGACTCTTTTTTATCGACCCAATCCATCACATAATCAATCTTTGTATAATCTCATTCAAATAATCATAAAGATATTATAAGATATTACTATCACCATATCTTAAATTTTCAAATAATAATAAAAGATAATTGATTAATAAATATCCATAATTATTTCCAACAAATATTTTTTAAAAGATATAAATAATCTATCAAATATTTTTTTCTATAAAAGATTTGATATTATAATGCTATTTATAAAAGATTTATACATATTCAAAAGTATAAAAAATCTTTTAAATATTTCTTAAAATATATAAATAACCTATTCAATACTTTTTTTAAATATTACAATAATATCAAATCTTTTGACATTTTATACACACTATTATAAGCCTTTTTAGTATTTTTAATCAAGAGTGTTCCCTCTCCTTTATTATAGGAGAAATAACCCTATCAACTAATATATGGATCCAAACAAGATTATCAATCATTAAGGGTATTTGGATGTTGGATGCAAGGAATAACATTTGCTGTCCCAAGAAACAAATTATTATATGCAAATATTTCTTAAAAGATATAAACAATCTATTAAATATTGTTTTATAAAAGATTTGATATTATAATTCTATTCATTAAATAATTATAAAAATACTAAAAGATATAAACAATCTATTAAATATTTTTTAAAATATTTTAATAATATAAAATCTTTTAGAATTTTATATCCACTATTATAAGTATTTTTACTATTGTTAATCAACAGGGTTCTTTCTCATCTATTATAGGAACAATCACTTTTATCAACTTTTATATGTATCTAAATGAGACTATCTATCATTAAGGGTTTTTGGATGTTGGATCTAGGCAGCAACATTTGCTCTCTCAAGAAACAAATTATTATATTTAAATATTTTTTAAAAAATACAAACAATTTATTAAATATCTTTTTTATAAAATATTTATAAATACTAAAAGATATAAACAATCTATTAAGTATTTTTCATATTTTTAATCAATAGGTTCCCTCTCGTTTATTATAGGAGCAATCACTCTATCAACTTTTACATATATTCAAATGAGATTATTAATCACTAAGTGTTTTTGGATGTTGGATCTAGGTAGCAACATTTCCTCCCTCAAGAAACAAATTACGATATGCAACTATTTCTTAGAAAATATAAACAATTTATTAATTTTTTTTATAAAATATTTATATTATTATGCTATTCATAAATACTAAAAAATATAAAAAATATATTAAATATTTCTCAAAATATATAAACAATATTTTAAATATTTTTTCAATAATATCAAATCTTTTAGCATTTTGTACGCACTATCATAAGTATTTTTAATAAACAGAGTTTCCTCTCCTTCATTATAAAAGCATTCTATGAGGTTTTAAATGTATCCAAATGAGATTATCAATCATTAAGAGTTTTTGGATTTTGTATCTAGGCGGCAAAATTTTCTCTTTCAAACAAATTATTATATGCAAATATTTCTTAAAAGATGTAAACAATCTAGTAAATATTTTGTTATAAAAAATTGTTATTATTATGCTATCTATAAAAGATTTATAAATACTAAAAGATATAAATAATCTATTAAATATTTCTTAAAAGATATAAACAATCTATTAATTTTTTTAAAAAAAAAGATTTGATATTATAATTCTATTTATAAAATGTTAAAAGATATTAACAATCTATTAAATATTTCTTAAAAGATATAAAAATCTATTAAATATTTTTTAAAATATATTAATAATACCAAACCTTTTAACATTTTATACACGCTATTTTAAGTATTTTAGTATTTTTAATCAATAGGATTCTCTCTCCTCTATTACAGGAGGAATCACTCTATCAACTCAACTCCAAATGAGATTATTCATCATTAAAAGTTTTTGGATGTTGGATCTAGGCAGCAACATTTGCTCTTTCAAGAAACAAATCATTATATGAAAATATTTCTTAAAAGATATAAAAAATCTATTAAATATTTTTTATTATGGTATTTATAAAATATTGATAAGTACTAAATTATGTAAACGATTATGAAATATTCTTTAAAAGATATAAACAATATATTAAATATTTTTTAAATATTACAATAATATAAAATATTTTAGCATTTGTATGCATTATCATAAATCTTTTTAGTATTTTTAACCAACAAAGTTTTCTCTCCTCCATTGTTGGAGAAATATTTGCAAATATTTCTTAAAAGATATAAACAATCTATTAAATAATTTTTATAAAAGATTTGGTATTATAATGTGTTGGTCCTAGGGGGAATCTAGAAGGGGGGTTGAATAGATGCACCAAATTATTTTTCAAAAATTTATGTTCAATGGTATCAGAGTATTTTCAAAAATAGCCCCTTTTTGAAAATTTCAAAATCTACCTTCTTTTACAAAAACGGGTTTTCAAGAATTCAACCCATAAGGCTAACCACCAATTAACTCAATTCCTTGAATTATAGTTTCAAATAAGATAAAAGAAAAACTTAACAATAATTATATATTCAGTAATTTAGAATTTATCTAAAGGAGTAGGAAAAACAAAACTTAAACCCACAACATATGGGTTAAAAACCCAAATTTAAAGTCAAGAGAATATGTGTCAAGAATTGGATCAGTTGCAAGAAATCTAAATAAATCAACGCAGTTGTAAAAGCCCAAAAGTTAGTGCTCCAAGAATTCAATAAAGAATGAATTTAACAAGTATAGGGAAGAGAGAATTTGCATCGTGATTTATATTGGTTTGGTCCAATTGACCTAACATCCAGTTTACAGACTTAGCCTTTCGCTAATCTGTTTTCCACTAAAATCTCAGTACATGCATAACACACATACATATTTTAATCTCGGAAATATTTAAATCACAAAATAGGAGGCCTCCTCTTGCACAACACAAGAGTTTGCTATACCGTGACACCATGCCACTCATAATGCCTCACTTGCAACACCCCGCTGTAAGATTTTGCCATAATCTCAAGAACACCTGGAGAGATTGTGAACCTAATGCAAAAACACAGATAGGGTACAAAACAATATCACCTGATGTGAAGAATACCCAAATAGAAAGATTAAAACTCAATAGAGTCTCTTCCTTGAGTCTTGAATTGGAAGAACTTTCAAACCATAAAAAATGGGTATGAATCTTGGAGAGAATTCTTAGAAATCGTATGTGAGAAGCAAACACTTGATTGGATTGTTCAAAAGTAGTTAAATCTATTTTCAAAATGCTTTTATATAAGTTTTATGCAGGGTAATTGATTACCTACTTGATTGCCTGATATCCTGCACAAAACTGGACCAAAGTGCTTGTTCTCGGGAGTAATCAATTACTGAAATCAAGTAATTGATTACCACAGAGAGCATCAATTTCAATTCCCAAAAACTCTCACAAGGCAATCGATTACCATTTTTAGGCAATCGATTACTACCTGAAAATCCATTTTTGAAGTTTTTCTAGCATAACTCAACCTATGTATTCTATCCAAAACTATCACAAACACATTCTCAAGCCTATCTAAAACACACAATACAAGTATCACACCTATAAACGTGTTTGATACCATAAAATTGATTTAAGAGCAAAATTAAAGAGAGAAAATCAAAACCAAAACTCCATTAGTCTTCAATGAGTTCCTTTGGTTCCAACATAATGCTATTTATAAAAGTTTTATAAATACTAAAAGATATAAATAAGAGTTTAATTGGTATACACTGTCAGTATAAAAATCTTTTACACTGACATTCAATCATGATTTTTCCTTTACGTGACTTTTAAAGTAGTAATGAGTAAAATCAACAAATTTACCATGGGTTGTGATTGAATGTCAGTGTAAAAATCTTTACACTGACAGTGTACACCAATTAAATTCTATAAATAATTTATTAAATATTTTTTAAAAGATATAAACTATATATTATATTATTTTTTATATATTTCAATAATATAAAATACTTTAGCAATTTGTAGGCATTATCATAAGTATTTTTAATATTTTTAACCAATAGGGTTCCCTCTCTTCCACTATAGAAGACATCAGTCAATCAACTTTTATATGTACCCAAATGAGATTATCAATCATTAAAAGATTTTGGATGTTGGATCTAGGCAGCAATATTTTCTTTCTCAAAAAATAAATTATTATATGCAAATATTTCTTAAAAGATATAAACAATATATTAAATGACTTTTTATAAAATATTTGATATTATAATGCTATTTAAAAAATATTTGTAAATATTAAAAGATATAAAAAATCTATTAAATATTTCGTAAAAGATATAAACAATCTATTAAATATTTTTTATAAAGGATTTGATATTATTATGCTATTTAGAAAAAGACTTATAAAACTAAAAGATATAAAATATATTAAATATTTTATAAAACACATAAATAAGATCTATTAAGTATTTCTTAAAAGATGTAAATAATATATTAAAGATGACAGATTACGACTTACGAATTATAACTTACGGAATATGGAACTCAATTCAAGTATCACGAATTATGGGTTAAAGATTGCAGATTACAAATTACAAATTACAGATCATCAATTATGAACTGCAGATCACACATTAAGGATCACAAATTACAAATTACATGTCACGAATCACGGATTAAGGATCATAGATTACAGATTGCGGATTACAAATCATGGATTGCAGATCACAGATCATGTATCATGGATCACAATCACAAATTATGGGTTACAGAATGCAGATTACGAATTATGAATTACATATCACAGATGATAAATTATCGATTATAAGTCACAGACTACTAATCTTGATCATAAATTATGGAGTACAAATAATGAATCATAAATTACGGATCATAAATTGCATATTATGGATAATGGATTATGGATCATGGATAACAGACAATGGATCATGAATTATGAATTGCGGGCTATGAATTACTGATCACGGATCACAAATTACGAATTGCAGATAACGAATCAAGGATCATGTATCACAAATTACATATTATGGATTACAAATTACAGATTACGGATTATGAATCACTGATCGCATATTATGGATCACGAATCATGGATCGCGATCACAAATTATAGGTTAAGGATTACGAATTACAGATTGCAAATTACAGATCATGGATTGTTTATCACATACTATGGATCATAGATTACAGGTCATGGATCATAGATGACAAATCAAGAGTTATGGATAATGATTCATAGATCACGAACCACAGATTATGGATTGTAGATTAGGTTTACAAATTACAGATTACGAACTAATGATCACAGATGACGATCACATAATATGGGTTACAAATTGCAGATTAAGAAGTATGGTTATGAATCACGAATGGTGGATTATAGATCACGAATCAGAGAGTAAAATCACAAATCATGAAGAACTGATCATGGATCATAATTACGATCACGAATTACAAATTATGGATCATGGATTACGGATTGAGAATTACAGATCACAAATCACAGATTACGGATTGTGAATTATGAATCACAAGTTATAATTTGCAGATTAAGAATCACTAGATTACAAATTGCAGGCTTCAAATTTCAAATTAAGGGTCATGGATCTCGAATTATGGATCATGATTACAAATTACATATACTGGATCGCAGATTACGGATCACAAATCATGGATCACAAATAATGAATTATGGATTATAGAATATGCATAACAGAATATGGATTATGGATCATGATCATAGATTATAGGTTGTTGATTGCGGATTATGAATTACGGATCATGTAACACAGAATATGGATTATGGATCACTGGTCATAGATTACGAATTGAAGAATGCAGATTATGAATTACGGATTATGGATTGTGAATTATGTATTGCCAATCATAGATCACATATTACAGATCACAGATTTGAGGTTACAAATTACAAATTACAAATTACAGATTATGGATCACAAATCACAAATTTGAAATCATAGATTTCAAATTGTGAGTCACGAATTTCAAATAATGGATTACGTATTATAGATCTCAGAGCACAAAGCACGGAGCATGAATTATGGATTATCGATCAATAATTACGAAATACAAATTATAGATCACATGTTTGGGTTAACAGATTACAAATTACAAAACACGATTCACGGATTACGGATTACAAACCATAAATTATAGTTTCGTGATTCATGATCATAATATGTAATTTGTAATTCATGATCTGTAATTTGTAACCCGTAATCCATGATCCATAATCCTCATCTGTGCTCCATGATTCTTCATCCAAGACCATAATACGTAATGTGAAAATCGTGATTCGTAATTCATGATCCTTAATCAGTGATTTTTATCTGTAATCTGTAATTTGTAATCTCAAAACCCTAATCTATGACTCGTAATCTGTGATATGTGATCCACAATAATTAATCTGCGATCCATAATTTGTGATCTATAATTTGTAATTTGTAATCTGTAGTATGTGATTTGTAATTTATGATTTGTGATCCAATCCATAATTTGTAATCTGTGTTACATGATCTATAATTCATAATCTGCAATCCATAACCATAATTCATAATCATAGATCATGGATTACGAATCACAGATATGAATTAGGGATTATGGATTATAGATTACATGTAACGGATCAAGTATCATGGTTTATGGATCACATATTATGGATCAAGGTTTATAGATCACAGATTTTGGATCATGGATAAAAAATTATGGATTATGGATTACAAAGCATAGATTATGGATCATGAATAAAGGATTAGCATTACAAATTATGGATTACGGATTGCGAATTACAAATTACAGATCATGGATTACGAAGCACGATTCACAAATTCCAAATTATGGATAAGGATTACAGATTATGGTTCACCGATCATGCATTATGAATTACGTATTATGGTCACGGATGATGAATCACAAAGCATAGATGAGGATTATGGAACACATATTACAAATTACAGATTATAAATTACAGATCATGGATCACGTATTGCTATCACGAATCACAAATCTATAATTTGTGATCCTTAATTCGTGATTAGTAATCCATGAACCGTGATCTGTGATTCGTAATTCATATTTTGTAATCAATCATCCGTAATCCGTGCTTTGTGCTCCTTAATCAATGATTTTTTATCCGAATACGTAATTTGTAATCTATAATCTCTAAACCCTAATTTGTGATTCATAATCTATGATATGTTATCCACAATAAGTAATTCGCAATCCATAATTTGTGATCTATAATCTGTAATTTGTAATATGTAGTATGTGATTTGTAATTTATGATTTTTTATCCAATCCATAATTGGTAATCTGTGTTACATGATCTATAATTCATAATCTGCAATCCGTAACCATAATTCAGTATCAAAGATCATGGATTATGGATCATATATATGAATTAGGGATTACAAATTATAGATTACACATAACGGATCAAGTATCACGGTTTATGGATCATAGATTATGGATCAAGGTTTATAGATCACAGATTTTGGATCATGGATCACAAATTATGGATTATGGATTACAAAGCATAGATTATGGATCATGAATAAAGGATTAGCATTACGAATTATGGATTACGGATTGCGAATTACAAATTACAGATCATGGATTACGAAGCACAGTTCACAAATTCCAAATTATGTATAAGGATTACAAATTATGGTTCACCGATCATGGATTATGAATTATGTATTATGGTCACGGATGATTAATCACAAAGCATAGATGAGGATTATGGAACACAGATTACAAATTACAGATTATAAATTACAGATCATGGATCACGTATTGCTATCACGAATCACAAATCTATAATTTGTGATCCTTAATTCATGATTAGTAATTCATGAACTGTGATCTGTGATCCGTAATTCATATTTTGTAATCAAACATCCGTAATCCGTGCTATGTGTTCCTTAATCAATGATTTTTTATCCGTAATACGTAATTTATAATCTATAATCTCTAAACCCTAATTTGTGCTTCATAATCTATGATATGTGATCCACAATAAGTAATTCGCAATCCATAATTTGTGATCTATAATCTGTAATTTTTAATATGTAGTATGTGATTTGTAATTTATGATTTGTGATCCAATCCATAATTTGTAATCTATGTTACATGATCTATAATTCATAATCTGCAATCCATAACCATAATTCAGTATCAAAGATCATGGATTACGGCTCACAGATATGAATTAGGGATTACGGATTATAGATTACACATAACGGATCAAGTATCACGGTTTATGGATCACAGATTATGGATCAAGGTTTATAGATCACAGATTATGGATCAAGGTTTATAGATCACAGATTTCGGATCATGGATCACAAATTATGGATTATGGATTACAAAGCATAGATTATGGATCATGAATAAAGGATTAGCATTATGAATTATGGATTATGGATTGCAAACTACAAATTACAGATCATGGATTACGAAGCATGATTCACAAATTCCAAATTATGGATGAGGATTACAGATTATGGTACACTGATCATGGATTATGAATTACGTATTACGGTCCCGGATGATGAATCACAGAGCACAAATAAGGATTATGGAACACAGATTACATTACAGATTATAAATTACAGATCATGGATCGCGTATTGCTATCACAAATCTATAATTTATTGATCCTTAATTTGTGATCAGTAATCCATGAACCGTGATTTGTGATCCATAATTCATATTCTGTAATCAATCATCTTAATTCGTGCTCTGTGCTCCTTAATAAGTGATTTTTTATCTGTAATTCGTAATTTGTAATTTGTAATCTCTAAACCTTAATTTGTGATTCATAATCTATGATATGTGATCCACAATAAGTAATCCATAATTTGTGATCTATAATCTGTAATTTGTAATATGTAGTATTTGATTTGTAATTTATTATTTGTGATCCAATCCATAATTTGTAATCTGTTTTACATGATCTATAATTCATAATCTGCAATCCGTAATCATAATTCATGATCAGAGATCATGGATTACAGATCACAGATATGAATTAGGGATTACGGATTATAGATTACACATAACGAATCAAGTATCACGGTTTATGAATCACAGATTATGGATCAAGGTTTATAGATCACAGATTTCAGATCATGGATCACAAATTAGGGATTATGGATTACAAATCATAGATTATGGATCATGAATAAAGGATTAGCATTACGAGTTATGTATTACGGATTGCGAATTACAAATTACGGATCATGGATTACGAAGCAAGGTTCACAAATTCCAAATTATGGATGAGGATTACAAATTATGGTTCATCGATCATGGATTATGAATTATGTATTATGGTCACGGATGATGAATCACAAAGCATAGATGAGGATTATGGAACACAGATTGCGAATTACGGATTATAAATTACGGATCATGGATCACTATTACTGTCACGAATCTATAATTTGTGATCTGTAATTGATGACTAGTAATCCATGAACTGTGATCTGTGATCTGTAATTCATATTCTGTAATCAATCATTCATAATGAGTGCTCTGTGCTCCAAGATCTGTAATATGTAATCCATAATTTGTAATCTGTGACTCAAAATCCAAAATCAGTGATATGCAATATGTGATTTTTTATCCATAATCCGTAATTTGTAACCCCTAATCCTTGATCCATGATCCGTAATCTATTATCTGCAATATGTAATCTATAATTTGTAATTCGTAATTCATAATTTGTGATCAATAATTCGTAATTCATAATCTGTAATCTATGATCTGTGATCCATAATCCACAATTTGTAATGTGTGTTATTGATCCATAATTTGTGATCTACAATATGTAACCCATAATCCATAATTGTGATATGTGATCCACAATCCATAATCTATGATTTGTGATCCGTAACTCGTAATCCATAATTCGTGATTCGTAGTCAATGATCTATGATGCATATTCTATAATTCATAATCTGTCATCTATGAGCCATGAACCGTGATCCGTCATCTATAATCTGGTATTCGTAACCTATGATCCTGATCCATAATCTGTGATCCATAACCTACAATTCGTAACCTAAAACCTATAATCCATAATCTGTGATCTGTAATCCATAATCCGCAATCTGTAACCTGTGATTCGTAATTCGCAATCGATAATCTGTGATTTGTGATCCAGAATCCTCAATCCATAATTTGGATCCGTAATCCATGATCTGAAATCTGGGATTCGTAGTTTGCATTCCAGAATCCGTGATTCACAATCCGTGATACGTGATCCATAATCTGTATTTTGTGATCGTGATCCATGATCTGTGACCTGTAATCAATAATTTGTGATTTGTGATTCTTTTTGTAATTCTTCATTCATGATCCATAACCCTAATTTGAAATTCACAATTTTTAACATATATTCTGTGATTGTGATTCGTGACCCATAATCCATGGTCGTGATCTGTGATCCGTGATTCATAATATGTTATCAGTGATCTGTAATTCATAATCCATAACATGTAGTCCATGATTCGTGACCTGATTTGTAATCTGTGGTCCGTGATCTGTAATTCGTGATTCGTAATCTACATTCCATAACTCATAATCTATGATCGTGATCTATGATACGTGATGTGCAATCAGTGATAGGTAATCCACAATTTGTGATCTATAATTTACAATTCTTAATCTGTAATCCTTAATCTTTGATCAATAATCTATGATCCATAATCAGTGATTCAATTCGTGATTCATAATTCGTAATACGCACTCCGTAACCCATAATCTGTTATCAGTAATTCGTGAACCTCCGTGATCCCTAATCTGCAATCCATAATCTATGATTCATAATTCGTGGTCTACGATGTATGATCCATGATCTATGATATATGATATTATTGTAATATTTTCAAAAATTTAATAGATTGTTTATATCTTTTAGTATTTATAAATATTTTATAAATAAATTTATAATATCAAATATTTTAAAAAAATATATTTAATAGATTGTTTATATCTTTTAGTATTCATAAATATTTTATAAACATTATAATATCAAATCTTTTATTAAAAGAATACTTAATGAATTTTACATCTTTTAAGAAATTTTTGTTTACAATAATTTTTTTATTGAGAAAGCAAATGTTGTTGCCTAGATCCAACATCCTAAAACTTTTAATGATTGATAATCTCATTTGGATACATCTAAAAGTTGATTGAATGATTCCTCCTATAATGGAGAGAGAACCCTGTTGATTAAAAATAGTAAAAATACTTATGATAGTATATACAAAATGCTAAAATATTTTATATTACTGAAATATTTAAAAGAATATATAATAGATTATTTACATCTTTTAAATATTTAATATATTATTTATCTTTTAGTTTTTATAAATCTTTTATAAATAGCATTATAATATCAAATATTTTGTAAAAATTATTTAATAGATTGATTATATCTTTTAAGAAATATTTGCATATAGTTATTTGTTTCTTGAGAGAGCAAATATTGCTGCCTAGATACAACATTTAAAAACTCTTAATAATTAATAATCTCATTTGAATACATATAAAAGCTAACAGAGTGATTGTTCCTATAATGGAGGAAAGGAAACTCTTTTGATTAAAAATACTAAAAAGACTTATGATGGTACGTATTAAATGTTAAAAAATTTGATAATACTGTAATATTTAAAATAATATTTAATAGATTGTTTATATATTTTGAGAAATATTTACTAGATTGTTTATATCTTTTAGTATTTATAAATATTTTATAAATAGTTTTATAATATCAAATCTTTTATAAAAAAATAATTAATAGACTATTTATAACTTTTAAGAAATATTTAATAGATTTTTTATATCCTTTACTATTTATAAATCTTGTATAAATAGCATTATAATTAGACTTGTCAAAATGGGTCAGACTTGTTGGCCTACAAAATGCGTCAGACAAAAGAGGTCCAAATATAAGCGAACCCTTTTGGCCTTATTGTATAAATGGACTTAGGCTGAGCTGGCCTAACAGTCATGGGTCGGCTCAAATAAAAATACATATATATTGAAAATTAAAATATATTAATAATATTATAGTAATTAATGTAACATCCTCAAATTTTAAAATACAAATATTCGAATAAACATTCAGTTAAGAGAAGATGGATTAAGTTGTTAAAAAAAATCAATTAAAAGATTAAATTATAAGGAATCTTGAATAACAAATTCAGATAATATTCCCTTTAAAATAGAACTAAGATAAAACAAATAAAAAGATTTGATATCACTTTGAATAACAAATTCAAATAATATTCCCTTTAAAATAGGAATAAGGTATAATAATTCAAGATTTGATACTATTTTGGATTTAATCTGGTAAAATCAATCTTTTATAGAAAAATATAGAAAGGGGAAAACCAACCGTGAACTGTTATATATAGGGTTAACTAGTTCCCTTAGAATATCATAGATTAGTTGATTCTTCTAGGATTGAGAAAGAGGGACATAGGAGCAGAAGAATTAAAATGGTGGGATCTCGCTTCAAGAGGTGAGTAAAACGTCTACTTTTAACCCTCCATGGTATGGTTTTAAAAATTGTTGTTAATTCGTTTAATGTTTACAAATTACTTTGATAATTGTTTTGAGATACCTCCATTTGGAATGGGGTTGAATTTTGAGATAGATCCATCTGGGATGGATGTATGATATACCTCCATTTCATATGGGGAAAAGGTTTTAGATACCTCCATCTAGGATGGAGAAGAGATTCTGGATACCTCTATAATAGTGTGGGGAAGGCAATGGGACGCCATTGTATGGAATATGAGCTCATAGGCCTTTTTGAAGAATCTATTAAAAACCTTGGTTCTGGGAACCGTAGAGTGAAAGCGAGTGATCTTAAGTATCACTATTGATTGTGTGCATCATGAGGGTGTTAATGAAAACACCATTCTATTTTGTGTTTATTAATTCATTCATATTAGAAATTAATTATTTGAAACAAACTATATTTTGTCGTTAAAAACATTTTTTTTGCAGGTACCATGGTTGTTTTTCCGGATTCCTCACCGGCTGAGAACAACACTATTTGAGAACTTTTTTTAACTTATTTTATTCACTGAGATTTTCATCTCATTAAAAAGTTTTGTTTTCAGAGTTAAAAGAGGAGGAAGTTGAGAGGGTTAAGGAGGCGTAAAGACTTAGTCATAGTTTAGATTTTCCTTTTGTGAACGTTGTTATTTAAATTTTGAGATATCCACATTTGAGAATGATACTTTGTATGGACAATAAATTTTTATTTATTGTTTGATGTTTTTATTATTTTCAATAATTACTGAATTATTATTCTTTGGTTGTTATTGTAACGGGGGACGTTACAATTAATAATTATATATTTTTAATAAACTATATAATAAACTTATAATATATAAGTATAAACTATAAAGTAACAACATATTATAAATAAACTATTAACACTGCGTATACTTAGCTATATATTATAAAGTAACAACGTATTATAATAAGCTATACATTATAAAAGTATAAACTTATAAATTATAATAAGTAATAAACTAAAACTAACAACCGTGATAGCGTATTATACATTTTTAGTATTAACATTGTGTAACATAATGTAAGTTTACGATCCATAACGACATTAATTCATTAACCCTATTGATGCATGCACGCATAGTATGGGCTTGAGCTAGGACCAATAAAGAAGGAGAATGAATTGGGTGAAGTTTCAAGGAGCTTGGTCTAGGACATGTTCCATTTAATTGTATTAATTTGACCATTTTTTAGGCTTGTATAAGCACCCTTAAGTCATTAGGATTTTAGGGGTGTAGCTAGTTTAATTTTCGGCCTATATGTTCTTTTTTCCTTAGGAGGTGAAATTAGTCTCCTTGTGGAGTGTGCTAATTAGTTGGGCTTGGTCCATCAGGATTTGGATGTGTGGAATTTAGTTTCTACACCCCTAATTCCTCTTCACACTCTTCTAACCAACACATGAAGCATGTAGGAGACATGTGAGTCCCCTTGTCCCCTTGTTTCACTCCACATGTGCTTTCTCACTCCTACTTGGCTGATTCTTGTTGCTTCTTATTTTAATTTGAATTTTTGAGGTGTCATGTCATTTCCCTCCAAAATTCAAATTCAAACAAGAGGGAACATAGATCGACATGTTTGGATCTTAGTTGAATTAATTTAATGTTAAATTGACATGTGCTCAATTAACAATAAATTAACCAACTAATCCTCCCTAATTAGAGGAGTTGGACGTTCATGTTAGTGTAAGGCTTATAGATCCATGTTAAGCTCTATATAAGGAGTTCCCCTTATTTCATGTAGCTTTTAACACTCATTTGAAATTAATCTTTCTCTAAATTTGAGAGCTCTTTGTTCTTAGAGAGTGTTCATGTTCTCTCCACTCTTGTGAGAGTCCTTCATGCTATTATCAAGGGTCCCTTGCTTTATGGCTAGCTTCACCATGGCTTATCTCCTTTATTGAAGAAGTGGCGGCAATCTTTGATATGTCCTCATCAATCTTCACTGTCATCTCCTAGTCTTCCACCTCCATTTCTTCAACCTTGGAACCTTTATGAACAAGGATCTTGGGAACATTCTCTTCATCAAGGATTCTTCAATCTTGCCTTGGGGAGGGATGCATCACCTTGGTTTGTAAAAGGCCATTATTCCTAAGTATTTAGCTTAGTCTCTCGCTAATTAAGGTGTGAAGCAGGAAGTAGTACACCACCTTCCACACCTTTAGGAGCACGTTAGATCCCTTTCCTTTTTTAGTTTTTTGCCTTAGTTTACCTTAGCTTATTTCATGCATTTTAGAGGAGTGTATGGAGTTCCAAAGGCTCTTGCATTTTCTAAGTGGTGTTTGAGTTCCAAAAGTTGATACATCTTTTAGTTGAGAAACTAAAACAAAGGTGAGATGAGTGAGTTCAACTCTAGGAACCAACCTCTCCTTAATGGTTACCATGACCTAAATTCTCCCTTATTTTGCAATTCCTTTTCCTATCCCTATGACCACTTTGAAAAAGAAAGAGAAAAGTGTAGAGAGAGAAATAAAAATAAAATAGAAGTATGGAAAAGAGAGGAAAAAGAAGGAAGAGAAAGAGAGGAAAGAGAGAGAAAAGAAAGAGAGGAAAAAGGGAGAAAAGAAAGAGAATAAAAATGGGAGAGAGAAAAGAAAGAAAGAGAAGAAAAATGGGAAAGAGAAAAGAAAGAAATAGACAAAAAATGGGAAAAAGAAAATAAGAAGATAAGAGAGCAATTTAAAAAAGAAAGAGAAGAATGTTTAAAATATTGGGAGAGTGAGAGAAAAAGAAGAGAGAGGAAGGAAAGAAAGAAAGAACACATACTTACCCTTAATTAAAAAAAAGAAATAAAATTTAAAAAAGAAATTGGTGAAAAGAGTGACTCTAGCCAAGACTTAGTTTTAAACTCTAATACACAAGTGGAGTTTGGGATTGTGTAAAAATCTTTTGAGCACATTGACTCACAATCTCAAACTTCCCTTAGGTATGCTCCTTCATCATATCCTTTAACAAATGTTGGACTTATACCTTTACCCTTTGAGAAACAAAAGTGTGAAGTCCAATACTTGGGAAAGGTCTTGTTGAAGGATGGTGAAAGTGGTGTCCAATTGAACACTTCAAGTTTTAAACTTGAGCCTACATCATTAAGGTTCAAATAAGAGCCTCAAGTTCAAAACTTGGTCAAAAGTGAGAGAGAATAAGGTCTTTAAGAAGGTTACTCCTTAAATTCTAAGTAGGATCTTATTAAATAAATTTCTTTTTTAGGACAAGTGCAAGTGGAGGTTGTGTCTCAATCATTTGAACACATCTTTCCACAACCTCTAATTACACCTAAAGAAAAGATTTCACCAAGTGTTGAACTTGAGCCCTTTTTTTAAAGCTCAAGCAAGAAACTCAAGTTCAACACTTGAATGGAAACAAAGTTGTTCTTCAACAAGATTTTTCCTTGCCATCCAAGGAAAATCTAATTGAAAACAACCTTCCCATGTTACAAGTAAGAAATAAGGTTGTACCCATAACTTTTGAGCACAACGAAACACAACCTCAAATTCTACTTGTGGATATGGCCAAGTGTGGTTAAGAGATTGGGCTACAAATCCTTTCTATCCATAGCCAATATTAAGGCCTACTCAAAGAGACCTTGAAAGAAAGGTCCACCCCTAGGCCCATCATCATCTTATGGGGTGAACAACAAGATAAAGCCTACTTGTTTTTCTTGGATGAGTACTCCAAGGCACTGAAGCTTGTCTCACTTCCTACTCGGATGAGACTAACCTTTAGTGAACTTGGAGTCACTTGGGGAACTGTGGTGTGGAGGCCTAGGCACAGTAAACAATTTTTAACCCTCAGTGCATACCCCCACCACCCTAACTCTCGGAGGTCTCCCTATAGAACTCTAACTCTTAACATCTATGTACATAATCATATACTTATTCCTATGCTGGTGCTTCTGTAGGATTGGAAAAAGAGGAAAAAAGACAACAGGATTTGAGGTCAAATCCTCCTCAAGGGAGAAGATATGATGCATGCACGCATAACATAGGCTTGAGCTAGGACCAATAAGGAAGGAGAATGAATTGGATGAAGCTTCAAGGAGCTTAGTTTAGGACATGTTCTATTTAATTGTATTAATTTGACCATTTTTAAGGCTTGTATAAGCACCCTTAAGTCATTAGGATTTTAAGGGTGTAACTAGTTTAATTTTCGGCCTTGTATTTTGGCCTATAGGTTCTTTTTTCTTTAAGAGGTGTAATTAGTCTCCTTGTGGAGTGTATTAATTAGTTGGGCTTGGTCCATGAGGATTTGGATGTGTGGAATTTAGTTTCTACACCCCTAATTCCTCTTCACACCCTTCTAACCAACACATGAAGTATGTAGGAGACATGTGGGCCCCTTGTCCCCTTATTTCACTCCACATGTGCTTTCTCTCTCCTACATGGCTGATTCTAGTTGATTCTTATTGAAATTTGAATTTTGGAGGTTCCATGTCATTTCCCTCCAAAATTCAAATTCAAACTAAGAGGGAGCATAGATCCATTTTCTTATGGCCTTGTTTAGATCTAGTTTATTTAATTAAGTGCTAAATTGGTTTCTTACCAAACTAAAACTTAATTAATTAAACTAATCCCCTAATTAAGAGGTTGGATATTCACTCTCATGCTTAGGCCCATAGATCTATGCCTTGCTCTATGAATAGAGTTTCCCACCTCATGTATCATTTTAAGACTCATTTGAATGAAAATAACCTTTCTCTATATTTGAGAGCTCTGTGTTCTTAGAGGGTGTTCATGTTCTCTCCACTCTTATGAGAGTCCTTTATACTATTATCAAGGGTTCCTTCCCTTGTAACTAGCTTCACTCATGGCTTATCATCTATAAAGTAGAAGTGGCACCTACCTCACCTTCATATCCTAGTCTTCCACCTCCATTTCTTCAACCTTGGAACGTCTATGAGCAAGGATCTTGGGAGCATTCTCTTCATCAAGGATTATTCAATCTTGGCTTGGGGAGGGATGCACTACCTATGTTCCTATTAGACTAATAAAAGAAAATATGGGACTTATTTAAAGGTATTTCGGAATCAGGATTGATTTGTGGTTTTATTTTGGACTAATTTCAGCTTGTATTTTGGTATTATTTTGAACTTATTTATGTTTATATCTAGCAATGTTCTTGTTTAATTATGTTGTTTAATTATCAATTTATCATTATATGTTATTTTATCATTATGTATCAGCTATTTATTAGCTTTATTTCCAAACTTGGTGAGTACACAATACACGCTTCATGATTTTGACGGGTTATTTACTTATCTTATTCTTACTTAGTCACAACATGATTTTTTTAAAAGACATATTTTGGCCTGATGGCCTGTTAAAGGGTTAGACTAGACTTAGAAAATAGCAACTCGAATAAAATATGGGTTGGGTCAGCCATACCCATTTTTTCCTTTGAGGTCGATGGGTTGAGCCAGGCCACCCATTTTGACAACTCTAATTATAATATCAAATATTTTACAAAAAAATATTTAATAAAAAATATTATATCATGTAAGAAATTTTTGCATACAATAATTTGTTTATTGAGAAAGTAAATTTTGCTGCCTAGATCTAACATCTAAAAACTTTTAATAATTGGTAATCTCATTTGTATACATATAAAAGTTGGTTGATTGATTGCTCCTATAATGAAGGAGAGAAGGAACTCTGCTGATTAAACATACTAACAATACTTATGATAGTGCGTATAAAATGCTAAAATATTTGATATTATAGAAATATTTAAATATATACATATATATATATATAATAAATTTCTTATAGCTTTTAAGAAATATTTAATAGATAATTTATGTCTTTTACTATTTATAAATATTTTATAAAATAGCATTATAATATTAAATTTTTTATAAAAATTATTTAATAAATTGTTTATATTTTTTAAGAAATATTTGCATATAATAACTTGTTTCTTAAGGGAGCAAATGTTGTTGCCTACATAAAAAAACCCTTAATAATTGATAATCTCATTTGGATACATACAAAAGTTGATAAAGTGGTTACTTCTATAATGGATGAGAGAAACCTTGTTGATTGAAAATACTAAAAATACTTATATAGTGCCTAAAACATGCTAAAAGATTTGATATTATTCAAATATTTTAAAAAAATTTAATAGAATGTTTAGATCTTTTAAGAAATATTTAATAGATTGTTTATATCTTTTAGTATTTATAAATATTTTATAAATACCATTATAATATCAAATATGTTATAAAAAATATTTAATAGGTTGATTATATCTTTTAAAAATATTTGCATATAATAATTTGTATCTTGAGAGGGAAAATGTTGTTACCTACATCTAACATCCAAAAACCATTAATGATTAATAATCTCGTTTCGAGTCATATAAAAGCTCATAGGGTGATTTCTCCTATAATGGAAGAGAGGGAACCTTGTAGATTAAAAATACTAGAAAGACTTATGAAAGTGCATATAAAATGTCAGAAAGATTTGATATTGTTGTAATATTTAAAAAATATTTAATAGATTGTTAATATCTTTCAAGAAATATTTAACAGATTGTTTATATCTTTTATTATTTATAAATAGCTTATAAACAGAATTATAATATCAAATCTTTTATGAAAAAATATTTAATAGATTTTTTATATATTTCAAAAAATATTTGTTGAAAATAATTGTAGATTGGTATTAATCAATTATCTTTTATCATTATTTTTCAATTTAAGATACGGTGATAAACATATCTTATAAATTTGTCATCCTATTAAGGAAAAATCAAGACACGCATTCTCTACAATAATCCCTTATAAGGTAGGTAGCAAAATCCTCAAGAATTCTTATTGAACTTATATTTCTACAATACTCATACATAGAATTAACTTCACTTCAATATATACGAAGTACACATAATTTTTTTCTCTTATATCTTTATCTTTATTCTTTATACATACCATAATTTTGTATTTATTGATCTATGGATTCATTTTATTTCATCAATTGGTATCAGAGCAAACTTAGATACATATTATGAAAGTTTTTTTATTAGAGAATTAAATTTGACTGGAAGTTTTTCTTGTGTCTTACGTTAAATTTTATAATATAGTTCATTATTATTTATTAGTATTTTCAATTTTTTATAAATAGCATAATAATATCAAATATTTTATAAAAAATATTTAATATACTTTTTAAGAAATATATGTATATAATAATTTTTTTTATGAGAGATTAAATGTTGCTAACTACATCCAACATCTAAAAGTCCTTAATGATTAATAATCTTATTTGGATCCATATAAAAGTTGATAGTGTGATTTCTTACAAGCTATAAATATTTTAAGAAATATTTAATAGATTGTTTATATATTTTATTATTTATAAATCTTTTATAAATAGTATAATAATATAAAATCTTTTATAAAATGCTATAAGATTTGATATTATTATGCTATTTATAGAAGATTATTTGATAAATTATTTTAACCTTTTAAGATATTTTTACCTCTAATAATTTGCTTCTGATGTAGGACAATGTTGTTGTGCAAACTAAACATCTACAAGTCTTTAACGATTGATAATATGCTTTGGATTCATGTAAAAAAAGTTAATAGGATGATTTCAGTTATAATTATAGGGGAGGAGAAAGAACTTTGTTGATCATGATAATATGTACAAAATTCTAAAATATTTGATCTTATTATAATATTTATAAAAAAAATATTTAATAGATTGTTTATATCATTTCAAAAGTTTTTAATAAGTTTTTTGTCAATAAATATTTGATAGATTATTTATATCTTTCAAGAAATTTGTAACAGATATTTTTTGGGTAACAAATATTTAATATATTATTTATATTATTTAATATGTATCTATTAAAAAAATATTAATAAATTTATCCTCTAATATTTGTAAAAAGATTTAATAGATTGTTTAGGTTATTTAGTATTTATAAATAGCATAATAGTATCAAATACTTTATAAATAAATATTTAATATATTGTTTATATCATTTTAAAAATTTTTGCATGTGATATTTTGTTTATGTAAAATATTTAATATTGTTTTGCTATTTACAAAAGACTATTTGATATATTATTTAAATCTTTTAAGATATTTTTACCTATGATAATTTGTTTCTAGAGGAGGGCAATGTTGTTGCATATACCAAACATTAAAACATCCTTAATGATTGATAATATGACTTGGATCCATATAGAACCTGATAGAATGACTTTATTTATAATGCAGAAAAAAAATCTTGTTGATTGTGATAGTCTGTACAAAATGTTAAAAGATTTGATAGTATTGAAATATCGAAAAGAAATATTTAAAATATTGTCTATATATTTTAAGAAATATTTAATATATTGTTTATATATTTTAGTGTTTATAAATATTTTATAAATAGCATAATAATATTAAATCTTTTATAAATGGCAAAAATATTAATATTTTAGTGGATGAGCTGCAACTACATAGATGGGTACGTAGAATGTTCAAGTCAATGTCAGTTTAGGTCAAGTCAAACACTTCTATATTACTTCTTTGTTCTTTTTTAGAATTTTTTTGGGGTGGGTTTGATTTTGGATTTGATTCCTTCCTATGACAAGAATGTTTTCAATTATTTTAAATTGGAGGCCTTTTGGGTACTCAATCATTTTATCTAAAAATCTAACTAAAAGTCCAACTAAATTGGGCTAAGGCCCAAAAGCAAATTTCCTAACAGAGATAAAGAAAATTAAACTAAAAATTACAATTGGAAAAATTATAAAAACACAAAAATACAAAAAATAAGAAAATCTTAGCCCAATGCAAAGTCCATTCCAATGAGGTCTACTAATCTGAAAAATAAAGCAAAAAGAAAATAAAAAAGTTCAAATGTGACCCAATTATGAAAATGAATTAAAATAAAAAATTAAGGACTAATTATAGAGTCGGAAGGACTAAAAATTATATAAAAAGGATATAAAATACACTATCTGTAACCTAGTATGTTTTTCTAACAAAAAATGTGTATATTTTAATAAAATTTTCACAGGTCAAGGCAGATACATCATATATTAGAGTCTTCTTTACTAAAAATTAATGTAAAATTGTAAAATTTTTATTCCAAATGTAAAAAGTACATCTTCTAGCCTCATAAGCATCTGATGGGTACAGATGAAGAATTTTAAGTATATTTTTAACTACAATGTTAATATATTTTTATTGTTAATGTAAGTTTTAGTAAGTATTTTTATTTTAATTTTTTAATCTCTTATTAACAAAATCCTTAGACAAACTCTAGTGGTTTTCTAAAATTGTAATTTAAGTTCATAATTTCTAAACAATGTTGCTGATGCATGATAGACAATTATGTAAATTGTCATACTTATTCATAAATAAAGTAAATTACGGATTACATATCACGGAACATGGGTTATGAGTTACAAATTGCGAATGACGAATTACGAATCATCAATTACTGTCATGGTTCATAGATTACGGATTGTGGATCATGATTCACATATTACGAATTATAGGTCATGGAGCACGAAGGAGGATTACGAATCATAGATTATGATAACTAATTATGGATCACAGATTACAGTCACAAATGGCAAATTATGGGTCATCGGATCGCATGTCACAGTTCATGGATAATGGATTACGAATTGTGAATTATGGATCACAGTTCATATATTACAAGTTACGGAGCATGGATCATGATCATGAAATAAATATTATAGATTATGAATTACTAATTACGAATTATGAATTACGGATAACAGATTACAGGTTATGGATTACGAATTATGGTTAACATATTACAAATTACGGATCACGAATCGCAATTCACATATTACAGATTATGGATCATGAAGCATGAATAAGGATTACGGATCATGGATCATGATCACACGTTATAGATTATGAATTATGAATTATAGATCACGAATTAGGAACTACGCATTACGAATTACAAATTGTGAATTATAGATTACAAATTGTGAATTATAGATTACAAATTATGAATTACAGATCATGGATTACAAATTACAGATTATGGATCGTGGATCATAAATTACGAATTGCGGATCAAATAATGTGGATCATGTATCACGTATCATGAATCACAAATTATGGATCACGGTTATGGGTTACATATTGTGGATTACGATTAGCAGATTAAGAATTATGGATTATGAATTACGGATGACGAACTGCGACCATAGACTACAAATTACATATCACAAATCACAAATTACAGATTAGAGATTATGATCATGAATTACGGATCACGGATTATCAATCATGAATCACGAATTATGGATCACGGGTTACGTATAATTGGGTCGTAGATCACGGATCACAGCTCATGGATCACAAATTACTAATTGCAAATTACAGATTATGAATTAAAAATACAGATTATGAATTATGGATTACATATCACAGATTAAGAATTACATATCATAGATCATAGATTACGAATTATAGATTACCAATTATGGATTACGAATGACTATTACGAATTAGGAATTACAGATTATAGACCATGGATTATAAATTATGGATTACAGATCACGTTTTATGGATCATGGTTCATATAATACAAATTACAGATAATGTTTCACATATTAGAGATTATAGATTACAAATAAGGATTACGGATCATAGGTCATGATCACAAATTATGGATTACGAATTACAGATTCAGGTTAGAAATTATGGATTACGAATTACAGATTATGAATTTTGGATCATGTATTATGAATTATAGCTTACTGACTATGGATTACAGATTACGAATTATGTATTATCGATTTCGAATTATGGATTGCATATTACGAATTTGATCTGTGATACATGATTCACAATCTTTGATTTGTAATCTGCAATTTATAATCCATAACTTTTAATTCATAATCCATAATGCATAATTCGTAAATCAAAATTTATAATCTATGATCCATAATCCATAATTTGTAATCCATAATAGGCCATTTGTAACCCGTAATCCACAAGTTGTAATTTGTAATAATGATATGTAATATTTTTAATTCATAATTTGTAATTCATAATCCATAATTCACAATTCATAATCTATGATTCATGATCCATGAGATGTGATATGGATCTGGTGATCCGTAATTCGTGATTTGTGACCATAATCCATGACTTATGATATGTGATCCATAATTCATAATTCATAAACCGTAATCTATTATTCTTTATCCGTAATTTGTTAATCTGTGATCCATAATTTGTAATCTGTAATTTGTTATTCGTAATCCGTGATCCCTAAGTCGTAATTCAAAATTCATAATCTGTAATTCGTGATTTGTAATTCATAATTCGTGATTTATAATTCATAATTCATGATTCATAATTCGTAATTCATAATCCTTAATTCGTAATTCGTAGTTCGTAATTTGTGAATCGTAATATGTATTCCATGAGCCATAATATGTGATCTGGTGATCCATAATCCATGATCCCTAATTCGTGATCCATGACTGTAATTTGTGATGAATAATCCATAATTTGTTAACATAATCTGTGATCCGTAATCTGAGATTCATGATCCATAATTTGTAATCTGTGATTCTAATCCACCATCCATAATTCGTAATTTGTAATCCGTAACCCATAACCTATGTTTTGTGATCCATGATACGTGATATGTAATCTTTGATCCGTAATACATGATATGTAATCTGTGATCAGTGATTCATAATCCACAATCCGTAATTTGTAAACCCTAATCCGTAGACAATTATTAACAAAATCCTCAGATAAACTCTAGTAGTTTTCTCAAATAGTAATTTAAATTTGTAATAGTTAAAATTTTTTTTTCCAAACATAGTCAATTTTACTAATGCATGATAGACAATTATGTAAGTTGTCATAAGAAAATAAATAAAAAATCATTTTATTAGATAATTAAATAGTCAAGTCAAATATCTAGAAAAATTCATCTCAAACAATAGATCATGTTATAAATAATGTGAAAAAATAGTTAAAAATCATGTCCCACAAAATTGAAAATTAATATTATTTTATTATGATAATTTTGAATCATCTTAGAAATATAGAGATCTAAATTAATTTTTTTAAAAGATAAATGACTAAATTTAATATAATAGAAAGATTTAAATATATTTTGGGTCTTTGATATATTAATAATTTGGAATTAGGTCCCTTATAAATTTTTTTGCTTCTATTGGATCCTTAATAAATTTATAATTCCAAAAATTTCTATTGGGAGGTACATCTATCTTATCTATAGATGTGATTCTATTTAAATTATAGATATTTTTAAGAAAGATGATATTCAAAATTTAAATATTTATCTTAGGATATGATTTGATTATATTTGAATTATAAATTTTTATTTTAACTTTTGATGTGATTATATTTTAATTATAAAGAATAATGACATGAAATTTAAATATTTTATGATTTGATTATATCTTAATTATAAATTTGTATTTTATCTTATGATGTGATTTTATTTGAATTATAGAGGAAGATAATATTTGAAATTTAAGTATTTTTGTGATAAAATTATATTTGAATTGTAGATTTTATTTTATATTAGCATTTTATTATATTTGAAGTATAAAGTATGATGCTATTTGAAATTTAAATATTTATGTTAACTCATGATTTTATCATATTTGAATTGTAGATATCTATTTTATCTTATTATGTGATTCTATTTGAATTATAGAGGATGATCATATTTGAAATTTAAATATTTATTTTAAATTATGATTTGAAAATATTTAAACTATACATGCATATCTTATCTTTAGATGTGATTCTAGTTCAATTATAGATATTTCTAAGAAATGTGATCTTCAAAATTTAAATATTTATCATAGCATATGATTTTATTATATTTGAATTATAGATTTTTCTTTTATCTTTGGATGTGATTATATTTGAATTAAAAAAGATAATGATATTTGAAATTTAAATAAATTATCATTGGATTATATTTGAATTATAAATTTTTTATTTTATCTTATATGTGATTTTATTTGAATTATAGAGATGATGATATTTGAAATTTAAATATTTTATGATTTGATTATATCTAAATTAGAAATTTTTATTTTATCTTATGATGTGATTGTATTTGAATTATAGAGGATGACGATATTTGACTATATTTGACAAACCTCTAAATTATGCAGCCCAAGTCTGAAAAGGTAAACACTATAGAAAGTAGGTAATAGGTAAAAGTTTGAAAACTCAATAATATATATTATTACCAGCGGAACTTGACAACATCTTTGAACTACGCTAAGGTTAAACTCACACTAACTTGAACGTTAGAGTGTCATTACAGGTACTCACTTATGTCCACCAGACCTGCATGGGCATTGGAGGATCAGAAGCCAACAAAAGAAACCCACCACTTCTTCTATCCTATTGTGCCTATCTTTAAAATGTCCCTATCAGAAACAAAACATTCATGGATTCACCAGAAATCAACTTATATACTAACTTTGTCCACTGAAAGGAGTAGCATGCAATTAGAAGGGATAATGTCACGTCTAACTAAAAAAGGATTCGTTCAGAGAACATGTATCTTTTAGCCATCATGAAAAAATATTCTTACCCTTATGTTTTGCAGGTACACCTATCCTATCTTTAGATGTGATTCTATTTAAATTATAGATATTTTTAAGAAACATGATGTTCAAAATTTGAATATTTATCGTAGTATATGATTTGATTATATTTGAATTATAGATTTTTATTTTACCTTTTGATGTGATTATATTTGAATTATAAAGGATAATGATATATGAAATTTAAATATTTTATGATTTGATTATATGTGAATTATAAATCTTTATTTTATCTTATGACATGATTTTATTTGAATTAAGGAGGATGATAATATTTGAAATTTAAGTATTTTTTTATATGATTATATTTGAATTGTAGATTTTATTTTATATTAGCATTCAATTATATTTCAAATATAAAGGATGATGCTCTTCGAAATTTAAATATTTTTATTAACTCATGATTTGATCATATTTTAACTGTAGATATTTGTCTTATCTTGTTATGTGATTCTATTTGAATTATAGTGTATGATTATATTTGAAATTTAAATATTTATTTTAAATTATGATTTGAAAATATTTAAACTATACATGCCTATCTTATCTTTAGATGTAATTCTATTTTAATTATACATATTTCTAAGAAACATGATCTTTAAAATTTAAATATTTATCTTAGCCTATGATTTGATTATATTTGAATTGTAAATTTTTATTTTATCTTTGGATGTGATTATATTTTAATTAAAAAGGATGATGATATTTGACAACTTTGACCCACACTAAGGTTGAGCTCACAGTGACTTGAACGTTGGAGTGTCATTACAGGTACCCATTTGTGTCCACCAGACTTGCATGGGGCACCAAGGATCGGAAGCCAACAAGAGAAACCCACCACTTCTTCTATCCTATTGTGTGACTATCTTTAAAATGTCTCTATCGAAAACAAAACCTTCATGGATTCAACTTATATATTAACTCTCTTCACTGAAAGGAGTAGCGTGCAATTGGAAGGGATAATGTCATGTCCAACTAAAAAAGGATTCGCTCAGATAACAGGTATCTTTTAGCGATTACGAAAAAATATTCTTACTCTCATGTTTTTGCAGGTACACTTATCTTATCTTTAGATGTGATTCTGTTTAAATTATAGATATTAGTAAGAAATATGATATTCAAAATGTGAATATTTATCTTAGTATATGATTTGATTATATTTGAATTATAGATTTTTATTTTACCTTCTTATGTGACTATATTTGAATTATATAGGATAATGATATATGAAATTTAAATATTTTATGATTTGATTATATCATAATTATAAATTTTTAGTTTATCTTATGATGTGATTTTATTTGAACTATAGAGGATGATAATGTTTGAAATTTAAGTATTTTTGTGATATGATTGTATTTGAATTGTATATTTTATTTATATTAGCATTTGATTATATTTGAAATATAAAGGATGAGACTCTTTGAAATTTAAATATTTATATTAGCTTATGATTTGATCATATTTGAACTGTAGATATCTGTCTTATTTTGTTATGTGATTCTATTTGAATTATAGTGGATGATTATATTTAAAATTTAAATATTTATTTTAAATTATGATTTGAAAATGTTTAAACTATGCATGTTTATCTTATCTTTATATGTGATTCTATTTTAATTATAGATATTTCTAAGAAACATGATCTTTAAAGTTTAAATATTTATTTTAGACATGATTTAATTATATTTGAATTAGAAATTTTTATTTTATCTTTTTATGTGATTATATTTTAATTATAAAAGGTGGTGATATTTAAATATTTATCTTTTGATGCTATTAGAAGTTTAAACATTTGATTTTATCGTAACTTTTGATAACAATTTTATCTTATTTTTATTATTTGATTATATTTGAAATTTAGATTTTTATTTCATAGGATTTGATTATATTTGAACTATAGAGAATGATGTTATTTGAATTGCAAAGTTTTCTGTTATCTTATGATGTGATTATACTTGAATTATAGAGCATGATCATATTTAAAATTTAAATATTTTTTATGATTATATTTGAATTATAGATTTTTTATCTTATATGATGTTTTAATTATATTTGAATTATAGTGGGTGATTATATTTGAAATTTAAATATTTATCTTAATTAGTGTAAAGATCTTTACTCTGACAATGTATCGTAATTAAACTCATAATAATTTATTTATTAGTTGAAGAAAGTGAATGTTACTACCGAGACCCAACATCTAAAAGCCCTTAATGATTAGTAGTCTCGATTGGATCCATATAAAAGCTTATAGGGTCATTTGGAGGAGAGAGAACCTTATTATTACGCTAGTGCATACAAAATGCTAAAACATTTAATATTATTCCTAAAAAAATTTAATAGATTGTTTATATCTTTTAAAAAACATTTAAAGATTATTTATATATTTTAAAAGATTGTTTACATCTATTGAAAAATATTTAATAGATTGCTATTATAGTAATTATAAAAAAGTATTTAATACATTGTGTATATGTTTTAGTATTTAGAAATCTTTTATAAATATCATAATAATATAAAATCTTTAATAAAAAAATTATTTAATAGATCATTTATATCTTTAAAGAAATATTTACATGTAATAATTTGTTTCTTGAAGAAAGTAAATGTTGCTCCCTGGGCACAACATCCCAACTCCCTTAATGATTGATCGTCTCGGTTGGATTCATATAAAAGCTTAGGTGATTTCAATTATAATGAAGTAGAGAAAACTCTATTGAGTATGATAGTGCGTACAAAATGCTAAAAAATTTAATGTTATTATAATATATACAAAAAAATTTAATAGATTGTGTATATCTTTTAAGAAATATTGATTAGGCTATTTATATGTTTGTTTACATCTATTAAAAATATTTAATAGATTTCTCCAATAATATTTATAAAACAATATTTAATACACTGCTTATATGTTTAGTCTTTATAAATCTTTTATACATAGCACAATAATATCAAATATTTTATAAAAAACTATCTAATAGATTGTTTATATTGTTTAAGAAACATTGGAATGTAATAATTTGTTTCTTAAAGAGAGTAAATGTTGCTTACTAGGCCTAACATCCAAAAGCCCTTAATGATCGATAGTCTTGATTGGATCCATATAAAATCTTATAGGGTGATTTAAGTTATAATGGAGAAGAGAGAACCCTGTTAATTATGATACAACGTACAAAATAAAAAAAAATTAACATTATTATAATATTTGTAAAAAAATATTTATAAATTATTTATATCTTTTAAGAAATATTTAATAGATTGTTTATATCTTTTAAAAGAATTTTTACATCTATTAAAAATTATTCAATAGATTTCTCCTATAGTATTTATAAAAAGTATCTAATACATGGTTTATATGTTTTAGTATTTATAAAAATTTTATAAATAGCATAATAATATAAAATCTGTTATAAAAAAAATATTTAATAGATTATTCATACCTTTCAAAAAATATTTATATCTTTTAAGAAATATTTAATAGGTTTTTTAAATTTTTAATAGATTGTTTACATCTATTCAAAACTATTTAATAGATATCTCCTGTAATATTTATAAAAAAATTATTTAATACATTGTTCATATCCTCTAGTCTTTATATATTTTTTATACATAGCATAATAATATAAAATCTTTTATAAAAAATTACTTAATAGATTGTTTATATTTTTTAAAAAATATTTCATGTAATAATTTGTTTCTTAAAGAGATTAAATATTGCTTCCTAAGCCGAACATCCAAAAACCCTAAAGGATTGATATAGAAGTTTATAGGGAGATATCAGTTATTATGGAGAGAACCCTATTGATTATGATACTCCCAACAAAATGCAAAAAGATTTAATATTATTATAATATTTATTAAAAATATTTAATAGATTTCTCCTATAGTATTTATAAAAAATTTCATACATTGTGTATATTCTTCAGTATTTATAAATTGTTTATAAGTAGCATAATAATATAAAATATTTAATAAAAAAATATTTAATGGAGGAGAGCAAACCCTATTGATTATGCTAGTGCGTAAAATACACTAAGAGATTTAATATTATTAAAATATTTCTAAAAAAAACATTTTATACTACGTATATCTTTTAAGAAATATTTAATAGATAGTTTATATGTTTTAATAGATTGTTTACATCTATTAAAAAATATTTAATAGATTTCTCCTAATATATTTATAAAAAAAATATTGAATACATTTTTATATGCTTTAGTATTTTAAAATCTTTTTCAGCTAGCATAATATTATCAAATCTTTTATAAAAAAATAATTACTAGATTGTTTATATCTTTTAAGAAATATTTGTATGTAGTAATTTGTTCTTGAAGAGAGTAAATATTGCTACTCAGGCTCAACATCCAAAAGATCTTAATGATTGAAATCTCGATGGGATCCATATAAAAGTTGGTAGGGTTATTTAAATTATAATGGAGATGAGAGCACCCTGTTGATTATGATAGTGCGTACAAAATGCTGAAAGATGTAATATTATTATAATATTTACAAAACAAAAACATTTTATAGATTAAGTATATCTTTTGAGAAATATTTAATAGATTGGTTATATATTTTAAAACATTGTTTACATGTATTAAAAAAATTTAATAGATTTATCCTATAGTATTTATAAAAAAAAATATTTAATACATTGATTATATGCTTGATTCTTTATAAATATTTTATACATAGCATAATAATATAAAATCTTTTATAAAATCTATTTAATAGATTGTTTATATCTTTTAAGCAATATATGCATATATCAATTTGTTTCTAAAAGAGAGTAAATGTTGCTTCTTAGGCATAACGTCCCAGAGAACTTAATTATTTATAGTCTCAATCAGATCCATATAAAACTTGCTAGGATGATTTAAGTTATAATGGGGGAATGATAATGCTGTTGATTACGATAGTGCGTACAAAATGCTAAAAGATTTAATATTATTATAATATTTATAAAAATACATTCAATAAATTGTGTATATCTTTTAACAAATATTTAATAGATTGTTTGTATATTTTAATAGAATTTTTACATCTACTCAAGGATATTTAATAGATTTCTCCTATAATATTTATAAAAAATTATTTAATACATGGTTTATATGTGGTAGTATTTATCAATATTTTATAAATAGCATAATAATATCAAATATTTTATAACAAAATATTAAATAGATTATTTATATATTTTAAGAAATATTTGCATGTAATAATTTATTTCTTAAAGAGAGTAGATATTGTTTCGTAGGCCCAATATCTGAAAACCCTTGATTATTGATAGTCTCGATTCGATTAATATAAAAGTTGGTAAAGTGATTCAAGTTATAATGAAGGAGTGCGAACCTTATTGATTGTGACCGTGCACACAAAATGGTAAGATATTCAATAGATTGTTTATAATGTTATTATAAACATTTAATAGGTTGTGTATATGTTTTAAGAAATCTTTAATGGATTGTTTATATCTTTTATTAGATTTTTTGCATCTATTTAAAAGTATTTAATAGATTTGTCCTATAACATTTATAAAAATAAAAATTTAATACATTTTTTTTATGCTTTAGTATTTATAAATAATTTTATTCATAGCATAAAAATATCAAATATTTTGCAAAAAAAAAAATAATTGATTGTTTATATCTTTTCATAAATATTTGCACGTAATAATTTGTTTCTTAAAGAAAGTAAATGTTGCTCCCTAAGCCCAACATCCAAAAGCCTTTAATGATTGATAGTCTTGATTGGATCCATATAAATGCTTATAGGGTGATTTTAGTTATAGTGAAGGGGAGAGAACTCTCTCAATTATGATAGTCCTTACAAAATGCAAAAAAAAATTAGTATCATTATATAATATTTATAAAAAAGTTAATAGATTTTGTATATCTTTTAAGAGATATTTAATGTATTGTTGATATCTTTTAATAGATTGTTTACATCTATTAAAAAATATTTAATATAATTCTCCTATAATATTTATAAAAAAATATTTAATACATTGTTTATATGTTGTAGTATTTATAAATATTTTATAAATGGCATAATAATATCAAACCCTTTATAAAAAAATTTTAATACATTGTTTATATGATGTAGTATTTAACATTGAGGATAGAGAACTCTTTTGATTACGATAATGCGTACCAAATGCTAAAAGATTTAATATTATTATAATATATATAAAAAACATTTAATAAATTGTGTATACTTTTTATGAAATATTTAATAGGTTATTTATATATTTTAATAGATTGTTTAAATCTATTTAAAAATATTTAATAGATTTCTCCTATAGTATTTATAAAAAAAAATATTTAATACATTGTTTATATGCTTTAATTTTTATAAATATTTTATAAATGACTTAATAATATCAAATCTTTTATAATAAAATATTTAATAGATTTTTTATATCTTTTATGAAATATTTGCATGTAATATTTTGTTTCTTGAAGGTAGTAGATATTGTTGCCTAGGCCCAACATCCAAAAACCATAAAGGATTGATAGTCTTGATTGGATCCATATAAAAGCTTATAGGATGATTTCAGTTGATTATGATAGTGCGTATGAAATGCTAAAAGATTTAATAATATTATTATAATGTATAAAAAAATTTAATAGATGGTGTATATATTTTAAGAAATATTTAATATATTATTTAAATGTTTTAATATATTTTTTAAATCTATTAAAAAATATTTAATAGATTTCTCCTATGATACTTATAAAAACATATTTAACACATCTTTTACATGCTTTAGTATTTATAAATCTTTTATACATAGCATAATGATATTAAATATTTTATCAAAAAAATATTTAATAGATGATTTATATCTTTTAAGAAATATTTGCATATAATAATTTGTTTGTTAATGAGAGTAAATGTTGCTTCTTAGGTCCAATATCCAAAAGTCCTTAATGATTTATCATCTCGATTGAAACCATATAAAAGCTTGTAGGGTGATTTAAGTTGTAATGGACTAGAGCGAACCCTTTTAATTATGATAATGCGTACAAAACGCTAAGAGATTTAATATTATTATAATCTATATAAAAAAACATTTAATAGATTTTGTATATATTTTAAGAAATATTTAATAGATTGTTTATATTCTTTAGTATTTATAAATCTTTTATTAATAGCATAATAATATGACATCCTTTATAAAAAATACTTAATATATTGTTATATATTTTAAGAAATATTTGCATTTAGTAATTTGTTTCTTAAAGAGAGTAAATGTTGTTGTCTAGGCCCAACATCCAAAATCTCTTAATGATTTATAGTCTTGATAGAAAATCTTATAGGTGATTTAAGTTATAATAGAGGAGAGAGAATTCTGTCGATTAAGATAGTGAATACAAAATGTTAAAAGATTTAATATTATTATATAATATTTATAAAATTACATTTAATAGAATTTGTATATCTTTAAGAGATATTTAATAGATTGTTGATATTGTTTAATAGATTTCTTAAATCTATTTAAAAATATTTAATAGAATTCTCTTATAATATTTTTTAACAAATATTTAATACATTGTTTATAGGCTTTAGTATTGATGAATCTTTTATAAATAGCATAATTATATCAAATATTTTATATAAAAATAAATTTTTATATCCTCTAAGAAATATTTGCATGTAATAATTTGTTTCTTGAAGGTAGTAAATGTTTTTGTTTATGCCTAACATCCAAAAGCCCTTAATGATTAATGGTCTCCATTAGGAATGGCAACGGTTGGGGCAGGCACAGGTAGTGTTTACCTGCAACCCGGCTCGCTACAAAAACCTGTCATCCGTTACTCGCTAAAAACATGTCGGGTACCCACTATAGAAATACCCATGAATTTTTTTAATACCCACAGATATCCATGGATATTTTTAAAAAAAAAATTTTTTAAAATTAGATATTTTTTATAAGAATTTTTATCAAATAAATCATTTATTTTTTGAAAAATCTAGAAATAAAATTATACTAGTTTGACAAGATTAATTAGATCTAAAATATTTAATACAAATAAAATCTTTATTTTATATTATCGGTATTTTTATAATAAATAATTTTATTAATTAAGAAGTTTTCATAAAAAAATAAGATTGATATCAATGAATTTTGATAATTAATATTTTAATTTGATTTATTTTCTAAAAATATTATATTTTCTAACTTACATATATATATATATATATATATATATGTGTGTGTGTGTGTGTGTGTGTGCGCGCGCGTGTGTGTGTATTATTTTAGTTTAGTGGGTGGAAATACTCATTTAGACTATTCGTGCCGATACTTTTTGCGGGTTTTATCCATTCGTATCCATGGATGCGGATTTTTTTGCCTTATCTAGTCTTGATTGGATCCATATAAAAGCTTATAAGATAATTTTAGTTACAATGGAGGAGAAAAAACTCTCTTTTATTATGATAGTGCGTACAAAATGCTAAAAAATTAAATATTATTATAATATATATAAAAAACATTTAATAGATTGCGTATATCCTTTAAGAAATATTTAATAGATTATTTGTATCTTTTAATAGGTTGTTTAAATAGATTAAAAAATATTTAATATATTTCTCCTATAATATTTATAAAAAATTATTTAATAGATTTTTTATATGCTTTAGTATTTATTAATCTTTTATGCATAGCATAATAATATCAAATCTTTCACAAAAAAAAAAATAGATTGTTTATATCTTTTAAGAAATATTTGCATGTAATAATTTGTTTCTGAAAGAGAGTAAGTGTTACTTCCTAGGCCCAATATCCAGAAACCCTTTACTGATTGACAATCTCAATTAGATCCTTATAAAAGTTGGTAGGATAATTTTAGTTATAATGGAGGAGAGTGAACTCTGTTGATTATGATAGAGTGTACAAAATAAGAAGAGATTTAATATTATTATAATATATAAAAAACATTTAATACATTATGTATATCTTTTAAGAATATTTAAATGATAGGTTATATGCTTTAATAGATTGTTTATATCTATTAAAAATATTTAATAGATTTCTCCTATAATATTTATAAAAAAAAATTTAATAAATTTTTTATATGCTTTAGTATTTATACATATTTTTTTCATAGCATAATAATATAAAACCCTTTATAAAAAGATATTTAATAGATTGTTTATATCTTTCAAGAAATATTTGCATAGACCCTACATCCAAAAGACCTTAATAATTGATGGTTTTTTTTGAATCCATATAAAAGGTGATGTGGTAATTTGAGTTATAATGGAGGAGAGAGAAACTTGTTGATTAGGACAGTGGGTACAAAATGTTAAAAGATTTAATATTATTATATAATACTTATATAAAAAACGTTTAATAGATTTTGTATATCTTTTAAGAGATATTTGATAGATTGTTGACATTGTTTAATAGATTGTTTAAATCTATTAAAAAATATTTAATAGAATTCTCTTATAATATTTATAAAAAAATTTTAATACATTGCTTATATGCTTCAGTATTGATAAATCTTTTATAAATAGCATAATTATATCAAATCTTTAAAAAAAAATTTAATAATTTTTTTATATCTTCTAAGAAATATTTTCATATAATAATTTGTTTCTTGAAGGTAGTAAATGTTTCTGCCTCTACTCAACATCCAAAAGCCCTTAATGATTAATTGTTTCGATTCGATCCATATAAAAGCTTATAAGGTAATTTCAGTTATAATGGAGGAGAAAAAACTCTGTTTTATTATAATAGTGCGTAGAAAATGTAAACAATTGAATATTATTATAATATATATATATATATATAAAAACATTTAATAGATTGTGTATATCTTTTAAGAAATATTTAAGAAACTATTTGTATCTTTTAATAGGTTGTTTAAATCTATTAAAAAATATTTAATATATTTTCCCTATAATATTTATATAAAATATTTAATACATTATTTCTATGCTTTAGTATTTATAAATCTTTTACACATAGCATAATAATATTAAATCTTTAATAAAAAAATATTTAATAGATTGTTCATATCTTTTAAGAAATATTAAATAATTTGTTTCTGAAAGAGAGTAAATGTTGCTTCCTATGACCAATATCTAGAAGCTCTTAATGATTTATAATCTTGATTAGATGCATATAAAAGTTGGTAGCATAGTTTCAAGTTATCATGGAGGAGCCTAAACCCTGTTAATTATGATAGTGCATACAAAATAAGAAGAGATTTAATATTATTATAATATATAAAAAAATTTAATACATTGTGTATTTCTTTTAAGAAATATTTAAATGATAGTTTATATGTTTTAATAGATTTTTTATATCTATTAAAAAATATTTAATAGATTTATCCTATAATATTTATAAAAAAATTTAATACATTGTTTATATGCTTTAGTATTTATAAATATTTTATTCATAGCATAATAATATAAAATCCTTTATAAAAAAATATTTAATAGATTATGTATATCTTTTAAGAAATATTTGCATAGACCCAACATCCAAAATACCTTAATGATTGATAGTTTCTTTTTGTATACTACAACTCTGTTTATTATGATAGTGTATACAAAATGTTAAAAGATTTGATATTATTATAAAATCTATAAAAAATATTTAATATATTTCGTATATCTTTTAAGAAATATTTAATATCTTTTTTATATATTTTAATAAATTGTTTATATCTATTAAAAATATTCAATAGATTTTCCCTATAATATTTCTAAATAAAAAAATTAATACATTGTTTATATGCTTTAGTTTTTATAAATATTTTATACACAACATAATGATATTAGATATTTTATAAAAAAAATATTTAAAAGCTACTTTATATCTTTTAAGAAATATTTGCATGTAATAATTTGTTTCTTGAAAGTAGTAAATGTTGCTACCTAGGTCCAACATCCAAAAGCCGTCAAGGATTGATAGTCTCGATTGGATCTAGATAAAAGTTTATAGGGTGATTTCAGTTATAATGGAGGAAAGTGAATTGTATTGATTATCATAGTGCGTACAAAATGTTAAGAAATTTAATATTATTATAATATTTATAAAACAATGTTTTACATATTTCATATATCTTTAAGAAATATTTAATAGATTGTTTACATCTATTTAAAATTATTTAATGGATTTCTCCTATCATATTTATAAAAAAATATTTAATACATTATTTATTATACTTTAATATTTATAAATTTTTTATAAATAATATAATATATTGTTTTTATCTTTTAGGAAATATTTCCATGTAACAATTTATTTCTTAAAGAGAGGAAATATTGCTTCCTAAGCCCAACATCCAAAAGTCCTTAATTATTGATTGTCTCGATTGGATGATTCATATAACAGTTGGTAGGGTGATTTCAGTTATAATCGAGGAGAGCAAACCTTATCGAATATGATAGTGTGTACAAAATGCTAAAAGATTTAATATTATTATAATATTTATAAAAAAAGTATTTTACATATTCTGGATTTCTTTAAGAAATATTTCATAGATTGTTGATATCTTTTAAAAGATTGTTTAAATCTATTAAAAAATATTTAAAAGATTTCGCCAATAATATTTATAAAAAAAATATTTAATACATTGTTTATATGCTTTAGTATTTATAAATTTTTTATAAATAGCATAATAATATTAAATCTCTTATAAAAAATATTTAATATATTTTTTATATTTTTTAAGATATAGTTGCATGTAATAATTTGTTTCCTGAAGAGAATAAATGTTGTTGCATAATCCCAACATCCAAAAGCCTTCGTGATTAATTATCTCAATTGAATCCATATAAAAGCTTATATGGTGATTTCAATGGAGGAGAGAGAACTCTATTGATTATGATAGTGCATAATAATATAGGGATCTATATAAATCTTTTATAAATAGCAAAATAATATCAAATCTATTAAAAAATATTTAATAAATTGTTTACATTTTTTAGAAAATGTTTTCATATAATAATTTGTTTCTTGAAGAAACCAATGTTGCTACATAACCCAACTTCCAAAAGCCCTTAATTATTTATAGTTTCATTTAGATTCACATAAAGGTGATGAGGTAATTTCAGTTATTATGGAGAAGCGAACCCTATTGATTAGAATATTGCATACAAAATGATAAAACATTTGATATTATTATAAAATTTATAAAAAATATTTAATATATTTTTTACATCTTTTAATAAATATTTAATAGATTATTTATATCTATTAAAAAATATTTAATAGATTTGTCCTATAATATTTATAAAAAAATTTAGCACATTGTTTATATACTTTAGTATTTATAAATCTTTTATAAATAGAATAATAATATCAAATATTTTATTAAAATATATTTAATAGATTGTTTATATCTTTTAAGAAATATTTGTATTTGATAATTTGTTTCTTGAAAGAGTAAATATTACTCCTTGGCCCAACATCTAAAAGCCCATAATTATTGATAGTCTCAATTAAATGGATATAAAAGTTGATAGGATGATTTCCGTCATAATGGATGACAGAGAACCTTGTTGATATTGATACGGTGTACAAAATGCTAAAAGATTTAATATTATTATAATATTTATAAAAAAAATATTTATTAGATTGTTTATATCTTTTAGGAAATATTTAATAGATTTTTTTGTATCTTTTAAAATGTTTTTTACATCTATTAAAAAAAAATTAATATATTTATCCTATAATATTTATAAAAAATATTTGATACATTGTTTATATGCTTTAATATTTATAAATCTTTTATAAATAATATAATAATATAAAATATTTTATAAAAAAAAATTTGATAGATTGTTTATATCTTTTAGAAAATATTTGCATCCAATAATTTGTTTCTTGAAGAGAGTAAATATTTCTACCTAAGCCCAACATCCAAAAGCCCTTAACAATTTATAGTCTCGATTGGATTCATATAAAAGCCTATATCGTGGTGTAAGTTTAATATTATTCTGTACAAAATGATAAAAAGTTTAATATTATTCTAATATTTATAAAAATAATATTTAATAGATTGTCTATATCTTTTAAGAAAGATTTAGTAGATATTTGATATCTTTTAATACATTGTTTACATCTATTAAAAAAATTTAAGAGATTGCTTGTCTGATATTTATAAAAATATATTTAATACATTTGTTTATATCCTTTAGTATTTATAAATCTTTTATAAATATCATAATAATATAAAATCTTTTATAAAAAAGAATTTAATAGTTTGTTTATATCTTTTGAGAAATATTTGCACGTAATAATTTCTTTTTGAAGAGATTAAATGTTAGCCTAGTCCCAACATCCAAAAACCTCCTTTAATAACTAATAGTCTAAATATGATCCACACAAAAGCTTATATGGTGATTTCAATTATAATAGAGGAGAGAAAATCCTGTTGATTATGATATTGTGTACAAAATGCTAAAATAATTAATATTATTATAATATTTATAAAAGAATATATAACAGATTATTTATATCTTTTAAGAAATATTTAATAAATTGTTTATCTCTTTTAAGAAATATTTAATAGATTTTTCATCTTTTTTAAAAGATTATTTATATACATAAAAAATATATCTACTAGATTTCTCCTATAATATTTATAAAAAATATTTAAGAGATTGTTTATAATCTTTATTTATAAATGTTATATAGATAGCATGATAATATTTAAATCTTTTATAAAACAATATTTAACAGATTGTTTATATCTTTTAAAAAATATTTGCATGTAATAATTTGTTTCGTGAATAGAGCAAATGTTGTTGCCTAGACCCAACATATTATTGATAGTCTCATCTAAAAAATATTTAGCATATAATGAAGGAGAAAGAATCCTTCTTATTATGATAATATGTACAAAATACTAAAAGATTTGATATGTTATAAAATTTGTCATTACTAAAAACATAGGATACAACATCGCTAGTATAACCTCAGTTGCTAGGAATGACTGATGCAGCACAAAATGTGGTGCCAGTTTTATAAATAAATGAAACTTTATTGGCAGCAATCTTCCTATGACCAATGCTGTATTTGTTTGTTGACATCGATTTTCAAGGGAACCGATGTCATCCTTGGAATCCTACATGTTTTACTTAAACTGTTGTAGGGATGTTGCAGTCATGCATTAGTTTACGGTATAATTGATGTTTGTGGTTTACAAAATATCTTATATTTCATTCTCTTCTTCCTCTCAAGTCCTATCGCTTTCCTATGCCGTTTCGATACCCCTTCCTTGTGTAAAGCTCCATTGGCTTCATCTTCTTCACGATTTGTCACGGAATCAACTTGTCTTTTTTCGCTATAATCTTCTTCTTTGCTTTCTTTGTTTTAATCAATTATTGATTGATAACTAATTTGTTTTGATTCTCTTGCAACTATGAGTTCAAGTTTGAGACCATGGTGTTGGAAATAATAGTGGATTGGCATTAATAAATTATATTTTATCATTATCTAGCAATTTAAGATATGATGATAATCATATCTTATAATATCTTTATGATTATTTGAATGAGATTATAGTAAGATTGATTCTGTGATGGGTTGAGTCAATCATAAAAACCCCATTTGAGGGGTCTCTGCCTACCCTGGGGGATTATAAATTTGTCATCCCATTAAGTAAATTACAACAACAATACACATTCTCTAAAATAATCCCCTAGAAAAGGTAGTAAAATCCTCAAGAATTCTTATTGAACTCATATCTCTACAATAATCAATCCTAGGGTTTTTTGTTCTTGAAGATCAAGAACTTCAATTCAATATATTTGAGGTATACAAATTCTTTTTCCTCTATCTTTTTATATTTAATTCTCTATAATACTATAATTTTGTATTTATTTATTTAAGGTTTTCTTTTATTTTCATCAATTGGTATCAGAGTCAAATTAGATACATATTATGGTTGTTTTCTATTAGAGAATTATGGTTGTTTTCTATTAGAAAATTAAATTTGAATTGAAGATTTTTTGTGTTATTAGTGAAATTTTATAATATAGTTCACTGTTATCTTTTTCACAAAAAAAATGAGGGTTTACGCTACTTGTTATTGTTAAAATAACATGTTAAAGTTTCATTCCCTTACTCTTACATGGGTAAATTATATATTGAAACTTCTTTTTAAGTGCTACCCCTTTAAAACTTAGTTTTCTTTTAAATAATTACGGGGTAAATTGTTTTCAAAATTACTTAATGGTTTTTCTTTTTTTTTATGTTTGACCAATATGAGTCATTTGTGTGGGCAACATAATATATTTGTGATAACTTTACTTTGGAAAGTGTTAATGGGGTTGCATGGACTCATTTTTATACCCATATTTTTGTGATTTGGTCAAGGGAGAACTTTGTTGTTTTGATACGATCATGTATGATGATTTGTGTGTTAAATTCATTCTTAGACGCATTGAATGTGATTGCTAATTTTTTATATTCTTATTTTTTCAAAAATACCATATTTATTTAATATTTTTATATTATTGGTATTTTTTAATATAAAAAAATTGATTAATTCAAGATTAAATTAAAATTTTTTTTACTATTATAATCTTGAACTTTTGACCTATTTTCATTGTGATAATTCTTTACAGTATTTGTATTCTCCAATTATACTGTACTCTCTTTAATATTAAATTATCATTTATAAATTGATTTTAGGTTATTTTATTAATTATGCACAATCTTAATTGTCCTTCTATTATGAGCATAATTTTTTTTATTAATTTGCATTATTATTACTTATCTATCATGGGTATAATAATGTAAAGTTTGTATGTTGGTCATATAATAAATATGATTAAAATTATGCAAATTTACTGGACAATATGCATAATTTCTTTTTTTTATTTACATAATTATAATTTCACTATTTTGGATGCATTTACGTGAATTTTGTGATAATTATTTTTTTTATTGCATTGATGATAACTATACTCTATCGGTGTATTGTTATTAATGTAATTTGGCGTTATACAATGTACTTTTCTTGGCTTATGTTAATGATTTTTTTATATCCTATCGGTATTAGGATTTTATTGATATAAGTTATAGTGCATTGTAATTTTCTTAGGGATTCTCTTTTAACTGAACTTTTAGAATTACATAATGTTTTCCTATTTTTGTAATGTTCAATTTATTTCCCTCGTTTGATCATGTTTAGTTATATTTATATGGAACCAAAATTTACACTCTCATTTTCTTTTTGTTCCATAATTACTTATAACCTTTAATTGGACATTTTTTCCTTCAAAACAAAAAAAAAATGTTGCATTTTTGTGGTGCAAATTTTCTATATATATATATATATTGATAAAGAAATATATGAATTTTATTTAGCACTCTGGGTATTTTTTTGTTATCTCAACTTATTTTTTCTTTATCAAGTGGAAGGATTTTGTATATTAGAATTTTAATTAATATCTTATAAAATAAATTATCGTGATATAAGATTTTCACCTTAAATGTCCAATTAATCATACATATGAAAAAACAAATGTTCTTGATAAAATTATTTTTTCTTATCACATTATTTGTGATCACATTGTTGAGATCTATATTAAGGATTTTATATTGGTCTCTTGTAAAATATTTTCTTGTATAACAAACTCTCTATTGATTTGCAATATTAGTATGCAATTCTTGTAAGGATAATATAGGAATTCCAAATTTGAAGAGATTAATTTATCCATACCATATTTTATAATATTGTTAATGGTATTCTTGTAAAAGCTAGAGTTTATTTTGGGATATATAAATAAATCTATGTCCATTATAAATTATGATGAGAGTTAGAGACTATTTATTATTATATCCTTAATATTTGTAAGAATAAGTCTCATTCTTCCATTGCGTGTAATCATGTTTTATTGTCAAGTGTGTGTAAATATTGTTTATTATAGCACTTGATTTTTGTTTATGATTACTTGAGAACTTGCTTATGATCTCATATTCTACGTAAAATTATCAAGTGATCCATTTTCTCACTCATGTAATTATTTTTTCAAGATCCTCATAGGGGTCAATATTTTTGTAAAGATTGATCAATATGTGGTTAATTATGAAACTATTTGCGAGAATTATTTATTCTTATGGATGAACTTGTAGGTTTCATATTCTTGTTATTTTAACCACTTCTCTCATTAATCATTTGTTATTCTACTACTTTCTAATTCCTTAAGTAGAATAATAGTGAATTTTAATTCACTTTTATTATTATCTTATAAAGTCATCATCCCACTATCACTAGAACTTTTAATACTAGTGTACCCTAATGATAATCCTAATATTTTTTTGGTATATTAAGGATTAGTGAGAGTATATATAATCTTGTATTATCTCTCGAAACTTATATATTTTTTATTGTCATATAATCGTGTGCACATTTAATTATGATATGACATATTCTATAGGGCTTCTCTATTTATTTTTGTCCTATTTTTATTGAAATACATAAAATCCATTGTATCTTTGTAGACATCTTTAACTGATGTTAAGGTCATTCTGTTGGGTACTGCACATTAATCCTTTTGGCATACAATTATGCATTGTGCATCTCTTTTACCCAAATTTCATATTTTAATTGATCAAAATTTTAAAAGTATATAATTTTGTATCATGTCTCGAGACTTATCTATCTGTATTGTCATATATTCTTGTGCACATTTAATTATGATATGACATACTTTATAGGACTTGACTATTTATTTTTGTCCTATTTTAATTTATATACATATAATTCATTGTATCTTAATAGACATATTTAATGGATGTTAAGAGCATTTTGTTGGGCATTGCATATTAATTCTTTTGGTATGCAATTAAGTATTGTGCATTTCTTTACGCAAAATTTCACATTTTGTTTCGTCAAAATTCTATAAGTATATTGTAGATGCAATACTCCTATCGAGTATGATTTTCTACTTTGTAAAAAAGTGCTTATTATGATAGTACTTCTATTGAGTACAATTTTGCACTATTAAAGTACTTATGAATTTTTTGTTTGGGCCAATTATCTAAGTGTTTGCTCAATTGACATTTTGTGGCCACAATAATCTGAGTGTCATTTTATATAAACTAGGTGTCTATGAGATTTTAGTAGGGAATTTATGGATTTCCTACTTATCTTTGGATTCTTACATAGTCACTCTTTTTTGAAACTCAGATTAGTTAAATGTCAAATATTATAGAGCATTTATGTAGCCTATATGTAATTACATATGTTATTAGGCTATGATGAATAATTAGATGCATGTAAATTATGTTTTCTCACCTATATAATTTTTTGGACTCAAGTAAAAAAAATTATATTAATTAAATATTTTTTTATTCACTGATCAAATACTTAACTTTGGAGTTTTATAACTCATATGGTTTGGTTAAGTTTTGATGTCTTAAATCAGTGGGAGTCTGAAAACTCTCTTATGAGATATGTGTGAAATAATATCATTTTAGTAACATATCTCTTAGAATTTTTGGATGCTTGAGACAATGTAGTATAATTTTATTGAACTACATTATTCTATATATTTTATGAGAAATATTTGTTAACATGCATGATATATATCCCTATCGGATATTATTTTGTAGCTCAAATTTCTCATTATCTAATATAAGATTTGTCTATAATTGTCATTCTAGCTTAATGATTTATCTTTGTATTATTGATTAATACCATCCAAGTGAGAGAATGTTGGAAATAATAATGGATTGATATTAATCAATTATATTTTATCATTATCTGGCAATTTAAGATATGATGATAATCATATCTTATAATATCTTTATGATTATTTGAATGAGATTATAGTAAGATTGACTTTGTGATGGGTTGATTCAATCATAAGAAGCCCATTTGAGTGGTCTCTGCCTACCCTCGGAGATTATAAATTTGTCATCCCATTAATCAAATTACAGCAACAATACACATTCTCTAAAATAATCCCCTAGAAAGTAGGTAGTAAAATCATCAAGAATTCTTATTGAACTCATATCTCTACAATAATCAATCCTAGGGTTTTTTGTTCTTGAAGATCAAGAACTTCAATTCAATATATTTGAAGTATACAAATTTTTTTTCCTCTATCTTTTTATATTTAATTCTCTATACATACTATAATTTTGTATTGTATTTATTGATTTTGTCTTCCCTTAACTAAGGCGGAAATTGTTGCGTGTAGTGTTCAAGTTCATAAACCAATCATCACGTGTTGTGTGTTCTGTTCAAGTCTGATTTCTCCTTTAATAGGCTGGCAATTTTGGATCGCATCTTTCCTTTTGTGATTACCTATTATTTGTTATTGCATTTTCACGTTCATGGTGACATCTCTTACACTGCACTAATTTCGTTTTCCTGTTAATACATTACTTATGAATCCCACTCAAACTTTCAGTACTTCTCTGTACATCATATGTTTAGCACATGCTCGTTCAGAGTTAACCATTCCCACGTTATAGTGTAGAGGACTTAATTAAGTTATATGAATCTCTTATTTATTTACACATTGACTTCCTGTGACTGTGAGGATGTATCAGCATATCTTACCAAATGTTTCCTAAGGTAGATTACTTTCCATCAAATTTAGTGAACAATTAGCAAGCTATACATTACTTCTTTCTTTCCTTTTTACAAAGAAGGTATAAGATAACTATTCGTTTCTAATCTTATAGCTCTAAACAACTTAGCTCATCACGGTTTCAAGATTATTCCAGGATAGCAAAATGTAAGTTATAAAAAGCCTTAGGATTATGTTCTCTAGTTCTTAAATTAAATTCCAATATTCATGTTTGAGGTGTTATTATCAGGAGAATTTAAATTGATTTATACTATTTGAAATAATAACTTCTTATTTGTGGTGCTATTATGAGGTGACTTTATTGATCTACAATATTTTGATTTCTTGCGTAGATTAAACACTGCCCAATTGTTTCTATTTTATTTGCTCTTGCGGGTAGGTAGAATTATGTTTTTAAAGTTTACATGAATATGTTCGTTACAATTTTTTTTATCAGTAGCAGTAGTTTCACTTTGTTAGTTACATATTTATTATTTTAAAAAGTAAATTTTTATTATTATGATTTTAGTAACTATAACTTTTAAAAATATTTTTTTATTAGTTATAATTTTTATTTTAAGAACAAACTATGTTTTCAAGTAGTTAAGAATAAAATTATTTATTTTCTACTAGATTGTTAAATTAATTAAGTTAAATATTCTACATAAATATATATTTGAATTTACTAATAAGTAACTTTAACCTTCTATAAAAAAAATAATTAAAAGATATTATTTTGTTTGTGAAAATATTTACTTAAAAACAATTGAAAAGATAAGTTTTTTTAGTTACAATTTTTATTTAATACTAATTAAAGAGAAAAGATAACATTTCTTTATTTCAGTCATTACTATCTTTATTTAAAATTTACTAAAATATAAGTTAATATTTTATTTTGATGTAAATAAGTTAAATTTTAAATTTGTTAGAAATTTTTTTTATTAATTAAATTTTATTTTTTTTACTTGGAGTTTACTATTGCATTAACTTTGTTCTTCCATCTCTAACAAAATGTTGATTAACTTGTCTTGAGTTTAATTGGTATACACTGTCAGGGTAAAAGATTTCACACTGACATTCAACTACAACCTTCATTCATGGTAAGTTTGTTGACTTTACTAATTAGTAGTTTAAAAGTCACATAAATAAAAAGTTATGATTGAACGTGAGTATAAAAATCTTTTCCGTTGACGGTGTATACCAATTAAATCATTTTTTCTTTTATTTTGTTTGCTTGCTTATCTTTTATATTAATAATTTTGTTCTTAGATAAATTAAATTACATTTACATTCTAATTTAACAATATAATATTTCTTTGGTAAATATTTTTTCTCTTCTCAAATCTCCAATTTTTTTCTGATATTTATCAATTTTCAATTATATATACGTAAATTTCAATTAAAGTATGTGACACGTGAGAGTTAGGGTGAGACAAATAATAATTAAAGTATATGCTTTTTTTCTCTTAGTTGTTTGACTTTTTGGAATAAGCTTTAAACAAAATTTATACGTTTTTCACCTTAAAAAATCTCTATTCTAACAGAACCATCTCTAAGTCACTAATGTTCACAAAATTAAATGAATTTAGAACCTTAAATAAGCTATTTTATGTTCTATTTTGATTTATAAATGACATGTAAATTTTGGAATGCTATGAAGCTAAATTGGATGGGTTATGATGCTTGAAATTAACCCAAATAAATAGTGATGTGACAATTCTTTTAAGTAATACCTCAATACAACTTTATTTTTTTGTCATAGTGTTTAATATTTTTTTATTTTATTTACTTAATCTTCACTCAAATTAAAAAGTTACGCCTTTTAAATTAATAAATTTGAACATTTTTCATCCCTCCATGTTACTTTATTGGTGCACAACGCACTATATTTGTGTGCTTTTCACTAATTTTAGGTGTATTATACGATTTAGAGAATTTGATTAAGTGAATTCAGTCTGGGAATGTGTTTCCTTGATATAGGGCTACACATAACACTACAAAAGTTTCTGCACAGGATATAACAGCGGTTATGCATACATACAATCAATGTTGATGTCCAAATTTAACATTGATTTCAAAACTGATGTTATCATATGGAATATACTACATCTCTAGTTACAACATCAGTTTAAAATCGATGTTGTAAGATCCGTAGAACTGATGTCAAAAGAATATTTAATAGATTGTATATATATTTTAAAAATATTTAATATATTATTTATATTTTTTAATAGATTGTTTATGTCTATCAAAAAATGTTTACTAGATTTTTCTCTTATAATATTTGTAAAAAAAAATGTAATACATTGTTTATATTTCGTAGTATTTATAAATCTTTTGTAAATAGTATAATAATATTAAATTCTTTATAAAAAATTATTTAATAGATTAGTTATATTTGTTTAGAAATATTTGAATGTAATAATTTTTTTTTGTAGAGAGCAAATGTTGTTGCTAAGATCCAACATCCAAAAACCCTTAATGATTGATAGTCCTTTTTAGATTCATATAAAAGTTGCTAGTGACTTCAGATATAAAGGAGGAGAGATCTCTTTTGATTATGATAGGCACATAAAATACTAAAAGATTTAATATTATTATAATATTTATAAAAAAATATTTAACAGATTTGTATATCTTTTAAGAAATATTTGATAGATTATTTATATCTTTTAATAGGTTGTTTATATCTATTAAAAATATTTAATAGATTTATCCTATAATATTTATAAAAAAAATATTTAATACATTGCTTATATCGTTTAGTATTTACAAATATTTTGTAAATAGAATAATAATATCAAATATTTTATAAACAATATTTAATAGATTGTTTATATCTTTTAAAAAATATTTGCATGTAATAATTTGTTTTGTTGCTTCCTAGACCCAACATCTAAAAGCTATTAATGATGGATAGTCTCGATTGAATCCATATAAAAGTTGATAGGGTGATTTAAGTAGTAATGGAGGAGAGAGAACCTTCATTATGATAGCACGTATAAAATACTACAAGATTATAATATTTATAAAAAACTTATTTAATAGATTGTGTATATCTTTTAAAAAATATCTCTTAGACTGTTTATAACTTTTAATAGATTGTTTATATCTATTAAAAATATTTAATAGATTTATCCTATAATATTTTTTAAAAAAATTACTTAATACATTTGTTACATATCCTTTAGTAATTATAAATCTTTTATAAAAAATATTTAATAGATTGTTTAAATCTTTTAATAATTATTTGAATGTAATAGTTTTTTTTTTTTAGAGATAAATGTTGCGCCTAGATACAATATCCAAAACCCTTGATGATTGATAGTATTTTTTGGACTCATGTAAAAGTTGATAGGGTCATTTTAATTATAGTGGAGGATTGAGAACCCTGTTGATTGTGATAGTGCATACAAAATGCTAAAATATTTTATATTATTATAAAATTTATCAAAAAAAATTAATAGATCATGTATATCTTTTAAGAAATATTTAATAGATTGTTTATATCTTTTAATAGATAGTTTACATCTATTAAAAAATATTTAATATATTTTTCTTATAATATTTATAAAAAAATATTTAATACATTATTTATATGATAGTATTTATAAATCTTTTATACGTAGCATAATAATATCAAATATTTTATAAACAAATATTTAATAGATTTTTTATATCTTTTTAGAAATATTTGCATGTAATAATTTGTTTCTTAAAGGAAGTAAATGTTGCTTCTTAGGCCTAACATCCAAAAGTCCTTAATGATTCATAGTCTCAATTGGATCCATATAAAATGTTGTTGCTAGGGAGATTTCCATTAGAATGGAGAAGAGCGATGCTGTTGATTATAATATTGCATACAAACTACTAAGAGATTTAATATTATTATAATATTTATAAAAAAAACATTTTATAGATTATGTATATCTTTTAAGAAATATTTAATAGATTGTTGATATCTTTTAATAAATTGTTTATATCTATTAAAAAAATATTTAATGTTTCTCTATAATATTTATAAAAAAAAGTATTTAACACATTGTTTATATTTTTTAATATTTATAAATCTTTTATAAATAACATGATAATATCAAATCTTTTGTAGAAAGACATTTAATAGATTTTTTATATCTTTAAGAATGATTTGTTTCTTATAAAGACAAATGTTGCAGGCAACATCTAAAACCCCTTAATGATTGATAGTCTCTCTTGGATCCATATAAAAGTTGATATGGTGATTTCTATTATAATGGAGGTCTCAGAACCTTGTTGATTATGATAGTAAGTACAAAATGCTAAAAGATTTGACATTATTATAAAATTTATAAAAAAAAACATTTTATAGATTGGTATATATTTTAAGAAATATTTAATAGATTGTTGATATATTTTAATAGATTGTTTACATCTATTAAAAAATATTTAATATATTTCTCCTATAATATTTATAAAAAAATATTTAATAAATTGTTTATATTCTTTAGTATTTATAAATCTTTTATAAATAGCATAATAATATCAAATCTTTTATAGAAAAATATTTAATACATTGTTTATATCTTTTAAGAAATATTTGCATGTAATAGTTTGTTTTCTTGAAGAGAGTAGATGTTGTTTCCTAGGCGCAACATCTAAAAGCTCTTGATGATTAGTAATCCTAATTGGATTTATATAAAAGCTTATACAATGATTTAAGTTATAATTGAGGTGTAACGATTGTGTTGATTAAGATAGTGCATAGAAAATGTTAAAGAGTTTATATTATTATAATAGTTATAAAAAAATATATTTAATAGATATGAATATCTTTTAAGAAAGATTGAATAGAATATCTATTAAAATATATTTGCTAGATTTCCCTTATAATATTTAAAAAAATTAATACATTGTTTATATCTTTTTAGTATTTATAAAATTTTTTATAAATAGTATAATAATATCAAATTTATTTTAAAAAATATTCAATAGATTTTTTCTATGTTTCAAAAAATATATTTTTGCTGTCAAAAATATATTTGTACTAGCTTAACAGATTGTACTACTTTATTTTTAACAACAGTCAAAAACTTAGAAGGAATCTTTGTACTACTTTTAATAATATAAAATCCTTATTTAATAGATTGTACTACTTTATTTGTAACATCTATAAAAAATTTCAAATGGGTAGAATTGAATTTTTACTAGCCTAAATATTGTATAAAGTAGTATAATTGTTTAAACTTTCAAATCTCCAATTCTCAACAGTTAAATTTATTTCTCTCTCCAAATCTCAAATTTTAAATTTCCATCATCTAATTTCAACTTTTAAATATCCAAATCTAAATTTTTAAATCTTCAAATATCAACGAAATATAACTTTATAAAAAATCTTAAATAACCCCGAAGAGTAAATGTGTAAAACATACGCAATTGAAAAAAAAAAAAAAAACCTTATTTCAACTGCTGTAAAAGATCTAAAAGGGGTAGAATTAAATTTTTGCTAGCCTAAAAATTTGTATAAAGTAGTACAACTCGTTAAAATTTTAAATCTCCAAATCTTAACAGTTAAATTTATATCTCTCTTCAAACCTCGACTTTTACATTTTTGTCATCAAAGTCTAAAATATAACTTTGTAAAAAGTCTAAAATAACCCTAAAAAGTAACGGGTGTAAAACATATGTATTTAAAAAAATTTCTTATTTTTAACAGTTGTCAAAAATTAAAAACGGGTAGAATTGAATTTTTGCTAGGGTAAAGATTGTATAAACTAGTACAATTGTTTAAACTTTTAAATCTCCAAATCTCAATTTTAAATATTCAAATCTCAACTTTTAGATTTGAAATATAACTTTATAAAAAGTCTAAAATAACCCTGAAAAGTAATAGGTTTAAAACATATGTAATTGCAAAAAAGTTCTTATTTTCAACCGATATAAAAATTTATAAGGGGTAGAATTGATTTGTTGTTAACACAAAGATTGTATAAAGTAGTACAGCTGCTTAAACATTTACATCTCCAAATCTCAACAATTTCAATTCATTTCTCTCTCCAAATGTCATCTTTTAAATTTCTCATCAAATCTCAACTTTTAAATCTCCACATATCAATTTTATATCTTATAATCTCAACTTTTAGATTTGAAATATAACTTTGTAAAAAGTATAAAATAACCCTGAAAAGTAAAAGGTGTAAAACATGTAATTACCAAAAAAATCTTATACAACTGTAAAAAATTTAAAAGGGGTAGAATTGAATTTTTGCTAGCCTAAAGATTGTATAAAGTAGTACAATTGTTTAAACTTTTAAATCTCCAAATCTCACCAATTAAATTTATTTCTCTCTCCAATCCATCATTTAAATTTCTGTCATCAAATCTCAACTTTTAAATCTCCATATTCTGTTTTTAAATCTTCAGATCTTAGATTTGAAATATAACTTTATAAAAAGCCTAAAATAACTCCGAAAAGTAACATGTGCAAAACATATGTAATTAAAAAAAAACAAATCCTTATTTTTAAGAGCTGTCAAAAGTTTAGAAGGAGTAGAATTGAATTTTTTTCTAACTTATAGATTGTATAAAATAATACAACCGTTTAAACTTTTAAATCTCCAAATCTTAGCTGTTAAATTTATTTCTCTCATAATCTCAACTTTTAAATTTCTGTAATCAAATCTCAACTTTTAAATCTCAAAATATAAATTTTTAAATCTTCAAATCTCAACTTTTAGATTTGAAGTATAACCTTATAAAAAGTCTAAAATTACCCAAAAAGTAACAGGTGTAAAACATACATAATTACAAAAAGAATCCTTATTTTAAACTTTTAAATTTAGAGGGATAAAAGCTTAAAAATTGTTCATAGTAGTACAACTGTTTAAACTTTTAAATCTCCAAAGCTCAACTATTAAATTTATTTCTCTCTCCAAATCTCAGCTTTTACATTTCTTTCATCAAATCTCAACTTTTAGATTTAAAATATAGCTTTATCAAAGTATAGAATAACCCTAAAAAGTAACATGTGTAAAAGATATGTAATTACAAAAAAAGAATCCTTTTTTTAACCGCCGTAAAAATTTTAGAAGGGGTAGAATTTAATTTTTTCTAGCCTAAAGATTTTATAAAGTAATACAATTGTTTAAACTTTTAAATCTCCAAATCTGAATTGTTAAGTTTATTTTTCTCTCCAAATCTCGGTATGTAAATTTCTGTCATCAAATCTCAATTTTTAAATATCCAAATCTCAACTTTTTGAATTTAAATATAACTTTATAAAAAGTAAAAAATAACCATAAAAAGTAACAGGTGTAAAACATATATAATTACAAAAAAATCTTATTTTTAACTGCTATAAAATGTTTTAAAGAGTAGAATTGAATTTTTGCTGGCCTAAAAATTATATAAAGTAGTACCACTGGTTAAACTTTTTAAATTTCCAAATCTCAACGGTTAAATTTATTTCTCTTTTCAAATCTCGAATTTTAAATTTCTCATCAAATCTCAATTTTTAAATCTCCAAATCTCAACGATTAAGGGTTTGATGGATTTGATTTTGTTTTTTAATTTTTGAAAATAATTTTCAAAAACTCATAAAGGAAAAAAAAATTGTTTATTTAGTAAATGTTATTTCAAAACTGTTTTGAAGATGTAAAAATAAAAAAAAATTGATCATATTTATTAAAATTTCATTTATGAAAAGAAAAAAACAACATATTTTAACTGTATTTTGAGTTTTTAAAACAAAAATAGAAAACTGAAAAGTAAACCTAGTTTTAGCTATTATTGTTAAACTAGAACAGTTTTCAAAAACATTTTTTAGAAAATACTACACAGACAAGTTTTTTAGTTTTTAAATACTAAAATACTGAAAATAGTTTTATAAAACTGTTTTGAGGAAGAAAAGAGGAAAAAAAATTGATAAGTGTTATTTGATAACTGTTTTAAATATGTAAAAATATGAAAAAAATTATTCATATTTATTAAAATTTCATTAATGAAAAGTAAAAACAATATTATAATTATATTTTAAATCTTTAAAATAAAAATAAAATACTAAAAAACAAAACTACTTTTAAGTGATTATGTTTTTTAATTTTTAAAAATTAACAAATCATAACTATTTTAAAAAATTACGAATTTTCTCTGCCACAACTCAAGTTTTACACCAATCCGGAACCTTTAATGGCCGGAATGGTCTCCCCGTATCAACCATAACCCCTAATAACATTCATTCATTCTTGTTCCCTCACCACTAGCAATGAAACCCCTTATGCATTATCATTACCAATTCCTAATTTGAAGAATCAAAATCTAATCGAAGCTGTTTTCACCAAACATGTTGCCTTTTGCGCGCAACATCGGTGGCAGGGCTTCACTCCGAGTAAGCTCTTTCCATTCCTCACCCTTTCAAAACCCTTTCCCCCTTTTCTTCACTCCTTTTTCCCACTCCTCTCAAAATTCAATTTTTGCTCGCCCCATAAGTTGGTTCGCTAACTTTCTGTGTGTTATAAGATACCCCTTTGTCTCAAAACCTTCTTTTTATGACATTGCTTCCGACTCAGCGCGTTGTTTCATGTAACAAGACGGTCGCCACATGTTTGATTCAGCACTGGCACTCATTTGGGGTGTTTAAAGTTTTGGTGAAACTGAAAGGAGACCCAAAATCAGCTTTAAAGTTCTTCAAGGAGGCAGCGGTTCGACCAGGGTTTGGCCATGCTGCAGAATCTTATTACGTTTTGGCTCACATTTTGTTTTGTGGGGTGTTTTATCTTGATGCCAGAAGTGTAATTAAGGAGTGGATTTTGTTGGGGAGGGAATTTCCAGGTTGTGATTTCTTTTTGATATGTTGTGGTCTACTAGGAAAGTTTGTAGGCCTGGGTTCGGAGTTTTTGATACTTTGTTCAGTGTTTTGGTGGATTTGGGGATGCTTGAGGAGGCTAGACAATGCTTTTGGAAGATGGACAAGTACAGGGTTCTGCCAAAGTGAGGTCATGTAATGAGCTTCTTCAAAGGCTCTCAAAATCAGGCAAAGGGAAGTTGGCAGTAAGTTTTTTCAAAGATATGGTTGTATCTGGCCTTTCACCCTCGGTTTTTACATATAATATAGTGATTGGCTGTCTGGCCAGAGAAGGGGACATAGAAACTGCTAGTAGTTTATTTGAAGAAATGAAAGGTATGGCTCTTAGGCCGGATATTGTCACTTACAATTCTCTCATTGATGGGTATGGAAAGGTAGGATTACTAACCAGTGCAGTTAGTGTATTTGAGGAAATGGAAGATGCAGGATGTGAACCGGATGTAATAACATACAATTCTCTTATTAATTGTTTTTGTAAATTTGAAAGAATTCCTCAAGCTTTTGAGTATCTGTATGAGATGAAGCAAAGGGGGTTGCAACCAAATGTTGTAACTTATAGTACACTCATTGATGCATTTTGCAAGGCAGGCATGATTCTGGAAGCCAATAAATTTTTTGTTGACATGGTACGGGTTGGTCTTCAACCCAATGAGTTTACATATACATCTCTGATTGATGAAAATTGTAAAATAGGTGATCTGAATGTTGCATTTAAACTGGAAAGTGAGATGCGCCAGGCTGGAGTTAACTTAAATATTGTCACCTGCGACTGCATTACCGGATGGTCTTTGTTAAGATAGGCTGACGAATTATTTGGGGCATTGTTAAAAGCTGGATTTACACGTAATCAGCAGATTTATACTTCCCTTTTACATGGATATATCAAGGCTAAGATGATAGAAAATGCCGTGGATATTTTAGAGTAAGTGAACACGAAGAACTTCAAACCAGATCTGTTGTTTTGTGGAACTAAAATATGGGGCCTTTGCAGACAAAATAAAATACAAGATTCTAAGGCTGTAATTCATGAGATGATGGATTGTGGTCTGACTCCAAATAGTTACATATATACAAACCTTATGGATGCATATTTTAAGGTTGTGAAAACCACAGAGGCTGTTAATATATTGAAAGATATGCAAGAATTGGGTATCGAGGCAACAGTTGTAACATGGTGCCCTAATTGATGGTTTATGCAAAAAAGGTTTAGTTCAACAGGCTGTTAGTTACTTTGATCACTTGACTAGAACTGGTTTGCAACCTAATGTTATGATTTATACTTCTCTGATTGATGGCCTTTGTAAAAATGATTGTGTTGAAGAAGCCAAGAAGCTGTTCAATGAGATGCCGGATAAGGGAATCAGTCCAGATAAATTAGTTTTCACTTCTTTGATTGATGGGAGCATGAAGCATGGAAATCCTGAAGCATTGAGATTGCAAAATAGAATGGTTGAAATAGGTATGGAGCTGGACCTGCATGCTTATACTTCACTTATTTGGGGTTTTTCTGCTTATGGTCAAGTACAACATGCAAAGTCATTGCTACATGAGATGCTCAGGAAAGGCATTATTCCTGATTAAGTTCTCTACATTCGTCTATTGAGAAAGTATTATGAACTAGGAGACATCAATGAAGCTCTTGAGAGGGAATACGTATTTTACATACTTGGTTTACCTTATTTTGGAGGCCTACAATCTAGATTACTTCATTTTCTACCAAAGTTCAATAGCATCAGCGAAATGAATTTGATGCATCAATCATCATATAATGGCAACTGGCTGTTCCTATTGATGCATTGTCATTCTTAAGGAACTTGATTTTTTACAATGTAAATCCTGAAGCCTCTGGGATTTGCACATCAACAATGATGTTCTCATGTGATAATGAAGACGACTACAACATGATGTTTTCCTGGTTTGAAATCTATTTCGCTTAATATATTATAATTAGCAGGCTCATAATTATAGGTACAGCACACTATTCTATCATATACTTAGATTTCTTCTATATTTACTTGATGCAAGTATCTTATAGTCTTATTTATTCCCTTTTTTGTTACAGTGCCTGCTGTGTTACCAAATTACACAAGCATAGTGCTTCCCAATAAGGAACTGATTTTCACAGAACAGCAAATCCTTAATTGGTAGATGTAAAGTTCAGCCATAGTGGGATGCCTATTTCACCACTTAGATGTGCAAGATATGATACTTTCTTAGCATTTTATTAATTGCAGTAATGTGAACGCATGCAACTATAGTGATTCAAGTCCCTTTATTAGATATAGGGCCCTGTATAGAAACCGTCTGTTGTATGAAAAACGACTTTTCTTGTAAAATCTTTCCTAGCTCGGTTGAACTAGCCCCACTTTTCTGATTCTATGCATGTCTCAGTATAAATGCTTGTTATTGAACATTTTTTACACACTTTGTACAGTTCCAACGTAATGTTTATTTTGATAATAAATTAATAACGGTTAGCAGTCATTGGTGTTAGGTACTAGCTTCTTAATCTAACAGATCAATTTCAGTTTTATTACATGGAGATTAGGATTTGGTGAGTTTTGGTTGCTATTTGGGAACACCATAGGTAAATCTGCCTAAGATAATTTCTCCCCATATTTCTGCCAATTATAAACCAACTACGTATTTAAGCTAACAGGTAGAGTACTTATTACCACTTGTGCGGAGCAATATTGATTCACAAACAAGAATTTGAAGATAATTACATGATTTGTTTTATGAAGTTTGAGTGTACTTTATTAGTTGTCATTGTTAAGAAAAATGATTAGATAGTCATGATTCACAATGGATTAACCAAGTATGTAATGTATAATTAATTAATTAATTTATCTTGAGATTTGTGTTAATTAAATAATTATATATTATAACCTTATTGGTTGGGATCATTGAGGACATTGTTATAGATGTGTTCCATTTACTTTAGTTTGAATTTTACTTTAGATGATATATATACTAATAAGTATAAAGTTTTCCAAATTATAAAAAAATTTATATCACATGTTTTACAATATAGTAAGAGTTTTATTGGTATACACTGTTAGTGTAAAAATTGTATAAAAGATTTTTAAACTGACATTTAATCATGATTTTTCATTTATGTGATTTTTAAAGTAGTAAAGAGTAAAGTCAATAAATTTACCATAAATGAAGAGTTGTGATTAAATGTCAGTGTAAAAATCTTTACATTGACCGTGTATACCAATTAATCTCATATAGTAATTATAAAATACATAATTTCTAAATATATCTCAAAATCCTAATGTTTTGGTCACATCAAGTATTTTTGTTAAGTCTTTTGGTCATTTTCCTACAAGATTAAACCCCTGGTATTTAAGAGAAGTATGGATCAAACATTATGTTTGAGTATGGATCAATTTTTTAATTTCACTTGTGAAAAATCAAATATACAATGAAGCATGCAACATAGCCACCTATAGTACAAACATGCAACATAGCCACCTATAGTACAAACATGCAACATAGCCACCTATAGTACAAACATCAATAATCCATAAAAGGTGTAATATGTTTATGCAATGCAAATTTTGACTAAAAGCATTTCTGAAAATTATTTTAACTCGGTTCTCTACAGAGATTTTCCTTTTTGAGTGTCCACTGAAGTGAGAGAATCGTCATCCTGTTAAGTGATTTGGCAATGCTCCACTAGACCGAATTGATATACAAAAATGAGGTATTAGTATATCTGGAAGACCACCACAATATAGTGCCAATAAGAATTGATTATATGTGGAATCAATAGCCTAACACAACCTAAACCATATGGTCTCTTGTATACCAACTCAGTCTAAACCATGTTCATTATCAAGAACAATAATATATCCATGTCTCAAAATTGTTATAACATCGTATCATATTTTATCGTAGATAGTCCTCGACAATAAGTTAAAATTTTCATTCTCAAATATATATCAGTCTCATCCTCAAACTTGTATACTGTTATTTGCCCTTGACGATGAATAGAGAAAATATTCCATGAATATATTTTCAAAATATTTTTCATATTTTACTGTTAATTGTCCTTAACAATAAATCATCAAAGTCCAGTTCGCAAATAATTTCACAAATATTTTCCTTATTCCTTAAAATCTTGTGACTCAAATAACATGATGCAATAACATAATTATGCAATATACCTTTATACACTGTGTCACAATAGTAGTACATATTTAACAACATTAAACCATAATAAATAAATTAAATATCCAAATCATCCATCTCCAAAAATTCTTTATTTTATTTATTTATAACATTATTGCTGATTTCAACTTCATTCTATAGGAAATTAGAAATTGAAAAAAATAAAACAAAGAATATACAATAATGATGTATTTTGCATATCAAATACCATCCTTTACTATGGACATTGGAGATTAATTTAATTGATAATATTAATTTATTTTTTGTGAAAGATTCCTATGAAGTGAAAGATTTTATTAACTCCTCATTCTTGTTGAGTAGACCTTGTTGTTTAAAAAATTCTTAATTTTTTAGTTGTAAGGAGAAATTTATATCTAATTAGTTAAAAACTAATTACATGCATTCCCTCTCATCCATATGTGGACTTTGTGGCTCATTATAAAACTCAAAATTTGTAGCATTAAACCTCACCTCTGTCTAGAGTAGTTACAAACTGTGAACAACTCAATTAAAGATATCACACTTTAGAAAAAAAACCACAATGTTGTGGTTGATGCCACAAACATGTGAATGAATTTATTTTGATTATATATTTGTATTTTTTATTATCTTTAAACTTTTAAGTCTATAAATTTTTAAATTAAATTCATCTGTAGCATCGATTTCTTCCCTTAACCAAATCTTCTCGTAAAAATTATCAAAATCAACATTTCAGAGCAATAATAAATTACAGCAACATCAAATTTAGATCTCCACCAACAATCATCATAATCTTCAAAGATTCAACAATTTCATTTCTTTCTTTTTAATACGTTACACTTTCTAAAGTTTGTGGCTAAAATTTTAATAACATTTTGCTTCACTTTTAAACATTAATAATGTCACTCTTATGAGTTCAACAATTGAATTAAGTTTATTTACGGTACACGTTATGTTTACTTACTAGAATGAAACGAACATTAAAATCTTCCCTAAAAACACAAAATTATGTCGATTGATAATCTCTTAATATACTTAGTGTTCAAATCCGAGAACCCCAAAGTGATTGTTTCATCTTAGCTTTTATAGAGGTATTCATATAGGGCCCAACATGCCATGTGACATAAATAACAACTCATGCACCCCAATACAAAAGCCAAATGCTAAAGGTTAGAAGTTACTAACACAATAGAAGTCCTGATAAGATCATATAACAAATGATCTACACCTGCGAACACCCACTCTAAACGCGCTCCCATCAAATTATCTCCACTAAATGTTATTACGAGATGCTCTTTGTATGTGCTCTCACCTAAAAGGAAGCTTTTACCTACTCACTCACAAACCATTAGAAACTCGCACCTTCAGTTATGGATTAGAGTGTTAGGAAGCATTATGTGTTTATGAAGCTTGTGATTGCTTGGTTAACCATGTTTGATCCCCTCCGTATGTTTTGCAAAGATGATTGATTCTGCAGAGTTACACGATTTTTTAGAAAAACTTTCTCTCTAAGCAAAATTCTAAACTATATTCTCGCTAAGCGGTATGAATAGTTTTGTACATGTAAAAAATGTATGAATTAGGGCAAGTATCTTTAATGAAATTTGTATACTTAAATGTTACCTAATAAATTTAAAATAATTATTTAATTACATGTTAACCTGCATTATTTCTTGATTCATCAATTATAAAAATTGCATTGTGACTTCAACTTACCTCCAAAATCAAACATAACCTTCAGAAATAATCATCCAAACATCCAACCAATAATATGTAAGACTAACCTTTAGAAACAATCCTCCAAACATCCAACCAATAATTTGTAAGACTATGGACTTATCAACATTAATTTCATTTTGTGCATAATATGGCCAAAAGGCATAATAATAAACAAATTAAATATATTAGTAAGAATAACTTATAATGGTTTCAAGGATGGCAATTGTAGTTCCTAAAGCGTTAATAGGTTGAACTAGTATATGAAAGATAATGATTCAAGAAACTATAACACATACGTTTCATGGTGTTTCCAATGCTAAAGCGGAGTGGTTGTTACCTGCGTCGGAGACCTGATCGAGCAAAACACTGCACAAAATGGTAAAATTCTTTGCAAACTCGCTCAACTTTGTAAACGTTGGTTCTTGAATCTGATTTTTTTAGTTAGCAAAACCGCCAGGACGATATTGTCTAGCTCAATTCAAGTGACTCAGCAAAAAATGGTCCATCACCGATTCTTATTGATTCCTATTTAGAGGGTTAATTGGACCAAGCGCCATTTGGGTTCATCAATTTTGTGGTCCAATGAATTCGATATTGTTATTTATTATCACTACCCTTTTTTCATAAAACAGTATTTCCACACATTCACATCTTATTTATTCTCACTCCCGTCTTATCTTAAGGGTATGTCCTCAAGCTGCTCTCAAGCTCTCCTAACAAGATTTTTTTTGCAATTTTCTCTCAAATCTTTGAAGTAAAAAATTTGAAACTGCAGTATAACACTCTAACCCGTGTTTGTGTGCTTATGTTACTCTATGTTAATAACTGGAGGGAGTTTTTTAACACTAAAACCAAACTTAACTTTTAGAGTATCTTACTATTTACACTCACATCTATTTTATTTATTTATTTTATAAAATCAATTCTTAATTTATTATACTAAATATAAATATTAAATTAATTAATCCTATTATATAAGTTATATATTTTTACTAATATTTTTTTTTTTTTAAAAATGTTACACGTATTCTTAGAAGCTCTTCACCAATATTTCAAGTTTATGTTGGGTGGATTGCTTCATTAGGTTTTAGTAATTTAGTTGAATAACATTCAAATAGTTTAAAAATTGTTTTCAAATCATAAATAAAAATAATATAATTTTTACAATAATTTTGAGAACTAGATTGAGATAGATTTTCATGAAATAGTCGGTATATATTAGATTGTTATTGAAAATTAAATGATGAAGTTTTGAGCCAAAATTTTTATTAGACTAATAAAAATATATAGGATTTTTTTATAAACCGATTTTTAAAAAGCTAATTAAAATTTGAATTAAAGATAAAAACAATTTACCATTTTAATAATGACAACTTTGTACAAGCCAAAATGTCCACAAAGTTTCTTATTTCTCATGGCTATCACTTGACCAAAATGGAGACATAATATTTTTTTTTAACCAAACAAACAACATAAAATTTAATTCTAAAATAAATATATATTAGGTCTATGAATAGGAACCCTTCTTCATTCCTTTCCAAAACTTTTACTCTTGCCTTGCGTTCCCTTCACCCATTAGGCATGACAAATAAACTCGTATCTATTGGTAATCCTTGAACTATCCTAAAGTTGATGGGAAATCCTCAATTTAACTAAACATGATATGAGTATGAAAACTACCCCAAATAGTTAACTTAGGGACGGGGATATAGATATCACTCATTTCCTTGGATCTGTCCTCATACTTGCCCTTATTTTAATAACTATAATACTCCAAACTCTTACACTTGATTTATTAGATCTGATTTTTAAACCAAATGATCCTTAGAATTTTGTTTTGCTTCACAAATTACAATTTTTGGATGTTAAGAAAGGTTTGACATACAAATTACAAAACTTTGCATTTATTAGATAATTGTTGAATTAATGTCATTATATTCAAGTAGTTTATTTTTTATTAATAATTATTGTAATTTTATTTGCAAGTACGAGATTTGTAGGGATATATCTGATACTCATCTAGCATCGAAGACAAGGATAAGAATGAGTTTGGGAAGTGGGTATGAGAATGAGAATGTCATACTCATCCCCGCTCCACCCTGTTGCTATGCTTATCGCCCAATAGTTTTCTCCCCATTTCCAACCAATTTAAGCTTTCTTGCATTTCTTATACATTCTATTACTTACGATCCTATAGAAAGCCAAATGCAATTTGTCCACCACTTACTTTCATATTCTTTTCTTTAAAGTTCTTCATGACTCACCATCAATTAACTCTTATTAAGGTAAGAGGTGAGTAATACTAATAAGCGTTTTTGGTGTTAATCTTAATAGACTTTATTAATCATAATAATATTATTATTATTATTTAATCATTATAATTATTATTATTATTATTTAATCATTATAATTATTATTATTATTATTTAATCATTATAATTATTGTTACTTCTATTATTTATAATTATTAATTTTTATTTCTTGCAATAAATTTAATTATTAATTATTTAATCATTTTTGTGTTATTTAATTTATTTTTTAAGTAATATACTAATTATTCTAACTTTTTTAATTTATCGTTCAAGTAATATCTAATTTCTTAACTTTTATTTTCAATCATTTAAGGTATTCTCTAGATATTACGCATTTGTCTCTATTTATAATATGTTATTTATATTTATCATTTATATATTATGTTATTTATATTTATCATTTAATTTATTTTTCTCATATTACATCTAGCTCTTATTATCATTTATAGTATTCTCCCATGGTTACCTTTTGCCCCCTTCTTATTATTTATAAAAAAATTCTTTTTTTTTTTTTGTCTTCTTTGTTATCTATTTGATGTGAGTGTATGTATTTATACTTATTATAATAAATTTGTTTGATCCATCAAATTTGATTATTGATCAAGTTCTAACTTTGAATATTTATTGAATATTTTGTTTTTATTAATATTTTTATAAAAAAAAAACAACTTTCACTAACATTTCCTTAAGAGTCAAAAGATTCACATATCCTTAAAATGTTGCAATGTATAAGAATATTTTTGTTTTATTATCATTTACAAGTGCTAAAAACCAAAATTTTTAGAGTAGTTTAAATATTAGTTTTTTTTTATTATTATCATGCAGAGTATAGAGTTAAAAGTGCTTTTGAATTAAAAATTTTTTAAAAGAATTTTGATTTTAAACTTAAATGTGTTCACCTTGATGGAAATAAAAGAAAACTTAAATCAATAGATACAATATTATAGTATGTATAGAGAATTAAATATAAAAAGATAGAGGAAAGAGAATTTGTGTACCTCAAATATATTGAATTGAAGTTCTTGATTTTCAAGAACAAAAAAAACCCTAGAAATGATTATTGTAGAGATATGAGTTCAATAAAAACTCTTGAGGATTTTACTACCTACTTTCTAGGGTATTATTTTAGAGAATGTGTATTGTTGTTGTAATTTGCTTAATGGGATGACAAATTTATAATCCCCTAGGGTAGGTAGAGACCCCTCAAATGGGCTTTTATGATTGACTCAACCCATCACAGAGTCAATCTTATTATAATCTCATTCAAATAATCATAAAAATATTATAAGATATGATTATCATCATATCTTAAATTGTTAGATAATGATAAAATATAATTGATTAATACCAATCCACTATTATTTCCAACATTCTCCCACTTGGATGGTATTAATCAATAATACAAAGACAAATCATTAAGCTAGAATGACAATTATAGACAAATCTTATATTAGACAATGAGAAATTTGAGCTACAAAATAATATCCGGTAGGGATATATGTCATGCACATTAACAAATATTTCTCATAAAGTATATAGAATAATGTAGTTCAATAAAATGATACTACATGGTTTCAAGCATCCAAAAATGCTAAGAGATATGTTACTAAAATGATAATACTTCACACATATCTCATAACAGAGTTTTAGACTCCCACTGATCTAAGACATCAAAACTTAACCAAACCATATGAGTTATAAAACTCCAAAGTTAAGTATTTGATCAGTGAATAAAAAAGTGTTTAATTAATATAATTTTTTTTTACTTGAGTCCGAAAAATTATATAGGTGAGAAAGCATAATTTACATGCATCTAATTATTCATCATAGCCTAATAACATATGTAATTACATATAGGCTACATAAATGCTCTATAATATTTGACATTTAACTAATCTGAGTTTCAAAAAAGAGTGACTATGTAAGAATCCAAAGATAAGTAGGAAATCCATAAATTCCCTACTAAAATCTCATAGACACCTAGTTTATATAAAATGACACTCAGATTATTGTGGCCACAAAATGTCAATTAACAAACACTTAGATAATTGGTCCAAACAAAAAAAAATTCATAAGTACTTCAATAGAGCAAATTGTACTCAATAGAAGTACTATCATAATAAGCACTTTTTTACAAAGTAGAAAATCATACTCAATAGGAGTATTGCATCTACAATTTACTTATAGAATTTTGACGAAACAAAATGTGAAATTTTGGGTAAAGAAATGCACAATACTTAATTGCATACCAAAAGAATTAATGTGCAATGCCCAACAAAATGCTCTTAACATCCATTAAAGATGTCTATTAAGATACAATGAATTATATGTATCTCAATTAAAATAGGACAAAAATAAATAGTCAAGTCCTATAAAGTATGTCATATTATAATTAAATGTGCACAAGAATATATGACAATACAGATAGATAAGTCTCGAGACATGATACAAAATTATATACTTCTAAAATTTTGATCAATTAAAATATGAAATTTGGGTAAAAGAGATGCACAATGCATAATTGTATGCCAAAAGGATTAATGTGCAGTACCCAACAGAATGACCTTAACATCAGTTAAAGATGTCTACAAAGATACAATGGATTTTATGTATCTCAATAAAAATAGGACAAAAATAAATAGAGAAGCCCTATAGAATATATCATATCATAATTAAATGTGCACACGATTATATGACAATAAAAAATATATAAGTTTCGAGAGATAATACAAGATTATATATACTCCCACTAATCCTTAATATACCAAAAAAATATTAGGATTATTATTAGGGTATACTAGTATTAAAAGTTCTAGTGATAGTGGGTTGATGACTTTATAAGATAATAATAAAAGTGAATTAAAATTCACTATTATTCTACTTAAGGAATTAGAAAGTAGTAGAATAAAAAATGATTAATGAGAGAAGTGGTTAAAATAACAAGAATATAAAACCTACAAATTCATCCATAAGAATAAATAATTCTCACAAATGGTTTCATAATTAACCACATATTAATCAATCTTTACAAAAATATTGACCCCTATGAGGATCTTGAAAAAATAATTACATGAGTGAGAAAATGAATCACTTGATAATTTTACGTAGAATATGAGATCATAAGCAAGTTCTCAAGTAATCATAAACAAAAATCAAGTGCTACAATAAACAATATTTACACACACTTGAGAATAAAACATGATTACACGCAGTAGAAGAATGGGACCTATTCTTGCATATATTAAGGATATAATAATAAATAGTCTCTAACTCTCATCACAATTTATAATGGACATAGGTTTATTTATATATCCCAAAATAAAGCCTCTAGCTTTTACAAGAATACCATTAACAATATTATAAAATATGGTATAGAGAAATTAATCTCTTAAAATTTGGGATTCCTATATTGTCCTTACAAGAATTGCATACTAATATTGTAAATCAATAGAGAGTTTGTTATACAAGAAAATATTTTACAAGAGACTAATATAAAATCCTTAATATAGATCCCAACAATGTGATCACAAATAATGTGATAAGAAAAAATAATTTTATCAAGAACATTTTGTTTTTGCACATGTATGATTAATTGGACATTTAAGGTAGAAATCTTATATCACATCAATTTATTTTATAAGATATTAATTAAAATTCTAATATGCAAAATCCTTCCACTAGATAAATAAAAAATAAGTTGACATAACAAAAAAATACCCAGAGTGCTAAATAAAATTCAACTATTTCTTTATCAATATATATATATATATAGAAAATTTTCACCACAAAAAATGCAACATTTTTTTTGTTTTGAAGGAAAAAATGTCCAATTAAAGGTTATAAGTCATTATGGAACAAAAAAAAATGAGAGTGTAAATTTTGGTTCCATATAAATATAACTAAACATGATCAAATGAGGGAAATAAATTGAACATTACAAAAATAGGGAAACATTATGTAATTCTAAAAATTCAGTTAAAAGAGAATCCCTAAGAAAATTACAATGCACTATAACTTATATCAATAAAATCCTAATACCGATAGGATATAAAAAAATCATTAACATAAGCCAAGAAAAGTACATTGTATAACACCAAATTACATTAATAACAATACACCGATAGAGTACAGTTATCATCAATGCAATAAAAAAAATAATTATATCACAAAATTCATGTAAATGCATCCAAAATAGTGAAATTATAATTATGTAAATGAAAAAAAGAAATTATGCATATTTTCCAGTAAATTTGCATAATTTTAATCATATATATTATATGACCAACATACAAAATTCACATTATTATACCCATGATAGACAAGTAATAATAATACAAATTAATAAAGAAAATTATGCTCATAATAGAAGGACAATTAAGATTGTGTATAATTAATAAAATAACCTAAAATCAATTTATAAATGATAATTTAATATTAAAGAGAGTACAGTATAATTGGAGAATACAAATACTGTAAAGAATTATCACAATGAAAATAGGTCAAAAATTCAAGATTATAATAGTAAAAAAATTTTAATTTAATCTTGAATTAATCAATTTTTTTTATACTCAAAAATACCAATAATATAAAAATATTAAATAAATATGGTATTTTTGAAAAAATAAGAATATAAAAAATTAGCAACCACATGCTTCTGAGAATGAATTTAACACACGAATCATCATATATGATCGTATCAAAACGACAAAGTTCTCCCTTGACCAAATCACAAAAATATGGGTATAAAAAATGAGTCTATGCAACCCCATTAACACTTTCCAAAGTAAAGTTAACACAAATATATTATGTTGCCCACACAAATGACTCATATTGGTCAAACATAAAAAAAAAAGAAAACCATTAAGTAATTTTAAAAACAATTTACCCCATAATTATTTAAAAGAAAACTAGGTTTTAAAGGGGTAGCACTTAAAAAGAAGTTTCAATATATAATTTACCCATGTAAGAGTAAGGGAATGAAACTTTAACATGTTATTTTAACAATAACAAGTAGCATAAACCCTCATTTTTTTTTTGTGAAAAAGATAATAGTGAACTATATTATAAAATTTCACTAATAACACAAAAAATCTTCAATTCAAATTTAATTTTCTAATAGAAAACAACCATAACTCTCTAATAGAAAACAACCATAATATGTATCTAATTTGGCTCTGATACCAATTGATGGAAATAAAAGAAAACTTAAATCAATAGATACAAGATTATAGTATGTATAGAGAATTAAATATAAAAAGATAGAGGAAAGAGAATTTGTGTCCCTCAAATATATTGAATTGAAGTTCTTGATTTTTAAGAAAAAAAAACCCTAGGAATGATTATTGTAGAGATATGAGTTCAATAAGAACTCTTGAGAATTTTACTACCTACTTTCCAGGGGATTATTTTAGAGAATGTGTATTGTTGTTGTAATTTGCTTAATGGGATGACAAATTTATAATCCCCCAGGGTAGGCAGAGACCCTCAAATGGACTTTTTATGATTGACTCAACCCATCACAGAGTCAATCTTACTATAATCCCATTCAAATAATCATAAAGATATTATAAGATATGATTATCATCATATCTTAAATTTTCAGATAATGATAAAATATAATTGATTAATACCAATCCACTATTATTTCCAACACACCTTGCTGAATTCTTCTTCTTACTATGCTTGTGTTGAGTAAAAATTTAAATGACCATACCAAATAACCATGATAAAATAAATGTTACATATATATCTTAAAATAAATTAATATTGATAACCACAAATAATGATTTTAAATTTTGTAGAGATAACAATTAAGAAAAACACATTTTATGGAAACTAAAACTAAAATACTTCATTTTATAAGGATATATACTTATTTCAAATTTTAGAGGAATAAAAACTACATTTATAAGAATCAAAATTAAAAAACTTTTAGTTTATAGAAACCATCAAAATTTTTCCTAGCATTTTTTGTTAGTTAATTTTGTAGCTTGTTAGAGCTAGTTGTTGTATTGATTTAATTCCACTTATTTATTTATATATATATATATATATATGAATAAATAAATAAATCACTAGAGTGAAACTTTGTTATCTATTGATGTGATGCTTATGTATTTATAGTTATTATAATAAATTTTTTCAATCCATCAAATTTGATTATTGATTAAGCTTCCAGCTTTGAATATTTATTGAATATTTTGTTTTTATTAATATTTTTACAAAGAAAAACAAATTCTAATAAACATTCTCTTAAGAGTCAGTCAATGGATTCACATTTTACAGCATAGAGAATCATTGTCAAGTACAACGTTAAAAAAAAGTCAGGAATAGTAACAATGAACAAGTAAGAAAAAGTGGGGACTAGCGAAGAAAATTCCATGAAAGGTCTAGGACAATATTAAATGAAAGCATTATAGAAGCTTAAAGGTTCTTGCAAGAAGAAAGTTTAAAATGTTGCAATGTATAAGAATATTTTTGTTTTATTATCATTTACAAGTGCTAAAAAGCAAAATTTTTAAAGTAGTTTAAATATTATTTTTATTATTATTATGCAGAGTATAGAGTTCAACGTGTTTTCGAACTAAAAATATTTTAAAAGAATTTTGAATTTAAATGACCATGCCAAATAACCATATAACTCAATGTATAAAAAACTTTTATATATATGTCTTAAAATAAATTAATATTGGCAACTACAAATAATGATTTTAAATTTTTTAGAGATAAAAATTAAAAAAAAAATTATCGAAGCTAAAACTAAAATACTTCATTTTATAAGGATGTATACTTATTTCAAATTTTAGAGGAATAAAAACTAAATTTATAAGAATCAAAATTAAAAAACTTAGTTTACAGAAACCATCAAAATGTTTTTTAGCATTTCTGTTAGTTAGTTTTGTGGATTTTTATAGCTAGTTGATGTATTGATTTAGTTCCTCTTATATATATATATATATATATATATATATATATATATATATATATATATGAATAAATAAATATATCGGTAGAATCAAACTTTGTTATCTATTTGTGATGTGTATGCATTTATACTTATTATAATAAATTTGTTTGATCCATCAAACTTGATTATTATTAAGCTTCCAGCTTTGATATTTATTGAATATTATGTTTTTATTAATATTTTTATAAAGAAAAACAAATTCTAATAAACATTCCCTTACGAGTCAAAAGGATTCATATTTTATAGCATACAGAATCATGATCAAGTACAAGGTTAAAAAAAAAAAGAAAAAAAAAAAGAAAAAAGAAAGGTCACAAACAACAACAATGAACAAGCAAGAAAAAGTGGGGACTAGTGAAGAAAATTCATAAAAGGCCTATGACAACATTCAATGGAAGTACTATGGAAGCTTAAAGTTGCCTGCAAGAAGAATGTTTAAAATGTTGCAACGTAAAAGAAGATTTTTGTTTTATTATCATTTACAAGTGCTATGAAAAAAAAATTTTAAAGTAGTTTAAATATTAGTTTTTTATTTTTATGCAGAGTATAGAGTTAAAACTGTTTTCGAATTAAACTTATTTTAAAAGAATTTTGAATTTAAACTTGTATTTATTCACCTTCCTTGATTCTTCCTCTTGCTATGCTTGTCTTGTGTTGAGTAAAGATTTAAATGACCATGACAAATAACCATCGAACTCAATGTCTAAAGATTTAAATGACCATGACAAATAACCATGGAACTCAATGTCTAAAATAAATGTTACATATATGTCTTAAAATAAACTAATATTGGTAACCACAAATAATGATTTTAAATTTCGTAGAGATAAAAATTAAAAGAAAAAACATTTTATAAAAACTAAAACTAAAATACTTCATTTTACAAGGATATATACTTATTTCAAATTTTAGACGAATAAAAACTAAATTTATAAGAATCAAAATTAAAAAACTTTTAGTTTATAGAAAGCATAAAAATGTTTCTTAGCATTTTCTATTAGTTAGCTTTGTAGCTTATTAGAACTAGTTGTTGTATTGATTTAGTTCCTCTTATTTATATATATGAATAAATAAATCAATTAGTAGAATCAAACTTTGTTATCTATTTGATGTGATGTGTATGTATTTATACTTATTATAATAAATTTGTTTGATCCATCAAATTTGATTATTGATTAAGCTTCCAGCTTTGAATATTTATTGAATATTAATATTTTTATAAAAAAACAAATTCTAATAAACATTCCCTTAAGAGTCAAAAGATTCACATTTTAGAGCATAGAGGATTAAAAATATTTTAGAACTAGTGTTTTTGAATTAAAAATATTTTAAAAGAATTTTTATTTTAAACTTGAATCTGTGATAAAAATGAAAAAAAAAACACATTTTATAGAAACTAAAACTAAAATAGTTCATTTTATAAGGATATATACTTATTTCAAACTTTAGAGGAATAAAAACTAAATTTATAAGAATCAAAATTAAAAAACTCTTAGTTTACGGAAACCATAATTTCTTTGAATTTTCTGTTAGTTAGTTTTGTAGCTTGTTAGAGCTAGTTGTTGTATTCATTTAGTTCCTCTTATTTATTTATATATACATATATGAATAAATAAATAAATAAATAAATTAGTAAATTAGTAGAATCAAACTTGTTATCTATTTGATATGATGTAATGTATTTATACTTATTATAATCAATTTGTTTGATGCATCAAATTTGATTATTGATTAAGCTTCCAGCTTTGAATATTTTGTTTTTATTAATATTTTTATAAAAAAAAATTCTAATAAACATTCCCTTAAGAGTCAAAGGATTCACATTTTAGAGCATGGTCAAGTACAAGCTTACAAAAAAAAAGTCAGAAACAGTAACAATGAACAACTAAGAAAAAGTGGAGACTAGTGAAGAAAATTCGATGAAAGACCTAAGACAACATTAAATGGAATGATTGTGGAAGCTTAAAGTTGTTTGCAAGAAGAATGTTTAAAATGTTACAATGTATAAGAATATATTTGTTTTATTATCATTTACAAGTGCTAAAAACCAAAATTTTGAAAGTAGTTTAAATATTAGCTTTTTTTTATTATTATGTAGAGTATACAGTTAACAGTGTTTTTGAATTAAAAATATTTTAAAAGAATTTTTATTTTAAACTTGAATCTATTCACCTTCCTTGATTCTTTCTCTTTCTATGCTTGTGTTGAGTAAAAATTTAAATAGTAATGCCAAATAACCATGTAACTCAATGTCTAAAATAAACGTTACATACATATATTAAAATAAATTAATATTGGTAACCAAAAATAATGATTTTAAATTTGGAGAGAAAAAATTAAAAAAACATTTTATAGAAACTAAAACTAAAATACTTGATTTTATAAGGATATATACTTATTTCAAATTTTAAAGAATAAAAACTAAATTTATAAGAATCAAAATTAAAAAACTTTTAGTTTATAGAAACCATAAAAATGCTGTAATTAGTTTTGTAGTTGGTAAAGCTAATTGTTGTATTGATGTAGTTCCTCTCACACGCATGCATGCATACATATATATATATATATATACTTTATTTGATAAATGTAATACCATACTAGTACCACTAAGTGTGAAAAAGAAAAGAACATAGAAGAAAAAAATGAGTTTATATATAATTTTAGAAGAGTGATAGACAATATTTTTTATACTAATAGAGTTTTGTAACAAGAGATAATAATTTTTACATTGACGAAAAATGAAAATCGTTAAGTTATTTTATTCAAACATTTTGTAATGCAAATGCTAAAATGAGAAACATTTTATAATGCAAATGCTAAAATGAGATTATATGTACTGAAACTGCGTCTATATATATATATATGCATAAAAAAGAATGTTGGCACGGGAAAGGAATTGGACTTGATGGTGAGACAAACTTTCCTGTATCCACGCCTGTCAATGATTTTTTGTGTATATAACTGGGGCATAATGATCAGTTTTTTTAAAACAGATTTTTAGAAAAAGATTCAACTTATAAATGTCATTTAAAAGTTGCTTATGGATATAGAATAAGAAAAAGAATGAAAAGAAGTGTGGGTAAATGCACTTTGTGACATGGATAGATAAAGGAAACTAGTAAGTGAAAGCTTGGATGACTATAGGTGGAAGCAAACAGAAACACATAGATGAATGAATTGAAGGATTGGCTACGGAGGCTTTAAGAATATATAGAAGGAAGACACACGTAATGTATATGATGGATATGCATCATAGATTATATAGGTAGTGGGATCACACTTTATAAGCATGGAGTGATATATGGAGTAGGTTATTTTCTTTTATATGTGTGAAAATAATTGTAGCAAGAAATTATTTTATGCATGTTAAATTTGCACAAAAATTCTAAAATTATATTTTTTTCATTTAACAATCAAAGACAAAAATTTACCAAATACCTTTTGACATAAAAAGAGTTTTTAAGAACTAAAATCTTATAAATAATTTTTAATTTTTTTAAGTTCTAATTTTTGACTTTTATCTTAACATCAACTTGAGTCGGCTAGTATCTCTAATCTTCAACAAATGTAACATGTATTTATAGTAATTAGCTTAAAAATAATACCTATTAACAAACTTATCAAAATCAAGAGTTTACATAAATTCGTGAGAATGCAGTAAACTCGAGTCGTAAAATCGTAAGAGTTTATTTCATTAAAAATATGATTATAAATCACATAAAAATTAAAAATTTTCTATATATAGTAAGTTCAAATCAACATAATAAATTTAAATTACTCTAAATAAGTAGAAATTAAAGTCAAAACATTCAAAATTTTAAAAATTTTTAGACATAAGAACAAATTGTATTCAAAACACTCAAAATTAGAGTCACATAGAAAAATATCAGATAAGAAATTTGTTCACGAGTTTACTCCAATTTTACCGAGTTTACTACTCTTACAATTTTACATGCAATTTAACTCGTCATGGAATTGTAAACTCGTAAACTCACGATTTTACGAGCTAACTCACGATTTTGATAACCATGCCTATTAATTATAATGCATAAGAATCATATTTATTTAAAATTTTTTCAAATTATTTTTTGTAGTAAATTTTATATTATGTATAATGTTGAAAGAGAAATTGATTTTTCAGATATAAAATAAATAATATTTAAACATTTGCTGATAGTTTATGCCAACATAATCCAATCAAAACTAATATAGGTGATATTTATTTTTATTAGTGCTAAAAAAATTAACAAATAAAAATATCACTCTATAACTTTTATGTAATCGAGAACTGATGAGAAGGCTACAATTGGAAAATGATAGTTGCAAGCTAGGTAAAACTTTCGAGACTACCCTTGCTCCTTCTGTCGAAAAATGAATAATTCAATTTCTTCATGTTATGATTTATCGATAAATTGATTAACCTTTGGCCAATCATGCAGAATAACAAGTTAATAAGATTGAAGCTGAATTTTCTCTCAAATATTTGTTGTCATTGTTTTTAACACATAGGTTAAATACACCAAAGGAAGCTTTTAGACTAACTGTTGATATATGGGTGACAAACTCCAAAAACTAGTACCAATATCTGGTAACAACTTACAATATTTAAATTTAAAAAATAAGTAAATTATGTTTTGCATTTTATAAAATAAATAAGTGAAATATTAATTTTTTTCTTTTAAAAAAATGTATTAATTTAGTATTTTTAAGATGTAAACCTATTAATGTAGATTCTCGTGTTTATAACTTTGTTAAACAATAATTTAACTATTAATGATAGCACATTAAAATAATTTAGTTAAGACCACAAAACTTATTTCTTAATTTGGGCCAACAAAATCTAACTATTTAATTACAACAAATGTAGATACATCAACACTTTTAACCACTATAGATTAATTCTATTAACATTCACATGGAAAAATTATTTCATTGTTTCAACTTCGATTGCAGTCATTTATAGTCACATTTGTCATATTATCATTTAGACAATTTTTTTAATTATATTTTAAAGCATATACAACAATGATGTGACAAAACCCTATAATATTATGAGTGCACTTGAAAGGTATTTTTCATTCTAATGCCTCTATGACACCTATATGGATTATGTTATGTAAGGACCTTTTTATTTAATAGGTAATAAGTGAGTGAAATAACTATTAAGAAGAAATTAAATTTAAGTTTTTACTTAAATTACTAATTGATTTGAGATATGATAAATTTATTAGTTATGTTAATATTATGTGGTTGTATTCAATTGATGGTAGAAGGATGGAGATATTAGAATAATTATTCTTCTTTTGTTTCGGAAGGTTTTTGTTGAATTTCGAAAAATTTTTGGAAAATCTGTTATCAGAAAGGGGGGAGTTGCATTTAGCAAACTGATTTTACTAAATACATCCTAGTGCTACATAAATTCAATTTTTTCTCTCTCTTTCTTTAATTCTTCTCTAGTGTTCCATTTCTTCCATTGTGTCGTTCACTTTCTCCCATTGTCTCCCTCTTCTGTTCCTTTGCATGGTGGTTAGAACGTTGACGAAATCGAACGCGATCTGTTCCATAGCTCTTGATTCTGAGCAATCATCATTGTAGGTAAGTTTAATCATAAATCATCAAACCTTTTTTTGTTCGTTTTGGATCATGTCGTTCCTGTTGAAAAGAGGATTCCTTTGAAAATTCTAATTTCTTAGGTTCTTGTTGAACTTGGGTTTTCTTGTCAGGTTTCGGAGAATTTCTTTAGGTCATTCTTCCTTCTTTTGTTGAATAGACTTTTAAATAAAGAAATAGCTAAATGGAGCTAAATTTCTGCTTTTAAGTTGAAGAATTATGGCTTTGAGGTTGTGAGGTTGTTGGAAAGTAATTGATTGAACTTTTGAATTGAATACTATGATGTTGTGAAACTGGTTGTGTTGAAAATATTGATGTTTGAAATGTCTCTCTTTGTAAATGTTGAGAGATTGTTATTTTGATGTTGATTTTCATGAAATTGATGAATTGAAGTGTTGTTGTGTATTATGAGAAATTGATATTGGTTGTTGAATATGAAATTGATCATAATTATGTTGAAGTGCATATGTTGTAATGCATAGCGATAATGAGATGCTGTTGAATCTGTTGAATGTGAGTGGTTACAAATGGTAACTTAGCTTTGATTATGGCCTATATGTTGAGAATATGGGTGTTGGACTTTGAGTTAGTGACGTCGATAAGGTTAATGTAAGTACTCCATCGTTGGAAGTACACTGTAGTCTTACATTGTGGTTTTGGTGCTCCACTGTTGGGGTATCTAAGGAATATACTTGGACAACAATTGTGTGTTGATAATTGCCTAATTTACCTATTTTTACATAGGTAAAATAGAGAAATTATCATAATTCTTTCTTATTTAAGACCTTATTTTCCTCTTATTTCTCTTAAAATTAGATTTATTTAAAATTTAGGTTTAGATTTATGTTTATGCATATTTTATTTTTATTTGCTTATTTTTAGTTGTTTTGAGTCAAGTTTTGGAAAGGATTGAAAAGTAAAGAAAAAGCAGCAAAATTTGGTTTAGTGTTTGCTTATGGGTGTCCAACAGTAGAGTAATGAGCGCCCAAAGCTCATCATTTGGAGTACTTGCATCTGATGATGGGCACCCAATGACCAGGATTTTCGTCACCTAGCACCGCTACTCGAAGTGCTTGCACCTAACACTGAGTGCTTAATGCCTATCCTTCCCACTGCCCAATGCTCGAGATACTTAGCCCTTAAGGAGTCTTATGGCGCCCACACCCACTTTTTGGCTTAGGGCATGCTCCAGACCATCTTCATCCTTCCACGCGCTCGTCCAACCTTATGATTAGCTAGGTTTTGTATTTAGTTCGATTTTGATGTAACTTTACCTGAACTCTTGTGTATGTTTGTACTCTTAATCTAAGTTTATTTTCCATCATTGATATTCTTCTTTACCTTATTCTTTATTTTTAAATATTTCATGAGTTTTACTTGTTGAATGAGCTCGAGAGGAGATTTTGACTTGTAAAGCAATAAGAGCTCCCAATGGGTGTTATTGTTCGAGAGAGAGTAATACTCATTGGTCATCTTAAGCTCATTTACTTAATGCAAGTTGTTTGAATTTAGAGTATGCACGTGAGCGATAATCTAAAGCCCAAATAGCTTAGTTCCTTACTTATGAGGGATCAAGATTAAGGATGCTTTTATGAGTGATGAAAACATAGGGAGTGAACAAAGGTTTTGAGTCTATTTATGCACTTAAGAGATGATTTAGTGAGTTAGACCCAACTGAATCACATACGTGTAACCGTTGTGTTTTTATTTATTTTAGCTTTATTTACTTTGTGTTTGACAGTTTTAGTTATTTCTATCTTTTCGTTAGTGCGAGTAGAAAATAGTGACATTTCTAAGTATCAACAAGTCCTTATAGATCGACCTAATATATTTATCGGTTACTACATACAGTTGATGTACTTGTCATGAGTATTGTAGAAAACTTTTTTCCGCTCATGCGTCATAAGAGTCAAGTATACTCTAAACACCAATTGCTGAAAAGTCTTTAGCCACCTTGATATTCTACTCAATTAAGTATTTCTGGAAAGCATCAATTATACGTTATGATGACTTGTGTTCAGGGGAATATGAATGTTGTTGTTTGCTTTTAAAATAGATATGCATGGATTGTAGTAATTGATAATGTTATGTAAATTTTATGCTTTATACTTAGTTTGATTTTAATATGCTTATGTTTGCACTATTTGTGAAATATGTATGACTGTGATGATCATGCCATGCACGAGAAGAAATGACAGTAGTGAGACTCAGATGTAGGAAGAGTCGAACTGAGGAGAATACATTTTTCTCAAGAGTTGGGAAACTTCATTTTGTGATTACATATGTACTTTATGGAATGATGTTATGCTTAGATTTTATAGGACCATATATGATACTAGTGTTATAGGATGTTTAAAGAGACTGTAATATGAGAATATGCATGTAGACTGGACCATATAAGCAGATTATGTACATTGGTCATATGTATGATATTAACTAGTAGATATTATGTTCAAGTACAAAATTATGAATCACTTGAATAGGTTATGTATGTGAAATATTCAAGCTTGGCAATTGATGAATCGGTAACTATACTTGATATATATGACAGTATATTATTGTTGTGTGAAGATACAAGGGAATGAATGAATTGTGATTGTAGGCTAACTGTGAACTAGTTTTGATTGAACCCAGTAGTAAAGGCTTTGCTATCTGTAGAATCTTGTTAGGTGACAGGTTTCGCCCAGCAAAATTTAGCCTTTATTAGGATTATATTGCAGCTTTGAGCCCAACGAGACGTCTCACTAAGCGCAAAGTTGTCTCGGGGTTGGATTTTTGAGAGATTTGCATCCAACGAGAGGTGTCACCCAGTACAAATTACTCACTATTTAGAATTAAACATGTTTTTCACCCAACAACGTGTCTCGCTAAATGAAATCTCTATTACTGGAACAGTCTGATACAAGGTTCTTGTTGGGTGACAGTTGTCACTGGGTGAGATTCCTTAAGTCTCGCCAGACACCACGTTTCGCTGGGCGAGGTGTTGTTTATTATGTAATATTTGGTTTCAAATTTTGAATACATGGATATGTGTATGATGTTAGTTTGACTATGCTGTTATGAAAAATTATTCTTAAATAATTTGAGTTGAAATTTCAATGTAACTAAATTAGATTATACCAAATAAATGAGATAGAGAATATTGGAATTTAGGGATATTACATGCCACATCCTTATAGACAAATATCTTATGTACTTTCTCTTTTAGTGCATTTCTCACACATTTGTAGGTTATGTCACACTGATGTGGACAAATCTTTGATGTCTCTTCCCATACGTCCCCCCAATACCTTTGGAAGCACATGTCAGAATGGTATATACAAATTTATGTGACTTTTATGGAGATTATTTAATAGACCTATGGTATAAATATAAGAATTTACAAATGAAAGAACTCTTTTATAATCATAAAAATGAAAACAATTTAGTAAAACCATGTAAATTTTATTAATTGACTTTCTCTCCCCTCTAAATTCCCTCATGGAAGCTATAATGTGGGGATTTTTATTTCATACCTACCAACCTTGCAAATTTTTTTACTCTCCGACACTGCACCGTCGGAGAGTAAAAAATAAAGGGTATAATGGTATTTTTTCCACCAGTAGGTGGGAAATAAAAAATGAGTAAGTGTTAAATAAAAAACCTTATAATAGGTAAGGAATAATTTCGCTTCCTTTTATTTCCCTCCCCTCCCTTTCATCTCCTTCAAACAAAATAGGATGTTACTAGTATGAATGAATTAACTTGATGTAGATTTGAAAAAATAAAAGACTAAACTACTATAAAATTGTGTTATTTGTCTCTCTTGATATTATCCTCATTTTTTTATGAATGTCTCTTGATATCATCTTTTATATTCAATTCTTGTTTTACATGTTAAGAGACTGAAATATTGGTTTGATAATTTATGTAAATTGAACCTTAAGTGATTATGTGTGATGAAATGTTCTTAACATTTATTGCTTAGAGTTTTTCAATCCGATTCTTTAAATCTTCTTTGAGAAAATCATTTTAAATCAAATGGTTGATCGCAACAACCTTAGTTAAAGGGGAAATAATTTAAAGGGTAGTAGTATGAAAATTCTATTAGAAACTTTCTTTCTAAAAACTTTTCCTATTAAAATTGATTGAAAATTACCAATTTTAAGAGAGATGTTTATTTAATGACAAGTGAAACCCACCAAACTAGTGATTTCAAGCAAAATTTAATCAATTGTAGAAGAGTTTCAAGAAAAGATTTTGAGAGAGTTTACCTAACATTAGAAATGACAATGGGCAGGGTACTATAGTACCAATTTTCCTACCTGCATTTAAAAAATATACATGTATTCGGCTCACACTTCTGTGAGTAACAACTTTGTTCCTTACCCTAATACTCGTTTGGTACCTATATACTTATACTCACACACATGACCTACACTCTACTTATGGATAGAGATAATAAGTCAATATCTTTTACACATAAGTAAATATAATATGAAAATAAATCAACATAACATTAAATATAGAACAAATTATAAAATACTTCCTAAAATTTTATACAAGTACAAATAAACTTATGCTCTTTTGCCATAACATTAAATAATATTATAAGTTTATTAAGAGTTATTCTATTAATAACTCAATTTTTCTTGTAAATTGTATTTTTAATTTTATCTTAGTAGATTTGCATAAAATATATTATATGTCTCTTTTTATTCTATAATTATATAAGTAATTGATTATAATGTAAATAGTATAGTACCCATACTTGCCCCATACTCACATAGGTTTTGCAGGTTCAGACTCACCTTGTATCTATATATAATTTGTAGATAATTACCCATCTCTCATAAGAGTATTTTTGTAGATACCCATAGAATATAAGACCATTTTGTCATCCCTACTTCTCTAATTTAAAATTCCGATGGTTTAAAAAAATCAATTCACCTTCTCTAATTCCACCACCTATTATAACTTGTGAAGATTTGGCTAACAAGTTTCTCTCTTAACCAGGGTCCTGACAATGAAGTTTTGGGTTGTATTAATAGCTGTAAGCTTTGGAGCATGCTTTGATGTTGCAAATTAACACATTTTAGGTAGAAACTTATTCTCAATGTTTTAAAACTCAGCTCGGATCGATCAATTCAATTAAGAACCAATCATATAATTGGTCCAAGTCACCCTTCAAATTGGAAATGCACTAAAACTGGACTAACTCGGAACGACTCGGTCAAACTCAGCTAAGAATTGGTGACCTGAAAACTCAAGGCGTCATTTTTTTTTCTCAATGGATGAATCGACGTCATTTTGAATGGGAAAAAATAAACTCCTAATAGCATAGCATTCTCTACTTTTAGTCTTCACTCTCTGTTGCTTAATGTGTTTGCATTTTGCTCCAATATTTGTGGCTTTACCATTCTACAATTGCAATTATTGAAAATTAACATCAAATAAGTCACAAATTTAGTGTTGAGACTATCTTCTTTAATTTGTGTTCTTGATTTTCTATATAATTTAATTGTTTTATAATTTTTTTATAGTATAAAATTATATAAATTAAAAAATACTTATCTTTTTAATGTAATACGAGTTGCATGGGTCAGTTATTGACTCCTCGGATTAACCTTTCATCCCATGACTCCTTACCCTAACCGAGTCAAAGACAAGTCTGATAACATTGCTTATTCTAGACTTGTCATTTTTTTTTTTAAATTATGGTGTCTTACTTAAATCACCCCTATGTAGGGTTGTTTATATGAGGAAAGACTTTAATGCAAAGACAATGGAATGTAAAATTCTATTGGACACCCCTCATCATCTCCCGCTCACTATTGGAGGAATAACCTAAAGTATTAAACATACTTATGGGCAAAAAAATTATTTCAAAGTTTCGAAACATATTTTACCTACTGCAGGAACATCTCACGGTGATTAAACATCCTAAATCTGACCGTCTCTATCTGTTGCACCTTATTGGCTTTATTGTTTCTAAGGAGGACTAACCCACCCTACTTTAGCTCTAGAATGTCAAAGAAATCCTTTACTAAACACATATGGTATGTATATGTGAGTCACTAGAAGATGCAGAACCCCAATAGACTCATAACCACCATAAGCTATCGCAACGTCTTTTTGACTTTTTTCTTCCTCTTCGGCCTCCAGCTAGTAAAAAGAATTCTTTTTAATCGATGGTTATACTGTTTATCACTTGGACACTAATTCTTATAATTTCCTTCAAAAAGTTCTACTTGTATTTATAAACAGAACCCGTTATTTTTAAATAATTCTCAGACAAGTTAACAGGTTTCTTTAAATTAGAGTGAGTTTACTAAGCTAGAGGAGAGATCTAACGATAGTAGAGATTAGAGAATATATAATGTAACAAAAACAAACCTATAGATCCCGTTGGTAGGGTGATAAATAATAAATGAATTTAACAACTTTGGACGACATGATGAAAACAAGGATGAATACAGATTGAGAGATTGTTCAGCCTTTTAGCAAGTTAAAAATTCAATCAAATAAGATAACAATGATAAAAGAACGTCATAACAAATAAAGAATGAGGTCAACATACTAGTCGATATTCATTTCTGTTCATTGATGAACTCCTACATTGAACCCACTAAAAGAGAATGGACCATGTAGTTATTTAATGAACCAACCTAATATTTCACTAATTAATAATGGAGTAAAAAAATGGCAAATCAAGCTGTTCCACGCATGCAATTTACGAAGGCAAAAATTGATGATATAACGAAATTTCAGCTCATTGAGACGATGATAGAAGGGTGTAGATAACTAGATGTAGTCTTAGTTTAGCTAAACACAACACTGCAAACAGTAAACAATTACTTTTGCCGTATAGTAAAAAGTAAAAACCAAAAGGTAGCATTATAGGACAATTACATATCTATAAGAGTTTAATTGTTATATACTGTCAATGTAAAGTTACACTGACATTCAATCACAACCCTTTATTGTAGATTTGTTGACTTTACTCATTACTATTAAAAGTCACAAATAAAAAGGCACGATTGAATGTCAATGTAAAAATTTTTTACACTAACAATATATACCAATTAAACTCTATTTATAATGCTAGAACTTTGCATCAAATAACCCAAAAAGTATCAGAATTCAGTGCATTTACATAACCTTGCATACTCACAAACCCTTAAAATTTCAATTTATTCACCGTGTTTTTTCCTTATATATTGTGAGTTAACCTATAGACCAATTAGCCTCAACGCTCAACATAGCAACTGCTAAATTTTTTGTAATAGCTTACTGTCTAAAATCTAAATTGATACAGCTGACACTCCAGATTCATAATCTAATTGGTTAAGAGTTTGCACTATATATCGCTTGGGGGGTAAAGAAAGGGTATAGTTTGGGACTTTGAAAGGTCACATCACAAGTTCATTGATTGGATATTTTCAAACAAACACCCCCCCTTGGAAAAACAAAAAAAAAAATCTGTAAGGCAGACTCGCATATCCAGCGCTAAAGAATCATCCATCCCTTTCCTAACCTGATGCTCAATTAACAAACTGCTTAAAAGCAAACCCTGCCATAAAAATGAATTGAACTAGGTAAATAGCCCCAATTTGACGGATAAAAAACTATGATCACCTAACCAATCAAGAAAACAGAACCCAATAGATTGTGTTAGCATTTGAATTAATTAATCTATCCTCCCTAAACAAAGCATGTTACAAGGCAATCACCAAAAGCTGTACAACACACAATCTTAACAAGAAACCTGGCAGTTCCTCAATTCAAGCAAGAAAAACATAGGAAACACATGCTCCTCTTAGCCAGGACCACCCACTCATCTCCAACTAAAACACACAAGCTAGACTTAAAAAAGAGATTTTGACGCATACCCAATACATGAAATCAAGCCTAGTGTGAAGGGCAATAAAAAAAAGTACAAAAATTTGTGTATACCCAATAAGTAAAGTACCCATCTTGGAGAAATGCATAAGTGGATCAACCCACATGAAAAGGGCCAATATCGCCAGAGCGTAGAGAAGAGGCAAATTCGTCAGCAACAATTAAACAAGAAGAAATCCATCCACTGAGAGCCATCCATGCCATCTTTGCGATCCAGAGGGCAGCGTCGAGTGCCATTGCCATGGGGTACGCGGTTTCAAGGAAGAGGGTGAAGAAGGAAACCCATCCAAGAACAACAAGAAGAAGGGTTTCTCTGAGTGAGAACCAGGTGATTGGTTGGTGTGGGATTATATACTTCTCTGCTCCACTATTTATTAAACTCTCATGTGCTTCAATTCATCAATTACACACTAAACAACAATCCGTCAAAACAGAAAGAAAACTAGTGAAAAACATGTTGGGATAAGAAAATATTGAGAAGTGAAAAAAATTGTTTTTAAGTATTTTTAAAAAATTAAAATTATGTAAAAATTTAATAATAATATTGTAATTTGTAATAAAATATATAAAAATTTATTTTAAATTATATATATAAGTATTTTATAATATTTTTACTAAAATTAGTTAAATCTAATAATTTTTTTTTCAAAATAAAAAATTTAAGTGAAAAAAATATTTTCTAAATGTTAAAACCTTTAACATGAAAACAGTTTTTAAAGAATGAAAATAAAAATAAAAAATATTTTCTCAAATAAAACAGATATGTTACAATTTTGATACATAAGATTTCCATCCCATTTAATTGGGTGTAGAATGCATCACGCTACATTGAAATAAAATTGTATTATGTTTTTTTTAAAGATAAATGTTATTTATTTTCAGTGAAAATATTAGTAAAAATATGTTTGATTTCAATTTAGAAAAAAATTTTGCTAAAAACATTTTCAAAAAACAATTGAAAACAGAAAATAGAAAAAAAATATTTTCAAAAAGTTATTTCAATGTTTTTAAAAGTTAACACTAGATGAAAACTTAATAATAATATTGTAATTATATAAAAAAACAACATGTATTTTAAACTATATATACGTATATAATTTATAATTTTTTACTAAAATTGATTAAATTTAACAATATTATTTTTTGAAAATAAAAAATATAAAAAAAACAAACATATTTTCTAAATATTGAAAACTTGGAAATAAAAATAGTTTTAAAAAAAATAAAAACAGAAAATATTTTCTCAAGTTAACATTTAATCTCGTACTCACTTATCTAATTCCCGTCAATTTGGCAGGTTTTTGTGAGTTGAGACAAACTATCAATATTTTTATTATTTTTTAAAATATATTATTTATATAAATTAATAAAATAATATAATAATCAAACCATATAATAACTTATTAAATAAAATTTCTAAAAATGGTTTTGTTATAAAAATAAAATTAAATTTATCATCTATTTTTTTAAAATCAAGACATTGTAAAAAAAATCAATAATACAAGATTTATTTTGTTATTTTTATTTATTTTTTTAAAATTATAATTTTATTAAAAACATAAAAATATTGTTGTTAAAATTAAATTTCATATTATTTTTCTAAAAAAATTTTAATAAATTTACAGCAGGACAGATCAAATGGGTTTAGGGTTTAAGAATCTGTTTAGCCACCCTAATAAAAAAAAAGTCCAACTAACCTTCTTTTTCTTTTTCCTTTCCTTGCATTCCTCCAAAATTTTTATTATGTTATTTAAAAATTTTAAAATAAATAAAATATATGGATTATCTTTTTTACATAAATACATAAAGTTCTTTTTTTAAACATAAATACATAAAGTTCATTAACTTTTATAATTATTATTTTATAAATTATACTATTGAGTGTATTAATCGATTAGAGTAATGTTTTATTTTAATTAGTGATCCAAAGTTATTTTTTTATCCAAATATGATGTAAAAAATTTTACACAAATAATACATACTCATTTCACTCATATTTTCATGATAAAAAAGTTTGATTTTATCTTATAATTTTGCATTGAAGGGGAAAATATTAAACATTAAAATTGGAAATTTAGGATTTTATTTGATGTCCTAGTTGTAAAATCTTATTTAAGTATTATTTTATTCTAAAAATATTTTTTTTGTCACATAGGTTTTGTTTGTTTGATAAGTTTTCATTCACTTGATTAAAAAAAATATCATCAACAATTTTTTAATAACTTTTTAGTTTTATAATTATTTTAAAATAATTTTTATTTAATTATATACTGTTGAATCTATCCCTTCTTATCCGAAATGACTTTCCATCTTGAACTCAAGATACACTTGCCTTCCTTTCCTGTCTAAGGAGGCTGGAGTGAATTTGAAATTTCAACCCCATGATATGATAATATTAGAAAAAGGAATGTGTGGAAGAGCGTTTCTCAACTATTCCTTTAATAAAATAAATTGTGTTTTTGTGAATATTAGTCCACTTTTCTCAATCACTTTTTTGTACAGTTTATTAGGGTTTACAGGCTTTAAATTACCAAATGGTATTCCCATGATATCTGTAAGGAAGATATTTTCTTCGTATATGGGTTATTGATTTTGTTTGTATAGGATGTTAAAGGTCAGGCCGGACAAATATAGAAATAAGGGAATGATGAAAAAAAAGAAAAAGAAAAAATTGAATATGGTGAGCATAGAGATTGATTTTTTGAAAATTGGTTGTGAGTGATGGTTTGAAGCAGTAGTTATTGGGGTTTGCTGTCAAATTGGAACTATGCAGTGAGATAAAAATAATTTGTGAGTCATGTTAATTTTATCTTTTGTTTTATGTAGATAAAAATAATTTGTTTTATTTATCGTATGTATAATTTGAAATCTCTTCTACTTCTTGTTATTAATATTACAGGAAGTAAAAAATAAAATTAACATAGTTATAAAAATAAAATGGTTTAAAATTATATACAAAAAGAAAAAAAAGAATCCACTTATTCTGTATATAACTCTACATCTTTACCATGTTCTTGAAATGTAAAAATGACAATAACTAACTAATATAAATTATTATATTTTAAAAAATAAATAAAAATAATATATATATATAGGTAGGTATATAATAAAAAAATATAACATAGGGTGTGAATCATTTTCTAAAGAGAATATACAAAAAGAATATAACTTAAAATAAAAGATGTCAATAATTAATTTAAATTGACAGCTACCTCTTGTGTGTGGGTTTCTTTCAGATTTTGAAAATCTTTTGTCTTTATATTAAATAATAATTTTAAATTCAAAATTAATTTAGAATAAGTTTTTACATGTTATGTTTAATTTAATTTTTTTTTCATTTAAAAGAAGTATCCCTAACGTGTAAGAAACTTTAAGTATTTTTTTTATTGAATCAAAATTTTATATTGAATTTTATTTTTAAATTTTTTATAGTTCAAATATAAATTACACCACTTCAAAATTATATTTCCAGTGCTCATGTAACCATATTAAGACACTTATGGAAATCTCTTTACATTTGTATATCTTATATTACAATAATTTTATTAATAAAAATATATTGGTCTCTTGAGGAAAAAAATGAAAATAAGAAATATTTTAATTTTTAATTTTAAAATTGGTTAACATTTTTTGTTTATAAATTAAACAGACTTTTAATAGCTGTTAATTTTGCAACCGTTAAATTTAATAGAAATAGTAAAAATATAATTTTAAGTTTTAAAATTAAACAAAAATTTGAATTTTTTAAAGTTAGAAATTAACTAAAAATTGTTTTAAAATACACTCACTTTCACAAAACAAAAAATAAGAATAATGAAGAAAAAAAATTATTTTTTTAACCAAATTAAATTCATAGAAGTCTCCTACTCGCCGAAATGGCGACCAAATGCAAAGACAATCGAGCACTAACACAAGCACAGAACAACAACTTAACACTGCTCCAAACACATCAATTTCCACCATGTTTTCTTCGGCAATTTCTCTGAAGCCCTTTCTGCAGTCCCTTGTCATTGATCGTTACACTCAGGTAATAAAACCTTTTCTGCTCTTCATTTACTGTATTCTCGCAATGTATTTCATTTCCGAAACTACAAGAAAATACACTTTTTCAACTATTTCGAAACAAAAAAGGGGCAAATGGAAAAACTGGAGAAAAAAATGCAGTTTCGTAGAGATATGAAAAATGTGAACTTTCCCTCCGTGATGTTGGCAAACTTGATTTCAGGACCCTTTTGCTTCAAGAGCTCAAAACATACTCCAAAATCATATTTTTCACCCAATGATGACAACCAATTTTCATTTGTATAATGTTTTTATTATCTTCTTGTCTTGGTGTGTTTTAGAGCACAACTGCTGCAAGCAAGTGGGAGTGCTTGGGGTTTAACAAGTCAGCAAATTTCAGTACCAACAGAGTGTTGTGTGCAGAGGGGTTCAAGCTGAATTGCTTGGTCGATAATAGAGAGATGAACTTGGAGTCATCATCATCACCTTTGGTGGATGATGCTGCCATGAGCTTAAGCGGTATGTGTGGTGTTTCCTGGACTGATATCACACATATAGTGTTTATGTTCTGTATGTAAATACTATTTTTTCTGTTTGCAGAAGAGGATTTAGGGGAGCCTAGTATTTCAACAATGGTGATGAATTTCGAGAACAAGTTTGATCCTTTTGGAGCAATTAGTCCCCCGCTTTACCAAACTGCTACTTTTAAGCAGGTGAACATTTGATTTTTGTATATTAGTAGGTGACAGACGTCGCCATAGCTGGATTTGTTCATTTACTTTGGTATCCTGGATTGTTACATGAAGGCAGGAATATTTTGTGTATTTAGTGCCCCTGTAGAATATATTTCTTTTAATTTCTCCAAGTCCTGTACTCTTCATGCAGTCTTCTGCAATAGAAAACGGTCCCTACGACTATACCAGAAGTGGAAATCCCACTCGAGATGCTTTAGAAAGGTTTGATCATGACGTGATTGGTTTGTCTTTTCAACTATGGACATTTCATATTATGTTTCATTGTCCATCCTCATAATTTGCATGCTTTGTGTTCTCAGTTTACTGGCAAAACTTGATAAAGCAGATAGGGCCCTGTGCTTCACCAGTGGAATGGCTGCTTTGACTGCTGTTGTTCATCTTGTTGGAACTGGTACTTTTTCTTTCTTCCACATGATAAAATCTGTTCCTTCTTCATTGTTAGTTATTTGAATTTCGACTTGCTAAGTACCTATGAGGTCTAAGGTTTTTTTTTTATTATTATTATTAAAAATATGTGAATATGTTATAATTTTACTATGAAAATATTAAACAGGTGCATAATGTGACGTGACATAGGGTAACATTATTTTTTGGCTACTATTGGGCTTATGCAGTGTGGTCTCTTTACTGTTACAATTTTCTCTCTATTGTTCCCGTGTTAGATTCATAACTAAACTAGAACAGAGAAAAATTACTCATGAACTGTGGTCTGTGGGGTGGCAAGCAATGTATTCTATCAGAATAAGTTTTTGTTTTTTTTTTTCTGATAAAAGATGACAGTTTGTTATTTTCTCCTGACAATGTACGTATATAGGTGAGGAAATTGTCGCCGGAGATGATGTATATGGTGGCTCAGATAGGTTGCTGTCTCAAGTAGTTCCAAGGACTGGAATTGTGGTGAAGTTAGTGTGATTTGTTTGCTGTGCTTAGTTATTTACTGTATATTGAGTAATAATTATAGAAACAAACCAGCCAATTTTGTTGGTTTTGTGGAGCATAGGTCTACTAGTGATCTTACTTCAATTCCTGTTTGTTTGTACAGACGGGTAAATACATGTGATCTAAATGAGGTTGCATCTGCTATTGGACCCAGGACTAAGCTTGTGTGGCTTGAGAGTCCGACCAATCCTCGGATACAAATTTCTGATATTCGAGTAAGGTGTTGTATTTCGTAGTTTGGTTTTTAGAGTGTTAATGATATTGATAAAGTTTTTCTATGGTGGTTGTTGTTGTCCATCATTTTTTCCTCATTGTGTTACATCTAAGGAACTGTCAGGAAAATTCTGTCATTAGTATCTAATTTGAAATGTCAAGTGCAAGGGAATATTTAGTCTTGGTATTCAGGAAATGCTATGGAGTTTATGTCTTTTAATAATTCAGCATCTCACTTTGATTCCCCTCCCTGTTCCAAAAATATGAAAAGAAAATGATATAAATTTTACTTCAGGAAGCATGGTGCTTTTTTTCCCCTTAGGTTTGGAGTGTTACAATTATGAATAATCCCTAAATCATACCCTGACTTTAATTTCTATCAGGCTGTATATCTAATTATGACTACCAGAAATAAGTATTTTTTCCATCATTTGTTTTTCCTACCTAGATAAGAGTTCACTGTAATGGAAAACTTGCAGACTTGCCAATATTGATTTTATTGCTCTAATGAAGGGGATGAATGTTTATTTTCCTTGTTAATTATAAATCATGTTTTCTCTCTTGGAAATAACTTAGAATTTCAGTTTATTAGACATTTTCCCTTCATAAAATTTTAGGAGTTTCCTTCCTGAATTACAATTAGCTTCACTACTTTGTCATTGTATTGTAGCTTTATTATATCTAATATAAAGCATATTTCAAAATTCAAATTCTCATCTTATATAATCTATGATATTATTTATTGTTAAATCATAAATGGTTCCACTCTTAATACTGTTAAATTTGTTCTTCTTTCTCTTTTCTTAATTCTTGTCCAGAAAATAGCAGAGATGGCTCATTCACATGGTGCTCTTGTGTTAGTGGACAATAGTATAATGTCACCTGTGTTGTCCCGGCCATTGGAACTTGGAGCAGGTATCAGTATTGTAAACTAATAAGTATAGCTATAAATAAATGTACTCACTTCTTTAAAACATGCTTGCTAACACAGACTGAAAAGTGAGGGTGATTTTAGGAGTGAAATATTGAAAACTAATTTCCTGTTCCTCAGTGACTAAGAGTGAAAAATAAATGCAAGATTCTCAGCAACCCTTGTAATCTGGCCCACAACCCTGTGTCCTCCTCCACAGGGTTCCATCTTTCTGTTATGACCGTTATTTGTAACTGCCTTTCTGTTTTTCTGTTATATGCGTATGTTGCTCAACCGCTTTTTCCTTTCTCTTTCATCTCTTGTATATAAATCATTTACTCTGTGATAATAAACCATTCAGATTGGATTTGTGCTGAATCGAGTTCCCATTCTCTTTTCTCTGTGGCGCTACGTTTTTCTTTCTCTGCTAGTTCGCATCTTTCACAAAGATACTTCATCATTCGTACTGTTTTTCATTCTTTTATATTTTAATGTATAAAGCAATTTAGAACACATGCCAAGTTCTACTTATAGTAGACTCAGGCTAGTACTTTTGTCCCGCAGATATTGTGATGCACTCAGCTACAAAATTTATTGCTGGACATAGTGACATTATGGCTGGTGTGCTTGCTGTGAAGGGTGAAAGGTAGTCACTCTTTTAATGGACTTACTATCATTTAAACTTGTAAGTCTATATTCTGTTTTCAGTAATTGTGTATTATTTTTTATGAGGAATAATGATGTGATTTAGAACAGCATCGGTTTATTTATATTTCTGAGTAAGTGCTTTTGTTTGTTAATATATTAAATGGATCAGTAAATTTTGACAAGCTCTTCCACAAGATGGACTGATGCATATTAGAATTGCTTGTGTAAATAATTTTCTTAAGATATGCAGTGAAAATTTCCATGAGTAAATCAAAGGTTTGATTATGATTTGAATTTTTTATTAGAAAATTCCTTCTTATTTCAAACCAAAAGGAGAAGAAAGTAATCCCTTTGCTTTGTTAAATTCTATGTGCTTGAGCTCCTTCAAAATTAGTTAATGATAGTCTTGCTGCTATTTCTTTCATTCCTTTTTTTGTCTTTTATAAGCTTTATTTAAGCCAAAGTTAAGTTACAGATTTTATGTTTCTTAAACTACTTGCCATTTTACTTCTAATTTAGTTTTCATGTTTCTATTTATTCTTTTTAATTACTGTGAATCAGTACCCAGTACTCACTTTGCTTTCCCACCTGGATGGTTATCTCCTTTTGTCAATCTTAAGGTTGGGGAAGGAGTTGTATTTCTTGCAAAATGCAGAGGGCTCAGGCTTAGCTCCATTTGACTGTTGGCTTTGTTTGCGTGGAATCAAGACAATGGCCCTGCGGATTGAAAAGCAGCAGGTGCAACTTTCCACTATTTATATAATAATATTGGGACCATGACTTGTTTGTCTGCATAATATTAATGAATAGTTAAATATTTTTTTAATGATTAGTTAAGTGAAGTATTGAACAACTGAATGCAACTGGCTGAAATGTCTTCTGAGCAAAATACACATGGATCTTCCTGAGTACCTTAAATTCAATTCATTGTATTATATCATGATAAGTTGATGAAAATAAAGAAGATACATAAAAAGAATGAGAGACAGTTACACAGAATGAGGGTTATTTTAATTAGGGATTCATCTTGGGAGTTTGATTTTACCCGAGGAGCTATAGGTGTGCCTGTCAAGAAAAATATAACACAAAATTGGTTATTTGTACACATGTAATGAAGGACAATGGAAGTACTAGCGAGGAAAGTAGTTCACATGTTTCTTATTTTGGTGAATAAGTTCACATTGATTTTAATCCAATGAAAAAGGGATGAGGGAGACTGAAAAGGACATTGGAAGAATTTATTAAAAGGGATCTCATGGTAAATAATATCCTTGAGAATTTATTTGATTTTTAACCGAGCCAATGGTGCTGTGTGATCCAAGTAGCACACTTCACCCTGTGGGATAAGGATATTCAATATTGTAGTTGACTAAAGTTGAATACTTATGTTCATGTTGGGAGCTAGGGCTTCAAATATTCAGAAGTTATAATTTATGAGTTAGGAATTTTATCCCTATTTTTCTTGTAAAGAAAATTGCTTTCCACGGTCTATTTCTCATTCTGATATTACCTTATTAGTTTCTCTAGAGAGATGTAAATACCCTGTTTTTTACAACTCACGAATCATTTGCTTAAATATTTAAAGAATTCTCAGAATTTACTTGTGTGTTTGGTGATTTGGATTCTGCTTCACAATATTCAAATATTCACATTCCTGAATATTTTTCCATAATCTCTTTGATTGGCTTTATGAACCCTAACAACTCCTTTAACAATATTTCATATAGTCAGTTAAACCTTCTATATCCATACAAGATAATTATATATTTATATGCTTGGATGATGCTATAATGGGACATGCAGAACTAATTATAATTTTGATCAACAGTCTAATGTTTACATCCTCTGATCCCCATACTTTTCTCATTTCTTTGTTAACTTACCATAATTTCTCTGATTCTGCTTTGAGAGTTCAAATTTCTATTCTTAAAACTATAGATCCAAGGAAATTAATTCTTCCTGTCCTGGAGATTTAATTTTTCTGATGTAAAATTTAATGTTCTCAAAATCTGATATGTGCAGAATATGTGATATTTCATTTTTGATCTCCAGATCCAATTTGCATGTCAATGTCAGTATCTTTTATGATGACTATTTGCTTTTCTAAAATTGTCAATTTTGAATGAAAATCTTGTGTAGGATAATGCACAAAAGATTGCTGAGTTCCTTGTCTCCCATCCCCTAGTGAAGAAAGTGAATTATGCTGGCTTGCCTGGTCATCCTGGTCGTGATCTACACTATTCTCAGGTATGTTATAAGTCGAAATAAAGATTGTTTTTCCTATGTGGCCACTATTTATCATCATATATTCATATGTAACCATTGCAGGCAAAGGGTGCAGGATCTGTGCTTAGCTTCTTGACTGGTTCACTGGCACTTTCAAAGCATATTGTTGAAACCACCAAATACTTCAGCATAACCGTCAGCTTTGGTAACAATTTTTCCACACAATGTTCTAATGAACCAATTTTCATTTGGTAATAATAAAATAACATTACTATATTTGATAGGTTCTTCAGGATATCAGTTCTAATGACAATATAGATTGGTTGAAGTTCAACACTTCTCTAAATAGGCCTTTTTGGTTCAATTTAATATTATAAGCACTTTCATCTCTTAAACTGCTAGAGTGTCATGTCCTACGCATTACTGATTATAATGTACGTTGGCTTGCCATTGGCAAAGTCAGGATTCAAATTGGAATCATAGAATTAGAGTAGCTGATAAGGACTTCACTTCAAGTAGTATGAGATGCTTTCTCTTTTCTTAACAGTTAACACTTAATACCTAGCTTCTAAGGAAGGTTTCCCCATTTGCCTGGGTGCTTATTACTTTATTAATAGCTTTAACATTAATCAAATTATGGAACTAAACTAGATGAACTTTACTAGATTGAAGATCTCCATGATTCAACAATACAGTTTTGTGTTCATTGATTGAAACTATATTTAGTTTTAGAAGACCGTGAGATATTAAATATGAAATAACATTTTTATAGGGTGATTTTAATTTCTTGATGCTCAAATTAATCAAAGCTAAATAATTAAAAGAAAAATTGGATGGAGAGACCCTATGTTGACTTTTTTTTTTGTTGTTGTTGTTGGCAGGGAGTGTGAAGTCCCTCATAAGCATGCCCTGCTTTATGTCACATGCTAGCATACCTGCTGCAGTGCGTGAGGCCAGGGGTTTAACTGAAGATCTTGTACGCATATCTGTGGGAATTGAGGATGTGAATGATCTAATTGCTGATCTAGATAATGCACTTAGAACTGGACCTCTTTAATATTATTTTTTTTTTTCCAAAATATTCATCTTAAAAGTTGGATTAGTAAGATGTTAGCACGATAAGATTTGGAGCATTGTTATACTTTCTTTGATTCTTGTGAGTGGAAATTTGAAGTGTTTCTTGTGTGTATGTAAAAAGAGTTCATATTTCTTGTAATTTTTTAGTAGCAATTGTTATCCTCACAGTAATATGTCAGGTCATACAAGTTCTTAAAGAGAGGTCTAAACCGTGAGAGTATATTGCCCTACGAATATTGACAAAGCCTAATACTAATTTGTTGTGTTGTTAAGACTGCATTAGGATTGTAGAAACATCTATGGATAATTTTAATTTGCAATGTCAATTTTAAAAATGAAGCAAGTACTTTCAACATAATCAATTTATGAGAATGTTAAACTATTGACTTTACTTACATATTTGTATTTTAGAGAATGAGATTTTGTTACTCAAAAAAACAAAAAGAAAATGAGATTTTAATATTGATTATTGAAGGTTGGATTTGTAATTTAGTACATATTATGAACTTTTTAAATGTTCCATGTCATAGATATGATGCTTTTATATTGATTTAAGATTTTTATAAATTCTTATTAATCTAATATTCAAAATATTATAAAATATTTTTAATGTCTATTATTATTAATAGTTAAATTTTGAGTTAATCACGTTTAAATTAGTAAACTGTAACTAATGCTTTTATTGGTTTAATTAATAATTCTATTTTAAAAACAGGTCTTTTTTCAGAGTTTTAAGAAGTTTTTTTTAAAGGAGTTTTTTTTAGTTAAAAACATAGTTAAATATAGATTAAAATGATGATTAACGTTACAAAAGAGACGCTCCACTCCACTAAATATTTTAACAATTTTAGTCAGCTGAAAAAGGAGCACAAGTTTTTAATTTTATTTTGAGTTTTTAAAGTAAAATGATTATTGTTTTTTGAAAAAAAAAAACACTTTTTTGGGGGTTAATTTCAGGATTTCATCTTGAGGCAAACATAACATTATTTTTTAGGGATGTTTACAGGTTTGGGTCGGATTTAAGTAAACATAAGACTTAATCCAATCACAACTCATTGGATTAGGTTAGACTGAGTTTTTTTTTTTTTTTCATCAAACTCAATCCAACCCAACCCCCCAATGAACGGGTTGAGTTGGGTTAATTGGGTCAATGTTTTAAAAAAATAAATTGAATGTTTAGAACATTTTATATATTTAATAGGATATTTTTTTAAAACAAAATAATATATTATTGTTTTAACATAAAAATAAATAATAAATTATTAGCTCTGATAGTGTGAAAAATCAATTTTCATAGGTCATAATACACACATCTATAATCATACATTACTACATTAGTAAGATTATTGTTGTCTTCATTCTTCTAATTAATCTATATTTTTAATACAAAGTATTTTGTTTAAACTTTGTTCGTGTTTAAAAGGTTTTTACTAAAGACATGTTACAATCTTACTGATAAAAAAAATTTATTGACCTAAATCTTAAAAACTCATATGCTTAGTGTTTAATGTAACATCTTTTTACAGTCATTAATAATATGTTCAGGACATATCATTGTTGTAACTTCAGAAATAATTATAAATTAAACTATTAAAGACATTTTTTTATTTAAAATAATAATTAATAATATAATATAATTATTGGGTTGGTTGGGTCTCGAGTTAAAGTTACTAAACCCATCACCCAACTCATAGGGGATTGAGTTTGTTTGGGTTGAGTTGGGTTTCATTCAATCTAAAAAAAAAATCCAACTCAAACACTTGGGATTGGATTAGGTCAGATTGGGTCATTGGGTCATCCAATCTGATAAACACTCTACTATTTTCGTCATTCTTCTCATGAAGAACGTACTATTCGCTTTATCAATAACTAGAGAACAAAATGAGATACTCTATGACTCATGCTAACCAAACAAATAATTTTTTTTGTGGATACTCATTTATGTTGGTTATATATGTTAACCACATAATTTAATTTTTAAATAAATAGTATTAAAAAATAAGTAACAGTAAAATTGAAAATAAAATATGATATCAAAATAGTGAATTCTTTATAAATAGGTTAATAACTGGTTGAGAGTCTCTCAAATTATTTTTAAAATAAAGAAGTAAAAAGTACATAGGGAAGAAAGAGTAATTTAGGAAAGAAAGATGTGAACACGAAAAAAAGATAGTTATCTTTATCAATAGTACTAGCAAAAACACAACACACACTATTGGTTAGCATTTTTATTTTATTATGAAAGTCATTTAATTATACTGAAATTGGATATAGTATATAATATTTCAGTTATATTTCAGTTTGGACTGCAGTAGTATATAAAATAACTTGAAACAGGTATAAAAAACAAATAATAAAGTTCAAAATATTAAATTCTACGTAAGTGTAAAATATACAAAAGAAAATATAAATATTAATTATGTCCTATTATATTGACTCTCAAGATTAGACTATCAATTCTCAAAATTCATCTAGGCTTCTTGGTTGAATTCTTTTTATTTCATTTCATGGAGTCAAAATAATCATTAACATGAGTATTATTACTTCTAATTAGCTCTGATCTCTACATTTTTAGCCAGACTGTGAACTATCTTTTGTTATTTATATATAATATCTCCTTTTAAACTGTGTTTTCTTATGTTTTGGAAGATTTGAAGGCATAATTTATTCTGTTTTCTTTTTTCTACAAGGATATAAACATTCAACTGTGAATGGCCAATCTGCTAATAAATATGAGCTGCAATATTTGTTATTAAAATAGAAGCTTGTTGGAAAATTAACAGGTTGTTATCATAATTCAAATTCCCTGCTAGCAGAGCACTCCACTTTGAACATTGGCAAAAGAAAATATCTAAGAACGTGTTACTAGTAAAAAAAGAGAGCAAATTACATTATTTCTAAATATTGGCAGAGAGAAAACATGAACTAGTATAAATCCAAAATTTAACAAAGAAAGGGATTTCCAGATGTGCGTATGGGTTGAACGGAAACTTGCATGAATTGTATATAAGGAAAAAATTGCTTTATTAGACTATACAATAGTTTATTTAATTAAAAAATAAGAAAAAATAACTTGTAAGAATTACTTTAAATTTTGATGATTAAATATAAAATGCCTCGATAACCTGTTGCAAAATTTCTGAAACTAAAAATGCACAAAATATTAGCAAACACAAATAGAAAATGAATAAATTAAAATATAATAGATAATTATTTTGAAATAAAATAAATTAAAAGATGGAAACAAAGAAACTTTTATTATGCAGTTGAGATATAAATAAAATGAAAATAATAAAAAAATTGAAAAAGAAATAAGATAACAAGAATAAGTGAATATATTCTCTTAATGGTTTTCAAATGCTTTAATAGCTATTTTTTGTAGTAATGGAAATGTCTTCAATATATGCACAAGAAAAATCAGCCAAAAGAATACAGAAAATGAGATTAAAATAAAAATAAATAAATAAATATTGATAAGTGTTTAATACAAAGATCAAGTATCTCCTTAAAACTGACTCTTATAGGAGTACGAGCCTATCGAATAGATGTTCTCAGTTTTGGTCATAATTGTTTTTCCTCACTTTTAATATATATATATATATATATGATTAATATCAAGGTGGGACTAACTTCATGTCCTTCGTTGTAGTTTCCAAGTTTTTTATGCATCTTCAAATTTTCTAACATAACTTTTATGACAATTGTAAAAGCATTTGATGTTCAACATCTACAATTTCTCCTTCTAGGTGTTTCCTGCATGACAGCAACAGCATTGATCCCAAATCTTGATCTGTTCTAGAAAAAAAAAACACTGATAGAGGCTTTGAAAAGCTCGTATTATGCTTGATTCTATTACTACATTATATTAACCTCATTTTTGCCTTCTAAGTAAGAACAATTCTTCTACACAATGCTCCAATCAAAAATTTCAATCGGTAATAATAATCATAATTATATTTTATAGGTTCTCTAGTCCATCAGTCTGTAAATTTCAATGCAGATGTCATGAAGTTCAACAATTTGAACAAATTTACTAGGAAATTAAATAGCCCTTTTTGTTTTGTGTATTTAAACCACTCAAGAGGGACTGTAGATTATAAGACATAACATGATGTCCATATGACTGAATAAAACTAATTTAAATTAATGTTAACAAAGATTAAAATTACTAGAGTAGGGAGCATTTATATTTTAAAAATAAGTATGAGTTGTTATTATCTAATTATTGTAATTTGTATTGATATAGTGAATTATCTGATGTTACTTAGGAAAATGTCTCCTGTGCCAAAATGTCAAGGTCTGTCAGACAACCGCATGACCATCCCAGGAAGATGAGACTGCCCGAGAACGATCATCTACAGCCAAAGATGAGATCACTACAACTAGAACCTCACCAAGCCATTAATCACGCTCTGATCATGCGGCCATAATTCATCCACCAGATGTTGGTTCCTGTCTCCTTTGAAATGAAGGATACAGAGGTACGAGCCTATAGAACAGATCCTGTTCAAGTAAGGTCGTGGCCGTAAGTGTCACACTAGAATTTATAAACCTCTATTTTCTTGTCAATGTTTTCAGTGTGGGACTATTATTGGTCTACCTGTAATATTCTTGGTATATTCAATAAGATAGTGTAAGTGTATTATGTATGCAAAAAAGGTAGAGATTAACTAATCACTTCAAAGAATTATATTTATGTGGCCCTAAAATGGCTGCAACTGTTCTTTAATTGCTCCAAAATCCCCAAAGATGTCAGTCATGACACAACTTAACAGAGGAACAAATAAGATGCATCAGTCAGTTCTTGACATATGTACAAAGGGCATATAGTCTGTAAGACGATGGAGCAATTTTGTGGTATCATAATTCATAAATAAACTGCAAAAAGAAGCCACAGCATGACACATAAAACTAATTCTGAAGTTGATTGGTATTATCACACCATTGTCATTGTTTTTGCTGTCATATTCCGTTGTTGCATTGTAACTGCCAATGGCAATCCATGATCAGTATTGTTTCCAGGGTGCGTTTAATCAACTGCTTCGTGTTAATGAGTGTTTGTCATGTCTGTTAGATGCATTAGTTGTGTTAAATTAAATAGTGACCAAAGCCCCCTTTACAGAATAATAAGAATGTGGGTGAGCATGTGCTAATTGCTCAAAAAGAGATCTCATGTGACATACCAGAAATTTATGTTGAGACTAAAAATATAGTTCCCCAACACTGTGTTCCTTTGTTTTAAATGACATAGATTTGCTTTTTAAGAAAGAAGGAAGGATTGCTATTTTATAGTTTTCAACAAATGCAAGATGTGAAACGACTGTGCTCTTGATAATCCTATAACTACATGCTAATTATTCAATTAATACTCAATGTATGTGGATTCTGGTTATGACATGGTTCATGTTTTCATTTATTTTTATTTAGTTGATCTCGTTTATTTTTCAGAAATACAACTATTATCTTAACATATTATTGCTAGAGCTCAACAAAACATTTACAAGGAAAATGAAAAAAAAAAGTTTTATAATTTTTTTTATTAAAAAAAAGGGTTTTGATTTTACTAAATCAATTTTAAAACTATGAAGAAAAGGAAAAGTCAATTTTAAAACTATTTTGATTTTACTAAATTACCCAAGAATTACAAGTGGTTCTGATATATATTTCTTCTCTTTCTTTACATGGGCAATCTTCTTTGTTATATAATCTACTTAATTTGGTCTCAATCTGATTAAAAATAAAGTTAAAAATAAAATTAAAAATTTGTAAGTGTGCAAAAAATGTGAATAGATAGACAAGAAATATAATATAAGTTGCATATAAATATACTTTTAAAATATAATAAAAATAAAAAAATAATTACTTTTAAAATTCCTACTCTCAATATGAAAAATTAATATAATTATTTTTCCTTTTTTTTTTATGGATCAAACATGACAAGTACTTAAAATTCTTCTTTTCACATTATAATGTTCTCTCTTTTTTCCACAAAAGAAAACGACAACTTAGCAAATCGGTCTTGTTTATTTATGTGTTGTGGGGGTGGCAATAAAGTCAAGGAGCAATGGATTCAAGAGTACATTGTTGTAAGTGGAGCAAGAAACGCCTCATTTTTCAAGGAAATTATCCTTAGGGTGCAACAAATTGTTCTTACTATTCAACCGAACTTTTGAAAGTGGTGTAGGGAGAGTGGATTATGAATCTTAACTTTTGTTTTGAGTCAGTGAACTAATGTATTGTATCAAGGAGGAGACTATAGTTGACCTTTTACTATTATTTGTTGGTTAAGTTGACATTTTCGAGAGGCATATCTTGTGCTTGTTCATTCATTAAAATTTTTTTACTTACCAAAAAAAAATGTTAGTCCCTTCTTCTCGCACTATACAGTTGGTCTAACAAAACCAATACTTTAAAAACTAAACTTATGTCTATAAAAAAAAAAATCTCCTCCTCACTTCAATTAAATAAACCAAACAAAAACCTTAGGCATAAAAAAAAACATTTAAAAGCCTGTTCTTTCCTTGTTTTCAATGTGCAACTCGAATGATGTGTTAGTAATCGTTGCACTTACAGCTTTTTACAATGTGGTTATCATGGTCTGCCATATTTTTTTCAGGATATTTGTCCAATATATTGCTGCCATGAGGCAGATCTTTTTTCAAAATTCTCTATATTAAAGACAAAATTTGAAATGAAATGTAAATGGTAAAACTCTGCCAGTTATGTTGGTTACAGCCTCGCAGGTTCTGGCCTGAATAAGAAAAGAGTACCAAAAGATAAAAGAATTTTATTATAAATTGTAATCGTAAATAAATAAACTGAACCGGGCATTTTTAAAGCTACAAAACCACTTTCATATACCCACAATTTGGTGCCTAGCGTGTACAGGTCGATGGAGTATTGCTGGTGAATTGGTTCTTTCGAATTCAGTCCTCTTTATACTTTCTTAATTGTTCATACCATTCTGCTTAATGCTGGTCGTGTAAGTTATTTGTTTGGTCTACCTGTAGCTACTAGTTTTGGCATACCCAACAAGATAGTATAATTACTGCTAACAAGGTAGAGAAGAACTAATCACTTCAAAAACTTTATTTACTTGGCTCTACAATGGCTGCAACTATATTGCTTTATTCGCTCCCAAATCTCCTACTATGTAAATGAAAAGAGTTAACAGAAAAAAGGATAAGATGAAACAGTCAGTTTTTTAACGTTGTGTATCATAAGCCAAACTGCAATAAAGCAGCTGTTTGCCTGTTTCATAATACATAAAACTAATTGTAGATTTGTAGTGTTAGTTGGTATTCTCACATACCCTTGTCATCGTTTCCACCGTCATTAACTTCCATAATTGCATTTTCACAGCCAATGTCAAAATCAATAGTCTGTATTTTCTCCAGGGTGCCTTTTATGTACTATTCCTCTAGGTTAATGAATGTTTTCTTATACCTTTTTTTGTTCCTAAGCATGTCCAGGTGATGTCATTTTTTGAGAGGTGGATAGGAGAGTTTTGTGGTCCAGTGTCTCTTTAAGCAGACCGCAAGCTTTCAGGTTCAAACATGTGGTCTTAAACTACTAAATAAGTTGGTAATCATCTTTACAATTAATAATATTGTGTAATTCTCCCGTCTTTGAAAAGTCTGCACTGGACAAGCATGCAGACATATGCAAACGGCAACAATAAAAGATAATCACACCCTTACAAAGCATATCTTTCTTGGAATTTTGGCTAAGATTTAAGTTAGTTTCTGATATGTAAGCCATTAGTTCACATCAGACTCAAGGGTCCTCTCCCTAAAAAATATAAATTTAATATCTTGTGAACAAAGCATATCATTAAACATTCGTTGTCTGTCAAAGTATATTATTAGCTCTACCAGATTGGTTGGAATTCTACGAAAGAATTCTGCCATGTCTGTCCAGGTGCATCATTATCATGGCATAGCCTGAATGCTTAACAGATTTGGTTATCTGTTATGCAATAGGATTTGTAATTGCCCAATATAGCTCATGTGACAACAATTTATGTTGGCAGAACAACCCCCAGCCCCCCTAACTTTATTTTAGCTAACAAAAGTTCGTTAGTTTACTAGTAGATCAATATTCGATTTCAACAAGGCAGTATTCTTATGTATGAATGAAATACAATGTACAGATACATACTATTCTTAAAATATCCAAGCAAATTATCCATCTATTATATGCACACTTCAAGAAATTTTCTCTGTCCTCCCTTTTTATTTTAAAATTAAGCTAGTGGTCTGAATGCTACGATCGCCATGTCAATTTCACCTTTTCATTAGAGATAACAACTAACAAAATCCAAATAACACAGGAAACATTTTCTAGACCATTCAAAGGTTGTAACATTTCCACTTTCTTTTGAATTTTGAATAAGGTTATGAGTAAAGCAATGAAGTAGATGAGACAGCTACTTTAGCAACTCAGACCCGCATAGGAACAATGGAGTTGTGGCCTGTGGTCTCGGTGCCACCTGCCACGGGTTGGCTACGTAGTGGTCCTTCTTAATTATGAAATGTCTATTTCAATGTATTTTGAGGGCCGAAATTATGACAATTTGCTTAAGATTTTCTCACTTTGTTTCGATAATTTCTTACCAAGCCACATTGCAATTATGTCATTAGCCTTAAAGCATTTGGTTGGTTCAACGGATGTGGTGTTACTTTAGAGATTGTAGTATCAAGTTATAATCACTAATGCATGTTTTATCTGCAATTTGAACTTTTTGAGTCTTTAAGGTTGTAACTCTACACTTTATCCATACTTAGGAAGAATCATTCAGCATAATATCTATGATCAACAGGCTTTTTAGCCGTGTTTGTTTTGTCACAAGGTTACAAATCATTTGTTAACGGTCAGCTTATGGCTCCTATAATATGGCATGTGAATGAGAAAACTTTTATAAATTACCTTCATGTGATGATTACGATAACGATTTAACATAAACCGACATGGGAATTATATCATTAACTATTAATTGATTTGGATGTGTAACTAAAAGGATTATGACAGTTAGTTTATCATATGGGCTGCCTCACGTTATAATCTTATCAGGATTCCCTTTATTTATCTCATTTATTTATTTATCAAGAAATATAGCTATTCCCTTTATTTATCTCATTCTCTTTTCTTTCTTTTTTTTTTCTCTTCGAATAATGCCCCCCATATGAATGAATGCTATCTCATATCGTATCTCATCATTCCCCTTCAACCTTCTTTTTTTCTTTTGTACATTTACATTTTAATTTTGCTATAGGAGGTGTGATTCATCTTCAAATTGTGGATCAACTAATCGCTCTCCTTCTGGATACTGAAAACCAATGTCATTGTTTCATCTGCTCTTTCTCTTTTAGGGGAGGCTAGCCTTCCCTTATCACAATAAAGGGATATGAAACAAAAGATATTAAGATACTCACCCCCACTTGATCAAATCTATTTTTTTAATTAAAATATATAAAAAATAGCTTCAAGGAAAAATTAAATTAATATGAGAACACAGATTATGAACACCCTTGATTATAACAATATAATTTATAAGGGTTCAGATGATGGGCCAAGCTTTGGGTTGCTTGTATGGACTTGATGAACATATATTGGCTTTAAAGGTGGAGTTACTAACTGCCTGCACTATTGGCTAGCTTTATATGTTGATATGATTTTCTCTTTGTTTTGAGCAGAGGTTGGAAGGTCCTACCAAGTCAAGCTCTCCACCTAATTGAAAATCAATTAATGAATATGATAAACACTACAGCTTGTGGACTTACCCGACCAACGAATATTTTATGATCCTTACTTGAAATTGACTCGTTTATGGCATTGAACAAAGAAAAAATGTAACACTTCACATCGGACTTGAAGATAATTTTACTAATATTCATCAACTCAAACAAGCAAAGTATACCAAGAAACAAAAGGTATAAGAAGGGGTTTTTAATTTGTTAAAAAAAAATGTTTTTAATTATCTAATGAAGGTAATTAATAAAAGTTCCCTCATTTTAATTTTTCTAAAAATTGATCATTGATTTATGTATAAGTTAATTTTAATTATAAAGAAGTATGCTTTTTTTTTTGTTTTTTATAGTATTGCTGAAAAAAAATCTAAATAAACTCTCATTATATAACAATATAATTTTTATGATATTTTCTATTTTTCTTCTTTTTTTTTAGTTTTTACATTAATTTCATCACATCACATTTATATTTTCTCGCTTTCCTCCTAAGATGCTGACAAGTAACAACCTTAACTAGCACCAGCTTTCTTCTCTACTATTAATAAATTACAAGGAAAAATATATCTAGTAAAATCCAATGATTCGAGTTCCATTCATTGTCGGTTTCTCTTTTTTTTTTTTTTTCTGGCAATAATTCAGAGAAATTTAAATGCGGGGTAGGTTGCAAATAACGATGCACATTATTAAAATTTTGAGCTGACCCAAAAAAAAAGTTTCTAGATTTAATTGAACATTTGAAAAACAGGAGCTAGGAGGGAAGTTGGCAGATCCAATTTAACCAGCTTGTCTCTTCCTTAATTGTGGAAAGTCAAATACGCAAAGTTTTTACATGTTAAAACAGGTTACAATACTTAAAAGAGGCTTAACTTGAGTACCTTGATACGAAAATGCATACCCTACAAAATTACACAGGAATCTTCCAATGCTCAGTGTCCCTTTTTTTACCACTTTATTGTCCTCCAAAAAACAAATGGTCCCTTATCAGTTCTCAGTAATTTAAAATAATGGTCCTAACCGCTGTTGGATGCTCCCAATTGCACACAGCATTGATGTTCATCAACTTCTCCCTCCAACCCACTTGAAAGCACCGTTCTACCACCTCTCACCACAATATCCTTTCCTTATGTCATTCATCCTTTGCATCTAAGCCTCTCACATCATAATCTCTCTCTCAAAAGGACAATCATTATTTCACAAAGGTTTTCCAAAGAAGACTTTCACAAAGCCAAAAAGTTTGGCCTTTTTGAGAGGGTAAGGAAAAAAGAAAAAAAGAGTGTCCTTTTTTGAGAGGGAAGCAAAGCAAAGCAATTAAGCAAAGGTAGGCAAGGCAAGCACACTCATTGCTCATTGTGAAATCATGGGTTGTTCAGCCTCAAGAACCATAACTATAGTGGCAAACAGCAATCCTGAAGAACCCTCTCCTTCTGCTTCTTCTTCTTTCTCTTCCTATTCACACAATTCCAATAATTCTTCACCCCCAGTTAGAAGAAGAGCCCTTTCCCTCCCAATGCCTCTTGTCCATCACCCTCCCATCAAAAAGGGTGACACACACCACCTTGTCTCCCTCACCTCCACCACCTATGGCTCCCTTCTTCTCATTGACCAAAAAGACCCAAACTTGAGCCAAAAAAAACAACCCCACCTCACCAAAACCTCAAACCTTACTGAGCCAGAACACTCACTCTCCCCAGACTCAGTCATTAACACTTGGGAACTCATGGATGGCTTGGATGAAGAAGAAGAACAAGATACCATTCGCACTTCCAAGCCTCCTCTCACTTCTTCCATTTTAGACAAACCAAGTTCATGCAGGTACACAGCATTTGATGGGTCTGCAAGGAAGAAACTCCTTGATTCCTTTGAATCAATGAAAACTTCACAAACAGCAATGCAAAACTCTTCTTCCCCAGCATCAACCAAGAAGCCACTTTGGCAACATTTATCTGAGGAAGCTTTGCTTGCAAAGTTGGATCCAAGTGTGGCTTGGAGTTACCGGAGAGCATTATCATCTAGGCAACTAGGTAAAAACACCCTATCTAGAGATATCAGGTCATTGGGGTCTAGCCCTTTGATATATTCCCCTTCCTCTTTTTCATTTGGTAAGAATAATTTGTGCCGTTTGCCTGGCACTGAGGACAGAATAGTGCTTTATTGTACTAGTTTGAGAGGGATCCGGAAAACCTATGAGGATTGTTGTTCAGTTAGGACAATTCTGAGGGGCTTCAGAGTAGCGGTTGATGAGAGGGACATCTCAATGGACTCGTCCTATAGGAAGGAGTTGCAGGATGCGCTTGGTGGCAAGGCAGTGACCTTGCCACAGGTCTTTATCAGAGGGAAGTATGTGGGGAATGCTGAGGAATTGAAGCAGATGAATGAGTCTGGAGAATTGGCAAGGCTTTTAGAAGGCTTCCCCACTCAGGATCCTGGCTTTGTGTGTGCCAACTGTGGTGATGCCAGGTTTATTCCATGCCCCAATTGCAATGGCAGCAGGAAGGTATTTGAGCATCATGAAGGAGGGCTCAAAAGGTGCCCTGATTGCAATGAGAATGGCTTGATAAGATGTCCAAGTTGCTGCCCATGATTGATGCAAATTATTCATGTGAATCAGGTATATCATGGTGCATGAAGATTGATTCCTCAAAATATCCGTTTAATATCTTTTAACATATAAAGAAGCCTAAAGATCGAATTCCTAATGATAAGCCTAAGCCATTGTTGCTTATCCGTCAATTGTATCATGTCATTATTGATCATGATGGTCTTATGTTTGCTTATTGGGGTAGACTTTGTCATGATAAATTTTGACAACTATCAACAACGCACATTTCAGTTTCGTTCATTGTTTTAAGTCAGTACTTCTAGTTGTTATTTGTTTATGTCAGATTTTTGCTTTATTAGTCTTCATGACCGCAGCAGAAAATAAAACTGACAAGTTTATGTGTACTGTACGTGCTTAATTTCTAATGCTAGTGTGTGTCTGAGCTATGAAGCAATGTTTTCTGTTTTATTATGCCATTATCAAGGAGGCTAGCAGAAGGTCACTGTTGAAAATAGTGAAATCCACAGAAGAAACTACAAGGCCTTAAACAGCCGCACTTGTGCATCATATGATTTTTAGCATATACAAACAGAAGTTGCAATAGGGTTCCTGGTTTTGGCGTTGTGTTTCCGTGTTTATGGTTTGTCAGTTTCAGTTGAAATGGGTTTTTTTATCAGGGGGTCAATATCATAAGACTGGCCCATCTTGCAGCAATAGTACAGTCTTCACGTTCACGACATTGCATTGGGTGTATCTGGCACTATGGTCTCTTGTGGGTGATGAAATTAAGGGTAAAACCAGACCATTTGCCTATAATATATGAAAATTCTTGTCTGAAGCCATAGTTGAACAGTATAACATTCGCCCTTTCACATGGCACGTACAGTACAGGGGTTCTTTATAAGACTATTTCTAATGTAACATTGAATCAGTTAATGATTGTTTTGTAACCATGTAAGATTGATACATGTTAATCGATGAGAGTTTAGTTTAGTGAAAATAATTGGTCTCTATATTGAATTAAGGGAAAAAAAAGTAAATAAAAATGTTGGTAAAAATAGGGTAGAGGATCAAGTGCATATATGTGTCATATGATTGATTTAAAAACAACTAGCTTTTTCCCATATGAGAAAAGAAAATGTACTGGCATATGAATGCCACATTTTAAAACAAAAACACCAATCAGCTTTTGGTAAAAGGTCAAGAGAAGAAAAGATTCCTTTTTTTAAATGATGAAGAAACATGTCGGAATTTATAAGAATTTAATTGGATTACAAGCTGGATGAACATCAAACTCTCTTTTCAAGAGGAGCTCCATTCTGAGAACTAAAATTTAATACCAAGCTGAAACAATTATGTTATGTGCCCACTAATATGGTGATGATTATTATTTTCATCCACTTTAAAATACTTCTAACCAAATTAGAGTTGATAAAGTTTAATAATGTATTGAAATAAAATAATAATTTATTTCATAATAAAAAGTCAAATGACATTCAACTTAAAAATTAGTTTCATTTATAGCATATTTGAAAATTCCATAGAAAAATGTGTTTTAGGCAAAAATACTTTTACAAAAACATCATAATCTTTGCTTTTACTTTCAGTTTATTTTCACCATTATATTTACATGGGAATACGCGCACAACTTTTTCAACTTCAATCTAAACATGTTTTGACACATTTAAAGTTACTAATTGCAGTTACGCTAAAATTAAGAGGAGAGAAATCTGTCGATAACATGTTCAAATGAAATCAAATGACTAGTTTAATTTTATCATCTCAACATTTTGATTCAATCATTCATTTGATGCTTTGGACATGACTTTGACCAAACTCAATCAATATCAATAATATATCAAATATAATTGTTTCTCTATTTTTTTAAAATCACAAATTTTATCTCCTATTTTTTAATTTGGTTTTCTACTTTCAGTTTACCTTGTTTTTTTCTGAAAAACACTTTAGAACTGAGAAAATAATTAGCGCTTTTATTTTCTAAAATTCATAATTTTGATTTCTCATTTTAAAATAAAAACATCTAATTATTTAATTATGTAAGATTTACAATTTTAGTACTTTCATCAAATCACAAATTTTACAAAATTGAAGATTAAATATTTATATTTTAAAAAGATCATTACAAATTTTAAATAATATGGAGATTAAATATTTCTATTTTAAAATAGAGAACCTAAACTATAGATTTCGAAAAATAAGATACCAAAATAAAAGATAAAACTTAAATTAGTATATATTTTAGAATAAATATTTAAAATGCATAGTGTCTATATATATATATATATATATATATATATATATATATATTATATAAGAGACCTATCTAGTGAGAAAGACACGTATATACATAGAGAGAGAATGAGAGGATCCACTTACCCTAAGAATAAATATAAAAGGCTTATTCTTCATCTCACCTTTCATTTTCTTGAAATCTAATGGCTAGATTAGTTACTTCTTGCAATCATTAGATTTCAAGAAAACAAATGGATAAACGAAGAATAAGTCTTTTATAAATAGATCTCTTTTCATATATATATATATATAGAGAGAGGATAACTCTGAAGAAAAAAAAAAGATACCACGAAAAATGAGAAAACATAATAATAATTGTAGAATATCAACAAATAGTTCAGATTGAATTGTGAATTAAAAAGTTTATCACACAAAGACATCTCCCGCAAATACTTAATGTGTTGCTTTATGTTGTAGAATCTTCTGTAAGGTCGTTGTCACCACTACTGTTGTTGTCACCGTCACCACTAGTACTATCATGATCACTGTCAATGGTGGTGATAATGTCAGTATCAATAATGGTGATGACGGCTGTAGAGAATTAAACATTACTTTTTTTTAAACATTACTTTTGCCTCTCCAAGGAGTTTAAATGTAATATTTGAAGATGGTGTAAATATAATATTTTCAAATATATAAGAGAATGTTAATATAATATTTTAAAATTAAAGAAAATTAGTGTAAAACATTGTATAAAAAACATATGTGATTTGATAAAAGCTATTAGAATGCTCTATATTAATTATAAATTAGTTTTTTAGCATACAAAAAAGAATGGTCATTTTTTTAAAGAATATATGATATTAAATCCAACCAAGATGACTCAAAATTTAAAACTCATATTTAAAATATATCGAATTTAATTTCTTAAAGTGAAACACATTTACATCAACTTTTGTTTGGATTCAACCATTTGCAATAATTTATTTCATTCAAAATTAAAGAAGATATAGGGGTAAATATAAAGCTACAATCATTCATATATATATATATATATAACTACTAATTAAAGAGTTTAATTATTATATATTATTAGTGTAACAAGTTTTACACTAACATTTTATCATTATCTTTTATTTATAGTAATTTAGTTTATTTTATCCATTAAGATTTTTTTAGAATTTATGAAAAATTATCATCGTGATATTAATTAAACTCTTACTTAAAAAGTAAAGTGTATGTTTGTTCTTAAGTATAATTGGGTTCAGCTGAGCGTAAAACTAGGTACAGGACTCAGCACCTTCGCCTCTTCTTCCTTTAATTTCCACCTATTGTGTTCTTGTTATTGATGTCTTTGCCCTTTGGTTGATTATACTTATAATTGGGTTGTCACTCTTTACTTTCAGTCAATAGTGCTAGAAAGATCTTTAATTTTACTTACCCTTTTCTTAAAAGGCAAATTTTAGAACGTGACAATTTATTATATTAAACTGATAGATGTCATGGACATAAAGAAGAGCAAGATAGCAAATAATAATAGCAGGAGCTTCTTCATCCCAAGTCACTAGCCATTTTAATTAAGTTTATCCTTTTCATGGTTTAAATTACTCAATTTTTTTTAAAAGTTGTGTGTAAGACAATCATTATTAAAACAAAAACTGTGATATAAATCATATAATAGAAACGACGAAAGTAACTGAGAACCATTGAATGTTCGAATTCTCTATCATAGATTGCCCCACATTCATATACAATTCACTCGTGACTGATAATGTACCTTAATCAAGAGGCAGCACAACAAAAAATATTACAGAATTACGGAAAAGACAATCTTTATCTTTTTCAGTTTTCTCTTCTCACTTTGAAGAACAGAATATCGTCCTTAAATAAAATAATTAAGAGAATAGCTTCAATAAATTTAAAGCATATATAAACACTGCATTAAATGTTAAAATTTAATTACATATTTACTTTAGAACTTAGAAGATCATTTTTTTTTTTGGGTCAATTTATATGAGAGTTTAGTAAAACAAAAGCTCAGTACTACATGCTGGGTTTGGGCCTCTGGACCCGGCCCAGAAGATTGTGGAATGGTGGTCCCAAAAAAGGTACAGAGGAATTTAAAGTAATCGTCCTTTTACGAGACACAAGATGTAATGTGAATGCCAATTATTTACCGTCCTATTTACGTGGTTGATAACTAGTTGAAAAAATGGGTGTGGACTTTTGACGACATATTATCTGTTTAGTTTATAATCTGTATGGTATATGAAATTAACATGAGTTCATTAAAATGTGAGTGTTTTAGTGTGCATGCTAACAGATTTACGTCTCATTTGAAAAACTTACAGTATAAGAATTTATACTATAAGGATTTTTTATAAGAACTTAGTTAAATTTAATAATCTTTTTTATTTAAATATACAAATTTAAAAACATTTATATGAAAAGTATTTGAATATATATAATATAGAGAGAGATTGAGAGAGAAGGATAAAGGGAGAGATGCAAAGAGAGGGAGCAAGAAGGAGAGAGAGAGTGAGGGAGAAAAAGACTCACTAGCAAATTTTAAACATGAGAGACAAAAAAAGTGAAAGATGAGAGTCAGATAGCTTATCCAAATAAGTTTAAAACAAATTATAGACCCTATGATAAGATAAGTTCAAATAAACTGTAAATAAATCCTTCCAAACAGGGTTGTAGTCTGTGGGCTTCTACATACTCTTGCATTATTTAAAAATGAAATAAGTGTTTAAATATGTTATTCAAAATTGAAAAATTAAACATTTTAAAAAAAATTATAATTATAATTATTTTAGGACGGAAGGAATATAAAATAATTTAGGAAAAGCATATTAGACAAGGGTTACCACTCCTCATCTAGCGGAAGGTACGAATAGTCAATATTTACTACTCGCCAGCAACTTCCAATTATAATCATCTCGTATGTCATTGGTTAACAAGGATATGATATAGAGTAAGGATGACAATGGGGCAAGGCAGGAACAGGGCGGGGACGGGTTTGCCTTCTCCATTCCCGTCCTCGAAAAGTGCGGGGCAGAGGCGAGTATAAAATTTTAATCTCCGTCAGTATTTTTGAGTTCAGGTATCCCCGCGGGCATTATATTATTTTTTATAATGTATATTTAAATTTACTTGTAATTTATTTAATAAATTATATGTTAATTTATTAATTCTATTTCATTTATTAGTTATTAAATAAATTATATGTTAAGTTATTAATTATATCTTAGTTTTAATGGTTTATATGGATGTAGATTTTGTATAAAGACATATTAGATTTTGTTTAACATATAATTATATGTAAAACATAGAAGCGGGGCAGGGTAGGTGTGGGGATGGAGTGAGGACTAATAAACTCATACCCGACCCCATCCCTGGTTATCTTAGGTGAGGACTAACAACGCAAGTTTTTTCCGTCAAAATCAGGATGGGGATGAGGGAGTACCCGTAGAGGGCGAATATGATTGTCATCTCTAATGTAGAGGGAATTACCTCAAAGAGTATTATCCCTAAAGACTACTACCTTCAACCTTTATTAGGGGTTACGTTGCTACTCCACATGATGTCAATAACTTACATATGCACCCTTAAGGTTTAATGTAATTACATATGCATCTCCTATTTTTTTAAATATTATTTTTGCACCCTTGAGAGGGTGTTAGTGTAAAGTTTGAGAGAGAGTGTTAGTATAATATTTTCAAATGTACATGAGATACACATATAATGAATATATAAAAATAAGAGGATTATATGTAATGTAAAAAAAAGTATATCTATAATTTCACTACACCTGGAGGGGTGCATTCATAGCTAACTCTAATATTTAATGTTTTCTCTAATGTGTGTCACACATTATTTATCTTTAAAGTTAAAACATCATAATACATACAATTATATGTTTTATGCTAATATTTTTCACATATTTTTTTATATTTATTTGATTTTTACAATACTTTCAAACATTTTACAATATTTTTAATATTTATAAAAATTATATAATAAATAAAATATTTATTATTTTAAATATAGAAAACATTCATTATTTTAAATATTAAAAAAAATTAAAATATTTTAAAACCTAATATGCTCGTAATATAAAATAAATGTAGTGAATTTTATGTTGAATAAAAATGGTAGAATTTGAGGTTCTTATTAGAATATTATTTATTCAATTTTTATTTGCATTAAAAATACATTATATGTTAATTTAATGACATGATTTCATTTTTTTTAAACAGTGAGTGTATTAGCAAATTGTGGTTTTCAATCGATTTGTAAAAAAAATACTTTCAATCTTTTTAATATTAATTTTAACCTATTATTTTTTTAAAAAAATAAATTTATAACCTAACTTAAAAAATTTTAAAAATAAAAATTCGATTACAAATATTTAGTGTTAATCAGGTTAAAAAATGTGACTTTTGCTTTAGAATGTGATATTATTTAATGAGCTTAATTGATATACATTAACAGTATAACATCCAATCATATCCCTTAATTTATGATAAGTTTGTTTACTCTACCAATTAATACTTTTAAAATAATATAAATCAAGGGATATGATTAAATGTCACTGTAAAAATCTTTTACAATGTCAGTGTATACTAGTTAAACTCTTATTTAATTACTTTTTATTTATATTAAAGATACATTATATAAAAATTATTTTTTTAATTTCAATTCTTAAACTATGAATTTATTAGAAAACTATAATTTTCTAGAACTAAACTTACACAAATAAATCTTATATAACATATTTTTAACATAAATAAAAATTAATTAAATAATATTCTATAAGAATATAATCACACCCTACTCTTTTAAACATTAAAAGTCACATTTTTTTTAAACTTAAATTGTACTACATATTTTGTAATTGGATTTGAAATTTTTAAAACGGTTAAAATTAGATTATAATTTTAAAAAAAGTTATAATTAATATAAAAATATTTTTTAAATTATTTTTTTTACAAATCAATTAAAAAATATGAATTTTCTAATAACTCACTGTTTAAAAATTGAAAATATAATAATAATTGACATATAGTGTATTTTTAATGTGAAGAGAAATTAATTAAATAATATTATTTAGAATATCACGTTTTACCATTTTAAAATGAAAAAAAAAATGTTCTGTAAAAAAATATTTCTCTTTCATATAAGGGTAATTTCTTGTACTACTCCTTCATTTGTTATTCGCACTCCTTAGTGTTTACAATATTTTGAAAAACTCAAACGTATCCTTACCATCATTTGAGTTTTAAACTCTCAAACTTTTTTTTTACTGTATGTTTGTGCATGATCTTGCTTAGTTGCTCCTCTTTTATGTCAAACATCAACTACCTCATTATGCTCTACTATATATATATATATATATATATATATATATATATATATATATATATATATATATATATATATATATATAATCATTGAATATTCTTGTAAGTCTTTAGGGTATTGTTCGTTAATTTAAGCGTTATTTAAAAAGGAAAACACAATTTTATTTAGGTATAATTTTCATAGTGTTTCATGTTGATTGAGATTGGTTTGAAGTGTTCCATGTGCACTGTTCTTAGTATTCAAGATTGATTTGTAGTCCTTTGGATCAACCAATCCTGAACACAAAAAATTATAGTTCCAGATGAACTGACCTAAAATACAATTTTTTTTTATAATTCCGAATCACTTAATGTACATATTGTATTCTGGATCAACTGATTCGGAATACAATTGTCAAATTCATATTTGCATTCCGGATCAGGTGATTTAGAATACAATTGTCAAGTCTGCATTTGCATTTTAGATCACTTGATCTAGAATGTACACAATATGTTCCATATTATTTTATCTGAAATACATTATGTATATTCATGTGATTCAAAATGTTTTTTTTTAATTTAAAAATTTTAACTTTTTTTCTTTAAAATGAGAAGACGTGGTAGGAATTTACATCAATAAGTGCTCTTTAAAAAAGTTACGCACATCATGAAAGTATGGTTTCAATACTCTTTGAAAAATACTTTGGTTAAACAAGTAAGGAATTTGCATAATATTATAAATATTGAAAGGGTACGACTAGTAACTGAGGACTACTAAAAGTAACTGTTTATATAAGATTATTCACTACCATTTGTTTTATATATGCGAGATGGTTAGGTTTTAAATGTTTTTCTGTATTTAAAATAATAAATATATCTATTTCTAATTTTTGTTTGTAAAATATTAAAAATATTATAAAAAATTTAAACTTATTGTAATAAATCAAATAAATACAAAAAAAAATATGTGAAAAAATGATTATAAAACATGTGATGTATTATGTATCATATATGATGTTTTAGTTTTAAAGAAATAATATTCCTTTTGTTTCATTTTATTAATTCTTCTTTTATAAAAAAAATTATTAGTTCTTGTCGTAACTAGAGTCATAATAGATGAAACACAAATATATTTTTATGGATTCGTTGCCAATATTTTATTTTAAGAAAAAAAAAAAACATTGAAAGAAACAACTACTTAATGACTAAAAAAACCAATGTCTAACTACTCTAAAAAACATAACGACTATCTAATTAGGAAGAAAGAAAAACTGTACCAAAAACTTATTAAATCAATTATTATATTTAAAATTAAAAATAACAATAAAAAAACTGCGTAACTCTAGAATCCAACAAAAATGACTATTCCAATTCTAATACCTAAATCAATTATGATATCTGAAAACAACCATCTATGCCAGAAGAAAGAAGGAAAATTTGTGCCTGTATAATCCAAAACCGAATGTCGAAGTAATGGTTTATTCCGATTTTGCGAATGTGACAAAAAAAATTAATATCCTTTTATGACAGATGGCAATATATCTCATACAAATAATTAAATTCTAAATATAATATCAAATTAACAACTATATTAATGATAGATATAAAAATAGGAGAGTAGGACATTTGTCTAAATTTTATAGGTTGATTAAGATTTAAGATGAAGTTAATTAACCCCATTTTTTACTTGTGATAATGTAGACATACTCTTATAAATAAATAGGATAAAGAATGAATGTTTATTGAACATAATAATTGAAGAAGTAGGAAATCTCCTACTAATAATTTTTCATGTGTTTTAGTTACACTTGACTCCTCACTTCTTTTCAAACATACTTTATGTAAGATTAAACTCAAACTCAAATCTTCTTTCACAAACTTAGCATTTGTTATTAATTGAGTTAGATATCTAAACAATTAACATATATTCTTTTCACATGGACATGTACAAGATTAAAGCATTTTTGGAGTTTATTCTAGTTGGACTAGATAGAATTTTAAAGCTACATACATTATTAAGATTTATATGGATAAGATGAAAAATCCATGTATTTGTAATTTTTCTTTATTCCCTTAGCATAAAGTGTCAACAAATTCTCTAATGACATATGAACAGAGTTTAATGGGAGGATTAAACTTTTAGTATTTTTACAATTTCATGAATTAAATTGATAATTTCAAATTTTCAAAAAGGAAAGTATCACTGCTTTACACATTTAATAACAAACTTAAACATTTACCCTTTAAAACATGAACCATTTAAAAAAAAAATTTATTTTTTCCTTTCTGGGTAGTTGGATAGTACAAGGGAGGTATATTTGGCTGAAATCATACAATGATGAACAAAGAAAAAATCAATCCCATTAATTGTGTATGTTCTAAACTTATTGAATGTCTCATCTTAAGAACATATCTAAAAATCTAACCTTAAATATAAAATATAATAAAAATGTATCTTAAAATTTTAAGATTAAAGTTATTGTCATTTTTTTCTGTGGTATATTCTTTAAATAATATAACTTTAATCACTAGGCCTGTTGATTAACAGATTATTTTAGTTTAATTAATAATTTTGAATTTAATTTTTTATTGAACTCAAACATAATTATTTTAATGAAAATTATTTATATTCTATAAAAAATTATCATGTGTCTAATTCTACAAAGATAGATTCTAATATTAATAGTTATTTTGTATTGATTGAGTAACATAAAACTATTTTTATATTATAAAAAATAAGATAATACTCATCTTTTCAAATAAATGTTTTTTATATATACTGTATTTTAAATAATTGATTTAATTTTTTAACACATAAAAAATAATAGTAGATAAATTATTTATTGATGCAATTTTATTACAAGATTCTAATTTTCTATAAATGCATTACTTATAAAAGAAAAGAATTTACACACTAATAATATAAAAAAATTATATTATCATAAAATTATGTATATTAAGTTTATTAATTTTGATAGTAATTATATTAAAAATCATATAAACAATTATTTATAATTAAATGACAGTATAAATTATTTTTTATTATAGATTACCATTAAGTTTTTTGTTACTTTTTTAGACCTAAATATAAACAATAAAAATATTCTTGACAAATATAAGAAAATTCTAGTAATCCTTAATTAATTATTGTTCTCTTTCTAGCAATTATTTTTTATTAATGATATTAAAATTTAATTAAGATGTTTATAAATAGTATTTTTTATTAAGCTTTATAAAATTAAATCATGTTAACTAATTTTTTTAATATCTATATGAGTTAATTAAATTTATTTATATTCAGTTAAAAAAAGTATAACTAATGGTAATAATTAAAATAAATTATTTATTTAGTATAAAATAATTTTGTATTGTTATTTAATAACACACTATCAAATAAACTAATTTTTTAAAGTTATTCAAACAATAATTTATAAGTGCATATTAATAACATAATACTATAAAATATTAAAATTGTTAAAAAAAATCTAACTCAATTAGTTAAAGAGTGCGCGTGAATGGTTAGAAACCTCCTAATACTGGCTTGTTATCATACGAAAAACAACCAACAAAAACAAAAGATTAAAGTTATGAGAAACCCACAGTTTGTTATAACCCATAATTTATTATAGTATGTTAGTTTATTATAAAAGATAAGTAAACGGTATGTTAGTACTATAATTTAAACCCTAAATTAATACTATAATTTATTTGAAAAAAAAATAAAAACAAATAATATTGCATAAAAAAATATTATAATGTAATTTTTTTAACATGAATTGCGCATTTAAAATGGAATAAACATGTCTTTTATTTAGCAAAAGAAAAACAAGAATGAATTGTTGTTGAATGTGGGACGAGGAGAGCAGAGCAGTGAGTTAAAAAGGAAAAGAGTTGGATCGAAGAAGAAGAGTGAGAGAGAGAGAGAGAGATGGCAGTGAACGGGACAGCAGCGATAGAGTGGGAGAAAGTGGGAGGAGAGGCAGAGGAAGTGAAAGGGTGTTTGAGTAAGTTGATAGATGATGGCACCGTTGAGAGTCACAGATACTATTTGTCTCGCAGAACCACTCTCGAAATGCTCAGAGACAGAGGCTACTCTGTTCCCTCTCACGACATCCACCTCTCTCTCTCTGATTTCCGCCACATGCACGGCCCTTCCCCCCACCCTGATCGCCTCCGCCTCACTCTCACTCACTCCTCCAACCCTTCCAAAAGGGTCTCTTTTTCTTCTTCCTCTTTTCCCCCCTTCTCTCCATTTCAATGCCTTTCCCTCTAATTTATTCCAAAATCCTTTTTTTATTCAGTGGGTGTCTTCTTTTTTTTTTTTACAATGTTGTACTTCTCAAGTGAGTTTTTTGCTGATGACTAATGTCTATTGTTTGCAACATTGATTTTAAATTAAATTGATCTTATTTGTTAGGTGATTTATGTTGGATGTTTTAGTCTGAATGTGAGTACTGTACGATCTTTTCAGCCTACCTATCGCAAAAGTTTATTTTTTTCCTTTTTATCACTTTCAGTGAAACGGATGTTTTGTTTATGGATAAAATTCAATATATGTATCTCTGCTAAATTCAGGCTTGAGAGAAGAGAAAATTGGTTATGATACTTTTCACTGTGAAACCAAACTGATATTTGACCCTATTGGGATTGGTTCATGGGACTGTTCTTGAAATTTTGTGTGTTCTTTTGTGAACAAGTTATGTAATGTGAAGTCTTTGATTGTTGATGGTTGCAGGTTTTGGTCATTTTCTGTGGACCAGGTATTGTCAAAGTTAATGCCATTCGCAACATTGCAGGGCAGATTGTTAATAGAGACACTTTGACTGGCCTCATATTGATTGTGGAGAATCATATTACTAGCCAGGCCTTGAAAGCAGTCAATATTTTCTCTTTCAAGGTTGAAATTTTCCAGGTATGCAATTCTGTCTCATACAGTCATACATCCTTCTAGTAGCCATTCTAGAGGTTGTTTTTTTTGCTTCTTCAATCTTCATTGGATCACAAAGAAATTGCATGTTGGTTACTAATAGGATCAGTTGACACTAGTTTTTCATTATTGACCTCTGTGCAATTTGATATAGTTGGGGTAACCATGTTGAACATGTATATATGTCAGTCCGATATTTCTTGGTGCTTGGGTGAATGAAATATTTGGTTCAGTTATGCTTAGCAGCTATCAGTCTAAATGTTCTGGCTAAGGTTTTAAATTGTTGTTATGGACATTGACATTGCAGCCAAAACCTTTCTAGCTGTTAAGTAGGGTGGAGGCTAGTGTGGGCTAGTGAAATATATCTCCCACGGTCTCAGCACTTTAACCTGTCATCTACTGTGACAGTCTCAGCACTGTTATCATAGCTCTCAACCCAGTGTTGCATTCTCGAACAAAGCATCTTGAACTTTATCCATTTTTTGTCCATGAAAAGGTCTTAACCAAACAGCTACAAGTTATCCATATTCATATTCCATAATCCTGCTTCTGAACAACCAGCTGAGCTTGCAGGGGTATATTAATGTAGGATAAAATGAAGTATATCTTGTTTCATCTGTCCTTTTATTTTTCTTTTCTTTAGCCTAGAGTTTGGGTTTTTCTGTTTTAATTAGTTTGGCTCAGCTGGCACACAATTGGTTTTGAGCTGTCTGTATATTGGAGCCTCTTAGCTCATGTAACCAACTTTTACAAAGTTAATAAATCACAGCAGAATTCTGTTACATGAGTTCTCTGAACACTAAAAATATGTTAACATTTTTGTGTCTCATGCTGTATCCATGCTTTTTTGGATAGGAATTCATCTTAAAGTATGTGTCTATAGTTGCATGAAGATGCAGCTTAAAAGTACCTAGTACAAATTAGTGTTGTTAAATAACCGTCATGGCGGTGCAATAGCGCCATGGCACGATGGATCTTTTGCCAACCGCTATACACAATTTGTGAAGGAATATCCGCCACGGCGGCGCCATAAGGCGCAATGATGTGTTTTTATAGCAGAATTTTGGCCTTCCACTATGTAACTCTATAGACTGTAGTCCATCCGCCATTGATAACACTAGTACACATTAATTCGTAAAGAATAAGGGTGTAGTTGGAAATTGTTCCTTTGTAGAAGGGAAGAAGAAAAAAGTGAAAACGATTCCTTATACTCTTTGGAGTCAGCAAATGTTCAAAGATTGGTTAGTATGTTGAAGAACATGTTCATGTTAGAAATACTTGGCTAATTGGAAGCAGATTATTAGCTTCTTGAGGATTCCATTATTTAGTTCATTATGTTTTTTTGAAGGAAACTATTTAGTCCATTATTAGGAGAGATCCATTTGAAAATTTCTTCATGTGATAGACAACTCTTCTATTTAAACTGTTATGATAATTTATAACAGATATCATAAGTATATATATCCCTCTTGGATTTCAAGTATATCTGATATTCTGTCATGTTATAAACTGGGAGTTTGTCAGGAAGAAACCTTTGACATGCAATTTTTGTTAAAGACTATTTGAGTTTTGTGATGCTTACAAATTTTGAGTAACTATGGCATGTCATCCTGAATAGCTTCACTTTGTATCCAAATTTGCTTCAGTGGTGATTTGCTAAGTAGGTACAGTTGCTACAACTTCATTGTTTTTTTACCTAGAGCATCAATCATGTGTCTGTAATTTTATTTTTACTCTAACATGAAACTTACTGATTTTCTTTTACTGAAAAACTATCAGTTTCATGCCTAACAATTCATTAAAACCATTTTCCCCCTGCTGTTCAGATCACAGACTTGCTTGTTAATATTACAAAGCATGTATTGAAGCCAAAGCATCAGTTGTTGACTGATAAGCAGAAGAAAAATCTCTTGAAGAAGTACAACATTGAAGAGAAGCAGGTCAGTTGATATAATTTGGGAAAAGCCTATCTCAGGCATATTGTTCACACTATGGTTATGAACACTTCTATTTGAGTTATTAATTTTTCTATGGTAAATGTGCATCTCTATGGACTCATTAAGATTGTGCACTCAAGATTGAGGAAGTTGCATTTTGAAATGACTGAAAGAAACCAATTGACTCAAAAAATTGTCTAAATATGTGCTACTTTGCTGTGGTTACTTAAATAGCATGCTGGTATAATGTTTACCTAATGATGGTAGTTAACTAGTCAGCATGAGCACACCATTCATGATTTACTATCATCTGTTAATCTGAAATCCTATTAAGTGAAAAAGTATAATTTTTACCCGTGGAAAAATGTTACCCCCTCTGTTCATTTTATATGACATTATTTTAAAATTTTCTTGTCCATTTTTATAAGATCATTTTTTATTTCTCTTTTGCATTAATTATTTTTTTATTAATATATCCTAATCTGTCCCTTTCTCATATTGTGCAGAAAATTTAAAAGTAATTTAAATCAAGAAAATTATAAGAGACAATTTATCAAACAGTTTACGTGCATAGTAGAGTTTAAACAAAGAGATAGGAACGCTATCCGGGTTTGAATTCAATGAGACCTGGTACCACACAGCAGGCAATTTAATTCAATAATTATAATTCATTACCACCAGAATAATTATAATTCAATAATTATACTTTCAATCCCTTCAATTATAGAATTGGGAAAATTACTTTAATCACAAATTCAAACCTAATAGTGGCTAACAAATCATATCATATTCTTGGGCATATAACCTATTTGATGTTCTTAACAGTTTTTAATTCAAAGGTGTTTTTCCCAAACCACAATTAAATTAACAAATTTATGCTATTAGGATGATGAAGCCTAACACAGATAATTAAAAGCAGAAAGGAACAATAATGAAATTAAAATAGAGAAAATTGCATTGCATGGATTAGTTTGGTGACATCAAATCCCAGTAATGGTGGAGTTAGTTCCTCATAGGTGCCATGGAGGAATGCCTAAACTTGGTAAGGATGCAGAGTTCCCGTATCATCTACCCCTTGCCTCTCAAACTATTTCTCAAATGCTTGTAAAAGTAGAATGTCCCTTTTCTAATTTGGAACCCTTTAAATAAAAATAACGCACCATGGTAGGTAAAGATGCTCAAGCACTATATAATCTCACTTAAACCCTTATAGAAGAAAAATAATAAAAATTAAGAAGTTTTGCTCAAGCAATCATGTATGCAGTTTTTGCTCCTTTAGTGCTCGTTTGGCTTATGATTGTTCAGTTGCTCTTCCTTGAGAACCAAACTTGTTCCCGTATGTACAATATTCTGGAAAAACACCATAATATGCAGAAAAGAAAATTTAAACAAATTTCTAAACTAAACTTCAATTTTAACATGAAGGTGAGGTTCTTTTAAGGTTAAAAAGCATAAGGGGTACAAATAATTGCATATTTTGTGTATCTTTACATGAATAAATTGCAATTATCAAGACCATTTTAGTATTTGCTTGAAATTATGTATGATTGATTTTTGAATAAGATCTTTCCGTAGACATATGAAATTGTGAGATTTTGTATTCATTCTTCTATTACATATAGACATATTATAGTGTAACTTGTATTCCATGAAACTTAAATTTCAGTGTTATTTTTCATATTCTAACACAAACATCAAGTTTTGAAATCTGTTGTTCTAAACTTCTCCATGCTCTACGCAAACAGATGCAATTGCATTGTATTACGGACTTTAGAACATATTATTGTAGCTTGTATTGCATGAACCTTAAATTTCAGCATTAATGTTCATATTCCAATACAACTATTCTTATGATAAGTTTTTGTGGTTTTCAGCTTCCCCGCATGCTGCAGACAGATGCAATTGCCCGATATTATGGACTTGAGAGGGGCCAAGTAGTTAAGGTTACCTATAGTGGTGAAATCACCCAGATGCATGTAACATATCGATGTGTTTGGTGATAGGTTCCAGATGTGTTTGGTGATAGGTTCCAGTGTTGTTACATTTTGCTGGTTGAACTTGCAGTAGTCAGCTGTTGTATAATATGATTAAGTTTATTATGATTGAACAAGTTCTAGATGATCAATCCTAATGCGTGTTTTGTTTTTCTCTCAAACTTGGTGAGATTTCTCTTGATGAACAACCCGCATTGAACTATTCTATTTACTAGCGTTTTTTTTTTTTTTTCTACAATGATCTTAACATACAAGTCTTTAACTTGAGGCAAATGGTGTTGTGCAAATTATACTCCGCATCTCATCTTGTGAGATAAGGTTTTTGTTGTTGACCTTATCCAGTATCCTACAACATTTAGAGTAGCTGCCTCTGTAAAATAAGCTCCAATTGCACACATGAAACCACGTAGGTTATAAAGCAGCTTTATCGTCCACATTAACTGGTGGTGCATTATTTGTGAAGAAAATGTGTGCAGTAGCATTTTGATATGCAGTTAAGCCAAATGTGGCAGTCTAGCATGCAATTCTGATGCCTGCAACCTTTGACGGCTGTGTTTTTACCAGTCTCAACTCTCAAGTACGGGTGTAAAAATAAGCCCAATGAAACTCTTGAAACTTGAACTTGCTTCTAAAAAATAAAAATCATTGAATATTGAAGCCTGGTGAAAATCTCCTGCACCTCTATAGTTTCTTTCTCTCCACTTCTGTGTTACACTAATGGAAAATCCAATCCGCCATAAAAATATACCTTTGAAATGGGGTGCAAGAGAAATTTTGAAGGTATATGGAGAAATTGTTTAAAGCCTAATTATCTAAATAAGTCTAATTGAAAGTTTGAATCTAAATTATAAAAACAAATAAATCAAACTTTGATTTTGACTTGTTTAACTCATTTATAATTTAAATACTTTTACTTATATTTTTTAAATTATTTTTAGCCTAAGTGATATAACATTTAATAATTATTTTAATACTAGATAACCAATAGATCAATTTTCTTAACAGGGGAAATGTAAAACTAAAAAAAAATTATACCTACATTTTCATAATTTTGTAAATAAAAAATCACAACAATCGTGCGTGAGCAGTTCATCTTCATTATGTTTCAGCTCAACTAATCTATCATATATTTTACATGCCATTTGAATTCTTATTTCCTTAATTCTTAGGGTAATATGCAATATTCTCATTTGAATTCTAAATTTTAAATTGTAAATCTCAAACTCTAAAAAAACTATGCATGTGATTTTGCTATTTAATTATTATAAGAAATTATTTCATAGTATATTGCCAAGTTATCACGTTCTTTTGTTAACGCTAGCAAAGTTAGAATAAGGCTCTTTTGTTAACGCGCTGACAAAGTTAAAATAAGGAATAAGTAAAAGAAAAGATGAAAGGGACGTTAATTCATTCTGCCATAAAGTTAAAATATGGAATAGGTAAAAGTGAAGATGAAAGGGACATTAATTCATTCTGCCATTAACAACAGCTGAAACAAATAAATAGATAAAGAAATTCTAAAACATTTGGGCTACACGGCTTAAGGCAACAAACAGAAATTAAATGAAACATTAAATTACTAAACATAAGTTCTTAATCACTAGCAACTCTTTCGCTTAGGCCTAATAAGAAGTGGCCCGTTAACATCTTTTCATCTTTTTTATCATTTTCATATCATTAATGAAAAGTCGTTGACAAAAAAAAAAACTTCACAATTCTTTCATTTTTAAATATTACATTTGAGAAAATCCGAGAAACTCGAGTTCTCTCTGATATAAACTATGAGTCGTAAAAATATTATGTCTTTCATACTCATCATTCTATTGTGCCATGCCGGTTTTTCATCACAAATCAATAGATGATTAACCGAGTTTATAGTTTAAACTCAAAAATAATTTTTAACAATTATAATGTAACTTTTAAAATCTTTTTCGATAAAACTATTGAGTTATGAAAAACAAAACTTTAATTGTTTTCTAGAAATACTTAACCATTTACTATGTTTTTGGATTAAATATATTTTGATAGTTTGAAAATACACTAAATTTAATTTTAGTATCTGAAAATTTTGTCCGTCCGTAGAATTTTAAAATAGGTGAAATTACTCTTTCAAAATCTTGAGTTTTTTTTTTCATTAAAATATGTTTTAAATATTTCATACATTTCATCTAGTTAAAACAATTTATCATGTTATACAAGTTGATAAGTGAATAAAAAAATACAATTTATCAACAAAATTACATGAGGCTGTCTTATTAAATTCATAACATGATATACATTATTTAAATTCCAACATCGTTACATTAGGGGTTAGGGATAAATTCTTCTATATTCAAAATTGAGAAGACTAAAATCAATAATTTTTTGTTTAGATATTAAAACTAAATTGATTATATTTTTTAGATAACAAAATAACATTTAATCCCAATTTTTTTCCTATTCGAACATAAGAAAACTAAATGAAGATAATATTTAAAATAAAAAAACTCATGCACTAGCATTGTAAAAAAAAATTTTACTATAAAAAATTTTTTTACTGTCATCCAATCACAACATATAACATATTGACTGATAAAATCAACAAACATATAATACATGAAGAGTGTGATTAAATATCAACTATATTACTATTAAACTCATACTTTAATATCAAACATGAGGCATTTCATTTATAGATATTTTCTTTTTCCTATCAATAAAGACCGAATCTATCGTATGATTTACACTTCGAGTGGCTTTTAGTTATTGCACGTGAAGTTATTGCCACTTGCGGCAAGTGCAATTACCCAAAGTTTTAAAAAAATTGCATCACAGCAGGAAAATCTAGAATCAGTACTAAAATAGAATAAAAATGCTTTCTTTAACAAACAAAAGAAGCTTGAAACAATACTTATCAGCGAAGGATGATTTCTTTTCCCATTGACTTTAACGTGTTTCCATCAGAAAGTAAAACAAAAAAACCTAAACTCATGTTCGGTTGATATTATTTCTGAGGAAATAATCGTTTTAGATTCTCAATTCCTCCGGGCCAATGCGGTAGCAATGCCACCAACTATAAGTCCAACAGCTGTTGCAGTAATGCCAATCCCTATTACACCATCTGCATTAAAACAACAAACATTTGCAATTCCTTAGTTAATGTTACAAACTTACAATGAAGGGATAAAAGGACAAGAAACGAGTTATACCTTTAGCAATTCGATCTTCAACTACTTTTTTGAGGGATAGTGCTTGCCTCCAATCAGGAGCAATCTGCAAGAACGAGAGATCGTCGTGAGAGAAAAAGAAAAGAGAGTAGTTCATGTTAGAACATGGATGTGTATGTATAGAAACAATATTAATATAATAGAATTTAAATTTGACCCTTTGTAACACTTTTTGTAGCTTTCAATATTCAAGGGAGTACAAGACATCATTGTAATACCTAAGATTTTTTATAAAAAACAATATTATGTGTATTAACAGTGGATCAAAATTTAATCTGCTGAATACCGGGCTCATGTATATAACCCTGCCTCCTAACACGGTGAAAACTTTCAAAGAATAGAAGTTTTAGATAGATTTAGTATCAGCTATGAGAAGAAATACAGCTATTGTAAAAAAATCTTCTAGCATAGAAACAAAAGAGTGAGTACTGGATATCTCATAAGGATAACAATGAGTCTTAACAAGCACCCAGCAGACCAAAAAACTGTTGTGTATATGACTTGTGGATAACTTTGACAAGTTGTATGGTGGCAAGTTGATAAAATCCACTATCTATAGCATGAGGATTCTATGAAATGACAATCCAGTAGTGGAAAAAGTAAGTGTTCCTATCGCTAGTACTAAGACATTGTTAGGGTTATTACACCCAAGGTATTGTCAGCTTAGGAGGTTGTGGGGCTTCATTACGGTTTTATCCTGAAAAGGCGTCTAAGGAATTATGGAAAGAAGGTGTTTATAAACGACCTTTGACCTTGACTCCTAAGCGATGCGGGGCTTTCAGGTGTACTAAAACAAGCCCCTCATTCATGGCTAAGGGGTGTGAAAACATGACACGTTTCCCACAGATAGCGTCAATGTTCCTACTGCCAATCCTAAGACATTGTTAGGGTCCGAGGTATTGTCCGCTTTAAAAGTTGTAACTCCGTCACAGTTTTGTCTGAAAAAGAGCCTTGGGGTTTTAAGGAAGGAGGGTGTTTATAAACGACCATTGGCCTCAACTTCTAAGTGATGTGAGATTCCGGGTGTACCGGAACAGTAAGAAAATTAGTTTCTGGCTGATAATCTATAAGTGAGAAAAATAGACCTGCAAACATTGCTCCACAAGCTGCCTGCTCCTAGCATAGTCATTACTTCTATAATAACCAACAGCAAGAAGATAAAGCTTCTCTCTTTGATGCAAAGGACTTTTATCATTGCCCAAAGAAGCTGCAAATCATAATTAAGGATCTAAAAAGGTTAGTCATGTATACTATATAAAGGTCATCATACTTCAACATCAAACATCTCAGTGTAACACTATACAAGGAAAACAATAGAAAGAAGGGAAGTGGCTAGTGGCAGTTGCCAGAAATCAGTAGCATAAGCAGCTCAAGACATCCTTTTTTCCAAAAAAATAAATTAAAAGACTAAATATGCTGCTCTTTTACGAAGTAACCTCAATTGCACTGTTCAAGGCAAGTTAAACCACCTTATTTAAAAAATAATTAATTTTTTTTAAAAAAATAAAAATTTAAAAGGCTAAATATGCTGTCCTTTAATAAAGTAATCTGAATTGCATTGCATTGCTTAGGCAACTTAAATCATAGAACAATATTTTCAAAATCAAAGAAAACTACAACTCCACAATGACCCTGATAACTTCGCAGAGATTTGGAAGACCCAGTCAATAGTTGTTCCACTGCATATGCTATTTTGACGAATTTCCAATTCTCCATCAGATTGGAAGAATAATGAAACAACTCACAATGAACAAATAAGTCGCCTTATGCTCTGAATGATATTAATAAGCTGAGAAATCCAAGCTGCCTAGTACATTAATCATATAGGTTTTGAGATGTCACTGACTCATCAAATCACAGGGATAACGAAGACAGGGCATTCAGATGAAGATTAAATATGATTAGGCTAAATCAATGCAAAACATGAAAGTAATAAGATGTCTTTTCAACCACAGAACCTATACAAGTATACAGAATTGTAAGAATAGAGATTAAAAACATGACACTGATTTATGATGCATCAGAAAAACAGAGAATGAATTTTCTCCGAAGTTTATGAAAGAATATTGCCAAAAGGTTTAACCACAAACCCTTTTTATATAAAGAATGTTTATAAAAGCATATCACAATGCCATGCTACAAAAAGATAATTGAACTAAAAATAATTCATTAAGCTACAGTACTTTCAAGCATGGCTATGCCGCGCTGAATATCTTCCTTTTGCCTAGAATGAACTAGAGCCCATGATAACCTCATTATACTTTCATTCTTCCGCTCCTCAGAGTCACCATCAGCAGCCTCTGCAACTTCTCTCTCACAGCCCTTCAAAATATGCCAAATAGTTAAGAAGGAAAGCAAATAAGTAGAGACTAAACCCAATGCAAGCCAATTCATCACAGCATAAAAGGTAACCAACCTATGGTAACAAGTCAAACAGTGTATTTGCAATCCCCACACTTGGAGTGCTAGTAATACTCACTCTAATATACATTTTCTTATAAATTTATTAGATATTACAAAACCGTGGGTAGGATTCATTAAATAAGGGATGAGATCCACAAAATTCTGTGATTTTAAAAAAAATTCAACTAAAAACACAAAAAGTGTTTGAAATAGTGTACCAGACAGTGAATTGCAAGCATATCTCCTACAGCCATAATTGATCAACCAGAGAATCACCGATAGAATTTTCTCCACTTGATTAGCAATTTTTTAAAATCTAATTACCAAAGCTGAAATAATCCAGATAAAAAAGCATCCAAGATCAATTTAAGGAAATGTCTACGACAAAATATCGATTCAACGCATCCATAAAAGATTAAGGTTTTAAACAAATCCGCCACGAATAAGAACACACAAAAAAGAGTCACGAATCAACTCAGCAAAGCAACAGCGTAGCGGTACCCTAACAGGAAACAAGAAAAAGAATCGATCCTAACACATACGAATTCTGATGGCGAAACTAGGGTTTTAAATACAGAAACAAAAAATTAAAAGCAAAAATAAAAAAGAAGAAAGAAACATTGGATATGAGACTGATGAAAGAAAGGAAAAGGGAATGAGGGTAGGTTACAGCGATAACATCACGATCGCACCATGGGATCTGTTCACCGCCGGTGAAGAAGTTTCCGATGGATTCGAGGAGGCTTCCGAACTTGGACTCCATTAGCAGTTATTACAGCTATCAGCGGTGACTCATTAGAGGTGTTTAGTATTTATAGGTTCAGGATTTTTGGAATTTTGCGGCATTATAGAAAAATAAATTTCACATTATTTAAAGAATTATTAGAATAATAGTTGAAAAATGTTTTTTTATTGACCAATATTAATAACGTCAGTGATATTTATTTAAAGGTATTACACTTAGTTTTGTCGGGTAAAGAATTATTTTCTGATTGATTTGATCTTGAATTTCAATAAGAAAATATTCTCAAACAGTAGCTTTATCTCTTATTTCTCTCCAATGGTCACATTGTTATGTAATTTATGCATAAATTCTTATGTACACAAAATATACTAATATTTGGAGTAAATTGTAAATTTTTATGAGATTTATTTTTATTATATTTATTATTTTTTATATTACTTTTAGTTTTTTAAAACAAGTTAGTGTAGTATTATTTTTTACTTAAGAAAAGAGTTAAATGTAACAAAATAAAATCTCGAGAGAAGTAAGATTAAAAAAATTAAAAGTTTTTAGAAGGTTTCAAAAACTTGGAAAATAATTGATAATAAAAATCAAAATATTATGGATTTTTATTAGGATTCAAAAATAGATTTTTTTTATTTTTAATATTTATAATTTCTTATTGTTTATCGTATCATATAATTTTTTTTCTTTTTCTAATAAAATATTTAACTTATCTAATCCTATATATCGAATATGATTTTCAGTATCTATAATATAAATATGTAATATTAATAGAGTTTAATTAGTATACATGGCAGTAAAAAAATTTTATCGAAAATTTCAATTTATAACTCTTGGTTTATAAGACCTTTTAATCTCAAGAAAAATAAGATTTAAAAAATTAAGAGTTTTTACAAGGATTCAAAAACTTGTAAAACAATTTATGTTATGAAAATCAAAATATTATGGATTTTTATTAGGATTCAAAAGTAGAAAAATAATTTTTTTTAATATTTATAATTTCTTATTTTTCATCTATCATATCATTTTCTTTTTTTTTTCTCATAAAGTATTTAGCACATCCAATCTTATATCTTGAATGTGGTTTTTTTATCTATGATCCAAATATGTAATATTAATAAAGTTTAATTAGTATATATTATCGTAAAAGAAATTATATAACTTTTGTTAAATTTTAAAGTAACATTAAATTTATAACTTCTTGTTTATATTATTTTTAAAATATTAATGGATGAATTCAAATAAAAGGTTGAAAAAAATTGTAATTTAAAATTTTTACTAACAAAATTAATCTATTGTTAATATTTATTTTAAAAGAATAATTCTATATTTCACGTGCTTCAAAAAAAAAATTGGTCATTTTCAAAGTTACGGAGCTGTAATATATAGAATAGTTGTAAAGAAACGAGAAATGTAAAAAAAAAAAAAAAGTATGAATACAATTACAAGTTATTTATTTTTTAACGTCAAATTATAGATTAATAATCCAAAACTTAAATGTATAGAAAGAAAATCTCTATCCAAAATTTGAATTTTATTTGCTGGCTCAAGATTATTTAATGAATTTTATTTTTTTTTATATCTTATATAACTCTCTAAATAAAATATGATTATTTATAAATAATTCAACCTGAATTTAGATTACAACATTAATTCAGATGACAACATTTTCGTCCAATGTTTAGGAGCTCAACTCGTTCCGGATACAATGAGGATTGATTTTCCTGGCAATAGAATTAACTCCTTGAGGTTTTACATTATAATTAACAACCTCATTTTGAACATTAATATTGATACAATGATTCAAATAGTACCAATGAAGCTAAATATATCACGAATATCATCTACACATTTTCAGGCATTCCCTACTCTTCCAATCCTCAGATAAACTGGAAATTTTGCAATCTTTTTATCCTCTTCACCCAAGCAAGTTTAAGCTTTTGAACAACATCCTCCCCAAGAAGCTCGACTCCTTTCTCATTTGCCGTCTGATATGCTGACCATGATTTTATGTAAGTCAAGAAATCATCCAAATCCACAACAACCTCTGTCACAAACTCTAAGGGTCCAGTGTGATCTGCCCCATCCACAACTTCAAATGGAAATTCAATGCTTCTATATTTATCATCAAACACTTTACATGCTGAATGCCAGTAAAGGTTTGCATCAGAGAAATACAATTGATCAAGAATAGTGTCTACCGCACTATTAACTCTTGGCAAATAGTAACACCAAGCAGCAATGACTCCATCAGGTTTCTTGAGAACCCATTTGACTTGTTCGTAGAAGGTTGGGAGGTCAAACCAATGCAGGGCTTGGGCTATGGTCACAAGATCTATGGTTCCCTCAGGTGCCACCATTTGTTCAAGTTCAGCCATTGACATGGTTGGTGGGGTATGTTGGTATCGCACATTAGGGAGTTTTGGTGCAAATTCAAGTTGTTTCTCACTAACATCTGTGGCTATCACATAATGAAAGTATAAAGTAGGTTTTGAATTATACTGTATTAGATACAAATTATAGTATGTCAATTAATGATATTGAATTGATAGAATGAGAATGAATGTGTACCTGAATTGGCATTCATGTCCATGAGCACTATTGAACAGAATTCTAGGAGGTTTTTCTGGCTACCTTCTGAGGGGTTATTGTAGAGAATAATTCTGATGTGTAAATTTGCTTAATAAGATGACAAATTTATAACCCCCCAGGGTAGTCAGGAACCTCTCTTAATTGGGCTTTTAATCTGATTGACCTAACCCATCACAGAGTCAATCTCACTGTAATCTCAGTTCAATTAACCATATTGTTAAAGATAAGATAGCATCAGTTAAAGATAAGATATTATCGGTTAGAGATAAGATATTGTCGGTTAATGATAATAGATATTGAGTGATACTAATCCACAATTAATTTCAACATTCTCTCACTTGGATAGTGTCAATCAATAATCAACATACAAATCATTAAGCTAAAACGACAATTGTCGATATATCATATATTAATTAACAATATAAAAAATATGAGCAACAAAATAAATATCTGATAGGGATATTAATCAATTGCATGTAACTAATGTTTTTCATAGATGTATGGCATAATGCAGTCCCATAAATGACACTACAATGGTCCAAGCATAAATAAAATGCTAATAAGAAACATGAACAAAATGACGTCAACTAGAGCATGTCTCTTAAAGAAAATAGAGAATCAGACTCCCACTAACTTAATACATCAAAAGCCTTGACTAAACCCATGTGAGTTACATGAATAAGAAAAATTCCAACAGTTAAGGCCTTAGTCAGTGGATCTGCTAACATCTCCTCAGAATCAATGTTTTCAATCCGAGTGTGAAAACTTTGAATTTGCTCTCTAACAAATTGATACTTGATATCAAAATGCTTTGAACGAGTAGAGCTTTTGTTGTTTCGAGAGAAACTCACAGCAGCAGTATTGTCACAGTAAATCACAAGTGGCTTGGAAATGCTTTCAACTATGTGAAAGTCAGATATCAATTTCTTAAGCCACATGGCCTGGCGAGTGGCCTCAAAACAAGCAACATACTCTGCTTCCATGGTAGAGGTAGCTGTAAGAGACTATTTAACGCTCTTCCAAGAGATAGTTCCTCCTGCCATCATAAAAATAAAGCCAGAAGTAGATCTACGATCATCAGGGCAACCTGCAAAATCAGAATCAGAATAGCCAGTGACTTGAAGTTGATCAGACTTCATAAAAGTCAACATATGATCCTTGGTTCCCTGTAAATATCGCATGACCCTTTTAACGGCTTTCCAATGACCCAAACCTGGGTCGCTCAAGTATCTGCCTAAGGCATTGACAATGAAAGCAATGTCAGGACGAGTACAGACTTGAGCATACATCAAACTGCCAACAGCGGAAGCGTATGGAATTTTCTTCATAGCATCCATTTCTTCATCATTATAAGGACATTGTTTGTTAGATAATTTGTCACCATGTTGCACAGGTGCAGCACATGGGGAGCAAGCATTCATGTTGAACTTCTTGAGAATCTTCTCGATATATCCCTTTTGAGACAATCCAACTATGCCACGTGACCTATCACGAAGAATTTGGATGCCTAGAACAACAGAAGCTTCACCAAGGTCTTTCATATCAAAATGTCTTGATTTTGTCTCAACCAGTAGGTTCATACAACTACTAGCAAGGAGAATGTCATCGACATATAATACGAGAATGATGAAATTACTCCCACTAGTCTTCAAGTAAATGCACTGGTCTGCAACATTTTCCTTGAAATTGTAAGTAGTGACAACCTGGTCGAATTTTAAATACCATTGCCTAGATGCTTGTTTCAGTCCATAAATGGACCTTTTAAGTTTACACACCAAATGCTCATTGTCTGCTTCAACAAAACCATCAGGTTGAACCATGTAGACATCTTCAGCAAGATCTCCATTCAGAAAAGTTGTCTTTACATCCATCTGGTGTAGCTCTAGGTCAAAATGAGTAACTAAAGCCATGACAACTCGGAGTGCGTCCTTCGTTGAAACTGGTGAAAAGGTTTCTTTGTAGTCAACACCTTCCCGTTGACTATAACCTTTAGCCACCAATCGAGCCTTATACCTATCAACCTTTCCATCTGGAGTACGTTTTGTCTTAAAGACCCATTTAGATCCAATAGGCTTACATCCTGCTGGCAAGTCCACAAGATCCCAAACATTATTATGAGACATGGAAGACAATTCATCATGCATGGCTTTTAGCCAGTCAGAAGCATGAGAACCAGAAAGTGCTTCCTGAAATGTGATGGGATCGTCATCATCATGTGGATCATATTCGTGCTCCTGAAGGTATACAACATAGTCATTTGGTATAGAAGGTCGGCGTATTCTCTGAGATCGTCTTAATGGGGCCACATCAACATCATCAAGTTGTTGATCATTGAGTTGTGGTTCATCAACTTGTGGCTCTGTCATTTGTTCATCTTGCCTCTCAACAATTTGTTCATCTGTGTGAACCATTGGGATTGAGATGTCTGTAGGAAGAGAATAAGATGGTAATGGAAGCATGGTTCGATCTTCTCTGAAGGTCATCATTCGAGGTGTGTAACTCCCACTGTCCAAATCATCCTCAAAGAAAACTGCTCGGTCAGATTCAATAACTCGTGTAGAGTAAGAAGGACAATAAAATCTACATCCTCTAGAACCGATACAGTAGTCAATGAAATAACCACTAATAGTTTTGAGATCAAGTTTCTTTTGTTTAGGATTATAAGGTCTTACTTCTGCCTTACAACCCCATACATGGAAATGTCTCAAACTCGGCTTTCTACCAGTCATTAGCTCAAAAGGAGTTTTGGGCACAGATTTGCTAGGTACCTGATTAAGAATGTACATAGCAGTTCGCAAGGCATCTCCCCAAAGAAATTCTGGCAGAGATGAATGTGATAACATACATCTCACCATGTCCATGAGTGTTCGATTTCGTCTCTCAGCAACGCCATTTTGTTCAGGAGTTCCAGGCATGGTGTATTGAGCTTCAATTCCGTATTCATCAAGGAATCGAGCAAATGGACCTAGATTTCTTCCTGTCTCGTCATAACGACCATAATATTCTCCTCCTCTATCAGACCTTACACACTTAACTTTCTTTTCTGTTTTCAGCTCAACAAAAGCTTTAAAGGTTTTGAAGGCTTCAAGAGAGCTTGCTTTATCCTGAAGAAGATATACCCATCCATGTCTGGAGAAGTCATCTATGAAGGTAATAAAATACCTATATCCACCCATAGCAGTAGGTGTAATAGGTCCATATATGTCAGTGTGAATTAATTGTAGCACATCGTCACATCTGTTTCTTTTATTCCTGGTTTTGGCAGTGAACTTCCCCTTGATGCAATCGACACAAGTGTCATAATCTGAGAAGTCAAGATCATGCAGAATCCCTTCTTTTATGAGTCTTTCAATTCGAGGCCTAGAAATATGCCCCAAACGTCTATGCCATAGCATAGAGGAAGATTCACCAATCCTGTTACGTTTACTCCCGCTAATGGAGTTAACTGACATATCAGTTACGTTTAACATGTAAAGTATGTCATGCAAAACTCCTGAACCAACGACAGTTGAATTATAATAAATCACCAATTTTCCATCACCAAAATGAAAGTTGTATCCACATTTGTCTAAAACAGAAATTGATATCAAATTCCTTCTCATGGAAGGGACATAAATAGCATCATGTAATAATAAAGTATGTCCAGAGGATAAACATAAAGAGACGACTCCAATGTCAGCAACGGGTACTCCAGCTCCATCTCCCATAACAATCTTCGTCTCAACATCACTTGGTTTCCTCAGGCTTGTGAACCCTGTAAAGAATTCACAACATGAATAGTAGCCTCTGAGTCTAACCACCAGGAATTTGGAGGAACATCAACCATATTAGATTCAAAGCAAGTTAGTGCTAGCAGATTACCTCGCTTCTCCTCTTTCTTTTTCAGGATAAAGCAACCTTCCACCTTGTGACCACGTTTCTTACAATACTTGCAAGAACCTTTAAAAAATTTCTTCTTGGGTTCTAAATGTCGTTCTGCTTTCTCTGTACCCTTTTTCTTCTTTCCTTTATACCTGTTAGCACCTTTAGCACCTGAACTAGAAGCAACGAACTGAATGCTATTAGGCTTATTTTTCTTCATTGACTCCTCCTCTTGGGTGATTATTGCAATCAATTCATCCACTCCATAGTCATGCTTTTGAATGTTATATGAAGTCTTCATGATGTCAAACTGAGAAGGCAGAGATTCCAAGATGCGATAAATTAAAGTGTCTTCGCCAACCTCAACCTTGAGAGACTTCAGCTTATTATAGAAATGTACTAACTTCATAATGTGTTCACGTACACCGCTGACACCATCATATTTGGTCTTTTCAAATAAGGAAAGATATTGGCTTTTCTGTGCCTTATCAAAAGTTGTGAATTTTTCACCGACTGCTTTTAGAAAAGCACTGGCATCATCAAGATCTGGAATGCTCTGTCTAATAGATTTCTCCATGGTGAATTTAATCACCTTCAGGCACACTCTGTTAGAGTGTTCCCATTTCTCATGAGAAATTCACTGAGCTTCAGAAGACTCATCTGTAAGAGGCGCAGGCCTCGTCGTCCTCAATGCTAAATCCAGATTGCCAATGGTCAGGTAGAGACCTAATGATTCTTTCCAGTCCTCATAATTTGTTCCGTTTAGAGTTTTGACGGAATTAGGGAAGAAAACTGAACATCAAAATAAGGAAAAAAAAATGATTTAAAAGTTCAGCTTAAAATAAATCCCTAAGCAAATTAAATACATTATAACTTAAATTAATAAATTCTAGCACCGATAGGGTACCAAAAAACATTAACATAAGTAAAGAGAAATGTATTGTACAACAACAAATTATACTAATAACAACATATCGATAGGGTATAATTATCATTAATATAATGAATTAATATTTATTCATAAATTTACACAAATGCATCCACGATAGGTGAAATTACAATTATGTAAATTAATAGTATAAATCATGCTTTATTTCATATGATTTTAATTATCTTAAAATATGACAAACAAAATTCACATCATCATGCCCACGATAGGCAAGTCATCACAATGCAAATTAATAGAAAAATCATATTAAGTGATAATTCAATATTCAAAAAATTTGAGAGTAATATGCCACAATAATTCAAAAAATACATCTCAAAATTGAATATATTTCAATATTATTATTATTCAAAAAAAAAAAATACATTCTCGAGCTTCACGACGGAAACTCAGTTTCCGCACTCGCTCTCTCTTTCTCGATCGTTTCGCCTTTCTCTCTCGTCGCCTCTCATTCTCCGATCCAGCGCAGCAGTGCTCGCGGCGGATCTGGCGGTTCGAAGCACCCGAGGTGGCGGTGGAGCGGGCGGCCTTGGAGGCGCCGAAAATCCAACCTCTGACAGGATCTGGTCGGGGTTCGAGACGCGGCGGAGTGCCGCTGGAGCGCGCGGAGCAGCGCTGAAGCCAAGATCCGACGGGATCTGGAACGGTCGAGACGCGCGGGGTGGAACCGTTCGAAGGCGACGGAGATCCGCTGGAACGGGCGGCGCTGGAGGCGCCGAAGCTCCAAGATCCGACAGGATTTGGGCGGTTCGAGACAGCGCGGCGAAGAGCCGCTGGAGCGGGCGGAACGCGGCGAAGAGGGCGAGGTTCGAAACGTGGCGGTGGAGCGCCGAAACGCGATCTCCGCCTCTCTATCCCGGTGGAACAGCGCCGAAGCGCGATCTCTGTCGCGATCTGGGCGGTTCGAGACGGCGGCGGAGTACCGTTTGGAGCGCGTGCGGCCCAGTGGAACAGCGCCGAAGCGCGATCTCCGCCGCGATCTGGGTGGCCGGGAGGTGATGCCCACCGCGATCTGGGCGTCCGTTCGAGACGCGATCTCTGATCGTGCGGCGCGGCAGGGTCGGGACCACCGGGAGGTTCGCCGGTCCCGGCGGGCAACGCGGCTGCCGGCGGACGACTCGACTGCCGCCGCGTAACTGCTCAGGTATCATTCGGTCTCTTTCCCTCTCTAAAAAACGCATGTATGTTAATGTTGAAATATAGGGTTTGTTCAATTGACAACCATAAAATGTATCTAGTACGCTCTGATACCAATTGATGAAAGTATAAAGTAGGTTTTGAATTATACTGTACTAGATACAAATTATAGTATGCCAATTAATGATATTGAATTGATAGAATGAGAATGAATGTGTACCTGAATTGGCATTCATGTCCATGAGCACTATTGAACAGAATTCTAGGAGGTTTTTCTGGCTACCTTCTGAGGGGTTATTGTAGAGAATAATTCTGATGTGTAAATTTGCTTAATGGGATGACAAATTTATAACCCCCCAGGGTAGTCAGGGACCTCTCTTAATTGGGCTTTTAATCTGATTGACCTAACCCATCACAGAGTCAATCTCACTGTAATCTCAGTTCAATTAACCATATTGTTAAAGATAAGATAGCATGAGTTAAAGATAAGATATTATCGGTTAGAGATAAGATATTGTCGGTTAATGATAATAGATATTGAGTGATACTAATCCACAATTAATTTCAACACATCACATTCTTGTATACCACAGCTAACTGAATTTACAAATTGATTTTGATTAAAGGAAAAAAGAACAATGCTAGATTTCTCATATTAAAAGTTGTTCAATATTATTTTATACTACTTTCTTCTCATATCTTTTATACTTAAAGTTATTACTAATAAATTAAGAAATATTTAATTAAACTAAAGCATTGTTGTATTTAGCGCATGATATTCGTATTGAATGTATTAATTTTTGAAAAAAACATTTATATACTCACATAGTAAATATTGGAAAGTTTATCAACAGGTAATCATAATTTTGTTAATTTTATCTATTAATACATTAAACGAAAAATTATAATTAACTGTAAATATAAACTAAACATTCATATTAATAGTTAATCACTAACACTAAATTATAAAAGACTATAACTAAAGAAAAGAAAGTGAACATACAGATTTGACAGCTTGGCCATTTCCAGTGGCAACGTCCCACGAGAGGTTATGAGAGGGAGTCTTTGAAGCGAGGAATTGGAAGAGTTGTGGAGGATAACTTGGCCTTGCATTTGCATATTGCTTTGCCTGCTTCACAAATAGCTCTGCCATCTTCACTCTTTAACCTCAATACTCAGAACCTTATTTTTGTGGCATATGTGTATATATATATATCATTAAATATTAATATTTCAGATCTCACTCACCTAATATGATCTCTCTCGCTCTGACCTTACTAACTGGCGTGATACACTAACTCCCTTTTGCCCATGTGCCTATAAGTACGTCACAGGTGCTTATAAAAAAAAAAAAAAGTACGTCCCAGGTCACAAAGAATTATTTGTAGCTTTATGGCTAAGTGCAATGATTTAAATTTTCAAAGAAAAAGAAAATCTGAAGGTCATTTAAAGCCATTAAGAAGTTGGTCTTCCGACGATAAAGTTGGTTATACAGGTGTTAACATGGATCACTCCGATCCAAATAGGTAATATAAAATATAAAATAAGTAGTTATACCACACCAAAATAAAAATATCTAAATTTTTATTCTAGTTTAGCATATCATAGACCGGTAGGTTAAATAGACTAGTCCATTAAATTTGCAAAAGAATTAATTATTAAATTTGATTTTTTATTTTTTTTTCTTTTTAAGTTATAAAAAAATATAAATTATAAATAATATTAAAACAAAATACATACATAAATAAATTTATGTTATCAACATACAAATTATAAATAATATTAAAACAACCTATATATATAATATTAAAACAATATACAAATTAGGGGTTTTACTTTTTAAATTTTAAAAAAAATTTGACTTTGACTTTCATAGTATTAGGGTTTTATGTTTGGGAGGAAATGAAAATGAATAAAAGTTTAATTACCGAATGAGATAAAATATTTGAATCCATAGTTTGTTTTTCTCATTCTTCTTCTTTCATTTAAATTTTATTATTATATCAACCTTCCACTCCAAAATCCTTAAATTAAACATAATTGATGGGTAAAAAAAAAACAAAGTAAAGAATAAATATTTAGAATTTATCTATGCATCCTTGCAACATGTATGTTTTTTGTTTTTATCTTATAAGGGTATATAACTGGGGGAAGTAGATTCTGCAGTCTCTTGTATGACTGTATAAAGTGACGGAATAAAATTTTAGCTACAATAATAAATTTTATAATAAAAAATATAAATATTAAAAATTTTAATCGTTAAATTATAATTAAATATTCCTATAGTTATAAAATGGTAGCAAGGAATCCAGACCAGGGTGCTACAAATTATGCCTTTAAGAAAACATATTATTAACATAATCGATTATTCTACATGTGCAAAACACATTTTATAAAAGCATAATCGATTATGCACCACTATAATCAATTATGTCATCTCCTGTACCACTCCCCTTCACCCATCCTCAAGACCCACAACATACATTAAACAAATAAAAGGTAAATTTTTTATAATACAAAATCATTGTTCAATTTAGTTTGGATTTATACATTTTCATCTTAAAAATTATAGGAAAATTTCAGCTTTTGGAAACCATGACTATCACCTATTATCAAGCGTATTACATTGCTTCCAAACAGAAGGTGTGATTTTAATTCATCTCATTTCAGCTCATTTGAACATTTAACAATTGCATTCAGTGTAACCAAATTAGTTGTTTAAATAATTTCTTAACCATGTACAATAACCTAAATATCAAAAGATATGAAAAAGAAGAGAGCATAGTTTAAAAATCTCAACTTATCTAATTGATTAGACTACAAATTGGAGTTCTATTAAGTCAAGTAGATGATTGCATCAATAATGTCATCAACCTAGTATGATTTAACATGAATTTGTGACTATGTGCGGTTGAATCAGTGGCATGACCGTATTATTCAATTTCTTTTATTTTTTGTTTTCAATTTAATTAAAAATTATTTTATTTTTATTAATTATGATGTTTTCATTAATATGTTGTAAAATATGTCTTTTTTTTCATATTCTATATTCATGTTGCAAATTTTATTTATTGTTACTATTTGATTGTTGATTTGATTTCAATATTACTTGCTCAATTTGTTGTATGTGAAGAATGTATATACTTAATTACTTTAATCCTCGAGTATTCAAAAAAAATTTAATCATTGAGATTTTGTTTATAAATAGTATTTTTTTTGTCTATTTCAATATAGGCATAAATTTTTATACATTTTTAATATAGATTAGATCATGTAGGTTAATTAGTAGCTTAGTGACTCAGTTGATCACCGAATCAATTCTTAAAACTACATGAGAGTATTAGTTAAGTCATTTGTTATAATTTTTAAAAAAATATATATAGACATTTTTAATTTTACTTATAAATAAATTTTAATTTAGGCTATATTATGTTATATTAATAAAAAAGATAAAATTATAAATGACACAAAAAAAATAAAAATATATATCACTTTTAAAAAATATATCAAAATATATAAAATGAACCATTAATTTTATATTTAATTATACATATTAATTTTCATGAGTTTTGTTTTTATCACACTACTATTCCTTTTTTTTTTCTATTACTTTTAGTTTCTAAGATGAGTCGATGTAGTTTTAGCTTAAAAGAGGAGATGAATGCGCTAAAATTTAAAACTTAGTGTAATAATAATTAAAAATTAAGAGGTTTTAACAAGGTTAAAAAATAAAAGAGTGTTAGATATATGAAGAGCAAATCTTAGAAATATGTATAATCTGTCCTTAATTTTACTGTTTAAATATATTTTTCATGTCTATAAAATGAATGATTTTTTATTTTGATTACTATAAAAGATTCTTTTTTATTGCTGTGAACTTGGAAATAATTTTTATTCATAGTATTAACTTTAAAAAAATCCTGGACATTACTTCCACAAAAGAGGTTACCAAGATTTGATTTATTTTTTTCATGTTTAAGATACATTGTAATCTCATCGGAATATACGTAGTTAATTTATTTTTTTTAAAACTACGTGTAACTTCTATTTTAAATTTTTTATTTTGATTATTTAAAATTTTAAAAAACACAATTTTAAAATATTCTATGAAATAACACATATCCTTATACATTGAAGGAAAGGTTAAATGATCATCTCAGCCTCAGGTGGACCCAGTAGTGTATATAACATGAGCATATGAGATCTACGGTTTTCTGTTTTAAAATTTAAACCCTAAAATGATATTTAATAAATATTTTTTCATCTATCTTAGAATGAATAAAAATAGATATTTAATTTAAATAAAAATTTAAAAAACTAAAATAAAAATATCAAAATTTACTTCTTTTTTTTTCATAGTCAAATTTTAATAGTTAATATATTAGTTTTTACTGTATTATAAAAACTAGATAGACTAATTTGACCGGAATCGGTTTGTTCAACTCACAAAACTGGTGGAACTAAAAACCGGTTTTAAAACAGGTGAAAACCGGTAGTTCATTGGTTTAACCAGTTTTTTTTTTAAAATTTTTTTTATTTTGTTAAATACACCTTTCATTTTTCTAAATCAACTAATTTTTAATAAAAATTTAATAAGATGGGGTTTAGCTTATCTTTAGTAAAATTATTTTTATTCTTTTATAATTACAACCTTAATATATTTTTTTTTATAATTTAATTATTACAATACATTAATAATAAAAAGATATTATTTTATTAAGACCGATTCAACCGCTGGTTCAATAACAGTTGAACCAATGAAACATTCACTGATTTGATCATCGATACAATTTCAATTTTAAAAACATAAGTTTTTGTGTTGTCAAAATTCACTTATTCTATAAAAATAAAACAAAGGTTTCAAAATTTTGGAAAATAAAAACAGAGACTAAAATTAAAATCATTGATTTCTTAGAGATTTTATGGTAAGTTATTCATTGTGTTTCTCCAATTCCAAAACAAATCTTAATTTAAGATTATTAAAATATAAAAATATCAAATATGATATGTATCTCAGTACTATTGTACTAAAATTTGGTTTTTGCACCAGGTAAACAACAAAATTTATTAATACCAAATTATAACATTAGCAAAGTAAAAGAAGTCTCTCAGGTCTTTCTATAGATACAATAGGAACCACACCCTTACATTTTATAGTTTAAGTCCTTATCAGCAAACCCAATTCAAATTATTTAATCAATAGATAAAAGATATGCTTCTCGTCACATCTCCCACAAGCTAAAAAGAAACCATTTGCATATTTTTAGGCACTACCTACTCTTCCAATTCTCAAATAAATTGGAAACTTGGCAACCTTTTTACCATCTTCACCCCATGCAAGCTTGAATTTTTCAACTGTATCCTCTCCAAGAAGCTCCACTCCTTTCTCCTTTGCCGTCTGATATGCCGACCATGATTTTATGTAAGTCATAAAATCATCCAAATCCATCACAACCTCTGTCACAAACTCAAAGGGTCCTGTGTGATCAACTCCATCCACAGGCTCAAATGGAAATTCAATGCTTCGATAAATGTCATCAACCAATTTACGAGCTGGGTCCCAATAAGGTCTAGAATCAATGGAATAAAATTGATCGAATACCTTGTCCACCGCATCACTAACTCTTGGCAAATAGTAACACCAAGCAGCAATTACTCCATGAGGTTTCTTGAGAACCCACTTGACTTGTTCGTAGAAGGTTTTGAGGTCAAACCAATGCAGAGATTGGGCTATGGTTACAAGGTCTATGGTTCCCTGATGTGCCACCATTTGTTCAAGCTCAGCCATTGTCATAGTTGATGGGGTATGTTGGTACCGCACATTAGAGAGCTTGACCGCAAATTCAAGTTGTTTCTCACTAGCATCTGTCGCTATCACAGCCTCGTACATCCCAGCTAACTGAAATTGCAAATTAATTTTGGTCAAAAAACAAAACAACTTTGAAATTGACAAAGAAATGTTGGTTGTGAGCATGTAAGTGGACATTTAATGTTAATTTAACAGTTAAAGGGAAAGTGGAAAAATTAAGATAGTGAAGGAGAAGAAAGTAAATGTACAGATTTGGCAGCTTGGCCACTTCCAGTGCCAACGTCCCAAACGAGGTTGTGAGAGGGAGTCTTGGAAGCAATGAATTGGAAGAGTTGTGGAGGATAATTTGGTCTTGCATCTGCATATTGCTTTGCCTGCTTCACAAATAACTCTGCCATCTCTCTTTTTTCTTGTCTGCAATTTTCTGGGAATAACAGCGTATGTATGTATAGGTTAAGATGCAAAGTTGCATACGAAAGCAAGAACCTTCCTTCTCACTCACGTATTCCATAACCACGCATCATTGCTTCAGTTGTGCATCGAATTTGGTACATAGTCTATGGCCGTAGACCAGTCAAAGGATGAAATTTCAAATGAAAGTGACAGGTTTCTGTTTATTATTTTGCTTTTGGTCTAAAGGCCTGAAAGCAAAAAGCTACACATTCCAAAAGAAAATTTATATTTATCAACCGACTTTTCATTTGGTACATCCTATAAAATACAAAAGATCTAGATTATCCTATTCTAAATCCCTCGTTCCAGAACATACTAGTCATATGATGGATCTGTAACCCCTTCCAAAATATTTTGTGTCTATTCTGTCTGTCTATGCATTTTCTGTGTTACGTTCCCAAGAACAATTGATGTTTAGTCGTGGTTTCTACATTTGCATGTAAAAAGGTTTTATTCAACTATTTTTTTAATAAAAGCTCTACTGGACTGTATAATGCTGTATCCAAAAATCAACTATTTTTTTAGGAGCTGTTTTTTTGTTTTGATGATCAATTTAGTTCTTTTCTTTCATTTGCATATTTAATTTTCTTATGTGTTTCTGTTCTTATCGAGTTTGGTATAATATCTAATTCTTCGGATATTGAGTATTAGAAGTTTCGTGATGAAAAGTGGATACCTGTAAAATAGACTCTGATACCTAAGTTAATATTGGAATAATAGAGAGTGATTAAGAGGAAATAAAATTGGATACTTAGAGACAGAGTTTAACTATCCTTTTATATTTGTTTTTGTAAGATTTTGTCCCTATTTAACTTTTTTAAGAAGATAATGTTGGAAATAATTGTGAATTGATATTAATTAATCATTTTTTATCATTATTTACCAATTTAATATATGGTTATAATCATCACATCTTTATTTATATATATATATATTATATTGAACGAGATTATAATAAGATTGACTCTGTTAATATAAAAAACACATTTGATAGGTCTTATAGGATTATAAATTTGTCATCCATTAAGCAAATTTAACATATGAGGAGCAAGTAACTATTTTCATTCATTAATCATATATAGAGTTTCTAGTTGTTTATGAAGAACAAAGAGCTCCAATTCAAAATATATATATTTTACTAATATGAATTATTTGTATGGTAACAATAAAATGATTTGTGATAAATTTATTTTGGATGGGCTGTATGAACTTATTTTTATAAAAGTATGTTTTAATTTGTTTAATGGATAATAAATTTACAACCCCAGCATAGATAAACCTATCAAATGGGTTTTTTATGAGATTTAATCTTACTCATATAAAATAATTAATTAATATCAATCCATAATTATATCTAAGATAAAACATCGAAGTAACCTTGTTTTTGTTTCTAATAATGTTAACAAGGTCTTCACATTTTGGTAATTGGGTGGCTTTGAGGTTCCAATATTATGCATGCCTGCTTGGCTCAATTAAATAGAAGAGGCTTGACTCAATTAAACAGAAGAAGTGTCAGCTGAGTGTGCATATTATCTTGAACAAGATTAGTTTTATTATTATCAGTAAACTTTGTTTGTTGAATGTGAAAAGTGAACTTTCATGTTTTCTAGTATTACAAATTGTAGATAAATCGTTACTTTTTCTACATACATTAGAAAAAATAAACTAAAATATTCATTATTATCTTCTCCATGCAATTCTAATGTATCTAATTATTATTGTTTTTTATTTATTATTTTCTCATTTAACTAAACATTTGAAGATTTTATTTTACATGAACAGATTTAAATTTCTTTATACATTGATATGATGATATCTATATTTAAAATTATTAATATAAAAAATATATGCAAATTATAAAACATGAATATGGTTTATTTATTTTATCACAATAAGTGGACTTTATACTTAACTCATGGTATCAATAACTTAATTGAAATCATATTATCATAAAAAAAATCAATATAACTATTTTTTACCAGTTAATCTCTTATGATTTAATTCATTTATTAAATACTTTTATTGTTTTCTCACATATAAAGTACAAATATAATATAACAATTGGGAATGGACATTTCTCGTGAAAGAAAAAACACTTAAAATATGTTAATATTTGAATTATTAGAAGAAATGATATATCTTTTGTTAATTATAATATTGTATCTCATGTAAATTCTATGTACTTCAAACTCTCCTTCCAAATATAGGCGAGAATCTTTTATGAGTGGAAAACTTTTTCTTTGAGTATCTAAGATACTTGCAACTTGAGCTTGAAACCTCTAATTAAGTAGGTAAACTCTCTGTTTACCAATTGATCGTCGCAATATTAGTCGGAGTGGAAGAAGTTATATTCGAGTGAAATATTAAAGAGATTCCTGAAAAATTGAAGCGCTGACATCTGGGGTTATTGAAAGAATTTTAGAGGCATCCAGGTATTTAAATCATTTTGCTATTTGCATATTAATATCTACGTTACTGACGACATCATTTAGTAGGTGCTCAGTCAATTCATGCTGACAGGGTTTATCTCTCATATGTGGCATCATTTTTGTCCTCGAAAGATTAAAGTTGTAAAATCTAAGTCCTTGAAATATTTTGTATAGACATTCTAGTCTTTGAAAGATTTTTACAAACATTTTAGTCCTTGACAGATTTTAGAAGCATCTAGATCCTTGAACAGTTTTTAAAGACATTTATGTCTTTGAATTTTTCTAGCGTTTGCACATAGGTTCCTTACTTACTAATAACATTAGACAACTATATAATCAACAATAAACTCAGTTGTTTTCTCTTATACATAACATTTCAATTGCTTATGTGACATCCACTTTTCTTTTATTTAATTTTTTAAATTAATTTTTGTAAAGTTCTTATGGTGAAAAATAATTGTGTGGCTCTATGTATTGATTTTGTATTTGATTAGAAGCATAGGAACTTTGAACAATCAAGTTGTTATAATAGAATGAAGTTTCTTTTTCATATTAGTTTAAAATTTTAATTCGATGCTAACAAAATAACTTGTAAATTCACTTGGTATTGATTTTTTTTCTTCCTTATTTTTAACCTAAAAAGGGAATACAAAGGGGAGAGGTATAAATTAGGATTTTATTTTATTTTCTACCAGTTAAAAACATCCACAAATGTTTTTAGAAAATAAATAAAAGAAAAAGCGGGTGTCATGTAAAGAATTTGATTGTTATATATAAGAGAAAAAGACTGACAACATAACAATTAACTATTGATTGTGTATAGTTGTCTAATGTTGTTAATAACTGAGAGACCTATGTGTAAACGTCAGAAAAATTTAAGGACCTATATACTTCTAAAAATCTTTCAAGAATCTAAGTGGTTGTAAAAAATCTTTCAAGGACCTAGGCGGCAAAAATAATATTTTCACTTTGATGACTTAGATTCTTGTGACGTAGAAAATGACATGGAGTGTCACATATGAGAAAACCTTGCAGTGTGATATTTAGCAGCCAATTGACCACTTACTAAATTGTATCAATAAAGCAGAGACTAATATGCAAATAGAAAAATGAATCAAAGATCTAGATATCTCTAAAATTCTTTTAAGGACCTGAATGTTCTGGATCAAGTTTTGATTGTTGAAAGAAACTAAATAAAGATTAGTTGACTTTACAGATTAATACTGACTTTACTAATTAATACTTTAAGAATCTTATAAATGAAAAGTTATAATTGAAAGTCATTATGTATATTAATTAAATTCTTTTAAAATACTCATTTTCACGGCAATACTTATTTTCTAATTGCAATACGTATTATTTTCTCTTTATAAATGACACTCTAAAGTTTAAATTGGATTATAAACAATATTTTTTAATTTAAATATAAATATTTCAACTTTTTTTATTTAATGATATTATATTTTGTTTTCTATTTTTAAGGAGTTTGATATTAGGAACTTTCATTCATGTGATATAAGTTAGGTATGCAAACAATTAAGAACTGCAAGGGAAAGAGTGGCCAAAACCAAACATTTCTGCGTGACTGCGTCACTTCTTTCTCTGCTTCCCTAACAAACTAAATCAACAATGGAAATTGTTCCGATTCCCGCCGATTCCTACACTCTCGGCTTCATCGGCGCCGGAAAAATGGCCGAGTCCATTGCTGGAGGCGCCGTCCGCTCCGGCGTCTTGCCGCCCTCTCGCATTTTCACCGCCGTGCACTCCAACCAAGCGCGCCGCGACGCCTTCGAATCCTTGGGCGTCACTGTCCTCTCCTCAAACGACGACGTAATCCCTCTCCTCTTCTGCTTTTTTTTCCTCTGAAGCAAACGCCACGCCGTTTTCACGTTTTCACTCCTTTTTCCTCGCGCTCGCAGGTCGTTCGCGAAAGCAACGTCGTCGTTTTCTCGGTCAAACCTCAATTAGGTCTTTGTGCCGGGGTTTCGATATCGCTCTCACTGTGTTCGTGTTTGACTTGCGTTTTCACTTACGTGATGTGTTGTTGTTGTTGCAGTGAAAGACGTGGTGTCAAAATTGACGCCGCTTCTGACGAAGAACAAGCTTTTGGTTTCAGTCGCTGCTGGTGTCAAGTTGAAAGATCTTCAGGTTAACCAATGCAGTTTATTTTTTCTTTTTTTTTTTTTTTGTTTTCTGCATCACTTGTGCTTTTGGATTACGATCTAAGTAGGAACAGAACATGCTGGATTCGCTTGAAAAATTTTTTTAAAAAAATGTTTTCTAATATGTTCTGGATCAAGTTTTGATTGTTGAAAGAAACTAAATAAAGATAAGGTGATTTTTTTTGTAAAGTGAAAAGAGAGAATGAAAACAAAAATATTTTCTCGGGTAGACATACTTCACATAGGCCGTGGCTGTGCAAGTAGCCTCTTTTTAGCGCTGTAGGCATATTTTTATGGGAAATGGTTGTTTCGTAAAATGTAGGAATGGGCTGGGAACAACAGATTTGTAAGAGTGATGCCTAACACACCTGCTTCTGTTGGCGAGGCAGCATCAGGTATTATGTCCTTTTTCTTCTTTTAAAAGCATAATAGTATATTTTGTTTTGTCCTCCGTTACATAATTGTCAGTTCCATAATTGAGAATGCTGCGTGAGTTATTTGTATAGCTCAGTAGTTCAATAATTGACTCTGAATTCTAATTGTCTGTTGTATTTATACTAAGTTGCTTTGTGTTCAAGAGTTTTGATTGAAAATTTAATTTTGATGGTCAACTTGAAAACCATCATGGAATTAACTTGTTTATTTTAAATCTCATTTAAACTTCTGATTACAATTAACAAAACCATTTAGCGTATGAAAACAAATATGATTTTTCCTTCTTGTTTGTGACTGTTTCTACCAGGTGTCTAATTCATACTTATGGGACATTCTAAAAGCTCTTTTATGGTCAGAATTGTCTGATAATGATTTTTTTAACTTGGTGGTGCTAAGGTTGTCTAGTACAGTCTACAGAGCTCATCATGATAACTACATTTGTAATTGGACTGGCCTTTATTATTTGTATTCGATGGTTGTTGTATACTGAATTATCATGCATCTTTGTTGGTTACTTTGAGAGGAAGGTGAATATTAATCATGACTGAGATTTGGGTTAGATGAACGATGCTTTTTCATAGATGCAAGTTACACATGCTTTGTTATAATAATATGTGATAGGGGTTTTGTTGTCCTCTTTTATGAAAGGTGGGGTTGAAAGGCTCCCGAACAGTTGTCTTGACATGTACACTTGTTATACTCTGATCTTATAGTCTCAGCATTTCTTTCTTTTTCTTTTTCTTTTTCTTTGCTTTTGGATGCTTGAAAAGCATGGGTAGTTGGGTACGTTATCCTCAATTATTCTTTCCTATATTACAATGTCAAGAATGCCTTCTCTTACATATTATGGAGCGTTTGTACTTTGTATGTTATTCTATAAAACAATAGATACTCCTTATTGCATTTCTTTCTGTATTAATTTGCATTAATATAGTTTAAAGACTAGAATGAATAGATAACTAAAGTCAAACTTTGGCAGTTATGAGCTTAGGGAAAGCTGCAACAGAAGAAGATGGAAATATTATAGGCAAATTATTTGGGTCAATTGGAAAAATATGGAAAGCTGAGGAAAAGTATTTTGATGCAATAACTGGCCTGAGGTATGTAGATTTCATTTTCTAAAATCTCAGAATAATATTTGGATCTTATCTGAGAAATCAACAAGAAATTTTTTTCGTCTTTGATGAGCATAAATTTTCTTGGGATGTAAGTGATGATACTGGTAGTATGTTAAATAATAAGGAGGGGTTAAATCCAGGCCTTCCATTCCCTTACAATTTCTAAGCTATTTACATTTGGGAGAACTAAACAAGAGAGTTTCTGGGCTTCTGAGCTCTGGATGTTCTACTGGCTGTTTATTGGCCATTATTTTTGGTTGTGTATGCTTGGGAATTTTACTCAGAACTCAGGCTTCTACCCCAATTCCATACCTCTTTTTCTTCTTCTATCCCAATTAGTGTTGTAAACTGATTCTACCTGTTCAAGTGATTTGTGAGCTTTGGCCCTATTTTTCAGATTTTGTCTTGGTGTAGCCTCTGAAATATGCGATGGCTATAAATCATGATTCCTGAATGCCAATATATCCTACAACTTATATTTCCTAAAGTTGATGTATCATGTATTTCCTAAAACATGTTTTATTTTTTCTAAATTGTTCAGTGGCAGTGGTCCTGCTTATATTTATTTAGCAATAGAGGCTTTAGCTGATGGAGGAGTAGCAGCTGGTCTACCACGTGATCTTTCGTTAAGTCTAGCTTCTCAAACAGTAAGTAAAGTGAAATACTATCCTTTAACCATTTAATAAAGTTCATACTTTATTTGCCCGAATGTTATAATATTTATCTGATGCATGCTTTAGCGGTGTCTTATACTGCCATTTGTCATATATCCGGATATAATAAAGAAAGTAATATTAGAAGTGAGAAATATGTTGCAATCAGTTCATTTGTAACTTCATTTAGATTAGTAAAAGAATATTTCTATTTTTTATTGCATAGTAGTTCTAGTTTGCCTGGATAAGAACTTCGAGATTTATAACTAAGTTGAAGATTAGTTGAGCTTCAGTGTTATCATTATAGCTTTACTGTGAACAAGTCCAATAAACAGAATTCAGTCTATACTAGATAAAGGTCTCCGAGAACGAAACACAAATTGGATTCCAGTAAATTACCAAGTGTCCGTTATGTTCCAGACTTGCAGTGTTTATTGAACAGATTGAGCAAATTAATCTACCAACTGGTGTATAGAGAAGTCAGCTACTACACTGGTGCATTCAAATTGTGTTTGACCAATCCTTATACTTGGCCACAATTATTTTTTTTTTACCGTTTTTAGTTAAGGAACACAGTGCCTGCACATGGGCATATACCAGTATTGCAAAGCAGATCAATAAATAAATAAATTAGGTTACAGTTAATGCAAGTACTGTTGCTTGAATATGGAAGCAAGTACCCTGCTGAAACATTAAGTTGTAGGGACAAAAGTTCCGCGCTTGTAAGCTTACCTGCAACAGAAATCTGGTTGCGATAGTTATTAGCTTGACTTGTGTATTGGTGTGTTTTGCAGGTATTGGGGGCATCATCAATGGTGACTCAGACTGGGAAGCACCCGGGACAGCTCAAGGATGATGTTACTTCTCCGGGTGGGACAACAATTACGGGTATTCATGAGTTAGAAAAGGGTGGGTTCCGAGGAATACTGATGAATGCTGTTGTTGCTGCTGCTAAGCGCAGCCGAGAGCTTGCCTGAATCAGATTAGGATTATACTGTTTTAGGTTAAAATCTGATTTTGATAGAATTTTCAGTTACTATTATGAGAACATGAGACTCTTCTTTGAGATGAGTTTGCAAGAATATTTGGCCATAGCAGTCATTTCAGGTCAAGATATGAATGCGTACGCATGCATGTCAAGGCTTGATGTTACTTTGTAAAATAAGACACTTGGTCGCTAAGAGTTGCATTCGTGTCTATTATATAAAGCGTTTTGTTTCTAATCTCTACGAATTTCTTTTATGTACGTACCGAACATGATATTTGAAAGGTCATAAAGATGCCGCCCTCAAATCAAATGTCAAACCACACAACAGTCACAAAAGGATTTTTATTATATGCAGAATTAGTTTAGGTTATGTTCAACGATATTCTTGCATATAATAGTTGTAATAGTTGGGGGCATCATGCGTGAAATATAAAATTTGTTATCAGTTACTTAGTAGAACAAAAAACTGAATAGAAAAAATAGAAAGTAATTTTTTTAAAAGTTATTCTTGCTCTTGGATTTACTTGATACGTATACTTTAAGTTTTTTTTTTTCATTGAACAGATATAAAGTTGATTATAAATTAAAATAATGTAATAAATAAAAAGATAATTTTTATTAAAATAATGTCGTATTAAAGAAATAATAATGAGTATTTTTAATATTGAGGGTAAAACACTAAAAATGAAAAAAAAACCACTAAAAGTTATAAGGTCAAACATTATATTTATTTTAAAGGGTATATAGAATGTTATGTGCTAATAATATAAATTCATTAGTTGGACACTTTTATTTTGGCCAAGAAAGTTTATAATTATTCAAACAAGTTATAAAATAGTTGATAAGGTTCTCTTTATGTAAGCTTATGGAGTAGAGCTTATAAAAGTAGAACTTTTCCAGAAGTTCTAATACAAAAAACACTTTTAAAAAAAAGTTCAATTAATATTTGAATGATACATATGTAAGAACTTTTAAAAATGGTGTTTGGACAAAATTATATAAATTTTTTTATATTAGAAAAATTACTAAAAAAATAATATTTTAAAATTTAAAACATTGATTTCAAATCTTAACAAAAATTTTTTTCCTCCTTGAAACTGAAAACTAATGATCAATCACTGATAGTTGGTGTCGAAGGTTGGAGGTGATGTTCAATGACTTCTGGTAGCAGGTGACAGTCAGTGACTGACGATCGGAGGTAGCAATTGGTGATCACCAGTTGGAGGTGGCGATCGGTGACCATCTATCGAAGATAGTGATCGGTGACCGCTAGCTGAAGATGGTGGCCAATGACCACCAGTCAGAGTTAGCGGTTAGTGATTGCCAACGAGAGTTGGCGGCCAGTGATCGCCAAATGGAGGTGTCAGCCGGTGACCGTCGGTCGGAGTTGGCAGCTAGTCACTATCAGTCAAAGGTGATGTCAAGTGATGAACTTGAATAAAAACTAGAAACTTAGCAGCGTGAATAAAAACTAGAGACTTAGCAACGTGAATAAAATTGAAAAAACTATAAAAATTAACTTTTCCATAAGCTCTACTGAGAGTTTTTAAAGAAATAAAAAATTATTAAAGATTATGTGTCCAAATACTAATTTTAAGTGAAATAGAGTTTATAGGAGTATAGAAGCTCCTAGGAGAGCTTTTAATCTATATCATTGTTGTAGATACCTTTGTTACCCAAATATGTGGTTAGGGATTCACATGGTTGTGACTGTCACAAGGACAGTTAGGGCAATTTCTTTTAGCATTCCTTCATTTTCTATTCACACCCCCTCAATATTTATAATTTTCTACAAAACTCCAAAACACTCTCACTCTCTTTTATCCTAATTTTTTTTTATAAAGCATATCATTCAGCTTCATGGTTGTATGTGCACCTTTACCCACCTCTTTGAAAGGTTACATTGGTTTCTCCATTTCTCACCCTTACACTCTTTGAATATATATATATATATATATATATATATATATATATATATATATATATATATATTCAACTCTATTTTTAGGAACTTCATCTGTCATATATGTTCAAAGAGGGTGAATGTGCTCTTTCAAACAGGTGAATAGAGGTGTGTGTGCAACCGTGAAGTTAGGTGATGCTTTGTCAAGAAATTTAGGATAAAATAGGGTGAAGGTGTTTTGGAGTTTTGCACAAAATTATAAACATTGAGGGGATGCGAACAGCAAATAAGGAGGTGCCAAAAGAAATTGCTTGACAATTAGGTGGAAACTTTATGAGCCCATTTTCTTTTTAAACTTAGGTTGTTAATTTTTTAAATACACTTTTAATAAATTATATTAATTTAAATTATTAATAAATTTCATTAGTAAAGTCATACAATTAAAAATATGTATACCATATATATTGTTTTAAGTTATTTGACAACATTTATTGCTCATACAAAATGTCGTAAAAAATTAATTTTTATTCTTTAAAATTCAAACAAAATATGATATTAAAAATAGAAAATTAAATTTCGTAAAAATAATATATAGTGTGATTCATAAAAATCATTTTGATAAAAATAATAGTAAAGAAATTACACATTCAATTAAAGATTAATTTAAGAATCACAGAGAATGAATTAAGAAAAATATTGTATTAATTTTGAAGAAAATTTAAGTTTTAGTGAACATTAATTTGATATTTTCGTCTTCTTGACTTTCTTCCTATATTAGATTTACTAAACAGTAATGTCTTATTATAAATATTAAACTATCATAAAATTTGATTCTTTATAATGCAATTAATGTTTATAAAATATTATTAACAATATTTAAAATTGTTGTCATGTAAAAAAAATATCAAAATCAAATTTTGCATATTTAATTTGATATCAATAATGTTGTGAGATAATGTTTTAATAAATGACTATAGAATGAGATGTTGAATTACTTAATTATTAGACTTTAATTGATAATTTTAGAGCATAAAAGTTTATAAAAAAAATTATTAATTAATAAATTAAATTAGAGTAGAATTTAAAACATAAAATTTGTTTATCTGTGTTTGGATAAAGAATTTTATAAAAAAAATTAAAAATACATTGACTTTGAAATGTTTTCAATTCAAATAACTTTATCTTTAAATGTTTTATTGGGTAAAATAATTCAAATTTATTGGATTTTAAATTTTTTATAATGTTTTAGTTCTACTAAAAATAAAAAATTATTTTAATATTAACAATATTTAATAATTCAAAAATATCAATTAGTGATTTTTTTTATCAATTATTTTTTTGCTAATATTCATCAAAGTTTTTTTAGTTAATGTTAATTAATATTTTTTCGACTAACGTTAGCTAAAAATAATATTTCAGTTAATGTAGATGAAAGTTATTTTATTTAACAGAAAATAAGAATATTTTCCAACAAACATTGGCAATAGAATTTTTTTCTTTATATAAGTTTTTTATTCTTAAAGTTTCACTACAAATAACTTTTGATCCTTGAAATTTAAAAAAATATTTTTTTAATACTTTATGAGTTCCTGTGTACTTAACTGTGTCATATGTAAGATTAAAGATTGAGAGAAAAGTAATTCACGAATACAAAAATATATTTTTTGTCACCAATTTTTTAACGGTGTTAATAGAAAAAAAATTACTAAAAGTGAATTAGAGACTAAAAAAATATTTTTGAATTTTAAGTACTAAAAGTAATTTTTCGTAAAATACTAGGAATAAAAAACTTATTTAAACCGATTTTTTTTACCAATATCAACAAAAAAAAAAAAAACCCAATTATATATTATAATAGTGTGAATTAGCTCACGGTCGATGCACTAGAACTCTTGCAACTCCTATAGCAAGGTCAAGATGGAATGGACCATAATAATATGGACCTAAATCATGTCATTAGCACACCTCCCACAATGTTGTTGAATAAGCCACAACCTTGTGGCTAACACTTTGGAGCTTTGCATGCGAAACTAGTTGGTTTCAATGTAATGTTGAGGTGTAACATAGACTTGGAAGTCAAACTAAATAGATTAGATAAGCCGTGAATTAGCAGGATCAACATTACTTGTTGATCAAAATGGATCACAGTAATCACATTTTCATTGATCAACAGTCGTAGTTTATGAAGACATTAACTTAGAGGGTAAGGCAACTTGTCGGGTAGAAGTGAAGAAATCAAGAAACCTAAGCATCCACTAAATGACAGATATCTCCCATGCATTCTCTAAGTGCAAGAGGGTGAAATACGAGATAAACATTAACCAAAGATGGCTTACAAGTTTTTTCCCTCTTATCCATAGCACTATAACAACGCCAAATGTAAACAGTTATAGGCTTAAAATAGAGAAACTACGGGAACTTTTTCTGCAAAAAGGGAATTACGGTGAGCAAAAAGAATAAATAATAAATAAATATACACAATTATACATTATTGGAAATCTATAACATGAGTAGGAAACTACATGTCGAAGCACACACCACAGGTAGAATACAACAGATTATTAGAAGGAAGTCATCTTATTCTGTATCTTTTACCAAGTTGTTGATCATGTTTACCAAAGGAAGAGTTCCTTTTGCCATAATCTCTATCCTAGATGTATTAGAAGCATAAGAAAATAGAGAGAGTCCAAAAAATATAAGCTCAGGAAGAAACAGTCTTGATGATAAGAATCCATGCCAGTAATGAGGTTCCAGATCAAAAAACGCATCAAAAAATCTCCTTGTGCCTGGTAAATCAAGCTTGAGTAAGATGTCCATACCAAAACAAAAGAACTCCCTTTGTCGCCTCCTTTCGATTGGCCATAAATCTTTCCACACTTGTGAAGATATTTCACCTCCTGAAAGGCCTCTGCCAGAGCCAAGGCACTGAACAATAGAATTAGCAACAATAGGAGCTGCAGCTAGGGTCCTTGCCACCATATACCCAGTCGAAGGATGCACCATGCCAGCTGTACCACCAATGCCAACAACTCTTTGGGGGAGAACTGGGAGGGGGCCACCCATGGGAATGACACAGTGCTCATCCTCTTCAATGCTTTTCACTCTAATACCTAAGTGTTTCAATCTAGCAACCATTCGTTCCTGTATATCATCCATGCGTAACCCAGGGCGTGCAACAAGAGAAGTTTCTTCAAGAAATATCTTAGTGGATGAAAAGGGCATTGCATACAGAAAGGTGGGTATCCTACCATTTCTCTGCTTCAGTTCCATGTCATTGTTCAGATGAGAATCTCTCCAGTCCATAAAAAGCATTTTATCTACATCATATGGGTGTTCATCAACCTCAGCTAAAATCCCATAAGCAACTTGGTAACCCGGATTATACGGTTTATCATACTGAACAAGGCATCTAGAAAAGCCAGTTGCATCAAGAACCACAGTAGCCTGAACAGTGACTCCATCATTACAAATCAGCAAAGATTTTGCATCCTCATGAATAACCTTGATAACTTTGGCTTGGTGAAACTTGACACCATTGGATATGCATTTCTGCAGCATCTTTGACTTGAGCAGCTTCCTATTGACCCTACCATAAGGTCTATCTAGATCCTTCTTTGTTTTATCATCGATGAAGACAACAGCACCGGACCAAGTGGTGTCAAGGCAATCAAGCAAATCCATTGCCTCAAACTCATCTACCCAAACCCCATAATTATTAGGCCAAATCAATCTGGGATTTGGATCAATGGCACAAACTGAAAGCCCCGCCTCAGAAACCTGCTGGGCAACTGCAAGCCCAGCAGGCCCCCCTCCCACCACAGCAAGGTCCACCACAGCCCCCTTTGAGGAATCATACAAAGGAAGTTCAAAATCCAGATTCTCCTTCTTGAATTCAGGAACAAGCTCCAAAAGGGCACTGCTACTAGCCCTCAAACCACCACATTTACCCCACCTCACAACAGGTTTCTTAGAACCAAACCTAAAATCCTGATTTTGCACCCTAGAGGAGGTCAATTTTTCTGAGTAGCCGTGAAGTGGGTGCAAAAACTCAAGCTTATTAGGTGTTTTGAGCAAAGTATCCATAGTATCATACAAATCTCTCAAAATACTGAATATATCTCCAAATAAATACTCAAAACACCATCTGGGTCAGACTAAATATCGCAACTTAGCACAATTACACACCAACAGGTAAGGCAGAAAATGGAATAGCAATAATCACAGAAAGGAGAAATTATTGTTCATGCTTACCGTGGAGTGGAGGAAGGGAAGAGAATGAAGCATTGGAACAATTTCACATGCAGAAGCTAAGGAACAGAACATCATAGAACATTGGCTTGCCGCTTTGGTTCGTGTGGCCACCAGGCACTCTTGGTCAGCGACAATTCCAAGTGGGGATCATTTTATTTATTTATTTATTCTATAATTGAAAATAAAATGAAAATTGGAAAACTGCTTGTGTCGGATTATCCAATGGCCACCCCATACCCTACGGCTACAGATGCCAAATCACAATTGGTTTACATGTCAATTTCGTAATTATATAGAGCTTGCACTTTTCTGAAGACTCTATTTTTTTCTTGGTTTTATGGTATGGGTCATGTTTGTTTGACAAGAACTGAAATTAATAAAAATTAGATGAGTGAAAGTTTCACATTAGTTTTTAAAAATGAAATAGACTGACCTAAACCTAATTTATAGAGCATGACAGATCCACTTAGTTCTGTTGAATTGGAAAAAAAACAAAAAAACAAAAAAAGAAGCTTTTTATGAGGTATATTTTAACATACAATGTCATTTTAATTGATAAATGACTTTTTTTTTTCGTTAGTTCAAAATAAAAACGTCCCAGTACCATCCTAATATTTAAATTAAGGAATCAATCACGTAATAATACTCTATTTCAATAATTTATGTACAGGATTTATCTTTTACTTATAATTATATACGCACACATTGTAACTCACTTGTTTTTCAAATAAAATATATTAATATAATATATTAGAAATTATTTTAAAATATACTTATAGTATATTTCTTTCATACAAAAAAAAAATTAATAATTTACAATATATGAAAAATTGAGTTAATATTATTTAATTTTATTAAAATTTTTAATAAAAAATAAGATTATTTCTAAAATATTCTTATGAATAAGTGGTTGCTTATATTTAGATTTGAATTATGTAACATGTTAATATATTTTAACTAAAAAATAAGTACGTATTAATATTCACTAACTTTTGTTTGGACCTTAAAATAGTATAATATTTTTTTAGATTGATCTCAGTTTTAATATTGTTTTTACCATATATCATCAATGTTTTAATATTTTCTTAATAACTAATTTGCTAGTTAGTATAATTTCTCCACCCAGCTATTTTTCTTCTATCTAGAGGACTTTAACCCTATCCACTTAACTTAATGCTAAAAGGGTTTAAAGATTTTTAAAACTTTAAACTATAACAGTTATAGTATTCATCAGAAGATTTATAAAAATATATATCACGGGAAGCAAATTCCATATTAATGTTTATGTTTATTTCCTACTAATAAAAAAATTAATGCTTATGTTCTATAATCTCCATAGGTAATTAGGTACTGTATCAAGACCCAACTTACTATAGTCCTAGCTATGATTAGTCAATTTGTGGCGTGCTCGCAGGGTATGAAAAAAAAAAAAGAAAGAAAAGAAGAAAAGGATAAAGTACTACCTAAACTGGCCACTTACTCAATTTTGTTCCTGATATAGGCTTTTATTATATTTTCAAGGTTTCGTGTTCATCCACTTCACCTCATAATTTATTTTTTTATCGAGTGCTGGATTTGGATGGTCCATGCTTCTTGCGTTGCGTGGGACATGAATGCAAGATATACTCAGAACTCACAATACCCCTTATCTTGTGTCGGTTAGGGGTTAAAACATCTCTCAATTCTCAGGGATATGAGATCTATTTAATTATGGATATTATTTATTTTCAAATTTTTTATAAAATATGTTTTTGATATATAATTTTTTTGAAAATATTATTTTAGTATATAAAGTTTTTTTTACCGATTAAAGTACATAAATTTTTCTTCTATCTAACATTTTGGCATTTTTGTTTATTTTAAATCTTCACTTAGGCTAAAATTCTAACCTTGTGTAAGATAGACCGTTTTTTATGGGAGCGTAAAGGCTTGATCGGTTTGATTTTATTTTTTAATTTTTGAAAAGAATTTTTAAGAATAGTTTTAAAAAATTGTTTTCAAGAAAAAAAATTGTTTAGTAAGTGTTATTTAAAAACAGTTTTAAAGATATAAAAATGAAAAACTTGTTCATATTTATTAAAATTTAATTAATATAAAACAAAAGACAACATAGTTTGATTGTATTTTGAGTTTTCAAAACAAAAATAAAAAATCGAAAAGTAAATCTACTTTAAACTTTTCTTGTTATTTAGTTTTTAAAAACTAAAAAACCAAAATTTTTTTGTTTGGTAATAGTTTTATAAAACTGTTTTTAGTATTTTAGTTTTTAAAAACCAAAAAACTTGTTTGGATAGTGTTTTCTGAAAACAGTTTTCGAAAACAGTTTTGGTTTTTTAGTTTTTAAAAACTAAAAAACAAGAACAACTGGAAGTAGTTTTTGTTTTGAAAACTCAAAATACAATCAGAATATATTGTTTTTTACTTTTTATTAATGAAATTCCAATAAATATGAATAAGTTTTTTTATTTTTACATCTTCAAAACAATTTTCAAATAAAACTTGTCAAACAAATTTTTTTTTTTCTTCTTGAAAACAGTTTTTGAAAACTATTCTTAAAAACTTTTTTTAAAAACTACAAAACTAAACCAATCAAACTCTAATCCCTAAATTTTTATTATTAATTTATTTTTGTTACATTTATTGACGATTTTTAACTTTTACAAATTAACAAATGATTGTTTATCATCTCTTTCAAAAACTCATTTTTTTCATCTTTCACCCACCCTAAGCTGCTTTATTCTTCCCCATCGTAAGCTTCTCCTCTTTAACCCCAATCTTTAAACTTCCTACTTGCCTTCCCCCACCCTTAACCTGACCCAGCACTTGCACCTATAGTAAAAGATAAAGGGAATGAGGTTTTGAATAGAATTATAAATACTAATTTATTAATTTGTAGTTATTAAAATCTTATAAAAAATGTAATAACTTTATTCAACGTCATAAGTTAATGTTTAAAATAGACACAAATATCAAAATGTTGAATGAAGAAAAGTTTATGTATTTTGATTAGTTAGCAAAATCTTTATATACTAAAATAAAAAATTCAAAAAATTTTATGGATAAAAAATATAGTTTACCTTTTTTCATCCCTCAATGTCATGTTATATAAAAAAATATTTTTTAATAAAATATCTCGTTTTGAGATTTTAAAAAATGTTGTATAAGATATCTCTGTATAAATTTATTTAGAATTTATTATAGAATATAAATTTATTTTAAAAATAAAAATTAATTAATTAAATTGATTCGTTGTTCTGTCTTGTATGTTGTCATGGAAATTATTGTAATTTTTTATTACTCTCAACGGAAAATGATATTTTGATTGACTATTATTGACAATTGAATCCATTTAACATTAAGTTATGAACTAATAAGTTGTGTATCTCATTCAATCGAAAAGAAAAAAAAATATTTTTTTTTCTTTTGTGTATAACTTCTTCCTCTTTCTTCTAGTGTGATATTTTCTAACACAATTTAGATAAAAAATTGTGGAAATTATGTTTGGACTGTTAGACATTTATGTAATATGTGGACTCAAATATATCATTAATTTTATGTTATAAGTTATCTAAATAATAATATGATTTGCAGTGATCTTATAAGGATGATTTTTTTGGGATTTTTTTTTTGGTATTAATGGCATCTCACTAAGTATAGGCTTTACAATGTGTAAATACCAAAAATCTTATTTCCATTTTTATGATAGGCAAAAATAAGAATAAGAAAACTACAAAGAATAAAATTCTTTAGAAAAGGGCATGTTCTTATTATATAAGGTTAAAGTCTCCAAATTATACATACAATTTTCTTTTCTGATATCCCTCATTATTGAAGAGAAACTCTTTATTCTATAGAGGAATTATACATATAAGGCTTGAAAGATCAAACCTACAAGTTTATATATATCAAGTTTGCTAATGGATTCTGGTATGTTTCTCACATTTGTTTATCTTGATTCTCTTGATGATTTCACATAAAAGTTTTCCAATTATGATGATTATCATCTTAAGTTCCTCCATTAAAATTCTAACAAATAATATCAAGCCACTTTTATGTTAAATGATTGAGAGATGAATTTTCTTGATTCATTATATTTGTGTCTACAATTCATGTTTATACAATTTAAAAGTTTCATGTTGAAATTGAAATTTTCTTCCAAGTATTGAAGATTTAAATTTCATTTATATTTTCTAAAATAATTAAAGTTGTGTTTGTCTTCTCTAATTAGTAGCGCATGTATTTCATTAATTTGAAAATACAAAACATTGCAATGTTTGTTTGTGTTAACTATTTTTTATCTATAATAAAATTAAATTTTCAAAATATCAAAACATAGTAATAGTCATGCAGTTGAACCACATAGACCACTTCAATAACTAATGCCATGTTTGGATTTTAAATATCTAAATTCTTTCAATTATGAATTTTTTAAAATTTAAACTTTTAAATTACATTTTCAATTATGCATTAGAAATTCGAATTTGGGTGTCAATTTTCCTAAATTTCTCATACTTTGAATAATTTAATTTAAACATGTTGTTACCAAAGTAGCCTCTCTTGGATAGATTAATTTATTTGGAATATTAAGAAAAATATATGTTTATTATTTATGTGAATAATTATCAGCCCAAAGGGAGTTTATTATTTGGCCAAATTTCAAACATACATGTGTTAACGAATATATGATAATTATCAAGTTTTCCATGTAAATAATATCTCGGTCCATGTAAACATACATTGTTTATTATTATTCAATTACTACATTGAGTACCACTAATAAGTTGATATCTCTATCCAAAGATTGAGTATTAATGTTGTTCTTGATATCTTGTGATGATCCAACATTACTTGAATTCATTGCCTAGATTAGGTATATGTTAAATGTGAGATTAATTATTGTTTATTCTTCTTTACCAGTTAATTTTTTAGCTTTTACCATATTTATCAATCTTAATTTTATATCTTTATTGAATAACACAAACTTCAAGAATGGGAAAGAGAACCTTATGATTGTTCTCGGTTGCATGAATCTAGATCATGCACTTATGGTGGATTGACCCATTGATCTAACGGATGAAATTGAGGATAATAGGAACTTTGACAAATGGGAGCATTCTAATCGCATGAGTCTTATGATCATGAAGTGTGCAATTCCAGAAACATTAAAGGGTGTTACGTCTCAAGAGACTAGTGCCAAGTTGTTCCTTGAGGAAATGGAAAAGGCTTTTGCCAAAAATGATAATGCTAAAATAAGTACATTATTGTCTAGTCTTGTTTCAATGAAGTATAATGGACAAAAAGAACATAAGGGAGTACATCATGGATATGTCTCATCTTGTTTCTAAAGGCATTAAAGTTAGAGTTATATGAGAATTTGCTCGTGCATTTAATTTTGATATCTTTTCTTGCAAGTTAAGGTCAATTATAACTACCAAAAGATAAATGAACTCTTAATGACCTTATTTCACATTGTGTGCAATAAAAGGAAAGATTGAAACAAATGAGCACTGAAAGTGTTCACTAGGCAACTAGCTTTAAAAACAAGAATAAGAAAAAGACAAGGGATAGAGAAGTTATAGGTGTTCTATTGCATAAGAAACAGATTACTTGTTTCTTTGTAAAAGCAAGGATCACATAAAGAAAAATTTTCCTAAGTATCATATTTAGTGTGCAAAGAAAGATATGCTTCTTAATTTTGTTTATTCTTATGTTAACTTAACCTTTTGTGCCTATACACACTTGGTGGATAGATTCTTATGCTACTACTCACATAAGTGTGTCTATACAAGGTTTTCTAAGTTGCTAAAAGACAACTGATGTAGAAAAGTATATTTATATTAGTGATGACAACTCAATTGAAGTTGAAGCAATAAGAACTTTTAGGTTATTGTTAAAACTAGCTATTATTTGGATTTGAAAGACATATAATATTGTACTGTCATTTAGACCAAATTTGATTTTCTATTTCTTTGTTAGACAAATTTAGTTATTCTTATTTATTTGGAAATGGTAAATTTAATTTATGTCAAAATTCAAATCTTGCTGGCATTGGTTCTTTATCTTTATATGATAACCAATATTTACTTGATACTATTGATTTATTTAATAAAAACTTGCATTTAAGTTTATGTGGCACAAAGCAAAAATTAGTCCATGTGAATTCTACTACATTATGGCAAAAGTGTTTAGGTCATATATCTAAATAAAGAATTGAAAGATTTGTGTCAAACAAAATTGTGATCCTCTTGATTTAACAAACTTTGAAGTTTGTATTGAGTATATAAATAGAAAATAGACAAACATTAAAAGATTAAGTGCCAACAAGAGTACAAATATCTTAGAACTTATTCAAACTGATATTTGTGGGTCATTCCCTATGAATTCTTGGAATGGTCAACAATATTTTATTTCATTTTGTTATGGCTACTTATATTTAATTCATGAGAAATCGCTTTCAGTTTAAAGCTGGAGTTGAAAATCAATTTAATAAAAGAATTAAAGTTGTTAGAGCTGACTATGGTGGTGAATACTATGGTAGAATTAATGGATCAAGTGAACAATGTCCATGACCTTTTGCTAAATCGAAAAGTGTGGTATCGTCCCTCAGTATACTATGCTAGGTAACTCTAAGATGAATGATGTTGCCGAGAGATGAAATAGAACATTTAAAGACACAGGGAGGAGTATGATTAATTATTCTACCTTACTAGAGTCACTTTGAAAAATCACTAAAAACTACAACTTACGTACTAAATAAAGTGCCAACTAAAGTAGTAGCTGATTATGAGGTTGTCCACATGAAGCGAGGTCGTATAGTTCAAATGAAAAGAAATTTCATTCAAGAACAATTAATTGTTTTTACTTTGTTGGATATTTTGAAAGGTCTAGGGGTTATAAGTTTTACAATCCTATATTTAGATCTTTTTTGAGACAGGGAATGATCTGTTTCTTTGAGGGTGTTGAGTTTGAAAGGCTAAGGTTATAGATATTGTCTTTAAAGAGAAATTTGTTTCTCTTTTTACATTTGTCATTAACAGTGATTAGGTTTTTATTCCTGACATGCTCAAATAAAAAATCCAGAATAAGATAATATCAATGAACTCCCTATTCAAAATCAAGATATTACTCCTGAAGAACAAACTCAATAACCTTAAGAACAATTGTCATTAAGGAGATCCACTAAAGAGGGGAGAAATTTAATTCCAGATGACTTGGTCAATTTCTATCAAGCCATGCAAAGTTCTAACTCTCAAAAGTGGATTGATGCCATGGATGAGGAAATAAATTCCATGAAAGACAATGATATTTGGGATCTTGTTCCATTACATGAAGGTGTGAATCTCATGAGTTGTAAATAGATATTTAAAACCAAAAGGATTCAATGGGTAATGTGGAAAGATATAAGACTTGTCTTGTTGCTAAGGACTTTACTCAAAAGGAAGAAATTGATTATAAAAAGACTCTTTCTCTAGTTTCTTCAGAAGAATCTTTTAGGATTATAATGACACTTGTGGCTCATTTTTATCTTGAGCTACATTAGATGAATGTAAAGACTACATTTTTCAATGAAGGCATTGATGTAACAATATATAGGGTACAACTAGAAAACTTTGTGTAAGGAGATGCAAAGAAAATGGTTTGCAAATTAAAAAAAATCCATCTATAGGCTCAGGTATGCTTCTCGTCAATGGTTTCATAAGTTTCATTAAGTTATCACCTCCTTTGGTTTTGAGGTTAATTTGGCTGATAATTGTGTGTACCATAAATTTAGTGAAAGTAAATACATTTTCCTGGTTTTATATGTGGATGTTACACTTCTTGTATGAAACCAATAGATTTCTGTCAAAGAAATTTGATATGAAAGATCTTAGCAATGCATATTTTATAGTAAGGATTCAAATATGTAGAGATGATTCTCATGGTATTCTTGAATTATCACAAAGAGTTATATAAAAAGAATTCTAAAGAGACTTGACATAAAAGATTATAAACTAGGCGACACCCTGTAGCTAAAGGAGACAAATAAAGTATGTACCTATCTAAGTATTGTGTACATGGTTAGAATGTTAGGCAAATATTTATTCAGTATGTGCAAAATAAATTTATTTGTTAATTAAACAACATGAAACTTTTTATAAAAAAATAATAACAATAAACTTTTAAAAATCCAAATAAAATTTAATAATAATATATAAGTAGGGATGTTTAAGGATCAAATTTGTGGTAAAATAAAATCTTATTTGATTAAATTTAATCAGATAAAACCAAATTTGCAAAAAAAAAAAAACAAAAATATAGTGATCCGATCCGTTTAAAAACAAATAAGATTAGATTCATGAATTACAAAAAAAATATTTTAAAACTATTTTGTTTTCTCTAAAAATAGAAAATAAAATAGTAAACATAAAAATTTGTAAATAAAATATACATTATTTCTTCAAAATAACATGAAAGTATAATTACATATAAAATGTAAATCCTAAAAAGTTAAAAATAATAAAATTTAGTAACTCCTAATATACTTTTAATTCTTTCCTTTTCCAACTTGTCCTCTACCTATAAATAATTTTTAGACTTTAAATTGTATTTGCTAACTTTTCTACTTATATTTTTTTAAATATATATAAAATAAAAATAAAAAATTTTAAATTTAAATGAATTCGTTAACAAATCTACAAATTTTTTCAAACTTCAAATATGTGATCCAGTATATTTATTGAGTTTAATTAGATTGAATCAAATCTTATCTAAGTATATTTTAATCACTATCCTAACTGAATTAATTTGAATTCACAAATCTAAAATCATGTACATCTTGTATCAAAACAAATAAGATATAATAAAGTATAACAACAAATATGACAAAGTTAAAGTAATCTAATTCAGTTGATTTAGTTATAATCCTACTAACACTATTCTCAAAAGAAATATCAACAAAATAAAAAAAATATTAAATGATGTTATATTTATAGATTAATATGGACCTATTTATCAACAAATTATCCACGGTGTGATTTAAATATCCAAGTTTTGTCGAGAAAAGTAAAGGGCAGTAGAGATAGAATCGGTAGGGTAGCAATCAGCGAGGAAAGAAGCAGAGGCATAAGGGGCGGCGGCGATGGGTGGGTCATCGGAGGATTTCTCGGTGGTGGTGCTGGCGTCGGACCTCGGCGTTGACGCAAGACCCTTCCTTGAACATGAGCAAGAAGAAGAGAATTGGCACGACTGTTCCCAATACCTCTCTCCCGATGAAGACTTCTCCGATCTCGATCTCTTGCAATTCCTCCGCCTCCAAGGCTCCGACAAATCCTCCAATCGCATTCTCCGCATCGTGGGCAAGTACTTTCCCGGTATCTAAATTTCACTCTTCCGTCAATTCATGTATTTCTGATTCCTTTTTTTCTCCTCCATCAATTTTATTATGCCTGACCGCGTCAAATGTTCTGGGTCTCAAAATGAATACTGAAAATGTCTATAATGGGCCTTTTCCTGTTACAACTATTCTAAGACTGCCTTATTTTTTAAAAAAGTATCCACCTTGTGTTTTAAAAGAAGTGATTTTTATGATTGTAAATATCTATAAGTGCTTTGAATTTGAAATGGTGTGCAGCAACAGTTGTGAGTGCAGAGAGGCTGAGGAGGTATGTGTTTCACAAAATATGCAGTGAGTTGCAAGATGGGGCATTCTGTATTGTTTACCTGCACAGCAGCGTTCAGAAGGAGGATAATTCCCCTGGTATGACTATCTTGAGGTGGATTTATGAAGATCTGCCTGCTGATTTCAAGGACAGGCTTCAAACTGTGTATTTTGTCCATCCGGGCTTTCGGTCCCGGCTTGTCATGGCTACTCTTGGCCGCTTTTTCTTGAGTGGAGGGTAACTCATCTCTTGAATATTCTTAACACCCATCAAGCATTCTGTTTAGATAAGTTTCTTACATGAGATGATGAATAATAAAGACTAAAATATGGCTATGACTTTCATCAGTTAAATTGGGGGATCCATTGTAGCACTATTTATGTTTAATCCCTTTTGTTTTCTTGTTCTGTTTGTTGAGTTTGTTCTTGATTTAGATTATATTGGAAGATCAAGTATATAAGCCGGCTTCAGTACCTTTGGGATGATATAAAGAAAGGAGAGATTGGGATACCGGATTTCGTGAAAAGTCATGATGATATTCTGGAGGATAGACCACTCACAGATTATGGCATTGAACCTGACCCTTTTCACATAGCTGGGATACCTTCATCTACCTTCTCATTTGAAAAGTATGAGGAGAGATGGGCGGGAAGGAGTTATCTGTCCTAGTATGTGTATTGTCTTGTCACATGATCAACACTGAACCTTTGTACAGAATGACTCTGGTATTGTATTGGTATTTCTTATATCCATCTTTGGGTTTCTTCCTTTCTTGAGTTCAACTTTACTGTGTACCATAGAACAGCAAATGTTTTTCTATGGCAGGAGAAACTTATTTCGGTATATTAATCTGATCAAAGTTTTTGAATGTTCCTTGTTCATTGTTGGCAGCGATGGCTAGTAGTGGTGAGAGTGAGTAACAACTAGTGGTAAATTTGAGTAAAAAAAAAAGTAAAAAAAAAGAGAAAGGTTTACCTAAGTCTTTTATCCCTTACTTCAGTTTTTAAAATTCAAATATAATTTTTTTAGTCTCTAATTTATTTTTAATTTTTTTTATTAATGCTATAAAAAAACATGATTTTGTACCGTGAATTTCTTTCTTTACTTTTTGATCTTTCTTAATCCTCTCTCAGTCTTCAATTTTACATGTTACTGTTAGTATTTTTTTAATTTTGTACTTGTAAATCTCTTTGCTCTTCTATCCTATCCTAATCCTTTCTCAATTTTTAATTTTTCATCGGATACAATCAAATACTTATAAATGGATAACGATAATATAAAAAATAAATTAATTTTAGAAACTAAAAAAAAATTGAATTTCAAGTATAAAAATGATTTTCTGTGAATTTTTGCAATAAAAAACTTATTTAAGTAAAATAGAAATATAAATCTCAGTTCATTTTATTATTTTTAAATAGGATTAGAAACTATTTTAGAGAAAACTAAAAATTATATTGCAATCTGGTCAAAGAAATTTTTGTTTTCAAAATAAAAAACAGAAAACTTTTCACCACCCTAAAACACGATTTTAAGACGTTGAAAATATCATTGTTTCGAAACTATATCATAGAGATCAATTTCAAGGTGGGTTCAAACACCAATTACGGCATTACTGCTTAAAATTAGGCAAAGTGTTCCAACAATTACTGGTATTGTATCTGTTTTTTAAGGGTATGAATTTTAAATAATTTGTTACTGAAAGTTGGTTAATAAAAATTAATAATTTGTATAAATTAGAGAAAAAAATCTAAAAATGTAATTTTTTAAAAAATATATATATTAATATAGTAATAGTTTAAAACAATTGTTAGAAGAAAAAAAATAGGACATTTGGAGGAAAAAAATATGACATTATGAGGAATAAATAATTATCTCCTATATTATTTTTAAATTGTAAAAAGAAATAAAATTATGCTAGATTTAGTTTATTTAATATCTTATTTGAGAAAAATGTTATAAATAATATAATAATCTTTGGTTCAAGATATAAATAATATCATGGTATCATAAACTTAATTGTATGCATAAAATAACTTAGGACTAAATTCAATAACTTCCTAATGCAAATTCTAATAGAGTTTAATTAATAATGTAAAAGATTTATACTGACATTCATGACTTTTCATTTTATGTGATAGTAATTGAGTGTATACCAATTAAATTCATCTTAATCTAAATAACGATAAATTTATGCCTTACTTTAAAATATATAGAATCCTAAATTAAGAATTTTATGTTCATCAGTTTTAATATTTTCAAAATGAGGTACTTTTATTAAAAAATTAAATTTAATAACAAATTTTAGTTACAAAATTTATTAATTTTCTTATTAAATAATTTTTTATAGGAATAGTTTTTTTTATTGAATTTAAACTATTTAGAATAAAAACAGTATCATCATGTTTAAATAAGATTAAGAAATTAATTATTTAATAAAAATAAATATTTAAAATTGAGATGGTTATTTTAAGATTTTAAAATTTAAATACAAATATTTAAAATTATTAATATCATGATGATAACTATTATTTCGGAAAAAAAGGAGATATTATGTAAATGATTTCCTCTAAAACAATGTATAAAATATAATGTTGGAGGTTAAATCTGAATTCTATTTTTTTTAAATAAAATGTTTAAACATAATTTTTCAACTATTTATTTTGAATTTTCATTTTGTGCGCCATGTAAATTTAAATAAATTTTTTATAATTTTATTAGTTCGTTACTGACTATATTTTTTGAAAGTACTAAATATATTTTTTTATATAATATTAAAAATGTATTTTTTAACTATTGTGAATAGAGCTAGTAATTCAGGTGGTTCGGTCCGATATGTCGGACTTTCACATCAAAATGGACCAACTGATTCGACTCATATTTTATTTTGAATTGGATATTTCTAAGTTTAGTTGGATCCTATATTGAACCACGAGGTCAAAATAGACATATTTTTAAAAATTTACTTTATAATACAAGTCTAACCGAACTAAAAACAACACACTAGATCAATTCAAAATATATCCTAAATAAATCTAAAATAACATAAAATATATTTGAGTTTAAGTAGTATGCAAGGACAGTGTAAAAGAATATTATAATGACATTTAATCACATCTTTTCATTTATATAACTTTTAAAATATTAATTAGTAAAGTCAACAAACTTACCCTAAAATAAGGGTTGTGATTGAATGTCAATGTAAAAAAATTTTACACTGACAATGCATTCTAATTAAACTTAATATATTTATATGTATATTTTAATTAATATACATTTTAGATAGCATAACTTTCATTCATTAAAAATATATTATTAAATAACATGAAAAGTACTTTTATATTTATTTATATATATATATATATATATATATATTAACAATATGTATAAATTAACTTCACATAAACATACTTTTATGTGAATATTTTTATATTATAAATATTATTAATATATAATTTTAAAATTTATATATTTATATTTATCGGGTCAATTCGTTTTGGTTTTAAGTCTATTTACCTATTCGAACCAAAATAAACTGAATAAAAAATGTTTACTTTTATTGTGACCTCTCTTTTTAAATGACGACTGACCCAATTTTAGCCCGCAAGCCAGAGACAGTAATTCTAAACAAATAGCTTCATTGGGCTGATTTTAAACATACTACAAATAAGACTTCTTTTTCCACCCGCATTTTTTCTATCACCCCTAATTTTTAAATAACTCAAACTAGCCTTATGACTGTATAAAATGAGTGCAACCTCCCTTTTCTCTTTCTCCTACTTCGCTCTTTGACTATTGTTTTCGCTGCTTATTCTGTCAGAGTCGCCAAGTTTTTATTATCCAATACGCTTTGTCTTGAAAGTTTGTATTACTTTTTCATTGTAGCACTGGAGGTGGTGAGGTATGTATAATTTTTTTTGTTTTCGCCAATCAATTGCATATTAGGAGATTAGTAACTGAAAAGTATATGTAAGTATAAGATATGGATCACATTAACCGTAAATTGTCGGGTCAAGTTGATTTTTATGCATATTTTAACATCTTAAATGTGTAATTAATGGAAAGAGGAATCATATTTTTCTTTTATCATTTGAGTAATTACAGCAACATTACACATGCATTCTCTACTTATTTAATTATTACTTTCACACCTTTCTTAACCTTAGGAAATGTTAGTGTATGATTTGAGAGATGTGTTAATGTAATACTTTCAATCATATAGGAGTGTTAGTGTAATATTTTTAAATTGACTTATATAACTTTTACTAAAAAATCACTTTTAGTTCTTGAAATTTAAAAAATTCTTTAGTCCCTGAAATTAATTTGTTTTTTGTATTAACATTGTCAGTTTATAAGTTTTTGTGTATTTGACTTCGACGGATATGAAATTGAACATTGAGGGAGTTAGGGTTGAGAAAAAGAGTGAATCATGAGTACAAAAACATATTCTCTGTCAACAATTTTTTAAGGCCGTTAACGGAAGAAGAATGACTAAAAGTGAATTAGGAACTGAACTAAATATTTTTAAATTTCAAGGACTAAAAATGATTTTTTGTGAGACTTTAAGGACACAAAATTTATTTAAACCTTTTAAATTTAAAAGAAAGTTAATGTAAAAATATAAAAAAAATTAAAATTATATATAATTTGATAAAAGTTGATAAAATGTAAACGTAATTTGTTTTTATCATTTAATGCTCCATGTATGCATTATGAAAGAATAATATTTCATTTTCTGAATAACTTTTTATACTACAAGTCTACTATATGAAGTGTTTTTAAGTAGGTAACTATTTTTTATTTATTTTCTATTTTTTTTATTCTCACTGAGTAATTGATTCTTAAAACAAGTATTGATTCAGTAATATTGAAACTTGAACATAAAAAATGAAATGCCTAAGATCTTCAAGTGGAAAACACCATCTAATTTGTAATCATCGTGGGGTAAGAGTTATCAATGCTAACAGAAGGAAGAAAATTTTTTTTCTAAAGAAAATGAAATAGGAAGAACCTATTCTAATCACAATCCCAATACATAAAATAAGTAAGTTGTAAATATGTTTAAAGGAGGAGAAAAAATTAAGTATGACTACATATTTCAACCACAATTTTTGTAATTTTGAAAATTCTAATTCTCAATTTTTAATTTAAAACTTTGTAATCCTAAACCTTTAAAATTTATCAATTTGTATTTAAACGGGATAGAAATCAATTTCAAAAGAGTCAATGTTAACATTAACTCCACAATAATAAATTATTTACATAATAATCGATTATTTACTTACAATAATATATTATTTGTGCAAAAAACTTTTCCAAGATACAAAATGTTTCTACTACCAGTACTAATACATTGTTAATTAGGGTGGATAATCACATTTGAGGTATTGTCCTAAAAGGCACCTCAGTGGGTTAAGGGAAGAGAGAGTGTTTATAAATTATCTTTGACCTTGATTCCTAAGTGATGTGAGACTTTGGATGTATCAGAATAAGTCCCTAACTATGGCTAAGGGACATGAGAGTGTTTGGGCTAGTTCCCATAAATGACACCAAATGTTCTTACCCAGTTTGGCAGAATCTGTAATCTTTCGGGTCTTGGGCACCAAAAGCTTTGTGGCGACAGGTAGGTACGTGCAAAAGAGACTTTGATACCCAAGTCAATGTCAGAATAAGAGAATGATTAAGAGTGAATAAAATTGGATACCTAAAGATGGAGTTTAACTATCCTTTTATTCTTGTTTTTATAGGAGTTTTGTCCTTAGTTACCTTTTCTAATAAGATGGACCTTCGTGTATTGGGCTTGTGCCTAAGTGGTCATGGCGCCGAGGTAGGTGTTGGTGTCAAGCTGTGCTGTTGAGCTGCATCTGGGGTTGTGATCCTGAGGTGAGGTCGGGGGAGGGGGTATATAAAATGTTCTTACCAGGTTTGACAGAACTTGTAACCTCTCAAGGTCTGGAGCACCAGAGGCTTCATGCAGACAGTGGATACCTACAAAAGAAACTCTGATGCCCAAATCAATGTCAAACTAAGAGAGTGATTAAGAGTGAATAAAATTGGATACGGTTTAACTATCTTTTTATACTTATTTTTGTAAGGGTTTTGTCCCTAGTTACATTTTTTAAGAAGATGAGTCTCAAGGTATTAGGCCTGTGCCAAGGTGGTCGTGAGGCCGAGGTGAGCATTGGGTGTCGAGATGTGGTGGTGAGATATGTTTGGAGTTGTGGTCTAGAAGTGAGGTTGAGGCAGGGGATAAAAAAGATAATTAATTATTTAATTATGATTGATTATTTGCACAATGAAATATCTATAAGGTGTAAAATAATTGATTATTTATTTATAATAATCAATGATTGTAGAGTCAACATTAACATTCTTGTGTTACAATTAACCTTTCGTCTCATCTTAGAGTATCAATTAAAAAATTTTAAAAGTACATGACACAATGTCTTAAATTAAAATTTGAAGGTTTGAATTTTTTAAATTAAAAATTTGAGGGTTAAAATGTACAATTAAGTAAAAAAAAAAAATTAATGAAATCCAACCTTCAAAGAAAATGAAAATAAAACAACTTGACATATATACAAAAGAACTCTCCATCTAGGACATCACTTATTATTATTTTTTTTTTTATTGAAAGGGAGGACATCACTTATCTTAATAAACATTTCTTGCGTTACTATGACAATAAGTTTTTAAGCAAGTAATTATTTTTTTATTATCGTTTTTAAACACTGCATAAGTTATCCTTAAAACAGGTATCCATTTAATAACATTGAAAGAACCTATTAAAAAAAAAAAAACTAAGATGACCAAGATAATTTTTTAGATAGATATATGACAACGATAATTGAATATGGATACATAAAACTAAGATGCCTAAGACCGTTGAATTGAAATACATTGTTTGAATCCTAATCACAATTGCAATTATTAGTTTCAAAAGAATGAAAGAATTTTTTTCCCCCAAAAAATTAACATTGCAAGGAGGCGTATTAATCCTAATCCTAATGTCTCAGCCATCATCCTATGAAGCACAAGATGATCGACCATCTGATCAAGTAGCTAAAGCTGATCATTGATTCACTTGCGTGTCACCCAAGCTAGTGTTATTTTGTTTTTATAGTTATTTTAGTTAAGTTAGTTAGTTTGTTATTTCTTTCTGTTTTGGGCTTGGCCTTCTCCCTTCTGCTTTTACTTCTGTTCTCGCCTATATATTAGGGTTTGTTAACATTCTGTTATGAATCAGAATAGGAGTTTACGTTGAACAAGTTTTGTGATGAGCCATTCTCCTTCTCTCTTTTCGTTTCTGCTTTTGTTCAAGCTTTGTGAGAATGATTAAAAGAAATCAATAGAAAAAATGCCAAAGGAGAAAAAATTTACTCGTTTAAAGAACCTACAAAGACAACAATTGAGCTCTTTTTAAAAGGCCAGAGATCTATATATTCAAGACAACTTTCTTTGTCTTAATCCAAATGGCAATTTATTAAGAGTAATTAATGTAAAAAATGGTCAAGAATGACTGAACCAAAGTTTTTCATAACAAACGTAGCAAGAAGCAATCTCAATTTTATAGAAGTAATGAGTGGAATACATGAATAATGAAACTAAAAAAAAGTTCATACCAATCCCTTCATTCACTAAAATTAAGTTATTAATTGCAGTACTAATTCATTCAGTTTGATATAATAAGTGACACAGCCAAATAAAATAGAAAAGAATTAAGTGATAAAGATGCTGAAAGAAGAGGGGGAAAAACCATTGAAAAAGGTCTTTCAGCTGACAAATGAGAAAGGGTATGGTTTGTAAAAGGGTATGCGTTTGTAGTAACGTTAATAACATATGACTGCTACTGTGTTATTGTGCTAGTGTATTAGGTTTAATAACATATTAGTTCTTATAGGGAGTTTTTTTCAATTCCTTTCCAAACAGAAACCCACATACTTGGTATTGTCTTCAGCAGAATGACAATAATGAATCAATATCTCGTTGCTATTGAGTAATCTTTGTTATTTTGCAAGACTTGAACTTTGTTCCATTATTCTAAAAAAATTTACCAGCTCGCAAATAAATGGCATAATTTAAATACCAACAAGGACATCTATATGCCTAATTAAGAATTCGGTAATATTAAGCCCGTGTAGTTAATTGCAAATCAAAATTATGAAAAATACACAAGACAGGAAAAACGGAGGAATATATGTTTATTGAGAATAGATGATGAGTAAAGAGATGATTTTATATTATTACAACAACATGAATACTCAGGGCCAGGTAGTAATAATATTAATATATCACAACATATACATATGCCTGGTCAAAGCCACTAAAATCAAACGCTAACAACCTAAGAAAGAAACAGTAACAGTCTTTGTTAATATGCCAATATAGCTCTCTAGCCAGAATTGTATTTCAGCAGCATTCTTCACAAATCCAGCAGCAGCACAGAGCAAAGAGGCTGCATCATCAATAAAAAAACAAGACAAATATTAGTGTTTATATCAATAAAGTTGCTTAGAAGCTTTCTGGTGTACTATCCTGATCCAAGTTATTGCCTACTATTTTAGTGAATAGATTATACTCCATGCTCTTCATGCAGGATAGCATATCATATGCATGTGGATGTTAATAATAATCACTATGGAATTCACTAGAAGCTTACCATCCCTTAATGAAGCCCCTCTCCCCTTTCTTCTTGGAACCAGAGAAAAACTTCGTTTTAGCGGGGGGATGTTGATTTGGGTATCCTGAAATCATAGGAAAACGAAGAGTGAGTTATGTAAGATGTTCAAAATAAGTAGGTTTATTTTGTGCATATTTGTGTGTAATGGAACCTGGTGGAGGCAGGTTTCCCTGGGTCTCTGGCTTCTGCATTTGGAGATTGAAAAGTTGAGTTGTAAAAGATCTTCAGTGAGCAGGTCAATGTATTGTAGTGCCTGATAGCACTTGGATCAAGGTATGTATCTGTATAATGCTGATTTTATTACTTGTACTCGTCAATAACTCAATATATGTATATATACCTCCTGAAGTGACACTGTATATATATATATGGGGGAGAGAGAGGATTTACTATGTGAAAGGACACCTCCATATTAAAATCCCGGATTGAAAATTTTTATTTCTTTTTAAGTTTTTGTTTTCTGTATCAAGGGAATTGACACAGGTGGTAATAGAATAATAGATTCGATATGAAGTTCTATAAATGAAATTACTTGCAGTTTGGTTTTACTGTGATTCTCAAAATATCATTAACAGGCATAGATCCTCTAGAACAAAATATGTCTCGTTTGTTTTACCTAACAATGTCATCTAATGATATTTTTATTATAAATATTTTCATCATAGTTCATTAAAAATGATATGAAATTTTTTAATTGATAAAATAGGAAATGATACACGATTTGGAGATAAAGAATAGAATTTTCGTCCAGTAATAATTATTATCATAACATTGAAGGTATTTGCTATTTTACCACTTTCCCTAAGAAAAAATAAATATATTAAACTATCTAATTTTTCCATATACTTTACTATATAGGTTGTGTAGGTGTTAGAATTTTAGACACATTCAATTACAATCTACATATAAATTATATGATTTTTAAAGTATTTTAGATAAAATAAATAAATTTATTATAAATGAAGAGACTCTTCCTGTAAATATAGAAGTTCTTATAATGTTAATTAATTAGAATTACATGTGATATAGATTTTAAAATAATTTTTGAATAACTAATAAATTTATTTTGGATCCTTCACTGTTAGATTATTGCCTATTTATTTCTTGAAGTATAAAAACCATCATCTTTTGAAGGTCGGTTGGCTAACCATTCACACGGCCTTTTGAGAACTTAACTTTGCGGAGAGATTGTTTAAACTTTCAAATTAAACTCTTTTGAGGCTTTCCTTCAAACTTTTTCAGTTTTCTCTACACCTTTCTAGTCCATAATACTAAGAGGGAAAGGGAAAAAAAAAACAAAAAACAGAGAAAAACGTTGAGAGTAGATTGAAAGACAAATTGGAATTTTCATCCATTAGATTAGGAAACAAAATAAAAGCAGGCCTTTTATTCCTCTGTTCTGATTCTGAATTTGGATCCTTTGCTTAGCCCAAAGGACAAATAAAAGCAATAGAGAACAGCTTATAGAAGAATAAATTATAAAGGCACTTATAAAATGTATGATACCCTAGATATTGGCTTCCTTTGTCAAACATTTTATACTAATTTGGGTATCAAATCCACTTAGACGGGGCAGTCAATTTTAACGAAGAATATATTCCTTACATTATCGATAGGCAAGAATTTCTTGTGCGAATGAATATGTCAATAATTAACGCATGATGTTTGGTTTTAATTGGTGGAGGGTGTTTTCGGGATTTAGATTTGGGAACTGGGATTAGAAACCATCGAACATTATTAGTTACTTCTGCATATCTAAATCCTATGAATTTTGTGTTGCTTTTACTTTAGATTTGAATAAAATTTTCATCCTTAAAAACTTTGCTTTGATTAAAGTTTTTGTAAAATATACTTTTTTAAAACTTCTAACGAACATAGATAATAAAATTATGACAATTGACTTAACACGTCTTCATATAACCTAGTATAGTTTTTTTTTTTAAAAAAAATATTATATTTTTAATCTGTTATCTAATAAAAAAATAACTTAATATTAAACAATTTATAAACGATTGAAGTAAAGGTTATCCTAAAAATTACATTGAATTATTCTATTATATTTCTTAATGATGTAATAACACTAGACTAAAGTCACTCTTTGATGAACATTGTTTAGCCACTCTTCGATAAACATTATTTATTGATAGCATGGACTTTAATCGAACAAAAAAGTATTTCATAGTTAAAATTTTCAAGAACAAAAAACTTTTTAAACCTTTGTCTTTTAACATTATTATAGGCTAGTTTGTTTAGGCTTAAAAAAACACTTTTTAAAATTTTTTAAAAAATTGATTTTATATTAGAGATTTTTGTATATTCAAAAGTAAATTTTCGTTTGGTTACAATTATAAAAAATCTTTTTTTTTTAACATTTTGAGAAGCAACTCTTTTCTCTTTCTTCTATTGCAACTATTTTTCTAGAAACAACTTTGAGTTTCTTTTTTTTTTTTGAAAAAATAGAAAATGGATTATTTTTTTATTCTGCTTTTTGAAAAAACTTCAGACAAACATCTTAAAAATCTTATAAGTGATTTTTTAAAAAAAAATATTCTTTCAAAAAATAATCTTAAACAAACGGATTTTATATCTAATGCATCACTAGAAGGATTCTCAACTATGTAAAACACCATTTGTTTCTAATTGAGTATTATTTAAGGTTAAATTGACATAACAGGGAACTTATAAAGATTCCGATTTTAAAAGAATATGCTTAAATAGACATTGTTAAAAGAGAAAAAATAAGTGTATAGTGTCAATGTAAAGAGTTTTAGGATTTTACATGATAAAGAATTTTTGCAATTCATCCTATTTTTTGGCTTGGCTCATAGGAAGAAATAAGTATTATTCATATTTTAGAATCTCCCATAACACTATACCATTTTTCACCCTACATTATTATATTATCTTATTTCTAAATTTTGCGATTTATCACATCCATAATAATATATGAATAAAGCTTACATTATTTTGTTTGATTTAACTTCAATTACTTTGTCTAATCTATAAGAGAATGTACAGATATTCTTTGTCCATAATCATAATTCTTTATTTATGGTCAGATTATTAACTTTGCTAATTAATACTTAATAATTCACATAAATGAATAGTTTTGATTAAACATAATATAAATTCTTTATAACGGTAAATACATACAATTAAACTCTTATTAAAATTACGATTGGAACATTTTTCAAAAAAAAAAAATCTATAACTATTGATCAATCTATGATAAATGCATCCTTGAACAAAATAAATATTACCTTAAAATTTGAAAATAATAAATAAATAAAACAAAAATATTTTAAAAAATCATTACTTAAAAGAAATGGATGAAAAAATCCATTAAAAAACAAAGTCAAAGGTAAAGTTTAATGATGAAAATTAATTCTTTTTCAAAAGAATGGGGGAAAATGCAAATGTTGTTATGAGATATTAAAATAGGTTTCATCTAATTAAATATTTGGTATAACTTATTCAAATTGAGGGAGTGTGTTTGCCACCTTAAATAACAATGTATGATTTAAAGATGAAAATGACTTCTTTTAAAAAAAAAAGAGAAAATGCAAATGTCATTATGAGATATTAAAATAGGTTTGGTCTAATTAAATATTTTGTATAAATTATTCACATTGAGAAAGTGCATTTACACCCATTAAATAACAAGACATGGATCTCTCCCTACTTATAATATTTTTATACTTAAAAACTTGCAAACTTATACTCCCTTTATGCTCATGTTTGGTTTTGTAAAGCATACAAGCTTACATTAAGATAATATATTTAAGATAACATAAGCTTGTACTTGACTTTTTAATGACAAGCTAATATTTGGTGTTTCAATATATCCAAAATCCCACATCAATTAAAAATTTAGATCAACGATCGTTTATAATCACTCTCTTCTCTTAACTCATTGAGACTCTTTTCAAGACAAAATATTTCAAAGTGGATGATACTTCAAGAACTTATTCTAATGCGCACCCAAAGTTCCATGATATTTCAAAGGCTTCTTCCAATACCTTAGAGGAAATATAGATATTTAGATTTTTAATGAGAAATCTGACTTAAATATATTTAGAAAATTTGGATAATTATTTTTAATCCATTTAAAAATCTATTTTTATTATGTTTATTGTTTAATAATTATGATAATTTTTAGTCACCAATATGTATTTAAGAATTAGATTATTTCAAAATAATTTAAGGTGGTTTAAAAATAAACTTCAACATACTTTTAAGGCATGACACAAGAGTCATATAGCCAAGTATGAAGATCGTCACAATTCATCCTAACGGCCCTTTATTCACACCGCCCTTAAACATAAGGGGACATGTTGCCTAAACCCTTGTTAGGAAGACTTTCAATGAAGGGAATCCTTCGTCAACCTTAGCCGATCACAATGACGGCCCTTTATTCAAACCGCCCTTAGGAAGACTTTCAATGAAGGGAATCCTTCGTCAACCTTAGCCGATCACAATGACGGCCCTTTATTCAAACCGCCCTTAAACATAAGGGGACATGTTGCCTAAACCCTTGTTAGGAAGACTTTCAATGAAGGGAATCCTTCGTCAACCTTAGCCGATCACAATCATCAACTCTGATACTAGTTGTTGGGTCAAACCGAGGGGGTTAAACACCGAGGAGATGTATAACCATGGGACACGAGCCCATATATAAGAGAATATGACACTACTTTCAACGCAAAACCTTAAGGCGTTAGGTTATGGATCTTTCTCACTTTTATATTACTCAACTTTCCAATTTCTAACCAATATGGGACTTTAAATCACACTTGCACTCCAACAGTTTTAACCGGCCAAATACTTATGCTTATGTTTATGATCGGTTTTAATAACTAAAATATTTTTTCATGGTGTTAATAGTTTTCCCTCATTAATGTTGTGGTGGGTTTTAATGACCAAATTCTCACAAAAATAGTTCACTCTTTGGTATGTTCCTTTCCATAATGTAGATAGTTTCCCCTCATTAATGTTTCTATGTGCTTCTCCAACAACTCTCCATATCAAATCTCTAAGTTAAAAATCGCTTCCAATTACATTTTTTCATTCACACACCTAGAACCCAAGACCATGGTTAGGGGGATCAAACCCAACACTCTATGCACTTGAAGTTGTGTGTAATTACACATTACTTTTTCACCTGCTGAGAAATGTTTATGTAAGGTTTAAAAGAGTATTAATGTAATATTTTCAAACATATAGAAATGTTAGTGTAATATTTTAAACTTAAAGAGAGCTTAGGAAAATAACATAGTAAGAGGTTATGTGTAATTTGATACAAGTTCAAATATGTTAATATATTTTGTTCTAAACTTTTCATTGAAAAATAAATATGAGAAAGCTTATTTTCGTTGTGTTAGGTCCTATTTCAAGTGATTTTTTATTTAAAGTTTTTAAATTAATAAAATAAAAACCACATTTTTTTTTCAAAATTTAAAATAATATTGTTAAATTTGAATTCAATGAGACACCTCCTCCACTATGTTCAAAGATTGTCTACTAGAGACAACTGCCTACAATGATAGTTAAAGATTGGTGACTATGGTTAGAGATTAGTGACTGTTGGTGGTGGTTGACAATCAACAGCTAGAGATAAATATGGTAGCTAAAGACAGGTAATGCCTGTCAGAAATACATTAGTCGATGGTGGTGGTGGTTGGAGATAAAAAATGACGGTCGATGAAGGTATTTAGTGACGATGACGAAGGTTGAAGACTAGCAAAAGCAATTGGAGATAGAAGACAGTGGCTAACAACTAGAAACAAGTGGCAGAGGTTAGACATTGATGACTAACAATAATGGTTGGTGATTGACAATCAACAATAGTTTGCAATGACGAAAACCCACAAGTGGTAGTAACTAATGGTGAATAACAATGGTGACAGATAATGATAAGTGATGTCATGTAGTGAACATAAGTAAAATAGAAACTAAAATCTCAAAATAAAAAATAGGGTAGAATCAAGCTCAGTTTTATTACTCAAAAAGTTAAGTCATTGTTTTAAGTCCCTTAAAAATAAAATATTCAATATTAATAATTTTATTATTTTTGTGGACCTCATAATATTCTTTGTTATTTCCTCTTTCTTAACAAATAAGTATTCATTAATTTCAATTAAAAAAATATCTCTCAATTAATTATATCAAAGACCCATTTTTAATTATATTTTTATCCGAATTAAGCCAATAAAACATTTTTATTAAGCAAAAAGGTATCACTTTATACTTAAAATAAACCTCTTTTAAAATTTGTTTCAGTTCGAAAGAATGTTTCTCAGCTCGAATAGAAAATGTTTTTAAACATAACTAAAAAAATTAATTCACAAAAATTTTAGTAAAATACATATATTTCTTTTTTTAAAATACATATAAAAGCAAAAAACAGCAAACTATAACCACCTGAAACGGACCTTAGTTTTTAAAAATTTTAACACCATTAAAACTTGTTGCTATTGTGCCTTTTGAATTTATATTCTTACTAATTCAACGAAAAAAAGTTTTTTATATTAAATTTTTATTTGAAAAACTAGCACAGTGAAAGTCTATTTTCATTGGAAGAATTTTTGTCAAAATAAAAAGCAAAAAGTTAGGAGTTTGAATAAAAATAAGGGATTGTCAATAATTTCCAATTTATATAGATCACTAAATATGTTAGAAGTGGCTACTAAATCTTTGAAATTTATTTATTAGCACGTTAGTTTTTTAATATTTTTATTATTATGTTGATTAGTTTATAAGACACTTTAAATAACATTTTAAAAATATTTAAAAGTATTATCTAAAGTATTTTAATTAAACATTAACTAATATATAATATAATTATTAAAAAACTAATTTATTTAATATTTTTTTCCAAAATCTAAATACTAGTATCTTTAAACTTTAAAAGTGCGTTTAGTTTGTTATTTCGGCTAAAAACTGAAAAGTTAATTGAAATGGTTTCAATTTTATTTGAATAACAAAAATTTAGGAGCTTTAATTTTTTAGAAGCTATTAACTTTTTTAAAAAAACTACTTCAAGTAATTTTTCTAAAATATCTCTTGTTTTGAACTAATAATCGATTTTATTTTTATATATTTACCTTTAATTAATTAATGTATTGTTCACCACTCATTCTCTCTCATGGGAGTATACAACATCTGTTTCCTTCTTTTCTCTCTTCTTTATCAATGCAGTTATAGTATTTTATAATATAAATATATAATTATAAAAAATTATAATTTAAATATGCAATTTAAAATTTATATATTTAATTATATAAATTATAATTTAAATATTAATTATAGTAATTTATTATTTAAATATGTAATTACATAAATTTATAATTTAAATATGTTATTATAGATATTTATAATTTAAATATATAATTATAATAATTTATAATATATAATTAATTTATATTATTAAAATATATTATCATTATTTTAAATACCTCATTGTAGATCTAATGATTAATGATGTCTTTATTTATCATTTTAAAACTTCTAGCTAATTTTTCCAAACACTTTCAACTATGTTTTAACTTTCAAATAATTTGTCACTCTTTAACTAATTTTTCAGTTAATTTTGTAAAATACACCCTTATATCCAACTTAGTACTAGAGAACCATAAACCCTTTGTATTTTGCCTTTCCTGATGATTGTGCTTTGATGGGGTTTATTTTTTCTTCAAAAAAAAATAGGCTAAGTTTATTTATTTTTTGACCTAACTACAGTAATTTTTTTTATCAAATTATAAATAGGTTTAGTTTTTTTTATATTAACTTTTCATTGAATTTAAAAATATTATACTAACCTCTTTTCATATGTAGAATAACAAAACAATTTATATATAATTTGTTTATAAAATCTACTATAAGAAATTAACAAATATTAAAAACGAATATATGAGATATTTTAATGAATATATTTGCATCATTATACTAATTAATAGATGTGGATATGGAGGTCAAAATGTTCATATGCGAATACTCACAAATTGCTAAATAAGTAAAATACTTTATATTTTTCTAAGTCACATGCTTAGACTTACAGAAAAATATTATTTGTCTTTATATTCTAATTTAGAATTTTGCTTAAAAAATCAAAATTTACTAATATTTGTTTTTAATAAATTTTATTTGTATACTTTGATACTAATTTTAATAAAAAAAATGACTAGTTATAAATTGAAAAAAAAAACATGTGTTGTGTTACATTAACTTTACGATAAAATGGATACTTTTTACTGAAAAATCCTTTTCTTATATAAAAAATTAAAAATCATTGAATACCCTGTTGATATAAAAAATATCTATGGGTACCAATTTTGTAGCTTAGGTATAAGGTGGGTGTTGTGACATTCTTTTACCTTAAACACTTTATTTTTTAATTACAAAATAATATTGAAATTTGTTTATTTAAATACTAGACTTGACATTTAGGTAAAATGATTCACATTACTCAATATACATTTATTTTCCAAAACAATTATATAACAAACATTGACATACAAGTAAACACTACAAGATTCTCAATTAATGAAACTCATAATAAAACTTTAAATGATTCGTATACATAATGAAAATATTAATTAATCTTCTCTATCAAAATGTCACACCTGATCAGAGCAACATAACATAAAGAGGTAAAAAAAATTTGAAGTTTCATCATCTACGATATCATCAAGATCTTGCTCACTTAAAAAAGGCATTCAACCCAAACAAAATGCAACAACAAGTAGCAAAGGGATGATAATATGTCTCATGCATCTTAAGGCACTTATAAAGAGAATAAGCAATCAATTAAAATACAACAAATGAAAATATAAACTCATTCCACACCCATGACAAATATTATACATCCATAGACATAAATTTGTTCATGTTAATGATGCTCATGCATACTCTCTCTAGTACAGGTCCGAAACGGTTCTCTCATATGCTAGTAACACATAGGTACAATCATTTTCTCATAGGTTCACCCAAAGTGAATTATCTTCTACACTAATAACATATAGGGATAACTATGCAATGCAAAACAACCAGAGAAGATTTGATCCAGAACACCACATAATGAGCAATCCTTACAAAAATTCTCCAAATGTCACACTCATGCATTCTCTCTCAGGTACACACTTGAAGGGGTCCTCTTTTATGCTAGTAACACGTAGGTATAACCATCTCACCATAGGTCTACCCGAAGTGAATTTTCTTCTACGCCAATAATACGTAGGTATAATCATGCAACGCAAAACAACCCAAGAAGACCTGTTCAGAGCACCACACAATGAGCAATCCTTACAACACTTCTTTAACTGCCATATTCATGCGTCATGTCATTCACAACATAAATCATAAAATCAACATTTAATCATGTTATCACACTCCATCCCTAACTGTAGCTGAGATGACACCTCATCAGACATACCTTGACCATCATCATCAACATAAACCCACAATATCAATATCTAATCGAGTCATTGCACACCATCCCCAACCGCAACTAGGATGACACCTAAACAGACATACATTGACCGTCATCATCAACATATTATACGCTCAATTGTAATCAACATCAATATTTCACACCACAACTATCAACACCATCACAACTCACATTATCCCTTCTTATCTTACTTTTTTAGTGCATTGTAGTCTAAATACAATATTTATAGTTGTACCAATGATATAAGAGTGCTATAAATTTTATTAGAAAGATAATACAATTATCTAAAACTTTTATGCTGATGTTCAGAGTTAGTTTTATCATCTACTATTTTTAAAAATTACAAACCCGCAGCTATTAACCTCAAATTTGACAGCTTGACCTTTACCCACCCTTTTATTCATAACCTAATTTATATAAATCCTTTTTAATTTATTCCAACTCTATTAGAAAGCTAAAATCCAGGCCTAAAACTTTTATGAAGAACACAAAGCCTAATAAGGTTATCTAGGTTACTTCGTAGGGCTCCCAACACACAAATTCTGTTTCGCACATTGGATGAGAGACTCAACTTTCAACCCACATAACTTATAAATTAATATAACTATATTTAAATTATATATTTAAACTATAAATTAATATAACTACATATTTAACTTATAAATTTCTGTCATTACGTATTTAAATTATAAATTACTATAATTATATATTTAATTTATAATAAATATATAAATATTTTAAATTAATATTTATATTATAATTTTCTATAATTATATTTAAATTATAAATTACTATAATTATATATTTAAATTATTAATAATTATATATTTAAATTATTAATAATTATATATTTAAATTATAATGAAGGAGAAAAGGGTTATGACATGTGATGAGAGAGAATTAGTAAAGGATAATTTCTTAATTAATGTAGGGTAAAGTAAAAAAAATCACCTAGTAGTTCAAAATAAGATATCTTTTAAAAAAGCTAACTATAGTAGCTTAAAGCTATTGACTTTCTGTTTACCAAATGAAGCTGCAACTATTTAAGGTAGCTTAATTTCTAGCTTTCAGCTAGTTAAAACACAAACAAAACACATTTTTAAGCTTTTACAGACCTTTCATCTCTCAAAACTTCCTATAAAATAAATATGCACATGTAACATATATCTCTCTCCCTAAAAAGGGCTTCCACTAAGGAAATTACAAATTGATTTCTATTAAGTATTATGCTCTCATGTTTATGTAGAAGTGGTTTTTCTCGTCTCTTTTTTCTCAACCAAACTTCTACCTTCTTGGGTGATTTGGGATATACATTGTTTATATACAAAGAGAGGATAGTAAAAAGGGTATAAAAGAAAACAACATTCACATGGTTGGATATTACATTTTGGCTCCTTGGTATCTCACTCATTTTATGATATTTAAATTTAACTTGAAATAGGAATGAGGTGAATCATGATATTGGAGGTGTAGGCTTTCTTTCTTTCTCCTCTTCTTTCTTCAACGCCATTGAGAGCTTCAAAAGAAGCTCAAATATGTTTTTTGTACTCATTTCAAAAGTAGTTATTGGAGAAAGATGCTTGGACAACAAGTACGATAGCATTTTAGTTCAAAATGGCCAATTGTTAGTTTCTACAAAATTGACATTCCTTTTGAGAAGTTCTTCTAATGATCGCTTTTGATAAGCTTTCTTATGACCGAGTTCTTTTGATAATATGCAACAAGTCTTCAAAAGAACTTTTTTGACAGACACGTGAAATCTTCTTGTAAAGCTTATTCGCAGTCATATGCGTCCCATCAATAAGGAGATGTTGACATCATATTATTTTGTCTTTAAGAGTCAAAATTTTCAACTATTCTAATGTAGTCTTATAATAAGGTTTTATGATGGACTCTATGCATAACTCTTTTGATGGTGTCTTCTGCAATTTTCCTCTAGTTCTTCATGTAGTCTTTTGAACTTGTTCTATTTTGAACATGACATGATAAACTAGAACTTGCTCTGAAGAAGATGTCTTCATTCTTAGAGTTCTTTAGTAGACTTTGGGTCAGGTTCATTTTGAGGATATAGTCCTTTGAATTTGTTTTGACCATGACATCCATGATAAACTAGACCATGGTTGTAAATTATGTTTTCATTCTTAGAGTCCTTTGGTAAACTCCAGCTTAGGTTCATTATGATGATGTTGTCTTCTGAACTTGTTCTGACCTTAACATGATAAATTGAAACTTCATATGAAGATGATGTCTTTCGAGTCCTTCAATAGGATCTCATTCAACTTGCTTCTGATGTATACTTATAGCTTTTGATGAATCTTTTTATTAAGGTGTTCTTAATATATTTTCAACTTATATGATTGATCTCTTTAGAGGAAAGTTTTGGTTGACTTCATAATTTTCTGAAGATTCTCACTTGAATGCACAATTGAAACATTTATATTGAGCCATTATGAGTATTGATCAAATTCTTCATTTTTAAGCTTTATTCTAAACTTTTTGTTTAGCTGTTTATGTTTAATTTGGCTCAAACATATTTTTTCCATTCACCTTTTGAGATATTTATGTTATGATAGTCTTGAGTTTACTTCAATTGATGTTCTAAATACATTAAATTAACTAATCAATAGCATAAACTCAAAAGGTTAAGATTTGTATTAAGAAAGTTTTTCATAATTAAATATCAAAGATTGTAGACTCAAAACAAGTATATTGCAGTTAAGGGAAAATATTTCAATAGAACATACAAGTATTTCACAAAGGGTTTGATAACTATTTATTTCACAAGCTTGTTGCTTGAAGTTGCCTTAATTTAGCATGAATATTTTTTAGTGTGTTTGGAAAATAATAAAATTTATATTATAAGTTGTTTTGATAAATAAGCTGGATATATGTTTGGAACAGCTTAAATTTAGAAAAAAACTTTACTTTGAAAAAGTAAATTGTTTTTAAAAAATTGAAAAGTTGTAGCATATGATTTTAATATTGAATGAGTTATTTTTTCTTTCAGTTATTTTTCACAATTTTTTACACTATTAAAACTGATTTTTTGTTGTACTCAAACAAGATTAATGATTTTTAAATTACTTTTAAGCAAACTTATCCAAATAAAAATTTATTTTAATTATAATCAATTATAAAATAATTAAAGATAATATAACTTTTTTTAGCTTTCTCAAACCCACGTACTCTTAATGTTTTTCGTTTATTTAACACAAACTTTGTTATTTTAATTTTCAGAAAAAATAAAGATTATGTATATATTTAGTATAGTCAATTTGTTTGTATATTGTTGTGTGCAAATTTGCATATGGAGACTTTAGATTAATCTTACTGAAAGTTGAATTAATTAGAGATAAGTATGCTAAGTTCATATATAATTTATTTATATATGTTGCTCATTCATGTTGATATATTTCATTAAATATACTAATTAATATGGTGAATTTTGTGATTTATTAATCACACATAATAATGATGAAAATTGTTCATAGTTTTCTTTATAAACCAATTATTAATTATTAATGTATTATTTTTTGTTAATTGAGATTTCATAGTTAATATATGAAACAAAAAATAAATAGGAATCTAAAATACATAACCTATTGATTTGCACCTAAAAAATTGTAATAAAATAGTTAAAGGAACAATATTGAGCTAGCATAATTGAATGTTGTGTTAGAAATTTATATTTTTTATATAATTCTGACACATATTTTAATAAAATAATATTGTTTATTTATATTTAATGAGCTATATATTAAGTGATCTAATTAAGTTGTTAAACTAAAAAGAAAGTGATATATATATATATATATATAAAATATGAGTGAATATCTTTTTTAATAATGATTCATTTTGCTTTAAGAAATTTTACTCGGTTGGCTGAAGAGTGTGTGAGTTGCTGTAAACTCTCTTACTAATATTTTCAATTTTTATCCAGAGAATAAAAAAAAAATAATGATCCACTTTAACCCATCTTATAGTCGCCCTATATATACCAAGGTGTACAATTATTTTCTTCTATCATGTGAAGAGCTATTAAAGTTCTATTAAGGAATTAATAAAATTTCTTTGAGGAAGAACTAAAACACATTCCTCTCTTATTTGTGTCTTCTTTTTTGTTGCGTTAAGCTTTCCACTTTAGCAGGGTGATAAAATAGTTATGAAAAGATGTATTTATTTTAATCTTTAATAATTAAATGTTATAAATCCTAGGTTTTTTTATAAATTTTTCTATGATACATACATGTAAATATTTGCTTTCCACGTAAAGAATAAAGAATAATAAATAATACTAAAATTCTTATACTTTATTAGTATTATGTATATTTCTCAATCATTATACTATAGTTACTTCAAACGTCTTTAAATTCACTTCGAATTCTGGTAAGTTTTACATTGCCGATTTTATTTTGTAAGTTATTCGATTATACCTTGTGTTGTAATAATGTTTCATTTTCAATTTAATTTTTTCTTTTGTTTTCAAGTCTATATCAGGGACCTATAAAAAAAAGAGTCTATATCAAGGTAAATAACTTCATATTACAGAACTTAAGTCTAAGTCTCAAATTTTATTCGAAATCATCGATAGTGAAATATTTTATTTAGCACTTGAAATTTACTTCACTGTGAACATGGTGTCAGCTACTTGCTTCGAAATATCTTAGGATCAATTTATCAGTGAGCAGAGGAAGGGGAAATATGGTGTGAAAGGGTCTCTCTCTAACGTAGAGAGCAAGTTCAGAAACTTAAAAAAAATATCAATATGACAATATATGTGTAGAAGGCTGGTTTTGTAGCTAGCTAGGAAGATTAGACAAATCAGAATATATAAATGGAAGAAAGGATATGACATTTTTGAAAGATAAATGTTAAAGAACAACAGTTGAACCGACGGAGAGGATTCGAGTAATGGAATTTTGAAATGAAAACTTTTGGTTCATAGAAATATATGATTCAGAATATGGTTTTATGTATTGCTGAGATATCAGAAGGCACTGGAGACTTTTCCAAATTCTACACAGTCAAATAAGCTTACGCAGATTTTAAAGTTACAAGAAGCTCAAATGGGTATTATAACTATTCCTAATTTGGTTGCTTTCCTTGTATGTACATATCATATCGAACTATTCCTTTGTATTATTTCATGAAATAAATTTTCTTTGACCTGAAAAAAAAACACTTTTCAACCTTATGAAAGCAAAGTTAGTTTTCCTTTTATGAAAATATTTTTTAACAGTATTATATGTTAAAGAAAATAACAAGATCGAATTATATACACGTTGTAATTAAGTTTTTATAACAAATATTTTTAGTGACTAACCAATATACATTATTTTCTTATCTCTGGCAGACAAAGGCATTAAATAAATAATTTTGAAGATATCTTGTTGGAGGAAAAGAAAGTAGTGGACACCACTAATTTAAGGGAAGCTAATAACCAAACACGATAATATAGATTACGGACGATAATAATGAACCAAGGGCACATGTTGCATTTACAGATCAGCATTGATCAAACCCAATTAAAATTGTTACGTATTTTTTTGCGGAGAATTATTGAAAGAGATATGTGGAAGTGGGAAAACCACATCTTTTGCTTTGCAGAGAATAAAAGGGCACCCCGGGGAAGAAGGGAGAATAACATAGAAAAAATGGGTATATAAGAAGATATTGATTATATGCTTTCGACTTGTTACTACTTTCAGTGACCATCTAGGACAAGGTGTTACTCATGTAAAGACCTACAAATATCAAAATATATATATATATATATATATATATATATATTAGGTCATTCATTGTCATTGCCTGCTTCGGTACTTAACTAGCAACCTACATGAAAACTAAATTTATTTTTGAACTAGAAAACACTTTGTTAGATGAGAAATGCTAATATTATTATATTACTATCTAATACACTCTTTATTATTGTATAAAGTTTGTTACAAATTAATTCTTTTAAGTCTCATCATACCTATCTATTTAGTGAGTCTTATTAATGATTTTTTTTTTAGTTTTAAATAAATTTTAACAATAATAACAAGTATTAAAAAGAATATATATATATAATAGTTTGTTATTAACCCTCCATTTGTTTTTTATAAGCCCTTTTATTAAATACTTTAAGATATAGTAAGTTAAGGTGAAGAATTTTTGCAGAAAGAAAAGAAAAAGTAAGACCTTAGAAGTAATTTAACAATTAATTTTAAGCATTATGATTTTATATGCTTCTATTGAAAAGCAATGAAAATTAGTAAAAGAAACCTAGTTGGTAAGGTATAGTAATAATTGGTTATGCGAGAAATACATAAACTTCAAAATACTAGTTATTTCCATAATTTGTGTATAGTATTTCGTAATAAGTATATTCCAATCATCAAATAGAAATGTACTTTTGTAATGTAGATAGGAGAGAATCATGACTTTATTGAATTTCTTGCTAAGAAGAAGTCTCTCTCATGGAATAAGGGTCAAATTGCCAATCAAGTATGTATTGTGTGCAAGAATAAATGAATGGAAATAATGCACAATATATATTAAGTAAATATAATAAAAAGAGAGCGAAAAAGACAGGCATTTTGGAAGGAGGAACGACATTAGAATCTCTTTCTACCATTGATAAGTTCCATCATCGATCTTCACCAGCAAAGGTTAGTTCTCCAAATTATCCCTGGCCACAAGGCAAATAGACAAAGGAGTTAATTTCTTTACCTTTTGGATATCAGCCAGCAAAATATTTGGGCTTTCTGCACCTGAATCACGACTAGCTAAAAACACAGACACAGCACAGTATCATAACCCCGACTAGTCACTTCCTTACTTTTCATGTACAAAATAACTAAAAGCTTATCATATTTAAACATTTAAATCTAAATATATGTATGCTCTTTCATATTCTACACATGTAATTTTATCTCTCCTATTTTTTAACATCTCAAAAATATTTTTTTCGATAATTAAAGAAAGAATAAATGCTACAAAATTGCTGTACACAGAACATATTATTACTTATAATATAATGTCAGAGAAGCAAAACATAGGTAGGGTTTTGGGGTGCTTTTTTTTTTATAAGCAAATACAAAAAATTATCAACAGGACTCCAAACTGTAGAAGGTGTACTGTAGTTTAATTGGGATCAATGAGTCACATCTCAGATGTCAAAACGTTCAATTGGTTTTTGGTTATTAAATTAAAATGTGTACTTACCCTTTAATATGCGAGTTCTCTAATTATGCGTACGTAATGTTATAAGTGTGATATATTTTTTAATTCGTGCGTCTTAGTGAACCATCATAAATATTCGATATATACATATATATATATATATATATATATATATATATATATACACGCCTAATAAACTAGATTAAGAGAAAAATGAGCTGTTAATTAAAAGAAAGTTAAGGGGAAAATGTTATACAATTAATAAAAACCATTCTTCTCCAATTACAAAAGCATGAACAGGTATGTATGTAAAATATAAATCGTTCACTTAATCACCAAACGGAACCGGACACTATTAGACTATTAGTGGTGTATCACATATAAAAATGTTATATATATATATATTAATTAGTACAAAATACATAATGGAGGGTAACAAAATATTGGATATACATCACGTCGATCTGGCGTGTCATTTGCACAGGAATGCCAATCTAATTGCCTTCTTCTTTGACATTTCAGAATGGTCTTCTCATTAACGAAAATAATGAATTTTGTTGTCCTTTGTTTCAAATATGATTTAAGTAGATATAATAGGAACAAGGGAGTAACTATGGTATGTTCTATCCTATGAAGAACATGAGGATATCAGAGATTGACTTAGAGAGAAGAACAATAACTAGGGCCAAATTGCGGCTTTCCAAAAAAAAAAAACTAGGGCCAAATTGCGGAATATGTAAGGGATTTCTTAATTGGTAAATCATATTCTTAACAACATATCTTTTTGATAGATGCATATTATGGACAATGTTGGGACAGATTAGTCCATGAGATGAATCTTCATACTTTAAGATATTAGTGTGATGCTCCTTGCTGTTGCTGCAGGAATAGAAATTCCTAGGAAAAGCTGGTATGTTTATTTTCCCAGTTTGTTTTTGCTTCTTCTCCGTACTCTACCAAAATATACTTAGTATCTATATCTCTTCGGATAGCCAAAAATATTGTATTTTGAAATTATTCCTAACATCTTATGCTAAGTGCATATTTAAACTCCTATTTATAACTAGAAAAACATTTTTTTAATGTCACAATTTCTGGCCAAGCATTACTGATATCTGATGCATTATATCTCACTTAAAAGAAAAATAGGCAATCCAGAACGCGTATATATAACATAAATATTACTCGTTCATAACTTCATAATTAATAGTTCATTAATTAGTGGCGTGTGAGAAATGAGAAAAGTTTCCTTTTAATCATTAAAATGAGAAGAGCTAATTTTAACTATATAATTATTTTATATGTGAATGGTTAATATTGATTTTATTTGACCCAATGCTGATATAATTAATATATATATATATATATATATATATATATATATATATATATGTATGTGTGTGTACAGAATAATAATAAATTTTATTATGTAAGCCTTAAATTGATAGTGTGATACCACATAAAGATTCTATACACTATATCACAGATATTATTAATTAGATAATACATAATAGAGAATTTTGTAAATATAGGAGTTTGTTAGAATAGCTTCTTTCTTCTTCTTCTTTTTATATGATGGATGTTGGAACAACTTCTTACTGGTCTCATATCATATTATAAGCTTTTATATTTTGAAAAGCTTCTTGGCATAAACAATTTTTTAATATTTGAATAAATTAATCATATTATTAACTTAAATTACAAAAAATTATACACGGATAATATAAAACAATTTTATATTATGATTCATTACAAACCAATATTTATCATAAGTTTGTTAAATTTACAATAATTATCTTAAAAATTGAAGATTATAATTAATTAGTAGTGTAAAACTATCTGTTGGTAGGTATATCACTATCAAACTCTTAAATTTATATGAAATGAACCTTAACGTAATAATAACATATTAAAATTAGTGTTTAATTAAGGGAGTTTTAAAAAACTTCATTATTTACAATTTATTTGAACACATCTTATGAGATAAATGCAAATATAAGCATTTGGATGTTGTTAATATGAAAATAGTTTATGATATATATATATATATATATATATATATATATATATATATATATATATATATATTGTTTTCAATATGTTCCGATAATCTCTCTACAATAACTTATAAATAATTTAAGTTTACACATGAATTTAGGTTTTGTAAATTTGTATTTTCAATTTTTGTTCCTAAATTTTTTTTATTCAATTTTAGTTTCTATAAGTTTGTATTTAAGCAATTTTGATCCATGTAATTTTTTTGTTCATTTTTAGTGAATAATTTTTTAATCTTAATTAGTCCATAAAAGCGAAAAAGTTACAAGACTAAAATATATAGCGACTAAAAATGAACAAAAGGATCAAATTTAATAATCTCAAACTTGAAGTAAAGATGAAAAAAATGTAGTGATAAAATTAAAAAATGGGGACTTATTATAACTAAATTCATATTTAAAACAATAGTTTATAACTTATACAAAAATAATTTAACTATATTTCTTCTATAATTACAGAGATAATGTGTATATAAGTTATTATATGATAATAAATACGTAATTATTAGGTTGGTTAAGCAAACATACCCTAGATGCGTATTTGATTCCTTTTATTTTTAAAAAATAAAATTTAATTTAAACAACTTTCTAATTAGGGAACTTTTTTAAAATAAAAAAGAAAGAGAAAATCAGGTATTAATTTCTAAAATTTTATGATTTTTAAACCTGTATTAAGCTGTTTATATAAATGTACCTATAATATGAGAACAAATATTTACTGGTAATTAAGCAAATATTTAAAATTTAAAATATGAGAAGTTTGACAAATATAAATATATAATTTTGAATCATACAAAATTTTAATTTTAAAAATCCATACAAATTAAACACAATTATCAAAAAATTTATAACTCGAACAATGCTGAACCAAGTAATTCAGATTATTCTACTATATAAATTTTTTAAATCTAACTGTTAAAGTTATAAATTTAATCATTTCTGAAAGTTTATTTTTGGTGTTCTCTCGAGACTTGCATCTGATGGGGATAGATCTTACCTATACATACAATAGTATTGTTAGATCATTATAGTTTTAAATACTGATTAATACAAGAGATGCTAGGCATTGAATTTTCTAATGCTAATATAGGTCTGATTTGGGACAATGATTTTAAAGTAACATGCAGTTAGAACCCTGGTATACAACATACGCTGAAGCCGAAAATTTAAGAGTAATCTTCCAAGAATCTTCCGTAACCAACATCCGATGAATTTAGACAGAACATATAGTAATAATTAAAGAAATGATTAGTAATATAATAGGCTTTTAGCTGTAAGTTTTATATTTTTGTTTTGTCTAAAAGAGAGCTAAAAAAGGCAAGGGGGACAAGAAGAGGATTACATGGAAGGTGATAGTGCCAATATTTTAACTTGACATGTGTGGTCACACTCATTGTTGCATTCATGCAAGACAACAAATCAATTTGTCCACAGCCACATGATTTTTATTAGAATAATTAAACCCCAAAACACTAGCCAATGAATCGCTCCAAAGGACTAAAAAATGGTAGAAGGAAAAGAACATAATATATTAGGTGGGAGCAGAAGGGAAGGGACGGTTCTCGTAACTAACTATATGAAGGAAGAGAAATCCAAAGAAATAATATTTTTTAAAAAAGAAGAAAAAGAGAAAACCCCCCACAGCACAGGAAGAAGAAGGAAGCAAAACATAATGTAAATAAATAATTGAGGGTGTCATGAGAAAGTGCGGGGGTGGGACAAGATAATCTGAAATTGTAAAGCGATCACAATAAATAGGCCGTGATATTAGCTACGGATCAGTAAATACAAATTAAGGAGTTGACAGGTGAAGGAGGATTTGAAAGGATTGACCTGCGTCTCCTCCATGCACCCTTCCGTTTGACAGAAAAATAAAAATAAAAATTGAAGCGATTAGATTCTCCCTGTCTCTTATCCCAATCTCCCATGAAACCGCACTTCAAATGGTGACCATTTGAAAAGCCTAAACCCCAAAAACTAAAAAAAAAAAAAAGGTAAAAAAAAAACCAACAAAATACGAGAGAGCCAGCCAAGAAGACAGAAAGATCAGAAGGGCAGTGAATACCAGTCTATTTCAAGTGACAAATTAAGAGTCTTTTATGCTCCATCCATGATCCAATCGGGTCCCTCCATTTTCATCAATTCATTTCTCCCTCTCCTTCAAATTTGCCATTCTCCATCCTCCTTAGCCAAACAGCGTTCTTCAAATCATCGTATATCAGTAAGCGTATGTTGATGTTGATGGAGATGGAAGCTAGAAATCATGAGAGTGGTGGTGGTGGTGATACATGCTCGTGTTCATGGCTTCTCTCTCGTCCTCACCGCCGTCCAGCCTCGAACTCATCGAAGCGGTGGCACCCAGGTTGAGATACACCAACCTGGAATCCAAGTTGAGGTTACCAATGTTGTTGTTGGTGTTGGTGTTGGTGTTGTTGTTCCCGCTGCTGCTACTGCTGTTGTGATCCTCGTTCATGGGAGGAGGGTAAATGGGTGCTGCCGAATTAGGAGCATTGTTGTTGTTGTTGTTGTTGTTGCCTTCTTCTCGTGACATGACAAGAGCCGCGGATTGAACAAGCTCCAAGCACAGCCTCAGTTTGTTGGGCTCGATGTGGGTCAATCCCGGGACAGCACCCTTGAAGAGGAAGTCCGAGGTTAGGGTTCTGAGAATGTCTAGCGGCGTGACCCCATCAACGGTTCTTACGTTGGGGTCGGCGTGGTGGTCCAGCAGCACCGCCACCATGTCGGGCGACACCATCTCCGCCGCAATGTGAAGCGGCGTCTTCCCGGCGGGGCCCGAAGGGTAGTTAACATCGGCTGCACCCAGCTCCAGCAAGGCCTTAACCACTTCCCTGCTGCAATTCTCAACCGCGTAGGGTAAGGCAAGTGCCTCATCGAGGTTGAGGCCTTCCCCCATTACCATCAGCTTCACGAGTTCCACATCGGAGGAGTCCAGGGCTCTTCTCATTCGCCTGATTTTCTGGTCCTCTAGGTCGAGTGCCGGGTGGCGGTGGTGGGGATGGGAGTGGTGGTGTGGAACCAAAGACCTTCGAGCCAGTGAGGATTTCAGACGAAGCTCTTCGATTTTGGCCACAATGTCTATAGGTAGGTGCTTTGCGAGAACCTCGGGTGGGAGACCTGATTTTGCTACCAAGTGGGAACAAGTGGCCCATAGTTGCTGCATGTCTTGCTTTCTTGACGCCAACAGCACCTTCATTACATCCTCGATCGAAGCCTTCTCTACCATGCTCGCAAGTTGTTTCTAACAAACACAACAGTCAAACGCGTGAGAGCACCAAAAAAAAAAAAAACAAGAAAGAAAGAAAGAGTGTTTGTAGTTTGCATTGGAAACCAACATGTTTGACAGCACTTCCATGTAAGGCAATAATAATACTTTGGTCTTGGTGGGAAGTGGGAACTAATAAATAAAAAATAAATGTAAAACGGAAGAGAACAAATGGAACGGGATGGTTGGGAAGCGCAGCGCAGGAGAATTAAAGGACTCCTTTTTTGCTCTTTTGCCTTGGTTTGTTCTCTTTTCGAGTCCAAACCCAAATGAGGAAAGTGGGAAAAGTTTCGTGCGCTTACTGTGTGCAAGACAAGACTGCATATCATGATCTAAATTTAGACATTCCTCAGTGTGCGTCGAAGAACGCCAATTCGAGAAACTCTCCGTAATTTTTTCTCTCCATGAAACCACCCACGTCCACCTCTAACTCTAACACACGCACGCCTTAAATTCACCCAAAACAAATCACCAATCCAACCAAAAGTATTAAATCAACAACACGAGTTCGTAAAAAGCTCACGAGGTACACATTGAAACATGAAACAAGTATTATTATTGCGTGTGTTTGTTGGGGGGGAGAATTGAAGCAGCAGCTGAAAGTCAAGGAGGAAGAAATTATGGAGAGGGAAATTAATGAGAGAGAGAGAGAGAGAAAAAGAAAAAGAAGAAATCAGTTATTCAGTCGCTGACACACGAGATCATAGAATAGAACGAACTGGTGGTATAACTCCTGATGCGATAGATTGAAGCACAAATTCAGAACCCAAAATTCGCATCCATATTTCAGACCCACGAATAATAATTAAAAAAGAAGAAATATGGAGACACATAGAAACAGGCGAGCCCAGTTCCCAAAACGAGAGCAGTAGTTGTCCGAATTCCCAAACCATGAAGAAACACACGACTGGCGACACAAAAGAAGTGGGAAACAAAAAAAAAGAAAAAAAAGAAGAAGCTGAAGTGAGGAAGTGAATAGAGGATGTTGGTGAAAACAAGGAATGGAAAAGTGAAAGACCTGAGTGAGCAATGCGAGCTGTTCAACGCCGAAGTATCTGGCGGCGGCGAGGGTGTCGAGGGCGAGATCAACGGCAGAGGTGCAATGCGTGTGCCAGCAGCCTCTCTCTCCGCAATTGGGCCTGGCCTCGTGTTTCTGGGGAACAATAGAGACTTGGCCACTGTAGAGGAACTGCAGCATGAGAAGGAAGACCTCATAGCCGACGGAGTTAACGGGAATTACCCCGGAGCGGGGGTTGAGTCTTGGGCCGGAGGGGTCCAGCCCGGAAGGTGGGTCAGGCCCGCAGAAGAATTTCCTGAAGAAGAGGCTGCGGGCTGCGAGTATGCAGCGGTGGGCGTGGACGAGACGACCCTCGACGCTGAAAGTGACGTCGCTGAAGGCCTGGCCGTTGATGAGGAGGTTGAGGTAATCCAGAGAGAGAGATCTTAGGGACTCTTCAAGGGACATGGTGGTGGTGGTGCTAGCTACTGTTACTGTTGCTGTTGCTGTTGCTGTTGCTGTTGCTGTTTCCCTCCTATGTAGACTTTGCTGTTCTTGATGTACTGTGCTGTCGCCTCAACGCTCTAGGGTTGGTGGTTGTAAAACTTAATGGAACCAAAAGAGAGATAGAGAAAGAGAAAGAGAAAGAGAGAGAGTTAAAGGGAAAAAAAAGTAGTGAGAGAGATGGAATAGTGAGGGAAGGGAAGGGAAGGATTTGGGTTCATCCGTTTGTTGTTTGTTGATTGTTGATGATGATGATGATGCTACTGTGGTTGTTGTTTTATGGGATTCGCTGGGTGAATGGTGAATGGAGGGGCATGGTTTGGGATGGGAAATTTTGTGTTTGTGTTTATTTTCATAGATATTTTCAGAGTGAGAGTGGGATGAGAGAGAAACAAAGATTGCAATTTGGATGGCTATTCTGGGCGGCTGAGGGGTTAAAAAAGGCCTCAAATATTAATTAAAAATGTTTTTCTTTTTTTCTCCTTTTTGTATGCTGTGTGGTCTACATATACTGGGAGTAGAGTAGAAGCATATAGTGTTCGTGAGGGGGGTGGAAGTAGAAGCATGTAGGAGAAGGATTGAAAACGATGTGTGGATTAAAATAACCAGAGTTTAGACTTTGCTTATATATATGCTTAATTATATAAGCAACTGAAGTCTCTATAAATAGACTAATACATAATATAATACAACTCATTGGGGGCCTCTTCTGTTGACTGTTGCACTTGTACGTCTTGTCCGCATTTTTTATATCTATACATTTTTTTAACAACTTCTCTTTCCATTTATATTTTTTTCTTTCTATCACCTCACATATAAAACAGATATGTTAAATACCACCCCTGGTATAAATTATAAAACAATTATTTACTTTGCATATTAATTTTTATTTTTTAAATTTACTTCAACAAGTGCTTAGTAGCGAGTTTTCGCGTAAAATGTTAGACCATATTAATACTTACTACTAGTATTAACAATCTAACTTCAGTTGAATCAACTTAACTCAATTATTTCAACCTAGGAATTATGGTTTTTATAAAATTCTTGCCATTATGTTTTTCTCATCGGATAACATTTTCTTTCCACTGCGAACATTTTCATACGTGTCTCACATCATAAGATAGACACATGTGAAAATATATAATGGTTTTTACATTTTTTTATTAAAAATTAATATTATTGTTGTTCTGTTTTATTCGCAGCTTTTGGCTCTTCATGATAAAAATATTCTTCCCATGTATCATTGTAAAGAGGCTGCAATATTAAAAAGAAGTATATTGATATTGGAAAAAAAATTGTAGTCAAGTTGTATAATTCTGATTTTTGGGCCACGATCTAATTTAAATTTATAATTTCTTTTTTTATTTGAAAAATAAAGAATCGTATCCTTCATAAATAACGTAAACTAACACGCATGTATATGTGTGTCACCCTATCATTAGCGCTTAAATAATTAAATGCCATTCATTCTTAATTTATTGATGATAAAAAAACTAGAAATGATGTAGAAGACTATAGATTAATATATATATATATATATATATATATATATATATATATATATATATATATATATATATATATAAACATTAACTTATTTAAGATCAATATAATGATTCCTATGTTATTGAGAAAAAAAATTGTTAAAAGAAGAGATTTAATTAAAAATATTAATAAAACTATCTAATAGGAGTTTCTGATGGAAGTGTTACATGCCTTGATTAACACTAAAAATATTTTGTAACGTGGGTGTCATATTTTTTTAGCTACTTAGAATGGGAGAGAGTGATTTAAACAATCTATTGTCATCTCAACAAGAATTTCTTAAGTGAATATCCTATCATAATAAAAATTATTTTTTGTGGACCTTTGCAAATAAGACATGATTGTCAACAAACTTATACATAATTTTCCCCTAAAATAAGAATATTTAAGAAACTTATATTTTTTATTGTTGAGAAACTAATTCCTACCGTTTTAATTGCAAAAAAAAAAATGACTTTTTTTAAAAAATCATTCCTTATATAAACAACCTGAAGATAAGGATTATAATTTTTTGTCCTAGATAAATTTACTCCAATAAAAATTTGTTATAAAAAATTAATTCTTCAATTTAAACAAAACCTCCAATGAAGTTGCTTTTGGGCATGCTCTAACCAAAATTAATAAATTAAAAAATATTTCACACATATATAACATGATAACCAAACAAATTGGGGAAATTGCTCCACATACACTATACACATACAACAGAAAAGTAAATTCAATCTAACCATTAAAGAATATGGATTTGTAACTCACTTCATAATTAACTTTATATTATTAGATTTTTTTATTTGAAGTCAACCGAAGTTATTTTTATCAGCAAGGTACTACGTGTACCCAAAAGTGTTTTAGATTTCTTCGATTTATCTCAGTTTTCATTTCAAATTCTGCAACCAATTTAGACTGAAAAAGGTAATTTTGACAAACATAATGATATTTTATTCGTCTGTAATTTGACGAATTGGTAATGTTTTAAACATTGCTTTAAAAGATTGTAGAATAAAAATACCGAAGTTGATAATTTTGAAACGGTGATCTCATGATTTATTATTTTTTTTTTTGGTCAATGATCTCAACATTTATTATGTTTTGATTAAATACGATGTGCTGAATATATTATATCAACAGTAAAGAATTAGATTTGTATCTTCAAATTATTCAAATCATCTTGTGTAATTTATAAATGTGCACTTCTTTTGTTATAAAAAAATATGATTTTTTGATAAATTATTTAATAACTAATATTATCAAGAACTTTGTAAATATATTTGTTTAAACTTAATTAATATACATTAATAATATAAAAGACTTTTATATTGACATTTAATCATATATCTTTTATTTATCTAAATTTTAAAATATTAATGGATAAAGTCAACAAATTTTATCATAAATTAAAGAAATAATTAAATGTTAGTGTAAAATTCTTTATAATATTAATGCATATAAATTAAACTCTTTTTGTTTTGTCATAATACAACTTCTTTCATATTCAAAGTAATAGAACTCATATTCTTTAAATAAGATATATTTTCTCTATTATATATTTAATTAATAGTAAGTGAGTTTTTGCACAAACATTAAGAAATGTAATTAATATCTTAAATATCATAAAAATATAATATAACTTTAATTCAAATATAACCTTTATTTTTCTAATTAATTAAACTAGATTTTTTAGAATTAAGAAGAATGCTATTTTTAAAAGGATAGAATAATTCTCTTAAGCCATGGAGTATTGAGTAAACATATTTTATTTAAAAACATTTAATGAATTATTGAAATTGTAAAGTGTCATACACTGTAAACGTCATATATATACATTGGGATAAGTATTAATGTATTTCATCGGAATACATTGTTAGGGAAAAAATTACATTATCAATATATCACAAATAGATGTGTATTATAATTTTATTATGTTCACTATTTTAAAATAAATGTTTCATTTAAAAAATTTATTCTAAAATAACTTTTACCTTTACCATTGTAATGTAATATTAATTATTTTTTAATAATATCATTTTAGTGTTTTAATACAATATTAATACTACCTCATATCCTAATTATAAATAAAAAATATAAGAAAAATCATCAAAACTAAAGAAAGTAGTGAAATTATTCAAGTTTAATTATTATAATTTATTTGTCCTATTTATTTTGATGTTTAATATTATTACTACATATTGATTAAGAAATATTTAATTAAACAAAATATTGTTATTTTTTAAAAAGAAATATCCATAATTAATATTTTGGCTTTTGATGCATATACCACCTACAGTGGATATTAAATAAGGATATATTTAAATAAAAAATATTAATTAAGCTTTAAAATTATAAAACATCAATAATTTTGAAAGAAAAAAAAATAAGCTAAAAACTCAAAAGAAACTAGAGAGAGGAGTATCATACATTAAAATGTTATTCAAATAAGGATACCCTTTAATTTAAGGGATTGTTTTATTTAATATAAATAGTCATTGCTCGTAAAAAAAATTGAATGAATACATAAGAAAAATAGTGTTAACAATAAAAGAATCTTAACTTTGAGTAAAATTAAAAACTAGTGTTTGTTGTTTATAATCAATCACTCTTTCTTATTTATTTATTTATTTCTTTATGATTTCAAGTTTTAACATTTTAGAAATACTTATTTTCTTTAATTTAGTAAAATTATATTATGTTAACTAATTTTCAAATTTCATGTAAATTAATTAAATTAATCTATATTTAACTTAATTATAATTGGTGCCTAAAATTTTATAAATTTTAGAAATTATGTTCTTACATTTTAAAAATGTGAAATTGTGTCTCAAATAAAAAAAAAATTATGAATTAATGTCTTTCGTCAAATGTTAAACATTGAAAATTAAAGATTATGAGTTGATCATCATGTGTCATCTCATAAAGGGTCATTAATCTAGGAGTTTTCTTTTTAAAAAAAAAAATAGGAACACAAATATATGGGAATACAATGTCAAATTTTCAAAATATGTTTATGTACATTATTTTTTCTTAAAAATGAGTTTTATTTTTAAGCAAATCTTATTTATTTGTTAAAATTTAATTTTAAAAAAACTTTTTTTTACATGATAGAAACAAAATATTTATTTAAAAAAATTTTTAAATTTAAATAAATTAGCATAGAATTTATATTTTAGAAAATAAAATTTTTTTATTTTTTTAAAAAAAAGTTTATACAAACACATTAAAATAAAATTTATTTATTTTATTAATAAATAAATTTAAACGAAATGAAAACTTATCTCCTAAATTTCTCTTTCATTATTATGAACTTCAATTTATTACCTCAATTTCTTAGAATATATTTAATGATAATTTAAGATACTCACTTTGCATATTTTAGAGTATATTAACAGATTTTTATGGTTCCCACAATATCATGCTGTTTTTAAAATATTATATGAACAATTTTATTTTAATAGTTAAAAAAATTAAGAAACTTGCTTTTTTATTTTATTATTTTAATTAACTTAATTTGAAATAAAAATGAAAAATGAATTTTAACTCTAATAAACTATATCTTTAATAAATATTTATCTTAGTTTTTAAAAATCCTCTTTATTATGTAAATTATCTCTAATAAACAATTGTATAAAAATGTGATACCTTAGAGTTTGGTAACCTTTGATAAATATGGAGATGTTCTTAAGAGAAATATCTTTTATGCACACTTAATTTTCTAGTTAAAGTACTTTAAAGATACTTAAGTAATCAAATGTTTTCAAAAATATCCTTTATTATAGTCTATTGTACTTTCTTTTTCTTATCATGTCATTTTGTTTTTATTATATTGTTTTGTGAAGGAATTCAACTTGATACAAAGATAGGTTTGATTAAAATTAGTGCCTCCAAATTTTATAAAATTTAGACATTGTGCCGTCACATTTAAAAAACGTGACATTGTGCTTCCATATTAAAAATTTCCTAAATAGATACTCCTTCGTCAAATGACACGTGTTAGTCAACTTTTAACATTTCACCGTCGGTTCAAATCAATTTTACAATTATGTTATAAATCATTTTACACATAAGAAGAAAAACTAATAAATAGAGAAAGAGAGTAGTTCATAGTATTGTAAATATGTCATATTATCAGCATATGTTAGTCAAAGAATATTTTACACATTATTTTATATGTTGTTATGTGACACAATATATTTTATCTTTTTATTTTTTATAAATTAAATTATAGATATAATCATTACATTAGTTAGTTTAAATATTTATATTTAAATTTTGAAAATTTTACAAATTACATTCCTTTATTATTATATTTTAAAAAATTATAAATTTTATCAACGAACATTCCGTAACAAATTATTTAAAATATTTAGGACCTGTGCGACATAAATCATATTATTAGTTATTTGATAAAACTAATATTAATATTAAATTAAAAATTAAAGTCACATTATTTGGGGTATTGTAAAAAATAATTGGTACTATCCATTAAAAATTTAAATACAGCAATTATTTAGGTTATTTTTTAAATACAATACTTATTTTAAAATAAATGGATGAAATATTATTTTCTAAATTTTAATTCCAATTTAAATTCAGTTACACTTGGACTAATATGATGTTAGTATAAAATAAGTTTATAAAATATAAATAATACTTTAAATTTGTTCATTGATTCGTTAGGTCAGGTCCTTTTAAGTTTGTTTGATTGACCGTACCTATCAGAAGCACGAGTCTTACCAATCAGATATGGCTTTGTAATAATCCCTAAACTCTAGTTTGTGTATAGGCGTGAAGTCACACGGTTCACGCCAACGTTAGGTAAGTTATTACTATTAGTATGGAGAAATGTAATTATATAAATAAAAATATTAATATATTATATTTGGATTTAGTCATTCTTAAAAATATATGATTTGGAAATTCAAAATTATGAAGACAGTTAAAATACCCTAATCTCATCAATATTTTTGTCAAAGTTTGTAGACAAATTAATAATCAATAAAATAAATTTTTTTATTAACTGTATTTAATTCAGGTACATTTAAAATTTTTCACCACACGTTAATAATGTATTTTTGGAGTTTGAACCTAAATTTTCCTCTAACTGAGTTACATCTATTAGGTTTTAAAAACACAATTTTAACAATGACAGGTTGAAAATTGAATTTCATCTATCTTTAAATTTTGACACACTTTTTAAGATTAAAATTAGGTAAAGTAAATAAGCATATATATATATATATATATATATATATATATATATAGTTAGAGTCTCATGTTAATTAAATACATGTACCATGCTATAAATAAAAAAATTAATTTCTAAACTTATAAATTATTAATCAATTTAGTCCTTAAACTTGTAATGAATATTAATTAGTCCCTATTCAAAAAGGTTTAATTACATTTTTTTCCTTAAATTTTTTCATCTCCTAAATGTATGTTCATATTTGTATGTAAAATACTAAAAAGTTAAGATTATAAATTTATTTATCAAATATTTTTATTTTAATTATACAAATATATAAATTGTCTAAATTTATTTATTCAATTACATAAATTATTTACTAAAAAATTTATCAAATATTTATTATTTAAATTATAATATATCTTATAAATTTATTTATTAAATATTTTATTTTTAAAATAACTACATTGCAAACAAAAATTTAAAAGATGTATAAATAATTTATAAATAATAAATCATTTTATGTAATTGAATAAATTAATTTTTATAATTTATATTTTCTTATAATTAAAATAAGATATTTTACTTAAAACAAGTCAAATGATTTACTAACTTAGATGACTTTAAAAAATAATTTAGAACTACATATTCATCTTGAACACTTTTTTTCTCAATTTAAAGACTTAATGACTTTACATACACATAAATATGGTTTTTATTGATAAATGTAACCTATTAGTTTATTATTTTTATATGTAAAAGAGATTTGAAGTCAAACACATTTAAGTAACTTCAAGCAATAATTAACCTTATAAGTTCTATATACACAAGGTACACTTAATATATTGTGTTATGTATAACAATAAAATGGAGTTTTTCCTGATGTCTGTTGGTTATTTGGAGTACAAGGAATAATGCAATTGCGATGTTGCGTTCCGAATTAGATTTTTTTTTTTTTTAAGATTCATCCTACTCATACAAAATGAAACTAATTACATAGAACGTGAGAAAATAATAAGTCTCCAAATTTTTTATCGTAAGTGATGTTTACTTTTCATCCGGGTGATTGTCAGTTTCATTCTTTTATATATATATATATATATATATATATATATATATATATATATATATATATATATATATATATATTAAAAACAAAAAATATTTTTTAATACAATATTTATCTAATTTGAAATAATAATAATTGATTTTGATATTTGTTTTATATTTTTGCTCAAAATTTTCACTATCCGGTCATTGTTGGTCAACATCACTAATGTTTATGTTGGAAATAATTGTAAATGGATATTAATGAATTATCTTTTATCATTATTTGGTAAGTTAAAATATGATGAGAATTATATCTTATAATATCTTTAAATTATTTGAACGTGATTATCATAAGATTGACTTTATGATGTGTTGAGTCAATTATAAAAAACTCATTTAAGGGGTCTGCCTATTCTTGGGGATTATAAATTTGTCATCTCATTAAGCAAATTAACATATACATCCTTACAATAATACCTTATAAGGTAGGTAGTAAAACCCTTAATAGTTTTTATTGAACTTATATATCTACAATAATTATATAGAGAGCTTCTGTTCATGAAGACTGAGGAGTTCCAATTCAATATATACAAAGGTACACAAATTTTCTTTCCTCTATCTCTTATATTTATTCTCTATACGTACTATAATCTTGTATTTATTGATCTATAGGGTTTTTTATTTCTGTGAATTGGTATCAAAGTCAAATTAGATACATATTATGGTTGTTTTCCTATTAGAGAATTAAATTTAAATTGAAGTTTTTTTTTTGTGTTTTTAGTGAAATTTTATAATATAGTTCACCATTATCTTTTGTACAAAAAAAAATTGAGAGTTTATGCTTCTTGTTATTGTTAAAATAACATATTAAATTTTCATTCAATGACTCTTACATGGGTAAATTATGTATTGAAACTTCTCTTTAAGTGATCCCTTTAAAACCTAGTTTTATTTGGAATTCAATTATTGGGTAAATTATTTTCCAAATAACTTAATGATTTTCCTTTTTATGGTTGACCAATATGAGTCATTTGTGTGTGCAACATAAGATGATTTGTGTTAACTTCACTTTAAGAAGTGTTAATGGGGTTGTGTGGACTCATTTTTTATAGCCATGTTTTTTGTGATTGTTTAGTCATTGAAAACCTTGTTGTTTTGATACGATATTGTATGATGATTTATGTATTAAATTAACTCTCATAAGCATTGAATGTGGTTGCTCATTTTTTATATTCTTATTTTTCACAAATACCATATTAATTTAATATTATTGGTATTTTTTAGTATAAAAATATATTTGATTAATTCAAGATTAAATTAAAAATATTTTACTATTATAATCTTGAATTTTGGACTTATTTTCATTGTGATAATTCTTTACGGTATTTAGGTCATTTTATTAATTATGCACAATCTTAATTGCCTTTTTCTTATGCGCATAATTTTATTTATTAATTTGCATTATTATTACTCACCTATCATGGGTATAGTAATGTAAATTTTGTATGTTGTTCATATAATATATATAATTAAAATTATGCAAATTTATTGGACAATAGGCATAATTTCTTTTTTATTTACATATTGTAATTTCACTTATAGTGGATGCATTTATGTGAATTTTGTGATATAATTAGTTTTTATTGCATTGATGATAATTATACTCTATAGATATATTATTGTTAATGTAACTTAGTGTTGTATAATGTACTTCTTTTTTCTTATGTTAATGATTTTTTTAATACCCTATTAGTATTACGATTTTATTGATATAAGTTATAGTGTATTGTACTTTATTGGAGATTCTTTTTTAACTGAACTTTTAGAATTACATAATATTTCTTTATTTGTTGTAATATTGAGTTTATTTTCCTAACTTTATCATGTTTAGTTATATTTATATGGAACCAAAATTTATACTATCATTTTCCTTTTGTTCCATAATGACTTATAACATTTAATTGGACATTTTTCCTTCTAAAAAAATTGTTGCATTTTTTTCTTGTGGTGCTAATTCTCTCTCTCTCTCTCTCTCTCTCTCTCTCTATATATATATATATATACATATATATATATATTACTATTATATAGGTAGTGTAGACTTATCCCATCGGTATAATATTACTTGATATAGTTCTAGTGTGATAAAAAAATAGTTGAATTTTATTTAGCCCTCTGGGTATTTTTTTGTTATATCAACTATTTTTTTCTTTATCAAGTGGAAAGATTTTGTATATTACAATTTTAATTAATATCTTATAAAACAATTGCCTTGGTATAACATTTTTACCTTAAATCTCCAATTAATCATACATGTGCAAAAACAAATTTTGTTGATAAAATTATTTTTTCATATCACAATATTTATAATCACATTGTTGGAATCTATATGAAGGATTTTTTATTGGTCTCTTGTACAATATTCTTATTTTTTCTTATCACATTATTTGTAAAAATTATTTATTCTTATTGATGGATTTTTAGGTTTAATATTCTTGTTATTTTTATTTATATTATTAACTAACATTTTTATAAAATAAACTAATTCATTGGCAGTCTAATTTAACCAATTTAGACACTTTTTCTAATTCGTTCTTCTCTTGTTCATAAGAAAACTTTACAGAATTAACATACAATAGAATTTTTCCAATTTTATTTTGAAATAAGTATAGTTTTATTTAATTTTTGACAACAGTTTTAATTATTTGTTTAACATAAAATATATTATTATTACACTTGGTCTATAGTATAATAATGTAAGTAGTGGTGGAGTGGAGCTTGAAAGCGTGTCGGCCGGGTTTAATTAACCGGTTCGGACATGTTTCAGCCATTGGGAATCGTTCCTAATACCGACACGCATTTACATCTAACTGTAACTGTTTAGTAACTAATTCTTCCTTTTCATTATAATATTTGTTTTTATATTCAATGTAGACAAGAAGCAGTGCACGTGACAAGAGTGATGCTATTATTCTCAACAATTTTTTCTTAGTACTAATAAGATTCTATTAGTTTACATAGTATATTACTATCTGTTGGTTAAGCGTGAGCCAATTGATATTGTAGAGTACGCTTGTCTTATAAAAATGGGGATGCTGTTGTTTTGCCTCCTTTTGTTATGGTCTCTGTCTTTGTGATTGAAGTTGAAATTAAAACGGGAAATTGCACGAATGAAACGAATTTAAATTTTGTAGGGGAAAAAAAAACCATAAGGGGAGGAAAGGAAAAAAAAAATCGCATGGATTGACAGCACAACCCACTGACGGTCTTATGATTTCAAAGACTCCCGATTTTTGACATTTGACTTGTCTTTTCACTCTTTCTCTCTGTGTCTGCAAACTGAATACACGGTTGCACACTACGTTTCAATTTTTAGCAGCTTTTACTTTTGCATACGTACATTATTTTGGTCAAGAATTTTCATTAAGCACGCTATACAAAATTATTTGGAGTTTTCTGTGGGAAAAAACTGGGATTCTATTTTATTATCCTCTTTAATTTTAAATGACATATTTATTGAAAAAAAAATTTAAAATAAAAGTAAGATTATATATCATTTTAAATTCAATATAAATACTTAAATAATAAAATAAATTTTATCAATATTATAAAAAAGACAAATATATATATAAAGAAAAAAATTCACTTGCTTCATAAATAAGTTATTATTTACCATAAAAATGAATAACTATTAGATTTTAAGAGAATAAATAATTAAGATAAAAAACAAGTCTTTTAAATTTATTTTTTTTATATAAGTGGAACTATTCTATTATATATGGAGATAAAAAATTCATTTACTCTAAAAGTAAATTTAAGAGATATATTTTTTATTTTACAGTTTTCTTAAAATTTAATAATTAAGATTAGTCACTTATTACAATATTAAATTTTAAAAAATAAATGGTGAAGATAAAGAGTCCATAACACTTTAAACTTAATTTTGAATATATATATATATATATATAGATATATATAACATTTTTAGTTTGACATTTGAGTTCCATGAATCTTTAATTATTCTTTTATTGTCATCTTATAACTATTATACAATTACAAAGAAATTTTGTGGTTCAAGAAATATATACTTATAAAAATATCAGCATACTCACAAACCTATCATATTTAGAAAGTTTCAAAACAATGATATGATTATTTTTTTTTATCATATATTGGTGCATCAAACAAGTGAACCAATAGAAGAAAAGTATTTGAGTTACATGATTTGGTTGTTGTACGTTGTGTATTTTTCCAGTTAAATGCACAACATAAAATTTGTGGCAAATAAATAACATAATTAATTTGACATTTAAAACATTTTGTATAAGGATTAAATTTGTTCTCATTTTTTGAACATAGAAAAATACTTTTTCAAACATATACATTTTGTTATTATCAAATAGTAAGTTTAAAGTTTAAAGTTTAAAGAGATACTTTTTATTATTATCAATTTTTTCTTAAAATTAATGATTGTAATGAATAATTAATTTTAGCATGAAGAGTGAGTATCTTAAAATTATTCATGGAGTAAGTGTGTATATATATCTGAAATTTCTCTACACATGTACTCTTTAAATATTATTTATTTTTATATAATGCAATATGTTCTTAGAATAAAAGACTATCACATTATTTTTTAATTTAAAATCCTCAAATTAATTAATTTTAATTTTTATAATCTTAGCATTTTTCTGTTTATTTTAAATTTATTTCTTGTTAATTGAATTTAAATTAAGAATAGTACTGGCATAGATATTTATTAGGTCATAGTTTTTAGTCATCAACAAATGTGGTTAGTGGCAGTATGTTCAAAGAACCAGTGATTGATGAATTCGCTGACAAGTTTCTTGCACGAAGAATTGTTGAAGTTTTTTATTAGAATTTATACAAGAGAAGAAATGAGGAAATAGTTTTTCTACTTGATGGGGATAGAAAGATAGATAACGGTCAAGTCTTAGAAAATTAAGCAGTGAGCGGGAGTTTGGGAGTGTGACACACGAAATGATGCACGTTGTAATTTTAAGGTTGAGTGTACCCACATGAGACGCATCTGGTGCCGGCCTTTTACCTAAACCAACTTAGGTGCAACCATGGCCTAATTCACTTCTTCATGTGCATTCTCTTTAATTTGTTTGAGCGTGTGAACTGGCTTTGGCGTATGGTATTGGCAATTTAATTTGGCACTAGTTACTCTCCCTCATGTTGATGGTTGAATAGACTGACAATAATATTAATTACCCTCTATGACTTTGAAAGCATTAGCCTAGCTATTATCTAGATATGTAGGTGTTTGAGATAACATGGGAAAAATCATCGCAGGCATCCCATAAAGGAGATGGCCCTTCAACCTTTTTGTCTATTGAGTAGTCCCTTCAAAGTACTTTATCAATTTTCTTTACCTGAAACACTGTTTGCGCCAATGGAACTTTTTTGCAAATGATGTAACGCATCACTTATTGAAAGGGGTTTACAGTTTAGTTACTAAGGGGATGGATAAATTAACCTCATTAACGCACAAGGACAGAGACACTTGTACGTGTACGTGTACGTGTACGTGTACGTGTACGTGTACGTGATAATAATAATGACATGGGTTGAGATAGAGTTAGTAGGAGTTAATCTGAATGAATATATTGACGATATGATGTTGAAATGAATGTTTCATGTTAAGCTATGAAATAAATGAAATGATTTAAGACTAACAGAAAGATAGATAAGGGGTGAGTAATTAATAAATTTGGGAGCATGCTAGTTGCTAGGTATATAGCATTTCAGCGATGGAACTGTAGAAGTCAAGGTAGCATGAAAACAGTGAGCTATGATTGTCTTTTGAATGGGATTGGATTTGATTTCCCATGTTGGAAGCTTGAGGCAGTTGTCATCTTGCGCGCGCTGTCCGATTCATTCCACATTTCCTCTAAGCTGGCAACTGCCTAATCAAGTAGACTGAAATTCAAGATCGTTTTTGAGTACCAACTCCATGCAATTGAGGAAAGTCATATCGCAAAACAATTGATTGATTATCTTCCTTCTAGTACTTTCTCCTCTAAGTTAAGGGACAAAGAGAATTGGTAATACAGCTAGATTGTCTGACTATATGTGCATTTTAATGCTTAACAATCACACCATCCAGTTGACCTTTGACTCTGACTCACAGGTGGTACCCATTACTATCCTTTTGTCGTCAGGTAATTAGGGAAAGGCTTTTGCCCTTAAATTACACTGATTAGACTTTATATGAGTATTTAACATGCTGTATAAATAATACTCCTATGAAAAGGATGTCAAGCTTTTTTGTGCGTGCGTGTTCGGTAAGATAGTGATTAGATATATATCATGTTATTGGGAAACGACGGGAAATCCATACATAGAAAGTGGCTTAAACTCGTGAGGCTTTTGTGTGGAGAGTATAAGGTCAAAATTTTCACGATCAAATTTGCCATGTGGTGGTGGAATACTATTCAGGTCAATTCATATATACCAAGCATTTGCAAATTATATCCCTTCCTCTTCTCTCCTAAAACCATCCACCCCTTTTCCCACAATCACAACACCTTGCCTTGGTTGCATTTTTCAATGGAGCCTCGCCCAATTTCTTACTTAATTCTTCATTTATCATGGACCTAAATATTAAAAACGTCACACTGGACAATATATGTTAATTCTTTGACTTCATTTCTAGGCCATCCATTTTTTCACTGCTCTCCATTAATATGATTGCTCATTCACCACTATGACACGCCTTGTTGACACATTTGTTACATGTATCTCTATAGCTTAGCTTACATCAATTTTACATTGATAATAATTTTATGCAGAATGTGTATTATATATATATAGATCTAATTAACCACAATCTAACACAAACAACTTAATATAAGTAAGTAAATAGCTTTAATTCTATTGTTTGTGTTAGATTTTATCAAAATTAACCAACAGTAAAAATTAATAGTTAAATTATTCGTATTTTTATTTGACACAAACCCTATGGGTTGTTTTATTAATAATATTTTGAATAATATTGGATTAATTAATATTGTTTTTGTTTAAATAACAAATTCATTCATATATAATAAGAATTTTTAGGTTTAGTCCTTGCAAAATATATATTATTGGAGGCCAATAAAAAAATAAATAACATATTTTTTTAAATTTTTTTAGTTTTCCAAAATATAATAATGATGATTTTATAGCAAATCGTGTTTTCAATTTCTCATAAAAATAATCGATCATATTAGACAAGTTGATAAACGATTTAAAATATAATTTATTATAAAATTACACTTGACTATTCTCTTAGATTCATTAATGATCATGTTATTATTTTCAAATTAAAATATTTAAATGACTAAACCCAAAAGCTACCTATAAGCTAAATTGTTATTCGCTCAAACTTTTTTTTTTTTTTTAATTGTGGAAATTCCCAAAGTGCCGTGTATGATCAATCCTTACAGGTATAATATGTAATCATGTTGATTAATGAGCATGTTGAAATATTTTCGAGTAAAAGATACCAATCATTAAAAAAGAAGTGGCTAAAAGTTGAATCCTGAACCTAATGGAGAATATGCTGGATTAGCTGATTGAATTGAATATTTTTAGAAGCTCTTTAATCTCCCGAAATTTATGTTTCTATTTATCACTTCACAGGGGAAATCGTCAATTTGGATAATTATATATATTTTTGTGTGAATAAGCGACCTTTGCAGTTAGGATCACAAGCATATAATTTTCAATGAGCTTTATCAATGCTCCATATTTGTAATATGGCTGTTATTAATTAATCTCTTTTTTCCTTTCTTCTCTCTCTGGACTGAATTGAATTAAAAACCATACAATCAATCTACCACCTTAATTCATGGAACAAGAGAATTAGAATATTTATGTGACCTAATCAATTGTAATTATTTATCGAGAAAAAGAATAAATGTTTCTCAACGCATCGGATTTTGCAAATACTCGTGAATTTATTTAGTGACAAGCTTCAATTTAATTACTTGGATTCCTGTCCTATGCGATTGGTTTGTGCAGCAAGCCAAAATTTACCTACGATCCCTTGAAAGTGACTCAAGAAATAAAAAAACATTAACCAAGGAATAATCAAGCTACTATTCAAAATTAGCATAAATATACCCGCTATTTAATTCATGCTAAACCTTGCTTGAATGAAAGTGACTAATCGCCCAAGGTTCGTTTTGATTCTAATTGTTAAATAATTATTAATGGGTTACAGCTTTGAGTGTGACTGCGAGAAAATATTTTAAAGGTGAGGACTGATGAAGGAGAACTGGAATAAAATAGTTGAAAAAATTATTTTAATTAACTTTTGGTTCAATTCTACAAATGGAAATTAAAATTGATTAATTTACTATTAGGATATTAATTTTCCTTCTTGGGTAAAGCATGCTCACTTTTTTACCATATGGGCATAAGGCTAGAATGGGTACTAGACGCTAGTCTAAGAGCTACAACAAGAGGGAGACAACCTCTAAACATAATTATGAAGAAAAAGATAATTAATTGCTGCTACTCAAGGAGATAAAATCATTAAACAAAGCACTTGATCCTGCTATACTCTTATTATGCTCACTATGTCAAATGGTAATAATTATCTTTCAAGTTTTTGAAAGAAATAAGTAATGTGATAGCCGAGTCACTCATGACCCACCTAGCTCAATTGGGGTCGTATTCTCATGGAAAATGCTTTCATATAGTTAAAGTCATATAAACTTTTATTTGCAATCAAACCCCAATCCGTTTTGGGGTCCACCTCCCATAATCCTGTTTGTTTCTTCATCTCGTTAGTGGGTAATTTTAAGGTAAAGATTTTTTTTCTTTAAAGATAAGTTTATTATTTTATCCTAATTACAACTTTTTTTATTTACATTTTTACGTAATTTTTAATTCCGTTGTTAGCACTCACAATTTAGTAAAAATTGGCCGAAAATTACGTTAGATAAGAATTTTATCTATCTTGTTTCCTTAATATTTTAATTTTCAGTTTTTATTAACAAAGATTGTGATGTGAAATGACAATGGAGTAAGCATTCATTTTGATCCTAAACAATACAGACGTTATATTAACATCTAAGTTTTTGAAAAAAATTTAAAGATAACTGGATCTTAATACTATTTAGGTATTCAGTTGAACATATTAGTAATTTTATTAATAATGACACTAGAAACGAGAAAAATGGTCTTTTAAGTTACATGCTAATAATCCTTTCTTTTATTTAATTTTTATTAATATAAATAAATATTTGTGATGCTTAATTTTTAACTGTTAAAAAAATAAATATTATAATAAAAAAAACTGTGAACATGAAAATTATCAATTTGTTTCTCAGGCACCCATAATTCCGGATGAACATTGCCAATAAAAAGACATATTCCCTAAACCTAGTACCCACACAACGACAAAAAAATTCAATCTCGAAAATATCCTCAATTTCAAAACGTATGTTTGTTCAACATGGTTAGATGCAAAACTAACCCATTTATCATCATAAATGTTCTAACAGAAACAAGGGCAGATGGCCAAGGTTACGGATGCATGTGAATAGGTTAGGCGAAACTAGATTTTGCATAAATAAATCTTTGTCACCTCTCCAATGCCAACAACAATCAATTTGCTTATATATACATAAAAGAGTTTAATAGATATAATCTGTCCGTATAAAAATATTTATTTATTAATATTTTAAAAATCATATAAATAAAAAATTATAATTAAATATTAATATAAAAATATTTTATATAGATAATATATACCCGTTAAACTTTCTTTTTCTTTATATATATATATTGAAAATCTTCAAATATTGCATTCGATTCCTATGTATGTAAAAAAATATGAAACAACTTGATTTTTATGGGTTGATAGATTTTCTTTTTTATTTTATGGAAATCACGAAAGCTCATTGATGCACAAATCTTGTGCTTTCGTGCAACATTATTTCAAATTAAATTTACTTTTCAAAAGTTGTTTCTGGCAATAATGATTCCTTAGTCATTCTGAAGGAATAAACTATTATTTTTGTTAACATCAATCTTACGCAGTAGCGTTGATATTAATAAGGATAAAAGAGGTGATTTATTAAAATATAATAATTTTATACAAGCATTTAATTATAAATTATTATTATAATTATCATATTATAAATTATTATAAAGTTTATTCAACCAATCATTTCAGACTTAGTTGACAGAATAAACTGTTTGTTATTTTTTTGTTACCATAGGCTTGGCAAACCAAACCGCAGCTACTGGAAGGTAACTATGTAGAAGGGGGATAAATTTTCTAATTTTTGGAATTTGTTTAAAATCAAACAAAATATGGTTACTCAAAAGATTAGATGTTCTTGGGTTAAATTTGGTGGTGCAAACTCAGCATATTTTCACTCACTTTTTAGGTAGAGAATGAAAAAGTTACTATAAGAGATACTGACAATTGGGTTGAAGATAGGCAAGGGATTTTATAACATTTCAAAAAGGTTTTCTTAGAAGATAATTCTAGCAGGCCTTCTTTAGATGGAGTATCTTTCCGATAATTGAGCGAGGATGATTATAGGGAGCTAATTAAGCCTTTCACTTTTGATGAAGTTAAAGATAGTGTATGGAGTTGTGCAAATGGTAAAAGTTCAGGGCTAGATGAATTAAGTTTTAAATTTTTTAAAGATTGTTGGAGTGTCTGGGTGAAGATATTTTTCATGTTGTTACAAAGTTTTATGATAATTTTTCCATTCCCACATCAATTCCTAGCCTTGATTTCCAAATGTGATCATCCCCATGATCTTAGAAATTATTGGCCTATTACTCTCATCAATAGTGTGCATAAGATCATTTCAATGATGTTGGTAGCGAGACTAAAGAAGAGTCTTCGTTAGTAATTTCACTGTATCAGACAACTTTTATTTTGGGCAGGAATATGTTAAATGATGTCTTTATTACTTCAGAATTAATAGATTTGGTTTGTAGGCTTAGTCAAAGTTGTTTTATCTTCAAAGTTGATTTTGAAAAAGCTTACGATTTAGTCAATTGAAATTTCTTGGATTATATGCAAGGTAGGTTGGGATTTGGTAGCAAGTGGAGAAACTGGATAAGTTCTTTAGTATGCAAAGGTCATGTATCAGTATTAGTTAATGGGTGCCCAATTTCGAAATTTCAACCTCAAAGAGGGCTGAACTGTTGAAGTAGGGAGATCCATTGGTTCCCCTTTTTTTTTCTTATGGTTGCAGAAGGTTTAACTAGCTTGTTCAGGAGTGTTGTCTCTACAAGTCTATTTTTTAGGATCGAATTCTGAAACAACACTCAATTGTCTTTGCTCCAATATGTAGATGATTCTATTATCTTTGGGGAGGTGTCTTTTCAAAATCTATAGACCCTAAAAGCTATTTTAAGAAGCTTTGAGTTAGTATCTGGGCTTAAAGTCAATTTTCATAAAAGCAATATCTGTGAGATCAATGGGAAGAGTTGGTTTATGGATGCAACAGAGTCGTTCCTTCATTGTAGATTTGCATTAATCTCCTTTAAGTTTTTAGGGGTTCAAGTTAGAATTAATCCAAAATGTAAGCACTCATGGGAGCCAATAGTTAAGGCTTTTCAAAAAAGGTTGGATAGGTGGAAAACTCGACACTTATCTTTGGGAGGGAGGTTATTTCTAGTAAATTTAGTTTTAACTAGTTTACCTCTATACTACTTTTCCTTTTATAAAGCTCCGCAGGTGGTGATTACAAAGTTGGAAAGTATTACAAGGAAATTCTCTTGGAGTGGTGTTGGGGTGATTAGAAAGATATCTTGGGTAGCTTGGAGTAAAATTTGCAAACCAAAATTAGAAGGAGGCTTGGGTGTTAAGCTTCATTGGTTTAATTTAAGTCTTCTAGCTAAATGGAGGTGGAGGCATTTGACTGAAAAAGGTGTTAAGAAATCTTGGAGAAAGACAATGATTACTCATGTTTGGTTCTTCATTGATTGGGGGAATATTTCTTGCAAGCCCATTTGATGAAGGGACCTTTTTAATAGTAATTCTAGCTTTTCCTCTCATTTTGATTGTTTCTCAATTTCTATAAAGAGGTTTGTTGGGGACGGAAAAGACATAAGTTTTTGGAAACAGACACGATGTGGGGATTAAGCTCTTAAAGACACATTTCCTAGACTTTATTTAGTGGCTCATGACAAAGATTGTGTACTTGTTGATTTAGGTCGGTTTCAGGATGGGTCTTGGGTCTAGCAATGGAATTGGCATAGGAGTTTGTTCGCGTGGGAACAAAAACAATTGTTAGAGTTAATTTTTTTGGCTAGTAGTTGGGTCCCATAAGTGGATAAACATGACAAGTGGCATTGGATAAATGATCCCTCAAAATCTTACATAGTAGCTTCATGGTATAAAGTTATTTTCAATTTGCAGGGTAATCTTCTGGGAGTAAAGGAGAAGAGATGGCTCAAAGATTCTTTAAAATGAAGAATTTCTTAAAAAATTCTTATATTTTCGTGGTGTATTTTGCAAGACCAATTACCAAGTACTCAACAATTAAGTCTCAGAGAATGCAGTCTGCAAGGTAATTTCACAACTTGTGTATTTTGTTTTCCAAATGAAGAAAACATTCAGCATTTGTTTTTTGCATGTCAATTTGTTATGTTGGTTTGAGAAAAAGTCTATCAATGGTTATGTATCTAAATAGTCTAGTCTAGTTGCTTTCTTCAATTATATGATTCTCTTGGATATATTCATTTATCAAAGAAGGCTAAGGAGGTTGTGATGTTGGTTTGGTATGCTTGCGTTATTTGGTTGACACGTAATACTGTCATTTTTAAAGAGCAAGAACCTAACCAACAAGAGGTTGTTGAAAGGATTAAAGTTTTATCTTGGAGTTGGATGGTATACAAGGTTGGGGTGCCCTTTAGAATAGTTTTTTCCTTATGAGTTTATAATCCATTATTTTGTATCTAAACATTTCTTAATAGTGTTTCTTTATCTAGATGGTAGTAGTTGACTTAAATTAGTATGATACATGTACATCTTGTACAATTCGTTGGATTAATGATATATACTACTTTTGCCCTGAAAAAAAAAAAAAGCCAAATTGTTTCCAATTTGATGGAAATTAGCTATTATTGCCTTGCCATTTTAACTAAAATGATTTTATTTTTATTTGTATTTGATAAGCAAAAAGTTAGAAATTTTTTAAGTATTAATTAACTTTTTTTTTGATAAATTATTTTAATTAACTTCTTTTAAAAGAAGCTCTATTTTTTCAACTACTAACTGATTCTCTTATAAAATTTTATCTTTTAATTAATCAATTATCACCTTCTAATTCTCTTTTCTCACATGTCACAATATCTCTTCTTTATTTCTCTCACTTTCATTATGATCCTGTTTGGGTAAGCTTATGTAACAGAGCTTATTAAAGTAAGACTTTTCTAAAAGCTTTATTATAAGAAACACCTTTAAAAATGGGTAAACTTATATAGTAGAGCTTATTAAAGTAAGACTTTTCTAAAAGCTCTATTATAAAAAACACTTTTAAAAAAAAATTAATTTAGTGTTTGGATGATATTTATGTAAAAGCTTATATAGAAGAACTTATAGAAAAAATGGTGTTTGGAGAAAATTATATAACTTATTTGATATTGGTAAAATTACTAAAAATGTTATATTAAACTATATGATTTAAATGTTTAAATTAAATAAAAAAGGGTGAGTTGAGGAAAAAAATCAAAATTATTAGTTTTTGAATAAAATAGAAATTGCTTCTTTCAAAAATGAAAAAAAGACAAATCACAATTATTTTAACAAAATATGTTTTTATATTTTAAAAATGTATTTCAAAGTTAATACCTTACTCGCGTTCCAAAGGCAAATCCTCAATCAAATGCAGGTCAATGTTAATGTCTGTGTTTGTAAATCATAATTTTCAATTAAGAAGATTTAACAGTAGGAATTTTTCCATAGAAAATGATTTCTCACTAAGGAAGAGCTGAGAGAACAAAGGCTAAACGGAAAAAACAAAAACACCAAATTTGCAAAACCTTTGTTACTCTAATAATTGTAACTACAACCACAACATTTTCTCTTTCCCATGGTACAATTTCGTTCATGTTAATGTTACCCTTTCAATAATTTTGTTCTCATATCATATTGGGGATGTTTTCATGTCACAAAATTATCTTAAATTCGCACTTCCTTCTCAGATAATGTCAGGACGAGGCTCCAATTTGGTTGTTATTAACCCAAGTATGCATATTCAATTTTGTTCACTACACATTTGCTACCTTCTTCTCAAAATCGGCACCAGATACAAATATTCTAACTTTGTTGATACCATACCCATTAATACTTAGGTTCTGCAAATATTAGGATTGGCATAGCTTCATAGGTTGTAGTATCTTGCAAAGAACTAGAAGAGAAGTGTTCAATTTTTTTTCTCAAAAGAGGCAAATTTTGTCTTCTAAAATTAAATGGGGAATTTTGTCCCACTAATATTTTGTGGTCAATTTTCCAAAAAATTAAAATTTAAAAAGCTCTAAAAATTAACTTTTTCATAAGCTTTACTGAAAACTTTTAAAGAAGTAAAAAATTATTAAAAGTTATGTAACCAAACACTAATTTTAAGTGAAATAGAACTTACAAGTATAGAAAAGCTCCTAATAGAACTTTTTACTTCTATCCAAATAGGCTCATAATTTAAGGGAAGAGATTTATCCACTCCAAGACTAAGTTTAAAAGAGTTATTCTTCATCTCATAATTTATTTTGTTGAAATCTAATGGTTGTAATGAATAACTAATTTTTACCATTAGACTTCAAGAAAATGAAAGGCTAGGATGAAGATTAAGTTTCTTAAACTTACTCTTGGGGTAAGTGGATCCCCTCTCATAATTTAGATATATAATTATAGTAATTTATAATCTAAATATATATTTTAACAACTAACTTTTGACTTATAAAATAATAATTTAAATATATAATTATAGAGAATTATAATTTGAATATGTAATTTAAAATATAAATATTTAACTATAAAAAATTGCAATTTAAATATATAATTCTAGTAATTTATAATTTAAATATGTAATTATAGAAATTTATAATTTAAATATGTATTTATAGTAATTATAATTTAAATATGTAATTATATAAATATAAAATTTATAATTTAAATATGTGATAAATTCATATTAATAAATTTATTAAAATATGTTCTAAGTATTTTAAATACCTAAATATTAATCTGATAATTAATAATACTCTTATTTATCATTTTACAACTTTCAGCTAATTAATCTAAGTTTTTTCAAACACTTAGGGTTAGATTGATTTGATTTTGTTTTTTAGTTTTTGAAAAAAGTTTTCAAAAATAGTTTTCAGGAATTGTTTTCTAAAGCAGAGAAAAAAAAACTTGTTTTGTAAGTGTTATTTAAAAATTGTTTTGAAGATGAGAAAATGAAAAAATTATTCATATTTAGGGAAATATCATTAACGAAAAGCAAAAAATAACATATTCTTATTGTATTTTATTTTTTCAAATAAAAATAGAAAATTAAAAAGCAAAACTACTTACAGTTATTCCTCTTTTCTAATCTTTAAAAAATAAAAAAATAGAACTATTTTCGAAAACTATTTTAAAAAAACACTAATCAAACATGCTTTTTTAACTTTTAAATACTAAAATACTAAAAAAAATTTTATAAAAGTGTTGTTAAAAAAACACTTACAATTATGATTTCAGCTTTTAGTTAGTTTTACCAAACACCTTATATATCATAGTGTTACTAACTTACCATACAAGAAAGCAAAAATTGATGATAAGCTTGTAAGGTAAAAGGTAAATGTCTTTAGAGTTAACTACTTAGTGAGATTTCTTTTATTATACTTATTATTCTCTATTTTTACTTATTATTCCTCTATTTTTACTTATTATTCCTCTATTTTGACATATTTTTAATTTCTAAAGAGGATTGATATAGTATCATTTTTACCTAAGGGGTGAGTGTAACTAATGAAAGTAAAATTTCATGGTTAATATAATAAAAATTAAAAATTTAAAAGAAATTTTTTTAGAATTAATTAAAAAATGAAGGAGTGTTAATCGTAATAAGAACAAACATAAAAAAATGGGTATGCGTAATTTACTAATGTTTAAAATTTAATAATAATTATCGTCAAAATTACATTAATTATTTATGTCAAGACATTACTTAAATGAAAGGAATGTTGCTATAAAAACTAATTTATTATGATAAGAATTTAATCGATATGCACAATCAGTGTAACAAATTTTATATTGATATTCAATTATAATCCTTTATTTATAATAAGTTTATTGAGTTTATTAATTAATATTTTAAAATTCATATAAATAAAGTATTGATTGAATATGAATGAGTGCATACAAATTAAATTTTTATTGTGATTGACCATTTTGTTTTTAGGGGCAAGTTAGTTTATATCAGAGTCATTAGACTTACATCAAATCTTATCCATTAATTTTATTAAATCTAATAATTATGGTTATTTAAATAAAAAAATTAATTATCTCTTATTTACTAAATATTATCAATAAATTAAAATATAAAATTCCAATAAAAGATTATTAATAAATTAAAATTTTTAAATTTCAATCAATTCTTAACAAAAAAAAAAATTCATAAAAAATTAGCACTATGATCATCACTAATGTCACTACTACCATGATTGGCATTGTCACCATTGCTATCATAATTATCACTATTGTTATCATAATTGTCACTATCATTTGGTCAACTAACTCATGAGTCACAAGCTGAACGAATACAAATATAAATATATGAATTTTAAAATTACATATTAATAATATATAATATATTGTTAAAAATATATTAAATAAAAAATATACACATAAAAATACATTTGATATGAATTCAATTTATACATATTGTTATATAATATAAAAAAATACATATAAAAGTAGTGTGATGTTATTTAATAATATATATTTTAACAAAGGAAAGTTATTTTGTTCTAAAATGAATATTAAAGTAAAACAGATATATAAATATATTTTTATGTTATTTTAGATTTATTTATAATATGTTTTATATTGATTTAGTGTATTGTTTTGACTTAATTTGAGTTAGTATTATAAAATAAGATTTTATGTTTAATAAAAAATTAAATTATTTTTTTAACAAAAATGTCCATCTTAGCCCAGTGGCCTAATATAGGGTTAAATTGGACTTAAAAATACACAATCCAAATAAAATATAGGTTGAATTAGCCTGACCCGTATTATTGTAAAAGTCTGACGAGTCAAGAACCTGGAGTTGTCAGCTCTAGATAGGATAAGTTGATATGATACACTTATCCTTTCATGTTAGTCCAACAAAAATTTGATATAAGATAAAATAATTACGTATCCAATCAATTAAATGAATCGTTAGCATTAATATTGTGAAAGCCTACTTCATGACTAACCCGGTCAAAGCAGTGAGTCAATAGTTAGACTGGTTAGTCACCTATCCACATATATATATATGAAGCATAAAATTATAATTTTTACTTTCTACATTCGTTAGTTATATAAAAAATAAAAAGAAAATAAAATAAAAAGAAATGATATCATTTAATTTTTTTTTAAAAAAGAAATCCAAGTTCAAATTGACTTAGATCACTTGATTTGTAAAATTGTAATTTTTCACTTTCTATGTTTGTTAATTATATAAAAAATAAAAAGAAATGATATCATTTAATTTTTTTTAAAAGAAAATTCAAATTTAACTTGACTTAGGTCAACCTGATTTATGTCATTAGTTTTTCCTTGAATAAGCGGATTCTAACCGGACCAATGTTGAAAAAACCGACAATTACGTCCTAAATATGACTGAACCGCTCCAAACCAGTTATGTGACTGGTTAATGTTAACTATAATTAATTACTTAAAAGATGTGGTATAAACGGATGATGACTAATGAATTTTAAAAACTGAATGAAACCCTTGTAAACCTAATATTCAACTAAAGTCTCCATTCCCTTTTAAAAAATTGAAAGATTGAGTCACAATCATGAATAAAATATTGTACAAGGGGGGCAAAGTATCTAGAGCTAGGCAGGTAGACTTATATAATATAATTAATTAGCACTGCTACAAGTTATTGAGAAAAGTGCAGGACGAAAAGTAATTGTTGACTTGAGTGATCTTGTAGCACTTCTGGATATCACAGTCCACGTATCAAAAGCTGACGGAGAGTAAATAACTAAGGACTTTTATATATTGAAAGCGTGAAAAATTAATTAAAAAAAAGTTCATATTTTACAAACTTGTACTTATTATTAAGGATCACAATGACTATGGTTTAGATATAATATTATAACATTTTTTTTATACTCGTATGTTTAAAAAATGTGTATCGTATCTAATTTTATATTTTATAGTAGCAATTTTTATTTTTATTTCTATATTTGTTAAATATCTATATATTTATCTCCAAACCTCACAACTTATATTTTATTTATATATAAAGACAATAAATTAATATCTTTTATATATATATATAAATAAATATAATATAAAAAATAAAGTAACATAATATTAAATATATAACAAATTATAAAATGTTGTCTAAAATTTATATGATTATACATAAATTTATATTTTTTTTTCTCATAACATTAAATATTGTAAGTTTATTAAGATTTATTTTATAACTCAATTTTTATTGTAAATTGTATTTTTATCTTATTACATTTATGTAAAATATATTATATGTCTCTTTCTATTCTACAATTATATTATTTATCATAAATTATAATACAAATAATATTGTCCCTAAAAATTATAATTATGTAATATTATATAATATAATTATATTAAATAATATATATATACACACATATAAAAGGTGCAGACAAGGCAAATTAAATATTATAATACCAATATCTGTATATTTTTTATTGGTTTAGACCTACCTTATACTTAAACCCATTTTTGCAGGTAATTATCTGTTATGCATGAAAGGATTGTTGTAAATACTTGTAGGGTCTAAGTGTATTTTAATATCCTACTCATTATTGAGATTGTGTGGTTTTACTTTTGGGCTTTTATTTTAATTATTCAGCTGAGATCTACTTCATTTTTCTCTTAACTGTTATTTTTTAAAGTAAACTTTATGATTAAATGAATTATTAAAGATAATCTAACAGTGAGAGAAAAATTACTATTGTTTTTGTTCTAAAACCAAATCTAAAATATAACCTTAATGAAGTTCGAAATTATAAACTGAAATGAAATTAAGTGATATCTTAAAAAACAAATTTTTTTTATATATATTTCAAATATATCAAGTTACGCATCTCAATAAATAGAATGAACAAAGTGTAGCTTTTTCTTTAATCTGATATAAATTTGATATATATAAATATATTATAATTAAATATGTTATATATTAAGAATTATAAGATTGTTTGAAAAAGAAAATAAATTAAAAAGGAAAAGAGAAAAAAGATTATGGTCCAAATTTCTTAATTTTCTTGCACTATTAAAAAAGTAATATTTAATATTTGTTGGTAAAAAAAATTAATTAAATATGTTAGTAAGTAAAACGCCATAAGAATTGAGTTATATATAAAATGTGTATCAATATGGAAATGTGTGATGATGAAGAATGAAGAATATAATATTTTGAAACCTTATAGGTATTATTAAGTGTGTGAATATAACCTGAAATGAATGGATATAATTAAATTAAGCGTTTGTAAAGAGATATAATTGACGTGGGAATTAATGTAAGAAAAGAGTGTTGCATAATCCTAAAAACCCACTAGCTCTAATCAATTAGGGCAACGAAGAGATGATTACATTAAATGGCCACAACACAATAAACACTTGCTTGGGTGGGACTAAGAGAGTGGGATTGCAGTGCTCATGTCACATGACCACAATATATTTTCTGGGCCCCACTCAAATTTCTAGATTGATGGGTTCCCTTCCTAGATTCACCTCATGTTGGAAAGCAGATCTGCAATTCATGGCCATTGTTTGGGACTTTTCTTAATTAGAATCAGCAGCATAATCAGAACCATATATTGCCTTCCTGCAGGAGAATACTACACATTGGAATTTATGAGATGAGATGGCTTTAAGTTTCAGGTGCAAACCAGAAAGCATGCACCCAACCATATATAGGGTCCCACTCAATACCCTCTGACAAAGGACCCTCAGTCATTGCTTCTGACTTTTCCCCAATTCTGCCCTATCAAACCAAATCATATGCTTCGTTCATAACTTGTACACCAGTGTTTGTTTGTTACCATCATCTACATCAATGCATGCCCCCATTATTTATTAAAAATATTCAAACTCACTCCTAAAACTGACTCTTCCCACTTTACATTAAAGATTTGCCTAAGCACGTGAATCAAATCCAGTATTTAAGTTTTGGCCTGGAAAAGCTGTTTTCTATCTACGACAACTAGATGATAATCATGTTTTCCAAGTTAAACCAGCGCCTATTAATATATGGATTGTTTCAAAATTTGGCTTTTGTATCTATCACACTCTCATTAACTACAGTAAATTACAGTTAGCATCTTTCGCATCAAGGGACTGCATGATTAAAGTAACCACACACAAGAAGTTACCTTTACCTTTTTCTTAACCAGTGACTGAAACCTAAAGTTGTTGGCTTTAGGTGCATGTACGTAGAAAACTTTGTAATGTAAATGTATTTATGTGTAGGATTTGGAGAAATTAATCTTGGTTTTTAAGATATAAAAGAATCTTTATGTTGGAGATGATCGATACATAAATAAATAAAAAATCATATCTCTGCATCATAGACATGTGATAACTGAAGTTGCGAAGTGGTTATTTTATTGGGAAGCCACGCATTGAAGTCTCTGCCACAATGGGCCAAATTCGGTCACCACTTCTATTTGTCCTAGCCTGTCTATTTTATTTTGTGAAAATATTTAATAATTGCAATTTGAGATTTTATTTTTTAGTATATTTTTTTGTGTACATTTAAATTTAAACTATCTTATTTTATATGTAAAATTTAAAATTATATTTGTAATCACATTTAAAATTTAATTATTAAATAATAAATAATTTTATTTTGCTTATTTATTGTCTTGTAGTCTATTGTTTGGTAACTTGAGATATATATTAAAATTTTTATAATAATTTAAATTCAGACAAATTTGTTTTTAAAGAAAAGTTTTTTTTATGTTTTTACACAGATTGACCTGTAGGGCTGTGCGGATTTTGTGGGGGTGAATGCAACTCAAATATAATGAATTCTTTTAGAGTAAAGATTTCAATGGTTAGAATTCGTAAATTGCGAGTTTTGTAAGTTAGAAGTTTCGCAAGTTGGTTTAACTGGATGTCTATTTCTAGTAGTGATATTGTTAAATTATGATATTGTTAAATTATGATATTGTTAAATTTAATAATCAATCTTTTGCATAGATTTGTTTTTTGTTTTGTAAATCATTAAATATTAATTATTTGGATATTACTTAATATTTTAACTCAAATTTTTAATCTCAATAGTCTATCTTTAAATCTTAATTTGAAGATTCTTATTCATTACTATTAAGTTATTACTTAAACTTGCTCTCATTGATATATATATATATATATATATATATATATATATATATATATATATATATATATATATATATATATATATTAAAAGTTTAATTAACCTTTTTGTTCTTAATATTTCATACTTTTTTTAACATACTTTCTATTGTTTACAAAAAAATGATATATGATTAATGAAGTGTCATGTCATCATATTTACTGAGATAAATAAACTTTTGCTAACAAAGTCTAATAACTGTCCATGTACTTTAATTTAATACTGATTTTTAAAAGAAAAAAAAGTCTTGAAGCATTCTTGCCTTCATCTATCTTCTTCGTCTTCTTGTTAATAACCTCTCAAACATTTTCAAAATGAAATCTCACAATTTGTTAGTTATATCCCCATTTAAAGATTTTTTTGTTAATAGAAAGAACCATTTTTTAAAAAATAAAACTTAAAAAGGTAAAAATAAAAAAATAAAATTCAATAGGGACTGAAATAAAAATGTGAAAAATATTTGAGCCTAAGAAGTTAATTAAGCTATATATAATGGGAACAACTATTATAAAAACTCCAATTTATAATAAATAATAACAACCAACTCCAATTTATAATAAATAATAACAACCATTTGATTAAGATTAAAAATAAAAAAGCATTAAGATTAAAATACTTTCTGTCAGGTTATAGGAAAATGAGTTTGTACTTTTAAATTTTGATTATTAAAAAATAAAATATCTACTTGTAGTCAATGGCAGATGTTGACTAATAATTTTAAAGAGTCCAAATTGATATATAATACCATAGAGCGGGTACTTATTTATTTATTTATTTATATATATATATATATATATATATATAAAATATTGTCATTAATGCAAAAATAGTATATAATATAATATAACTCCTGAACTTTCACAATAACTTCATGTTCAATTTACATTTTGACCTTTTATTATTCATTAACTCTAAACTTTCTTTTTATTGTTTATTATATTTAATTTAAGTTTTTAATATTTATTCAACAAATAATTGGATTGTGGGCTTTAATATTTAATTTGGGTCAACTCAAATAACTTTTACACATTTTACTTATGTTTATTACTTTCCACAATCCAACTAAAAATTTAAAAGAACTATTAAATTTAACTATCTTAAAATTATTGGGGGGGGGGGGGCGAAAATTATAAATATACAAGTTAAAAAAAAAATAAGGGGTCAAGACTCCCCCGCTCCTACTATCCTTCACCACCGCTTGTAGTAACATTGTGTTTCAAGGAAATAGACACAGAAGTAGAGTAGAAGCTATCATTACTACACAAGAACACATATAGTAAATTCGTTATAAAGAGAAAAAATTAGATGTAAAATAGACACCAATTAAAGAACAAACAAGTGACACAACACGTACTTTAATGTAGTTGGGTAAAATTTATTAATATCCACTTATCAAATTTATCTATTCAATATATTTACTTTCAATCTAGGAACTTTTCCTCATTTATTTACAATGATGCAAATTCAAGCAGACAAAATAAGGAATTCAAAGTACAAAAAAATATATTCAATACCTAAAAGTCGAAGCCTACTCTTTAGAAGGTAACAAGTACAAAAAAAAAGATAAGTAATTATATATCGTATCAATTGTGACTCATTGGTGAAAAATATTTAATGCTCTAATAGATCTTTAAGACGAAGCTACATCAAGAAGAATAAAGAAGCCTTCATGAGTTACAATATCAACTTTCTTGAAGATTATATATATGGAGTCCTAAAGCTTTCAAAATATAAGAATTATTATTGAGTGTGAACTTTTTATTTATAGGTAAAATATTAGTTATTAATGTGTTAATTTTTATTAGTGGAGAAATTCAAATTCATGACCTCTCCTTCCCCCTTTCTCCTTACATGTAGATTTTGCCAGTAGATCAACCTTATAACTCCTTATTGAGTGTGAACTTAACAACCCTTTATCATATTCTTTATTATTTGTAAAATTTCTTTCTTTGTAAAAACTCTCTAATAATTTGTATATTTTGAAAGTCAATACTTTTCCTTCATTGTATATGCTTTTATTTAAGACGTTGCAGAGTCATTTAATCTCTACAAACATCTAAATCGAATAATTTAGGGAAAAGAACATGAAGAGGTTTGGTATTAACTAATTTAATGTTAGTTTAAAATACTAGTGTAAAGAGTACTTAGGAAAAGTTAGAAGTGATTTGAAAAAATCATGTACTTGAATCTTCTTATAAGTTAGTGAAACCTTAATAGTTGTTACTTGCTTAGAAACTGAATATAGTCTTAGAGTTTGAGACAACCAGTAGAGAAATGTTGTTTTATCTATTCACTAACATTGATTTTTTTTTCTTTCATGAAAAAAGTGTTAATGTCTATCTCAAGCTAGTATTGTCTTTGGTAAAAGCTTTTTTATACATCCTAAGTCAACAAGGCACTCTCCTCATAAAAAATTGCATGCAAAAATTTTTAAAATATAATTCAACTTCCTTCTTGTATTTTTGCAGACTTACACTTTAAAATTCAAATTTAAAATATTTAAAAGATTCATCATACAAAACCAAATCAATAAAAAATGTCTTAATTATCATATCTTAAAAGATCAATTATCATCACCAACTTGACCACCATCATAATCAACATCATCACCAAGCGACTTTAATAACTGACTGATACCACTACCATCATGATTAATACCACCATAATTATTATTATTAATATTGACACTTTTTCCATGATCATTATAATAATTATTACAACCACTACCATCTTACACGTAGAGAGTATATGAAAATAATAACGTCATTTATAGAAAAATAAACAACAATAATTTCCCAAATAAGAAAATCTTCCTAAAACAATTAGAATGGTAATTTGGAAATCTGTTTGCAGGTTAAGCATACTCACTCTATTGTGAACTCATTATTTTTATAATTCTATTCATTATTTCTTTTTATTTTCATCTTATTTCCATGCAATAAATGGACAAAATAAGAAAAGAAAAGTGATAGAGTTAATTTAAGTTAGGTTGTTTAGTTAAGGTGAGAAACAGACAAAAAGAAGAGAAACTAAAATGTGGACCCCACTTAAAAAACAAATCTTTCCATTGGTGAGAAGAAAATAATGAAAAATGAAACAAGGAAATTATGAAGCCACCGAATTTTACTATTAATTTTAAAATTCTCTTTTTTATGAGAAAAAAATGTAATAATTCAATAAAAAAGTACAAGAAATGTCTTCTTGCAGTTTACAAAATGTGGTTTTAGTTGTCAATAAGTCAAAGTTAAAAGACAAAAGATCATGAGCCATCCATACAAAACGTGAGATTCATTAGCTGCTATACATAAGAATGTATTGTAAGTTTTGCTACACGACACCACTTCTATGTGAAAAAATTGTGTGACTTCTAGTATTGTCTGCTCTGTAACCACCTTTAAATTAAGGACAAACGAATTCCTAACCTTCTAAATTTTCTAGATTCTTGTAAATCACACGAAAAACTATGCTTTCTACTAATTCCAGTTGTCAGAGACCAAGCCCAAAAAATTGTAGTGATGAAATTCTGTCACTAGGTAACGTTATGGAGAGATCACACCAAAAAAACACAGTCGAAGCCATACCTTATAAGATACAACACATGTTTAGAATAAATCAGCACTAGTTTTTGCTGACTCCTTACAGAACTTGCTCACATTGTCTTCTTTTAATAAATTTTAATTTTTTATTAGTTTTTCATTTCAAAAAATTCATATATATATATATATATATATATATTATTATTATTAAGGGGGAATATGTCTTTTAAAAAGATATTTTCATTTTTCTACTTTTCTATCTGACCAAATGAATGAAAAAAACTCAAATATTTTTTTTCTCTTCTACTTTTTTTCCTATTTCTTTTAATATAAACAACTTAAAAACTATTTGTTTTGTACTAATGCTTTTTTTTTTTTACTTCTTTCTACTCTACTTTTTATCTTTTTTATATTTCTCTTTATTTAAATAAAACACAAGTGTCATTCCTAATTTTAAAAGATAGAAATGGAAGAAAAAGAATGTTTTTGGGAGACTTCAATAAGACTTTTATTTTGATTTTCAAGACTTTTTTTTTTTGTAAAGTAATTTTATTTAAGTGGAACACTAGATACAATTTTTTCCTCCCGGAGAGAATTCAGATATTGAATCATCTAATTGGGTGAAAATTACCCCTTCAACTAAATTTAAGGTTGACCCTTATACAAAGAAAAATATATAATTTATGAAATTATTATTCTAACTTATCTCTTTATATCATTTAAATTAAATTTTATTATTCTGATATTTTCTAAATCTATTAGTTATGAATTAGTTAGAATTTTTTATCTTGTATTCTTTAATATCATATACATTTTTTGTTTTATATGAATATATTGAAATGAATATAAAAAAGAAACTACAATAGCTTGTTATTTGTATCCTAACACCATTTAAGAGTAACTTTAATAGAATAATTTAGTACGATAACAAAAATCATAATTAAAAAGGATATTAATCCTTAAGATTCTTCCTCGCTTTCTAAGAGTGCATTTAAAATAAAATTCGGTTTCTTTTCCAGGAAACTTAACATGGATCACTAACTGAATAATACTTATTGAATAATTCAACTATGTTTTATCATTGAAATAAAACTTTATAAAAAATATTCGATAATTAAAAAAAAATCTCTGAAAATTTACAGATGAATTATCATTACGAATTTTAAACTTACTGGCAAACGGTCTCCTTTTTCTGTGTGTTTAAAGTACCACAGATCCTGACAATTTTGTACCAATTAGGATTGTATGGTGAAACATATTCTCATATGAATCCTGACGATATAGTTTGAACAAGAAATATTTTTATTATACATGGAGATCGACTCTCTACATGATTTTTTTCATAAACGTGATGCGAATCCAAAATATTTCTTAAAAAAGATAATACCACTCAAATAAATTATTTTTATTAAAGTGTTTAATTCAGGTAGGGAGTTAGGATAAAAAGACCAATTGCTTCTTGATAATAATAATAATAATAATTATTTCTCTATTTGTTAAATGCAGTATAGGCATTCATATATGGAGCACTTTATAATTTTTTTTTTCTTAAAATATGTTTCATAATGACGACATTCCCCTTGATTCAAAGCCATGTGCAAGAACCAGGAGTGATAGGTGCATACACGAATCTATTTTGTTTCAACTCCAAGTACGTTTTAAATTAATCGAATAAGTTCGATTTGTGAAATAATAAATTTTGTTTAGAGTCCGGTTCTTAAAAATTTGGGATTAAATAAATTAGTGTACGGGCTCCGTGTATTTTTTAATAAAAAATAATTAAAATTTTTCTTACCATTTTTAAACTAACCAAATTATACTTTATTAAACTAAAAATTATATAATTATTTATAATAATATAAAACACTAAATATTTTTAATAATAAAAATCTAAATTTCATCATTCATAACAAAACATATCACAACAATAACACAAATTAATAATTTGTTCAAATAATAAATTTATTTTTCTAAATCTAGATATCCAATCTTAATGTATATTAATATTATCTCCAAATGACTAAATATTTGTTTGGGTTTAATTGAAGATATGTTTTTTTTATTGTTATGCAAATCTTAAGATATACTCCTTAGATATGAAATAGAGCCTTCTTACCTTAGAGTAGAAGTATAATTTTTTGCTGGAATTAATAATTGAAACTCTTTGTTTTAACATTTTCCCTATATATATAATATAAATATTTTGCCCTTAAAAGAAAGCCTAAGAACCTAAAGACTTAGTCCTCAAAGTTCTTGAACTTCACATAGGACTCAAAAGTGTTTTACTGTGTTTTTTTTTAAAAAAAAAATCAAAATATGCAAAATCTTGCAGATCCGCAAACTTGTCTCATTTATCCACCTTAGTAAGAATAGAAAAAATGCTAATACGTAGATAATTAATTTAAATTAAAAAATCTATGAAATCTTATAAAAGAATTTTATAAATCATGCATTCATATAAAGTCTTTTAAAATTTATAATATTTTTTCATGTCAAAATAATTTTTAAAATTCAATCCAATACACCACTTGCATTAAAAGGTATTAAAATTTAAAGTTAAAACTTATCATAATAATATAAGAAAGTTAATATAATTAAATAAAATGTTAGTGAACACTCATAATAATATACCATTAATTCATAATAATATTAATGAACACTCATAATAATATAACATTCATAATGCACTCTAATTCTAATAATCGTGAGAACGGTAGGGGTAGAAAGTTAGTCAACTCACACCACAAGAAGGATAAGGAATGCTAAATTAATGATTTCCACATGAATTTAATATGTATAGTAGGTGCAAATGAAACACATTTACATAGCATTAATTAATCAATTTTTGTTAAAATAACCTTAAAAAAAAGTTATTATGAAACAACAAATTTACTTCATATTACAAGCTCTCAATAAACGACACTGTAAGAATTCTTTTCATTGTCAAGGCACATGAATTAAATTATTTCCATATTCCTTGTGAATTGTGATATCAACCTTTTCCGCTAATTAAGAGGTATATTCACTTGTCTATAACATAATTTGCATGCGTCCATTTTTTACAGTGGTAATATATTTTGGATTTATTTGGGTTTTCTATCCACCGTGTGAGTCAGACCTGACAAGGAAACACAATAATAGCATCATGTACTTATACTTTGTTCCAAAGTAAATTTGAACTCTAGTGGACAATTTGCTTTTTGGTATTTCTATTTTTGTTTTGGCTTTGTATATTAACAAAGGGTATACATGGAATGGAAATTTGTGTAAAAAATAAGTTATATATGAAGACCAGTCACCATTAGAAGTTACATTAGTCATATACAACAATATATGTGTGAGTTTTCCTATCAATATTAACTTTTACCAACAAAGACTTGGTGAATGCTTAACATTTAAGGTAAACACCTTTGGTATCTCATTCAATAAAAACAATACTAACCCTCAACTCTCATCAAAAGCACAATACCCTCTAGATCAAATTTTTTAAATGATCCTTACTTTCATTCAAGTTGTTTAATGCTTTTTATAAATATGGATTAAAATGTTTAATTTTTACGAATATACTAAATTACTTTAATTGAGAGTGCATCAAACTATGATTTCACGAATGCAACCAAACTTTCATTGATGATGACAAAAGTCACCAGAAAGGAGTAGATAGAAAAATAGGTCACTAGATTAAATCTCTACTGCTATTTGTCAATTAAAAATGTCATTGATACATACTTGTGGATCACCACAACGCAGGTCATTAGTGAGTTGACCATTCCAATATATCAACAGATGCCATCAATGTATAATTGTCAATAATCAAAACAAATGCCATCAAAACACAATTCATATATTCAATAAAAAAATACAAGCTGCCAATTTGCAGAATTGTGAATATATTGATGGAAATAAAAAGAACCTTGAATAAAAGATACAAAATTGTAGTATGTATAGAGAATTAAATATAAAAAGATAGAGGAAAGAAAATCTGTGTATCTCAGATATATTGAATTCAAGTTCTTGATCTTCGAGAACAAAAACCCTATGAATGATTATTGTAGAGATATGAGTTCAATAAGAACTCTTGAGGGTTTTACTACCTACTTTTTAGGGGATTATTTTAGAGAATGTGTATTGTTGTTTTAATTTGTTTAATGAGATGACAAATTTATAATCCCCCAGGGTAGGCATGAACCCATCAAATGAGCTTTTTATGATTGACTCAACCCATCATAGAGTCAATCTTACTATAATCCCATTCAAATAATCATAATACTATTATAAGATATGATAAGATATGATTATCATCATATCTTAAATTGTCAGATAATGATAAAAGATAATTCATTAATACCAATCCAATATTATTTCCAACATTCTCCTACTTGGATGAGATTAATCAATAATACAAAGACAAATCATTAAGCTAGAATGACAATTATAGACAAATCTTATATTAGACAATGAGAAATTTGAGCTACAAAATAATATCCGATAGGGATATATATCATGCACGTTAACAAATATTTCTCATAAAATATATAGAATATGTAGTTCAATAAAATGATACTACATGGTCCCAAACATAAAAATGCTAAGAGATATATTACTAAAAGGATATTACTTCACACATATCTCATAAGAGAGTTTTTAGACTCCTACTAATCTAAGACATCAAAACTTAACCAAACCATATGAGTTATAAAACTCCAATAGTTAAGTATTTGATCCGTGAATAAAAAAATGTTTTATTAATATCATTTTTACTTGAGTCCAAAAAATTATAAAGGTAAGAAAGCATAATTCACATGCATCTAAGTACTCATCATAACCCAACAACAAATGTAATTACATATAGGCTACATAAATGCTCTATAATATTTGACATTTAACTAATCCGAGTTTCAGAAAATGAGTGACTATGTAAGAATCCGAAGACAAGTAGGAAATCTAAAAATTTCCTATTAGGACCACATAGACACTTAGTTTATATAAAATAACACTCAAATTATTGTGACTACAAAATGTCAATTGAGCAAACACTTAGATAATTGGTGCAAACAAAAAATTCATAAGTACTTCAACAGTACAAAATTGTACTCAATAAGAGTACTATCATAATAAGCACTGTTACTAAGTAAAAAATCATAATGGATAGGAGTATTGCATCTACAATATACTTATAGAATTTTGACCAAACAAAATGTGAAATTTTGGGTAAAAGAAATGCACAGTACTTAATTGCATACCAAAAGAATTAATGTGCAATGCTCAATTAAATGCTCTTAACATCAATTAAATATGTCTATTAGGATACAATGAATTATATGTATCTCAATTAAAATAACATAAAAATAAATAGTCAAGTCTTATAAAGTATGTTATATCATAATTAAATGTGCACAAGAATATATGACAATACAAATAGATAAGTATGATACAAAATTATATACTTCTAACATTTTGATCAATTAAAATATGAAATTTGGGTAAAAGAGATGCACAATGCATAATTGTATGCCAAAAAGATTAATGTACAGTACCCAACAGAATGACCTTAACATCAGTTAAAAATGTCTACAAAGATACAATGAATTTTATGTATCTCAATAAAAATAGGACAAAAATAAATAGAAAAGTTCTATAGAATATGTCATATCATAATTAAATGTGCACAAAAATATATGCAATAAAAAATATATATCTCGAGAGATAATACAAGATTATATATACTCCCACTAATCCTTAATATACCAAAAATATATTAGGATTATCATTAGGGTACACTAGTATTAAAAGTTCTAGTGGTAGTGGGATGATGACTCTATAAGATAATAATAAAAGTGAATGTTCACTATTTTTCTACTTAAGGAATTAGAAAGTAGCAGAATAACAAATGACTAATAAGAGAAGTGGTTAAAATAACAAGAATATGAAACCTACAAATTCATCCATAAGAATAAATAATTCTCACAAATGATTTCATAATTAACCACATATTAATTAATCTTTAAAAAAAATATTGACCCCTATGAGGATCTTCAAAAAATAATTACATGAATGTGAAAATGGATCTCTTGATAATTTTACGTAGAATATAAGATCATAAGCAAGTTCTCAAGTAATCATAAACAAAAATCAAGTGCTATAATAAACATTATCTACACATACTTGAGAATAAAACATGATCACATGCAGCGGAAGAATCAGACTATTCTTACAAATATTAAGGATATAATAATAAATAGTCTCTAACTCTCATGACAATTTATAATGGACATATGTTTATTTATATATCTCAAAATAAAGCCTCTAGATTTTAGAAGAATACCATCAATAATATTATAAAATATGGTATGGAGAAATTAATTTCTTCAAATTTGGGATTCCTATATTGTCCTTACAAGAATTGCATAGTAATATTACATATCAATAGAGAGTTTGTTATACAAGAAAATATTTTACAAGAGACCAATACAAAATCCTTAATATAGATCCTAACAATGTGATCACAAATAATGTGATAAGAAAAAAAAATAATTTTATCAAGAAAATTTTTTTTTTGCATAGGTATGATTAATTGGACATTTAAGGTAAAAATCTTATATCAAGACAATTTATTTTACAATATATTAATTAAAATTCTAACATACAAAATCCTTCCACTTGATAAAGTAAAAAAAAGTTGACATAACAAAAAAATACCCAGAGGGCTAAATAAAATTCAACTATTTCTTTATCACACTAGAATTATGTCAAGTAATGTCATACCGATAGGGTAAATCCACTACCTACATAATAGAATGAATATATATATATATATATATATATATATATATATATATATATATATAATTTGCACAACACAAAAAAAATGCAACAATTTTTTTTGAAGGAAAAATTTCCAATTAAAGGTTATAAGTCATTATGGAAACAAAACAAAATGACAGTATAAATTTTGGTTCCATATAAATATAACTAAATATAATAAAATTAGGTAAATAAACTGAACATTACAAAAATAGGAAAACATTATGTAATTCTAAAAGTTCAGTTAAAAGAGAATCCCTAAGCAAATTATAATGCACTATAACTTATATCAATAAAATCCTAATACCGATAGGGTATAAAAAAATCATTAACATAAGGCAAGAAAAGTACATTGTACAACACCAAATTACATTAATAACAATACACCAATAGGGTATAATTATCATCAATGCAATAAAGAAATAATTATATTACAAAATTCACATAAATACATCCAAAATAGTGAAATTATAATTATGTAATTGAAAAAAAGAAATTATGCATATTGTTCAATAAATTTGGTTAATTTTAATCATATATGTTATATGACTAACATACAAAATTCACATTACTATACCCATGATAGATAAGTAATAATAATGCAAATTAATAAAGAAAATTATACGTATAAGAGAAGGACAATTAAGATTGTGCATAATTAATAAAATAACCTAAAATTAATTTATAAATGATAATTCAATATTAAAGAGAGTACAGCATAATTGGAGAATACAAATACTGTAAAAAATTATCACAATGAAAATAGGTCCAAAATTCAAGATTATAATAGTAAAATTTTTAATTTAATCTTGAATTAATAAATTTTTTTATACTAAAAAATACCAATAATATTAAAATAATAAATGTGGTATTTTTGAAAAATAAGAATACAAAAATGAACAACCCCATCCAATGCTTCGGAGAGTGAATTTATCGTATCAAAACGATAAGATTCTCATTTGACCAAACAATCACCAAAATATGGGTATAAAAATGAGTCCATACAACTCCTTTAACACTTCCCAAAAGTAAAGTTAACACAAATATCTTATGTTGCCCAAACAAATCACTCATATTAGTCAAACATAAAAAAGAAAAACCATTAAGTAATTTTGAAAACAATTTACCCCGTAATTATTCAAAATAAAACTAGATTTTAAAGGGTAACACTTAAAAAGAAGTTTCAATATATAATTTACTCATGTAAGAGTAAGGGAATGAAACTTTAACATGTTATTTTAACAATAACAAGTAGCGTAAACCCTCAATTTTTTTTTGTGAAAAAGATAATAGTGAACTATATTATAAAATTTCACTAATAACACAAAAAATCTTCAATTCAAATTTAATTTTCTAATAGAAAACAACCATAATTCTCTAATAAAAAACAACCATAATATGTATCTAATTTTCTCTCATACCAATTTGATGGAAATAAAAAGAACCCTTGAATCAAAAGATACAAACTTATAGTATGTATAGAGAATTAAATATAAAAAGATAGAGGAAAGAAAATTTGTGTACCTCAGATATATTGAATTGAAGTTCTTGATCTTCGAGAATAAAAACCTTATGAATGATTATCGTAGAGATATGAGTTCAATAAGAACTCTTGAGAGTTTTACTATCTACTTTTTAGAGGATTATTTTAGAAAATGTATATTATTGTTTTAAACTACCATATATATCATCAATGTATTGTTACCAAATTTAATAAAGTACATAGCATTAGTGTGTGGTTCTCAAATACAATAGAACCCATACAACCAATACATAATTGTCATTAATCACAATACATGTCATTAGTGTATGTATGGATTCAATAAAACACATGCCAAATTGTTTAACGGTCTAAACCCACAAATATTATAGTATTGGTTTATGGTTCATATTTTCTCAAAGGTAAAGTTTTCAAAAATTTAGACAAAGTTTTCTCTATTTTTTAGCATACTTTGCAGTTTGCCCATAAACCTTTTTCATAGGAATAACATATAGGCCACATTATTAATATGAAAGAAGTTTACATCATAATTTAATTTCTCAGCTCATCAAAGTAAATAAATTAATAATAACAATTTTTTCATAACCTTTTGGTTGAATTCAATGGAAATATATGCTCTTCATCGTTAATTAGTTTCATTTGAGATTATTCCATACCTGAATTAATTAATATGGCAAAATAAAGCTACTTATTCACATTCCTTGAATTTTATATAGAAACATAATAATATCACAATTTTTTATTCAATAAATTAATATAGTAAAATAAACACACCGAAATTTTTAATCCAATCAATTCCTAAACATTAAGAATAATATCACACACACAAAAAAAAGAATAATATCACAATTTAACTTCATTACTTTAATTAAAATTACTAATTTTAGATCTCACTAGCATAGCTTTCAGGACATATAATTCTTTGGGATATAATTCTCTGTCTCCTATGACTAAATAAAATCATAACAAATAATCCATACTAACTCATGGCCAATGTAACTTTTACTTTATTGCATTTATTTTCTAAAATAAACAGATGCATAAAATAAATTTCGTAATTTATGAATTTTGGCCTTACCTCTAAATCATACATACAACTTGCCTGCCTAAATTTACACTAATAATATCATGTGATATAACAACTCATCCTACCAAACTTGTAAACCATTTCTAATAACTCAATTACTTATAGCAATCTATTAGTCCATTTCATTTAACTTGACAAAATTTCAAAGTCATCAATTCTTTTTAATGTCAAATCCATTAAAAGAGCAAAACATTAAATTCTTTTCAAAGTGTTTTGCTTCAAAGTTATGATGATATATTTCTAGACATCACATTCTAAAAAATATTATAAGTAAAAATGTTGTTTCTAAATTATCTGGTTAAATTTTAATATTGTTAAATTTTAATATGGAAATACTTAATTAAAAAGATGAGATTAGAAAGTAATTTTTTCACCTATTTATCGGAATATGATTAGTATAATTATGGGTATATAACATTTTTAAGAATAAAAGATACACATGTCATGATTTTTTTTGTGAAAATTTTATATAGAAATTGAGAATAGATATTCTCATTTTCATATTCTTTAAATGAGAAAAGATTCCGTGAAACAAATGAATTTTTTTATTTGTCACTTCTTGTATACTCCAATCACAATCATGTATCAAAGATGATATGAATAATACAATATATTTAATTGATGTCAGTGACACATGGTGCGTGACAGGATGGTAGAAAATATTGTTAAATATTATAAGAGTCGTCACCCATATTTATTTAGAAAAATATTGCTTATAAATGAAATGATCTCTAAAACTAAATTTTGAGTTCACAAGTCAATTAGATATAAAGAAGGTATTAACAGTTTATGACATTGGTTTTAAGACGTTTACCTTTAATTAAATGTGCAAAAATAGATAGATTTAAAAAAATTTATTTCACCCCTTAAGACGTGTAATGTCTATTTTTTTTTATAATTTAACATGAAATTTTTATTATTGATAAGAAATTTATTAAAAATTGTTATTATTGTAGTTTTACCATTTTAATTTTTTTACTCTTTTTGACTTGACAGAAATTGTCTTTTGGTCCTATGTATGTGTATTGGATAATAAGAGTTTGAAAATAGAGTTTAATTGGTATGCCCTGTTAGTATAAAGTTTTTTATACTAACAATCAATTACAACCCTTCATTCATAGATGGTAAATTTATTGACTTTACTCATTACTACTTTAAAAGTCACATAAATGAAAAGTTATAATTAAACATCAATGTAAAAATTTTTTACGATGACAATGTATACCAATTAAACTCTTGAAAAATATTTTTATCAAAGTTTTTTATGTTAACCATGTTTTATTGAATTTCTTAATATTAATCTAATATATTAATTGTTGTAGCTAATAAATTTTAATCAAAAGTGCTAATTAGAGAGAAAATTTAAAGAGTTTAATATACACTTTCAGTGTAAAGATTTTTACATTGACATTCAATCACAATCCTTTGTTTATGGTGAATTTGTTGACTTTACTCATGACTATTATAAAAGTCACATAAATGAAAGTCATGATTGAATGTATACTAATTAAACTCAAATTTAAAATATCAGACCATCATTACTTATATTCTAAACTTTCAGGATTAAAAAAAGATGTGACATAAAAATAATTCATTCTCTAATAATCATGTTTTATTGTTGAAGATTATTCTGTTAAATTAGAAATTAATAATAAATACTTGTATTTAAATATAATATAATTATTAAGACATCATTTTAATTTTTACTTGTAAATTTTTAATTTGCTATTTTGATTTATTTATCTATTTCATTCTGATTTAATAGTGTCATTAGAGAAATTTTAAAATATCCAACTATCATGACATGTGTTATGAAACTTTAGAATTAAAAATATGTCACATTTAATTAATTCTTTTTAAGTAAAGGTTTGGATTTGTCATATTAAAGAATAAAATATTTTAATAATTATTATATATCTTATTAATTATAAACTATATAAATATTCATATTATATAATTTTTAAAAAAATGCTATTGATTTTGATTAAGCTTAATAAAGGAAGAAATTTAAGTACATTATATTGTCTTGTATTTTTAAGATTTTAAAAAGGAAAAAAATATCATATCTAATTTGTTTATTTTTCTCCTTGATAATTAATTGGATTAAATTTTTCTTTTTAGGAAAAAAACAAAAATTAATATTTTTAATTTCACTTTTTGAAATGACACATCAAAGGTAACTGCATACACAATAGATATATGTTATTACTTAGCGTAATTCCAATTTTCTTTAAAAAGAATCACTAGATATAAAAATAACGTAAGTAAACTAATGGAAAAGAAAAATAAAAGAAAAGCCTAAAATTAAACCTATGACCAGACGATCACTAGATACTTAAAAATAAGACACAGAAATCTAGAGGTTTCTAAACAGCCCTAAGAGACTAATTAAATAATGATAATAATAATATAAAAAAGTAAATTTACATATCAACACAGGCAAGACAAAAAGGCAGTAAAGAAATTTCAAATTCCTGAAAACAATAGTTTTGCTGCAGCGATAAAAGAAGCAACACGGCAAAAAATGATCACGAATTAATCCGCATAAATAGAAGCAGTTACCGGCAACAAATTATGATGTAGTCGTGATAAAAATTAATAAGTCTCCGAGAGGATGAGAAGTTATATATCTGGGTGGGGTTAGCCTTTTTTTTTTTTTTTGACATGGGGTTAAAGAATCCAACTAAAAACGACGATAAAAGGTTACAGTAGACAAATACGTAAGAAAATGAATCTGAATAAAGCTAGGAGGCTTATAAAAAATTGACAAACCCTCTTTCAAACTTGAGTTTGATTGAGAATTTGATTAGTAAGAGTATAACAAAAGTGACTCGTGTTGCAGTCCACATTAAGCAAGTGAAGGCTGAATCTTTTTCAACCATAATCTCCTGCACTATACTGGTCACGTAGGATACCCCCACATGCTGCCTTACTATTTGTTGGTACTGCACCATCACAATTAAGTTTAAATGACCCTGGAATAGGAAATTGCCAACGGATATGCAGATCCAAAGACCGTTGGGCAACAAGGGTCAAATGGGAGACATCATACACCTTAATAATTTCCTTTGCTTTGACTTGTGCTTCTCAAGCAATCTGGCCAGGCTTAGGATGAATGTTCTGAAAAACATATTTATTCCTCACGTGCCAAATAGAGTCCTAGGTAATGGCAAACCAAATATTTCAGTGTTTCTCCTTATTCCCTTCTCTGGATAGATTCTGAAGGAGCCATTGTATCATTTAAATCATTATTGTAGAAATGATGGTCAAGTTTTAGACCCAAGATATGCTTCTAGACTAAATTTGTCCCTTGAAAATCCCTAAGAGCATGAATGATAGACTCATTCTCATTCAAACATATGGGACAGAGGGCGTTATCAGTCATGTGTTTCCTCATTCTACAATCATATTGGAATCAGGCCGTATAAATGTGTTCTATAAGATGTAGAAATGAATGGATCTTATGTTTCAGGTTTAGTTGAATTTATGCAGGAGAGGAGGTTCTACTATTTGTAAGGTGTAATTTTCTAAATTACCTATTTGTATACATATAAAATAGAATAGTTATCTTAATTTCTACTATTTAAAGTCTTGTTTTCCTTTATTTTGTATAAAATAGATTATTTAGGAAAATTAATTTTAGGTTTATATTTGTGCATATTTTAATTCTATTTCCTTGTTTTCCATCACTTGAGACAAGTTTTGAAGAAGGTTAGAAAAAATGTTAGAAGAGTTAAAGCCTAATTGTTGTTGTAGCAATATTCAAATGCTAAATCAGGGAGTAAATTTTGTTTTGTCACCCAGCGACCATAAATCGAGAGACAGCATTTTCGCTGTTTGGGAGCCTAACGCATATCCCTTGGCCACCCAATACCTATTCCGAAATAGAAACCATTTTAAAACAAAAGTTCTATCTTTTGTTGAAGAAGTATGAGATAATACCCACCTGACCTAGAGCATTCTCCAAGTTAATCTTCATCCCTTCTAACACCCCATTTACATAATATTTTATAACTCTATTCCATCAATCATGTTCTCCACCTTCATGGAAGGCTATGTTCATTTGGTTAGGATTTTGATTTAACTATGTCCTTAATTCTTTTTTATATTTTGCTCTATTAATCTAAGTTTATTACTCATTGTTGGAGTTCCTCTTACCTTATGCTTTATTTATATATGCTTTGTGTGATTTTGCTTGTTGAATGAGTTAGCAAAAGGATGAGAAGAGCTCCTAATAGAATTGATTGCTCGAAAGAGAGTAAAACCCATTAACTATCTTGAGATTTTTTTCTTAATGGGAGTTATTTTACTTTAGATTGTGCGAGGAATCGATAGTCTAAATATCAAATAACTTAGTCTCTTATTTGCAAGGAATTAAGGTTAAGGTTGTTTTTATCAATGATAGGAGCACGATTGATAAATGATGATTGATAGTTCATTTATGTAATTAGAGAGATGTTATAATGAAGTCAAAACCCTACCAAGTTTCTCATCTCAATAATCTTAATTTACTCTTTATGCACTTTAATTTATGTCAACTTAGTGTTAGTCTAAAACCAATTTCTTTATTATTTGCAAGTAGTTAGTATTGAAGTTTTTAGAGTATCATCCTAGTCCCCGTGGAATCGACTCGATATTCATTGGTATTTGGTGAGTAAATGTTCTACATTACTACTTACTTAAAGGATACCTTAGAAATCTCAACACTTTGTATTTGTATGAACAAAAGATGGAAATTTAACTAACACTAATAAACATTAAGTAAATAAAGTGTAAACAAAGAAAGTAAACGATTACAGTATGAGATTCAGTTAGGGTTATAAACCACCCCTCAAGTGCATAAATAAACTCAAAATCATCATTCACTACCCATGTTTTCATCACCCATAAGAGTATCCTTAACCTCTACCTCTTACAAGCAAGGAACTAAGCTATTTGAGTATTAGACTATTGGTTCGTTGCATAATCTAAAGTCAAATAACTTGCATTAAGAAAAAGTGCTTAAGATGATCAGTGGGTTTTACTTTCTCTCGAGCAATAAAACTTATTGGAAGCTCTTCTCATTTTACAAGTCAAAATCCTCTCTTGAGCTCATTCAACAAGTAAAATTCGCGAAAGATAAAGAAAATAACACAAAGGGTAAAGGAGAACACAACATTAAATAATAAAATTAGATTGAAGAAAACAAAAATACATGAGAGTTAAGGCTTAGTTAATTAAAATCCCAACATAATAGCAACCTAACTAACATCAGATGGATGAACATGAATGATGGATAAAGATGGGTCTGAAGCATGTCATAGGCCAATAAAGTGTGCAACCCTTTTCTCAGAGCAAAAGACACCTTTGAAAAACCTCAAATTTGTTCGCGAGTGTTTGGCGACATAGACGTGGGTGTTGCTTTAGGACATGTGGTGCTTACTTGATGTTGAATGTTAGATAGTGACAGGTTGGGTGTCGAACACCCATAATTTAAATTTCACCCCTCTCTATCAAGTAGCGTTAGGTGCTTAGAACTTTGTTGTTGGGTGTCTGGGCGCTGCTGCAACACCAATGAACTCAAATGTACTACCATTTCTTCCATTCTTCTCGCAACCAGTCTCAGAGCAACTAAAACATGTAAATAAACATAAAATATGCAGAAATATAAACCTAAAACTAAATTCCTAATGAATTTTAAGTGAAATATGAGAAAAATTAGACCTTAATTGAGAAAACAAGACCTTAAATGCGAAATAATTAAGATAACTGCTCTATTTTTACCTATGTGAAGGTAATTTAGACAGTTACTAGTACTACATATGACTGATGCATTTGTCAACAGTATAGTAGAAAATTTTCTCATCAGTTTCACTCGGGGCATGTCTCGCCCAACGAATTTTAACCTCTTTTAAGATTATTTTGTAGCTTTGCACTCGGTGAGAGGTCTCATCCAACGCAAATTACTCATTTTTTGGAATTAAACAATTTTTAACTTGGCAATGAGTTTTGCTGAGAAAAGTCCTTATTATTGGGACAGACCAATACAGGATACTCGTTGGGTGACGATTGTCACTGAGTGAGCTATCCTGGATCTCGTTTGGCGACATGATGTCATTGGGTGAGCTATTGTTATATATCTATACATTGTATATATCGTTTTTTGAACTTTGAAATTGTTGTGTTGTATGCTTAATATCGTGACAGAATTTTATATCTTTAATTTAGATTATAGTATATAAGTAGAAGGAATTAAATAGTTAAATATTATTAGTATGATTTGTATAAATTATTTGGGATCTTACAAAATTTCTCCCTCCATTAGTTATCATGTGAATAAAAATATATAAATAATTTGAATTTAGTTTGCATTATTATTATGAGTTATTTATGTACTTAACATTATGTAACAAATTATTCCTTTCTTTACAACAAAATAATATGATTAATCAATAAAAAGTTAAATAGATATAAGGTGACTTAATTAGTTAAAAAGAAAGAATATAATACTACTAAAAAATGGTTTAATATGGACTGTTTATAGTGAAAAAAAACTTGTAGTCATTGTTGTGACGGAAAGAGTAATAAAAATATTTAAAATTATTTACTAAATATTTAAAATTATTTCTTAAATAAAATTCAGTTAGTAAATTAATCTCAGAATTAAGGTACCCTCACTTCATATAAATATATCAATCTTTATTTTTTATAATATATATTTTAAATTTATTTTTTTTAATAATTTGATGAGTAAAATATTTTCTAGTATCTGTGACTCAAAAATAGTTACTGCAATTTTAAATTTTAATTTTAATTTTTATATCATAATATGTGTCTGATAATACAATCACTTTTCAAGGTGACTAATTATCAATAACCATGCATAAATTACAAATATTTTATATTTGATTTTTAATATATTTTTCTTAAATAATATTTACTCACTCAGAATGCACACTCAGATTTTCTTGTTTCCCTATAATCCTAAATTTCACTGACCCAGAACTTTGGATTGTTCCTTTTTTTAATCTCACCACACCTCACAAATTGAATTCAGCCTTGCTCTTCTCTGCTCCCACCTAAAAATCTGGCCATTGACGACACCGGTGTGGGCCCAACATCATTGTATCAAACTTTCACTAAGTCGCCCATTTTCGACACCCACTCCTTCCTGTTGCAGCATAGACCTCACTATCCACTGCTTTGTGCTGACTAGGTTATATCTGCTAATAGAGGGTTTCGTCAAATACTTGCATCATGAGTTTCTTATCTCATACTTGACAAAAATAATAAAATATTAATAACAGATATAAATTAGAGGAGTATATACATATATTTTAATGATTGGGTTTTTTTTTATTTTATATAAAAGATCATGTTCTAAGTCCCTTTCAACAAAAGACATTTATCTGCCAACTAAAGGATCTTCCACTTAAATGCTGTCCATCTACTTGTCAAACTTAGCCTTAGAGGAGTGTGTCAAGAAACTAGTATTTGCATCCTAAAGTCCTAAACATTTTCATTGATAACCAATCTCTAAAAGGGGTAAAAGTATTTCTCCATTAACCTATGACCTCAAAAGGGTGTTTTGTACTTTTGTGTTTTCTTTTTCATTTTCATGTTTGCATTGATTTTGGGTGATGCTAATTAGCATTAATGGAAAGAAAAAAAAAAGAGTACAAATTTTTTTTGGCTCATGAGACTAACCTTGAAACTAGATTTAGGTCTATTTAAAATAACTTTTCCAAACCAAACAAAAGTGATTTAAAAAAAAATCTTGGGTACCTAAAAATTGATAAAATAATTATACAAAATACAAAATAAAGTTTGATCAATTACCATTTGTAAATATTTATAAAGAAACATGTTTTGAGTTCATTATAATCGTGTTTACGAGCTCTTGTAATAAACTATTGTCGGTATTTTTGCTATATTTAATAGATCTAAATAATCGAAATAACACATATTCCAACTAATAGTAATTGTTTACAAGTAATTAAGTTAATATAAAAGAACTTTTATACTAGCGATTAAATATAATTTTTTGCTTACATAACTTTTAATTATTAATTGATAAAGTTAATAAACCAATCATATATAAAAGATTTTGATTTATTATCAATATAAAAACTTGTTAATGTATAAGTAGTTTTCTTATTATTTATCTTTCAAAATACAAAGATCATAATATGAACGGTGTTCAAAACATAAATTGTTTGATTTTACAGGTATCTTTATCTAATACAAAATAAACTTTGTAATTTCCTTTATTTTTTAAATTGTTTACGTACGTATGATTCTCTTTTGCATTGTCAAGGTTTAATTGAATAACCAGAGTTTTGTCCAACCTTTGTATAAATGGGTTTAGTACCCTCTTAATACCAGCTCTCATAATTTTTTTAAATATATAAAAAATTTAATTTAATAATTTTTATCAATGCTATTACTACGTAAAAATTTATTCAACTCCCCATCATTCCTTCTTGTTATTAGATACTCCCGATATATATATATATATATATATATATATATATATATATATATATATATATATATATATATATATATATATATATATATATATATATATATATATATATATATATATATATATATATATATATATATATATATATACACTTCCTTACTTTCAAGGTATCATATATGATCAACAATGAGACACATTGAATTCTCATGCATAAAAATACATGATTAATAATGGGGTTAAAAAAAACTCTATGATGAACTAGTTTCGCCTTACTTTGGAAGGATGGCTTATACTTATGAGCTTTCCAATTATGAGTAGCCATATAGTAAAATGATCAAATAACCAGTTATGCAAACCTCTTTGAAGGATCTGCCACGTCACAGAATCTTCTCGGATTTGCCTAATCCTTGAAATTATGTCCCCTTATACCTTTATAAACTGATTATGACTCTAATTTAGCCTTTGGTACTGTTCAAAAAGTATATTAATATAATATTTTTTCTTTTATATATAAAAAATAAAAAATATTTATGCAAATGATTGATTTTATATTATTTATTTAAATAACCTCTTTCACTATTTATATTGAGAAATTAGTTGCTGGAAATCTAATTTTTTAACGTGATTTTTTTTATGTAAAAGCTATAAGAAATTAGGATGTTAGGCAACCAATCTCGACATTTTTGTTTCAGATTTATTTTTTTTAGTCAATTTTTTAAAATTTATTTTTTATTTATGTATATTGTTTTAAATCATGAATTATAAATTCAATTTTTTAGTTAATTTATATTTTATTATGTGTTTATTTTTATATTGTGTATATTTTTTTTGTTGTTTTACTTTTTTAAAATGTTTTGTAATTTATTTTTCAATTTATATTTTTTAAGTAAAATTTTTAGACGCTTTCTACCAAACTAATTTAAAATATTAGGTTTGAAAATCTTAAATTAAAAAATTTAAACTGAAGAATAAATTAAAAAATACTTTTAAAAAATTTAAAATAAGGAAACAGATACACAAAATAAAAATAAAACACATAAAAAATAAAATGAATATAAATTAACTTTAAAAATTTTGAAAATTATACTTTAGAAAATTAGACTTTAGGCAACCAATTTCTTATAGGTTTTTTACATAACAATATAAAGTATGTTGAGAAATTGGTTCTCTCACAACTAATTTCACAACATGAATAGTAAAAACAGATCTAAAAAACCTTATTAATTTCCTACTATGAATAGTAAAATAGATTATTCAAGTAAACAATGTCATAAATAAGTCATTTGTAAACATTTTTTTCTTTTTGTATATATGAAAAAAAAGCCCAGGCTCAAGGGATTTAACCAATGAGTCGATTGTGTAGAATGTGTAAATTAACGTCAATTGTGTGAGATGTGTTTGATATATTGAACAAAAACAAGTTTGTTTAAGCTTTCTTCGTTATTTTTACTATTCAATTTAAATAATTCATTTTGTGGGGCATATATAATTTGTTTTAATTTTACCTTTATCGCAAAATACTATAGTGAAATTCGCGATATTTTGTAGTAGTTTGGTATACTTGAGCATCTGACTTGCAAACTATTTTGTATTTTCTTATCAAAATTATCTTTCTTCACCACACATGCTAGTATTAGTAATGATAATTAGGAATGAGAAAAAAAATGGTTCACATATGCTATTCCATGGTTGTTTTTTTTTTACCTATTCATTAACGGTCACATGTATGATTAACTTAGTAAATGTAGCCAAGTACAGTTAAATACGTTAATTAAAATAATATCTTATTTAATTAGATGTGATAATATTTTTATGAAATTAATCAATTTAAAATATTAATTGTTAAATTTTACTGTTATCATTTTCAATATTAATTTTTTATAAAAAGGGTAAAATTCATAAAATTTTTCTTATTAAAATGTCGTGAAAATTTTATTTGTATAAAATATTATATATATATATATATACATGTAGTTTAATTGGTATACACTGTATGTAAATATTTTTACACACACTGACATTCAATTACAACCCTTTATTCATGATAAAATTTGTTGACTTTACTCATTAGTACTATAAAAATGACACATAAATGAAAAGTTATGATTGAATGTGTGTGTAAAAAGGTGCATACAAGTGCATACCAATTAAACTCTCATATATATATATATATATATATATATATATATATATATATATATATATATATATATATGTGTGTGTATGTGCGCATGTGGTAGTTTAATTAATTTTTAGATTTACTTAATTTTGTAAAAAATAGTATAATTTTATTTCTAAATTTTATAGTAAATAAAAAATTTATTTAATAAAATTTTATTAAAAAAATATTTTAAAGAAATATTTTAAAAGATATCTAAATATTTTTATGCATATAGTATTTATTAAATGAGTATCTCGCAAGTATGGGACAATAACAAATAAACATTATTTTATAAGTTAAATAACAGAAAGCTACAGTCTCTATGTTTCCCGACCCATTGTCATTAAGACAAATATCTGTAAAAGGAAGTTGATTGGAACTTTAGTTAATTTTTTTAGTTGAGTGTAGTTTAATCTTTTAAACTTTCACGAGTTGTTATCTATAGTATTGGTTTCCTCTATAAGTTACTATGTTAGTGTACAAAAAAAATGGAATATTTTTTATTTAATACTTTTAATATTTTATCTCAATTTTAATGTTAATATATATATATATATATATATATATATATATATATATATATATATTTTAAACAGTATATAGTAGAGGGAGAAAACGAAATCCCATTAGACAAATTTTTAAAAATTTCATAATATATGAAAATGATATTAATATTTGTCTTTGTATTTATTTTCTGTTCCTACTCTTTTTTAAATAATATTTATGAAATTAAGTTAATTTCTTCCTAATAAATTGATATTTTTCCTTTCAATTTATGACACCATGACATTAATAAAATTATTTTTTTTATAGGAAATGTTATTTTTGTTAATGTAATAATTTGAATCTACAAGCTTTCCTTTCTTCTCTTTTATCCCCTAATGAGAACTTTATTCCTAAACTAACCTTATAATTTCTAGCATAAAAAATATATATGTTAATTTTACACATCTTCTACTGTATTATTATATAATATATATATATATATATATATATATATATATATATCTTTTTTACATATAAAAAACGAAGTGGCATAAAAATTATAAATAAAAGTCACTTAAAAATTATTTACGATTAAAAAGGGAATTTTATGATACATTTTTATTAGAATTTAACACCCATGTACTAATAGTATAAATAAGTTTTACATTAAAATTTAATTACAATCCATCATTTATATGACTTTTAAAGTTTTAAAGAATAAAGTCAACAAATCTACTATATATAAAGATATGTGATTAAAAATGTCAGTGTAAAACTTTTTTATACTGATAATGTATAAGTGTTTTTCTCTTTTTATCATACTATCCTTTTAACCAAAGGACAAACATAGGGTAATTTATTCGAATATTTACAAAAATAGTGGTCAAACAAGATATTACAAACATTATATAGTTTGATCAATCAAAGACCAAACATATCAAACCAATTGGTGCATCATGTGAGAACACAACCCAACACGCCCAATACTTATTTAATTACGTGTTTGCTCATTACAATTGGTGTGTTTGAGAACATAATGCTTTTTTAATGGTGTGTTTGATAAGATTCATTACACAAAATAAATACACTTTGATAGGTCAAGTTGTAAATAGAATTAAAAGATGATTTCTGACCCATTAAAATAAATATTATTTATATCAATAAATTAATCACATATCTTCATTATTTAATGACATGTTGGGTTATCCTCATGAGGCCATAATCAAAACGCGAATTGGTTTTACTTATTTCACATTTCACTGTACAAACTACACAGTTGTCGTAATATTTGAGTTGAATATGTCATTCTTGTACTTATTTCACATTTCACTGTACAAACTACACAGTTGTCGTAATATTTGAGTTGAATATGTCATTCTTGTAAATATTCCAATAATTTACCTATCCTTCACTTGATATAAGCACCTAACATCATTCTTTCAATATTCAGGAAAAATGTCTCATCAAATACTTTAGTGTTCAGATATATCTCCTGATCAAAAGCAATCAATATCATACAACTTTATTAAGAGATTCTAATATATTGCTGACATGACACGGGGCCTTTCTTGCCAAACACATACCACAATTATTAATGAATATATCCTTTGCATCTTATTGTACAAATTTAATTATATTATCTTCTCATCCATCTTTTGCAAAGCGCAGTGTGCTTTTAATTAGATGACTAGATGTGCCCCAAAAGAGGAAAGATTTGACTTTAGATGAAATGATCATGAAAGAAAAGCAAGAATCAACTAAAATAGCAAGTGGGGGAATATTGCATATACAATTTTATATATTTTTTTTATCTGACTATTGAATACATAATTGTACGTGTCAAAAGCTAAGAACTATAAGTATATAACTAGAGCAAGAATGATAGTATTTGTGAGTTTTAACTATTCATAATGCAATGCTCACGATTAATTAATTATTCTGTAATAACAAGTGTAATTTTTACTTGATATATAAACCTCGTAGATTCGACAAAGTAAGCAAAAACTATGGTGGATGAAATGAGATGGGGATGGTTTCTGACAACATTGAAAGCTGCGCCGACTATTTCCATTGTAATAAGAACTCAGAATTTCACGCTTCAAATATTGATTGAAGGGTTTCTTTGTTCTTGGGGGCATTGACAAATGTGGTGCTAGATTTACATAGATGATGAGCAAATATGTAAGAAGAGACACATAATTAGCATAAAGGAGCAGAGGCAAATCCAATGGATCATGAAATTGATCATGCACACAGTACTTGGAATTCCCTCATGCGCGGAAATCCACATTAACTTGTACATAATGATGTGTAGTCAAGTCAAGCATGATCTGATGAATACATGCACACACAGATGACATATGTTATGTTGTGACCTCATGTGATTGCCATGTAACAAACAAACACGGATTTAACAACAGAAGAAGGGAAGTAGTTGTGTTTCCTCATGTGTGGTGACAATCGACAACACAGGCAGAAGTACTGAATCCTTAAAACGCTTCAACAGGAAGAGAAGAAGATAGGAAAGACACTGCCATGCATTATTTATATATATATATATATATATATTAATATTAATTCAAAGAATGGCAGAGAGGATTGGATATTGGGGAGACATGGTCGGTGTTGTCTTGTCATATCACCTTCATTTTTGTCTCCCATATACATGTTTCAAAGTCTTGCTTACGTTGTTAACCCCAATGATCATTTACCTTGTTGCCCTCTTCATATCTTATCTTAAAATATATATATATATTAATTATGGGAGCATATATATATTGAAACTTACCTTGCTTCTGTTTATCTATCTTCACAAGGTTAATTCATTTCTTGCAGCTCATTTTGTCTGCATGCACTTTCTCAGCATGGAGCCTGATAAATCAACTTTCGAGGTCAAATAAGATTCCTTTGGTATGAATCAGGTTTCTACACCCTAGACGAGAGACAATTTTCATAATTATCCAGTATTCAATTCCTTGCACATTTGATCAGATTTAAATCATATGATTTACTGTTTTAGTTGTTTGGTGTAGGGCTATGGCCCAAGGGGCTTAAGAATATGGACATCACGATAAACACATATATACAAATACAACATTATTATTCATATGTTTACCGGAAGATTTGATAACTCCAAAGAGTTAGTCACACAACCGAAGTTTTACATTTATTTAATATAATTTTTAAAATATTAATTAATAAAGTTAGTATGAAAAGTTGTGATTTACTACAGTAAAAGTGCATCATTCTTTTTATTAAACTATAAGATACTCAATCTCTCTTTTTATTATAATTATCATATAACAAAAATTAAATTCTAAAAGAATTGTCATTTTAATTTTTTAATATAGCATTGATTTTTTTCTTATATCCCTTATAATATTATTGAGAATTGAAAAATCTGTAAATGAATTAACGACAATAAGATTGATTGTGTAAAATTTCTATTATATATCTTTTATTTATAACTTAAACATGATTTTAGTATTTGATAAATTAAAGAATTTTGTTTTTGATTTTTAATAAATTTTTTCTTTGTTTTTGTTTTCTAATAAATTTTTTTATTTTGTTTTTGTCTCTAAAGTATTATCTAAACAATTTTTTAAAAGTTTTTGAAGCACTATCTAATTAAACAAGTTTAGAATAAAAAAAAAAACAATTAGGGACAAAAATAAAGAAAAAATTATTAGGAACAAAAATCAAACTTCATAAATTTATTGGAAACTAAAACATGATTAAGCCTTTATTTATTTATTACTTTTTCTTTATATCATTGTAAAAAAAAACTAAAAAAAATTATTATAGGAGAGAGGGAATATATTAATATAAGATTAAGAGAAATATGAATATTAAATTACAAGAGTAATTGTTATTTTAATTAAAATTAAGTTAACATGATATATTTTAAACACAAGACACTATTTATTATAATAATATTATTACTTAAAAAAAAAGTAAAATAATGAATTAATAAAAATATATGTAAGAATATTCAAAATATGACATAAATACATGTTTGACATTTTACAACTTAAACATGATTTTAGTATTTGATAAATTAAAGAGTTTTGTTTTTGATTTTTAATAAATTTTTTCTTTGTTTTTGTTTTCTAATAAATTTTTTTATTTTTTTGTCTCTAAAGTATTATCTAAACAATTTTTTAAAAATTTTTGAAGCACCATCTAATTAAACAAGTTTAGAAACAAAAAATAAAATAAAAAAAAATGAATTAGGGACAAAAAATAAAGAAAAATTATTAGGAACAAAAATCAAACTTCATAAATTTATTGGAAACTAAAACATGATTAAGTCTTTATTTATTTATTAATTTTTCTTTATATCATTGTAAAAAAAACTAAAAAAAATTATTATAGGAGAGAGGGAATATATTAATATAAGATTAAGAGAAATATAAATATTAAATTACAAGAGTAATTGTTATTTTAATTAAAATTAAGTTAACATGATATATTTTAAACGTAAGACACTATTTATTATAATAATCTTATTACTTAAAAAAAAGTAAAATAATGAATTAATAAAAATATATGTAAGAATATTCAAAATATGACATAAATACATGTTTGACATGAGCATGCTTCTTAATTATTTTGCGGTACTCATGCTTTCTTAATATTTAATATATATAATGGCATTTAAAACTCTGAATTTTATTACACATATAATTTTTTCACACAAAAATCTTTTTTGTCCAAAATATTGTACTGTTAAAAACAATTTAAGGGATATGTTTTTGTTTTTTTTAGAGCACGGATATTTTTTAATATTGCATGCTGTGTAATATAAATGCATATTGGAATTCCCCAATTCTACTAGTGCTTTCATTATTGATTTGGAGTTTTGGACATAGTGAATCACTTGTTTAATTGCTGTATGATCTTAAAACAAATAAATATATTAATTTATCATAATTTAACATTAAAATAGAATTAATAAATTATAATATCAATCTACAGTTTGCATTAATAAATAATTTATTTTTGTTTTAAGCAATAAATGTAGTGGAGATAACAAATTAAATATGATATATGAAATATACAAGTACTTTGGATGACTGAAATCATTTTATACAGATGAGCTTCAAATTTTTATATTCGAGAAAAATTCTGTAAAGAATAAAATATATTTTAGGTTTTTATAAAACTTTTAATATATTAAATACACCTTCCAAACAAATTATGTATTAACTTCATCCTCTATTTTAAAAATATATCACTTTTAATCCTCCAAACAGTATCTAAATAATTTTATATTTCTCTAATAAACATTGTTAAAATATTTAAAAAATAAAAAATAAGATATTTTAAAATTAGAGGTTGAAATAAATACAAAAAAAATTTAAAGTACATATATAATATTTTGAAAAAATTTTAGGACCTAAAAATTATTTTATCCAAATAATTAATAACAAATAAGGGAAAATGTAAACAAAGAGAAAAATATATTTAAAAAAATAAAATTAGTATTGTAATCATATCTTAAAATACTGAAAGACTCAGAGGTTCGGTTCCATTTCCATACAGCCCTACAAACTTTATTGAAGCTCAACGTCCATCACAGGCCCAAATTACACTAATAGACAACAGTGATGCACATTGATACGAGGTATATATGTTCCATTCGAAGTTTCACTTTATCATATATAGTATACACAACTTTTTTATTTTATTTTATCAATAATTATTAAATGTTTGTTTTTTTTTTTGTTAGTGATCGAAATCACATCGTATCTTTTTCTTAATTAGACTTTTGCCACTCTAATACGAAACAAAGAAAAACATTAATTAATATGACTATACTAGGGGTACTGTCTATATATAGGTTTTGATATCTGAAGCGAATATAGTTTTTTGTTTTTTGCCCTGAGTACCAAATGGTTGATTGATAATTTTTATTTTTTTCCACCTGGAATTATAAATTTGTTAATTATTTCCTCCCTCCCAAACTAGATAAGTCTCTATCTAACTTTTCAATATAGGATTTGCTTGAATAATTTTTTTTAGAAACACAGAAAAAAAATACAAAAAAAGTAAAAACAATTTTGTCATAAGTTTTTTTTTTTCACTTTTTACTTGTAGAAATGCTTATAAAGAAACTTAATCAAACATAGTCATAAATTTAATTTTTTTTTTACGAAAATCCTAATAATGTCATTTTAGTTTTTTAATATAATCTTAACACTCATTTGTAAAATCACAATTTTTTTATCCATATGGTAGTTTTTTTTGTGTTTGTAAAACACTTATGAGAACACTCTTTTTATCGGTTTACAAGATAATAATTAGATGAATTATCATGAATTGATAATAACTATGAATGATGAATGATATGACAAATTTTTAACGTAAGATTCTTCCAATATTACTTCTTTTTTTTTAAGATAATATATATATATATATATATATATATATATATATATATATATATAAAAGACAACTTGTGAGAAAAAAGGTTAGAGTGAGAAATGGAGAAACATAATAATAACTATAGGATTTCAATAAACGGTTCAGATTTAATTGTTAATTAAATAAGCTCACGTAGTTCTCTCACACAGAAACTTCTCTTAAAAACTAAATATTTGTCTGTTGCTTTTTATTTATTTTTTTTATCAATCATCGTCACCACCACTGTTAGCCCCCATTATCGCCACCGCCACCACCATTGCTACCACCACCCCCACCATATGTTGTTGACACTACCGCCACCATCGTCAATACTACTACCACCAGGGGGCCATGGTCCCTCCCCCAAATTTAAAATAAAATAAATTATATATAAAAATTAATGTTAATTATTATCTAAGAGTAAAATAAAAATCTTATAAGTAACATGATTGATAAAAAAACATGAAGAGTAACATACAAATATTTAGTTTCTGAGAGAAGTTTCTGAGAGAACTACGTGAGCTTGTTTAATTAACAATTAAATCTGAACCGTTTGTTGAAATCTTATGGTTATTATTATGTTTTCTCATTTCTCACTGTAACCCTTTTTCTCACCAGAGTTGTCCTTTCTCTCTCGCTATATATATATATATATATTCTAATTTTTACATTCAAAAAAGAAATGACCATAATCAATTTTAAAAAAAAACCCCTATGTATGTCTTTGTCACAGAGCCTACCAATATCCTACATTTTTAAAAAGTACCTACGCGGATGAAAACACTAATAAAAAAAGAAAACCTATTATTAACACCAAATATATACAACATTCAATTCCACAAGATCACTTGAATAATTGACAACATAGAGACTCCACTATTCGATTATGAATTTTACTTATTATTAAGCACTTATTGTTGAGTTATTCTTAAATAGCCCATTTTTAGAGCTCTACCAAACATGTTGAAACATATTAACAGTGTTTAACATTACGTGGGCCCAATGAACAAAGAAAATGTTGAAGAACTATATAGGCTTGTAGTGTGATAGATATTTGTGTGGTTAGAAAATAAATGTTTATAAAATATTTCACACTTTTTTTCCCCACCTCACAAGGTGTTTTTTGGGTTTAGCGACCCGATGACCCAATGCAACCTAAAGTGATGAGGTTGAATTTTTTTTAGATTGGGTGAAACTCAATCTAACCTGATCAAACTTAATCCCTAACGGGTTAGGTGACAAGTTTAGTGAGTTAAACTCGAAACCTGATCTAACTGATAATAATATTATATTTATTATTTTAAATTAAAAAAATTTATTTAATAGTTTACTTTATTAACTACTAAGCCGAGATTATTATGCACTCAGACAAACACTCTATACTGCAAGGATACATGCCTACTCCAACTAACTAATGTTTATTGGTAGATAAAAAATCAATAATGAGCTCTTAGCTAATAGTTTAAACTCTTTTGAGAATTGATTCATTGGACTATTAGAACTAATAGTTTATTATTTATTTTTATGTTATAACACTAAGATATTTTATTCTTTTAACAAAATATCCTAAAAATATATAAAAAACGCTTTTAAACATTTAATTTATTTTTTAAAAAAATATTTTTTAAAATAATAACCTAATTAAATAAATCCAATCCAAACCTATTTAATGGTAAGTTGGATCGGATTTAATAAGAGAAAAACGGAAACTCAACCCGACCTAACTCAATCTAACCTAACCCAACTCGTGAACACCCGTACCTCAATTTACAAACTAATTTTATGGTCATATTTGGGATTCACGACCTCAGCAAATATTCCTCACCCATATAATATATAGATTCCTTTATATAATATATAGATTCCTTTATTTATATATATATATATGTATATATATATATATATATATAAAAAGAGCCCTTGGTTTCAACAGAGCCCTTGGTCTCCCGTTTTCCACTTTACATCCTTCAGATCATTAGTTCGGTAACTCATTTGTTTCGGATTATTAAAATGGACTTTAACTGGATTGGGCTGAGGCAGATAGTAATTGGGCTTTCTTTAGCACCCTCGTAATTTTTAAATTCCTGAAATACCTCCTCTCCTTAGGCCACTGCAACAGCCATTTAGTAGTAAGTTTCACAAAACTCGTTGATGTTACCATAATATTAGTTTCGAGAAAGGTTACTCTGAATGTTGCTAATAACCAAATTTATAACATATAAATTTAGTTATGCATAATCTTAGTAATAATGATGAAAATTATACTCGTCCTTGTGAATGTTGTTCTGTACTTGCTTAAGAAAATTGGCGATATGGACAAGGGTGGATTTGGTGATCCCCACCCTGTCCCTGTCCTTATCTTCGTTCTGCTTCTATATTAAACAAAATTTCATACATATATTTTTAATCTTACATATTTATATACAAATTCACACTCTCATGAATCATTGAAATCAAAATATAATCAATAAATTAAGATATAATTTACTTAATAAATTATAAGTAAATTTAAATTATAAAAATAATACAATAAGGTACTGCAGGTATACCCAAAAAATATTTGACGAGGATTAAAAATTCATATCTACCTCTTTTATACCTACCTTGTCCAGTCCTACACTTTTCGAGAATAGAAACGGGGACTGGGGAAGGCCAACCCCCCACCCACCTCATTTTCATTTCTAGTTACTAATCATGGAATTTGTAATATATTCCAAAATGAACACAATTATTGCAAATCAACAATCACTTGAAAAAATTGGACTTTATGTGATCTCAAAATACTCAAATAATAATTACAAATTATATAATTCGTAATTTGCAAGATTAAATTATAAATGAAAAAATTCATAATATAACTAAATATAGTATATTACAGATTATAAAATTTATAATATAGTTAAAAAAGAGTATATTATGGATTATAAAATATACACACATAGTTAAAAAAAGTATATCACAGATGGAAAAATCTTCCAGTTAAATAAATTTAAACTACAAAAGTTCTTATTCTTTGTTTTAATATGCATTATTTTTTTTATTATATAAGTAAAAAAATATATTATGAATTATGAAATCTACATTATTGTTAAAAATCAATATTGTGGATTACAAAATCTAATATATAGGATAATTTGAGATGTTTAGAAATTTCCAATTTTTCTGGGATAGTTTACCGTCAGTTTTTCAAATTTTTTATTTACTAGAAAAGTATGAAAATTTGAAAATGTTTAGACAACACATCCACAGTTTCCCAAAATTTTCATTTTTCAATGAAGAAAAGGCGATGACAATTGAAAATTGATGGTGATGGAGGTAGTGACAACATATGTGGAAAGGTTGTAAAGGTCAGAGTGAGAAGTGAAAGAAGTATAGGAGGTGATGTGATGGTAGCAAAATGTGGTGGAAGTCAAAATTAGAGGTGTGAAAGGAGCATAAAAGGTGGTGACATTAGCGATGACAAATGTTAGAGTAGGAGGGGTGGAAGAAGCGTGAGAGATGACTATGGGGAGATAATGGTGACAAAGGTGAAGTATGAGGTATAAAAAGAGTGTGAGAGGTGAGAGCGACAACAGAGAGGTAATATAGGTTAGGTTAAAAGGTATGGAAGGAGCGTTAGAGATAGAGGGAACGATAGCAAAAGTAGTATTGGAACTCGATGTGGTTAAAGATGAGACTATGTTTTTCAGGTGGCGTTTGGTTTAAGAAAATGTTTGTTTTCATTTTATGCTCTCATTTTCAACATTTAAAAAATATGTTTGTTTTTGCTTAATATTTTCTATTTTAAAAAAAATAAGATTGTTAAATTTAATCAATTTTAGTAAAAATATTATAAATTATATATATATATAATTTAAAATAAATTAATATATTTTTTTTATATAATTACAATATTGTTATTAAGTTTTCACCTAGTATTGACTTTTGAAAACATTGAAAACAATTTTTTTTTGTTTCTGGTTTCAGTTGTTTTCACCATTGTTCAATGAAAATATTTTCTAAATTATAACCAAACATATTTTCGCCATTTTTTTCTTTGTAAAAACAGAAAACACCCAAAACAAAAGTCATTGTTTTCTTTAAAAAATTAGGAATGCAAAAAGAAAAGGCCTATAGGCTGGTTTTTGCAAATTTGACTTTTCAGTGTAAGCTTACTTTTTATTGATGTTTTCAATTTGAAAATAGTAAGTAAAGCATGGGCAACAAATCTAAGAAAATGACGTTCTAAAATAGTAAAAGTCCTTATAAATGACGAAAAATATTATAGGACAAGTGGTTATTTCAATAACCTAATTATAACCAATAAATATATATATATATATATATATAAAAAAAGTAGTTATAATATTAATTATTATAATTATAACCATTCTTTCATAACCAATTAGCATTTATTATAATAAGTTATCATTATAAATAACCGGTTAGATATTTATAACTAGTTACATAATTAGATATATTAGATAATTAAGTTATTTAACGAGTTGTTAAATAATCAATTTTGAAAAATAAAATCATTCTTAAATTTTACTTTTCTACTTAGCATGTCATGTTTCCTACATGATGTGGTCAGTGATACAAAGATATGAGATATTTTTTTATTGGTCAAATGTTAGTGTTGTTAGTAATGTTAGTTTTTGTTAATGGTGAGGTTGGAATCCACAAACTTCCCTCACCTTCCTGCTTTCTTAACAACTAAGTCATCGTATATCCCCAGGTTAGTAATGTTAGTTTTTCTAATCTACAAATTATCCGCAACATTGTGACCTTTACTATAAAAGTTTGCAAAATTTATCGGTAGCTTTTTCTACTTAGTGCATCATTCATAATGTCATGAACATTACCAGAAAGGTGTGAGAGATGTCAGGGAAGTTTACTATTGTCACATAGTCTGGGCAGTGTCAGAGAGGAATTTCTGTGTGTATTATTTTTTTTGTTAGTGCATTTTTTCATAGATTGTGGCTAGGAGTGACAACGAGTCGGGGCGAGTATGGGTGGTGCATACTCACTACCCACCCCACCATAAAATATCCGTACTCGCTTAGAACTCGTCGAGCCCCGTTATAAAAATACTCGCAGGTACCCATGATATGATTCCCTTTAGCTTGTTCAGAATCATTTTAGGACCCTTAGGAAATAGGCTTTTTAACTGTTAACAAAATTAGATAAAAAGTTTATGGAATTAAGCGCACAAAATGCAGAATTGAAACAAAATAAAAAAAAAATGAAACAATAATAAAACAAAACGCAGCAAGAACAATTGAACTAAATAGGTGCAGATTGGATGAGAAAAAGTAAAATGGAATTTCTAGATGAGTTCAGTTTAGGTGTGAGAATTGAGAAGAAAGGGACGAATTTTGGTGAAAGGCATCACACTTTTAAGAATAGAAGATAAGTCTACAGATTGCACACATAAAGGGTGGTTAACCTTTGATAAATCTCTAATTCTTGTATTACTAAGAACCAGGAGAAAGCTCTCACAGAACTTGGCAAATTGCAAAATAAAAGTCTTATTATATTCCTCAAGAGTCATGCACAGCTTATAAAAAGGCTTTTCCAATCCAGTGAAAGTTAGAAAGAAATTCTCCTAATTAAGTCAAATTATTACACTTAAAATTAGAAATGTAACTACCCCAAAATTAAATAACACTCAACCCAATAATTGTAATTAAGGGGCTACACTAATAATGTTAATTAAACTCATCCAATAAAAAAAGACTTTTATTTGCATAATAATTCAGCCACTATCCACCAAGTCTGACCGCCTAAATTCTTGACCTTTATTTGTGACAAACTACCCTTCCATTAAGACCATATTGAATTAATTTTGGCTCTATGTCCTTCACTTTAGGTGCAGCCTCCAGAATACTTGCTACCACTCCTTGTAAAGCCTCTTTTACTTTCCTAGCTCTTGCTCTTATCATAGAAGCCCCAAGTCCTTCAAGCACCTTGTTGTCTTTGTTTTTAGGTGCATTCTCATCAACCCATTAATATTTTTTTAAAAAATATTATTTTTTTACCTAAAGGTTTATAAAAAAAATAGTTTATTTGCTAAAAAATCTAGAAATAAAATTATACTAGTAAGTTTCTATAGAGATTAATTGAATCTAAAAATAGATTAATATAATATATATATATATATACAAAATATTTAATACGAATAGAATATTTGTTTAATATTACTGACATTTTTATAAAAAAGTAATTCTATGAATTATTAATTTTTTATAAAAAAAAGTAACATATATTGATGACAATAAATATTTTAAAGTTGATTTATTTAACAAAAATATTATCTTTTTCTTTATATTAAATATGTGTAGTATTTTAATTTGGCGTGTAGCGGATACCACAGGTACATATACTATGATACTCGTACTCGTGCCGTTAATGAGCTGGTAAAAAAGCCCGTACCTGCGAGTGGCGGATACCCATTTAAATTACCCAGGTATTTTCATGAGTTTAATCCGCAGGTATCCACGAATGCTAATTTTTTTGCAATCTCCAAAATTTTGGCAACTCTCATATAGGTGTGAGTGATGTTATGAAAGTTTTTCCTATTCAACGCATTTTCTACATGGATCTAGTCATTGGTGCAAAGGTGTGAACCATATAATAAAATGTTCTTTACTATATTTAAAAAAAATTAGTGTTATAAAAATATTTTGTATTGCCTATTATTCACCAACACTTTATTGAAAAAAAACTAAAAGAATTTGATAATAACTAGAAATAACTGATTATAAAATTAAGTTTAATTACAATTATTTTTTAACAAAATTAAGTTAATTACATTACCATACTTCTTATCCATAAAATAAGTCTTTTAGTTTTATAACCATACTAAAATAACTAGTTATAGTTTTTTTTTTTTAAAAAATTAGATTTTTTGAACATCACTAAAATTTCATTCCAAAGAGTTGATGAATTGTGCTATTTATTTTTTTTATAGGCATAATTGTGCTATTTATGATTACAACTTGTGAGGATAAAGAGCAATATTTGAATTTGTATGACTATGTAATGTCCGAATCAGAAGCCCCACCCATATGATAACACTTAAAAATGGTTTACCTAATCACGTCTGATATAGAGACATGATAAATTAGCTACTGATGACTACCCCTACATAAAAATGTGCATTACAAATTATTTTGTAGGTCAATTGTAAAATCTTATCAATTATGTAAAGCTCCTATTAGCTCCGGTCCGGCCCAAGGTTAACTGAAATGGTAAAACAACAGTTGTCTTTTATGGTAAAATCTTATGGTGTTAAAAGGTAAAAAGGTTAACCCCATAAGATTAAGATTGAAATGGATCAAAGTAGTGATCATCTTATCTTATGACTTAAAAATATTAATTTCCTGCTGAGTAGCTTAAAACAACATCTGTCTTTTAGCGTTTGATGCATTAATTCTTACTGATCCTCATAAAAAAAAAAAAAAACATCAAAAGAAAGACAGAGTGTCCTTCTATATTGACATTGTAAAATACAATTTTGTTCAGGAAAAAGATTTCAAGAGCACTAGTCATTATGTGATTACAATTGGTCCCATGTGAGGTGATGAGCATCTTGGCATATTGAACTAAGCATTTTTCTTCTTCTCTCTTGAAGATTGTTCCTTCAATTTAAGCTAATCCTGAATATTTATGGCCTACGGCACAAAGAACATTCCAAAGCAAAGAACATATTTGATATTAGAAATGTTTGTACATCAACAAGCACACACTTGGGGTCCATTGCACTAAACATAAAAAAGTTATAATTTTCTGTCTATAGAGTGGGCAAATACCTCTGCAGTGTAATACACATGCTTGTGTGGGGCCTATTTCTTTAGGCTCAGATGTTAAAGGACCCTACAGGAGTCTGTTTCAAAATTAAATACACACAAATCCTAAAGAGGATATTGAATTGAAGGTTTAGAATCACCAACAGAAGTATCACAAACAATTACAAGCCTTTGTTGTGCATTTTGCGTGAGACATGACTAGTTATTTTCGTGGACCAATATAACTGAATTTTTCTAAAACTTAGTCTTAAATCTCAAGCGCAATTTTGCTATAGTCAAATTCATCATATTTTGTGCAAGCAGGTGAAGCTGAGTAAAATCCCAATAATAATAATATGCGGATCCAATTAATTGCAGCAAGCACTCTTAATTTCAAGTGTCGTTCAGCTAGTTGAAGCCTGTCCAAATGACACTCCAACAAAATACTCCAAACATACCAAGAAGCCTGATATTTCAAAGCAGCTTTAGTAATAAAAAAAGTAAAAAATACAATCCCAGAAAGAGGCTGTCAAGAATGCAGAAAAGAAAAATAATCAAGAAATCATTGCTGCTTAGCTACTTCTCTATATAACTCAGGTCTTCCAGCTAGAAATTGGTTATGCCACCAGAACCAGGGTCGTTCCTTTTATGTAATTTGAGTTAGAAATATTTTTATATGAACTGAAATATCCAAGTATTTAAAATTATTACAAACCTTACTAAGCTAGTTCCATATCAAACGTAAAATTCTTAATGAAGGGTTTATATATCTAAGCATAAGGCGATGACCTTACTTGAACACTTACAGGAAACTACGTCTCATGGATGAATCATGACCGTATGATAAGAGTGGGATTAACGGCCTGATCAGGTTCTCTTCGGAGTGGTCTCTCATCTTAAGTTGTAGATGATCGTTTTCAGATTTCACCTGCCTGGGATGATCACGTGTTTGTCTGATAGGTTGGACTCATTTTTATGTATGCATCAAGAGCCAGAATTTGGACGAGTTATGTTCTTGAAAACAGTGCATCGAAGGATGATATTGAAATTACAATGACATGAATGCAAGTTACAGAAGGGATTTCAAGGCAACTTTCTTTCTCTTTAGATCAAGAGACAAGTCGAAAAGGTTCTGGTTCATAGCTCTTATATATGAGTTACGAGGTAAGGAAGGCGAGTTATCTAGTCCTAAGGGTAAAGTAGGAATTTCACTTTGTCAGAGAGGTCAGTTGATCTCTTTTGGGCTCTCATTTCAACGTCCATGCACAGCCAATATTTCAGGTTTTCATTAAATTTTCCTTTTAAAACTTTATTCAAATTATATTTTTAATTTAGTACATAATGTTATAATTTTTAAATTTTTACCGTTAAAAATAATAAGTTTTATTTATTTTTTTACTATCTTTTATATCTTTTCCTTTTATCAACGCCTGTAATTTCATAGGTTAAAAATAAAATTGATCAATAGTTTTGATAATAAATACATATAAGGAGGCATATGGGGAGAGAAGTGTTCCTCTTAAAGTCTTTACAAATAGTGTTACATTTGTTACCCTAACTCATAAACAAAGTCAACTGAAACACCCATCTGATTTTTTGTCATTCTCATTGATTGGGGATTCAAATCCCTTGCCACCGTCAGTATTTCCTTTCTTGTCTTTTTTGTATTTTGATACCTCAAGGAAAAAAAAAGCTGTTAGTTTTTAACCATGAGTAATTTTTTTTACTAGAGGACATATAATGGAACAGGTAGGTGATTTCTATATATTGAATGGTGCAATGTATCTCTCAAGTCTCTCATAAGTTATAACACCCCAGTTTTGGTAACTGTTAATTGTATAAATTGTGTTTATTTATCATCAAAATCGATGCATGCACTTGTCGTTGACAAAAAGAAATTAATTAAAACGGAGAACACTGACAATTCCAACTAATGTAAGTAAAAAAAAAAATTTTAAAAATTCCACATGAATATAGTTTTACCACCAAAGGGAGTTTGGCTGCCATATTGGAGAATGCCTGAAAAGTAGGGAACTCTGAGAAAAGAAAAGAAAATAGATGGCTGTCATATTTTACCAATAACTACAAAAATAGGCCTCTTTGGTGGAACCAGGAAAGTGACACAGTCCTATAAGAGAATAAAAGAGAGAGCCTGTGACAAAATCTCAACTTTTTTGCCTTTTCATACTCAAAACAACAAAACTCCATCTGGGTTTTGATAAAAATTAACAACACAAATAAGAAGAGGGATCAACCCTCTGCTTTGTTGAATTGGGGTAGATCGATTGGCATTTTCATTGCAACAAGAGATACATAAGTCACTCACTAATTAGCATTTATGACAAGGTTTTTTGGGTTTAAATCAATCATGTCTATGGTGGTGCTTACTCTAGCACTCTTGGTTCTTCCACTGATGCTGCCACCTCTGCCTCCACCACCAATTATTCTAATGTTCCTTCCTCTTCTGTTAATGCTGCTTCTGATCATGTTGGCTTTGTCTTTCAAACCTGTCCCTGATATGATTTTTCGTTATAATTTTTCTTTTTCTTTTTAGCTACCTATGCAATTCTCTCTTCATATAAACATGGACACACTCTAGGTATGCTTCTCTATGGTCCATTGTACTTTTTCTTTTCTCATCAATGTTGCATGCATGCTTAGTGATAACTGATAAATGTGTGAATTCGGAATTGCTTATTCTTTTGATGTTTTTTTCTTTCATTCATCCATCTTGAACCCAGAAATCAGAGCAATGTAGTTAAACTAACCCAGAAAGTAAACAAGATGCTTCACAATCTTATATACGCATGTATATATACATGTGCGTATCTATTCAGACTCATACTCTAGTATATTTGTATTGGCACGACAATCATAAAGAATGATAAAATATTTTTTTAATTGTTATTCAAATTTATTTAACTGACACTAACTTAGAATAAGTTTCCGTATCAATTCCTTATTATTTGAATATGAAATATTTGGAACTGTATGTAATACTACATACAATTTGTCACTGACTTTTTTTATGTTTTTGAGCCGCATCATTGTTGATAAACCATCTTCTTTTATGTATTGTAGTGAAACTCAAACTTCATCTAAACAAAATACCTTAACAAAAAGTGTAGATTTTGCTCAGCAGAAACAAGCAGAGAGAGAACTTGGATGATTCATTTGTTACTCAGATTTCATCACCCACATGCCGACATTTGGTGGGTATAAAAAGAATTTAGTTGCTTTGTTTTGTTTTCAAAGAAAAGCGAAAGTAAAGGCAAGAGAAGCGTGACTGCAACTACAAACAACTCAAATTTTACCCTTCTTTTCATTCTTCATCATCTTTCCCTTCCTTCAAGCCTACACTTTAATTTGACTGTCATTTTCACCAATTTCTGTTACATATATTAATCATAAACCATGAACATACGTAATAATTGGTACATATATTTGCTGCTTTTAATTTCTTAGTTAAATTGTATGATTAATTTTTCATGAGAGTCTTTTGGCGTTGCAGAGAAAAGTTGTATGCAAAGCAGAGAGCTAGCTAGTTGGATGTACAGTGATGAAAAATTCAGTATTTCTACGTTTTTCTATATAAATATTCATCCAGTATGGAAAACAATAAAATTGAAAAAGGATGATGGCTCGATAGTAATTGGTTGGTGAGAAAAAGCTTACTGTATTCGTTTGCGTTTGGTAAAACACAAGTGGGAAAAAACTAGAGAAGATGACAAATTCATTATATCTTAGTTTTCTATATTTTTCTTATAACTGGCGTGACCTTGCATCCTTTTTTCACGTTTAAAATTCATTAGGAGAAATTTGATGGGAACTATGGAGGAAATGACAAGTTCTTTAGACCATAAAGTAGTTTTGTTTTGGTTCCATGTAACGTAAGATTTACCATTAAGCTAAGTTTTGTCCTAAACTTTCTGGCGAAGCCAAACGGTGCGAGTTAATTAGAAAGCTTGGGCCACGTGAAATTATGTGATGAATTGAGGAAAAACACAAACAATAATGATCATAGTTTTGATTTTCGACATCAATATTGAATTTTTGAAATGACCATTAAACGATGTAACACACAGTGTATGTATATATAGAATAATAAGAGAAATTAGAAGTACTAAAACAAAAAAAAAACTAGGTTTATATAGAATAAAATTATTTTTTTTTCATTTATGAACATTTTTTATATAATTATGTGAAATAATATACTAACCTAAAATCTTTCACAAAGTTAATATTTAAAATTTAAATGGCCGACATTTGAATCTTTCATAAACTAATTTAGACATGATATAGAAGAAAAAAGTGTTTGCATTTGTTTGGATAAAAACAAGGACAGAACATGATGAAATTGCTTCATTTTTGTTCCCAAATTGTGAGATAAGGGATCGATAAAAAAATGAGTTATTGTAAAATCATTAAATTACATATTTATCTTTATTTTATTAGGTTTGTTCATCCACCTTTCTTCCTTGTTCCCTGCAATTCCAACATATAATTTGAAAAACTGTTTTTCTTTTTCCTTTACGAATAAAAAAAAAAGAATCAAAATAATTGAATACACAGAATGCAATGGTTCTACATGGAGTCTGTTGAGTTGAAACTAGCAATATGTTGTGTTAGAGACAAAAATATCTCACTGTACTAGTAGTTTAAGTTTAATGCGCCTCCCCTGCTTGCAGTGAAAGATTTCCAATCAATCAACTTTGTTTAATCTTGTACCAAAGGATTTTTAACCAATAAACTTTTTGCTCCATAATATTTTTATAAAGTAAAACCGATAAATATTTCAATATTTTATTTTATATTAACTAATTTGGATACAATTTCTATCAATCTGAAATTGGCCAATTCAAAATATTTAATAATCCGAATTGAGTTATTTGGATTGTAAGTTAAAAAATATTTAAATAAAAATTTAATATATCTGAACCATTAATAAAAATTTAAATAAATATTTGGCCAATTCAAAAACATATATATTTACTGATTCTATCTTTTAGTATTTATTATTTGTCACTCTTTTTTTTAACAAAGGGAAGAAAGAGAATTAGTGGTTGATCTCAACCATTAATTTTGATTTAAATGATTAATCTCTCACTTTTATATATATATATATATATATATAGCATATCATATGATAGTAAGATATCTATATGAGAGTGAGAGAATATATCTTAGTCATTAAAATAAAAATTAATTGTTGATATCAAATCCTACACATGTGTCTCTTCTAGTATTTATTATTTATCATTTTTTTTTCTCTTTTAACTATAGAGATTTTTTGGATATTATATATATATATATATATATATATATATATATATATTATATTTTGATATGGGTGTTGTAAAAAAATAATAAAAAATGTGTTGCATTTCAATGAAAAACACAAGAGTAACTAAGTGATGATTTAAAAAAAATAAAGGCGTGGATGCAAAAACCAAATCTACGAAGATAGACAACCTTGTTATGTATTGGTCAATTAATCTAAGAAATTGAAAACTTGTTTTTGCGATGGAAAATTTAAAATATATTATATTTCATCCTCTTTTAAATCTTCTCTGTAAGAAAAAATTTAATTGATAAAATTGCATCTAAAATTTCCTATATCACTTGAATACAAATTAAAGAAAAGATATATCTTGAATAAAGAAAAAAATACTTATACACTTTTACTGTGATAATTAATCATAATCATTCATATATAACAATAAGTTTATTTTTATCAATTAATACTTTTAAAAGTCATATAAATAAAAAACCGTTATTAAATATTAAGATAAAACTCTTCTACATTGTTTTTACATTGATGTTAAACTCTTCAATAAGTACATATAGAAATTAATTTCTACGTATTAACATAAATATTTATATATAAAATTTAGCTTTTATACAAAACAATTAAAAATCATAATCCATATAAGACTTAAAGATTACATACATCAATCGTATAAAACAATTTTATTCATTTAATTACAACTAACTATTTATATGTCTTTTAATTTATTCATTTATAAAGTCAATAAATTTACAAAGTATAATAAATTGAAATTGTGATCAAAAGAAAGTGTGAAATTATTTACATTGTGAATCCATAACAAATTTTTTTCATGTTTACAAAATAAAAAACAATTATCATAAAAATAACAAATTTAACAATATATAAGAAATTGTAATTAAAGGTCTATTTGGTGGATATGATAAAATAAGATAATTATTCTTTCATGTGTTGATTTACTATTTATTCTGCCAATAGATAGGATATGGTAGAGTTATCATATCTAAGGGTCAATCATGACATTTTGTGATTCCAGGTAAAATAATATAAGTTTAATTAGTACGCACTTTTACTACCATTCAATTATAGATCTTTATTTTCGATAAGTTTGTTATTTTACCAATTAATACTTTTATATTTTAAATATCATATAAATAAAGAGATATGATTTAACGTAAGTATAAAACTTTTTTACACTATTACTATTTATTTATGACATATATACAAATTTTAATTTTATAAAACAAAAGTTTAAAATTAAAGTATGAAGAGGTTAAACTGTTTATATAGTATTTGCAATGAGGTGTGTCGTGGTGGTGGTGGGTGGTAACCTTAACTATCTGGGTCCTCCTAAAGGGTGACCAGTAAACTTATACTAGCTCATAATGTAAAGGAAAAAAAAAATACATGTCATATTTAAAAAAAGGAAAATATGCAACTTTATATGTTTAATGTTTTTTCAGTTGACTTTTTCATTTTCCACATTTACTACTGTCCTAACTTCTGATTCCTAATTCTAATTCCTAGTTAATCAATCCTATCATTTTGAGGCGCAGGGCAATGACATTCAATGGGACATTTTATTTTTGTCAAAAAATTAAATTTCTTACTACACTTCTTTCTTAATTTTGTACATAGGAGTTGATTCAGTAAAAATGATAACTTGTAAGACATTTTTAAAATTGAAATAAAACACTTGCTATTTTAATTAAATTATTGTTTTTTATATGATTTATGTTTACAAGTTCAAATTAAAATTTGTATCCAAAGGGTCTTTATATGTTATTTTGTCATGGATCTATAAAATTGTCAAAATTAGACCTAGTTTCTAACTCGGCTTAGATAAGGAGTCAATCAAGGGCCAACCTGAGATCAATAATTGACCCATACGACTCGGAATATATTAGAAAATATAAATATTTTATGAGTTTAACACCTATACACTATCAGTCTAAAAAAATTTTACACTTACATCCCTTCGTTTATATGACTTTTAAAATATTAATTTGTAAAGTTAATAAACTTATCATATATAAAGAGTTATGATTAATTGTTAGTATAAACTTTTACACTAACTTTAGAGTTTAATTAGTATGGATTGACAGTGTAAAAGAGTTTTGCACTGACAGTGTATAAATTCATAATTTTATAGTATAAAAAAATCATTAAAAAGATTAAATTATACCAAAAATCAAGAACACAAATTAAAGAAGATTGTGCCAACATTGGCTTATTTGATGCTAATTTTTATTGCAAGTCGCAATTGCAGAATGACAAAGCTGCAGAGATTGGAGCAAAACACAAACACACTAAGTTGCAAAAAGTGAAGACTGGACATAAAGAATGTTGCTAGGGGTTTCTTTCCATTCAAAACGGCATGGTTTCACCTATTAAGGAAAAAAAACCCATGACCCCCCAAGTTTGTGTTGGCAACAAGAAATAAAGTTTCTTAATTTAAGTTTTATAACAAATCTCCCCCTTAAACTTAAATACTCTTCCCATTTCTCATTCCCATAAGCCTTTTGCAATTCTCCAGCAATGTGGTCGGCAGTGGCTTGGTGAGTATATCCGCGGCTTGAGCTCGGCTTTCATCATGCTCCAGCTTAACTTTTCCTTCTTTGACTTGTTCTCGGATGAAATGAAAATGGACGTCGATGTGCTTGCTCCTTCCGTGATTAACTGGGTTCTTTGCCAACTCGATCGCCGACTTGTTATCAACTTGGATCACAATGCCTTCATTTTGGATCACTCCCAAATGCCTTAATAGATTTAAAAGCCAGACTGCATAACACAAGAGGCCGCCACATACTCTGCCTCGCAAGTAGACAGGGTTACAATGGGCTGCTTCTTTGACAGCCAAGTGAAAGATGTATTTCTGAGTAGGAATACGTAACCCGAAGTACTTTTCCGGTCATCAACATCACCACACCAATCTCTATCTGAGTAACCCACTAGTCGATAGTCATCTGATTTTGAATAGAAAAGACCAAGTGATAGGGTTCCTCGAATATATCTCAGAATTCTCTTTAAGGCCTTCCAATGTGTATAGCTTGGATCCTCCATGAATCTGCTCATTATCCCAACACTCAACATTAAGTCGGGTCTCGTGCTTGTAAGGTACCTTAGACTTCCAATTAAACTTCGATATCTCCCAAAATCAGCTCGTTCTCCTCCATCAAACTTCGAGAGTTTAGTGCCTGGTTCCATTAGAGTAGAAACCAGGTTGCAGTCCTCCATTTTAAACTTCTTTAGAATTTCAAGAGTGTACCTCTCTTGGGATATAAAAATCCCTTCTTCCGATTACTTCACTTCCAGGCCAAGAAAATATTTCATCAGGCCTAAGTCTGTTATCTCGAACTCTTTTTCCATTACCTCCTTAAACTCCTTAATCAGCTTCATGTTGCTTCCGGTGAATATGAGGTCGTCGACATAGAGAGCAACTACCATCATATCCTTTCCTGATTTCCTTGTGTACAAAGCATGTTCGTACAGACATTGCTCGTAGCTAGTTTTCTTGAAATACCCATCAATTCTCTCATTCCAGGCACGGGGAGCCTGCTTCAGTCCATAGAGGGCCTTTTTCAATCTCAGCACTTTCTTCTCATCCCCTCTCTTCATGTACCCGAGTGGTTGCTCGACGTACACCTCCTCTTTCAGCACTACATTTAGAAAGGCTGACTTCAGATCCATCTGTAGAATTGGCCATTGGTTTTGAGCAGCTAACGATACCAGGAGTCGGATTGACTCCATTCTCGTGACAGGAGCAAATACTTCATCGTAGTTTATCCCCTCTTTCTGTCTATAGCCCTTTACCACAAGTCGAGCCTTATAACGCTCAACCTCTCCCTCAACATTCATCTTCTTTTTGTACACCCATTTTACTCCAATGGGTCGAGCTCCTTCAGGAAGATCGATCAATTCCCAAGTCTTGTTGCGTTCAAATCGTTCCAATCTCCTCATCCATGGCTGTTCTCCACTTCTCTTCTTGGACAGCTTTCTCAAAGCTCAAGTCTTCAGAGTCGGCCAGAAGACATACAACATGAACTTCATTTGTAGTGTCGTATATTTCCTGTAGACTTCTCATCCTAGGCTGTTGTGGCTCAGTTTCTTCATCTGAGGACTCGGTGGTTGTTGTTGTTGAAGGTACAACAATCTCCGAGCTAGTTTCTTTTTCGACTAGGTTACTCCAGCACCACTCCTTCGTTTCCTCCACATGAACATCTCGGCTCACCACTACTTTCTTGTTAACAGGATCAAACAATTTATATGCTTTAGAATTTTTATCATACCCGATAAATATGTACTTCTTGCTCCGATCTTCTAATTTTGTCATGTGCTGACTTGGTACTTGCCCATAGGCCACGCTACCGAACACCTTTAGATGAGAGACACTCGGCTTCACACCACTCCAAATCTCCTGAGGCGTCTTTTCTCCTAACTTTGCATGTGGACATCTATTTTGCACATAGACTGCGCATTGCACCGCCTCTGCCCAAAACTTCTTCGGCATATTCTTCCCTTTCAACATAAATCGAACCATGTCGAGAATGGTTCGGTTCTTTCGTTCTGCTACACCGTTTTGTTGCGAAGAATATGGAGCCGTCAAGAAACGCTTGATTCCATGTTCCTCACAGTATTTGTTGAACTTGGCAGAAGTGAACTTGCCTCCTCTATCATATCGGACTGTTTTGATGACTTTGTTTGTTTCTTTCTCTACCATCACTTTGAACTTCTTGAAAGTTTCAAACACTTCTGACTTCTCCTTCAGAAAGTAAACCCACGTCTTTCTTGAGAAATCATCAATGAAAGAGACGAAATATCTCTTACCACTAAATGATTCTGGAGTTATTGGCCCACACAAGTCGGTATAGATCAGTTCGAGCTGCTTCTTTGCTCGGTACTCAGAGCTTCATGGGAAAGAAATCCTTGCTTGCTTTCCGATCACACATTCTTCACAGAACCTCTTTTCAAATTCCATTTTGGGCAAACCGAGCACCATTTGCTTTTTCACCAACTTAGTCGACCCTCTGAAGTGAAGATGACCGAACCGCAAATGCCACTTCATGGCCTCATCCTCCATATCAAGTTGCATGCATTTATCTTGAACTATTTTCAACTCAAGTTTGTACATGCGATTTTTCTTCATTTCTACTTGGGCGATGAGCCTTCCGAGTTTATCCCTCAGTTGTAATTCTCGGTCCTTCATCAGAACCGAGTACCCCTTCTCCATTATTTGTCCCATGCTCAGTATGTTGCTTTTGAGATCAGGTACATAGTATACATCTCTGATCTCTCCGATTCGCCCATTTTCCTGTTGATACCAGATCGTTCCTTGACTTTTGATGGTTACTTTTGATGCATCGCCGAAAGAAACGGATCCGGATTCCACCTTTGAAAGTACTTTGAATAAACTCTCGTCACCACACATATGGTTACTTGCGCTGGTGTCCAAGTACCAAACCGAATTATTAGAATAGCTCAGTTTGACCTCGGTTTCTGGGATGTTTGTCACTAGCAGCAATCCTTCATCTTCTTTCTCGGCAAGAAAGTTTGTTGGCTCCTCATTTTTCTTCTCGGACCTACAATCTTTGGAAATATGGCCCATCTTTCCACAGTTGTAGCATTTTACCGAGTAGCAATCCTTGGCATAATGCCCATACTTCCCACAGTTATAGCATTCAATGTTGTTTGTGTTTGTCCGACCACCTCGAGTCTGACCTCAACCACCTCGGGCCTGACCTTGGCCACGCCAGTTTTGTTGGCCGACTTGCTCATTTCTTCGTTCTCCTCTTCCTCTACCACCTTGGCTTCTGCCTCTTCCTTGGCCTCTGGTACTTTGAGCATAGAACACATTATCCTTTTTTATAGTCGCCTTCGCCTTGTTGAAGGGACTCCCCCCTCTTGTTTTTTTGTCTCTGCTCATGTGATTCCAGGGACCCAACAAGCTCTTCAATGGTGAGTGTTGATAGATCCTTGGACTCCTCTATTGCGCATACGATATTTTTGAATTCATCTCTCAATGACCTCAAAATCTTTTCAACAACTCGGTTTGAAGAAAGAATCTCACCATTCTGACTCAGTTTGTTCATCATGGTCTCCACCCGAGTAATGTACTCGGATACACTTTCGGACTCGTTCATCCTCATGTTTTCCAGTTCGCGCCTAAGGGTTTGAAGTTGAACCTGCTTTACTCATTCGTCTCCTTTGTTTGCCTTTTCGAGTGTATCCCATCCTACTTTGGAAGATTTTTCATTTGCTATCTTCTCAAAGCCGGATTCGTCAACAGCTCGGTATAACAGATATAAAGCCGCCTTGTCTTTAGCTCGAACGGCATTCAACACATTCAACTGAGCATTTGAATATCCATCTGTGCTCGCTGGTCCCTCATACCCAGTCTCGACCACATCCCAATTATCTTGGGAGCCGAGAAGGGCCTTTATCTGCACCTTCCAGTTGTCATAGTTAACGTCTTTCGTCAACTTGGGTAGCGGGATGCCATTGGTTAGACCTACCATTTCTCTCAAGTATTTACACTCAACTCACACACCTGCCAAAACTCTCAGTAGCTCCTCTCTCTCTGCCAGCGCACACCGCGACGTTCTTTCCTCACAAAACTCTTGGTAGCTCTGATACCAAATTGTTGGCAACAAGAAATAAAGTTTCTTAATTTAAGTTTCATAACAGTTTGAAAGACTTGTCGGGTCGTCAGTTCGCAGTTGAATCTGATTGAGTCACTCTAGGTCAAACTGATTATGACACATTTCTAATTTGAAGGGAGACTCAAACCGATTATATGGTCGATTCCTGGTTGAATCGGTACTGACCGGTCTAACCGAGTTTTAAAGCATTAGATCAACTATGCAATGATAAAACAAAGACAAAGTCATTGCCATGTGCCTCATTAAAGGAAAGTGAAAAAAAATTAAGCATATAAAGTATAAATATATTTAAATAAAAGAAATGTGACAACTATTTTTTATGTCCTCCTATTTAATGGTCTATTTCAAGTGCATTTCTTACTCCTTTAAGGCTAGCCTTGTCCTGTCTTTTATTCTATCCAATTATCATAGTGTAATTCTTGAATTGAAGGAAGAAAGTCAGGTTAAAAAGTAACATCATAGGCTAAGCTTCTATTTTTTATCTATACAATATATCATGTCTAGTATTAAAATAAATATTATATATAATTATATTTATATATATATATATATATATATACTTTAATCATAAGAAGCAAAAAAGACTTTATTTGGATACAACACATGCAAACAACATGAAAAATGTCAAATAAAGGGATGTGATCCTACACTTAGAATGACTTTGATGCAAAAAGTTTTTGTACTCACTTTGATCTTCTCCTTGAGGTTCCAAGCACTATGAAATAGATGGTGGAGGGGAGAGAAAATGAAGGTGGGGCGTCACTCTCAAAGAGAGATAAGTCAAAGTGTTTAGGTTTGCCATAAGGAAAGAAACTCGTGATAAAAACCAACTAGAAAGAGATTCCTCAAGAGAGAGTATCCTCAAGACTTTTTACTAAGAATGTGCTTACAAAGAGACTATTTTCCTTCAACTTCAAAGGTGAAATTTACAATGAGAGGGAATGAGTATATATAGCCCCGTGGGAGAGCTTGAGCACACTTTTCTAGGCAATGTAGGACTTAAGTGAGACACCTAAGTTTACTCCCCATGGGTGCAATTAGCATCTCTTTCATGTCTTGACTTATGCACCCATTCTAAGCTTACTCCTCCTTTTTAACTAAAGACACCTATACCTTCTAAACTAAAAAGAAAATGGCCGAATATACATGACCTTAAAGGAATTAAAAATATGCTCCTATTTAGCTAATTAAAATAAAATATTTACAAGCTAAAAATGAAGACTATGGCGTCCAATCTTCAATGAGTTTTCATCTATGTCATGCATTCCTTGAATCCTCCTAGCCATGATACATGCTAGGGATTACATCATCTCTCTTTCAGTGGTATGTTATATTAGATAAATAACTCAACTAGCGTAGCTCAGTTGGTGACACATGTTGAGTTTGTGGTAAGGGTGTTCATGAGGACGGGTGACTTGAAAACCCAATCTAACTAAATCTAACCCAAAAAGATTGTGTTGGATTTTTCTTGTGATTAGGTGAAATCTGACTCATCCCAGTCAAACTTCAAACACCTTGGGTGGCGAGACCTAACCTAACCCAACTCAACCCAATCTGACCATAATATTAAATTGTTATATATTATTATTATTATTTAAGATTATGTGTTTTATTATTATATATTTCTTTTGATATTATGTTTTTTTACTTTTATTTTGAACAAATGTTTCTTTAGTTACTATTGCATGAAATTTAGTTGTATGTTAATTTTAATTTGTTTAAGTTTTGATATATAATTTGTAACTATAAATTATTATATATTTTTTTATTACAACAATGATATAGTCTATTTTTTTTTTAAAAAAAACTATCAAAACAATATTCTTAAATTTATTTTTTTTTAAAAAAAATATCTTTTTAAATTGTAATCCAATTAATTCAATCCAACCCGTTAAAAGTGAGTTGGATTTAATGAAAAAAAGTGAAAACATAACCCAATCAAACCTAATATTTTATGAACAAATTGAGTATTGGGTTTTTCTAAACATGATCCTACTCAACCCGTGTTCATCCCTAGTATGTGGAGAAAAACCTTAGTTTAAGCCTCATAGAATCCGCTGAATTATTTTTAATCAGAATATTACATAAATAGTATATATTATAATAATTTTGAAAAATAAATGTAAATTATATTATTTATTAAAATTTAAATAATTGTTATTCAAGTATTAATTACCAATTTAAGTTTATATAACTTTTTAATAATTTTAAAAAAAGTGGTACATAAATAAAATATAATTTCATATATTTTATTTTAAATTAGAATTTTCATAATTTGTAAAAAACACGAATGAAAAGTCTATTTTTAGAATTAGAAAGTTATATGTAATGAATTTTAATGAAATGTATTTTTTTGAAAGGCAATATATATATATATATATATATATATATATATATATATATATATATTAAAAGGAAGACGGGTGAAACAAAAAGTTTCTAAAACTCTATACACCCAACTTAGGGAATCTACTATGGGACACCTCCATAGACGAAACCTCCAAGGCTACCCAACCAAACCACCTAAACTAATTACATATTCAACAAACACAAATACTACACCAATCAAAGAAAATGCGTGCCTGCAAAGAACCAAACCTATAAGACAACCATTTTCAGGCGATGAGTTGAATAAAACCAAAGATATCCAGAGAATTCACTGTCCTGTTGTTAAAAACAATGAAATTCCTGGATATCCGGCTGCCAATACCACCTACCTCGAAGATAGGGGTTGATCACTACATTCTACAACTTATCTTCCAAGGACAACACCAACTCCTCTTCCCAAAAGAAAAGTTTCCTCCTCCAGTCCCAATTCTACCACTGAAACAATGGGCCAAACCTAAACATATCTTTGACAGTTACATTTTAATTTATTGTCAGATCAAACAATCTAGTAAATAACACTCTCACAATTTATTTGTCATTTGACCATAATTTATATTATATTATATTCTGATATAATTTATTATTCAATGTAGATGGAGATTTAGATTCAAGGCTGATTATGTTATAAAGGAAACACCATACCAGTAAGATTCTATCGTTACATGTGAAGCACTCAAACCAATTCAATTAGAAAATAGCATAAACCCACACAATATAAATACGACACAACACGGAAGGGGCATATAGTTAGTCCACATCCATGTAAATTTGCTATATATGCATGCATTTATATTAGAATTCCTGGGATCAGATTGCACGACCTTAGTTGAACGTATCTGGTTGGTTCGATTTCCGAGAAAAATAAAAAATTGCATTAATTAATTTTAATTTGATAAATTATAAATTTAAATTATCTAAAATTAATTAATTGGATTTAATTTTAATTTTAAAATTGAATTAATTAATTTTAGTTTGATTCAATTTTAATTTTAATTTGTTTATGTAGACTCGAATCGATAGTTTGGATGGGTTTAGTTTTTATGAAAATATCAAAAAATAAAAAGATTTCATTAAATTATAAAAAAATAATTTTATACTTAAAACTATTTAAATCTATTAGTCTATTAAATTCATAATTTTATAATAAAATCAAGTATTTCATAGTTCATATAATATATATACTTAAAACTAAATTAAATAAATTAAACTATTAAATAAAAAATAATATATATATATATATATTGGGTTGGTTCGGGTTGGATTAGAGTTTTTAAATGTGAAAACCGCGAATTGGATATGGCTGATTTTGGTCGGGTTAAGTCAAATCTAAATCTAATTAATTGGAAAAAAAACTGAATCAAACTAATGGGTTTGATTTGTCTGATTCATTGAGTTGACCCGAATAAATGATCACCCCTAGCTCATTCCTATGTATCCTTCATCTCTAAGGGGATAGGTACCTATGTCTAGTGGATGAATAATGAGTGTACGACCTGAGCATGATTAATGACCCAATGAACTTCTCTTTGGAGGAGTCTCATCCTTTGATTGTAAATTATTGTTCTTAGACAATTGCACTTGTTTGCCATAGTCATGCGGTTGTCTAATAGACCAAAAATTTTATTTTTGTATAATTTATTTTTTAATATTTTTGAAAAAAAAGACCCACAGCTAATCGTATTATAGCACTAACTTTTTAATAATTCTAGGAAAGTGCTAATGGTGGGTGATAGGTTGGATTCCATTTTTAATTTTCTAAGTTTCTTTTAATGGTGAAATTAGTGTATATGTATGCATCAAGTGCAACCAAAACTAACTTGGCCGAGTAATGTTCCTGAAAACAATCATGATATTGAAATTAGAATGACATAAATGCAAGTCACAGAAGAGAAGTTGAGAGACAAGTTAGAAAGACAACTCAATTTTGAGATATACAAAATAAACACGCATAGTATAACTTAAGGAATTTGAATTGATATTTACTAAATTTTCAATTCCCACCTACTCATAAGTAAAATACTAATATATTCTCAATGATTTTATTCTTTAACAATACATCCATCGCTAGAAAGTAAAATAATTTAAAAAACAATAATGTCTCGATAGTGATTGGTTGGTGAGAAAAAGCTTAATGTATTTGGTAAAACACAAGTGAGAAAAAAACAGAGAAGATGACAAATTCATTATACCATTATGCTAGGTTTTGTCGTACACCCTCTTGCGAAGCACAATGGTGCGAGTTACTAGGAATCTTCGACCACGTGAAATTATGTGATGAGTTTAGCAAAAACACAAACAATGATGATCATAATTTTGATTTTGGACATCAATATTGAAATTTGGAATGAACATTAAACAATGTAACACAATATATATAGGCTTAAAGGGTGCTTCTCAGCAGCAAAAGAGGTAATAGTCTCCTTTTCACACAACAATGAATTTTTTTATACATATTCATACTCTTGAACACTTGCTGCTTTTATGAAAAACCATTAAAATCATTATAAAACTTAATTATTCTTTTTTTACGTTTTAAATTAAAAATTCGAAAGTAAATATTGTTGTTTTTAGGATGAAGATGATTTTTTTCCACTTCAATGTGTATCCAAACACAGTAATTAACACACACTTTAGCACTTATATAATATATGTTTTATCCTTAACTTGAACAAGAGTTTCAAATTGCATTGTTAAGTGAATTGTTTAAATAAAAGAGTTATTTATGTTTATAGTTTATATAATGTTATGTGAGTTAACTTGATAATGATTTAGCAAGTATTAATATATGTCAAATTTAATAACTATTTTGACATCACATGTGATGTAATGATATACTTAAATAATGATGTATTATTATCGAATAGTAATAGAGTACTATTTTTACAAAACAAAAAATTAAAATTTTTAAAATTTATAAGCATTAAATTAATAAGAGAAATTAGAAGTACTAAAACAAAAAAAAAATACTATGTTTATATAGAATAAAATTATGTTTTTTCATTTATGAACATTTTTATATAATTATGTGAAATAATATACTAACCTAAAATATTTCACAAAGGTAATATTTAAAATTTAAATGTTCCATATTTGAATCTTTCATAAACTAATTTAGACATAACATAGAATAAAGTGTTTACATTTGTTTGGATACAAAAAAAGGACAGAACATAATGAAATTGCTTATCCATTTTTGTTCCCAAATTGTGAGATAAGGGATAGATAAAAAAATGAGTTATTGTAAAATCATTAAATTACATATCTATCTTTATTTTATTAGGTTTGTTCATCCACCTTTGTTCCCTGCAATTCCAACATATAATTTGAAAAACTGTTTTTCTTTTTCCTTTACGAAAAAAAAAAGAAAATCAAAATAATTGAAAACACAGAATGCAATGGTTCTACATGGAGTCTGTTGAGTTGAAGCTAGCAATATGTTGTGTTAGAGACAAAAATATCTCACTGTACTAGTAGTTTAAGTTTAATGCGCCTCCCCTGCTTGCAGTGAAAGATTTCCAAATGAACTTTGTTTAATTTTGTGCTAAAGGATTTTTTAACCAATAAACTTTTTGCTCCATAATATTTTTATAAAGTAAACCAGATAAATATTTCAATATTTTATTTTATATTAACTAATTTGGATACAATTTCTATCTATCTGAAATTGGCCAATTCAAAATATTTAAATCAAAATTTAATAATCCGAATTGAGTTATTTGGATTGTAATTTAAAAAATATTTAAATAAAAATTTACTATATCTGAATTTAAAATATATATATATATATATATATATATATATATATATATATATATCATAAAGTAAAAAAAACAAATCTCAATCATTAAAATAATAGTTGATATCAAATTCTATACACCGGTCTCTTTTAACATTTATTATTTATCATTCTTTTTTTATCTTTCAACTATAGAGATTTTTTGGATATTATATATATATATATATATATATATATATTATATTTTGATATGGGTGTTCTAAAAAAATAACAAAAAATGTGTTACATTTCAATGAAAAACACAAGAGTAACTGAGTGATGATTTAAAAAAATAAACGCGTGGATGCAAAAACTAAATCTAGGAAGATAGACAACCTTGTTATGTATTGGTCAATTAATCTAAGAATTGAAAACTTGTTTTTGCGATGGAAAATTTAAAATATATTATATTTCATCCTCTTTTAAATCTTTTTTATATAAAAAAAATTTAATTGATAAATTGCATAAAAAATTTCCTATATCATTTGAATACAAATTATAGAAAAGATATATCTTGAATAAAAAAAAATACTTATATATTTTTACGGTGATAATCAATCATAATAATTTATATATAATAGGAAGTTTATTTTTATCAATTAATACTTTTAAAAACCATATAAATAAAGGATGGTAATTAAATATAAGATAAAACTCTTTTACATTATTTTTACATTGATGTTAAACTCTTAACTCTTTAATAAGTACATATAAAAATTAATTTCTACGTAACATTAACATAAATATTTATATATAAAATTTAGCTTTTATACAAAACAATTAAAAATCATAATGTATATAAGATTTAAAGATTACATACATTCATGGTCTAAAACAGTTTTATTCATTTAATTACAACTAATTATTTATATATTTTTTAATTTATTCATTTATAAAATTAATAACATGTATAATAAATTGAAATTATGGTCAAACGAAAGTGTGAAATTATTTACAATGTGAATGCATAACAAATTTTTCTCATGTTTACAAAATTAGAAACAGTTATCATAAAAATAACAAATTTAACTAAGAATTGTAATTAAAGGTCTATTTGGTGGATATGATAGAATAAGATAATTATTGTTTGATGTGTTGATTCACTATTTACTCTGCCAATAGGTAGATATGATTGAGTTATTATATCTAAGAGTCAATCATGATATTTTGTGATTCTAGATAAAATAATATAAGTTTAATTAGTACACACTTTTACTAACATTCAATTACATATCTTTATTTAGGGTAAGTTTATTATTTTATTAATTAATACTTTAATAGTTTAAATATCTTATAAATAAAAAGATGTGATTGAATATCAATATAAAACTTTTTTACAATATTACTATTTATTTATGACATGTATACAAATTTTAACTTTATAAAACAAAAGTTTGGAATTGAAGTATGTAAGAGATCAAACCGTTTATACAGTACTTATAATTGTAATGAGGTGTGCAGTGGTGGTGAGTGGTAACCTCAAATATCGTGGGTCCTCCTAAAGGTGACCAGTAAACTTGTACTAGCTCATAATGGGAAGGGAGAAAAAAATACATGTTATATTTAAAAAAAAAAGAAGAAAGTGTGCAACTTTATATGTTTAATGTTTTTTCAGTTGACTTTTTAATTTTCCACATTTACTACTGTCCTAACTTTAATTCTAATTCCTAGTTAATCGATCCTATCATTTTGAGGTGCAGGGCAATGACATTCAATGGGACATTTAATTTTTGTCAAAAAATTAAATTTCTTACTACACTTCTTTGCTAGGAGTTGATTGAATAAAATTGATAACTTGTAAGACATTTTTAAAATTGAAATAAAATACTTGCTATTTTAATTAAATTTATTGTGTTTTTTATATGATTTATGTTTACAAGTTTAAATTAAAATTTGTATAGATCTTTATTTGTTATTTTGTTATGGATCTACAAAATTGTCAAAATTAGCCCTAGTTTCTAACTTGACTTAGGTAAGGAGTCAATCAAGGGTCAACGTGAGATCAATAATTGCCCCACACGACTTGGAATATATTAGAAAATATAAATATTTTATGAGGTTAACATCTATACATTATCAGTATAAAAAAATTTTACATTTACATCCTTTGTTTACATGACTTTTAAAATATTAATTTGTAAAGTTAATAAACTTATCATATATAAAGAGTTATGATTAATTGTTAGTATAAATTTTTAGACTAACAGTGTATAAATATTTTTCTCATTTTTTATAACCTATAACTTTAGAGTTTAATTAGTATGCATTAACAGTGTAAAAGAGTTTTGCACTGACAATGCATACTACTAAATTCATAATTTTATAGTATAAAAAAATCATAAAAAAATTAAATTATACCAAAAATAAAAAATACAAATTAAAGAAGATTGTGCTAACATTGGCTTATTTGATGCTAAATTTTAGTGCAAGTCGCAATTGTAGAAGGACAAAGTCGCAGAGATTGGAGCAAAACACAAACACATTAAGTTGCAAAAAGTTATGCTGAACATAGAGAATGTTGATAAGGGTTTCTTTCCATTCAAAACGACATCATTTCACCTATTAAGGAAAAAGAAAACCCATGACCCCCCAAGTTTGAAAGACTCGTTGGGTCGTCGGTTCTCAATCAAATCTGATTGAGTTGCTCTAGGTCAATCTGATTATAATGCATTTCTAATCTGAAAGGAGACTCGAACTGATCATATGGTCGATTCCTGGTTGAATCGGTATTGACCGGTCTAACCAAGTTTTAAAGCATTGGATCAACAATGCAACAATAAAACAAGACAAAGTCAATAAGGTGATGTGCAACATTCACAAAGAAGGTCTATGAAAGTACTCAAATTCAATGTCATTGTCATTTCCCATTAATTATAGAGTTAGCCGATTGAGAGTCAAAATGATACTTATGTATTATTTTGTCAAGGACTCACAGGATTTCAAGATTAGCCTTGGTATCAACTTGTGGTTGACTACAAGGATAAAACAAACTAGAGTTAATAAGGTAATGTGCAAAATTCAGAACTATGAAAATTATTTAATGTGTAAATTCAATGTCATTTCCTTGTGCCCCATTAATGGAAAGTGGAAAAAAATTAAGAGTATAAATAGATTTAAATAAAAGAAATGTGACAACTATTTTTTTATGTCCTCCTATTAACTGGTCTATTTCAAGTGTATTTCTTACTGCCCTTTGAGGCTAGCCTTGTCCTGTCTTTTATTCTATCCAATTACCATAGTGTAATTCTTGTATTGAAGGGATAAAGTCAGGTTAAAAAGTAACATCATAGGCTAAGCTTCCATTTTCTATCTATACAACATATCATGTTTACTATTAAAATAAATATTATATATAATTATATATATACTTTAATCATAAGAAGCAAAAAAGACTTTATTTGGATACAACACTTGCAAACAACATGAAAAATGTCAAGTAAGAGAGGGTGTGATCCTACACTTAGAATGACTCTAATGCAAAAAGCTTTAGCACTCCCTTTGATCTTCTCCTTGAGGTTCCAAGCACCATGAAATGGATGATGGAGGGGAAAAAAGATGGAGGTGGGGCGCCACTTTCAAAAAGAGATAAGCCAAAGTGTTTAGGTTTGCCACAAGGGAAGGAACCCTTGATAAAAACCAACTAGGAAGAGATTCCTCAAGAGAGAGGATCCTCAAGACCTTTTACTAAGAATTTGCTCACAAAGAGACTATTTTTATTCAACTTCAAAGGTGAAATTTACAATGAGGGGGAATAAGTATATATAGTCTCATGGGAGAGCTTGGGCACACTTTTCTAGGCAATGTGAGACTTAAGTGAGACACCTAAGTTCACCCCCCATGGGTGCAATTAGCATCTCCTAAATTGGATGGGCTAGCCCAAAATCTTGTCTTGACTTATGCACCTATTCTAAGCTTACTCCTCCTTTTTAACTAAAGACATCTATACCTTCTAAGATGGCCAAATATACATGGCCTTAAAGGAATTAAAAATATGGTCCTATTTAGCTAATTAAAATAAAATATTTACAAGCTAAAAATGAAGACTATGACTTCCAATCTTCAATGAGCTTTATCCATGTCATGCTTTCCTTGAATCCTCCTAGCCATTATGCATGTTAGGTGGGATTGCATCATCTCTCTTTCAGTGGTATGTTATATTAGATAAATAACTCAACTAGCGTAGCTCAGTTGGTGACATATGTTGAGTTTGTGGTAAGGGTGTTCATGAGGACGGGTGACTTGAAAACCCAATCTAACTAAATCTAACCCAAACAGATTGTGTTGGATTTTTTCTTGTGATTAGGTTAAATCTGACTCATCCCAATCAAACCCCAAACGCCTTGGGTGGCAAGACCTAACCTAACCCAACTCAACCCAACCTCACCATAATATTAAATTATTATATATTATTATTATTATTTAAGATTCTGTGTTTTGTTATTATATGTTTCTTTTGATATTATGTTTTTGTTACTTTTATTTTGAACAAATGTTTCTTTAGTTACTATTGCATGAAATTTAGTTGTATGTTAATTTTAATTTGTTTAAGTTTTGATATATAATTTATAACTATAAACTATTATTTTTTTTTATTATAACAATGATATAGCTTATTTTTTTTAAACAAAATGTCCTAAAAAAACTACCAAAACAATATTCTTGATCAAAATATTACATAAATAATATATATTATAATAACTTTGAAACATAAATTTAAATTATATTATTTATTAAAATTTAAATAATTGTTATTCAAGTATTAATTACCAATTTAAAATTTTATATAACTTTTTAATAATTTAAAAAAGTGCTATATAAATAAAATATAATTTCATATATTTTATTTTAAATTAGAATTTTCATAATTTGTAAAAAATAAAAATTAAAAGTCTATTTTTAGAATTAGAAAGTTATATTTAATCAATTTTAATGAAATGTATTTTTTTTAAATGCAATATATATATATATATATATATATATATATATATATATATATATATATTAAAAGGAAGACGGCAAAACAAAAAAGTTTCTAAAACCCTATACACCAAACTTAGAGAATCTACTATGGGACATCTCCATAGACGAAACCTCTAAGGCTACCCAACCAAACTACTTAAACTAATTACATATTCAACAAATACAAAAAAGGTTATTACACCAATTAGAGAATATGCGTCCCCGCAAAGAACCAAACATATAAGACAACCATTTTCAGGCGATGAGTTGAATAAAACCAAAGATATCCAGAGATTTCACTGTCTTGTTGTTAAAAACAATGGAATTCCTGGATATCCAGATGCCCCAACAAACTACACTCCTAAATAAAAACCTACACTTATTTTTACACTTCCTAACCACCCAAGAACTAAACATGAAATAAGAGAGGGAGATCACTAGGTAATGAGGATTCAGTACCAATCCACCTCATAACTTTGAACTACAAAATTTGAGCCACCAGGCAGACAAAAAAAAGATGTTTACTGTTTTCAACTTAATGCTCCTTACACAAGGGACAACACTGCATATGCAGAGGGATAATTACTCTATGCTTCAATAAATTATCAATAGTCTACAATCTATTTAGAAGAAGCTTCCATGAAAAAGCCATAACTTTTGAAGGCAATTTGTCCTTCCAAAGCCTTCTAAATAGAAGCCTGTTCGAATCTGGCCTGTTACCACCGGACAACCTTCCTGAAGAAACATATACGCCCCTACTACTGAGAAGACCCAGAGCTATGCAGCTGCCAATACCACCTATCTCGAAGACAGGGGTTGATCACTACATTCTGTAACTTATCTTCCAAGGACGACACTAACTCCTCCTCCCAAAAGAAAAGTCTCCTCCTCCACTCCCAATTCTACCACTGAGACAATGGGTCAATCCTAAACATATCTTTGACAGTTACATTTGTATTGATTGCTAGATCAAACAATCTAGTAAACAGCACTCTCAGAATCTCTACACGTCCCAATTATGGTGTCAAAACATAATTTATTTATCATTTGACCATAATTTATATTATATTATATTCTTATATAATTTATTATTCAATATAGATGGAGATTTGGATTCAAGACTGATTATGTTACGAAGGAAACACCGTACCAGTAAGATTCCATCGATGCATGTGAAGCACTCAAACCAATTTAGTTAGAACATAGGATAAACCCACACAAGTTATAAGTTATACGACACAACACGGAAGGCATCAAGTTAGTCCATACCCATGTAAATTATGCTATATATGCATGCATTTATATTAGAATTCCTGGGAATCAGATTTCACGACCTTAGTTGAACATATCTGGTTCGTTCGATTTCCAAAAAAATAAAAATTGAATTAATTAATTTTAATTGGATTCAATTATAATTTTAAATTATCTAAAATTGAACTAATTAATTGGATTTAATTTTAATTTTAAAATTGAAATAATTAATTTTAATTTGATTCAATTTTAATTTTAATTTGTTTATGTAGACTCAAATCAATGGTTTGGATTGGTTTAGTTTTTGTGAAAACTGATTAAAAAATAAAAAGATTTCATTAAATTATAAAAAAATAATTTTATACTTAAAACTAGTTAAATTTATTAGTCTATTAAATTCATAATTTTATAATAAAATATCAAGTATTTCATAGTTCATATAATATATATATATATATATACATATATACTTAAAACTAAATAAATTAAATTAAATTATTAAATAAAAAATATAATATATATATATATATATATATATATATATTGGGTCGGTTCGGGTTGGGTTTGAGTTTTTAAATGTGAAAACCGCGAATTGGATATGGCCAATTTTGGTTGGGTTGAGTCGAAACCAGACCTAATTAATTGAAAAAAATTAAACCAAACTAATTGGTTCGATTTGTCGGATTCATCAAGTTGACCTGAATCGATAATCACCCCTAGCTCATTCCTATGTATCCTTCATCTCTAAGGAGATAGGTACCAATGTCTAGTGGATGAATAATGACCGTAAGACCAGAGCGTGATTAACGACCCAATGAACTTCTCTCTAGAGGAGTCTCATCTTTCGACTCTAAATGATTGTTCTCAGACAATTTCACTTGCTTGCCATGGTCATGCTGTTATCTAATAGACCAAAAAAATTATTTTTGTATAATTTATTTTTTATTATTTAAAAAAAAAAACCCGCAGCTAATCGTATTATAACACTAACTTTTTAATAATTCTAGGAAAGTGCTAATGGTGGGTGATAGGTTGGATTCCATTTTTTAATTTTCTGGGTTTCTTTTAATGGTGAAAATAGTGTATATGTATGCATCAAGTGGAGCCAAACATAACTTGGACTAGTTATGTTCCTAAAACAATCATGATATTGAAATTACAATGACATAAATGCAAGTCACAGAAGAGAAGAGAAACTAGTTAGAAAGACAACTCAATTTTGAGAATATACAAAGTAAACACTATATTATAACTTAAATAATTTGAATTAACACTTAATAAATTTTGAATTCCCACCTACTTATAAGTAAAATATCAATATACTTTTAATAATTTTACTCTCCAACAATGCATCGATTGCTGGAGACTAAAAAAATTTACAAAACAATAATGTCTCTTGGTAATTTGGTTAGTGAGGAAAAGCTTAATGTATTTGGTAAAACACAAGTGAGAAAAAATTAGGAAAGATGACAAATTCATTATACCTTAGTTTTCTATGTTTTTCTTATAACTGGCGTCACCCTGCATACTTTTTCACTTTTAAAATTGATTAGGAGAAACTTGATGGAAAGTACAGAGGAAGTTACAAGTTCATTAGACCATAAAGTAGATTTGTTTTGATCCCATGTAATGTAAGATTTACCATTATGCTAAATTTTGTCGTATACCAAGCACAATGGTGTGAGTTAACTAGGAATCTTCGACCACGTGAAATTATGTGATGAGTTTAGCAAAAACACAAACAATGATGATCATAATTTTGATTTTGGACATCAATATTGAAATTTGGAATGAACATTAAACAATGTAACACACAATATATATATAGGCTTAAAGGGTGCTTCTCAGCAGCAAAAGAGGTAATAGTCTCCTTTTCACACAACAATGAATTTTTTAATACATATTCATACTCTTGAACACTTGCTGCTTTTATTAAAAACCGTTGAAATCATTATAAAACTTAATTATTTTTTTTACGTTTTAAATTAAAAATTTGAAAGTAAATATTGTTGTTTTCACGATCAAGATGATTTTTTCCCCACTTCAATGTGTATCCAAACACAGTAATTAACACACACTTTAGCACTTATATAATATATATTTTATCCTTAACTTGAACAAGAGTTTCAAATTGCATTCTTTAAGTAAATTGTTTAAATAAAAGAATTATTTATGTTTATAGTTTATATAGTGTTATGTGAGTTAACTTGATAATGATTTAGCAAGTATCAATATATGTCAAATTTAATAACTATTTTGACATAACATGTGATGTAATGATATACTTAAATAATGATGTATTATTATTGAATAGTAATAGAGTACTATTTTTACAAAACAAAAAATTAAAATTTTTAAAATTTTTAAGCATTAAATTAATAAGAGAAATTAGAAGTACTAAAAAAATACTATGTTTATATAGAATAATTTTTTTTTTATTTATGAACATTTTTTTATATAATTGTGTAAAATAATATACTAACCTAAAATATTTCACAAAGGTAATATTTAAAATTTAAATGGTCCACATTTGAATCTTTCATAAACTAATTTAGACATAACATAGAATAAAGTGTTTACATTTGTTTGGATACAAAAAAGGACAGAACATAATGAAATTGCTTATCCATTTTTGTTTCCAAATTGTGAGATAAGGGATAGATAAAAACTGTTTTTCTTTTTCCTTTACGAAAAAACAAAAAGAGAATCAAAATAATTGAAAACACAGAATGCAATGGTTCTACATGGAGTCTGTTGAGTTGAAGCTAGCCATATGTTGTGTTAGAGAGACAAAAATATCTCACTGTATTAGTAGTTTAAGTTTAATGCGTCTCTCCTCCTTTGTGGAGTGAAAGATTTCCAATCAATGAACTTTGTTCAATCTTGTGCAGTTGTGCTTAAAAGGATTTCCAAACCAACAAACTTCTTGTTTGATAATATTTTTATAAAGTAAAACCAATAAATATTTCAATCTTTCATTTCATATTAGCTAATATAATTTCTATCGATTCAAATTGACTAATTTAAAATATTTACATAAAAATTTAATATATTCGAATTCGGTTATTTGGATTGTAATTTAAAAATATTTTTATGAATTTATCCATATATATATATTTATTTTAATATGGGTCTTCTGAAAAATAATAAAAATTGTGCAAATTTCTAATTCTAAGGTATCCTTACTTGTTTTATCCAAATTCTTTTTTTCCACAAAGCATTGAAACAAGGCTTTCACGTTGCATGTGCAACTTTGCCAACTCATTCAAAGAACACTCATTGGTTTCTTCGTTGATTTTTATCAAGCTTCCTCAGTTATGTTTCATCACTTTAAAGACAAAAATTTAAATTTTTTAAATTAACTAAAAGTATTCTGAATCACATGAATATATATAATTATTCAGATCAACTGATCTGAAATACATTATGTCCATTCCAGATCAGGTGATTTGGAATGCAAACGCAGACTTCACAATTGTATTTTGAGTCACTTGATCCAAAATGTATAACTGATTCAAAATGCATTATGTACATTCTGGATCAGGTGATCTAGAATACAAACATGAATTTGGAAATTGTATTTCAGATTAATTGATCCGGAATACATTATGTATATTCTGGATCAAGTGATCCAAAAAAATGTAAAAAATTTGTATTCCAGACTTATTTATCTGAATATAATTTTTGTGTTTTGGATTGGTTGATTCGGAACAATTCAAATCAGCAATGCGTACAAAACACTCCAAACCAATCCTAATCAACAAGAAACACCAAGAAAATTATATTTGAACAAAATTGCATTTTTCCTTTCTAAATAACGCTTAAATAAATTAACAATACTCTAGAGACTTGTAAAAATATCAATGGTTAAGGATATACAATAAGACACAATGTGACAGTTGATGTTTTACACACAAGAAGAGCAACTAAGTAAGACAACACAATAAAAAAACAAAAAGTTCGCGAGTTTAAAAATCAAATAATGGTAAAGATGGGTATGTTCGAGTTTTCCAAATATTCTAAACACTCGGGTGCGAATAACAGGTGCTAAAAAAATTTTCTTGAATGAAAAACACAAAAGTAACTTATAAATTATTTTTTTTTAAAAAAAAAGGATGTAAAAACCAAATCTATGGAACCAATTACTTGGTTTTGCATAAGAAAGACTCTGAGTAATTAAGATAGACAGCCTTGTTATAGATGGTCAATTAATCTAAGGAATTGAAAACTTTTCTTCGATGGAAAATTTAAAATACATTATATTTCATCCTGTTTTAAATCCTCTCTATAAAAAACTTTTTTAATAGATAGAAATTGCATTTAAAATTCCCTACTTTGTTTGAATACAAATTAAAGAAAAGATATTTATTGAATAAATACATATAGAAATTAATTTCTATATAACGTTAACTCAATATTTATATAAAATTTAGCTTTTATACAAAACCAATTAAGAAATTTTATTCATTCGATTACAAATAATTATTTGTATGTCTTTTAATTTATTCACTTATAAAGCCAATAAATTTATAATATATAATTAATTTTGATCGAATGAAAGTATAAAATTATTTATAACGCATAACAAACTTTTCTTATGTTTATAAATTTTAAAATAATTATCACAAAGATTAAAAAATTTAACAATACATAAAAAATTGTAACTAAGGACTTATTTGGTGGACATGATAGAATAATAATTATTCTATTATGAGTTAATCTATTATTTATTCTGCCAATAAGATAGGATATGATAGTGTTATCCTAGCTCAGAGTTAATCGTGACATTTTGTGAATCCAGGACAAAATAATATATAAAAGCTTTTATGCATACATTTTAACTTTATAGAACAAAAGTTTGAAATTACAAGTTTGTAAGAAGTTAAACTATTTATATGGTACTTGCAATGAGGGTGTGCAGTGGTGGTGGGTTGTAGCCTACTATAATTGTGAAAATTGGTTTAAATCGACCGACCAGATTGGTTCGACTCGGATCTTTCACATAATCGGACTAGTTTCTCCAATAGACCGCATATGCAGTAGCCTTGTTTTGAATAGGTCAGTTCTTGAAAAAATTGGATGTTGTAAGAACATGTTTTAATTAATAGGTCATAAAATTGTAGAGTAAATGATACAAGAAATTAAATTTAAGCTTTACTTAAATTATTGAGTGGAGTTAAGGTGTGGTGAGTTTATTAGTCGTGTTAGTGTTATGCCTTTGTATTCAGATGATGGATAGAGGGGTAGAGAGGTAAGGGGAATAATTATGATTTTATTTTGGAAGGTTTGAATTGATTTCAGAGAGTTTCGGAAGTTTATTTAAGAAGGGGGTGCAAATAGCAAGTCAAACTTACTAAGTTCACCCTGAACCTTAACTTCTCCTTTCCTCCTTTCTCTCCATTTCTTCTGTTTTTTTTCCTACACCATTGTCTCTCTCCCTCACGCCATTTTTTCTCGCTTTGTATGGTCAGTCGAAAGCTGACGGGATTCGATATAATCTTTTTCATTGCTCGGGATTCTGGGAGGTGATCAATATAGGTAAGTCTGATCATATTTCTTTGAACCTTTTTTATTCTTTTTTTATCATATTGTTCTCTTTAAAAAGGAAATTTCTCTAGAATCCTAATTTTTGGGGTTTCTATTTTATTTTAGAGTTGTTGATAGGTTCGAAGTTATTCCTTCAGTATGATTTTTCTATAATTATCAAATTCAGTTCAACAAGGTAGAAATAGATAAGGGAGCTAAAACCTTGCTTTTACTTAACTAATTGTGTCATTGAATTGAAATTGATTATCTTTGTGAGTATAATGATATAGTGTCATTGAAAAGGATTTTGGAATGTTTTGTTTATTGACTTTGATAATTATGAGATGTTGTATTGAATACATAATGATAAGATGTTGTATTAAATGCATGATGATGTGATATTGCATTGAAATTGATGATGATTATAATTACACTAAAATGCATGTTATGCCTGATGTTGAAGTGTTGCATTAAATACATAATGATGGGATGTTGTATTAAATGCATGATGATGAGATGTTATGTTGAAACTGATGATTATGGGCAGTTACATGATATAACTTAGCCTTGGATGTTGTATACACAATATATATATATATATATATATATATATATATATATATATATATATATATATGTGAGGCGTATTGAGTTGGGATACAACTAAGGTGAATGTAATACTAGTACTAGATATGCAAGTGCGGGTACCTATGAGATATACTTAGACACAACTGGATTATCATATGGCTTAGGTTGATGCTAGAAACCACAAATTAGTTGTCAGATGAGTATGCCTAGACTCGATTGGTTGTTGGAGTGGGTTAGGTAGACACCCAACACCAATTGGATGAAGTCATTAGTGATGAGGACATGAAGGACAAAAAGCTTGAAGCACTTGAAGGGCTTGGAGGACCCATGACAAGGGCAAGGACAAAGAGAGCTAAGGAAGCTTTGCAACAAGTGTTGACAGACATTTTTCAAAGAGAGCCAAATCTTGCAGACTGTGGGGATAAAATTGTCAATTGCATCCTGTTTGAAGAGGGAGCTGAGCGACCAACATCTCTATAATAATTTGGGCTGATTTTATTAGTAAATTATTTCAAATAAATTGTATAAGTGGTTGTTACAAATTCTTAAAAATGTGCGGCCAACTTGGGCAAATAGGGACCAGATTTTTGTTAATTATTTAGGCTGTTATATTAGTATTTTTATTGGACAATTATTTAGCTTTAATTAAGTTAGGGGTTGCATCAAATTTGGGGAAGCAAACAGCCATATAAGGGGGGCGCTCAGCTGGGCAAGAGGGGGACGACTGATTCAGAAAAATAGACTCTTGATGGTGCTTCTTCCTGGGTTCTAAACAGCCAAGGATTTTTCTTTGAGAATTATCAAAGGCCATCCATACCTTTGTGTGTGTATTCTCAGGCTTATCTTCCTCCTGGAAGTGTGATGCCTTCTTTCACCATTTTCTGTCTTGTTTCTTCAAGTTTCTGTTTTGTTCATTGTTCCAATTGAAGTCGATTCTCACGCAGAATTTCCGACCCGGCATGCTGTGTTTTTGTTTTGAATTTCTGCATCTATTTTGGGTTTCCAATTAAGTGCTAAAATTGTGATTTAAATCTGCCCCAATTTTGCTTGATTTGTGCGTAACCTTTTATTGTGATAATTCTTAGTAATGAGCCAACGTTCTGCACATTTTCAATCAATTTAACTTTGAAGCATTTGTTGCAATTATTTCTATCAAGCGCTGATTGCCCTTTTCTGGTCAGAATTATATTATTTTCAATTAGCAAACTGGGCATCATTTGTCTTTTAACCTGTGCTGGAATATTTAATCAAAATTCTGCATTTGTTTGAAGCCGTCATTTCATGCTAAGTCTTTGATTCACTTTCCAATCGATTCCATGCTTCGTTGCTCAATGAATTCTTCCTTTCTTTGGTTCAAATTTTCATAAGACAGCCAATACAATTCTTGGAGGTCCTTGTCCAGAATTCTAATTCCGCAAGAGGATTCACGTCATTTGGTATCAGAGCTTTGGTTTCTAGGAATTGCAAGGCTGCACTCCGGGTAATTTCTTTCCTTGATTCTTATCATCAATAATATTACCTTAATTGTCAATTAGTTAGGCTGAACCATTGCAAAAGTTAGGCCCTTAAAAAATCTGCGATTCTAAAAAAAAAAAAAAAGGAAGAGGAATTTTGAAAATCTGAAGAAAAAAAAATATAGAGAAAAAAAAAGAAGCAAAACAAAGAATGCAAATGTGTTTAAAATATATATATATATATATATATATATATATATATATAAAATTGGTTGAATGGTTCATGCTATAAATTCTTCATTTTGAAGGTAATATTGTGTTTGATTTGAAGGAAAAATTACTGCACCTTGTTAGTTTACATTTCTGAAATTTTGGGCTGCACGTCTTGGTTACAAATTGTGTCAATTCCACTCTGTTTTGGCTTCACATATACTGCACATTCTTGCTGGATTTTGCTGCACTTGGTAGTTTCATTTTAAGCCAAAATTTTATCCTCTGTTTGTGTCTTTACCTGTTAAAATTGGCTGCACAATTTTCTACTCAGAATTCTGGTTGTGGCTGTTTGTACCTTTGTTTTTGTGTGCCCAGTTTTTGTCCATTTTTTTCGTACTTCCTTTGTTTTCATTTTGAGACAAATTTCTTCTGTCTTGTTGGTGTCAAAAAAAAAAAATTCCAGTTGCTGTCCTAGTATTTGTTGCTTTCGTTGGGTTTCATTTTAGTCATTTTTGTTAGTTTTATTGTGTCTTATTTGCCTGCACACAAGTTGGTGTTTATCTTTGGAGTTTTTCTCTTTTGGTTTGTTAAGAACTTAAGGAGGAATAAAGAGGAAAAAGGCAAGAGAGTTTCATTATAGTAAAAGCCAATATTCTTGAGTGCAAACACTTGAGTGGGTGAGAACATTTTCAAACACCACATACATACTTTTTCTTGTGACATTTGACCTGTTTGTTTATCATGGCGAAAAGAAATAATAACAATGATCTTCAGCTTCAAATTGTTGCACTATCTCAGCATTTAGAGAGATTGATGAAGCAACAACAAGATGAGTTCCATGAGAGGTTGGATCAGTTGGAGAATAGAACCCCACCAGCAGGAGGAGGAGGAAGGCCAAATAGAAATGAAGGAAGAATAGAAGGAGTGAAGTTGAATGTGCCTCCTTTCAAGGGTAGGAGTGATCCTGAGGCATACTTGGAGTGGGAGTTAAAAATTAAGCATGTGTTTTCTTGCAACAATTATAGTGAGGAGCAAAAGGTGAGACTTGCAGCTGCTGAATTTTCTGATTATGCACTCATTTGGTGGAATAAGTTGCAAAGGGAGAGGATTAGAAATGAGGAGCCTAGGGTAGACACTTGGGCTGAAATGAAGAGGATCATGAGGAGGCGGTATATACCTTCTAGCTTCCATAGGGATATAAAATTAAAACTTCAGAAATTGTCTTAAGGAAGTAAGGGAGTGGAGGAGTATTATAAGGAGATGGAGATGCTAATCATCCAAGCCCAAATTGAAGAAGATCCTGAGCTAACTATGGCTCGCTTCCTTAGTGGTTTAAATCATGACATTAGAGATGTTGTTGAGTTGCAGGAGTTTGTGGAGATGGAGGACCTTTTACATAAGGCTATTCAAGTTGAACAGCAAATAAAACGAAAGAGTACAACAAGAAGAAGTTCTACCGGGTATAATGCTTCAAATTGGAAGGATAGAGTTAAGAAAGAGGGTGCTGCCTCCTCAAGCAATGCATCGCTTTCTAACCGTGGAAAAGCACCTCAAAAGCAACCTGAACATCCTCCTAAAAAAACTAGAGAAGTGAAGTGTTTCAAGTGCTTGGGCATGGGTCATTAGGCCTATGAGTGTCCCACAAAGAAGATTGTTCTTCTCAAAGATAATAGGGAATACACAAGTCAATCAGAAGCTAGTGGTGGAGAAGAAGAAGAGAGTGATGGAGAATTGAAGGCTAATGAAGGAGAGTTGTATATGATTAGGAGGATGCTTGGAAGTCAAGTCAAGGCCGAGGATGCATCTCAAAGGGAGAACATCTTTCACACAAGATGTTCAGTCAATGGTAATGTTTGTTTGGTAATTATTGATGGAGGGAGTTGTACCAATGTGGTGAGTTCAAGACTAGTGTCAAAGATGAACATGGACACTACACCGCATCCTAGACCATATAAACTTCAATGGCTTAGTGAAGGAGAAGAAGTTCAAGTGAAACAACAAGCAATAGTTTCGTTCTCCATTGGAAAATATCAAGATAAAGTCATATGTGATGTGGTTCCCATGGAGGCCAGCCATATCCTTTTGGGAAGGTCGTGGCAGTATGATACCAAAGTCATTCATGACGGCTTCACTAACAAATTTTCTTTCATGTATCAGGATAAAAAGTTGGTTCTCAAGCCTTTGTCTCCTAAAGAGGTGTGTGAGGATCAAATCAAAATGAGAGAAAAGTTAGCAAATGAAAGAAAGAGTGAAACACTTGAGAGGAAGAGCGAAACACTTAAGAGGAAAAATAGAGAAAAGAAAGATATTGAAACACTTGAGGAAAAACACACTTGTTTAGCAAAAAAAGAGGAAGTTAAGATGCTGCTTTGTGCAAGACAACCCCTATATTTGTTGTATTGTACAAGTCATTTTTTGCATGCTAACCAATTTGAAAATTTTGAATTGCCTTCTTGTGTTAAACCTTTTTTGCAGAATTTCCAAGATGTTTTTCCAGAGAGTGTACCTAGTGGATTGCCACCTTTGAGGGGAATTGAGCATCACATTGATCTCATTCCAGGAGCATCATTACCCAATCGGCCAGCATATAGGAGCAACCCACAAGAAACTAAGGAGATTGAAAGGTAAGTGGCTGAACTCATGAGCAAAGGTTGGGTGAGAGATAGCATGAGCCCGTGTGCTGTACCTGTGATTCTGGTGCCAAAGAAAGATGGCTCATGGAGGATGTGTTCTGATTGTAGAGCCATAAACAACATCACCATCAAGTATAGCATCCAATTCCCAGGTTAGATGATCTTCTCGATGAACTTTATGGTGCATGTGTGTTCTCAAAAATAGACTTGAAAAGTGGCTATAATCAGATTAGGATTAGAGAAGGTGATGAATGGAAAACTGCCTTTAAAACTAAATATGGATTGTATGAGTGGTTGGTTATGCCATTTGGTTTGACTAATGCACGTAGTACTTTCATGAGATTAATGAATCATGTTTTAAGGGAGTTTATTGGAAAATTTGTTGTAGTGTACTTTGATGATATTCTGATCTATAGCACTAGTCTTGAGTTGCATGTTGAGCATTTGCAATCTGTTTTGAATGTGCTTAGAAAAGAACAATTGTATGCCAATCTGGAAAAATGCATTTTTTGTACTGATCATGTGGTATTTTTGGGCTTTGTTATTAGTGCTAAAGGTGTATTAGTTGATGAGGAAAAGGTTAAGGCCATCCAAGAATGTCCAACACCTAAGTCCGTGAGTGAGGTGAAGGGATTTCATGGTTTAGCAAGTTTCTATAGGAGATTTGTTAAAGATTTCAGTACATTAGATGCACCTCTAAATGAAATTGTTAAAAAGAATGTGGTTTTTAAATGGGGAAAGAAACAAGAGGAGGCCTTTGCTGCCCTTAAGCATAGGCTAACTAATGCTCATATTCTTTCCATGCCTAATTTTGCAAAATCATTTGAAATAGAGTGTGATGCATCAAATGTTGGTATTGGGGCTGTTTTGTTGCAAGATGGGCATCTGATTGCTTATTTTAGTCAAAAGTTAAGTGGGTCTGCCCTTAACTATTCTACTTATGATAAGGAATTGTATGCATTGGTTAGAGCTTTAAAAACTTGGCAGCATTATTTGTTACCCAAAGAGTTTGTCATTCATAGTGATCATGAGTCATTGAAATATTTGAAAGGACAAGGTAAGCTTAACAAGAGGCATGCATTGCTTTCTATGCTTGAGACTAAATTGTTTGGTCTTGAATCTTTGAAAGATATGTATAAACATGATGTGGATTTTGCTGAAATATTTGCTGCATGTGAAAAGCTTTCTGAAAATGGATATTATAGGCATAATGGATTTTTGTTTAAAGCCAATAAATTGTGTGTGCCTAAATGTTCCATTAGAGAGTTGCTTGTAAGTGAATCACATGAGGGGGGTTTGATGGGTCATTTTGGGGTTCAAAAGACTTTGGAAATTTTGCAAGAGCATTTCTTTTGGCCTCATATGAAGCGTGATGTGCATAAGTATTGTAATCACTGCATTTTTTGTAAAAAGGCTAAATCTAAGGTTAAGCCTCAAGGGTCGTATACTCCTTTGCCTGTTCCAGAATATCCTTGGACTGACATTTCTATGGATTTTGTTTTAGGGCTGCCTAGAAAAAAGAATGGAAAGGATTCTGTGTTTGTTGTTGTTGACAGGTTTTCCAAGATGGCACACTTTGTACCTTGCAAGAAGATAGATGATGTTTGTCATGTGGCTGATTTGTTTTTCAAGGAAATAGTAAGACTTCATGGTTTACCAAGAAGCATTGTAAGTGATAGGGATGCAAAATTCCTTAGTCACTTTTGGAGGAGCTTGTGGGGTAAGATTGGTACTGAATTGTTGTTTTCTACTACTTGTCACCCACAAACTGATGGGCAAACTGAGGTAGTTAATAGGACTTTGGGCACCTTGCTTAGGACTGTTTTGAAAACAAATCTTAAATCTTGGGAAGCATGTCTACCTCACGTTGAGTTTTCTTATAATAGGGTTATCCATAGTACAACCAATTGTTCACCATTTGAGATTGTATATGGATTTAATCCTTTAACTCCTCTTGATTTGTTGCCTATGCCTAACATTCCTTTGTTTAAGCATAAAGAAGCACAGGCTAAAGCTGAATTTATGAAGAAGTTGCATGAGCAAGTGAGAGCTCAAATTGAAAAGAAAAATGAAAGCTATGCAAGGCATGCTAACAAAGGTAGAAAGAAGGTTTGGGTACACATGAGAAAGGAGAGGTTTCCTGAGCAGAGAAAGTCAAAACTCCAACCAAGGGGAGATGGCCCTTTCCAAGTCATAGAAAAGATCAATGACAATGCCTATAAAATTGATCTACCTGGTGAGTACAATGTTAGTGCTACTTTTAATGTGTCTGATTTAACTCTCTTTGATGCAGATGGAGATGGTTCTGATTTGAGGACAAATCCTCTTCAAGAGGGGGGGAGTGATGAGGACATGAAGGACAAAAAGCTTGAAGCACTTGAAGGGCTTGGAGGACCCATGACAAGGGCAAGGACAAAGAGAGCTAAGGAAGCTTTGCAACAAGTGTTGACAGACATTTTTCAAAAAGAGCCAAATCTTGCAGACTGTGGGGATAAAATTGTCAATTGCATCCTGTTTGAAGAGGGAGTTGAGCGACCAACATCTCTATAATAATTTGGGCTGATTTTATTAGTAAATTATTTCAAATAAATTGTATAAGTGGCTGTTACAAATTCTTAAAAATGTGCGGCCAGCTTGGGCAAATAGGGACCAGATTTTTGTTAATTATTTGGGCTGTTATGTTAGTATTTTTATTGGACAATTATTTAGCTTTAATTAAGTTAGGGGTTGCATCAAATTTGGGGAAGCAAACAGCCATATAAGGGGGGCGCTCAGCTGGGCAAGAGGGGGACGACTGATTCAGAAAAATAGACTCTTGAGAGTGCTTCTTCCTGGGTTCTAAACAGCCAAGGATTTTTCTTTGAGAATTATCAAAGGCCATCCATACCTTTGTGTGTGTATTCTCAGGCTTATCTTCCTCCTGGAAGTGTGATGCCTTCTTTCACCATTTTCTGTCTTGTTTCTTCAATTTTCTGTTTTGTTCATTGTTCCAATTGAAGTCGATTCTCACGCAGAATTTCTGACCCGGCACGCTGTGTTTTTGTTTTGAATTTCTGCATCTATTTAAATCTGCCCCAATTTTGCTTGATTTGTGCGTAACCTTTTATTATGATAATTCTTAGTAATGAGCCAACGTTCTGCACATTTTCAATCAATTTAACTTTGAAGCATTTGTTGCAATTATTTCTATCAAGCGCTGATTGCCCTTTTCTGGTCAGAATTATATTCTTTTCAATTAGCAAACTGGGCGTCATTTGTCTTTTAACCTGTGCTGGAATATTTAATCAAAATTCTGCATTTGTTTGAAGCCGTCATTTCATGCTAAGTCTTTGATTCACTTTCCAATCAATTCCATGCTTCGTTGCTCAATGAATTCTTCCTTTCTTTGGTTCAAATTTTCATAAGGCAGCCGATACAATTCTTGGAGGTCCTTGTCCAAAATTCTAATTCCGCAAGAGGATTCACGTCAATTAGGCCACCTTAGTGTCCGAACTCAATTAAGTCTTTTTAAGCACCTATTAGAGGTTTATATGTACTTATATTAGAGGAAACATAGTGTGATTATTTTCTTGCCAAAGGATTTGATTTGATTGGAGAATTTATTAGTTTGCATAATTGTGTATGCTTAATCATATGCAATGATGATATATGCTTATCCTTGCTTGTGTATGTATTATGTATGACTGTGATGATCGTGTTTGGCACACGAGTAGATGGTGGTAACAAGGGCAAAAGTCAGCATCAACAGGAGTAGAGGTTTGAGCAGAGAATGCAAGGATGTGTTTTTATAGAATAATTAATCTAAGTTTAGTGTTTGAAAAATGTATGTGGAGTATGAATATTTGCACCTTTTGGATAATTGTAATTATGTGTGTAGATGAAACAAAATGTTGTATACTTAATCTTGTATGTGTTGAACTTGATAAGTATGTTAAAAGGTGGATGATATTGTGATGTATGGTTTATATGTTAACATGTTTTAGTTGATTTAGCAGCAGAGATTTTACTATTTCTAGAGTCTCGCTGTGTGGCATATCTTGCCTAATGAGAGTTGGTCTCTATTAAGCTTATTTTCAGCTTTGCACCCAGCGAAAGGTCTCACCTAGCACAAAATTGTCTTAGGTTGAAATTAAATGGGATTTGAGCCCAGTGAGAGGCCTCTTTAGTGCAATTTCCTCTTTATTTAGAATTAAGCAGGGGTTTTCACCCAACGAAGGGTCTCGCTGAGCGAAGTCTCTTTACTGAAACAATCTAATACAGGATTCTCGTTGGGCGACATTGTTGCAAGGCGAGCTACCCTAGATCTTGCTAGGTGACAAGGTGATGTTATATATGCTATGTTGTATCTAGTATGAAATTTTATTTATACCAAGATATATGTCATGATAAAATGATTGTATTAAGTTGAAACTTTATATTTAAGTAATTTGGATTATAAACTGCAATGGAAGTGAAATTTTAGGTGAATAAATTATAATTAAAAAGTATTAGTATTTTGGGATGTTACAGATACTTGGACCAAGTTGAACTTGAATTGCTTTTTTTTAATTGAAACGAAATTGTTTCTTACTTTCTTTATTTTTTTTTATATTTTTTATGAGACTTGCGAATGTGAAAAGTGAAAATTACAATGTTATATATATATATATATATATATATATATATATATATTATCCTTTTTATATATAAACTGGATTAAACTGAGCTAACCGTCCCGACCATTGATCCACTACCTTAACCGGGTTAGTAATTGGGCCAATTTTCATAACATTAGTCTCAACAATGGTTGATCCTAAAGGTTTACAAGAAGTACACTTATACTAGCCTATAATGGGAAGGAAAAAAAAATACATGTCATATTTAAAAAAAAAAATCATACATTTAATGTTGTTTTGTTTAAGGTTCCCAATTAATCAAGAAGTACACTTGTACTAGTCTATAGTGGGAAGGTTGACAAGAAATACACTTGGAATGGGAATGCCAATTGAAGTATGTCCATAATTGTTTAAGGTGTCGAATTAATCAATCTTATCATTCATGAGGCACATGGATTCTATTTGAGTAATGGGATATACAATTTTTGTCCAAAAATTAAGGTACTTTCTTACTAGACAATAAAAATGGTAACTTGTAAGACATATTTTTAAAATTGTAGTAAAATACTTGATATTTTAATTAACTTTTGTGTGTTTTTTATATGATTTATGTTTACAAGTTAAAATTAATTTTTTTATACAAAAATGTCCTTATTTATTTTTTTGTCATGGACCCACAAAATTTTCAAAATTAGCCCTGGTCTCAACTTGTGATTGACAACAACCATAAAACAAAACAAAGTCAATGTGTAGAATTTAGAAAGAAGGCATATGAAAGTCATTTAATTTTTTAGTGAAAATTAAATGCTTAATTACTCGAATTCAATCTCATTGTCATGTGCCCGTTAATGATAGAGTTGGTTGATTGGGAGTCAAAATGTCATGGACCCACAAAATTGTCACGATCATTTGCGATCTCAACTTGTAGTGGATGACAACCATAAAACAAGACAGAGTCAATAAGATAATGTGCAGCTTGAGAGAGATGGCCTATGAAAGTCATTTAATTTTTGAGTAAAAAATTAAATGCTAAATTACTCAAATTCAATGTCAATGCGATGTGTCCCATTTATGGGAGATTTAGCCTATTGGGAGTGGAAACGGTCTTGTCATGGATCCAGTGTTATTAAATTCGAACCGGTCAAGATAATGGTTTAATGGTTGAATGGGGTGATCTTTATTTAAGCAGTTGAATCAGTCTATATTCAAAAGTTCAAAATAATATACTTAACATAACTTCATATTTTAAAATTCAAAGTTAATAACACATTGTTATAAAACATAAAATACTAATATCAAAATAAAAATTAAACTAAGGTTAAAAAAAAAATCATAAAAAATAACTCTGTAATATTTCAAATTTTTAATAAATATTTAATTATATTTTTAAATATAAAAAATCTAAATAAATATTTAATTATAAAATAATTATTTTATTTTAAATACTCAACTACAATATTTAAAAAAAAACAAATATCCTATTTTTTTAAAACTTTTAATACAATATTATATTTAAATGTAAATATTTAATATTTTTAGAATATAGGGTATATAAGTGAATTAATAGAAATAAATTTACAACATGTTTTGAAATTTTAACTTATATACGAAAGAAAAAAAAAATTAATGATGAACGTAATACGTAAATTTACTTTAGTAATATCAAAATGAAAATAACTTATATATAAATATCAACGTAATACGTAAATTTTTTTTCGAAAATTTTATAGTATTCTATATATCATAATTTTTTTCTTCATTTAAATCTATTATTAATTAAAAGAAATAATTTATTTTCTTAATTTTTTTCTAACATATAATTTCTTTTCTTCTATTATTTTTTTCACAAAAAAATCATAAAAACTATATTTACATATATTCACTAGTTATATTTACAACATTACATATTTCTACTATATATACTCATATAGGGAAGTTTTTATTTATGTATAGATCTCTCTTTTATTTACTTTTTTTTCTACTACAATATTACATGACTTGTCGAAATATGTTCAATAGCATTTGTGATTCAATTGGTGTCTAAGAAGGTGACCAAAATAACTGCTATGAAAAGGGTTTGGGATGTTGGACGCATTCATCTTTTTAAATTTGTTTGCATTTTTTTATAAGAGACAAAAAAACAAAGGAGCAAGAACAAATATAAAAAAAATAATTTAAATGATAACAATTTAAATAATAAAGGAAAAAAATCCATATATATATATATATTTAGATATACAATTATTTATATAAAAATGGTAATCTCTCTCTATATATATGTATCATATTTGTTTATAATAGTTTATTTATATTTTTTTATATAGAGAAATTTGAATTATTCTTGTAGTGACTAACCAGGATAAATGATTTTTAAAGAATATAAGAATATTTCACTTTAAATATTTACTCATTTAAATCCCAAAATCAAACTTCCAACTACAAATTAATTCAAATCTTTATTTAAGTTTTAAAAAATTTTATTATACTTTTAATTATATTTTTTATATATTTATATACAAGAAAAAAAAATTACATTTAAAATAAAATGATTAATTAATAGTTTAAAAATAACTAATTTAATAAACAATTAAGATTACGAATATCAAATTAAATAATTATAATTAAAAGTAACACAAAATACTAACAAAGTCAAAGTTAAAGACATCTTACTAAATAAATATTATTAAAAGTAACATAGAATAATAAATAAAGCGATGTTAGTGACATCTCACTAAATAATTATAACTAAAAGTAACATAAAATAATCCCTAGAGTGAGGTTAGGAACATTTCACTAAATAATTATAACTAAAAATAATATAAAATAAACAAGTAAATAAGTATAAGATTTAAAAGTAGTAAATGTCTCATTCCTCCTACCTTAATAATCGAAATAATACACTCACCTATTTATAGGTAAAGTGTAATGATATCTTTTATTACTCACAAGCTCTTTCTCTTTTTCTTTTTTTCCTCTCCTCTCTTGTTCAACACTCACCTATTTATAGGTAAAGTGTAATTGATATCTTTTATTATTTTTTATCCTAACTATTAGTTACTTTATTTCTATTAGTTATAGATAATTTTAATTAATTATTGATAAGGTTGAATCTTGTACTGACTTTACATCATTAGCTTTTTTTTCCTTATCCGCAGAAATAAATATTCGGAAAAAAAAATTATTTACGTTTACATATTACATTGATATTTATATATAAGTTGTTTTCATTTTGATATTACTAGTAAATTTACGTATTACGTTCATCATTAATTTTTTTCTTTCGTATATAAGTTAAAATTTCAAACTATGTTATAAATTTATTTCTATTATTTTATTTATATCCTATATTCTAAAAATATTGAATATTTACATTTAAATATAATATTTTATTAAATTTTTTTTAAAAAGGATATTTTTTTATTTTAAATATTGTAGCTGAATATTTAAAATAACATAATTATTTTATAATTAAATATTTATTTAGTTTTTTTATATTTAAAAATATAATTAAATATTTATTAAAATTTTGGAATATTACAAACTTAATAACACAATTTCTTAAACAAGTTTACATGTCATCAATATTTGAATACTAGAATTTAATTATTCTAAAATATCAATCTTGGATTTGGATTATAATTGAGTGTTTTTTCTCTAGATCTAACTCTTTATCCATAAAGTGATACACCATAAGAATACATTATTTTCTTTAATATACTAAAACGACAACATTTCAAAATGCTAAAAAAAAGAAAAAAAAGAAGAAAACCAATTGATTCAATCCAGTTTAACTGCATGACCTGTGAATCAAACCGAACTTGTGACTCATCTGGTTCTCAGTTCGACTGGTTTAATCGACCAGTTCGATCCAGTTTTCATAACTATGCATGGACCTACAAAATTGTCAAGTACAGCCCTGATCTCAACTTGTAGTGGACAACAAAAATAAAATACAATAAAGTAAATAAGGTAATATGCATAATTTAGAACGAAGACCTATGAAAGTCATTTAATTTTTGAGTGAAAATTAAATACTAAATTACTAAAATTAAATGTCATTTTCATCTGCCCATTAATTGTAGAGTTGGCGGGAGTCAAAATGATTTTTTTCATGATCTCAATTTGTGGTGGAAAACAGCTATAAAACAAGACATAGTCAATAAGGTAATATACAAAATTGAAAGAATGCCTATGAAAGTCATTTAATTTTTGAGTGAAAATTAAATGCTAAATTACTCAAATTCGATGTAATTGTCATGTGCCCAATTAATTGTAGAGTTGACTGATTAAGAGTGGAAATGGTAATCAATGTGAATAATGTAAAGTCAAGAAAAAAGAAACATTAAGCATATAAAGTATAAATAGATGTACATAAAACAAATGTGACAACTATTTTTTTTAGGTTCCTCATATTTATTGGTCTAATTCAAATGCAATTCTTACCATCCTTTAAGACTAGTCTTGTCTTGTCTCTTATGCTATCCTTTCACCAGTGTAGTTCTTTTCTTGAAGAGAGAGTTGGGTTAAAAAGTAACATATAAGTTAAGTTTCCATTTTCTATCTATATTATATAACATGTTTAATATTAAAATAAATATTATATACTTTAATATGATCCCGCACTTAGATTGATTCTCTCTTTAGGTGGTATGTTATATTACATAAATAACTTACGGGTGTAACTTAGTTGGTGACATATGTTGAGTTAATGGAGAAGAATCTGAGTTTCATCCATACAAAATATACTAAATTATTTTTAATAAAAATATTACATAAAAATATATATTATAGTTTTATTTAACATATTATCTTATACATATTTATATTTATAATAATTTTGACACATGAATTTAAATTATAGTATTTATTAAAATATTAAAATTTAAATAATTGTTTCCAAATATTAATTACAAATTTTAAATTTTATGTAACTTTTAATAATTTAAAAAAGTTCTACATAACTAAAATATAATTTCATGCTTTTTTTAAATCATAATTTTTATAATTTGTAAATATATATTAAAAGTTAATTTTTAGAATCAGAAAATTATATGTAATTAATTTTAATGAAATCTATTTGTCATTTGAACAGAATTTCTATCATATTATATTCTTATATGATTTATTATTCAATGTATCCCAAATATTAAATAAAATTATGACTTATCATGTTTTTGTTCTATTATGTACATATTCTATCATATGATTTTATCCTATTATATATCTTTATCAACCACCAAACACTTAGCACTAAATGACAACATAAAAGAGAAAAACATTTATACATTTAATATTTACGCTTATATTTAATCACAACCTTTATATATAGTAAGTTGATTAATTTTACCAATTAATATTTTAAAATTATATAAACAAAAGTTATGATTAAACAATAATGTAAAATTCTTTCACACGATTAACGCATAGGTGTAAACTCAATATAAAAACCCTTACCGATGAATACATATATTTTTTACTTAATTTTATCCTTAGCCATATATTGCAAGACAATATTATATGTTTGGTATCTTGAAACTTTTAATAAAAGTTGTTAAAACCCCTTATAAACTGTGTTCAATCACTACCTTCAGATTGATATTACTCATTAGTCACTACAACTACATTACATGTTAAAACTGTTGCTCTTAATCTATTGTAAATCCATCCCAAAAATTGCATCAGCAACGTATTAAACCCGTATGCTACTACTTTATCAACAATATATGAAGACAAAATTAATCGTACTTCAATAAGTGTGCAAAGAAAGAACGCATTATGATCGTGCAAGGGGGAAAACCATAGTTTTTCATTTGATCAGAAGAGAAAAAACATGACTAGGCACATCAAGCCTCAACCCAACTAATTTATTTTCATTGTCTACAAAAATCACCAATCAGATTCGAATCAACTGCATTTTATTTACAGTTTTTGTTTCACATGGCTATACAAAAACTGAGGTAAGAGAGAAGGCTAAGGCTTCATATCGATGTATAGGGGGGGTGCCTCGTGCTTCTGGCAAATATGATGGTTGAGAATCAACGCAGCACCGTGGTTTCAAGGGATACTTTAATCCCATATTTTGGCTAGTATTTCCACCCTATTAATAGCCTCTCCCTTTCCTGTACAAAGCAGGGACACAAGAACGGCTCCATAGCCTGGAGTAATCAATCTAACCTTGCAGCGTTACTCTAAGCGGACTGAAAAGTAGTGACCTGCTCGGCCGTAGTTGTGTCATACTTAGCATTTGCCTCAGGGGTATCCTCTTCACTAGGTGGAACCAGCTGCCAAAATAGTGATAAATAGTTGTCCCAGTCCTTCAAAATAGCCGCACCTTTGGTACTACCAGTTTTTTCCTTCATACAGAGAGGATATAAATTCATTTGTGCATTACAATAATCAACAGATATGAAATTCACGAAAACATGAATAAAATTCTGCCTACATTGATTGCACATGCATAAAGTCTTGTTAATGTGAATAGGGTGACTTACAACATGAGCTTCAATCAGGTTCTTCAGTTGCATCTGACCAACAGGGGCTGACAGTCGTTGGATTTTTACAATTTCTCTGTTTACCTGTGAATTGACTCAGATTAATATAAGCATAACAAAAAAATAACATGGTTTCTTTCAGGCAGCATAAATAAAAGGCTTTAAAGGTTACTATGGTTATTGTTTAGATGCATTTTTTTTCCCAGTGGGAGGGGTGGTCTAAAATCTTTGATGTGGTTGTGAAAATTTTAGTGTTTGATGACTACTTGTGCACCACTCGATGAGATCGACAATCACTACTAGAGACTGCTACAAAATTAGTTAGAATAAAGTTTTAAAGGCAGTTGGTGTTTCATGCAATTATGCAAAGGCACTTGTGAGATTTCGGAATGGGAAGATCTTCAAACAGTAGTGTAGTCTAATATTTTTTCCTCAAACTGTTGAGAATGCTTCCTAAACCATAAATTTACCATTCTCTCTTTCTTACATTAGAGGGGCAGTAAGGAAATCCAGATCAGAAAAGAATTTCAATAATCCATGTATGCACTTATTTGTAATACAAAACAGCAGAAGGACCGTGAAATGGATCTCAGGCACAAACCTTGGGTATGAGAGTATTGTCCTCATCAAGAATGTAAGCCAATCCTCCGGTCATTCCAGCAGCTACATTTCTACCCACTCTGTTAAGGTATAAAACAAATGATAGCCTCAGTTTACTCCAATACTTTCCATGAACAATTATACAAAAAGAGGTGGGAGTGGGAAGAGGAAAAGAAAGGTACAGCTATGATAAAGAAATATTACTCACTTTCCCAAGACAACCACACAGCCACCAGTCATGTACTCACAGCAATGATCACCTGTGCCTTCAACCACAGCTTCAGCAAGTGAGTTTCTGACAGCAAATCTTTCCCCAGCTCTCCCTCTAATGAAGACCAGTCCACCAGTTGCCCCATACAAGCAAGTGTTCCCTACAATAGCTGCATCCTCAGGTTCAAACCCTGTCTTGTCAACTGGAGTGATAACCAACTCACCTCCAGCAATGCCCTGGCAACAGTCACAAGTAAACATCAGAACAATGTGCACTGTATCTAATAAAACAAGTCAGAACAGATGTCTCAAAACAAAAACATCCATTTCATTCGTTCTGGTTACCAAAAGGGTATCTAAATCCTATGAAAAGCAGGGAGGAAAAACTAGAAGAACTTTGTCAAGTATTTTACCGATTAAGTACAGTACATCATTGAATAAAGAAACATACTGGGATAAAATAATCGTGAAACATGGTCTCACTCTTCACTAAATAAATGACTCGTAGTTAGACATTTTGATGTTTAATTTCCTAAACAAGTTCTTAGGTAAAGTAAAACAGCAGAGTTCAAATATGATACCTTTCCAACATAATCATTTGCCTCTCCTACCAGGCGAATGTTCATTCCAGGTGTCAGAAAACATCCAAATGACTGCCCAGCACTTCCTGTAAATCTGGAAGCACAGAGAATTTTTTTTTTTTAAACTTTCAATTAAACAACAATTGAATTGCAAAAAGTAAATCAGAAGATCTTACGTTATATTCAACTGTCCAGCAAAACCAGTGTCACCGTACTTCTTTGCAATGACACCAGCTATACGTCCACAAACAGCACGGTCAATGTTGTATATTTTTATGGTCTTATTAACCACCTTTTCATTTTCAATGGCATCTGCTATCTGTAAAACAACAGATTTAATATTGTTGCGTCATGTATGACAATATCCTATAAAGCACAGGCAACTATTTTCCTCTTCTCATTCCCATGAAAGTCAGAGTTATTAAAAAAAGGGGGAAAAAACTACATTCCAAATTAGAGGCACTGGGAATTTGACTCAATTTGACAGTGCAGTAGGACTTTTTCCCCATCCAAGACTTCATATTCTCAATTTGCACTTTTTTAACCCATTTTATGAATTGAAGTAACTTCATGAAAGACATAATACGAGACAGTGGATGAATAGTACATCTTCTCATCACTATTAGGGATTTGGTGTTTTGTACCATCCTTCTTTTCCCTATTTACTCTCTTAACATGTATCAGATGGAAAATGAATTTAAATAATTTCTGGACCTTCTCACTCTAGGAAAAACAATTAGTTAAGAGGCATAGGATAATACAACTTCAAAATCTTTCAAATCGTCAATGTTTGGAAACTCAATCTAAACTTGTTCTCAGAAATTTCATGTGTAAAACTAAATAAGATACAAATCTAGGAGTCAAATCACAAATGTATAGAGTAATTTTAGAATGATAACAGGTGCAAACTCAGGAAAGACATGATCCTAAGAATCTAAAATCTTTTAAGACAAGGTGGTGGGTGTGATGGGGTTTATTGGGAAAATCCAGGTCCTATATTAACTAAAGATAATACTAGGATACTATATAAATGGGCCAGTGGGAGTGGGAGATAACCCTTACCCCGTGAGAAACTTTTAGAGTTGAATTAGACTCGTAACCCACATTTCTCAAGATGGTATAAGAGTGTTTCAGTCTATCCTAGCCATTTGTTATCTCTATTGGACCACCCGTTATTGGGCCCTTATCGAACCACCATAAATGTTCAGTTTTACAAATTTCACACTCAAAATATCCAATAACAATATTCAGCATGAAGGGGTCTGGTGAAGGTCCCACATATGATAATTTTATGTAAAGGACCAGGGAGGCTTATTGATAAAATTAACAAGAAACTAGAGTGTTTCCAAGTATTGGAGCACTGAATGACTGAAACTGATCTAAAGAAGAAATATTGCAATGAGGATGACAGAAATATTTTTAATACCAACACCTATAGTTGTTTTACCTCTGGGTCTGCTAGCAAAACATCATCCAGAACAGGACCATTGGTATGTGGCTCCTGATTCCTAATTTCTGTACTGCTCCATTTAGGTAATCCAGCACTCTGAAAATGAAAGGTTTATCACGCACCAGTCAGACAAGCAGGTCATTCAACCCAAAAAAGAAAAGGAAAGAAAGATATATATGATTATAGGCAATTCGTACAGAGAGGATATAGCCCAGATCTAGATGCTGAGTTTTTGCTAGAGATATGTCTCTTGGTTGCAACAAGTCAGTCCGACCAATCACATCATCCAACTTCTCATAACCCAGCTGTGCCAATATGCCTCTTACCTGGTCAAATAACAATTTTTATTTCAGACAGATGAGGAAAACATTACTTAATCCAAATTTCAAAGTGGTACATGAAAATTAAAAGAATAACTCCAAATTAAGGGACATTAAGATGAACATGGAAGGTATAAACACGCAGCCACAAAATACCTCCTCAGCTACATACAGAAAATAATTGACAAGATCACCAGGAACACCAGGAAAGCGTGCACGCAACTCTTCCCTCTGAAATGTAACGACAAATTCTAATTAGACAAATGACAAGTAATGATTACATTAAAGCATGAAATAACAAATCAGTGACAGAGTTTAAGAAACAGAGAGAAACTAAATTATGAAGAAAAGAAGGAATTTTATAATTATTGAACAAATACAGATAACAAACTATTTATACTGTAAATGTTTGAGCTCTAACTAACCTAAACCACCGTGCCAGCTCAGCATAACAAAGTCTGATGTCTATCTAGCTAATTATTACAGATACTGAATATTATTTCAGTTTATACTCTAACAATCAGCCTTCTAAATACCTGACTGGCAACACCAACAGGGCAATTATTGGTGTGGCAAATGCGAGCCATAACACATCCTGTAGCAATCATTGCTACTGAACCAAACCCATATTCATCAGCACCCATTACTGCAGCCATGATGACATCAACTCCACTTCTAAATCCACCATCAACTCTGAGAATAACCCTTTCTCTAAGTCCATTTTCAATGAGTGTCTGCAAGAAAAATAATCCCCAATCAAATAGCATGTAACTTTCCAAGTTGATATGATAAAAGTAAATTTTAATCACACAATTTCATGATTCAATTATAACCTGGTGAGATTCTGTAAGCCCAAGTTCCCAAGGACCTCCCGCATGCTTGATGGAACTTATAGGGCTTGCTCCTGTTCCCCCATCGTGTCCTGAAATCTGTAAGTTGATCACATTATATGTTATTATTCAAAAAGGACAAATGCATATCTTAGAAATATATATAGAAGCAGCCAAAAAATTTATATGGATTACAGGTCAAAGCAAACACCTGTATAATGTCAGCATTGCCCTTTGCAACCCCAGATGCAACAGTGCCAATTCCAGCTTCAGCCACCAGTTTTACTGAGACCTTGGCCTTAGGGTTCACCTGTTCAACCAGAGAACCAGAGATTTTTTCAGTATACTAATTACTATATTTCACTCAAGGGAAACAAGTGAATAGCACAAGCAAGAGTATCACCTGATGAAGATCAAAGATCAATTGAGCAAGGTCCTCAATAGAATAAATGTCATGATGAGGAGGTGGAGATATAAGAGGAACTCCGGGTTTAGAATTTCTCAACCTAGCAATATACATGCTAACTTTTTTTCCAGGCAATTGCCCACCTTCACCAGGTTTTGCGCCTTGGGCAATCTTGATTTCTAACTGATCAGCATTTGCCAAGAATGTTGGGGTGACACCAAACCTTCCTGAAGCAACCTGAAAAATGCAGATATATTTTTTTGGATTACCACTGCCTACCACAATTTCTATATGACTAGAGCTGTTACCTGACAATTTTAGAATAAATACAAGTTAAATCAGCCAGCTTGATTAAATATAGAGGTATGCTTGCCATCCAATTAGGTATAAGAACTAAATTTGTAATCATGATTCTATAACAGAATGAATACTTATTTGGTCCATCAAATGTAAATCACACTTCTAAAAAATATAGTGAAATGCCTGATACTTCTGTTGCTATATTCTCTTCCTGCATCTGGATTCTTAAGCTAATACTGCTGGAAGGTGATCATATGTTAGCAACCCCACCATGCTTGTGCACATTTACAGAAAAGTACAAAAATTCTATCTTCCATACTTAGGTTTGAGTGAGTGGGAAGAGATAGGATTAATTCATAATCGTCGTTTTATAATGCATAGTTATAGGGCGTTGGCAATTGGAAAAATTGGCAGTAATTGATGATATCAAATTAAAATCATATAATTGCAAGGCATTAACTAATCAAATCAGATCACAGAACATAAGTTGGTATTTTGGTTGATTAATTGCCAACATGGAATAAAGAATAATTGTTACCACAAAACTGTATTCCATAAAGATTTTATAAAATGGTTATATAATTTGACTAGAAAGAACAAATAAAGCCTAAGTATTTTAAAACAGTCCATCTAAAGATTTTTCCAACGTAAAATACAATTAATTAATATAATAAAATTACGGCAGTCAACAAAGTTAATGAAGGTATTTTAGAAAAAAATTAGTGCAATAACCTGCTTGATGGCACTAGTAGCAATATCCCCATTTTGAAGACCTTTAAGGTGTGGAAGGGTTGGAGAGTAACCATCAACAACATCAGTAAGCGCTTTCCAGCGAATAGGATCCTGAATGCAATACATGAATACATTAGGTCACAATTGAAATGCAAATAAGAAAATAAAAAATATAAAAAGATAAAATTGCTTGATGCTGAATATGAATGTTTCTATACGTACAGTTGTACTGGGATTAAAGCTATATTACCTCACCACCTTCCCCTGAATTTGATTTTCCACCTATTCTGTTCATGGCAATAGCAATTGCTTCATGAGTTTCTCTGGAAATAGCTCCAAGTGACATGCCTCCAGTGCAAAACCGTTTCACAATAGATGAAGCAGATTCAACCTTCCCGACAGGTATTGGAGCACGATCACTTTTGAATTCAAGAAGATCACGGAGAACCTGAAATGAACAATATATATCTCACATAAATCTGTTGTAATAAAATGAATGATAGCAGTATGAGAATCTCACATTCACAGGTCGATTAGCCAAATATTGCTGATAAACTGAAAAGGCACTTTGACTTTTCTGACGAACTGCTTTGTGGAGCAATTTCGACATTTCTGGGTTATTTGCATGATACTCCCCTTTGAAAATGTAAATCAAAATCAGTCAATTTTGTTGTACCCAGAGCATGATTATGAAAGCATGTTCACTAATAAAACAATAACACTCATTCAGTTTTCCTAAAAGCATAACAAAAAATCAACTGATTCTTCACTTAATGAGCGTTGGCATCAAACTCATACCTCCTGGTCTGAACTGTATAAATCCAAAATTTTCCAACCTTTTAGCTGTATCTTCAGAGAATGCCTTAACCCAGAAAGACAAAGTCTCTCTCGCCACCTGCACCGTATCAGAATAGTAAATTTCAGTGTAAGCGATATCCACTATAATGTAGAGTTAAGTACTCAATAAATATATCCATTCTTGTACTGATGCTCCATAGATAAATACATATTCATAAATTCTTGTGTAAAAGCAATAGTGTATAATTGTACCCAGGGTGTTGACAAACATAAGATTTTATAAGCTCTGAGAAGATCGAATGTAGGTATTCAAAGTCTAGCTGTTAAAGTAACTACAGTGGGTAAATAGTTATTACAGTCTGTTTTTGCAGACTTGTGTTATCAGTCTGTTGGGTGGGATCAGTGAGTGTGGTTACAGTAACTGATACAGAATTCAGTTTGTTCTTTCCTCAGCCTATAAATGCAGAACTAGACTATAATGTCAAAAATTATTCAACAGTTTCTTAATTATTTTCAATAATAACATACTCTGAGAAATTTCCTCTCATTTCTTACTTTCCTGCATTGTTCTTCTGTAACATAAGCAAGTAATATTGCATGTACTAAGTTCACACTGGCACCTACCAGAATATTCCCTCAAAGAATTCTTAAAGAAAGCCTTGTTTACGTGTAACATTCAAAGTAATAGCAGTTAAAATTGAAAATTATTCTCAGGGTCATGACATGTAAATCCATACTCATCAGGATGTCTATATAGAGAAAAAATAGAATAAAGACATAAATACAGATGCAAAGAAGATGAAGCGTTCTGCAATTAACAAATTGAACAAGAAAATAACACAGAACAAAGCAGAAGGACAAGAAATTGTCCAAGACAGACAAAGATAGATAGAGATGTTGATAAATACAGGTGTAAAAATAGTTCTATATCATACCATCCTCTTAATCATATATAATTATATATTGCTTTACATTGTTTGACAAACTTGGGAGAGAGAGTAATATTTTTCATTTAAATAGAAAAATGACTGATACAAAAGGTTCAGCTCTGTTACACTGAAATATATATTTATTTTTATTTACCATTAAGTTAGGCAAACAATATCAATATTGTATGGTCTGATATTTATCTTTCTCTAACATTACATTAGGAAAACAATATGAATATTAAAAGACCAAGACAAAAGGTATAATTGAATAACCTATTAGTTGCTACTATAACAACATTTATGGAATCCCATAGCAAACATCTCTTTTGTAACAATAAACCCATTAATCACCAGTGCTAGTAAAGTATGCTTTAGATATGGTCAAATTCTTTATTGGTAGTAAAAGTATCAAACATGTCGCATTTCCGTTCTCAGGCTTGAGTCTGTAATGTTCCTCACCTCATCAAAAGTTAATCCACCAATTTTTGACACACTTCCTTTGAATGCAAGATCAACAACTTCCTTCCCTAATCCATACACTTCAAATATTTGTGCACCACAGTAACTATAAAAAAGGAATTAAAAAACAGGTTAGTTAAAAGTGTATCAGTAAGGAAAGAAAAGAAACAAATAAAACTTTAGACAAACTAGTAACTTATTGGGAAAGAAAAGGATTAAACCAACATTACCAGGCATTAGTCACCCTTTGTAACTACTTTTATTCATATATCACATACCTTGAAAGCAATGAGATGCCCATTTTGGAAAGAATTTTAAGAAGGCCAGCTTTTACAGCCTGAAATGCAGGCAAAAATATAAATCATTAGGTTGTTATTATATTTTTTTAAAAAAATTAAAGAGGAATCTTTTAGTAAATAGAATCTCCCTTCTTTATAATTATTAGGAAAGTTTTTTTCTTTCCTACTTTCCCTGTTTCCCTTAATCATTTAGATTTTACTTATTTCCTTTTATAGGTTTACCATGCCTGTACTGCAAACACAGCAGGTCTTTCTCGGATTCCTCTTTGAAGTTTGATCTACTTTATCTTATTCTCCTCGTGATGCACTTTTCCGTTGTGTGAAAATGTGTTTATCTCACCCACAGTTAATGAATGAAACTAATTTCAGCAGTATTAGGGAATCATTTTCAACCAGATGCAGCTCTTCTGTGTTTGTCCAAGAACCATCATTTAAAATACAAATTCAATAACCAGGGCATAAAGCATATACACAGTCATCATAACAAAAAAGGAATAAAAAAAGTATTCAGTGTATTACTTATACATATGAAAGAAAGGTTTGAAGTTGAGCACTCTCAAAATTTAGGGAAGAATAATTTTTCTTATTAAATTATGCTGAGAATACAATTCATATATACAAGACTGAAGCTAATAGGGAAGAATAACAATAACCACCATATCCCTATGATTCAGGGATATTCCTATCATACACTATAATTGTAATATCCTAAATAAGGAAACAATACAACTAATAAAACATATATCTTGGAATAAAACAGGTAATAAAACAGATTCTAACAAGCACTAACCTTGCAATAGTTCTTCTGTGCCTGTTCAATCGATACTGTAGGCATCTTTCCATTCCTCATCAGATTTACAGTTTTATTACTCAAACGCCACTGCCGACATGTCTCCAATGCCAAGTATGGACACACAGCACTAAAACAAACAAAATATATATATCACACTAAGATCAAGAAGAGGTAAGTGGGTTTAACCAGGCATGATTCCCATCTTCCATTGCTGAGACCAACTTATGCAAGGTAGAATTAATTGCAATATCACCAGTAAACAATTGTTTAGTGGGGAAAGAAAATGTGCAGATTTAATCAAGTTTTAATGAAAAAATGGCTTCTTGACAAGTGTCAGAAATAAGAATACAACTTTAAAATAAACTGGCAAACTAACAAGGGAACAAAAATATCTTCTATTTATACCCATCATAACAAAATTTGAGACTAATAAATGAAAAATAGATCACAAAACACACCTAATATATTAAAGAAGGAAGAAACAAGAAATGAAAATACTACATCTAACCGAGACTTAAGAGGGGGCATAAAATAACCTTGCACCGTATCCTACTAAACAGGCAAACTGGTGAGTGCTAAAGCACTGAGCAGTATCTGCTACAATTGAAGCTGACATCCGCAGGCCATTCTGGATTAGATGCTGATGAACAGTACCAACAGCAAGAAGTATAGGAATTGCAGGATGAGTTGGTTCCTAGGACCAAAAAAATAAGAAAATGCATTATTAGCCAAATCACACACATTCAAATATATACTAAATAGGAAGCATATTGGAATACATGCTCTCAGTAGTTAGTTATATTACTGAGTTAGTTGGGACTGGGACAATTGGAGAATTAAGACATATTTCCTATAAATAGGAACGGTTGAAAGTAGTTGGTTAGTAGATCAGTTGGTATTGTGGCTAGGGAGAGTTCTATATCTCTCAAATATCCAGGGAATTTACTATTCTATGTAGTTCGTATAGTTTCAGTTCTTAGTACTGTACTCACATAGGGCAGGATTGGCAACAAGGCTTCATCATTTAAGTTTGTACTCACTAATCTGATCCCTATCTGGCATATGGAATAGAGGATTAAAATTTGTGCTTCTAACATTTCTTCATGTAATGATGTGATACTCAACTCCCTTTATTGTCTCTAGTAAGATCTCATTTTCCAAGATAAAAGTAATATTCCATATCTTAGCAGGAGAATTAGTTATTTTCAGAGTGGGTTCTTTGTGCCTTGGAAACATATATAGTGAGGATCTTGCCATCTGCGGATAGTAGAGAGATAACAATCGTTGGACACGACAACTTAAGTAGCCAAGTAGAGTATCTTGGAGGTCGAGACATCTTTCCACCCATGTCTCTGCCTCACGTGAGACGAGTAGAGCTTCCACTGTGAAGCAGCAAGTAAAAAGCTTTAATATTGTGTTTGGATAGAGAATTTTATAAATGCAAGGAATTTGAAATACATTGAATTTAAAATTCTTTCAATTCAAAATGAATTTATTTTTTAAATGCTTTGTTTGAATAAGGTAATTCAAATTTATGGAATTTAATTTTTTTGTTTGGATATATAGAGTATTTCAATTCCCACTAAAAATAAAAATTTATTTTATCAAACAATATTTAATAATGCAAAAATATCGATTAAATTGTTGTAGTTAATAAAATAGATATTTTAACTTAACAACAAGAGTGTGGATCTAAATTTGGTTATCAATACACCTACCATAGTAACAAACGTAGAGTAAGACAAAATGTGTTATAACTAATGTTGTGGAGTTTTGTATACTAAGAAATAACTTCAACCACTGTTAGCAAAAAAGTTTGAGCGATATATCCTTAAAAAATGTTAAAAAAATCAATAAAAAAATAACCCTCGTCGTCGTCAACTGAAAAATAATTCTAATCATTGTCAACTGAAAAACTTTTAGCCGATGTCAAACAAAAAATAATCTCATCCGATTTTAACACAAGAAAAATAGGTTTGAAGAAATTCTACAATTATAACTAATCAAAATGCTTTAAAAAATGCCTAAAATTTCAAATTCTTTCAAAATTTCTCATTCAAACAATGTATTTTATTACAAAGCATTTGAAATTTCAAAATGAAATGAATTACCCTTTTGAAATTCCCCATCCAAACACACAGGGAATTTTAAGATTGTGGAGGTAATAGTTAGGTTAATGATGTGAGAGATAATGCCTCAGCAATGAGTTGCCAGGTGAAATGAAAAGGAATGATGAAGAGAACAAATTTCTTATGCGTGGGAGCAGCAAATAGGTGGTATTTTAAATGCATGCTATGGAATGGGCTTGGGAGTAATTATAGGACCAAGGTTGGAGTACGAAGTATAGAATTCCTACATGGCCCAAGATACAAGGAGATAAGTTGTGACCAAGTGGCTCCACCATTTGACAAGGAGAGGTATATAGGTAGGTGTCAAGTGTAGGCGCAGTGTGACTCAACAGTCAAAGATGCTTGCTATGATAAGAAAGACAAAAGGTATTAATAGCAGATGATAGTGACTACTGCTAGTCAGAGAATGTTGAGTGAGGGAGGATGCTATCTGCATGCTGCTTCAAGTTATATGAAGCTTAGAGGCTACTTACTTGCATTTGATTCTCTATACAGGCTCCTTATCAAGGTCCTGAATATTGATGGGGGCTTTCCTTAACTCAGCCCACTATACTAATCCAAAGAATGCATAGTTCACATTGGCAAAGGAAGTTTCATTTCTTTTGCAGAGCACAAGCACAAGGTGGTATATTACACCAAATGCATCTTCAAAGTACTGATGTTTTAGATTGTCTAAATCTTTCATGCGAAGGATTCATGACTAAAAGGGGGATGTCTAATACTCCTATATATATATCCACAATGCACATGAGAAAGTCATTTATCACTTTATAAATGGAAAGGAAGATCACAAATACATCAAATTTGAATTGACAGTTAAACTAAAAGTGAGGACCTGTGATCATTGCAGACAATAGCATATCATGTCTTGAGGTCATCTAATTACGTATGTATCAAATCATTACTTCTATTATTCACCAAAAAAAGAAACAAAATATTGCTTCTATCCTTGAGAGATGTAACAAATATACACAGTAGAAAGATACAGGTGCTACTAGATGCTCTTTACCAGTGCTTCTGAACGGTCTGATAGAATAAGCAGCTGGGAACCATTTCTAACAGCTTCATCTGCAGCTTCACAGAGCTTATTTAATGCTTTCTCCAAGGAACCTTCAATTCCCTTAGTAATATCAAAAAATGTAGGTAATACTTGTGGTTTCAAGTGGGAGTCATTTAGTAATGACTCAAGCTCCCCTTCATTCAATACTGGACTAGGTAACATAACCTGCTCCAAAACATACCATTATCTCATGGGCAAGTAAAGGCAACAAAATAATGGGTGTTATATGACAAGGACAAACTAAAAACTACAGTTGTATGCAAAAATACCTGTGAAGCATTCTCTGGCCCAGTTTCCAATATATTCCCTCTCTTACCTATATTCACTTCAAGAGACATAACCAATCCTTCTCGAAGAGGGTCAATTGCAGGATTCGTAACCTGTACTTTGGAAAATGAAGAAAACCAGGGTGGTTGCATCAGAGTGAATTAAAGAGCATCATAATGATATTTTACATGCAAATATCAATAACAGCAGTAAATTCAAACCAAAATCATAAGCAACACCAAGCATGATTTCCAAATATGGTTCTGTATGATTGTATATTAAACCCTATCTCAGTTGTGCAATCTTTTGTGAGACTGTTACATTAGAATAAACAGAAACAACAAAATCATGAAGCAATAGACTCATCTTTTCAACAGATATGGTCAACCTTACTAATTACGCCTAGAATTCCTAGAGTTTATGGTTAGCTGTATTTGATAAGTTAATGATGCCTAAAAAGGTCCACCTGTATTTGGGTGATTACGAACAAATGAGGTTTGGTATGTAAATTAATCAATTGATTAATGACGATTAGATTATTATTGAGGTTTTACCCTTTTGATACCTAGAGATTGGTGCCAATGATTTGTTAATTGTGGGATTGTTGGAGTTATAAGGTTGGTCTTGTGGTAAAGTGGAGAGATGAGAGAGGGAGAGGTCATGGGTTCGAATCCCTCCACTGACAAAAGCTAACACATTAACAACTAACATTTGATCAATAGCATATCATGTCCTGTAAGCATGGAGTAGAGCTTTAGTAAACATAACATCATACCCATAATGTTGTATAATAAGTGAGATTGCATTTCTGTAGACGTGATGTGAAATGTGTCTTCTTTTTACATCCTTGTATTGCTAGAATGAGGATGATAATTGTAACTTGTGATATGGTTTAATAAAAGGTGAACTTGTGATCATGCTCTTGGGGTTATATGGGGATGAAGGGTATGCTTAGTTTCTAGGCAATGATGGGAAGGTGTTATTTTAATGAGAATAATAAGTTTATAAAAGGTAAAGAGATTGTTAGAAGTACCCTAGGTATTAGCCATCTTATATTTGATCTTGACGGATAACCTCAAGTATAAAGAAAAAAGAATAGAGTTCAATAAATATTCAGTAATCTAGAGAAAGTTGTGGTTTATCGATGGCAGACCATGGCGATTTGGCGAAAAACCACCATATGGCGTTGTGGGAAATGGCAGACATTAGGGCGGACTAGAAAATAATAATGTATGTGTATAAACACTGACAAAACAGTAAATATAAATTAAGAAACTAAAAAAATAGAACATATAACAATAAATATAAGTAAAAAACTATAAAAATAGCATACATAAATATAAAAAACAGTAGCATACAAAAGATAATCTTCATGAAATTTAAAAAGAAAATATTTAAAAAAATAGTAGAAAAAGAAATAAATTGTCATTTTTAAAAAATGGAAAACCATAATTAACATGAACTAAATTACAAAATATTTAAAAAATAGAAAATATGGTAAAATTAAAATAATAATAATAATAATATAACTAAAAACTATAAATAAAATAACAATTAAAAAACAGAATTGGAAAATATATATAAAAAGCTAAGTTTCTTTAGAATTTAAAAATATAATTAAGAAAATATAATTATAAATAAAAATAATAATAAAAATAAAGTACCATAATTAAAAAAATACATTTTTTTTAAATATGAAATAAATAATCAAAATTAAAAAATAAATTATAAACAAAAACAATAAATAAAAAGAAAACTAATTTAAAAAATTAAAAGTAAATTATAAATAACGCTTTTATTAAAGATGAAATAAATAAAAAAATTAAAATAAATTACAAAAGGAAAAGAATAAATAAAAAGAATAATAGTTTCTTAAAAAAATAAAAGTACCATTATTAAAAATAAATAATAAAGTTTTTTATTAGATATGAAATAATAAAAATATTAACTGGAATAAACAATAAAGATTAAAAATAAATTCTAAAAAAGAATAGTATAATTAATACAAAGAGAAGTTAATAAAAGAGAATTGAAAAAGTAGAATTAAAGCCCTTTTTCTCCCTTATTTTGACTGTTTTTTTGGTCTGGGATTTTAGGGTTGTGCTTGGAAACTGAATTGTGAAATTCTTTTAACACCTACTATAACTTCTTTTCCCACCTACCATCTAAAAAAGAAAACCAAAATATCGCAACTATCCCTAGCCTCTTAATCGAATTTTAATTTCTCATATTCTGCCACACTTCACACCTCCTCTGTCCCTCTTTCATTTTATTGTAAATATTAAATTTTTTTTATATTTTATATTTATATTTTTAAAATTTTATATTTTAATAATATAGTTTATTTGTAATATATATTTTAAAATTTTATTACAATTTTACTTTAAAAATTTTTATTACTATGAACCACTTGGTCCATATGTAAATTCTTTTTATTTTATTAGTATTTTAATATTTTTATTGTAATTACTAAATTTGTTCATAATATTTTATACTTAAACTTTTTTATTTTAATAATATAATTTGTTTATTATATAATAATTAAAATTTTATTAATTTCTTTTACGACAGACCGTAAGTAAATTTTTTTTATTTTAAAATTATTATTGTAATTACTAAATTTGTCTTTAATATCTATATTTTTAAAATTTTATATTTTAATAATATAATTGTTTATAATATTATATTTAAAATTTTATATTTAAAAAATGTTTTACTCGGTCTGTATGTAATTTTTTTTTATTTTATTAATTTTGTTTTTTTAAAATTTTATTATAGTTACTAAAATTTGTTATAATATTCTATATTTAATATTTTTAAAATTTTATATTTTAATAATATAATTCGTTTAGTAATATATTTTAAAATTTATTAAATTTTATATTATATTTGTTATGATATTTTATATTTTAAATTAAATTTACATTGCTACTAAAAAATTTCTTTAATAATACGGAACATGTGGTCCATTGGGAAAAATTATTGTTATGGATCAACTAACTGATTCGTAACAACACAATTTTTCAAACTTTCCGTAAGCTTTAAAAAAATTGCATATCTAAGGATTAGTTTTTTTTTAATGATACATATCAGCTGGTCCGTATAGTCTTAAAAGTAAGGACATTTTAAGAATTTCAATGGCATGGTAAGTGACAAAGGAGTTAAAAGAATTTCCTCTCTAATTTCTTTTTCTTTTCAGGGTTGGGTCACACAACCCATCTTTCTTTCACATCTCGGCCATGGTCATCATACAAAAAAGTCACTAATAGAAGAAAATTGTTGATGGGAAAGGTTTGTGGATTCTATAGCGGTGGCAAGCAACATCCATGAAAACTAAAGAGCTAATAAGATTCACATAGGATCCTTAGAGCACTCATTGAGATATTATGTCTCACCCTTTGTAGTTCCGTTTTTTTAAGGAAAACAGGTTATAGTGCACATTGGTGGAGCTTGAGTTTTTATCTGAAAGAAATAGCTTAGTTTCATTCAATATATAAAAGAGATGTAAATATATATATATATGCTCCTTTACATCTCTTTTATATATTGTATGAAACTCATGGATATATGGGACGAGTTGTAGATAACATTATAAGGATTAAGTTGTGCCTTGTGAAATTATTTGTTAGCTTTTGGATGAAATTGTTGTACATATGTTTTAAGACTTTCGTGTCTTTGGGAATGTGAGAGTAGGACGGTAATGCCCTTTAGGGTGTTACAATTATCATTTCCCCAGCTTTTCTAGTTTCATAATTCACTTTAACAAGATCAGTTATGAAACATTCAACACTGCTCTTGGTTTAAGAAGCTTGCAACTGAACATATTTCAATGAGTCCACACCCACCAGGAAACAAAAGAAAGGAAGAGGACAATATATGATTAATTATTCCCAATCAAATGCACACAAAACATGAGAAAAAAGTGTATTTATCTATGAGAGCAACAGAGCTTACTAATACCTCTGCTCATCTAGCAAATGAACTAAATCATTTGCAATTGAGACCAAAGATAGAGACACAAATAGATAGGGATATGCAGAGCCTGTGCAGTGACATACAATAAATACCATGCTGTCATAGACAAACAACATCATGCATCTCATGACATTGTGAACAAACGGTTAAGAATCTTAGATATTATCTTATCTTGATTTTAAATATAGTATGTAGACATATTATTATTATAGGAATCCATATCTTCTTCATTCATGCGTAACTTATAAAATAAGTTTATAAACATTCATAGTTGTGTATTCAAACACACAAATTCAGTTTATTATCCATCTGTTTCTCAGATTTTAACACAAATAATAACACATTTCACAGTAAACATGATCGAGATGTACTAAGTAAATTTGCACTGCCATAACAAAACTATGTCAGAAAGGTGAACAAATTAATTCCTAAAATAAATTTTAGGGAAGTACTCTAGCTTACCTGTGCAAACCGTTGCTTGAAATAATCAAAAAGCATGTGAGGTTTCTGAGACAATGCTGCCAATGGAATATCATCTCCCATACAAAACGTGGGCTCCTTTCCTTGAGCAGCCATACTCTCGATCACCATCTGGACATCTTCACTAGAATACCCAAATGCCCTGATAGTACCAAAGAGAAGAAGAGTAACATCCATATGAGATGTTGTATTGTAAGCTTCAATAAAAGAGAAACACGCTTTCCTGTCAACATGCCATAGAACATTGTAGGATATTCAGGATTAGCTTATGGAAACCAGCGACAATTACAAGTTCATCTTGTTAAAACAAAAGAAAATAACAACAATAATAATTCTCACCAAGTGATTTTAGCTATATGAATCAGGCAATGCCATAATATTGTATCTTATGACACGCATATAGAGAAACTATTAACTGCTAAATCTTTCTTTAATAGTTTTACCTATAATTTTTCTTATTCTCCCTCTGCGGCTAGCCATGAGACTGCCCTCATTTGATCTACTCCTTACTAGGTCTTCTATAAGTATCTCTCTAAACATACCTAAACCACCTAAGGCGGGTTTCTACCAGAGGTTCCAGTGAGTTAACCCCTAAGCCATAAAGTTTAACTCACAATTTTATCCACAACCTCATAAAGATCAAGAAAAAGAATATAGAACCACACAGAATGTTTAAGCAGTAGCACTGAGTAAAGCAATGGGTTTGATAGGAATATAGGATTTAGAAATAGATACACTTAAAAACAAAAATTTCTTCATGAAGGATAAAACTAAGTATTATAATCTCACTGTTGGTGTCTTAATACTGCCTCGTTGTCCATCACAGAGGTTGAAAGGAAGTTCCCAGGCTTCAAAGACCGCAAATTTTCCTTGATCCAGTTCCCATATGGGTTTGATAAGGCTACTCGTTTTTTAACATCCGTATTCTCATAGACCTACCACACAACATTTGAATGTAAAATAATCTCATAAGACAGCATATACTACTTTTGACAGGAAAATTAAACATTAATTTAAAAAGAAAAAAAAAGGATCTAAAAGAGCTCAGGGATAGGCAACCTCAACCTCAATTTCAGGTTGTGGATAGAGGATGTGGTTCCTCTAAAGTGACAGGAGTACACTTTAAAAGATAACAGAAACTAATGGCTATTAATTAGAAAATCAGCAATCAACATCGTGATTTGTAACTATGTATTTTATCACAATTTTAAACTGTTGATTTTCTAATCAATGATCATCACAGGGAATATTGCAGCAGCATATAAAAGAAAATTCCATGTTGGACAAAAATTTAAATCAATATTAATAACCAGCAGGAACAAGCAGCCCTTATAATATAATGTGCCATGTTCAAAAGATAATACTGCAGTGCAAACCTGGCCACCAAGTAAATCAACCGTTATCATCATGCCTGGACCCAAACGGCCTTTCAAGACAACTTTTGACTCATCCACTGGCACGACACCAACCTAAAAGTGAATGACACAAGGTCAATAATTGAAAGTTAAAAAAAGAATTTGTGGCTTCAGAACTGTAATTCTCATTCTTGCATACAAGTCCTGGAGATGCCAATTTTCAAATAAATGTTTTAAATAGACCAAGTTGTTTGATATTTATCATTATCTATAAGTAAACATCATTAAAAGAAACATCACAGAAAAAAAGCAAAGCAATGCCATATTCACAGAAGTTTTATCAATGGTATGTAGAGGAAGGCCAAAAATTCCGCCATGAAAACACACCATTCCGCCTTATAGCACTGCCATAGAGAGTATTCCTTCACAAATTGTCTATGGCGGTTGGCAAAAAAATGGCCATGCTATGGCACCATAGTGGTTACTTAACAAGATTGTTTCACAGGATATGCACCAAGAAAAGAATAGAAGAAAGGTCAGATACTAATATCAGACATACTGTTCTCGAGTATACATGCATGTGTTACTGCCGGTCTCTGTTTAATCTAAATATTTAATATGATGCCAATTGGAAAGCTACTGCTAGCAAAAGAGACTTAAGAGTTTAATTTTCATGTACCAGAAAAAATTATACAAGATGAGATAGGATCTGTTCGTTTAAACTTTTAAAATAAAAAAGTTATTATAAGAAAGCAGTTTTTTGCTTTTTTAAAAAACAGATAGGATTCGTTTTTTGAAAAAAACTGAAAACTATTTTTTTTTAAAACAGAAATTTAGACAAACACAAAGAAAGCAGAAAACTGTTTATTTCATTTAAAAATGCACTTTTTTAGAACATAAGATTAAACAAACAGATCAATTGAAGATTTAGTAAAAAGAATTGATCAAATCTTAGCTTTTCCAAGTTCAAAGGCAGCCAAAACATCATCTTCTGATAGTTCTAGAATTAGATAATAGAGTAGAACTGGGAAATTATGCAACATTATATTAATTACGCATATATTATATATAAAGGATAAAAATTTGGAACTTCACCTCAGAGGCAACATAGACCATATTGTCTGATGTTCGCCAATACCGAGCAGGTCGAAGTCCATTACGATCAAGGCACGCACCAACAGTTTTTCCGTCACTGTGACACATCAATTGGATTACCAGAGATCACAGACAAAACGATAACTTATGTACTATAGGTTTGCTACGGAAAATAAGCAGCCCATAATTAAATTCAAATTAACAGAGAGAATCTAAAAAAAAAAAAGAAACAACGGTGAATATTTGCATGATGTAAAAAAATAGCATATAAAAAAGATAATGAAAATAAATTTCTTTTAAAAAATTTATACCTGAATAAAAGCAAGGCTGGTCCATCCCAAGCTTCCATCTGACCCTTGTAGTAGTCATAGAAGTCAACCACCTAAGAAGTAAAAGCAACATTAAGGACACTTCCATGCAGAAAAAGATGAAAAATGATTCAGAAGATTGTAAGAAATAAAATATAAGATTCAACAAACAGAACAGACTATACAGTTTTCAGGAGCAAGTATGAACAATAAGTACCGAAAACATTTATCTTAAAGGGGCAAGGGCCTAACGACCACATTAGATAGGCTTTCTAGTAATTACTTAGTCCTTTTTACTTCTTAGCATTTGGTTATGATTTAGAGCTTGCTTGGACAAGCTTCTCCAGAAATACTTCTTGAAAAAAAATAGAAAAATTTTGAAATTAACTTCTCCATAAGTTAAAATTTATATAGGATTTGTTTGGATAAACTTTTCTAAAAGCTGTTATAGGAAATAAAAATACAAAAAAAAGAAGTAAAAAGAGCTTCTCCAGAAACTAAAATTAGCTTATCATAAGCTAATATGTAAAGCTCTCTCATATAGTTTTTCTAAATGATATGCAACTTTTTACAAATTAGCTTGTAAAAAGTCTTACATCTTTTAAAAAAGTTTCTGAAAAAGCTCTTGATTTTTGCTTTTTGTATTTCCTTCTTTAAGAAGTATTTGTAGATAAGGTCACCCAAAGGTCCCATAACTTTCAGAAAAGCTATATAAGAAAGCTTCTACATATTACCTTATGTATAAGCTAATGTTAGGTTATGAAAAAACTCATTTCATTTTTTTCCTTCATATTTAGAGAAACTCATCCAAACGGACCTTAATCTCATAACAGGTAGGTCAAATTCTATTTAACAGTTTTTACTTCTGTTATTTTATTAGAAAAAACAAGGTATTCAGTTTTTTAATAAAGAAAAATCAAGAAGGTTGTCTGTTATTAATGGAGAAATGAGAAATTCACAGAAACAAAGACACAGACAATTTTATTGAACAACTGAGAACTGGAGACAGAACCCTCCTCCAAGTTCCTTTCATAAAGGATTACCTCTTTCATACAATTACTCTAATTCTCTTAATGAATCATTTCCCTCCAAATCTCAATTCCCTCTTATTGATCAAAATGATCCGTTCTAAGTTCTAACTACCCACATTGTTGTTGACCTATTGTTGGAGACCTCACATCAACTAACAATAAGATCAAATTAAAGTATATAAATGAAAAGTAACCCTCATACTACAAGTTGATTTTGTAAGGTTTAGTTAGTTCAAAACCTCACATGAAACTGGTGTCTGAGTCTATCTTAGGGATTGTTGTTGGACCTATCAAACTACCTACTATCAAATCTTTATCGGACCACCTGCAAATGTCTAGTTTGGCAAATTTCAAACACAAGATATCCAATCTTTGCTATGAGGGGGTGTGATCCCACATTGATTAATAGCCAAATTAAAGTATATATATGGAAGGAAACCCTCATCTTACAAGCTCATTTTGTAATATTGAGTTAGGACCAAAAATAACATTCTAAAACTGTTCAAATTGTCCATAACTACTGTTCCCTTTCTTTCTGTCCTAGCCTTATCAAAACTAAATGGGATCCTTATAGAGAACTAAAAAGGGACAAGATACAACACAAAAACAACGAGGGAACCATAAAATCAAAACCTTCCCAGACATTTGGTGTGTTTCAGACTTATTTAGATTAGAGTAAGAAGCTAAATATCTGTTATTTTATGACCTTTTAAGCAAACAGAAAAAAAGGACAGTAGGCTAAAAATTCATTTGAAGTTTTAAACCAGCAATTTATAAATAAAATCTATACAATAAAATGTGTTTTAGGAGGTCCCTCAATTTTTGGTCAAATTAGTCTTAGTCCTATACATCAAAAAGAATGATTTTGGTCCTCGTATATTTTATAATTAGTGAATTTTGTCCTCGCCCATAGTATCCTAAGAGCTATAAAGAAGGATGAAATTTACCAATTATAAAAAATACAAGAACCGGTATCATTATTTTATGAGTAAATTACAATAATAACCCTAAAGTTTTGTGTAATTAAACAACCACTCCTTGTTTTTTAACCATTACCTTTACCTCCTTTGTAGGGAGTGTTAGTGTAAGATATAAGATGTTAGTATAATGTTTTCAAACATATAAGGAGATATTAGTATAATAATGTTAAACTTAAAAAGAGAATTGATGTAGGAAAATATAAAAGGCTGTGATTATGCATAATTGGATAAAAGTTTAAAGGGTATTACTGAAATTTGCTCTTTTTAAAATATAAGGATTAAAACCAATGTTGATAAAAAATAGAGGAACCTAAATTAAATTTCATCCCAATGTATAAACTTGAGTTATTTGGGTTTTGACTTTTGAGTATGGCCAAAATAAGTGAGTATTACACAGAAGATGTATGTTATATATAAGTATGAAATGAGAATATAAAGTCAATACAAGGCATTAGAGGAGCAAGAGTCCCCGTCAAACAGTTACAACAGAGTAGGCCATTATTACAAGATAAATAGTTAACATAACCAATATAAATATAAAACACACAATTGACTTTAACACCCCTCCAAGCATATAAGTTGCATACTCCAAGCTTGGAACATATAAATTGAATTCAAGGTCCCCTTAAGGACTTTATCCAAATATCTTAGGTTGATTGTTGGATAGGATAAACCCTTTGTTGATCTCCTTGGACAGTAACTTTTCCAATGATCATTGTAAGGATTCTTGACGAATTGACTCACAACTCTAACTGCAGAGGAGATATCAGGTCTTGTAATTGTGAAATAAATGAGTTTTCCAACTAGTCTCCTATATCTCTTAGGATTAGAAAATGGCTCGCCTTGTTTTGCCATTAGCTTTTTATTTGGATCGATAGGACTATCAGCAGGCCTACAATTAGTCATGCATGTTTCCTCTAAAATATCAAGAGCATGTTTCTTTGAGAAATAACAACTTCCTTTGATTGAGTCACCTCAATACAAAGGAAGTATTTCAAATTACAAGATCTTTGGTCTAGAAATATCTGAATAAGTGTTTTTTAGCTACAGCATCATTCCTTGTGATAAGGTCACCAACATAGACAATTAAGAAAACACATTTCCCTGGAGAAGTATGGCAATAAAAACTGAACCAATCTATTTCACCTCATATCAAACCAAAATTTTGAACAATGTCATTAAATTTCCCTAAACAAGCCTTCATGGTGATTGCTTGAGTCCATATTGAAATCAACACAATTTGCAAACAAGACCATACTCCCTTCAAGCAACAAACCCAAGAAGTTGCTCCATATATATTTCTTCTTCTAAATCTCCATGAAGAAAGACATTTTTAATGTTGAGTTGGTGAATAGGAAAAGTCTAACCGTGGTCATTTTGGCTAGTAGAAAAAAGTGTCTCAATAATCAAGACCATAAATTTGAGTGTAACCCTAGGCTACCAACCTAACTTTAGAACAATCAATTTCACCAATATGTCCAACCTTAACCGAATAAACCTATTAACAGCGTAGGGGTGGAACAAGTTCACACGTGTCATTATGTTCAAGAGCATGCATCTCAGCAACCATGGTTTGTCGCAATCTAGAATGAGCGAGTGTCTCATTGACAATTTTAGGAATATGAATCAAAGACAAGGATGAAACAAAAGAAAAATATAAAGAAGATATGCGATCATAACACAATTAGAAATGGGATGTGGATTATGCGCAAACCAAATACCTTTTCTAATAGTAATGCACCAACCAAATGTGGATCATGAGTAGGTGATTAGGAAGGATTCATAGTATGGAAAACTGACAGAGGAGATGAATAAGAAGATCCTATAGGCAATGAAGAACCAACGTGTTGTGTCCTATGTTGATATGTGATGAGTGGAGGTGGAGGGGCTTCAACTGATGTAGTAGTCACTGGGTGAAATCGAATTTCACCTTGGGTGGTAGTGTGAAGCATTAAAAATCACCATGGACTAAAAGATGGAACAGGTAAGACTTTTTTATGGAAACAAGATCGTGCTTAGAGGATAAGTAAAAAGGAGTTTCTTCAAACAAGATGAGATCAGCAAACATATAATACCTTTTGGTGTTTAGACAATAACATTTATAGTCTATCTGAAGACCTATCCTAAGAAAACACATTTGATAGCTTTAGCAAAAAGTTTGTTTAGACCTAGAGAAACATCATGAACAAAACATGTGCAACCCCATTTTGACAAAACAATGGAATGAGGGATTTGGTTATCAAAAAAGAGAGAGACGACACCCTATTTATTAGAAAACAAGCAGTAAGAATTGCATGTCTCCAATGATGTACAAAAATTATCATAACAAGCATTAGGGAGCTTGCAATTTCAACCAAATGCCGATTTTTCCTCTTTGTCACTTCATTTTGTTGTGGTGTGTGAGGACATGTGGACTAATGTAAAGAAATAACAAGTTAAAGACATGAGCTTCCTTATCAAGAAACATAGAAAACCATGCAAGGAGTAACAAATTTCTTGAGTATGACCCATTCTTCTATAGGAAGTACGTAGAGGATGTCTACTTCTACCACCACATCCTCCCGGATTGACATAGCCCCCTCTTCCACAAGAGGCCAAAATCAATGAATATTACTCAATTGATGGACATTATATATAAATGTCAAATGAGAATACTAAGTCTATACAAGGCATCAAAGGAGCAAACTGAGGCTCTCTGCTCTACAGCTGAGTAGGCCATCATTACAACATAACAAGTTAAAGACATGTGGACTAATGTAAAGAAATAACGAGTTAAAGACATGAGCTTCCTTATCAAGAAACATAGAAAACCATGCAAGGAGTAACAAATTTCTTGAGTATGACCCATTCTTCTATAGGAAGTATATAGAGGATGTCTACTTCTACCACCATATCCTCCTGGATTGACATAGCCCCCTCTTCCACAAGAGGCCAAAATCAATGAATATTACTCAGTGGATGGACATTATATATAAATGTCAAATGAGAATACTAAGTCAATACAAGGCATCAAAGGAGCAAACTGAGTAGGCCATCATTACAAGATAAAAAGTTAACAAGACAAATATAAGTATAAAATACACAATTGACTTCAACATATAAAATGCCTACCTAATCTCTTAAAGCCAAAAGAACATATCACAAATACATACATTTCCAACATGCAAGACTAATGTCCATGATTTCGTGAGTAACAAATGGGACTTATCTATATTGATGATTGATAAAAACAAATCCTCAAACTCAAAATATCTCCCACACTTGGAACAGGCTTCCATTTCCAGATACCATTGTCTTATTACCAGATCAATGAGATCATCCATCACCTCCCCTCTCCTACAAGCAATCCTCATTTTTCACCCAGCCACCATTTATCATTCTCTAGGACAAAATAACTTTTTTTTTAAAAAAAATCAAAGGAAAATAAGCTCTTATTACAAGAAACCAAAGTTGTTCCTCAACCATGCATCTTTCTGCAAAATTTTGTATTATTTGAAAAACAGAAAGTAGTAATAGCAAGTATGACTTATAGTAAATGATTAGGCATACAACACAAGCTTTTCGTATGTGAACAAATAAAGTAGACAGAACATGCAATAATAAGTGTGCATTTAGAAGCATGACTTTGGACATGTTACTAATATAAAAAAAAATACCTCAGGATATTTGATTGATAGAGTTGGATGATTTTTATAAGCTTCTGGAACAAGAATCATCATAGCTTCCTCAGGACTTCGACCACTTCTTATCAATAACTGAACCACAGTAGCTCATATCAAGATATAAACATTACATGAACATTAAAACAAGTTTAGAGAATTTGATACACAAATAATAATAATAGTGAAGACAAAATAAAATCTCAAAACAGAAGTTATTAAAAACAATATATATGAGGAACTTGTACATCTTAAACTAAGAAAGACAACAGTTAAAAAGAGAGGAGACTGTAAAATAAAAAAACAAGAGGAAAATCAACTAAGAGCAATCAATGCTATTTGGACCATCATTTTCTAGCTTTCAATTTTCTGTATTTTACTTTGATAGTTAAAGAGAAATAAGAATAATACAAATACAAAGCATAAGAAATTTACCTAGAGAAAACTGGAAAAAAAAAAACACCACTCCCCCCCCCCCAAAAAAAAAAAATCTTGTGAGAAACCACTCACATCAAAATCAAGAAAACAACCCTACAAGAAGGGAAATTTTTCCAGCCAAAGAATCTAAAATAATTAGACTAGGATTTCATGGAAAACAATTCCAAATGCCTCACAAAAATGCTCAGAAGGCATTTCCAAAGTTCCAAAGCAACTCCAAAAACAAAGGATGACTGTCTTCAAAGTCCAAACACTAGTAAACTTAACACAGACAGCAGGAGAAATTCAAAATAGTTACGTAGAGCCTATGAATCTATAAATATCATTTGCATCAACCCAATTAAGCACATTGGTCCAAACAAAAGTATGAGCTTTAATAAGAGCACTACCTAACAAATAACTTAGATATATTGAAATTTTAAACGACTGGATTATGAAACAGAATCTGAAAGAAAAGTTAACATTACAAGTATAGGAAGCATAAGAGTACAAGGATCACATATTTCCAAATTTCAACAATAAAGTCTAAATGAATCATCATAATCATCAAGATCCTCAAGCTTAAGGAATTAATAATTTTATATTCAGTTATTGACGACATACTTCTGCAGTACTGTCAAGATTTGCTGAGTCTGATGCCTTTGGATTTCCATAAGGACGAATTTCATTTTCTCGCCCTCGCCATACAGGTGACTTCAATGACGGTTCTCGTGATTGCATCCAATTCAAGTTCCCCTGCAAAAATATGTGGCAATTTCATAAATCCATCAAAAGTAAAATTTTATAGAAATATTTTAAATGCCAAAGGACACCCAACCTGTATGGTGTTGATCTCTCCATTATGACCAAGAAGCCTCATCGGTTGTGCAAGAGGCCATCTGGGACTAGTATTTGTGCTGTACCTTCGATGATAAATGGCAAAAGGGGACTTGTAAAGATCATTTTGAAGGTCAGAATAAAATAACCCAAGCACTTCTGAGCGAAGCATCCCCTTGTAAACTATGGTTTGATTGGATAAAGAACAGAAATAAAGCTCATTTCCCCAACTTTCTGAGCTTATAGCTTTTTCAATCAATTTCCGACAGATGTACAGTTCTCGTTCAATGTCATCAACATTTTCTTCTTTCACAATCTTAACAAATACCTGCTGTATATTGGGCATGGTCTCCTTTGCATAATAACCTACTACGGAAGTATTTACAGGGACAGGCCTCCAACCAAGAACCTCAAGACCTTCTTGTTGAAAAGTATTTACAATAACTAAACAAAAAATTAAATACAAGTAAGAACACAAACTGCTATATTAGAGTGCAAAAGTTACTTTGGTACATTTAAGAAAATGTAAGGCAATATATCATAATTGACCATTTATCATGCTCCAGAATACATATGAAGACAAGATACACCACTACAATTGCATACGCGTGTTTGCATGGCCATATACAAATTGCTTTGTTCAAAGAAAAATTAATGACAAGAAAGAAGGAAAACAAAAGTCCTCATAGAACTACAAAAAGAGAAAAAAAAACACATAAGGAAAATATAGACATCCCTAAACTTTACCCGATTTGAAATATCTACCATGAATATTTGGATCAACTTTCTAAAATCTGCAAATAGATCCTTACTCCACGAAAATAGTACAACACAAGATTTTTATATAGCCTTTGAGATATACTTTGTATGGAATCGAGCATTTGCACATACTAGTTTTTAAAACATCAACCCCTTTAACTCAACTATTTAATTACTTGGAATTTTTATTAGGCTCATGTTTATTCTATAATGAGGCAACCATGGGCTTGAACAATAAACAATGGGGCAAAAGGGGAGTGTCATAGATGATTAATAAACATAACTTTCTCATACGCCCCTCCCCCAAACCCAAACATTTCTTCTTGTGCAACATTTCTCTTCCCCTTTCAAACACTTGCTGGCCTTTATCATAAGGCTCTTTATCCTTCTCTTTCCCTCTTTTGCCTTTCCTACAATACACTTGCATATGGGCCAACATCTATCATAAACACTGCGGGTATATTTTTATTTCATTGCAAATCTTATTTTCAGATTTTCACTTTGTTACACAATAATGCTCATTTCCTCTTGACAAATCTATCTAGAAATCATGTGCTCCCTCCACTTTGTTTGGACTAGTGTTCTTGATATCCTTAATTACAATTACACTAACCTTCCTTGAGATTAGCAGTAATTACATTTAAACCTTAATTTAAAAATATATTTATATCCCTTATTTTATATACCATTTTTATGCTTTAACACAGTAATAGTAATACCCTACTTTTAAAAATTAGACATATATCCCTTATATTTGAGTATAAATAAGCCATATACATAAAATCTTTAAAAGTAACAAATTAAGATATGTGGAAGGTAAATGTGATATCCTCATACTCCAAGTAATTAATAAACAAAAACATTGTGAAAATAATAAGATTGAAAATTTCAAAAATCCCTTTGTGGTAAAAGATATCACATGCATCATTACTTAAATTTCAAGTCCAAAACAAATTTAAGCTTAGCCTTGATTCCTAAGTGATGTAAGACTTTGGATGTTTAACAAAATAAGTCTCCCAATCGTAGCTAAGGGACGTGAGAGCACTTTGGAGGTTGTTGCTCTTTCACAGTTTTGTCCTAAAAAAGCGTATTGGGAGGTTAAGGGAAAAAGGTGTTTATAAACAACAGTTGGCATTGATTCCTAAGCAATGTGGGGCTTCAGGTGTGTACCGGAACATAAGGGTTGGCACTTCAAAGACCATACATCTTGTTTTTAAAACCAGATAATTGTCCATAAGGTAAAATAATTAAATACATAATTAACTAAATAAGACATAATAAGTCCTATAGCCCCATGATGTAAAGCTCAAAGCTTACAATATGAAGAAAAAATACATAACATATAAATAAAACATTAAGTTGCTCCTCCCTTTACTTTTAAAATACCTTTGAAAGTAACAAATTAAGAAATATGCAAGGTAGATAGGTGTAATTTCTTAAACAAGTACGGTCTATGTGTAATTATTGCCAACCTCAAGAAAGGTCTGTCTAATTAGCTCTAATACAATGATTTAGTTTAAATTTGTAGATCCTTAACTGCTTTATATCCTATCTATTGTGTAATGGCCAGATCAAGATCTGACAATGACTCTCATTTGTCATTCCATTGTTGAGAAGCTTGTATTCTATTGAAAATCTTTGGTGTTTTCAACAAATATTTAGGTCAAGGATATTCAGCAGTTCTTCTGAATTGCCATTGATGCCGAAAAGCCTTGGGGTTGCTCTTGGCTTGTAGTTATTTGGTGTATATGGTTGGAATAGAATTTAGAATTTTGTTTATGAAAAGTTGGAATATAACTATCTTTTTCATTTCACTTTTTATTTAAAGTGTACAATTTCATCCCACACTTATTTTTAGATCCAATTTCGTTCCACAATTATTTAAATAACTTCAATGTCATCCAACCATTGTCATTAATGGCGGATGGTAAGAAATAGCAAAAAGCTCAAATTCTGCCATAAAAACACACCATTGCCCCACCATGGCAAGCATCCCTTCACAAATTGTCTATGGTAGTTGGCAAAAAATACACCATGCCAATTATTTAACAACATTGCATCCCACTATTATTTTTAGATCCAATTTTTTCCCCACAATTCTTTAAATAGCTTTAATGTCATCTCTTCTGTCAAATTAAAACTAATACGATAACATTGCTAACATTTATGATTAGCTATCACTAAAAATTGGTTGTTGGATGACATTGAAACTATTTAAAGAAATGTGGACATTAATTGTGTTACGATATTAGTTTCAATTTGACAAAAGGTGGAAAAGGGTGACATTAAAGCTATTTAAAAATTTGTAGGACAAAATTGGATCTAAAAATAATAGTGGAGTGACATTAAAGCTATTTAAGGAGTTGTGGAATAAAATTGAATATAAAAATAAATATGAGACAAAATTGAACATTTTAAAAAAAATAGTAGAACAAAAAGGTAATTAAGCCAGAGTTTTATCATTGGAGAAGGTTTTGATATGAATTATGACCATGAATGATTTTATGATTTATATTTTTGGGGAATCCATAACACAAGGTTGAATACAACTACATCTTTAACAATGCAAATAAAGCTCCTCGAGAAATTCAGTTCCTCACTTCCTCTTCAATACATAAATGCTACTCTCTTTTTTCTTCAATACAGAAATGATACTGAAAATACAGATATAGTTACACAAAGTAAAGAGACATCAAATAGCATATACTGTACAACACAAGCTATGATAGCAAGAAAAAATATTTTATAATGTATATAATTTTGTGATTTGTTTTCTTTAATCTCTTAATCGAAACATATGCTTCACCTACAAGTTCTATCTACAGAGATTGTTGCTCAGGCCGCCGGTATAGCATGTAAAAAACGAAGCAAATTAGAGAATAGCATATACTAGATCAATGAGAAATAAGAAAAGCTCCCTCACAGAAAATGGGAGAGCATCATGCAGCATGTAAAATGCAACAGGAGTCAACAAATTTATCGCAAACAATTATGAACATAATTATCTCAGGGAAACTGCTAAAGACACATTACTAGAGGTCAACTATTCCTCAGTATTCAAAATAAGACCACTATTACCTTTCTTCGCCTCATTGAGAAGTTGTTCATCTTTGGGTAAGAAAACCATTCCTACACCGGTGTGCAACTTATCAAGGGAAGTAATCCCTTGCTTATTGGCCCAATTGTCAAATAGATCCCATGGAATTGCAGTCATCAGCCCTGAACCATCACCAGAGTCATTATCTGCTCCACACCCACCACGATGTTCCATACAACCTAAAGCATTTAAAGCATCCTTGACAATCTCATATGAAGCCTTATTCTCCAAATTGGCAATGAATCCAACCCCACAGGCTCCTCTCTCTGATATTATGTCCTCCAAGTTTGCAACCTGTCCACCAAGTGACTGGAATCACTACACATGCTATCAAGTATATTACAAGCCACAATATTGAACAGTTGATTAGCAAAGCATTTGAGAACTGATCTTCTTAAATAATTCAGACCCTAAATGATATGGTTGTGGTCTCCAATACATTTCTGAAAAAAAATTGAATACAAAAAAAAAAAAAATCAATTGATAACCTGATATTGTAGAATGCAATCCTTTATAAAGCAAAAAAAAAAAAGAATATATATATAATTGGTAAGCTCCACGACCTGGCAGCTGCACTTTGTCTTCTTGGAACATTATTGGAATTTCTTAAAAGTGCAACTTCATACGGTGTTGCACAGTGGTAGCCGAATAGCAAGATATTCAACTCTACATGCATGAGTCCAGCGCCATTGAAGGATATATACAACGAAGTTAAGGATGAATATAATCAGCCAGTCAATTAGTCATTAACTAGCTTACACAGATGGCTCGCCAGGGTCCTCTATTTTTTTCTGTTAAATCTGTGACGTTCAAAGTGCCTTCATTGCAGGAAGTCAGATTTAAGACTTTAGATACAGTTTTGCCTACTAACGAAGTGGCAGAAGATATAAAAGGGACAAAAAAATGTGGTTTCAATTTGAAAAGTGATAATGTTTGGACAGGTGGGGGAGTTCTCTTAGTTCTTACATAAGCTATGGACAGAAAATACTTTGGCATTATATGGAGATTCGATCTCTGGTTCTCTGACCTGTGAACAGAGTCGTAGTCTTGATTCCAAGGACAGTGATAAATTCGGTTGGGGGATTTATATTTCCTTGCTTTCACCTTGGTGATAATAGATGTTTATTTGGTTGCTTGCGTTTAGTAGTTGTTTACATGGATCCTATTAATGGCATTCAATCGAGGACTTTTTGTCATGCTTTGTTCCCTGGTTATACCATTATCTTTCCAGAAGCTATCTCTACGTAAAATAATAAAACAAAATCATAAGTTCCCCCTCAAACTCTTCCTCATCATCCAAACCACGAATCTAATTCGCTATATGAAATAATTTCCAACTGGAAACTTCCTTAGTTTTAGTGTGTAAAGTAACGTTTTATACTAGAACGATCGTGCCCGCGAAATGAACACGTATCATGTTACGTACTTTTCTCCTTCACAACTAATCGTCACCGTTCAACTTGCAACTTTCGTTTTAGCATATTCATTGTCTCCCTAGACTTTCTACAGTGTTGCGTTTACGCGATTAACACTAAGGAATTCTGCAAATAGAGCTTTTCTTCTACCGTTCTATCATCCGATCCTTAACTGTCGAAGCAGAAAAGCACTTTAAAAAATTGGAAAAAAAAATGTGATGAAGAAACCAAAACGAGACCTGCGGTTTGGAATCGGAAGAAGAGGAAGCAGGGAAATGACGGTCGAGGTGGAGAACGGCTTTGACGGCTGAATGTGGGAGCGGCGACGGCGAGGGAAAGGCCGTGAATCTGCGAGTGCGACGCTTGGATTTGCGGCGGAGAGGCATGAGGTGGAGGAGCACGTGGGCGTTGTGGAGGGAAGGGAATGGCTCGGCGAGGCGCAGCACGTGCGAAAAGGAAGACACGGAGTGCAGCGCCATCGAGAGAGAGTGTGTGAGAGTGTGTGTGGAGAATAGAAATAGAATGGAGTGGGTGAGTGAGAATGAAGATAAAAGGGCGAAGAGGGAGAGGTCAGGAAGAGGCTGAGTCACACAGAGAGTGTCTGAGTCACACACACACCACCAACTCTCTCTGCGCCACTCTCTCTGGGTTTCTGCACCCTGTGCTCACGTCCATGCTGCGCGTCGGGCACCAATCTAGATTCCCGCCTTATTGGAGCAATGTGACATGATCATCACACCCATGCCACCTTGCCCAATTAATGATGCCTTTTTTACTTTTCATCCCCACAAATTCATATTCCTAATCATCCGCCCTTTGATTCTTAACAAAATTAATCAATTCCAGTGATACCTCATATTCATTCAATCAGGGGTTAGTCATATAGGAAATGTAATAAAATATTTTACAAGTGAAAACTAAGAATGATATTTTATAGTGACATATATACATATAAAATAAACAAACTATTCCTTTTTTTACTCAACAATAAACTACCTTAAAATTATAGTTCTAAGCTCTAAAAATGGATTTAATGCACCTTCAATTATAAAAATAATATATATGCAGGATCGTTGCTTCCGGTGAGTTCAAAAGTCGCACATAGTATAGGATGCACCAGATTATTTCTCAAGCGAAGACCACTCGATCGGGAGAATCTCTGTCCATCACACATTTTTATTGTTATATTTTCAATTGTTAGATACTTTTTCTTTTTTTTTTTTTTTTTCTAAAAATATGCGGTGACGTCACGAGATGCGTGCTGGAAGCAAACTTACAGCTTCCAGTTGCGTTGACAAAATTGAAAGCGCGGGGCCACCGGTATTTCCCGGTAAACCGTTAGCTTACGTTTCATTCATATTGCAATGGAGGGAAAGGTGATACCGATTATAGCAGCATTGACACTCCCCTACCATATATGAGTTGTAAGTGACTAAAAGGAATTTGGAGTTTTGCTTATATAGAGGTGATTTCCTAATAATTATATGAAATAGTTTTGAGGAAATGGGTACTTGAAATACCTTAGAGGTGGTTATTAGGTTTTTGGAATTTTTTTTGCCAGCAAATTAGTAATTAAATTTTAGAAATACTTGTCCATTAATGATGGTAAAAAGTGAATAATATTTTCGTTATCCAATGAGCTGACAATTTTTATTCTCTTTTATTTAAGTTTTATTGATTAAAAAAATAATAACAGTTTTGATCACTTCAAATTGGTAAATACTAATTAAAATAAAATATTAAAAAATCATCCTAATCAACAAACAGCATAATCACCAATCTTTAACTATAAAAAAAAGTTCATCCATGGCGGCTAGGACAGAGGCTAGCTCATCTCGAGGTCGAGGTTGGGCTCGCTTCATTAGCCCACGAAGTCAAGGAAGGCTTCCACTGTGTGGAATAAGGAATTTAAGGCCTAGTCAAATCCTTCAAAGAAAATCTCACAAAACCATCTCTTTTTTCCTCACTTTTACGTCCAAATTCATCGAAATATTCAATCAATCAGCTTTTATTACAAAACTATACTTTCTGAAAAGGAGTTGGTATATTACAAACCTAAAATAAAAATTTGATATTCGAGTGAGTTTGTATGCGAGTTAAAATAGGTTAAAGTATAGTTTTGAATGGAGGGTAATATATAAGTATGAGTTTAGTTTTTACAATTTACCAATATTTGAATCTAACTTATGTATATTATTTTTTTATAGTTGTACTTAGATATATTGGAAGGAAACATGACCTCAGGATTATATCAAAACTCAAGATTAAGTGATTGTGAATCCAATATCATAAGAAGGAAGCAACACCTTAGTACACCTTGAAATTTAACTAAAGTGTACTTATGCCCGCATAAACAGGAGGTTAGAGGTAAAGAACGATTAACTTAGAATTGAGTTTTGATATCATCATAATCAAAAGTCTACCATAAAAATCGATAAATAAGCAGTAGCTAGCACTAGTAAAATTTACTATTCACATTTATTACAAATCATACTGAAATATTGTCTGACTTAAGCATCAAAGTGATTGTCCCTACCTCACTCCCTCTTGGCGAAGCACTCACATATGTCACACTTGGACTACAAACCGTTAGACTTGATACATAATAGGACCCCTAACAATCAATTAATACACCTAAAACGCATTATTATCCTTTTGTCTCTCATAGAGATATTAGTAGGAACAATAGTTTTAAAATTAATAATATTTTTTAAAATAATTAATATAGTTCATACTAATTACACTCGTAAAAAAATACATATCTAATATAATATTTTTGTAATTTTTTTAATCAATTATAAAAACATTTTTTAACGTTCATATTCTTAATCAAAATAAATATAAGTGCACTTTTCGGTCTAAAATGTTTTTTTAAAGATTATGACAATTTTTTTATTTTTAGATACTAATTTTGGTTTAAAATTTCATAATTCTTGCGAAAAAATCTAGAAGTTTTTTATAAATAAAAGTTTAAATCGCACAAACCCGTCCAATCCAACCCGCAACCTTTCTAACCCAAATGGTAAAAAATAATTGAATATTTTAAAAGATGAGCTAGTTGAGTTGAGACAAATTGACTTAAATTTAACCAACTCGTTATTCATCCCTAAGTAGTTTGAAGAGATTATATAAAGATTATGTGTTTTCTTGTTAAGTAAGGATGATAAGATGTTAAGTGAGGGAAAAATATTAAAGAAAAAATATTTATATAAAATAAAAATAAGCAATTATTAATTTAACATTTTTTAAAATAAATGTTAAATACGAAACTTATATAAAGAAAAATAAATAATTATTAATTTAAGAGCTTTAGAAAAAAAAAATCAAGGTTAATCACAAATCATAACAAAAAAGTAGTCAAATAGGAAATCTTGTAATCAACTGGGAAAATCTAATGTATAGTATTATAAAGTAATAACTAAAGCAACTATTGTTGATTTTACTAAATTATAAAATTGAAATTTTACTAAATTTTTATTCCTGATTCTTTTGGAGCAACCAACTATTGTTGCCATCCTCAATCAATCAATTTTATTATGCAGGTGATGACAAGAGAAGGAACCCTGTCTGGTCCCGAAGCTTCTTAAGATACATAAATTCCATTTAAAAACTGACTAAGGACCCATAATTTCTACTTTTCTAATGGATCATCATTACTTCTTTTCAGATCACTTTTGACTTGAATCAGATGCAAAGGGCAAGAATAATTATTTTTTTTCTCCGTAAGTATTTATTTTAGGCTATTGATTCTAACCACTTGGAAATTAAGCATCCACATTTCTTGCACTTATGCTTATTCATTTCTCTTAACTTCGTGTAATTAGGATCCGTGTTAAATACGAAGGAGGTGATTATGTTATGGGGATTCTAATAAATAGTATTGCTAGCTATTTGTTACAAATAATGAGAACACAAAGAGTACAAAATCTGAAATACACTGTTGAAATTTTTACTAAACCATCGGGGTCGTGTAATTCTAACGGAAAATAATTGGTATTGAATAACATTTTTCTTCTAATAGATTAACATGAAGAGAATATCTTATACTATTTTAATAGGCTATAAAAAAATGTTATACTATTTCATAAAAGAACTGATTACCACTATTGTTATAAATTTAATTTGAAGAGAATATGCTACATTTCATCAAAAGTACTACAATTTGTTTGATGAATCCATGAACAAAAGACAGCAAAGTTCAGCACCTAACGATTAGATTATTATAGTTTATTCCTCAAGCATGATATCGATTGCAGGAAGTAATCAGATTTTATTTATTTATTGGCTTTCTTTTAACTCCACTTGATTCACATGTATATTTGTCTATATGATAATCAAATTGTTGGTCTAAGTGATAATCAACTTTATTTTCTTAAATAGATATCGAGTTCTAATTTTATAGATAAAAACTGTAATTAAAATAAAAGTTCCACTAAAAATGCCTGGGTATCAGACATATTAGTCATCACTACACCAATTTGATGAGTATAAAAAAAATATTTGCGCATATAACTTCGGAATAGCTTTTCCACTACCCCTTTTAGACAAACAACTGCCACAAAACACGATTTTACTTAGGTACAGTTTACTTGTCGTATCTTCACAAAAAAAAAAGTTTACTTGTCATTTGGCATATTTATTTAAATCTTTAACAGATATATATATATATATATTTATTGATAACAGAAAATTGTAAAATGTGGCTTTTCCAGCATCCTAAAACCAACTGCCAAACCGATTTGTCGCTTTGTTCTGTTGGAACACAATACACATGCGGACCACAGTTTGAAGTTCATGTCCTTTTCAAGTTTCTGCACCCATTCATTTATGGGGTGCCTCTATATTGGCTTTTGCTAATATCCTCCCATAACTGAACTGATTCATCAAGTTTCTGTTCCACAGTTTAAAGGTGTTCCTTCAATTCCATCAACTCTCACCTCCAAAATTCATATGCCTTACATTTTTTCAAAAAAATACATTATGAAATCTCTATGGTATTTTCATGTAAATTTGACATCTAATATCTAATATCTATTGCCATTTTTTTTGTACGAACCAGATAATACGGGTGTACAAGTGGTACCCAATTCCCATTACATAAGTTCAGTCACTTGCAAACTCATAACCAACAAACATACCCTCTTACAATATAAAATGGTCGTTTCATAACACTTTTCCTCATCTAATCCCTTCTCCATCATGCGTCTGTTCTGTTGATCTAAAACCACTTCAAACATATCATAAAATCCAGCGGACATGAACTTAACAAGTACATGTAAACCTGCCCCTGTCTACATCCCTTCCCTTCATCAATTTATCCGCCCCCTATATACTAACATAATTTATAGTAAGATAGTGGATTCAATTTTCGATAAAACTATTAAAATCCTACTTTGTGGCTACTAGAACGAGAGATTTAAGAGAAATGTGTATTTGGTTTTTTTCTTTTTATATTCCAAAAAAAAATATTAAAAACCAGTTGAAAGCATAAAATCTGCCGCCAGTAGGAAGCAACAGAAGATTCAAAGTTAACATGACCTATAAAGGAAACAAGGAAAACAAAACTAGCATAGTCGTTCAATGAAGGAATCACTTCTTATGTTTTATCGTCTTTTAATAAAAGTTTTACTTATAAAAAAACATTTGATCTTTAAAAATAACAACATTTCTTATCTTCCATAATTGTCAAATTCTGCCAATGATACAAAGCACCAAACTGATAAGTTCATGTGATTAATGTTGAATTATTTTTTCTGCTAACCAAATTACACCTAGTTGGCAGTCTGCCTATTTTCAACTGTTATATTAGAAACTGCACTTTTGATGGAATTCCTCTTGCCCATAGTAACTTAAAGAAATCATTTTGTTGTAATTGAGAACCTCTCCTAAATGCCTTCACGAAACCATATAGTAGTCCGACTTCTCCATATCCCACACCTACATATCAGGAATTCTTCTTTGCATCATAATTCCTTCTAAACTTTGACTAAGCTCCACCAACAAATCTTCCTCCCACACAAATGAGTGTCTTTCCATGCCCACTCGCACCCCAAACCTAACCCTTGAATTTCTTTGATGGACATATTTTTTATTTATTGCTACACATAACTTCTTATTCCCTAATTACCTCTTCTTCCCTCTCCTAACAAAAACTTGTATTTATATATGATAACTTGTATTTATACATGATATAACAGAAAATCTAACTAACTCTGACTAACTAACCGCCGCACAGACTTATCAATAGAACTACTTCTCCAATTGTGGCAAGCACCTCTCCTAATAAGATCATCCATCACTCGAGTTAGTTGAGTAATTACAATCCGATAAAACTACCTACAGTTTTAGCTTGTGCCATAATTTATAATCTTTTAATTGGACCTATGTTTGTTGTACTAGCATGCCATTGGCACATTATCAGTAATGTTAAAAACAACTTCTCGGGCTACATTTTGCAAAGGAAATTATTCATTTTACCTTCTCAAAAGTGTATTGTCGTCTCTTGTGAAGTTTCTTGAAATTGGGATTTCAATGTAAAAGTCTGTTTATTAATTCAATGAAACAACCGATGGCATCGAAGAGAAGAATTCAAGAAGTGAAATTTACATTGATCCATTTCCATTCACCTATATATATACATTCCAATTAGATACAAAAATGTTGGAAATTCCCTGCCACGCCTCTGCATCTCTTAGAAAAGAATAAAAAAGGATACAGTATTATAATCTAGCAAATGTGTACAACATGTACATGGTTGCTTTTTCTTTCAGCTTCTCCATGATGTGTTCACTGTTATACTATTTATGCTGTAGTCTATACTATACTAAGAATGAGGGAAATTAAGAACGTACAATAAACAATAGTTTTGAATTAGTATCCAAAATCATGTGAATCTCAATTGTAGAACCAAATTTCCCTTCCCAACAGTGAAAGTGTCATAGTGTACTAAATCAGGCCAGGAGGGGTGTAACTTGCAGCACTCTAACGCTGCTATTTTTGCATTGGATATGTGTAATCATGTTGTATCCAGATAACAAAATGTAGAGTCATGAATACGGTATATCTTTCAAGAGTCCTCAGTGAATATTTTAAATATGAAATCTCGAAAACGCTTTGAATATTGTATAGGATCAACGGCAGATATTGAGGTTGGATCATATTGAAAGGATTTGTAGGCATGCTCAAGCTTCTTGCTAATGTCGTAGTCTTGAAGTATGTCTATGATACCAAAAGTCAATGCAACATTATAGAACTCTCCAATTGGTTCTCCTACAAGCTGTAATTCACAAGCACTTTTTCTCACCGTTCTTTCAACCTTTGCTGGCATATTCATACCCATTATGATACTGCAGATACCCAAATAGACACAATAATATTAAGTATTGTAGACATAGGAAAAGGGGTCGAGCTAAAGAGAGTAATTTATTGGATAGTAAAAGAGGTTCATCGTTATTGAATGAATTGCATGTGGTACATGTATTTATAGGACCAGATAGAGGGTTCTCCTCTAACACTAGCAAACTAATAACAGATCTAACTGCATGGTCAATTTGTTAACATTATGATCCAATACACAGTTGCATTGGAGCATTTCAATGGTATAACCATGTTGCTCGACTCACTTTTTGTGGGTTCAACACTATTACATAGATTTAAGTACTTTTAAGAAGTTTTCTCTCCAACTGTGCAATCCTTAAGAACTTAAACCGGTCCTCCTACAATTTTCTTAAAATTCTTAAAAACTACTACGAATCATTGCTTATGTAAGCAATATAAGAATTTTCACATCAATTGTTCTAAAGGTTAAATTGCATAATAACTGATTTTCAGTTTAAGAATCCAATAAACAACTCTTATTTGAGATGGATGCTCTTATTAATGGTTAAGTTCCGCTCATTTCAAGCTGATCCATGGCTGCATGGGGATGGTCTAAGAATGTGGGTTTTAGGTCTAACTAAACTTCAAGAACTAGTTTAATGGTGAAAGTTGTCTCCTGCTTATATTTTGTATTTTATATTTTTTACACTATCTCAAGCTAATGTGAAATTTGGTTTTCCTAATACACCTTCGCGTGCGAGCTTGGTGCGTGGATAAATGGTAAGTGACCTATTTTTAATTGGTTTAGGATAAAACCTGATCCCATATTAACATGTAGCTTATGGGCTTAACTCAACCCCAAAACCTAACTCAAGGAATAAGGATTACCTCTCATAGATTGAATTTTTGACACTCTCTAGATGATATTATACTTAGGTTTCCCCTAATATGTGAGATGTAGTCTCTGTTTAATAGTCTAATTTATTGGGGTATCTGCTTCTTTTAAACTTAAGCAGCATATACTCCATGTATGCTAAACAACTTTAAACAGACATTTCACCTGGAAGGATCGTAATGAAGTTGATTTGTTTCTTCACTTGAGGGATGGGCAGTTCCTTCATTTTCTGAATCACCTGAAGTTAGAAAGCAAAAGGGTACTTATTGGCTTGTCAAAGAACAGAAACAGACACACATATATATTTAAACACTGAGGTTATAGACTAGTACATATGAGGTAAGAAAATTACCAACAGGAGTCCGAGATTGTAAAGGAATAATTTCCCCATCTGGCGATATATCTTTGAAATAAATGCCCACTAGCAGACTATAGTCCATAATTCCCTCCTGTTCCAGAATCTCACAGTCCTTATCAACTTGTCTGGAGAAAAAATACATGCTTGAGATACTTAGTTTAATTTGTGTCATGACCATGAATTAAAACTGCAAAGCTTATTTTCATTCTCAATTGTTTAACTTGGCCAGTTATTTTGGCTTCCTTATACAAAATTGTAACTACTCATTAGAAAATCAAGGGAGTGAATTTTTCCTTCATTAATTGTTATACACATACTTGTATTCTATCACAATTTAAATCACTAATTTACAAACTATAATTATAGCCAAATTTAGCTTTTAAGTACAAAATCACAAATTATGGTATCAAAATCCTTGTCACCTGCAAAATTCTTCAAACAGGGACTTCTCAAGTCGAAATATGAAATTAAGATCGAGATCTTTAAGTACAGTAGTTTCACTAATTTCTGCCTCAGGCTTATCTGAGAAGCGTCCAAGTGAAGAACCCTTCAAATCGTAGCGTCTATGGGTGATAAACTCAGAACAGAAGAGATTGCCCATTATTATAAACCGAACCTGGAAAACCAAACATATTATGAAGCTTATTATACTGAAATTATAAAGAATAAACAGAAATTTCTTTTTTCCTATAAGAATAAACACTAACTAAGTTAAAAACAAAAATTTAAAGTTTGTACAAAATAAAATAAATTAAAAGTTTAAAATAGAAAGAAATATAAACGAGGCCACATTATTTGGTACAAATTTCTGTTACATGGGATTTCGTTTCTTGACACTCACGATAGAAAATGTACCTTCTTCTGAATAGGTCCATTTAGCTTTACACAATGCAGGCCATAATACTTTGTTATAAGAGTATTTTGGTGGTCTCGGAAGAGATTGTAATAGGATGGAAGCATTCTAATTAGAACCTGCAACACAAATCAAGCATGGCCAAAATTTAAGAAGCTTGTCATGGTTCCTAAGAAATTTCAAATATGGCAAGATAAGCGTGGAACTCACTTTCACTTCAGCTTTCTTCATTGTTTTAATCATGTAACGGTCGTCATTGGTCAAGTAAAAAAAGCTGCCACTTTTTCCAGGAGAGGAAAGTTCACGAAGAGCATCATTTCCACATATGGATAGCATGTAATCAGCTGGATCCACATTGAATAGCTTCCTAAGAGTTCTGAGGAAAGAGTGCAATGTATAAGTTAAAGAAAATACTACTCAGCCAAAACTAATTATCAGAAATGCAGAATGTTTAATCTCATTCGATAACTACATCTAGTAGCACATTGAATGTAGCTAAATTTTATCTGAATGCAGTCTTGTTTTTTTCCCCTCACTTTGACTACAAGTATTATTTATAATTTAATTAGAATGCATTGAGAATGTAATTTTTTTTTTTTATATTGTTATTCAATCATGGATTGTCATGTGTGGTAAGTGTTCCAAACATGACTCACAGCTGACATCCATGGATGACCTTACCACATATATGTAGTGTACCTCAATTCTCTAGATGCAGCTTATATATATGTTGAATAACTTTTCTTAATGTTTGGTTTTAAAATGGAATGTAACGTAATATCAGAGTTATAACCCGTCTTGGTAAATAGTTTATTCTGTTGGAAAGGTTCTATAGAAGATGAGTGCAGTTTATATATATATGAGTTGATTTTTAATTGTTTGATAGTAAAAAAATCTTTGATAATGTATCAAAATTAAACTCAAAGTATTAAACTTGCTTATGGAAGGAGGCAACCACAGATAGTTAATGACTAGAGGCAATTTCATGCATCAATAAAAATCTACTCATTAAATGACTTGTATAGTATGCATGAAACAAGAAGGAACAACAGATTAAGTATTAATAGGGCTTACCTAAAAACTACCGGGCAATAGTCCTTCCACTTAAAGTCACACGATGGATGTGGTGGAGTATATTTGGATCCTTCTGGTGGAAATCTTGTCCACACTTTCTCCTTGGGATCAAAAGCTGAAGGCTTAAGATCAAGTGATGCTGTAGGAGCAGGCCTTGCAACAGAATGTCTATGAAGTCCAAGAAATTATAACATATGAGATATTACAAAGTTATAGAAGCAATAAAAGAGCACCACAACCTTCAAATTGTAAATGTATTATTTTATTTTGTAGGGAGGAGTTATCTGAGTAGGTGGAGATAAATTTACTTTTGAAGGAAACAAAATGAACCATAGAAATCAGAGTTATAAAGAATTATAAGGTTTGTCGGATGGCAAAGTGCATGTGAGGAGAAGAGAGAGAAGTCGCAATCTCGAACCCCTCCCCTAATAAAACTAACCCAATAAAAATTATCATTTACCTATAAAAAAAATGAACAATAGAAATCATTTTTCCTTTCTGCTGAGAGGTGATCGACATTGAAATGCTATATCATTCATTGACACTATAGTAAGAGATAATAAAACGCAACTTTAGCAAACAAGAAGATGGAAGTAAACATAGAGCAAGAAAATAAAGCAAGTCTCAGTTAGTTAGAACTGAGCCCCTAATAGTGAGACATGCAATATGTAAATTCTCACTGTAGGCCGTTTCAACTCTCTTTTGTTATTCTAGTTATAATCGTTTTGGTGAATAGGTAACATAACTATTAACTAGAGCAATTAATTAGCACAAATAACACTGAAAAAAAGGCACAACTAATCAGATTTCTAACATGATTGGTAAATTTAAGAAAGTTTAAAACATCACGCACACACACACACACCTGATTCCCAGTTGCAAATTGAGCATGAGATCATAATTTTTGTGTCCTTTGCATATGGTCTCTCCCTGCCTCTTTGATTTCTTAGGTACTTTGAGAGGTTGGAGTTGACCCAAACTTTCTCCAGCATCATCTACACGTAAACCCGTGAAATCTTCTTCCAAATCACTCCCCATAGTTGGAGTTCTGGTACCACTGGCATCACTCTCCCCACCATCCCATAATTGCATCCTATCACTAGGCTTCTCCAACCCAATACTCACCCTTCCATCCACTGACATTCTCCTATTTTTACAACTCTCCCCTGCCTTTGAAGACCTCCAAACCGCAAGCCTCTTCTGTGAGGGCATAACCTGAACCTTCTCTCCAGGGCAAACCGAATACCCATTCAACTCACTATACAACTCTTGAGGATCCCACTCACTTTGGCCCTCTTCCTTCCCCTCCCCCTCTGATGACTCACATGGATGGTATGTCCCATTCTGATCCTTACCATCTTTGCTGAAATTTCCTTCATAATAACTGCCATCAGGCCACTTGAAAGTCCCATTCCCTTTTGGCACTCCATCTTCCCAAAACCCTTCAAACACTTTCCCATTAGCCCAAGTAAATGTCCCCTTACCCCAAATAGTCCCGTTCCTCCATTCCCCCACATAATGGCTTTCATCCTTCCACTCATACCTCCCGTCACCATCTTGCAAACCCTTCCTCCACTCTCCATCAAACCAATCCCCATTTGCATAACTCTTAAAACCATGACCATGTTTCAAGTTCATCACCCACTGCCCCTTATAAGTCTCCCCATTACACCCTGTGTAAGTCCCCGTCCCATCCATGAAACCACTCTTGAACTCCCCTTCATATGTTGCCCCTGAAGGCCAACTGAACCTACCCTTTCCCTTTGTTTTCCCTTTGAACCAATCTCCAACGTACATGCACCCATCGGTCCACAGGTATTTCCCCAACCCATGTGGGAAGTTATTTGCCCATTCTCCCGTATAGTAATCCCCATTTGGTAGAACCTTCTCCTCAATGTACACGTCATATACTTCTTTCCCATTCTCTTCTTTATCATCATAATCATCATTGTTCTCTTCTTCATCTGGAACATGTGCCAAAGATATCGTCCCAAATATGCTGTTTGCACGTTTCTTGGCAACTGCATGCGTCTTTCTCATAGTTGCCTCCCATGCCTTCATAACACCACTGTCTTTTCCAATCATTTTCTCTTTTATCTCTTCCTCCTTCTTTATATCCTCACATTTGGTTATACATAATAGTCACGGACACCCCACATGAATAAATGAATTCAAAGAACGATTTTGTTTACACATCCTTGAAAAACATGTAATAATTTGTGTAAAATGCAAAGGAGGGGATCAATGATGGAACCATTTCAATGCTTTTTGTTTCTGATGAACCAAAACAGACCCTGATGTTGTCGCAGGCTTTTTTGTCCCTTCGCATGTTAATTTCCAAAGACTTCGGGGACATGTTGACGTTACAGGAGATGCATGCACCCGTCAAACTGTGTCAAACTACCGACAGCTGTCACTTGCAAAGTAAGTTAGAGGACCTGTCGTTAATTTGGTGCACGTGCCGTGTGATTGATTCATCAAAGTGTGTTATGGTATTTTTGAATAGAACCTTGAAAAATTGATGCTCTTGTGGCTCACAACTCCTACAACCTCTAAGAGCCATGACATATGGAGATTGGTGCTAAAATCAAGATGTTTGCATGCTATTCTTAGGTTATTTAACAAATTTTCCAATTTGTCTTGCTTTAATGTGCGCAATAACTGTCGAACCATTGGTATTTGATGTCTCCATTTGATGAAACAATAACGATTGGCAACGGTTCATTTCTTCTTTTTTTATTTTTTAATTAGAAACTATACAAACGATTTAATTAGCTTGATTTTGATTTTTAATATTTAAAAATAATTTTAAAAAATAGTTTTAAGAATTATTTCTTTAAAAGACAAAAAAATAACTTGTATGATAAATATTGTTTAAAAACTTGAGCATATTTACAAAATGTTATTCAAAAGCAAAAAAATATCATCTTATTTGTGTGTTTTAATTTTTTAAAACAAAAATCTAAAACTTAAAAACAAAAGTAGTTTTTAATATTTTTAAAAACATAAAATGTGTTTTGAATTTTTAAAATCACTCTTGGTTCTTTTGATAGTTTTTAAAATCTAAAAAAAAAATATTTTTAAAATTTATTTTAAAAGCAAGGAGAAAACGAGTTTTTAGTTTTTAAATATTAAAATAATTTTACAAATTAAGTTACACAACCACTTAGAGCATTTTAATAAGAGTTGTTTAACATTAAAATTATTATTTGAAGGTAAGATATAAACAATTCTTATCCATTTTTTAAATACTTCACATTAAATAATAATTTTAATATTAAACAACTCATATTAATTAAAAACTTTCATTAAAGAATATTCTAATTACTTTCACAAATAATGAAAAATACAATCACTAAGTAACCATCAAATTTCAATGCTTTCTCATTCATAATCTTCTTAGTTAACTAATGTTTTAACTCCCAAAATTGTATGTTTTTTGAATGCTCATAATCGATTCTAAAAAAAATGCTCATAATCTACCTTTATATATTATTATTCATCTATTATTTTCCATTGTTTAACAAATTTGTGACAAAAACTTTTAAAAATTAGTGAGATGAAAAAGGAGATACTGTTAATAACTCTGCATATATCCCTGTATACATATTATTAGAATTGTTCTTAGAGTTTTAAGAAGACATTATATATCTTATGTATATAAATAGTCGATCAATGTGAGAAATAAAATAAAAGTCCCTAATATAATTAATATATATATATATATATATATAATACTATAATTAAATATATAAATTCAAAATTATATAATAACCAATGTTATTAAGTCGATCTCGAATTAGTTTTTTTAGAAATAAAAATATTAATATTATTAATAATGTTAATTCTTGTTAATATTGAAAATCCGTAGCTTTTTTTTTTTTAACAAATTGAATCAGAGTTGCATTGAAAGCTAAGCACCTATATCCAACCAATTTGGTTCACCTTTTACATCCATCGTGTCATTAACTTGATTTTAATTGTGATTAGCCAATCTAAAACTAGTATAATCTAAATTCAATTAATTGAAGCATCCAAAGTTTAAAATTTGAAATTTGGGTCAACAATTGACTAACAAACTCAGCCATATATCCTAGCAAACCAAATTAAGTTGGTTCAATTTTTTTCCATACCAATGAAATTCAACATTCACTGATACTAAAATGGGTACGTATATTTTCACTAGCTTGTTCCTCCGTAGTCCGTCATACTTTTACTATGCAAAAACTTGGGGTTCTCCCTACCCTCAAATGTCAATAATTCATTCACGGGTATTAGATTGTGAGGCGATGTGTACTTGTATCATCTTTAGCTAAAACCAAAACACATTGCTTGACTTCCCCATTGTTAAACAACTTTCAATACAATGATTCCTACATAGATCCACCATCTAATATATCATGCTTTTTTAGACTTGTTTGGCTTATACTAGAAAAATGTTGATTTCCTGCCATTTTTTCTGCGAAAAATAATTCTCAGGTAATTCTTATAGATTTTCATGTGAAAAATAAGTGATAAAAAATATTTCTGCCGATTTAAAAATCTGAAGAAAATTTTTGCGGATTTTCCTGCAAAAGTATTTTTGCAGGTAATTTCTTGCACATTTTAAAATCTACAAAAATTACCTGCGACTTTAGGCTACAACAATTACATGTGACTTTGATTTCTGCAGGAATTACCTGCGGTTTTAGTATCCGCAAGAATTAGTTGTGAACTTTCCTGCAATTTTCAGGAAATCTTAAAAAATTAATTTAAAATTATAAATTAAAATAAAAGCTAAATCTAAAAATGAAATAAAAAATAAAAACAAAAATATAAATTTAAAAACTGAATTAAAATTAAAAAGTAAAATTTAATAATTAAAAGTTAAAAATGAATATTATAAATTATAAATAAAAAATTTAAACTAATTAAAAAAATATAAATTAAGAACTAAAAATATCACTTAAAATTAAATGAGAAAATAAAACTAGAAACTAAAATTAAAATTCAGAATTAAAATTTAAAATTATAAATTATAAGTTTAAATATAACTAAAATTAAAATTAAATAAAAATCCAATATAAAATTAAAAAACTGAAAACAAAAATTAGAAATTAAAAGTTAAAAATGAAACACTAAAAATTTAAAATTAAAATTGAATACTAAAAATAAAACTAAAAATTAATAAGTAAAAATTTAAAACTAAAAATTAAAAATTTTAATTATAAACTTTAATTTTAAAATCAAACTAATTAAAAGATATAAATTAAGTACTAAAAATATAAATTAAAATTAAATTAAAAAAAACTAAAAACTAAAATTAAAATTAAAAATAAAGATAGAAATTAAAATAAAGAATTAAAATTTGAAAATTATAAATTAAGAAAAACAGCTAAAACTAAAATTATACAAAAACTACAAATTAAAAACTAAAACAACAAATTAAAAATTGAAAATTAAATTTAATAATAAAAATTAAAAATTCCTAGTGACTATTAATTATAAGTAAAAAATTAAAATAAATTAAAAAATATGAATTAAGAACTAAAAATATAACTTCAAATTAAATAAGAAAATAAAATTAAAATTAAATATAGAAATTAAAATTATGAATTAAAAGTTTAACTAAAAATAAAATTATTACTTATAAAACATGTAATTATCTTTTATATATTATTGAAAATTATTTTTAATAATGTTTGTGATATAATTATTCTCCCTTATTTATTTTCTAATGTTTAATAATATTATATGTAGTAGTAACTTTAAAAAATTACTTTCAAATTTATTAACCATGTTTAAATAGGAGAGTTAACATGGAAAAGTAATTTTAAACAGTTTTTTATCTCTCACGTTGTAACGCTAAGTTCTCTCACTCTGCAACCTTAGGCTCTGTTTTGGTTCATCTCTCTCATGTTGATTTCTATTTCGTCTCTCTCACATCGATATTATGTTGTTCTCTTTCACGTCATGTCAGCATTTGGTTTGTCTCTCTCACCTCAATTACTTTCTCTTTGATTTGTTTCTCTCTTATGGTTTAATTAGGGTTTGATTTGGGATGGAATGGTGATGTTCTTATGATTCATGTGATCATGTTTTCTTCCTCTTTCTTAATTTGAACATAAAAGAGATTGGATTTTTGAATTTATTGGTTTATGTAGGACCAACCTTTTTCGGAACATATTTTATGTCGATGCAAGTTAAGTATTCGATGATTTTACTCTGAATTATTTACGCTTTATGTTAATCAATCACTGATCAAGCTTTGGCATTAGTTTTGGCATAAAACTTATTAACGGTTGCTAAAGAGTAATGTGGTTACATTAAAACTTTTTTTCTCCTGTTTTTTACAATCAATTCAAAAGTCAATGGTTGCTTTTAATGCTAGTGTTGTTGGAGTTGATTCAATCAGGAAGAAATATCAGGGGCTTCTTCTGAAATTCTTCAAAAAGGCATTTGAGGTATTGTTCATTTTAGATTGAATGGAATTAACTGATAAAACTTTATGGTAGATATAGATCATACATTTATACATGTTGCAATGCAGTTTTTGGTTCCTACTTAAATATAAAACTTTATGGGAAAAAGTTATGTGCTTAATAGTGTATTTATAATGATTTTGTGGGCTCAAGTGTCTTTTTTTCTCTTTCTAGCTAAGGTGATAACCTAATAGGACTTTGGTTGGTTGCAGTTTATACTTTATAGTCATATTTACTTGAAGTGTTGTTTTTTAACTATTTTTTGAAGCTCGTATTTGCCTGTGATGTCATTTGCTTAAAAAATGAAGGGATTTAGTTGGCTTAAGAAAATCAGGACTTAGCATGAGCTCCTAGCCATAGAGGTATCCTCCTAAGTCCTAACCCAACTCCTAGAACCTCTAATTTCAGAAACCAGGGGACTTAGTTGGCTTAAAAACTCACCACCGAAGTCACATTTAGTCCAAATTAAAGGGTTCAAAAGTGCATTGTGTGTGTGTATTGTATTTGTGTGTGTGTATCTCCAAGTATAAAACATTCTATTTCATGGTAAATATTTATGCATTAGCCTTTTATTTCAAGGTTGGAGCAATGTTGTATTGTTGCGTATTTTATACTGGATGTTACTAATTAGTAATGTATTGGTTAACAGGATTATAGGAGGAATGATTCATGGAGGCAAATGTGCAACTCAAATGCCATACAGTTTATGGAAAAGAGACTGGGGGCATCTTGTAATGCTTCTGACGCAAAGATTGATAATGTTGCTAAGATAATTGTTGTCGTTCTAATGGTAGATATAAATTATACTTGTTATAATGTGGCTTTTGGTTCCTACCTAGTAAGCCATGTTTGGGAACAAAGCCCGAATGATTCTGTTTTTTAAAAGTTATGGAACTTCTAATTTATAAAAAGTCACACATCTTTTAGAAAAACCATATAAGAAAACTTCTAGTTATTAATTTATAATGGACTAATTTTATTTTATGGATAAACTATTTTTACTTTTGTCTTTTTTTTCTTCTTCTAGAAGTGCTTTTAAAGAAACTTTGCTAAATAGATCCTTAGAAAATGAATTACAACTTCATTTGTTTTCAACCTTTCTTTTGAGACAGTTAGTTGGGTTCTTTGACATGATGTACACACATTTCAACTTAAAGGAGTTGAACCCCCTAGATTTTCTTTTTAGATAGTGAATACAAACATGGATAAGTTCAGTTCTCAGGCCCACAGAAAAAGTACTTTACTCACATGGCAGGACATTGTATCCTTACCCCCTACCTTCTAGTTGTGTACTACGGAGGATTAAACACACAAAAGGAATCATCAATTGGACGTTTTCTTCTTGGAAGATCAAGGTTTTTTCTTAGAACAGAACCTTTCAATTACTAGTTATTATCATTTTCAAGTACTTATTAGGTTTTGTTGCTTACTTGGTACTCAAAGTTCATATTTTTAGAATAAGAATAAATTTGTGCTATGAGTTTTTCTATTCATTTAAGGGTTTATTTCGATATGTTAATCTAGAAATACTGTTAGGACAAGAAAATAATAAGAAAAAGAGGAAATAAAATTTTTCATAAGCTAAAATTTACTTACAGATAAATTAAAAAATCATCTTTTAGAAAAACTGAGAGTTTCTACAAATGAGTTTATCCAGAAGTTAATTTTAGCTTATGGAGAAATTTTTAATATTTGTGCTCTTATTTTCATGTCCTACAAGATATATAGAAAAAAACTGAGATTATTGTCTTTTTTGGAAGGTATGCTTCACTGTATTTTATGCCATATTAAAATTTATAATTTATAGTTATTTTGTCTTAATTATTCCAATTAATCATTTTCAGTCCTATCGAGCATGAAAAGATGTTTGAGAGGATAAGGAGAGTTGAAAAAGAATAATGTTTCAATTGATATTATTAAGTTTGGTGAAGAAGATAAGGGGAAGACAGAAGCTGGAAGCACTCCTCGCAGTTGTTAATAATAATGATACTAGCCATATTGCTCATGTTCGATCATGTCCACATGTTCATTTTGATGCACAACCTCGCTCTTTGGAGATTAGACTTCAGCATTTGGCATGTGTGCCTTCAATTAAGGAAGTTATTGTTAAAGGAATAAATGTGAATGTGACAGTAACTTGTGTGTCTTGTTCATATAATCTTCAAAATAAATAAATTATTGTATCATCCATTGTTACAATATGCTATTTTATTTTGGGTTATTAGCTACTTGATAAATGATAAGTAACCCAGTAGATAAAAATAAGCTCATATTGGGTTATTAGCTTGGAAAGCTATGGTGATCTTTTACATCTTAATGGAGATAGCTAATCTTAAACTATCAATTGAAAATAAGCTCATATTGGGTTATTAGCTTGGAAAGCTCATATGTATGAAATTTTAAATTATAATTCAAACTTTTTAAATTTATATTGAATCATTATACAAACTTTTTTAATTTATATTGATTTTATATAATATTAATGTTTTCTTCTTAAGTTTCAAATTTCTGATATTAATGTTTAGGTTCAGTTTGTTGTTTCCATGATGCTTTATAGAGACGTGACTAATTTTATTCCTATTAGATTATTTGAAAATAATATAAATTATTTGTATACAAATTAGATTATAAAATAAGTATATTAAGTCATTAAAACTATTTATACTTTCTATCATAAATTAAAAATATTTTATTTTATTATATTACTTACTAATTATAATTAAATTATTTTTAGCATATTTTAAAAAGGAAGTTATTAAACAACTAATTTATTAAACAACTAATTAAATAAGTTATTTTTAGTAAAATATACAAATTAAATAACTAATTTATGATATTATTGAATAATTAAATTAAAATTTTTAGTATAATTATTTCAACAAAAAATTACCAAATTATTATAATAAATTATAAAAATTGATTTTTTTAAAAAAAATCAAATATTTCCTATAGAAATAATCGCAGAAAAATACACAGGAAATTCCTGCGATTTTTAGAAATCTGCAGGTAATTTCCTATGGTTTTGAAAAATAGCAGGTAATTACCTGCAATTTTCTAAAAACCGCAAAAATTTCCTGTAGATTTTTCCGCAATAGATATCCGCAGGTAAATTTCAATTTTTTTTCTTTTTTTTTGCAGTTTTTTTAATAAAAAATCATAGGTAAATTTTTTGTGATTATTTTGGTAGAAAATTTCGTAGAAAATTTGTTGCAGTTATAAATTTCCTTAGGAAAAAATTATCCACAAAAGTTTTAGTTGGGGTTAATATTTCGCAGGTAAATCCCCAGGAAAACTATTTCCTGCGGTTTTTTAGAAAAATCTGCAAGAAAATTCACAAGTAATGGATGAAATATATAATGTAATATAGCTTAAATCTTTTTGCCTATGTCCAAAGAAACATTTCAATAACATTCCTTGTGACTATTTAAGGTTTACTAGGTTTTTGGATAAACTTAAAAAATCCTTCCCCAACTTTTGACCTTACAAACTTGAGTCTCACACTAAAAAGTTAATTACAAGAAATGATATCACACACAGGAGACATAACTCACATGTCTCCTATTTGGATTTTTTTCCTTCACATAACTTTCATTTGTCATTTTCAAAATGGAACACGTTTGGCAAAAATTGTACTGAAATGATTTTTTACTTTAAAACAATTTTACATTTTTTTTCAAAACTAAAAAAATTGATTTTTTTTAAGAACATATAACTACACTACAACATATATAATTTTTAGTAACATTTTTTTTAGTTAATACTTAATAAAAAATTTATTAAAATTCTTTGAAAATATTTTTAAAATATTGCTAAATTATAAATAAATGTTACTAATATTTTTTTACAATATTATATCAAATGTTGGGCATAGTTCATGTCACTAAAACTTATTAATAACATTTTAGACTTTGTCAACACAAACTATATCCAACACTTAATAAAAATATTACAAAAACATATTAGTAACATTTATTAATAAATTTGATAACATTTTTCAAATGTTATGAGAGACTTTTAGTACCATTTTTATTAAATGTTAGATAAAAGATGTTAAAAGTCAAAATACTATAGTGCTACTACATTTGACAATTGACAATAACTCTCCCTCCTATACCATTTACACATTATCTAAATGTTGTTGTTATCACCGCTGTCATTGTTAGCACCATGTTAGTTTCACTGCCAGTTGCCAACATGCCAAATTGTCACCGCCACCACTATCGATACTACCATTAAACCATTCTCTGCTAATATTATCAACACTACACTGGATCATTGTTGTTGTCTACAATGCCATATGATCTCCATTGTTGCTAAAATTGACACCATCATTACCATTATTGCCATAAACCACAATTTTTACTCATATTATCACTAGATCACCATCACCCTCAACATCGACTGACTGATACTAACAATGTTGTTGATCCCTCATCGTTGGACCACCATTATTATTGACATTGTCATGGATATGATGTTGTCATTGAACCACCACTATCGTTGAAATGTTATCATTGAATCAGTACCATCATCAACATTGTTATTGGACAACCATAAATATTACCATCAAACCTTACCATAATTAGATCACCACCGTCACCCACATTATCATTACCACATCATCTCTACTATTGATATTATATTGCCACCAAACTACTACCACTAGAAACAAAAATTAAAACTAAATTTTAAATACTAGAAATTGGTAGTAGTTCTAAAAATTTTAAAACTTAGAAATTAAAAATCACCTGAAATAGACCCTTAGTTTTATGTTTGATAATTGTGAGAATTGAGTAAAATTACTAAGAGTGTGTTTGGTTTGTCATTTCAACTAACTAAAATAATTTCAATTCCGTTTGGATAGCAAAAATCTAGGAGCTTTTTTAGGAGCTACTAGTTTTTTCAAAATATCTCATGTTTCAGCTACTAGCTAATTTTATTTTTACATGTTTATATTAGGTTAATTAATGCATTGTTCCATTAATTCTCTCCCATCACATTATACAACATCTCTCCTTCATTTCTTTGTCCTTCATTAATACAATTATAGTAATTTATAATATAAATATATAATTATAGAAAATTATAATTTAAATATGTAATTTAAAATTTATATATTTAATTATAAAAATTACAACTTAAATCTTAATTATAGTAATATATTAAATTTATAATTTAAATATGTTATTATAGAAATTTATAATTTAAATATATAATTATAATAATTTATAATTTAAATATAAAATTAATTTATATTATTAAAATATGTTATAATGATTTAAATACTAATTATTGATTTAATCATTAATGATGCTCATATTTGTTATTTTATAACTTTCAGCTAATTGATCAGTTAATTTTACCAAACACTTACAACGAGTTTTTCATCTTTCAGCAAGTTTTTTATCTTTCAACTAACTTTTAGCTTTCAACTAGTTTTTCAGCTTTCAGATAGCTTTTTAGCTAGTTTTGCCAAATACGCCCGAATAGAAAAAGACTCACAATTATCCATTTCTCCATAATCTTCCTTTTTATAATGTCCACTTTTGTGTAAAATATTCAAGCATTCAAGATCTACCACTAAAATAGAGTATATAAGGATTAACAAGTGGAAGTGAGAATATTTTTTGTATGATTGTAGGGGAAATTACAAGAAACTTCAACATGAAGAAAAATCTCATTACTAATTGAGGAGAGTTTTGCTAAGCAAAAATCACAAGAAGAAAAACAAAGAAGAAACTTCACTCAACGAGTCAACCTTGTTAAGCAAAGATCAAAAGTTAGGCATAACCATGTCATCTCACATTGAGCGAGCCTTCTGTCGCTCTAAAAAAATACTTTAGCACACTTTTTCACTAAGTGAGGGATACTTCACTTAGCGAGTGATGCAGACCGAAGTCATGAAGAAAGATCAGAAACAGAAAAATGTATAAAAAGGAATAAAGGGAAGTAGGAGAAAAATCCTCATTCTTAAAAAGTCATTTTCTCTTCTCTCTTATTTCGTAAACTCTTCCTTGGAGTTGTAATTCATTTTCATGGCAAGGGTAACTGATTCAATTGTCATGGGTTTGATGTATTGAGTAACACTCTGTAATTCATTTCCATCTTTATCTTTGTTTTCATTATTTTTCATTATGTTTAATGCTCATTATTTGACCAATCAATTTATAATGTGATTTATTGTAATTTTGTATATCAAAAAAATATTTTGAAATTTAAGAACTATGAAATTCATTGTATAATGTTTAGGGATAAGATAGAATCTATATATTTATATGAATATTTGTTCAAAGCTTGCATTCAGACTATTAAGATTATTTTTGCTAAGAAATTAGGAGAAAGTTTCAATATTTTAGTTCTCGGTTACTAAGAAATTAGATAAAGAAATCGTTAACAAATTCAAAATTAATTAGATAAACTTGGATAAAAATTATTAATTATAAAGTAATTTTGATCTAAACACTAAACTTAAATTGGATCCTGCAAATTTGCTTTCCTTTTATTCCTGCACAATACTCCATCTCATTAAGTTTCATATAATAATTTGTTACTTATTTTTTTAATAAAGTTTTACTAGATAATAGAATTTTTATAACATCTTTTAAATTCCTCGGATAGACGCGATATTTATTGGATACTGAATCCGATTTATACACCTGCCTGAAGTAGCAAAAACATCAACAAGTTTTCAATTTCTTTGACTTTTTTATCCAAATTTTTATTTTAATTTTAGTTAAATTAATTGCATCTACGACGTTTCTTTCTAGAAGTCTACTTCTTTTGGTTAAATAGAATGTGCAGATTAATATGACCTGTTTGATTCTTACGGATAAAAAAAAGTATATGAACGTTCCTAATGTAATTCATAAAGGGAAAAAAAAAGAAACATGTTCACATAATAGTTGCTATAGAGCAGTTAATTCCCGTATCAATTTCAGACTTGACTATTAATTGGTACATAGATATATTAAGGTTATGAACTTGCAAAAGTGCAAAGTAATGCAACTACTAATGGCCACAACGAACACATTACGAGTTGATGATATCATATATATATATATATATATATAATAAATCAAATCTTGTTAAGAGCAGCAAGGGTGAAAACGGTAGCAGAAGTTACTCCTGGAATGAAAAATTCATCACGAACTGCCTCAGGCATCACTCGCTGCTTAACCAACAGAGCAGCCAATGGAACACCAAAGATGCATAAGATTGCTTCCTTTGCTCCTATACCAGTAAACCCTGATGTCTTCACTAAAGTTTTCATTATCTCCTGGAATTCTGCTTTTGTTAGCTGCTTGTCTTTCCCTACATTACGCTTTGTATGCCATTCAAAAACAATCAATTATACAGAATCTAAACTGCTAAAATCATCAAGGACAAACACTAGTAATTACAGTGATATGTGTTAACAGTATTTGTTAGCTAATATACTAAATGTGTTAAAAGTCATAGGGTGCATGACCTTTAAAACTTATAATAAAGTGCTCTAGAATATATCTTTTTAGCATATTTTTTATTAACTTAAATTTGATGAAATCCATTGATAATAAATTTCAGTCAAGAATAATCAAGAGTATATATGCGCCTACATTGAATTCTCTCTCGAGATCCTGGGTTGCTGGGAGTTTAATCTGCGTGTTTCCAAGCTTTTCATTGAGTTCCCTGATGAATAATATATGGTAAAATTGTGACAGAGAGAAGAGCGTTACATATAGGTGGTAGCATAGAAAAATAATCTCATTTTATGTTAACTAATTAATTAATTATTAAATGAGAAGATTTTAATATGAAAATGGCTAAGTACTCGACTATCTCGCATACTGCTCGGTAGAAAACGGGGAATTTGTCGGCGTCTTTGTCTTTGACTAATTTGCCGTAGTATTTTTCTATAATTGGCTCAAGTTCTTTGAGTTTTTTCTGGTCAGCACCTGCCTCAAGTTTTCAGAAAAAATAAATAAATAAAAGAGAATGGTGATATAAGGAACATAAAACTATATATAATTGGTGTATGAAACATTATCGTTCATAGTGTCGTACAGAAACAGCAGGACTATATATAATCTTATTATTTTTTTTATCGGTAAAATAATTATGGTTGCTTTCATCAAATCCATATGCATGAGAGAAATATCATATTTGTCACAATGTTTGCAACCAATAAAGATTAAAGAACAAGATGAGAGTTAGATATGGAACCAGGTGCAAGTTTCTGCAGAGATAGGCCCATCTTTTTCTTTGGCTTTCGTTTAAAAAGGGGCTGCGACCTGTGACAATGAGGTAGATATATGGCAGTGGTATATATAAAGAAACAAAATTACATGAACTTTATACAGAAAAAGCTGCACTAAAACTTGCATGGTGGGCAGAGAACATTGCATCTCTTGGATTATAAGCAAAGTTTATATAAATATATAACATAGGACGAAAGAGATAGAATAGGCAAATTTATAACAGAAGAAATGAATCTTACTCATTCAATTAATGTTGTTCTTGACTTGTTGTTCTTATCAATATTAATTTTAATGGGCAACGGCTCAAATCAAAATTTCAATGGGAGAAATTAATATTGCCAACAATGCTCAAAAGTCACAAATAAGAGGAGAAAAACAAATTATATGAAAAATTATGAGAGGTTATCACCTATACAGTTTCTGTCACTGTAAAAGAATACCGGTCATTAATAATAATATTTCATTTTCATGATTTTTAAAGTATTAACAGATAAAATCAACAAACAAGAATTGTGATTAACTGTTAGTGTATAATTTTTTACACTAATAATATATAATGTTTTCCATATACTATAATAAGAAAGAGAAAAAGTGAATATTTATTCATGTCTTTCCACATTCAAGATACATGTTAATTAAATTAATCCTTTATATATATATATATATATGCTTGCTCCACTGTCAAAAGTTAGTAAGTAGGTTTTATTTTTCAAATCAATTAAAATATAATCAATATAATGAAATATTAATAAAAAAAATTTGACTGAAAGTACAAGTAATCATGTGTATAGCTTTGAAATTACAATAACAAAATAGAAAAAGAAAAATAATATTAGAATGCAAATAAATTATATTTAAATATTTTATCTAATAAATATGAATACCATTATCTACTCAATAAAATTATGAAACATAAAATAAATACCTTTCTAAAGTAGTTTAAAGAAAGTATTATTATATTTAGAAATTAAAGGTTACATGTATGTTTAGTGTGAAGTAGTTTTACATGGTTATTCAATTACAACCTACTATTTTAAAATATTTTATTCTAAATCAATAATTTTTCGTACATAAATATTCAATTAAATAATCATGTGACTTTTTTTTTACAATTATATCACTCTTTTTCTTATCTTTACAATAAAATTATAAAAACAAAACAAAAATATTGTTAAAAATAAAAGTGATACTTAAATAATACTAAAGAAATAAAATTAATATTTAAAATCATTTTTGCCAGCTAAACAAGATTAGGGTAATTGTCTTAAGTGAAATTTTTTATAAAATATTTATCTAAATAAGTCTATTTTTAAAATATTTATTTAATTAGGTATTTTTCCACCGTTGACTGAGTCAAACTAAAGTTTTTAACTGTGGTTTTATCTCATATAAGAATTTTTTATTTGTAGCTGCAAGTAGCCTTTAATGGGCATAAAACTATGGAAGGTCATAAAATCGGAAGACCCATCTACGGTTTTATGATGTTTTTATTAACTTCTTCCCTTAACTCACACGTGGGACTTGTATTTTGTGGTAATGATTTTTTTTTTTAGCCTTGTCCATGTACATAGCGTTGGAAACACACTCCCAATTTGCATCTTGAGGATCATTAATTTTACAGAATAAATTCAAAATTTGAAAGAAACATCATAATAATTATTGTGAAAATCAAAATTTAAAAAGTAATAAATTAATTATGCAAGGAGAGAGAAAGAAAGAATGGATGATTGGTAATTTGAATAAAAAAATTGAGGTAAATAAATCTGCTTAAACCCTAAACCCTAAACCCTAAACCCTAAATAACATATTTCACGTTGAGAAATTAGTTGTAGGAAAAATAATTTCTCAACGTGCTTTATTTTTTAATATATAAAAAACCTATAAGAAATAGGTTGTGTATGTATAATTTTAATTTCTTTTATAGGTTTTTTAATTTGTTTTTTAATTTTATTTTAGTTTTTTTATGTATGTATAATTTTCTAAAGTATGATTTTACAAATTTTTTAAGTTAAATTATATTTCATTTTGTTTTTTAATGTGTTTTATTTTTTTGTTAAACATCTTTTTCATTTTTTTTACTTTTTTTAAAATGCTTTGTAATTTATTTTTCATTTTAAAGATTCTAAATTAAGATTTTTAAACCTAAAAAATACACAAATAAAAATAAAATACATAAAAAATTAAAATTAAATACAAATTAACTTAAAAATTTTTAAAATCATACTGCAGAAAAAAATACGCACATAAGACAGCAAATTGAAAAGAAATTAAAATAAAAATAAAAAATGAAAAAATTAATCAATTTTTTGAATTTTTTTTAAATTTATATTTTATTTATGTAAATTTTTATAAATCATGAATTTTAAACTAAATTTTTTTAGTTAATTTATATTTTATTTTATTATTATTTATTTTTATGTTGTATATCTTTTTTTGTTGTTTTAATTTTTTTAAACGCTTTGTAATTTATTTTTCAGTTTATAATTTTTAAGTTAAATTTTTAAAATTATTTTTACTAAAATAATTTAAAAAATTAGATTTAAAAATCTTAATTTAAAAATTTTAAACTAAAAAATAAATTACAAATTATTTTTAAAATCACACTTTACAAAAAAATACATAATAAAATCAAATTAAAAAGAAATTAAAATAATTTTAAAAATCAAAACTAAAAAAATACCCTATAAAATATTAGTTACTAGACAACTAATTTTGTATAAATTTTTTATGTAAAAAGAAAAACATATTGAGAAATTGATTCGATCACAACCAATTTCTTAACAAGATAGTAAAATAAAATTTAAACAAAAAAAAGAGAAAAGTTGGTTCTTCATAATCAATTTGTCAACGTGAATGGTAAAAGAAGTTATTTAGCTAAATAATGTAAGGGTTAGTCATTTTAGTAATTTTTTTTATTTTGATATAAAGAGAAGAAAACAGTCGAATAAATCTTGATGAAAAAAAAATCTAAAAGAAATTGAAATTAAGTTGGCTCACTTGATTCCAGTTGCCAATTACATTTACACATTGCATTTTTTTATCACCCTTTCTATCGCAATTATTGAAGGAAACTAAATATAATTAATGTATTGAAAATATTAAAATAAATAAAAATATAGTATTATAAGAAAAAAGAATAAGAGTGAAATTTGTCGGCACTCTAAAGGCTAAACCACTCACCATACCTGTGTTTTGTTCTGTCATGAAGTTAAGAATATTCATTGGTTAAGCATAGTATGATAGAATTACATTTAATTAAATTTATTTTAAATTTAATTATAATTTAAATATGAAAACGTAAATTAATTCGCCTCAAATAATTTTTATTCAAATTATCAATCACTCCCCTTGCATAATTAATTTATTGCTTTTTTAAATTTTTATTTTGATAATAGTAATTAATTAATTAATATAATGTTTTTTTAAAATTTGAATTTGTTATCCAGATACTCCCCGAAAAATATGTGAATTTTGAAAAAAGTAATGATACATATAGACTCTTCTAATTTATATACTTAATCAACACTTTTTATTTCTTTTTATCTCTCTCATTCTATCACATCATAAATTCTATTATATCTATATATCATTTTCTTCTTTTTTTTCTCTTCTTCTTATTAGGTGTATAATAACACATGAAATGTTATTGTATCATTTTTATTTTGAAAAAGTGATTTCCAATGTGACTCCATATAACCAGGCGGAAAGAAAAACCCACAAAAAGCAAGTCCCACTTGTAGTTATGAAAAAAAAAATCATAAAACCGCATATACCTCATGTGTTTTCATGTCCTCATGTGTTTTTATGTCTATTAGACTGTCTTTTCACCATTAGTGGCAAAAAATCTTATGATTTTATGGAGATAAAACTGCAATTTAGAACTGTAATTTGACTTAGTCAAAATAAACTTTCGAATTTAATTAAATGAACTCAAATTTGACTCTTGAACATTCAATTGCATTGAGAACAAAATTACCTACAAAATATCTTCTTCATATTAAAAATTTTAATATGCAAAAGTTAGGGTTAGGGGGCTATATATATTCATGGGTCTATCTCTGGTTGCGTATAATTTTCTACACTCTCTTACTTTATACTCTCTGCATTAGAGGCTTTGAAGGAGGAAGAGGAAAGCTATCCCAAACTGGTTGGCAAGAACGGTGGGTTTAATACTTTTAAAGGATTTCTCTCCTTTTTCTTATCATGTATATTCTTTGGGATTCGTATGCTACCTCTAACCATGAGTATATCTAAATTCTTAGTTAGGGTTACGACATAATATATGCTTGGAACCCCTTTTATGTTTAATATGTATATTGGTTGTTTTGTCATTTGGATTGCTCTGTTGTTTTAATTCTTACTTACTAGATTTTATCAGCCCTTATATGTATGTTTGAATCGATTGATAGTTTCATGGTCATCGGGCAATGAATCAATTGGTAGACCTGTAGGGTAGTCAAACTAAGTATTAAGACTTGATCAACCTTTAATTCATCTTTCAAGATAGGTTAATTGATCAATTCGCCTTATGATGGTCTTCATGCCTATTAGAGTCTAATTTCTTACATGAAAAATTATGGAACTAACCTACGTAGGATGTTGGTAATTCATAATCAATAAATATGGATAAACTTTAGCATAGGCAATTGACGGATAGGACAACGGGTAATTCAAATTAGATAAAGGAACTTAAAAGAATACATAGAAACTATAACCCTAACATGTGTTTGTTTTGCCTTTTTTTGTTTTTATTTTTAAATATGTTTGATAAACAGATAACATTTTTATAAAACAATTGCAAATAGAAAAACAAATGTTTTTAATAGTATGTGAAAACTTAATAATAACATTTTTCTTATAAAAAGTAAAATTTATTGATAATTTTACACAAGTTACAAGGAATGATATTGCAGAGATTAGGGATACAGAGACTGCCCCAATAACAATTAACATGGGAAAAACAAAAGATAAAGACCATCCCAACAAAATGCATTTAATGCACAAGATTGGATTAGAATATAATTCAATAAAACATGTCTTATACCATACTTATCCTTTTGAGTCACACCCAACAATAATAACAAAGATCACGCTTAGACAAAATGCGTTTAATAATAATATTGTAATTATATAAAAAATAATATATAAATGTATTTTAAACTATATATAAATAATTTATAATATTTTTACTAAAATTGATTAATTTAACAATATTATTTTTTGAAAATAGAAAATATCAAGTGAAAATAAATATATTTTCTAAATGTTAAAAACTTAAAGATGAAAACAGTTTTCCAGAAAATGAAATTATAGAAAATAGTTTTTTTGACCAAACGCTACCTAACCTTTTTATTACTGAAATATTTTCACTCGTTTACTAGTTTTAAAGTACATTAATTTCGTGATAAAAAAAAGTATATTGCTTTTATTCATATTTTTTATATATTAAAACAAAATTCTTTTCAACTTGATTATTCATAAACAATTATAAATCAATAGAGAGTTTGTTATATAAGAAAATATTTTACAAGAGATCAATACAAAATCCTTAATATAGATCCCAACAATATAATCACAAATAATATGATAAGAAAAAATAATTTTATCAAGAACATTTTTTTTTTGCACATGTATGATTAATTGGACATTTAAAGTAAAAAAAACTTATATCACAAGAATTTATTTTATAAGATATTAATTAAAATTCTAACATACAAAATCCTTCCACTTGATAAAGAAAAAATAAGTTGACATAAAAAAAAATACCCAGAGGGCTAAATAAAATTCAACTATTTCTTTATCAATATATATATATATAAAATTTGCACCACAAAAAATGCAACATTTTTTTTGTTTTGAAGGAAAAATGTCTCATGAAAAGTTATAAGTCATTATGGAACAAAAAGAAAATGAGAGTGTAAATTTTGGTTCCATATAAATATAACTAAACATGATCAAATGAGGAAAATAAACTGAACATTACAAAAATAGGAAAACATTATGTAATTCTAAAAATTCAGTTAAAAGAGAATCTCTAAAGAAATTACAATGTACTATAATTATATTAATAAAATCCTAATACCGATAGGGTATAAAAAAATCATTAACATAAGCCAAGAAAAATACATTGTATAACACCAAATTACATTAATAACAATACACCGATAGAGTATAGTTATCATCAATGCAATAAAAAAAATAATTATATCACAAAATTCACATAAATGCATTCAAAATAATGAAATTATAATTATGTAAATGAAAAAAATAAATTATGCATATTGTCCATTAAATTTGCATAATTTTAATCATATATATCATATGACCAACATACAAAATTCACATTATTATACCCATGATAGACAAGTAATAATAATGCAAATTAATAAAGAAAATTATGCTCATAAGAGAAGGACAATTAAGATTGTGCATAATTAATAAAATAACCTAAAATCAATTTATAAATGATAATTCAATATTAAAGAGAGTACAGTATAATTGGAGAATACAAATACTGTAAAGAATTATCACAATGAAAATAGGTAAAAAATTCAAGATTATAATAGTAAAAAAGTTTTAATTTAATCTTCAATTAATCAAAAAAAAATTTTATACTCAAAAATACCAATAATATAAAAATATTAAATAAATATGGTATTTTTGAAAAAATAAGAATATAAAAAATTAGCAACCGCATTCAATGCTTTTGAGAATGAATTTAACACACGAATCATCATACATGATCGTATCAAAACGAAAAAAGTTCTTCCTTGACCAAATCACAAAAAGATGGGTATAAAAATGAGTTCATGCAACCCCATTAACACTTTCCAAAGTAAAGTTAATACAAATATATTATGTTGCCCACACAAATGACTCATATTAGTCAAACATAAAACAAGGAAAACCATAAAGTAATTTTGAAAACAATTTACCTCATAATTATTTAAAAGAAAACTAGGTTTTAAAGAGGTAGCACTTAAAAAGAAGTTTCAATATATAATTTACCCATGTAAGATTAAGGGAATGAAACTTTAACATGTTATTTTAACAATAACAAGTAGCGTAAACCCTCATTTTTTTTGTGTGAAAAAGATAATAGTGAACTATATTATAAAATTTCACTAATAACACAAAAAATCTTCAATTCAAATTTAATTTTCTAATAGAAAATAACCATAATTCTCTAATAGAAAACAACCATAATATGTATCTAATTTGGCTCTGATACGAATTGATGGAAATAAAAGGAAACCTTAAATCAATAGATACAAGATTATAGTATGTATAGAGAATTAAATATAAAAAGATAGAGGAAAGAGAATTTGTGTACCTCAAATATATTGAATTGAAGTTCTTGATTTTCAAGAACAAAAAAACCCTAGGAATGATTATTGCAGAGATATGAGTTCAATAAGAACTCTTGAGGATTTTACTATCTACTTTCTAGGGGATTATTTTTAGAGAATGTGTATTGTTGTTGTAATTTGCTTAATGGGATGGCAAATTTATAATCCCTCAGGGTAGGCAGAGACCCCTCAAATGGGCTTTTTATTATTGACTCAACCCATCACAGAGTCAATCTTACTATAATCTCATTCAAATAATCATAAAGATATATTATAAGATATGATTATCATCATATCTTAAATTTCCAGATAATGATAAAATATAATTGATTAATACCAATCCACTATTATTTCCAACATATTTAGATCCCACGATGTCATATTATAAGCAATTAACACCATATTTTTACAAGTTTTGTTTTTTTTTATTAAAATATCTGATTTTAACAACTTAAAAATATAATTAATTATTTTATATAAATATTAATTTAATTCAAATAAATTTTTTTATAAAATAATAAGTAAAATTTAGTTTGTGTTTGTTGGAAGACCGAAGTCACTGTAAAAATTATTTTTCATATTTATAAGCACTTATTGTGGTGTTATCAAACTCTAATGAGAGTTTTAATAAATACTATTTCTTATTAATAAGATGTGACTTAATAACACACATTAGAAATATTCAATCTTAACACTTCAAAATAATCATATATAATTATCTGTAATAAGATTACATTACTATAAAATTACTATTTTCACTTATTTTATTCCACAACAAAAAAGTTTTTTCATTAACTTTATCTATTGTACTCTTAATATTGCATATAAGTAAAAGAAAATTAACTATCCACTGTATATTATATATGAATGATTTTCCACATGTTACAAATTCATCCTGTAACTGTTATAATTAAACCAGTAATACCCATCCACGCTTCTTATTCATTCCTCCAAAGCACACACGTGTTCAATTATTCCCTCCGGTAATAACAACAATTATATATAACAAATATAAAATTCTTCACATTTTTCATATCTTTTACTATTATATACCTCAATTAGTCAATATACAAGAATAATATGTACATATGTTTTTCAAGAATAATAAACAACCTAGGACGTACAACACTGTGTAACTATATAACAACACATTGTAAAGGTAATAAAGGTGTAACACTAACTGAAAAAAGTTATCAAAATAACAAACAAATGCTTGGTTTGAGCGTTTTAGTTGCAAAAGCTTGTGTATAGTATGCTAAAAAGGCTTGTTTCCCAGCATGACACATGTAAACTGTTGGCTAAGTAGGCTCCTTCCTTTCCTCGTTCCGCTTCACAATGCAACTGTTATGCATCTCCATTTCCAACACCTTCGTTTCCTCCAACTTTCTGTACGTAACATTACTTCACATCATTATTCCACCATCATTGGTAGCAGATACATTCAGACATCTGAGCCATGCAACTTTTGTTAGGCTTTTATTCTTTATCTCCCAGTCACATTACCATTTGTTAAACAAAAATCACTTCTATGAATATTTTGCTTCTTGTTGCCATATGTTTATTTAAGGAATAACATATGTTATACCATACAGCCAAAGGAATATTGGTCTTGCTATAAGAAGTGTAACCGCATTGAAGGAAAATTGTAAGAATGGCTAAGAATGAGAACAAGGAAAGAGATCATTCTGAGTTTTTCATGGATAAGTTTAATGAGCATGACAACGAAGAAGATCAGGACATAGAAGTTGTCGATTACAAGAGTGAGAATAGTAATCAGTGTGACAGTGACAATGATGGGAATAATAGAAAAGAACCTCATTCTTTTTCTTCTCAGCAATGGCCTCAAAGTTTTAGGTACAAAAATCTTCTATTCTTTGTCTTTTCTTGTTACTTCAAAATAATGACCAAAAGGCCATTTCTGTTTGTTCTGTTGGTGTTATGTTCTCTTTTTGAGAAACATCAAACTCAGAACAAAATCTATATATGTTATGTTCCATCTCGTTTTTACTTGTCCACCAAATGCAGCTGCCTAGGTTGTTTTGGTGTGATCATTAAGCTTTGCTGGAAGTGTGTGTAATGTTTTTTATTCTTATTCATATATGGCAGAGATGCCACTGATTCTTACTCAATCTCTGCTGCTCCAAATGTTGGATCAATTATACGAGCACCGAGTGTTATTTATTCAAGCTTTGTCGGTGGTATTGGTGGCGTTGGTTCAAAGAGTTACTTAGAACACGATGAAAGGACTTCTTTGCTATCTGGTGAGGAACTCAATAATCAGTTTCATGGAGAGATCTCAAGAAGACAATCCACATGGTGGGAGAAAGCTTCAATTCAAATGCAAATTCCTGAAGAATTTCCTGTTGGTTATGGATGCAGTCTAACTCAAACAATATTTAATGGTACGGTACTTCAAGGATGGAAAATTGTTGAACGTTTTATTATTTCGTTTTAGTAGGTCAGTAACAGCTGTTGCCATATGCTTGAATATTCTAATTTTTATGTAAGTTTTCTCAATGAACATTGTAAGTGCAATTGCTGGGAACAAAAAGTTCCTCCAATTTGGTAATCAATTGGAGTGTACACATAGTTTTCAGCTTATGCTTACTACTTAATAATAAACCTGAGGTATTGAAAAGATGATCTTTGGATTGAAGTTTTGTTGACTCATGATTCAACCCTTCCCTTCAAAGGAGTTATTTATATGGAAACTTTATGAGATAACACTGTACCTGGCCAGGGATTAATGTGATGGCTGGAGTTGGCCTTCTATCAACACCTTATACAGTGAGACAAGCTGGGTGGGCGAGTTTGCTTGTGATGCTATTTTTTGCAATCGTATGTTGTTATACAGCAGATCTTATGAGGCACTGTTTTGAAAGCAAAGAAGGGATCATTAGCTACCCAGATATAGGACAAGCTGCATTTGGAAGATATGGCCGACTTATTGTATCAGTAAGCATCTATTTGATTTGATTAATTTTGCTATAGCAATCACTTTTCCCCTCCAAAAGCCCTCTTTTAAAGATCTTGATTGATTATATTTTCATGGAAAAACAAATCCAAACACCCTTAGCTTATTAAGATCTTTATTTAAATTGAATTCAAATTGTTCTACAGTTCTTTGTTACTTGGTAAATTGATGTGTTAATTGGACTTTATTTTTCCTTAAAATTTTGCATGCTTCTTAGTTACTTTGATCAATTTCCTCCTTTATAATTGTAGGATTTTACTTTGTGGATGATAATAAATTGTATTTGAATCATGCAAAATGTTCGTTCTATATTCTTCAACATGATCCTAGATGGTATAGGTTCATTCTTAATTTGATCATTCTATTTTTTACTTCTTAAGGCCCTAACAAAATGTACCATATCATGATCTTTCTCTATTTATTATTGTTAGTTTCATATAAATTCTTAATAATATGAGTGAGAAAGAATTCTGACATTTGAATTATAATGCTTTAGTCTATATACACATTGGTGCTTCTATTAATCAATGTTAGCTAACATTATTTATTTCTTTCTTATCTATGTGACAGATCATTTTGTACACCGAGTTATATGTAAGTGCTGCATTGAATTGCATTTCTTCCATACACACATTTGTTTCTTCCTTTAACAACAACTCTTATCTCTCATTCTGCACCATATTATATATGAGATCTCTTTTCATGAATGTAGTCATACTGTGTGGAGTTTATCATCTTGGAAGGAGATAACCTCACAGGGCTGTTTCCTGGAACATCCTTGCACTGGGGCAGTTTAAAGTTGGACTCCAAACACTTGTTTGCAATCTCAACTGCACTTATTATCCTCCCAACAGTTTGGTTGAAGGATCTTCGCATAATTTCCTATCTTTCAGGTTCTCCAGTCCAAACTCAAGATTCATTTTCTTGAAGGATCTTTGTTTACAATCCAATTTTAGCAAACACTTAGAGCATGACCAGTTGTGATGATTCTGCAGCTGGAGGGGTTGTTGCTACAACTTTGATTACTATGTGTGTATTTTTGGTTGGCACAACAAATGATATTGGATTCCATCTCACTGGTCCCTTGGTGAATTGGAGTGGTATTCCTTTTGCTTTTGGTATCTACGGGTTTTGCTTTGCAGGACATTCAGTTTTTCCAAATATTTATCAGTCTATGGCTGACAAAAGAGAATTTACTAAGGCTGTAATTGCGAGGTATGGTAGCTATAACTTTGAAAAATTAGATGGTTTCTATTTCCATTTTATGTTTTTATTGTTAATTACAAACTTGTCATATTGTATATATAGGAAATAATTAATGAAAATAACTTTTTATTTTGTTATCTCTATTTCTTGTACAAATTTTCAAAAATAAGAAACAAATTAAAAAAAGAAGACAGTTTTATAATTACAAATGAAATAAAGAAATGAAAACATACAATGTTTTCTCAATTTCTTCTTTCTTATTCCTGACTCTGATTTAATTGTGTACAGTTTTATCTTGTGCTTATTGATATATGGAAGTGTTGCAGTCATGGGATTTCTTATGTTTGGTGAAGGAACTTTGTCCCAGATAACGTTGAATCTACCACCAAATACAATTTTTTCCAAAGTTGCATTGTGGACAATGGTAAGAGATTAAGAGATTTTTGGTGTCGATCTCTGTGCTATTTTAATGTATTTTCTTTCTCATTTGCATTGTTTCTAATCTTGTACTCTTTTCTCTTTCAGGTAATTAGTCCGTTAACCAAATATCCTTTTTAAGTAATGAGTCATAAATTAACTGTTCATTAAAGTCCACAACATGGATTAATTGATCATATTCATGAGACATATTAACTTACATTTTCTTTAACTTCAAACAAATATGCTTTGATGATGAACCCACTGGCAATGAGTGTAGAGGAGTTGCTGCCGGATAGCATTTCAAGTACTTCTTGGTGTTTCATTACTCTTAGAACAGTACTGGTTATGTCTACAGTTTGTGCTGCTTTTCTGATTCCATTTTTTGGTAAGCCACACACTTTTTAATACAAGTCGTTGCATTTAGTAAAAAATTAGTCAAAGTGTACACTGAAGAAAATGATAGTTATAGTTTGGTTAACCATTGTATTTTTTTTAAAGGCAAAAATGAATTTTTATTCAAGAACAATTGAGCATGTATATTACCATTGTATGTTCTTCCGTATAAAAATAACATAATTACTTCAAAGCTAGCTAGATCTAGTTAGTATTTTGTACGGCCATTCTACAAATATGTATTCAGTTAAATGTCCTGGCTACCACCATTGCATCGTAAATAAGCATCAATAACTATTAAAAAATTAATGCTTGAAATTTAAGCAACATGATAATTTATTTATATATCACAAATTTAATGGTTAAATTCTTCGATCAAACAATTATAAGCATATCATTTTAAATAAATTACATGAGTTAATTACAGTAATATTACTCAACTTTTACCAAATTATATATAATTTTTTATTTTTTAACATTAACCACTCTATTAAATTTAAAATATTATAATAATTATCATATATATATATATATATATATATATATTTAAAAACATTATATTAACACTTATTTCAAATCTTAGACTAATATCTCTTCCGGAATAGAAAAGTAAGTAATGGTTAAAAAAATAAAAAATATATATAATTTCACTAAATTTAAGAAAATATTTTTGTAATTTACTCAAATTGCATTTACACTTCATGAGATTTTGTCATATTGTACAAAAATATCTTTATATTTTCTATCCATACAATGATCTTCTTTGAAAAGAATCCAAAGGTAAAATGTTTTAAAACCTTAGAGACATGTGCAAGGTAAAATAATTTTTCAAAAAATTAAGAGAGATTTATTTAGGGATTAAAAAGTAGGATACCTTTTGATATTAAGAACTTAAGAGTATCAATCGAATTTGCTTCATATTTTCAAGTAGTGCATGCCTGATTGCTTGCATTTGAAAAGAGTGGTCTGTTATAAATAGTCGTTTTTAGTAAGTTGAGTTGTATAATTTATCTTTAAGTAAGAATATGATTAAATATTATTGTGTTAAATTATTAGTGAACTTCTCTATGTATTTGAATATGATTGGTATAATTTGTTAATTCAATTCTACCAATTATTATAACAAGATTGTTTAACTCTATTTTTATTTGCAACAAGATAGACAATTCTATGTTGGATTGCTAACTGCTAAATGTTAATTATATATTAATCTACTTATGTAAAAAAAATGTGTAGAAGAACAAAACAATTGTCAAAGAAAATTTGTATTAAAAGGTAAAACTGTAACATGTGTCAGATGAACAGTAAGCACGACTTTAACATGGTTTATATTATAATTTCAGGGCTTGTGATGGCTTTAATTGGTTCTCTCCTCAGCTTACTAGTGGTAAGCATAGAAATTAATTATTCAAATGCAATCAGTAGCTCACAATGTTTAAGGAATATCCACATGCCTTTATAAAAATCCAAAACACCCATTTGAGTTGAACGAAAAATAATATGGATTGTATATATAGGTGCATATCCTTTTTCAAATATATAAATATAAACAGTTACAATATGATACAGTACTTATATGTACTATATGTTTGGAACTGCATAAAAAAATGGAAGATGAAAGACAAATTTGTCTTCTATATATCTTTGTGCATTCTCTAATTTAACCCCTTTCTTATTTGCAATCATGCATCAAATAATATCTGTCATATCATTCCTATATATCACAGGTAAAATAAATTCCCTGCCGTATACTCAACGTTTCATGCATACGCTGCGCCACTCATGCTCTTATTTTTTGCTAAATTCCAAGTTTCCTATATTGACTACTAGGTAGTAATAATTTAGTTTTGAAAGTAAGGACATTATCCCTCGCAAGAGGGACGCATGAGGCCATTGACACGAAAGGGAAAAAATGAAAGAAAAAGAAAAAAGACATAGCAATAGTATGTGAAATCTCGTTTGGTAAGGAATAAGCCAAATAAAATTCTCTTCTTGGACACGATAATATTCATATGTATCGTGCGTGTTTATTCTTTTCATGTATATAGATAGCTTGTACATATATACCTGTATAATTAAGGTCGTCAACTTCACATGAAATACTATATTCGTCTTTTGTTTGTGTTATACTTGAAAAGAATTTATATGAAACAGCCACGTAACGTAGAGTTGCTATAATTTTCAGGCAGTGGTATTGCCAGCTTTGTGCTTTCTGAAAATTGTGGGGAAAAATGCAACAAGTACACAGGTATTAATTATTGTAGCTGATTTTGTCTTTTCATTTATTTTTTTTTTACTGTATTTATCTTATGAAAATACTAAGGGTAATAAATTCTATTCGATATGATGGGGATATAATTTGATCATTAATTTCAGAAGGCCGGGTAACTTAGGGTGTAAATAATTGTTGAATTAGTGATGTTACTATGAAATAGTAATGAGAAGAACAATTAATTATTCATGTTTATTTTTTTAAGCTCACTTGTTACGTTTTCTAGTTTCTTTTCTTATCTTCCATTAAAAAATTAACACGTGGCTTAAAAAAGTAAGACTCTATTGTTATTTCTTTATTGAAGTGTCATTTTCAGACTAAAGATTAAAATATCAGGAACAAAGTGATTAGGTTTCCTCTTTGATCCCCATCTTGCCCCATGACCAAATGCATGCATGATTTTATATATATATGTTATCCCGTGACATTCATTTTTGTCATATTCTTGATATCAGTGCAATTTCCTGTAAGAGGACAATTTTCTAAGCCAACCTGTGTTGCTTGACTTTGTTTTATTTATTCAAAGAAAACTGTAAATATCTATTTTCATTGCTAAAAAATTAAGTCAAATCATGTTAGTTCTGAAAGGGAAAAAATGTTATTTAAATAGTTTAAACATATTTTAATCTTTAAGTTTCTACAATGTCCTATCCTATATTTATAACCTTAATAAACTATGTACTTAATAATTTTAAATTTGTCCAGTATATTATGCATTTAAGAAATTAATTTGGATAATCAACCCTCCCACCAAAAGAAAAATAAATTGAAAACCTTGTTGAATGTGAGAGTAAGATAAGATAATCTTACACATGTGGGAATGAGAATATGTAAATAAGTTTGATATTGAAGCTTAAATCTAATTTATTATTTATTAAAGATTTTCTAGGCTTGATTAGGCCTTTTTAAAAGTCACACATCAGATTTTAAACAAACCAAATTTAATTAGTCCAGCTAAAAACAATATTACACCTAGTATTAAATATAACAAACAAAGGTTTTAATTTATTTATAATATGAGATAATTATTTTATTAAGATATTAATTAAATATATAAGTGAATGTATATATTAATTTTTATTATACTTAAATAAATAAATAAGCTAACCTGTTTAACTGTGGAAGTCCAAGTATGACTACGTAACTTGTTTTGTATTCATCGAGTCATAATTTCCTGTTATTTATTATTTTTTATATATTTTTAAATTAGAATATAATTAATAATTTAATATATAATTTATTTAATAATAAAAATTAAATTAAAATTATAAAAAATAATATATTAAATGTGTTCATATACCTAATCTCAAAAATATTCAATAAAAATTATTCATTAAAATTTTATATCTATTTCTTTTATAATCAATAATCAAATCATATTTTCTGAGAAGAATCAAACCCATCCGTCCAAAATTTTCATCCCTTACTTATGTCTAACCTTTTTTAAATAGACCACAACAAAAATTCCTGTTGAGTAAATTACCCTATTTTCATCTCTTCACAGACACAGTTTTATTTGTGGGCTTTTCGCATATATAATGGAATTTACCCCAAAAATATCTTATATGTGAAAGTTTACTCTTCCTAATTAAGTTTGTTCGTGGGATTATCAGGTTACTCTTAGCGTCATAATTGCCGTATGTGGAATCACAAGTGCTTTGATGGGAACATATTCTTCTGTATTAAAAATTGTGCAGACTAACCAGAGTCAATGAGACATTCAGCGATTTGGATTATGATAATGACAACAAAACATGTTCTTTCTGGATGAAACCCTTCATATGCCAAGGTTCAAGATTTTATAGCTCTCAGTTTACTATTTTACTAATTAATATTTTAAAAATAATAAAATCAAAAAATTATAATTAACTATTAATATAAAATTCAATTATTTTATATTAACAGTACATAAGTGTTAAACTCATATTGAATTAAAATTCTAGTAGAAGATAAAATTTTTTTATCTTAGTCCATCTCTAATGGAAGAAACTCATGAGAGTTGGTTAGTGCATTGAATGTTTTGTCTAATAATCTCCATTATGTCACATCAACATTAAGCAATATTTTTCACTTGGTGAGTTTCTTCAAGTAACTCAAACAACTCACAATTTTTTAATTTTTTAATCTTGAATTCCATTAAAATTATGATTCTTGAAATTAAAAATTTATTTTAAATTATTAAATATCAAGTAGCATTTTTTTTTAATTTTGCAAAAGATAAATAAATTTAATATTCAAAATATTTAATCAATTTTTAATTTAAAAATAATGACAATTACATAACATATAAACAAAAACATAACCATCAAAATATATACTAATATAAAAACTAAGAACAATCATGTTAAAAAGAACATCACAATGAAAAATATAATATTCTACTATGAAAAACATCACAATAAAAAATACAATATTCTACCTTACAATTGCAATGATCACCTTACAATGTTAATTTTTTTTAAAAAAAAAAAATCCCACTTTCTGTCCATTCCTTCTCCCTTGTCATTTTTTTCTTCACTTTCCCTTTCTTCTCCAACGTTCACATTCTCTCTCACTCTTCTCTTCTCCTCTTTTTCCTCTTCTTCTTCTCTTCTTCTTCTACTTTTCTTCTTGCAGTCATCACCAGACCACCCGTTTTCTTGCCAGACGTTGCGCCACTCTTTTCCCTCTTCTCTTTTCCCCTTCTTCTACTTTGAATTGTTGGTTGATCTTACTTGTTCTTGTAGAAGAACAACATCTCTACTTAGAAATCAACTATTTTCTCCAATGGTTGATTTTATCAAGATCAAGTTTTAGCTTCAAGATCAGTCTTCAATAACACCTACTAGAGATGCTCGTCATTACTTTTGCTCATTTTTATGAATTTTACTAACCATGTGCGAGCATCTTGACAGAAGACCAAGTTTTTTTATCTTAACTCGTTTTTATTGTGTTACCCACAATTTTAAGATTTATTTTATTTTTTACTCTAATGAAAAATCGCATTTTGTGATATTTGAATATTTTTTGTGGACTCATAATTCTTATTCTTAAATATTGGGTTAAGGAAAGAGACAATAAAAAATTATTATTCTTTGAATAGTGAGTTGATATTGTTTGTATTAATACAAGAACATGATATCTACTTGGGGATCAAGTCTTTTTCTCCAAATGGTTAATCTTATCAAAATCAAATCTTAACTTCAAGATCAGCCTTCAAAAACACAATTCAAAATAGTGAACATTTTAAGAAATTACTTAAAAAAAAGTTTTTAGTATCAGTTATATGAAACACAATTCAAAAATAGTGAACATTTTAATAAAATATTTTTTTATAATTTTTTAACTAGGACTCTGTTGTTCTTTCAATCTCATGCTCGCCTGCCTCATTCTTCTTGCTAGCTAATTTTTCCTTATTTATTAATTATGATCATATTAAGCCGATCATTCTTTTTATCCTTATTTTTCCTTATTTATAATATATGTATATACTGATCATTCAATTCTTTAATAAAATTCAGAATGAACATAATTTTGTTCTTTCTTGAAAAAAATGGAAACTAACATTACCTTGATTAATACATTCACATTCAGCTTCAATCTAAAGATCCCCCAAAGTCTACATCGCTTAAGCACGCAACCAGACAAGGACAAGAGTTGGATGTCACTCCACATGCGTACAAGTATATTATTAAGTTTTTTTTATTAAATGATAAATTATAATCAATATCCCTATTTTATCTATTGCATATTTATTTTTTTAGATTTTTTTTTCAAACTAGTGTAACTTTTATTCACCCATCAAACTGAGAAGGTTAACCGTTAAAAAAATAAGGTTGACTTCTATAATTAATGATGTGATATAGTTAGTTTCGTAATTAAATATTAATTAAATTGTAATTAATCACATAAATCTTAATTTAATTGAAGAAAACAAAAATTTAAATTGAAAACAAAGTGATAAATATTTATTTTTAAAGTATTTTATTTTAGCATACCAGAATGTAAGAATGCAAAATATTAACAATAAGCAAAATCTAGAAAGCAATGAATAGAATTAGTATTCATTGTTTCACCAACAATGTTTTTCTCGGTCTTGTCCGGTACATTTTTTTAGGTCTTGGTCTTGGGTGTTAGGGTCAAGAGTCTGTATTTTTATTTTTCTTGTTTTAAAGCTAAATCAAATGTATTATTTTTAAATCATACATTTAAGGTATTTCAAGGTTTAAATTTTCTATTATTTCTCATTCATAAATATAGTAGCAAGTTTTATTGACCTTAGTCGCAATTCAAGATCATGCTTTAGTGTTAAATAAAATATATTGTCCAAGAAAACCATTATGTTGTTAAAAATATAGTTATTTTTGTGCATCCAGATTGACTACACAACAAGTATCCAAATAACATTCCATAATTTTATTATCTTTGTTGAATATACAAGTCTCATATGTTGTTGAAAATAATCTTGTATAGATAGGATTGATTCAACACTCATCCAATTGTACACCTTCTATTGTAATCTATGAAAAATGGCACCCACACATTAAATGCTTCATCGTTTCAAAGTGGTCATTGCAAAAATGAGACCCGTAGATAACCAATGAGTGACATTATCACATTTCTTCTAAATAAAGATTGGTACCTTGAAAAGCCTTTTTTTCCTTTACAGTTATATATTTAATTAAAAATTTTAATTATTTAACTTTAATTTATAATTTCTTATTATTTATTTTGTTATGTATTTTTTAAATTAAAATATAACTAATAACTTAACAGGTTATTTGCGATGTATCTGGATCCAAAAATATCCAAAACATAGAGAAGACGATTAAAGTTTCATATCTTTTTTTTATATCTAAACCTTAATATGTCCCCATTAAAGGATGTGGAGGGTAAAACATGCATCCATCCCACTTTATTATTATCCCTAATATTATCTTGTTGGGTGGTAAAAAAACCATTTTTTCTAATTTTGTTTTTAATGCAATGTATTTTCTTACTTTATTTTTAAAATCCTAAAATTTATTTAGGTAAATTAAATTAAAAGAGAACAAAAACAAAATTGGAAATCTCTATGTTCCTAGAGTTAGTCCTAGCACATTGTTAAAGTCACCGCACTCAAAGTATTTTCTGCTTTGAAGCTTGTGATTCCGTCATGATTTTGTTTTGAAAATGTGTCTTAGGAGTTAAGGGAAAAGGATGTTTATAAACAATTCTTATCCTTAATTCCTAAGCAATGTAAGATTTTAGGTGAAATAGAACAAGCCGCAGCAGTGGCTAAGGAACATGAGAGTGTGGATTGGTCCCCACATATGTACAATATTAATGTTCCTATCACAGTCTTAAAATATCATTAGGTCACCATTAACTATTAATAAAAATCTAACTATTAATAAAAATCTTGATAGTAAATTTGTTTTTAACCCCTATGTATATCAATTTTATTTTAATTTAATTTCTAAAATATTCTTTTTAAACGACTCCATTTATTTATTTTTTTATTATTCCATCATTTAGTCACCATTAACTATTGATGAGATGACTAAAAAATAAGAACTAAAATAAATAAACAAATAAATTGCATAGAGCTAAAAGAAATATAAAGTATATTTACGGTGACTACATTAAAATTAAAATCTGTAGAAAATGATGTGCCATCATATGACACAAGTTGGCACAGTAGTTGACGACAACTACAGGACTAAGGTCAAAATATTTCATGTTAAAAGAAACATTTAAAAAATACTTTTAAAAGACTAAAAAAGCTAGTATATTAAAAAAATATAAAAGGTATTTACTTAAGCCAAAATTCCAATTTCGAAATTTACCGTTTCAGAAAAAATCATCTAAGCCAAACAAAAAAAAGGTTAAAATAGAAATGAAAAAGTAGAAAATAATACTCCTTTCATCCTAAAATAATTACCATCCAAAATTGTTTTAGACAAAATAAAAAAAATTATTAAATATACGAATGAGAGTTATTTTTTATATTAATATTACATTAAAAAAGTAAAATGTTATTATTAAGGATATTAGTGAAAAAATTCATATTACTTTACAAAAGTCAAATGCAACACTGACTTTTTTAAGGTAGATTTTTTTCAAATGAAACACTCATAATTTAGTAAGAAAGTATTAAATAAAGGAGAAGGAAAAGAGAACTTCATAGAGACATGAACTTTCATCTTAATCATTTGCTTTTTGCTTTATAGATCTCTTGTTTTCCTAGATAGATAAACAACATGAACCTTAAACAGAAATAACTAAAAGGGAGATGAAAAATTCATATATGACATCTTAAAGGTTGCACTCCATTAGATTTCACTAATAAAACTTCATTGAACTTTATTATTGCTTAGCACGACCATCTATCAAAATCCTTCTTCGATAGCTCTTTTCGAGATGATCGATCACTTTGAGGATTGATATCTGTCTCTGTAAACGAATGCAAACTTGTGTTCCTGTTTTAATACATCCAAAGTTCCACATCATTTAGGAGTTAAGGTCATGGTTCGTTTATAAACACATTCATTCCTTAACTTATTGAGATGCATTTTCATGACAAAACCATGATAAGGCTATTAAACTCCAAATTAGATAATACTCCAACCATAATTACCTGGTACATAGTCTCACACCACTTACGATTCAAGTCCAAGTGTTGTTGAAAAACATCCTTCTTCCTTAACTCACAAAGGCTCCATTTTAGGAAAAAATCATGATTGAGTCCCCTAACTCCAAAGTAGACAATAGCTCAAATATGGTGACCTTAACAATGTCTTAAATTGTCAGATTAAGTCCTCTAAAAGGAATACCTATGCAACATTATCGTCCTTAGCCTTGATTCGGACTTGTTTCAATACACCTAAAATCTTACATCAGTTAAGAGGCAAGATCAAGGATCATTTATAAGTACCCTCCTCCCATAACCTACCAAGTCACCTTTTTAAGATAAAACCATGACAAAGCTACTACGCTCCAAAAAAAAATAATACCTCAAACACAATAATTTAAACTATGTTCCTAGATTCGTGATTCTTAACCTTTTGGTCATGGGTTTGAGCCACACAGTGGTTACTAAATCTTTAACCTACTTTGGCTAAGCTCTTTAAATATTTTTATCCTTATTATCTTATACTTTATCATTTTTCTATTGAGTTGTTTATAACTCCCTTTTTCGACATGGTAAACAGTTAGATACATACATAAACTCTAACACTTAAGTTAGATACACTTTAGAGAATAGTACAAGATTCAAGATACCTACCTGATTCTCCTTTCTCCCATTCTATATCTTCTAAGCAATTAGGATCAAGAGTAGGTAATAACTACTCTCATCCATTCCACATAGGATTGTGAGGGTTTAGAGTTAGTTAGATACCAAGTTAGGTTGATTGTCCCAATAGTACACTTCCCATGACAACTTAAGACAACACTCGACTTTGACTCTATTGAATGCAAACAACTCCTCCAAAGATTATAAATTTATCTTACCATCATTTATATATGCTATTGTTTAGTCTCACCACTTTCTACCTATAAAGAGACTATAAGATTTATCAATTTAATGCATATACATCATAAAGTCTATCTAAAAGTTGTAATGAGATTTAGATAGGGATAAATGAGATGTAAATAATATTTTCTAAAATAAAATTTTTTTTATCATTCATAATTTTTTCATATATCTTTCTAGATTATATCTCATTTTTTATTATTTCCTAATTATTCTTTATATAATCTTTTTATATTGATTTTTTTTTCATTTTTATCCTTTTCATTTTGCAATAATTCTTGACAACACCACATGAATAATGAAAAAATAACTTTATCAGTAAGCTTGACTTAAACCACTCGAAATATAAATCAATACTTATCCTAAACATCTAAAAAAATAAACAACTCTGAACATAGTTTGGAATCATATTTCCAATATAGAATTGTATATTTGTTATTTAATTCCTAAGGGGCAAAAAAGGACAATTTTTTTATGTTTTAGCTTGTAATGATTTAATTGAAATTCTTTAAATAAGACATTGGATTTGAATATTACGTATGAGAAAAATGTATTTGAAAAATAAAATTTCATTATAAATCATAACAAAAATAAATATCAAAAGAAAGGAAATTCAAACTTTTTGTAAAGTTGAAAAACTTTTATACTACTTTAATGTATTTTAATTTAGACAAGAAAATAATATATGCACAACATTGTGCAATGAGTGTATCCAATTAGAAATCCCTAGTAACTTTATTAATCTTCGTAATAATTATCTTAAGTTACATCATTGATGACTTTTTATTTTAAATATTGTAAGAACAACAGTAAACTCTTTAAATAAATAAAAAGACCTGAATAACATTAGATGGATATATTTAAAGTTTTTTTATTAATTAAATTTTTTTTAGAATAATCAATAAAATTTGAAATTAATGTCTATCAATAATCAATTTGAAATTTTTTATATTATTAATTAATAAGAGATCATAATATTTGACCCTTAAGATAATTATTATAGAAGTTAATGAACTGAATTATCATACATGTCAATTTATGATTGAATAATAATATAAAAAGATATTACATTGTGAATTAACTATTTCTTGTAATTTTTTTTATTTTACATTGTGTTTTATAAATTAAATTAAAAAATAATAATAAGGAAAGTGAGCGGGAAAACTTTTTTACTATTAGCCTCTCTTTGGTTGAGGAAAAATAAGGGAAAGAAAATAAATAGGTGAAAAATAAAAAAGTGAATATATTTGATAGGCATAATGCAAGTCTCACCTTAGTTAAAGATAGTACCAAAATATAAAATATAAATAAAGGACAATACTCATCCTATGAGCTAGTTTTTAGAATTTAGATCTAAATGTTTTCTAAAATAATATCAATCTTAGAGTCTATCTCAAATCTATTAATAAAATTATATCAATCTTAGAGTTTATCTCAAATCTATTAATGATTCACCTATCATATTATTGTTAAGCTCAAAAGTATGGATGTGAAGGAACTAGTATATTAGAAAAAAATTCAAATCTTATATCAATTAGAGATGGTATATTAGAAAAAATTTTAAACATGAATATAATGTTTGCATTTTTGTCAAATAATATTATTGAGAATAATATGTTAAGATAAACTACCTTATATTCATATTTACATGTATTGAAGATTCACTTAGATATATGAACAAAATATAGTATATAAGTTATATATAAATCTCACTTTACTATCTAATTTACGTTACATTAACAACACTAAATACTTTGTTATTTATTTTTTTATTAACAATCAACACCTTTGTAATTTTTTTTTACTGAACACATGTTGAATATTTTTTAAAAATGTTTAGTCAATTTTTTATTATAACAGGATTAAAATTTAATCATTTTTATGAGCGTTTAAAATTTAATCTGATATAAATTTATGTTTTGATCTAATTATGTTATTCTCATTTAATTTTCTTTCTATGTATAATTAAAGTGATTATAATGTTTTCCCGTTGCTTAAATTGATTGTAGTGTTAAGTTTTTCCACTCAGAATTAAAGTTTGGGAAGGAATAAAAATGGGAAAAGAAGCAGCGAAGAAACCGACATTTAAAAAGTCTTTTCACATGATCAAGACACACATAAACTGATAAAATTATATGAAAGTTCCCTTACAAGTTGAGAGACCGAAGAAAAGGTTCGCCCCACCATTACCAGAACAGCAATGCAACTTGTAAGAAATAACCAGATTTTGGTCCTTCCTGTTTCCATCACTCACTTGCATAACTTCCTTTTCTTTCTCTCCTATAATTGCTTCCAAATCTTTCTGATTAGACAAGCGCATCATATATTATCTCTCATTTTTAATTTTAAATTATTTTACACGCTCCTTCAACTCCCTAATGTCCGCTATGAAATTATGTTTCCATATATATAGCAGAAAATTTATACTGCTAAATCATATAATTAACGGTTTTTCTAATGTTGAGGATTATTATAATCTAATTTTTAATGTAATTTTTTTATGTGAGACAAAACATAGTTAAAGAGCATTAAATATTTTTTTAGTATTAATTTATTTCCAAATTTTAATCTTATCTTTTCACTTTAATTTTTATTTTTATATTTTTTTATATTATTACTTCTCTTTTTTCATATTATTATTATATAAAAAAAAAAAAACTCAACACAATCATCATTCTCACTTTTGAAATTGATCTACATCTTTGTCTCTATAGCCATCAGATATGAGATTCACTTTCATATCCCCATCTTCATTTGTTATAAAGTATACTCATACTTGTTCCATACCAGCAAAAAAGATAATAATATTTTAGTAAAAAATAATTTCTTTAAATATAATTATATTAATTCAAAAGTTATCTCATAAACACAAAGTTTGTAATTTGTTAATTGAATGCAAACTTTCTTTTTTAAGATAAATAAATATTTTAATGATTAAAATAAGAGCGAGGTGAAGCGAAAACGAGTATGGGTGGATATATATATCCTTATCCTTGACTTAATAAATGAGTATTTTTCATACTCGTACTCATATTCGATCAAATCGAGGATTCTCTATTAAGATCGAGCGGGTTAATTATCAACATATATAGATTTATTTGTCATCCGTACTCTCACATAATAAATACATAAATAATTACCTTAAAAATTAGATTTTAATAATTATTAACATGAATAGAAAAACCATACAATTAAAATCTATCCAAAAAGTGGAAATTATATTGAAATCAACGTTTTTTTTTCTTACTTTCAGCATCAAATACCATAGTCATTTTCATTAGTTAATTTGTTCCTCGTGCTGACTTACTTAATAGATACGTATGAGGAACAACCAACTAATTAGTTTGTAGATTAACAACTATCACACATTTAAATGTGTACAATGCTAAAAGTTAACGACCACAGAATCCCATTAAAATTAAATATATTCAACTAGCAATAAGGATGTAGGGTTCACTTTTTCCATGTTTGGCCTAATGTAATTGTATTATCGTCATCATCAGAGCTAGGAAACTGAATGGGTCTTTCTCAACCCATGTTGTCTCATTATCTGAAGTCACGGTAATTCATAATAAAACTCCAAGTTGGTGCTAAAATTTCTATAAATGGATATGAAAGTTGGAAAGCTAACTCATACCAGCAGAACTCTCTAGTTTCTACAACTTTATCAATTCATAATTAAGAGTTTAACTATATCCAACACAAGGCTTTAAATTATATCGGACATAGGAAGTCAAGAAAGATAGGGTATATATTGCTAATTAAAATACACAATAGTTAAAAACCCTGATAGATCAGAGTTTATATCTCCTTCAAATAGCCAATAGTTGTTAGAGTTTAATTCTCATGTAGTTATAATAAAATAATGGGTTAAATATGCTTTTTTTCTAATGCAAAAAATGTTAACAGAGCTATAAGGGTGAGAAATCAATTTTGTCTATTTTAAAAATTTTAAGGATGAAAATCATGATTTTTTTTTTCAAATGACTAAATCAAATTGAATAATTTTCAAATGACCAAAAAACAATTTTAATATAATTGTTATAAAACCAAATAAATTTATCTTTCCTAATAATCCCTGTAATTAGATAGCAATTAATATAAAAAAATATTATACACTATGAGTATTTTTAATTAAAATCTATTAACATAAAAAATTCTATTTCTAATTGTCATTGAAAGCTATATATATATAATCAACTTCCGTTTGAATAATATATTGTTTATGAACTTAACAATTTTTACATTATTTTTTCTCCCTATATCTCTTTATCGTTTGCTATATATTCACAGTTTTTGTATTATTTTTTCTGCCTAGATCAAATATTTTATCTCAGACTTTTCACTAGTATCTTATGCTATATATTCAGAATTCCCGTTTTCATAAAAGATTCATAACATGGGAAAATGTCAAAGCAGTCTAGGCAATATTCATACAACCATATAAAGGGATAAGATATTCTCCATATAGGAATATCTAACTTTCAATTCAAACCATCTATTTTGCTTTGTTCTTTATCAACAAAACTTTGTACAGAAATTTTTAAGGGAGCTATGTTCATTGGGTGTGAGTAATTTAGTGTTGGGGCAGTCAACATATGCATTTTGTTTCCGAAATGTTATGCATGTATTTTGACATCTTTTAGGTAAGATTTAGTTTGGATTCTAAATTTGGTTTTAAGTTAACGTGAAAGCAATAGATTTGTTACTTTTGATCATGACTAATTTGCGACTTTTGCATTTAGTAAGATTCCGTTATTTAACGTGTATGTATTTACAAAGATATTATTTAATTTATAACCCGTTACATATCAACATTTTAATAATACCAAATATCACACAAGAAAAATTATATCCTCTTTTATAATATACATCTGTAAATGATCTTCATCCATACCTAAAATAAACAACAACATTGATATCAAATCACTTTTCAAATAAATGACTTTTAAATATAAATTAAATCACTCAAACCCACTTCAGAACAAAACCAATTTTACAAACAAGTACCAAGATTTATAAGAAAATTAGCAATGTTCTTCATCCAAATTAATCTCAATAAAGGACTTTAATACATCTGTATCCATCTTACCAACTTGAGCAGGTCTTATGCCAAGTTGAGTGCTGCAAAAAAAAAAAAAAAATCTATAAAAATATATATATCTAGTTGTGGTTAGGTATACGGACAAGGGTTTTCTCCCATCGAAAAACTACTGCTCCAGTATTTGAATCATTAAATGTACTAAAAATAAGTGGTCATTGAAGTTTTATTCATGAATTGGGTCCCAATCTCTCTATCCACACTATTTTTTTTTAATTTGACATAAAATTCAATTCCAACCACCAAAACAAATCAACCAATTCTTACACGCAGTTCCATTACTAACTTATCCATCTAGACCGGAGCCGCCGTGAAGTACAGTTGCAGACAAAGAAGATAAAAATGAACCTACCAAAACCCATTGTGCCCTAATTCCATTTTAAATGACAACGAACCAATTAAACAGATTAAAAATAAAAAAACACATGAGCAAGGTAGAGTTAGTTGATAAATGATGAGGTTAAGTGGAGCGGAGTGAAAACAAAAGCAATATAAACAGGTGAGAAATATTAAAAAGGAGTGAAAATGAAGAATTGAAAAGAATGATATATATATGGAGGGAGATAGAGAGATAGAGAGAGAATTTAATTAAGTGGGAGTTGTGATTAGAGAAGATAAAAATAGTAATAATTAATTACAGTGCATAATGATATGATTATTGATGGAAGTATATATCACCAGTGAGTAAAATGGGGGGTTTCATAGAATAGGGTAGAGGGAAGGAGAGAGGAAATGTTGTCAAGCATCTGGGGAGAGAAAACGTCGTCGTCGAAAATGGAGGGCGGTTGATGGGAGGGATCTGATGCGGGGGGGAGCAGGCAGGTATCGTGGAGAACATTGTCGGAGGTGGTGGTTTGATCGGAGGAGTGGTGGGCGTGGAAGCGCGTGGGGTCGGGAGGGGATTCGGCGTCCTGGCCGGTGAGTTCTTGCACCAAAGCCCTAAACTCGGAGGCGCTGGTTTTAATCTTCATGGGGTTGGATATGTAGACAACTTTGACGGGGTGAGGAGTGGTTTTCTTCTTGGGTTTGGATTTCTTAGTGGGGGTTGTTTGGTGGACGCGCATGGTGTCCATGGTGAAGAGGATAAGCAGTGGCGGAAGGGCGTTTTCCGGGAGAAAAGGAAAAAAAAAAAAAAGTGATTTTATGGGTTGGAAGCAAATGGAAAGTTAATAGGAAGAGAAGGCCAACACTGTGCCCCCACTCCCCAGCCGACAGTAGGCGCGCGTGCTTTTTTTCTCTTTTTGTTTTTTTCTTTTCCACCCTCTCCTCCTTCTTTCAGATGCCTTTGTCAATTATTTTCTTCTTTCTCTCCTATATTTCAATCTGAACATACTTCCTCACCCAATCATTTAAATCTCTTTTTTTTATTCCAAATTCTTAAAATCTACTCTAATCTCTTTTTTTATTTTATAAATATTATATCAACATTAAACTCTTCTTTAATTATACATCCACCCTTAAATTTTAAAAACGTTACAATTAAGCCTTCTTATCAGAAAACAAAATTCATTAATTGTAAGAGAGGTGGAAAAGGTAACAATAGGATTGTAATTCAATAAACTATCAAAAAATATTAATGTAATTTATTATTCTAAATACCTATCTAAAAAAATTATGTGATTTTTTTTATTAGAAGTCATCTTTAAACTTAACTTATTTCATATTTAAAAAATATGTGAAACTTAACCAAAATAGTGGATGAAAAGACTTTAAATAACTTCAAAATATTTTTATAAATTGCAAATTTATTATATTATTTGTTATTTATCTTTTTTTATCTCTTTATCTTTTTCCTTGTCTCTCTTTTTAATCTAATTTTCTGTCATTCATAATAGGTGTTATGTCTTATGTTTAGTACAAACTTATTTTTAAAATAACTATACAGCATTAAGCGGGGCATCTCTTATACTTTTAGCTTAATATTTTCTTGAATAATAAATTTCTAGACTTATAAAAAAACCAAATAAATCTATTTTTTTACTTATTTTTACACATCTATTTCACCCTTTTGTTTTTCCGTACTAAATGAACCCTTAATAAAATTTTGAAATATTGATTATTATTTAAATGATAATAACTTTAACTATTACTATAATAAAACATAGCTAGTTTTTAATTACACGATATACTATTAATAAAGGGAATACCCTTTTTTTATGTTCACGTTTTAAAATACTAGCCTATCCTTAGACTTATTTTAAAATAAAAAATAAAATACTTTATTATAGGTGGGACTCAAACCCACAACCTTTCACTTCTCAAACATAAATTTTATTACTAAACCAACCTTTAAGTAAAATATTACTTTAAAATATTGATATCCAACATACATAATTTTTCAACTATATCTATCTATAATATGTTATATTATATTATATAATGGGAATATGACCTTTTAATGTTCATATTTTATGATTGTTCTCACTTTCGCAAATATAACTTCTCCTTGGATGTGCGCATTTTCACAATATCAACCTTATCACAAATCAATATTCCTTAAACATGATTAATATATGTATACATTTCATTATAAATACTTTTAATAAACATACAAATACACAAGTGTGACAATATTTTGAGTTCTATTCAAACTCTCTCCTTTCTATTTTTTTTTTATTCATTGCATATTTGACATACCCATTGATGTTCTAACATATTTTTATTATGTTATCATAAATAAAAATACAAAAATTAACAAAATATATTTCAAAACATGTCACATAATAATTTATATTTCAAAATATAAAAATTTATAAAAGATATTAAATTAAAACTTAAAAGTGTTATAAAATATTAAAATATAAATATAAATACACAAGCGCAACTGTCCCTCTCACCTGTGATTTCCCTAATAAGTTATAATTGTGACAGTTTAAGTATAATAAAAAACACAATTAGTTTTAATAAATATATACATAATTAATTTTATACACTTTATACTTAAAAAAATAAAATGTCCCGTGTTCAGGATTTGAATTTTAAATATTTGTTATTAAAACAAAAGATACAGTGACGTATAAAATAATACATATAATTAATGTAGTTATTTATAGAACTTTTAAATTTAAATATAAATATTTAAATTCATAAAATATAGTGCACCATGACACGTAAAACAATGTATAAATATTATTCAGTCATCCGTGATCATGAGTAACTGAACAATTTTTATAAAGGAAAGTCTACCGTATCTATCTTAATTTAATTTGAAGGTATTAATACTTTTATTTTGTTTTATTTTAACAAACTCATCCCTTATTAGGTGAATTTGTTTTTCGTTAACAAAACTTACCACTATTCTTCATGTTTCTTGGTGCATGATTGTTCTCAATGGGTTTGGTGCATTTGTAATTAGGAATTTTTTATTCTTATGTTTTCTTTGTTAGTTTTCTCGTATACTTGTTTCAACGTTTTTTTTGTTAACTTGAAATCATTTGTTGTTCTACAAATAACTAGATTACTGGAACAAGGTCAACCGTCGTTCCCCATAAATGAAGAAAATAAAAATGATGACATGTAAAAAACTCAATGTTATCGTACTCACCTTTATTCAACCATTTCTGTGGGGTATCTTGGGTTGAAGGAATGAGGTGATTTTTAAAAATAAGTTGTGTGAAGAAGTGTGGGATCGTTCCTTGCAAAGCTCTTGGAAGTGGATCAAAGGGTTGTGTAAGGTTTTAGACGTCTCTTTTGGAGAATGGTCGTTACAGCTGTTCTTATGCATGAAGAGGTTTAAAGTAATCAGGCTTTAGTATTCTTGTTGTTGTTTGGGTCATAACTCTTGTGGGGTAATTATGAAAAAATAATGTAGTTTTGCTATCTGACTTTGTGAGGAAGGTGACTATTATGTTAATTGGTGGCGTGTTTCCTTTTTATTTGTTTTTAATAATTGTTGTAGCTGTAAATTTATCCTACCTATCATTGTCACTTCTTGTGACTGTAATGGTGAGTATTAATAAATTTTGTTTATTTTTGAAAAAAAAAATTGATCATCCAACTAGATGAAGTCACTATTTAGATAGCAAATACTCCAAACTCATGCAATCCAATTCGATCGGCAGGTTTAAGGATTAAAACAATGAGTCAATGGGTCAACTTATTTAGGTCATGAATTTTTTTACGAAAAAGTCACATCATTTTTTCATAAATAATATTTAAATAATTTATAATCATGGTACTATTTATTTATAAAAAAATTATATGAATAAAATATTGTTTATCTTAGTCTCTAAATCATAATCCACATACTTTGTGTATTGTCTTAAAATGTTATATATGAATTTGAAAATTCTTATATTTATTGTCAAGTGTCAATAATATCTTTTACTAGTTTATCTGTACTTGAACGTTGAATACTATTGATAATTATACCATATTCATCAATTAATTTTATGTATTATTTTTATATTTGTTATATATTTTTTTTACCTACTAATTGACGATTATGGAATTGCATGTGTAGTTGTATTTTGTCTTGTTTATTCTTGTTGTAATTTTGTGTTGTATAAAAGTTTATAAACTGTAAATTTTTTAGTATATATGAGATTCATGTCTAGTTACTCAATAATTTAAACATTGACCCATAACCACAACCAAGTCCCTAATAAATCCAATAACATTGCATATAATACATTGTAAAAATTTTCCAAGGAGGGAGCTGACTTAGTAGGCCCCCATAGCCCTTCTGTATCTACCCCTATAATTTCTGCATACATTTAATTCATTCAAATTTTCTTTTGCTTAAAATTATTTTTATAAGATTAAGTTTGTAAAATCTAATCCAAATTCAAAACTTGTTTAAGTCAAGATTATTATTCTGTTTAACTAATTTAATTATTTAAGTAGTTAATTTATATTATACTATTGAAATATCAAAACATTTCAATGCTAGTCTCATGAATATGGGGGATATTTACATTTTCTTTTAGAGATTGCAAGTATCTTTATAAAATAAAATTTTATTTGTGGGATAGAATTGTTACTGTCATTATAGGTATTCGTAAAAGAAAAAAAATGTTGTAGGTAAATAAAAAACCCATGTATTTAATATAATTTAATGAGAACTCAAAAAAATTGAAACTATTGATTAGTTGGAAATTATCGCAATTATGTTAGATGGTGATATGTACATTAAAAAATAATTTAGAATAATTTAGATAAAATTTATGTGTATAAGAAATCAATGCATTTGCTATATTTAAAATTTTTAATAATAGGTAGAGCGAAGCCGTCATAAAAATTTATTTTAAAAAAAAAACAATGTTTTTTATTGGCCAGTTTAAATCTAAGTTTGGCGAGCATTGAATGCAAAAGCTATCTATAAATGAAAGAAGAACAGTGGTGAGGTGTTAGCACGCGCGGGTGCGAGTGGAATAATGTGAGAACGAATCAACGGAACGACACGTGGCACGCATGAAGGAATGGGATAGATTGATGACGCCAGTAGTGAATCTCACGATGACGTAAGGAGTGAAAATCTGGGGGCTAAGGTGAGCCGAGCCGAGCTGATCGTGTTCGTTCGTTCGGCTTCGGTCACTGGTCCCAGCTGCCTAGTTGGCTTGGGTACGTATGCAATAAAATATAAACTCTTTATCATGTACTCTTTCCTCTTTTATTTTTAATTACGAATATATTCTCTCACATTGTACGGACGGATTAACGTTAGAATGGCAATTGCGAATGAAGGGACACAAAAATACAAAATAGAATACAGAAAAAAATTATATATATTATTATACACATCTGATAAGAAGGGTAAAAAATAAAGATGTATAGATATAGCAAGATTTATAATATAATAAAATAATATTAATAAAATATATAAATTAGAGAAATATATATATATATATATATATATATATATATCATTACTTTAAAAATAAAATAACAATAAAAGGAAACCGACAATGTCAATTTTCTTATAATTGAATGACTCTTTCATTTTAGTTTAAGGACAAATAGAGATGCACTTTTTAAGTTTTTAAATATTATTTTTTTATTGAAATTAGATCTTTTAAACCAATGGAGTTGTTCTGGTAATAGTAGATTTAAATTATATAAATAATAATTATTTATATTTTTACTGTTGTGATTAGAAAAAAATATTTTGTATGATAAAACTGACATCAAAGGTTCGGTATAATTATTGAAATGAAAGCTCCAATTTTAATGGAAAATAATCCTAAAGTAGTTTTATCTTTTATTAAAGCCTTTTTTTGTTATTATTCAGTCCTCTTTTCTACTATAAATTATAAAATAGTTATCTTATTGTAGAACTTTTTCTCTTGCAATACCAAAAAATTATTAAAGTCAATACCAAGAAAAGAACTTTTTCTCTTTCTCACATGTTTTGTTCTCTATCTAGCACATCATCGTATATATGTATTAAAGGTTGAATTATTTACCAGAAAGTGCATTGAGTATTTCTTTCCGTTAAAGTAAATACTGAGTTTATGTTTAATTTTATATCGGATCTAATTAAATGTGGATCTTTGGTCCACATGCATGTCAAAATTATTATTAATATATCTTTTATTTTTTACATCCAAAACATGAATAAAATATCAAACCCGAAATCAAACACGTCTAAATAATATAAGATTATAATCTACTTTTAGTTGAATTAATAATTTTGAGTTTATCCTAGTTATGTAGTTTATTATTTAAAATAAGAGTTTTGATATCTATAATATTTTATCTCATTTAAATAAAGTTATTCTCTATAAAACACATGTGACCTGATAAAAAATTATGAATTTCTGTATAATATATTTGATAATTTAGTATGTTCTAACCTTGAATCGTCAATAATCTGTTTCTGATTTATAATTTAAACAAAAACAAAAAGAACTAAATAAGAAAATACTGGAAAATTAAACTTAGAACCTCAAATAGATAATTTGTTAAGTTGAATATGAGCCAATTATTGACTATTTCTTGAAGGAATTAAATGGAATTTAGCCTTGATTGGTCAAAACGCTCGCTCAGTTTGCTAAAGATTCCAACAGGAGGATAAAAATGAAGAAAAATTATAAATCAACATCTTATATGTTATTATATTCCTAGTGATAAGAAAAAAAATATATAAATATAATAAAATTTATAATATATATCATTTCTCAGAGATGAAACTTCATCATGACTTTGGGAACAGGTCTGTGAGAAAGTGGAACAATTGCAAGCATCAGGTATTGAACCACATATACAGTAGATCTATATCTTCTATTGCACGTGCATTGACTTTATTGAATAAAAAAATATGTAGAAAAATTATGTGGACGTTACGCATTCTTAATTATTGCACCAGTATGATAAGAAAATGACCCAACATCTTACTCTTTACTCTTTAGCTTGGGGGGAAAGTTCTCTTAAAAATAACTTGTCAGAAAGTTTATCTAAATATATTGGATTTAATTAATGATTAAATAAATAGAGTAGGAATTAATCAATGACCAGAATTTATTTTTATTTGAAGTGTAAGAAAAATACTTAGCATGATCTGGGATTTATTTCTTTATACATACATGGATTAATTTTTTAGTTTAATTAATATATATTAATAGTATAAAATAGTACGTTCGAATATAACTTTTTATTTATATAACTTTTAAGATATTAATTGATAAAATCAATAAATTTATTATAAATAAAAAATTGTGATTCAACGTGGTGTAAATTTTTTTATACTAACAAAACATGCTAATTAAATTCTTAATTTTTTTGGCTGATCACATATTAATATCAATAATTTCATAATACATATACCTATCCTTTATAAAGATTTCACCTTATAAATGTTATCGTACTTTCTTTCATTCTAAAAAAAAATATTGAACTCAATATCAACAAATTTATAAACTTATAATATGAGTGTTTATTGGGTCGAATGATCCACAAGATCCAACCTAATTCAATCCAACACAAACATACTGAGTTAGGTTTTTTTATCATTAGGTGAACTCCAACTCAACTTAGTCAAACTCAATTTACTATGGATTAGGTGATGAGTCTATTAATTTGAACTTGGGATCTAACACGTTCAGAATACTAAATTATTTATTATTATTATTATCATTTAAAATTATGTGTTTTGTTATTTTGTGTTCCTTTTTATATTATGTGTTTTATTAGTTTGAGAGGATACAACATAGTGAAAAAACAAAGATATATTTATACATGGTTGATACTAATAAAATAATATTACAATTGAGAATCAGAGAATTATAGGATTGATACAGTAACAAAATACATAGAGAAAGATGTTGTGCATATGATTCTTCTACTAACATTTAACATTTGCCTTAAAAAAACCTTAAGTGAGAACTAATTAATCTTTTAATAATATTATTCATATGGTTATGCATTATATTTTCTCAAAGCTATTTTTTGTGTGTGAATATAAAATATTAACCTTGTCTTGATTGGGCTTGTCCTTACTTATGACCAATTGAATTTAGTTAAATCAAATTCGTTATAATTATAAGGTGTGAGTGAGTAATGGTATCAATTTTACCAATTAAACAAATGATAATGGAATAAATAAAGTTAATTGTTAATATGTAAGCATATAAAAGAAAAGGTTTCATACTTATTAGCTTAGATATTATACTTAATTTATCTATCATCATTATTCTTAACTTGATCTCTTCCTGTGCCTATCTCACAATAAAATATTTTGTCAACTTAAAAGGATATCATATTATTGTAAAGTTCACTAAGTCTAAACCTAGTAATTTGTTTCCTCCTAAAGAGAAGCCATAAAAATCATTGATTCCTAGTAATTGTGTAAACATTTTAATAATTCTTTTACTAACCAAATATATTTTGAGACAGCAAGCTATAGTGAGCAACATTTAATATGGTTTATAATGGATCACAAATTTTAAGGTTTAAGTTAATCTCACTCCGATATCATTATGGTGCGCCATATGCATGTCGTTGTTTTAAGCATTTTTTGTTTTTATTTTTGGAAAAAACAATCATAAAAATATATTTTGCTATGATTTAGAAAATATTTTTTTTGAAAATCAACTAAAAATAAAAAATAAAAAAATATTTTTAGTGTTTTCAAAAATTAAAATTATGTAAAATCTAAATAACAATATTATAATTATAACAAAAAATTATATATAAATGTGCTTTAAATTATATATAAATATTTTATAATATTTTATTAAAAACTATATAACAATTTTATTTTTTAAAAATAGAAAATACCAAGTAAAACAAACATATTTTTTAAATATTACAAATTTAAAAAGGAAAACTACTTTTAAAAATTGAAAATAAAAAGTAAAACAGAAAACATTTTTAAAATGAAACACTCCTTTGTATTCTCTTCCTATTATCCACCCATTTTCTAGATCTCCAACGTTCTACTTCCGTGGCTTCTCGCCAATCTGACTCTAATAAAACAAACATAATTTAACATTTTAGGTTTTATATGAATATTAGTGGATAAAAGAATACGATATATTCATGTTAATTTTAAAATATTAAATTAATCATTTTATTAAACAGTAATTGTGTCACATTATTTAATTTCTTACCTATGACAATCAACATATTCACAATTAACCATCAACATCAATAATTTTTTAACAATTAACCGTCAACGTCAATAATTTTTTAACAGGGTATTAATTTTTACACATTTTTAAAATTTGTAAATATAATGTCACAATTTTAAAATACAAGAACACAGTGTCTAAAATTGAAAAAATTTGTAAGCATTAATTGTATTTAAGCCTAAAAAGAATTATTAGACATTCATCATTTCTCTCACTTGATGCATATGGATAACTTTTAACTAGAATTTAAGTGCATGTTTGCCAACTATTTTATAAAATTATTTTCAGTATTTTAGCATTTAAAAAACTAAAAAATCCGTTTAATTACTATTTTCTTAAAATAGCTTTTAAAAATAGTTCTGCTTTTTTAGTTTTTAAAAACTAAAAAATAAAAATCACAGTAACTAGTTTAACTTTTCAGTTTTCTATTTTTATTTTAAAAACTCAAAATTCACTAAAAATATGTTTTTTTCATTAATAATATTTTCATAAATATGAACAAGTTTTTTTTTATTTTCAAATAACATTTATCAAACAAGTTTTTTTTTCTTTTTTCAGAAAATAATTTTTAAAAATTATTTTTAAAAACTAAAAAACAAAATGAAACCAATGAAACCCTCATTCAAAATGAGTTAATTATCCAATTATTCATAGTACTGAAATTATCCGAATAACTAACCACAGAGGATAAATTTAATAATTAAAAAAAAACAAAGTAAACCCTTCTTTATGTTGTCTTTGCTCAGTATGAAGATTTATCTAGGAATATATAGTTAGCCAACATGGTTATCTAGGAAAAAATAATAAATTTAAATACACATAGCAGTCATAAAATTAATATATATAAATAAAAATAATAGCCAACATGGTCTAGCAAAAACTTTAATTAGAACGGAAATAATAAAAAATTAAATACAAAAATCTGCAAAAAAAAAAAAAGTCCAAGTTTTAGAGATTATAAGAACATTTTTTTAATAGAAAAATGTTTGTTGTTAGTGTTTTAGTGGAGAGGACCATAGACCAATCTTATAGCTATAATTATAAGAACATTCAACTTAACATATTGGATTTTCTAGCATGTTAAGAGAAACTATCGGATTTTCATTTCATACCTATTCCATTTTTATTTAACACCTACCTGCCTGAATATTTTTTGAAAAACTCAAAAATACCCTTTAACCTAATTTTCTCTCCCAACACCTATCATAATAAATTAACTTTTCTCACCTCTCAAAATAAAATAACATGTTCTATGAAATAAGTTTTTTGGACAAGGAAAAAAATTAACATATTGGATTTTCTAGCATGTTAAGAGAAACTATCGGATTTTCATTTCATACCTATTCCATTTTTATTTAACACTTACCTGCCTGAATATTTTTTGAAAAACTCAAAAATACCCTTTAACCTAATTTTCTCTCCCAACACCTATCATAATAAATTAACTTTTCTCACCTCTCAAAATAAAATAACATGTTCTATGAAATAAGTTTTTTGGACAAGGAAAAAAATTAAATAGAAAATTTACTTAAACTATTTATATTATCTTTATAAAATTTTATATTTTAAAAATAATTTATCTATAAAATAATTTTTTTAAATTTTATATTATAAAATAAATAAATATAAAATTTTATTACAGAAAACCTTCTCATAATAAACTTTTATATTTTAATATTTTAATTATAAAATTTATATATTATATTTATAAAATTTTATATCTATACTATTAATAAAGAAAATACCCCCTTTTGATGTCTACTTTTCAAAATATCTATTCTACCCTTACACGTATTTTATAAAATTAAACTATTAATAAAGAGAATACCCCCTTTTGATGTCTACTTTTCAAAATACTTATTCTACCCTTACACCTATTTTAAAATTAAAAAAATAAATTAATTTGTCATAAGAGGGACTTGAACCCATAACCTCTTATTTCTCAAACATATATTTTACCAATAGACCAACCTCATAACTTTAAGTAAAAAGTTAATTTAAAATATTGATATCCAATATACTTTAAAATACTAATTTTAGGTTTGAGTGGTTGTGGGTTCAAGTTCCTCTTATGCCAAATTGATTTATTTTTTAATTTTAAAATAGGTGCAAGGGTAGAATAGGTATTTTGAAAAATAGACATCAAAAGGGGGTATTCCTATTATTAATAGTATAGAAGTATAGATATAGTATATAATATAATATCATATATTATACATTATAGATATAATTAGACAATTATGTATGTTGGATATCAATATTTTAAAGTAATTTTTTCCTTAAAGTTATAAGGTTGGTTTAGGGGGGAAATATCTATTTGGGAAATAAAAGGTTATGGGTTCAAGTCCCTCTTATGACAAATTAGTTTATTTTTTTAATTTTAAAATACATGTAAGGATAGAATAGTTATTTTAAAAAATAAACATCAAAATAGGGTATTTCCTTTATTTATAGTATAGATATGCGTACATTTCATGATAAATTTTTTTAATAAACATGCAAATACACAAGTGCAACAATGTTTTGAGTTCTATTGAAACTTTATTCTTTCCATTTTTTCATATTCATTGCATATTTGATATATTCATTGATGATCTGACATGTTTTTATCATGTTATCATAAACAAAAAATATAAAATCAACAAAATATATTTCAGAACATATCATATAACAATTTATATTTTAAAATATAAAAATTTACAAAAGATGTTAAATTAAAATCTTACAATTGTTATAACATATTAAAATAGAAATGTGAATAGGCTTGGTCTGTCTTTTCGTTAATTTTAATAATATAATTTATTTATAATATAATTTTTTAAAATTTTATTAAAATTTATACTATAAAATAAAAATTTATTATGAAATCTTGTGTTAGTAAATTTTTATATTTTATAAATTTTATTTTAATTATAACATTTATTTATAATATTTATATAGAGAATAAGATTAGTCAGTTTACTTCTCCAGCAATACATTGTTATAGAAGTAAAAAAATTTGTAAATTTTTTTACTCTCTGGCAATGCATTGCTGCAGAATAAAATAATTGAAGGTATATCGGTATTTTACTCACTAGTAAGTAAAAATTGAAAATTTAATAGATGGGAATTCAAATTCCCGAAACTATTCTAGATTAAGTCTCCATCTACGGTAATAGATAGTGGGCTACCTCAAGTCCTCAACCTATAAAATTAAACTAAACTTATATAGGTTTGATAAAAATTACAAAGTAGTTGTCTGACATCTAAGACGAGATTTTAAGTACATAATACAATAAATCTTAACTCAAAGTAATGTTATCTTGTCATTATTACCATAAGATACGGTACTATTTCCCTTGAAAGGTTTTACGCCTCATGTCTGACAATCTAATACACCTCAACAACATATAAATATAACAAATCATATTGTAGTTAGGAATGGCAAAAAATTCTAAACTCATACATATTCATGAACACATGTGAAAATATCTACACAAATACCCACGAACACAATCATGAAAATATTTGTACAAATAATTTAAATGAGTACCTGCAACTTATGAATATGAGTTTTTTTTCTACTCTACTTCTTAACAGGCACAAGTACTCGTACTTATAGTACCAACTAAACTAAAATACTATATATATATATAAATATATACACACACACGAGGACAACTCAGGTAAGAGACAGGGTTACTGTGAGAAATGAAAACATAATAGTAACCATAGGATTTCAATACGCAATTCCGATTGAGTTATTAATTAAACAAGTTCACATAGTTCTCTTATACAGAAACTTCCCACAAACTCTTAATCAGTTGCTCTCGTCATTCTTGTAGAATCCTCTACAAGGTCACCACCACCCCCTGCCACCACCATCGGTACCATTGTCGTCGCTGTTGGCGGTGATGGTAGTGGTAGAGTGAAACATACATAACCTGTCACAGTTTAAAATCCTAATCAAATTGAAAAAAACATGAAATTGAAAAGAGAAAGAATTCAACAAATATAGAGCAGTGTAATGAGAAAGGAGACAAAAACAAAATGATGTGAAAATCAATGGTGTTTTAAATTCAAAAGAGGACAAAGCAAATTGTATTTTTGAAACACTTGTTTTTTCACTGTAATTATAGAGTGTTTCCAATCTGAATTCACATCACACACTCGAACTTCTGTCTCTTGTTTGTTATTGGGGACAGAACCATTGTCGTCACTGCCATTACCATTAGCACCACTGTCATCGTCAATGGTGGTGGTGTGGGGTGAAGGTGGTGCCAACCTTGCAGAGAGTGGCTCGTTAAGAGCTTGTGAAAAGGTTTCTGTATGTGAGAGAGTTACATGAGCTTGTTTAATTAACAACTCAATTTAAACCATTTATTAAAATCTTACAGTTATTATTATGTTTTCTCACTGAAACCCTTTTTTTACCTGAGTTGTTCTCGTATACATATACATACACACACACATATATATATATATACTTTGAAGAAGATAATATTTTATAAAATAAATCAATTTAAAATATTAATTTTTAAATTTCATTACTATCAATGTTATTTTTTTTATGAATGTGCATAGTTAATTGAATTATTTTTATAAAAATGTTTAGTATAAAACGAAGATGCTATTTTGTATTAAATATTATATATATATATATAGTCTATTTTAGATCTAATTAATATCGTATAAAATGATATAATTTTATTTCTAGATTTTTTTAACAAATAAATGATTTATTTAATAAAATTTCATGTAAAAAATAATTTTTTAAAATATTTGTGCAAATATTAAAAAAGCATATAAATATTTTATAATTGATGCGTAACAGATTTTTGAGCGAATACGGATTTTGTAGTAGGTTGAGCCCATTGTCATTCATGTAAACATTTATTATGTAACCACTTTGGTGAAGGCTTTGCTAATTTGAGTATTTAAATGTTTTTTTACATGTATTTGTCCCTTACTCATGGTGTATTGCCTAGCAAAGAGCCTTTTGTCTTTGAAAACAAAAACTCAAATTCAAACTACATAGAAACTCACTCCAGTAAACATCATCTAAAATTTTATCAATAGTGTATATATCTCAAACACATCACTATCCATCACATGCCCCATATTATATTTTTTATACTTTCTTTTTTTTTTTTATACTTGCCCTAGATTATATTTGATCGATCCTACCATTATTTAACATACTTCCCAATTAAGTTTCAACTCATTCAATAGTATATACGATATTTCTCAAACTTAAAACAATTCAATTAATTAATTAATTAATCTCACAGAAACTATTAAATTATGTATTCAACATTTTTTTCTGAAACTAAATCCCCTGATCAATACCAACAAATTTATAAGCAATAGCTAGCTGTATAGTACCCGCCGTTTTAATGTCAACTAGTTTTTTCCACACTTCTTAAAAGGAACACTCGCGTGATTTTTTATTTTTTTTTTCTTTTTGGAATTATCCTTAGGAGTGAAGAAAGATAAGGCTGAAAATGTTGTGGCACAAAGTGCACCACGTTTGAGTTGCATGTTTCCGTTTGAAATCTCAGTTCCTTCATGGACAAATATCGGATATGCTAAAAAATTATTCCACCTACAATCATTTACATGTTGAGTAAAGTCTATATAACACGATACATCAGAGTTGGAAATTTTGTGGAAAAATCATTTTAGAAAAAGAACATTAAGTCATGACACTGATTAAAGATAGAAGATTTGTCAGGGTAGACAGTTGTGCACCATAGCAATCATACTAACATATACTAATCCAAAAGCTCACCTTTTGCATTCCAAACAAAAGCCAAGAGCACATGTTTGGAAATATATTAACCCTATTAACAACTTGTTATTGAAGATATACGGATAATAATTTCAAATATATATAGTTGTCATTTCTGATATACAGTTACCATATTTTATTAAAAAATTAAAAAAAAAACACATTTGACTTTTGTAAATAATCATGTAACTATTAATTAACTTTTAATTTGATATTTTTATACTTAATTATAGGTCTGAATTTTACAATGATGATTTTTTAATTGATATATCTTTTAAATTGGGGACTTTCAAATTAGTTTCAAACTCACGTTTTAAAAATTGGCTTAATTAAGTTTTTAGTCTTAAAATTTGAAGAAATATGCTTTTTGATTCTTAAAATTTAAAAATAATTGTTTTAATTCTTAAATTACATCTAGTCCTTATTATCTAGGTAATGATTTTAGGAAATTGCTTAGGTGGTTGATGAAGGTTAACGTTTGATCTTAGGAACTAAAAATTCTCCTCTTTTGTAAAGTTTATGTGAAGCCTCATGTTTTGGTCATGTGAGAACTACATTAACGACATTTCTAAATGAACAACATCAAAACAAAAATCAATTAATTTTAGGATTAAAAAAAATTATTTTTAAACTTTAGGGACCAAAAGTAATATATTTTTCTCGAATTTTTTACTAAAAACTTAATTAAGCCTTAAAAATATATAAAATATATACATGAGAATTGTTATTGTTTTAAAAATAAGAACTAGAAAATATATTAATATTTAGAGTTTAATTATTATGCACTGTCAGTGTAACAAATCTTACATTGTCAGTTTGTTGACTTTATCAATTAATACTTTAAAAATTACATAAAGAAAAAATTGGAATTAAAGTCTAAACCTCTTTTATATTTTCAATACATACTAATTAAACTCACTTATATATTATATTTAAATGCTAAAACATATCTAATTATTAACTACTTATTAATTATAGAAGCAGTCCAGGAATAAAAAATTGAAAGAACAATAAAAAGAGACAAATCAATTCAAATTCTTCTCATTAATAAATATTAACAATTCAAATTTCTCTCGTTAATAAATAACAATTCGATAAAAAATTACCTATTAATTTTCATCATTCCATGTAATCATGTACAGTTATTTCGTTTGTTTTTTTTTAAGTAAATACGGTTATTTGGTTTATACATAGAGCATTAAGTCTTATCATCATGTTTAATAAAAAAAAGTCTTATCACCATATAATTTAAAGCAACTAATTTTATATGGTGTTTATTGAGTTGAATGACCTCATCATCCAATTCAATCTAAAATAATTGGATTGATTTTTTTTAGATGAGGTGAAACCCAATCCAACTTCATCAAACTCAATCTTTTACAGATTAGGTGACGGGTTTAATGAGTTAAATTGAGAATCAATTCAACTTGATAATAATATTATATTATTATTATTTATTATTTTAAATTAAAAAATATATTTAATAGTTTAATTTATAACTCCTAAGTCGAGACTGTCATGCACTAAGGCAAGCTTTCTGAACTTGAAGGGTATACTCTCACTCCAACGAGTTAATGTTTATTGTTAGATAAAAATTTCACCCAATAGTTTAAACTCTTCTGGAAATTTATTCTTCACACTATGAGAGTCAATAGTTTTTTTTTTTATTTTTATGTTACAACAATGAAATATTCTATTCTTTTAAAAAAATATTCTAAAAAATATATAAAAAAAATTTAAACATTCAATTTATTCTTTAAAAAAATATTTTTTTTAAATAATGATCCAATTAACCCAACTCAATTTTCTCAATGATAGATTAGATTGAATTAAATTTAATAATAAAAAACGAAAACTCAATCCAATAAATTATGATTAGTTTAAATTTTATATTTACTTAAATCCAACTCAACTTGTATATATCCTACTAATTTATACCCACTGGTTATCTCACATAGCTACAGACCCTTAATAGTATATCCCAATATAAATGCATATATAAAGAAAACTTAAAATACAAATATGTAATAAAAAGTAATATATAATAAAAAAGAGAAATTATAACACCCAATAAAACAGCAGCAAATTGCTGAAGTAGTTAGTACATATAAAAGATATAATATAGGTTTTGGAGGCTGAGCCAAGTCGAGGAAGGGTGGGTGGGTGTACGTGTGAGAGAGTACAGTTAAAGATAAAGATAGGCACAGAGCACTGAAAAGATACCGGCTTTTGGTGAAAAGATATCTCATCAGGCTGTGACTCAGCTTTTGGGCAAGACTCTGTGATTCAGATGCCCTTCTATTCAAGCAACTAATCTATTGTACAGCACAAGTCATCCTATGTGTAAAATTTTTCAAAATATCGATTGTGTAAAATACTCTATACATATATTTAATAGTTTTAATTAGTATATATACAATATTATTTTTACACTCATATTTAATTATAACTTTTTATTTATATGATTTTTAAAAAAATTTAATTGATATACACTATCAGTATAAAGGATTTTTACACTGATATTCAATTATGACTTTTCATTTATATGACTTTTAAAGTAGTAATAAATAAAGTCAACAAATCTACTATGAATGAAGGGTGGTTTTGATTGAATGTCAGTGTAAAAATCTTTAGACTGACAGTGTATACCAATTAAACTCTTTTTAAAATAGTAATAAGTAAAGTTAACAAAAGTGTAAAACTTTTTACATCAACATTCAATCACAATCTTTCATTTATGATAAAACTTCTCGATTTTACCCTTACCTCTTAATACTTTTAGAGTTTAATTGGTATAACCCTTGATTAATAGTAAGTTTGTTGACTTTACTAATTAGTACTTTAAAAGTCACATAAATAAAAAGTTATTATGATTGAGCGTCAGTGTAAAAGTCTTTTACACTAAAAGTATATACAAATTAAACCCATACTTTAAAAATTATATAAATAAAGAATTATGATTGTCATTATATTTTATATTGTTAGTGGATACTAATTAAACCCATTTACTTATATGTCATCAATTTTTTACTTTACTTTTATTTAAAGTAGCATAAATTGTTGGAAAATACATAAAATTACTTACTCATTGCTTACCCAAAAGATCTTTAAAGGAACTTACCATCATCATTCTTATTATTGATAGAATCTATATATAAAGTAAGATAGAATACTCAAATTTGATATTAATATTTTAATCTCTAAAAAAGGAAACAAATCCCTAAATTAATTTTAAAATATACTAACCAAATATTTAAATCTAGACAGTATCCAGAGATTTGAAACAAAATCAATTCTTAAATAACTTTTTTTTAAATCCCATCAACATCATTTATTTAAAATTTAAATTATTCTTCAACATAAATAATATATCTTTTTCACTAAAACATAAAATTATTTTATATTATATCAATATATAGTCAAAATCGTCGGATTAGAGAATTTTGGTGTCTTGTGCGAATAATCTAAATATTATTTTTATTTTACTTTTTAAAAAAATTATTAATAATTATTTGAATATTAGTTATAGATATATTTTAGTTAAGAAATGAAATATCACGCATTTATAATTATTTTTTTAAGTAAATGTTAGTTGTTAATTTTGTTAGTAGAGGAATTTAAATTTATGGCATCTTTCTTCTCAATGTAAATTTTGTCACTAGACTAACTTTATAATTTTTACCCATTAATAATTTGTTGATTAATTATTTATTATATTTTATTTTTATAATAATATTGGGATAAATTATATTTTTCGTTCTTACATTTTTAATTAATTTTTTTAGTCCATATACTCTCACTGTGAACTTTTGTCACTAGGCTATGTGTTTCGCTCCCCGAGTGTCACTCTCACTTTTGGCAACACCTAAATATCTTGAGAGTCACAAGGAAAGTGTTTGAAGATATTGCCACTTTGTGGGGAATTTGGTTGGCAAAATTTTTTTTGGTATTTTGGGGGATGTAGTTTAATGTTGAATAAGTATGGCAGGAATCCTTACAAAGATCATGACTATGGGTTCACGGCTCTACAAGAATTTGTCTATCTGCTTTTATGAATGGTTTCTAGCACCACAATAATGTTTTACTATAATCAAGTAGGAGAACATATGGATTCTTTTATGACATTAAACTTTGTTTATGTTCTCGAGGGATTTGTAATATTAGAAGTTAAGTGCTTGTTTAGCAACAGTTTTATAAAACTGTTTTCAGTATTTTAGTTTTTAAAAACTAAAAAACTTGCTTTTCAGTATTTTAGTTTTCTGAAAACAGTTTTCGAAAACAGTTCTGATTTTTTAGTTTTTAAAAACTGGAATAATTGAATATAGCTTTGCTTTTCAGTTTTCTGTTTTTGTTTTAAAAATTCAAAATACAATTAGAATATGTTATTTTTTGCTTTTCATTAATGAAATTCTAATAAATATGAACAAGTTTTCCATTTTTACATTTTCAATACAGTTTTCAAATATCACTTGTCAAACAAGTTTGTTTTTTTTTCTTCCCAAAAACAGTTTTTGAAAACTCTTTTCAAAAACTAAAAAATAAAATCAAACCAATCAAGCCCTCTCTAATTTAATGTATAAACATCACTTCTCGTAACATGGTAATGTATCACTTCTGATAAATAAATTTTGCTTTCTTACATACTCTCAAATGATATTTTGGTTCTCAAACTTAAAATATGTGAAATTAAGTCATTTCTTATTAATAATATTGATGTTATAATAGAGTTTTACATTGCAGCTATCGAAAATACAACGTTTATCAATTATAAAATATCATAAAACATATACATATAATGTATTTGAGTTTAGTATTTATTAACTATTATAAATTATCACACAGTTTTTGAAAGTACAAACTATTACAAAATATACACATATATAATACTTTTAGACGACAAGGAATATTTGGTTGTTTATAATTGTATTTATAACTTTATTTTCAAATGTTGTGAGTTTTATTAACAACGATAAGATTATTAAAGAGAATAAACTAAATTTACATAATTTTTTAAGTTTAAAAACCAAAATAATAAACTTAAAAGTATAGGAGCTTGAATCAAATTTAATTGAAAGTACATACATATAAAAACATATTTTATCCATAATTTTTATATAATTTTAATTTTGGTCATATAAATATTATTTTAATATTATTATACATTAAATGTTTATTCATTCTAGACAATTTCTACTTAGTTAATATATAATGTTCTTACCAGAAAAATAAATTTTGAACAACAGAGTCTTGGAACTCCTTTCGGGTAAGTAGGAGCAACTACAGAGACTTTAACATCCAAGTTATATGTGTGAGAAAAGAGTGCATAGTAAGATGATACCTAAGTTTTGTTTCATGATCTACATATATAAGAGTTATTAGAAATAAATAATATTATATGATTTTAGAGTTTGGTTTGTATCTTTTAGGTGATGGTTAGCTCTATGAAGTATGTGAGATCAGGATGATGCTAGTTGTATATATGAAGTGGTTAAAACGTGTGACCTTTTGAAATTTTGGATTGAGATGTTTGAACTATTTGAGTCTATTGGGTCAAAGTCATGGCCTATACACTATAATTACTAAATTTAAATTTTATTATTGGGATATAATTGATTATACTTGTTGGTACATGTATATAATTTTCATGTTTTATAGATATTTTTTTTTTACATTTACACAATTTTGTAATATAAAATCAAGTGTAAATTTTAAATAAGATACAGTGGAAACAAATAAAAAAATATTTAATATTGGTAATTTATTTAAGTAATCATTTTGTTTTATATAAAAATATAAAACAAATTTAAAAATTTGCAACCATTAAATTGGCTATAATTTTTTCTAAAAAATCTTTATTTTTCTAAAAAATCTTTTGAAAAGATAAAAAGTAGTGATTAATTTATTGAAAATAAGTTAAACTTAATTTATACGTGTTTAATCGAAGAGTTTAATGAGTATATCATAATAACGTAAAAAGTTTTATATTATTATTAAATCACAATAATTTATGCATAATAAATTTTGTCGATTTTATCAATTAATAATTTAAAAATAATATAAATGAAGAGGAATTATAACTAACAGTAAATAATAATTAAACTCTTAAATAAAAATTTTATCAAAACAAATTTCAAATAAGTAAATGTGAACAATTTAAGGTGTCTTTTGATTATTTTTTTAAAAATTCATAGAATGTTTTTAATTGTGACATTTTTCATAATATATGCGTCATAAAACAATAAAGTAATTTCAAGTTAAAAAATAATTTATAAATAAATATTTAATTTAATATAAAACTATTATACTTTTAATTTATTAAAATTTAAAAAGTTCTGGTTTTGATTCACGTCCAATGTATTGACTTTCAAGTGGTATGTCTCTCATTCCTTTGGCAAGTTGTAGAAACACTTGATAAAAAATGGATAAAATATATTTTTAATTTCTAAATATTTTTAAAATATGTTGGCTTTTATTTTTTATAAAATTTAGAGTTTAATTGGTATACACGATTAGTGTAAAGATTTTTACATTAATATTCAATCACATCATTTTATTCATGGTAAATTTGTTGATTTTATTCCTTCTTACTTTAAAAGTTAAATAAATGAAAAATCATGATTAAATGTCAGTGTAAATAACAGTGTATACCAATTAAACTCTAAAATTTATTATATTTTACATTTACCCAGAAACATATGTAAATATTAAAATTACATAAATTTTAATAAATATAAAATTAAAAATATATTAAATTTTATAAATGTAGAATTAATATTAAAAATACTTTTAACACAGCTAAATAATATTTTATCCTTTAAAAGAAGAAGCAGAAGATGCTCTTACTTTGTTTGGGCAACCAAACAAGTAGGACTCAGACGGTGATGGTATGCACTAATAAATGAGAAAGGAGTGTTGATGTGATGAACCCTACCTTCACTTGCCAACAAGCAGCCCAAATGCCTAATCAAATTGCACATATTTTGGCTATGCAAGTTGTTAGTCGCCATTTCACACCTTCTGCTGAATAAATACATGTGCTACACACGCATGCATTTACTTTATTTCTCCTTTTCTTCACTCTTCTCATTTGTTTTAACAATTTAATTCATATATATTGTTAGTATAAACAATTTTGTCTGATATTCAATTACATTCTTTTTTTTATGGTAAAGTTATTGATTTATTATTATTTTAAAAGTTATATAAATAAAAAGTTATGATTGAAGGTTAGTATAAAAATCTGCTAAACGGATAATATATATAGTTAAACTTTTATTTTAAATATTATTTTATTGAAATGTTAGGTTTAAGGTTGAATCGCAAATCAATAAATGATCTGATCGATTTTATAATTAGATATGTCATTAATCCGATTTTTCTAATTCAACCAATCATCCCATCCAGAATATGTAATTTTTTTAATTACTCAAAAAGTTATTTTATTTTTTATATTAATTATGATATTTTCTATTAATACGTTATCAAATATGTTTTCTTATTTATTCTATGTTTTCTCTTTGCTTTAGTGTTGTAATGTAATTGTTAATTTGGTTTTCATATTGTTGATTCAATTTGTTATGCATGAAAAATATATATACTTAATTACTTTAGTTTAATTAAAATCTTTTATTTTTGAATAGTTTTATTTTATTTTATCATAAGTATAAAATTTTAATAATTTTTAATATAAATCAAATCATGAGATTCACTTAGTAACCCCATCATCAACTTAGTTGTGTCAATCTTTAAAATAACTATTATCAAAGGGATCATCAACTTCGCTGGGTTTGCATCCTTGTACTTCAAGAAACCCTTGGTTTCTCTTTGGAATAAATTCTTTGCTTTTCAAAAAAAAAAAAATCAACTCCGCTTAACTATGGTCAAAGTTCAATCTTTTGTTTTCCTAATATTATTTTACTGTGTGATGCATGAAAATTTTCTTATTTTGATTTATTTATTTATTTAATGGATATAGAATTATTTAGTAAAAACTGCAATTTTTTTTTAAAAAAAATGCAGAATTAATACCAACCATAGCAATCCTATCAAGGAATATTTTGATTTGATTTACTCCAATAAGATTGTGTTCAAATATATAAGTTAAGGAATGTACATATTTGTTGAAATATATACTAATAATTGCTTGTAGCTCCATGACTTTGACGCTTGACAGTGTAGCTGACCCGAGTGAATTTTTGTTGTTTCCTGTACATACTAAAAACTGTAATTAGAAATATACTTTGTAAGTATAAAAATTATAAATATAATATCATATGCCAAACTAGTATAGACTGTGTATGATTACAAAATTGATTGAATGTTTTATTATAAAATTATTTATAAAATTAAAATTAATATATTTTAAATTAAAACGAAAAATAAAATAATTGAAAGATTAAAATTCTATTTTTTTAGAAAAATAAATTTAATAAAATAATTTGCATAAAAAGTCATATATTGAATATTATTTAACAACATATTTATCTATAAAGATATTTTATATGTTTCCATGTAATTTTTTCATAAAAAATAGAAATGATTTTGTAGATATCAAAGTAAAAAAAAAAATTTAAATATTTAAAATATAATTGTATTAAGCATAAAATTTATATTTTAATTAATATCTATATGTTATATTCTTGTTTGTCTTGTATCAAAGACTAAAAGTAATATATCTCAACTTATCGAATCATATATTAATCTCACTTATGATGTATGATTATTTTTTGTCAAATAAAAAATATAATTCAAGATACTTTTTTAAAGTAATTTAAATTTATTTTTATATTAAATATATTTAATAAGATAATTTTTTTTAAAATTAAAATATTTAACATATTTTTAGTAAAGTAATTTAAAATTATTTTGTACTATATTAAAAAATATTTTTAACATACACTAAAATTATTCTATCATATAATCAAATATTTAATATTAATTTTTAATATATTAATACATAAATATAAAAATAGTATAATTTATATTTTATTAATTAACATTTATATGATATATTTTTTTGTCTAGGATCAGAGATTAAAGTAATGTCTCATAAACTACCTAGTCGTATATTAATCTCAATTATGTTACATGATTTTTGTTTTTAAATAAAACTTGCACATAGATGCATATCTCTAAATATTAATAAAACAAAGTTTATCGATCCCGTTAATGATATTATCTTTTATACTGTAAATAAATTAAAAAATTTAATTCAAGATACTTTTGTTAAAGTATTTTAAATTTATTTCTATATTAATATATTTAATAAGATAATTTTTTAAAAATTAAAAACCATTAACATATTTTTCATATTAAATAAACACACATAGATGAATAATACTAAATGATACTTTTGTTAAACACATAGATGAATAATACATTTTTTATACTGTAAATAAATAAATTAAAATAATTTAAGTTACTTTTGTTAAATTAATTTAAATTTATTTTTATATTAAATATATTTAATAAGATCATTTTTAAAAAATAAAAAATATTTTACATATTTTTATTAAAGTAATTTAAAATTATTTTATAATATATTAAAATATATTTAAAATTATTTTTTAGCATACACTAAAATTATTTGATAATATAACTAAAATTTAATAATTAATTTTTAATATATTAAATATAATATAATAATTAATTTTAACATACACTAAAATTAAATATTATTTCATAATATAATAAAAATAATGTCTCCCACCTATCTACTCATATATTAATCTCACTTATTATACATGATTCTTTTTTGTCAAATAAAAATTGCACATTGATGAAAATCTACAAATATTAGTCAATCATAATTTCTTGAACCTATGAATAATATTATTATTTTATAATATATATAAATTAGAAAATATAATTCAAGATACTTTTGTTAAAGTAATTTGAATTTATTTTTATATTAAATATATTTAATAACATATTTTTTTAAAAAAAAATAAATATTTAACATATTTTTATTAAATTAATTTAAAATTATTTTGTAATATATTAAAATATATTTAAAAAATATTTTAATAAAACTCAAATTATTTTTTCATATAATCAAATATTTAATAATTATTTTTTAATATATTAAATATAAAAATAAGTATAAAATTTATATTTTATTAATTAACAACTATATATTATTTTTTTGTCTTGGATCAAAGATAATTCTCACTTAGTATATGTTATTTTTGTTTTCAAAATAAAACTTGCACATAGATGGATATCTCGTAGGGGTGTTCAAAACTGAACCAAACCAAATTGAAAATCGAAAACCAACCGCACAAACTGAAAATAGCAAAAAACCGCTTTACTTTGAAGTGATTTGGTTTTTATAATTTTTAAATAAGATAGATGGATATACAATTATTCATTATTTTCTAAGTTTATAAGATTTTAACTTAATCTTTACTTAAAATTTTTAATTAATATAAATTAGTTGATAAATAAATATTTTAGCAAAACTATTTGATTTAATTTCATTGGATACAATTTGACAACAGCCACTAGAGTGTAATGTTTAAAAAAATTGACAAACTTTAATAGTTGGTACTTTTATATAATTTTATTGGGATTGATAAACTTTTATACAATTTTGGAAGTAAAATTTTTATGTATTTTTTAATACTTAATAATAGAAATTTTAAATCAGAAAACCAAATCAAATCAAACCACAAAAGATTTGTTTGATTCAGATTTGTAATTAATCTAAACCGAACCAAACCGCACTGCACTTATTTTTATAGTTTAGTTTGGACTAGTTAATCTCCTAATCTTAATCACTCACTCCTCTCTCTCCACCTATAAATATTTCAGCTCATTCTAAGTATTTCTCACACTTGAATGAATGATAAAGGTTTCCTTTCGAGTCATCACTCTTAGTAAAGTGTCTTGAGAATAATTCTCTTAAGGAATCTTTTCCTAGTGACTTTTATCAATGATTCATTCCTTTGTGGTAAGCTTTAAATATAATTTTTTGGCTTATCTTTCTTGGGAGTAATGCCTACCATCTTCCATTGTTCTTCCTTTCATGTTCCATTTTTTAGTGTTTAGAACCTCAACAAAAAATATGAAGAGGAGTACAACTTAAGTTGCATTAGTTGTATATTCCTATTTCGACTTGTAGCTAAAGAAAATTATCTATCATAGCTTTATCCAATTTGTTGTGCTCCTATACTTACTTGTTCCTTGTAAAATGGATCACAATTATGTTATGCAAAGACAAAAGATATTTTGTGTGGATAACACTAACTAGCATTATATGATCAGTATGATCTCATGGAGTATGCTTATGGTGCACCATTCAGTTCTCGTAAATGGACCTCAAAAACGGATTAATTAGGGACATTTAAGCTTGCTTTGATTTGTTTCAGATGAATTTCATCCGATTCCCAAAATTTGAAGTGACTACTATATATACTAAAACCAAAACAAACCTAAATCTAGAAAATTTAAAGATATATAAAACTAACAAAAATAGATAAAAATTAAGTTATATAAAGTATATAAGTGTAAATTGTGCACACTGAAAGGTTATGGAAACCTTAACATCATATAAAATGCGATTTCGAGTGTAAAAGTTTAGATCAGCTGTCATAAATTTTGCAGAAGTTTGAACCCATACATGTGTTGAATTTAAGATCTTAATTTCATCAAGTCGCATCATATTATAATCTTATAATCACACCATGTCTTTCTCACATTGTAATATGTGTGATGAATTTTTAAAAATAAATTAAATCAAATCAACATAATTAATTTTCAAATAAATATTTTTTACTTTCTCACAAGTTACTTTTTGTTTTTAGTTTTGAAAATTAAAACTGATTTTAGTTTTTAAGCTTTTATTTCAGTTGTTTTTTTAATTTTTAAGAAGTTGCAAATATAAGTTGAATAATATGAATTAATCATTAATTTAAGTAAAATATAATTAGTAAAAAAAGTGCAATATAATAAATATTAACAAAAATAATTAAATGTGTTTTTTCATAGTGGTAGTGGAGCAATAATTACAATAATAGTAGTAGTAACTACAATGATAATAACAACAATAATAACGGTTGAAGAAACGCAATAGTGATAATGGTAATAGTGACACAATGATAATTACGGTAGTGGATAATAATCATAATGGTGGAATCATGAATTTACTTGAGTGTTGTTTAAAGAAAATAGTTTTTCCACCCTTAAATGTAAGATTTGTTAATTTTTATGTTTATTATCAAGTTTAATTTATCAATTGTATGTAGCCTATTTTCTCTCAACACAAAAAAAACACATTAATTATTTAGGAAATTCTTTTAAAACTACACATTATATTTCTTTTAGCTCTATAATAACTTTCTTTAGAGGTTGATCTAGTGTCAAACTTCATATATGAGAAAGAAGGGAAGAAGGAGAAGTCGAGAATTCTCGAATTCCTCTGTTAACAAAAATTAACACATAAACAACTAATATTGTGTCTATAAAAAAATATTTTTTAACTATTAAAAAAATATTACACCATCATATATTATATTAATTCTTTTAATTTTAAAAAAAAAATTAGTATATATTCTTTTTTTTCTCTAATTATAGAGATTAAGCTTTGTTAAACAATTATTAACGATAAACTCTCATAATTTAAACTCGAGACCGCTAACTAAGTTAAAATAATCGAGTGTTAAATTATCAACCTTTGTGCCATTATAACATATCTTCTATAAAGAAGACTCTCATATATCTTAAAAATGATATAATTTATATAATCTCATGAAATTTTATAAATAATTTAGTAAAAAATAATACTGTCATATACAATATTATCAAACTCGAGAGTCTATGTAAACTCGTGAGAATTCAATAAGTTCAACTTATAAAATCTTAAGATTTTACTTTATATATAAAAAATAAAATATTTATAAATAATATATAATTAGACATTTCAACAATATAATAAATCGAAATATAATAAACCATAAATTTCATGATCTCTAAATAACTAAGTCTAGTAATGTATCATTATTAAATGAAAAATTGCAAAGATGACAATAATGGTAGAACATTTTTATCAATATTTGATATTGTTGTAAAATGAGAGTTTTGATGTTCTTAGATGCGAGTTTTCTTCAATTTAAGAACGACACACTAAATGAAAGTATGTTAAATTTTAAATGTGTACAAAACAACCAAATCTATTGACGAAATGATTTGGTAGTAAACTCAAAAGTTTACAAAGTTTGCATAGAGTATACCAAGTTTACCCAGAATTTATTAAAAAAAAAGTTTGTACATGAGTTAAGTCGCAAAAGGTAAATAGACTCGTAGATAAAAGTTAGAGAGTTAACTCAAGAGTTTGATAATTATGGTCATACATTAATTTGGAAGTGGCATTAATTTTACTGCATATATATGTGTAGTGTTATCATCCATAAATGTGTAATACGGGTTTCAACCTTTGTTAGGTTTTGGACAAATGACACATTCTCATAAATAAATATTACATATTCATCCATACAAACAAAAAATTCCAAAAGTTTCTCAACATGAAAACTAATCCTTATAAGATTCAATTAGTCATGCTTGTTGTAGTCTATCTATTGACTACCTTGCTTAAATGGAATAAAATTTTAACCAAAAAAATGTGTTTTTGGTGTCTATTAAATCTTAGTATTAATATTTGTATTTTTAAATTGATATATAACAATTGGAAAGTGTATTTTTTATATATATAACAGTTCCAACTTGTTAGTGTGGACTAAATTTACTTTTTTTAAAAAAATATATATAAACACCAAACACATCAATTTGAAAATAGATAGAGACTAAGGGCAAAATTGACCAGACGTACAAGATAAAAAACATATTTCTCAAAATTTAATATACCAATGTATAACAAGTTTATCGACGAGAAGACTCATTGTCAATAATCCTGATTTAGCATTTAAATCTAATCATACTGATTTCTGTAACTTTATATGTTCCTTAATTAGTTGAAATGGATAATAAAATACAGGTTTTGGGAGTTTATATGGCTAGACTTGGCTACACAAGTAACAAACGTGAAGGACTCGATCACCACCAGCAACACGATTCGTGAATCTGAAATACATCTTGGTACCATGATTTTGCAAGAGGACACAAGGGAATCTCCACAATCAACATTATCAAGCTGCTTCAATCTTTATAAATAGGCCTTCTACTAAAATACACTTCATTCATACCATAAAAAAAAATAATGATTTCACATCAATATAAGATTACTATTTGCTCGATGTGATGACATTAGATTTAAAACATGTGCTAATTCGAAATTTAGAAATAATGTCATATATGGTATGGCGTGATCAAATTACATTCTTAACTCTTAAACCTAGCTAGTTTGTAAGCGATGTATTTAACTATTTATTATTTATTTGTCTGATTAATTTTTGTCTTCATCTCTCTAGATATGAAATTATTGAACGAAACTATGAAAGGATAGTGTCATGTTGAAATGATATACTCAGTTTTAAATAGCGAATTTTCTTTTTTGAACGCAGAAACAAAGAAACTAATCCCTTCAGCTAATTAATTAACAATAGTGGTAGGCTTTTTCTTTTTCACCCCTATTTTCTATTTTGCACCCCAAAAATTTTGAAAATTCTCAAAACATAATACATTTCTTTAAATGTATGTGATTTTTTTTTTAATTCATAACGTAAGGAATGATGTCAGTACTATGTGATATGGAAAATGAAAGGAATAGGGAACAACAACTATGCTTTGGTTTGGGCGAGGAATGTACAACATTTGGTTTGGGCTATGGTGACGAGCCCATACACAAGTAAGGTAACAATTTTCTTGGAAATTTAAATTAACACTCCCCATTATTTAAATTAACACATATTTTCATGTAAAAATATTAATATGCCATTTAGTTTATCTTTCTTATAAAAGTAACTTTTTGTTCTTCGATTTCTCTGTTACGTACTTTCTTCTTTTCCATTTCTGTGTTTTTTACGTGCTTCATTCTTCTCATTTTTTCCATTTTTTTTTTTTGAATTTGTTCTGTATTAGATGTCTTCCTTATTCGTTCAAGTAAGCTTTTTTCTTAATCTATTTCATATATTTAATTCATGGTTTTTTAGAGTAGAAATTACCTTATGTTAATGGCTTCTTCGATGGGGTTTTTTACTCACCCTAAACATTTTGAGAAGAGCATTATGAATTTTTTACTCTTCGGCAAATAGTTGTCGAGAATTAAAAAGATTGATTTTTTTTAACTCTCCCACGAGATCTAGTCAAAGAGTCGACATCAACAAAACGAGCTAACAAAGATTTAAGGAACAAGAATTTAGAATGACGACCTGTTGGAGTAGTGGCGAGAAAAAATGAACAAGAAAAACTGAAGTAGCAGGAATAAGAAGAAGAACAAGTATCAAGAAGGATAGGGAAAATGAGATAAATTTAAGGAGAGAAAGTAGAGAAAATAAAGTAAGGAGAGAGAAGAAATTAGGGATAAAATGAGAATTTAAGAAAAAATTATAATAATAAGTGCGAATTCAAATAGGTGTGAGTATTAATTCAAAATCCCATTGACTTTATTTAATATATTTTTATATATAATCTAAAAAGTCCACGAAAGCCCATTCATTTAACCTGCTAATTAAACAACCATGCTAAAAAGCTTGTATTTTAAATGGGGATTTTACTTTCACCTACCCAATTTTCATTTTCCACCTACTAACCTTGAAAAAGACAAATATACCCTCACTTACTTAATTATAAGAAAAAAATAAAAATGTTCTACAGAACAGGTTTTCTGTAGAAAAAAAAATCCTTTTCCTTCTAAGCACAACCTTTTCGCAAAAGAAAAAAAAATCCTTCTACGGATAGTCTATTTCGTAAAAGGAAATTTTTTTTCTTTCCACGGATAGCCTCTTCTGTAAAACAAAATTTAAAAACATTTATTTGTTATAATTTTTATCTTTTTATAATTAATAAGAATTTTATATTATAAATTTTATATTTTTTAATAGTAAAAAATTATATTATAAAAATATATAATTAATAAATAAAAAATTCACTTAAGTGAATTTTTTATTTTATTAATTTTATATATTTTATAATTAATAAAATATTTATATTAAATATTTATATTTTTAATATTTAATATTTTTATAATTAATAAAAATTATCTTATAAAAATTTAACAAAAAAATATATTATAAAAATTAATAAAATAAAAAAATACTTATGGATTTTTAAATGATTTTTTTATTTTATTAATTTTATATTTTATAATTAATAAAAATATTATATTATAAATTTTATATTTTCTTAATTTATATTTTTAATTAATAAAAAATTATATTATAAAAAATAAATTAATAAAGGACAAAGTGCTTGTCCGTAAGTGATTTTTTTTATATTTTATATTATATAATTAATAATTTATTATTAGTTTTATATTTTTATAATAATAAAAAATTATATTATAAAAATATAAAATTATAACATATAAAAATTTTTAAAATCTTCTTCTCAAGACAAGGTTATTCGTAGAAGGAAAAGAATTTCTCTTCTGCTAAAATCCCATTCTAAAGAAAGAAATTTATTTTTCTTCTATGAACAGTCTCATCTAGAGAAGGAATTTTTTTTTTCTTTCTACGAAAAGTCTGTTCCATGGAAATTTTTTTTTTAATTAAATAAGTGAAGACATTTTTGTCTTTTTCATATTAGTAGGTTAAAAATGAAAAATGAATAGGTGATATATAAAATTTCCTTTAAAAATTTGAATTTCAATTAACATATGAAAACAACTTTCAGGGAATTTGAATTAACATCATTCTAGTTTGAAGTAACACCTATTCTTTTAAAAAAAATTTCTAAATTCCTATTTTATCCTTGATTACCACTTTTTCCTCTCTATTATATAATTTTCTTCATCCTCACTCTTTCTCCTCTTTCCTCACCTTATTTTTTGCTCTGGACCCTCTCCCTACTCATCTCTTGGTTAGTGTATAGGTGTAGTATAGTTATTTAATTTTTTATTTTTTATAGTATAGTAATTTAATTTCTTATTTTTTTAGTATAGTAATTTAATTAATTTTTAGTTTACTTAATTTATTATTTTTAGTATAGTTGCTTAATTTATTTTTTTTTTATTATAATAAATATATTTTTATTATATTAATTTACTTAATGAATTACGTGTTTACTATAGTTATTTAATTAAATATTTGGTTAGTGTAGTTAATTTCTTTTTTTAGTATTAATTAATTTTTAGTGAACTTAATTTATTATTTTAATATGTTTATTTAATTTTTTTATTATAATAATTACATGCTTATTATATTAATTTACTTAATGAATTATGTGTTTAGTATAATTATTTAATTAAATATTTGGTTAGTATAGTGTAGTATAGTTATTTATTTCTTATTTTTCTTAGTAAAGTAATTTAATTTATTTTTTCTAGTATAATAATTTAATTTCTTAATGAATTAAATTTTTAGTATAGTTATTATTGAATAACTAATTACCTATAATGATATTTAAACTGGTAAATTTCAAATATAGTATTCAAAGACAAAATAAAGTCAATATTATAGAAAACAAAAAGAAAATAAAAATATTATAAACAAATACTTCAAACACGTTTATTTGAACTGAGAAAAAAATCTCAAACAAATGATAATGTATTTTGTGTACTTCTTTTCTCTTATGTTGGAACATATCTCAATTTATTTTGCAAATTATAAATTAAAATAATTAAATTTTTAAATAACTTTAACTATAAAATTTAAAACAATATTTATTTCAAATTTTAAAATAAATTTCACACATAAACAAGGAAATATTAAATATATTTATAAATTAATTTTTTCAAGGAAATATTAAATATATTTATATATTAATAAATTATAAAGATAAAAAAATCATTAACTACTAATTAATTTTTTCTTTAAATATGTATTTTTTAAGAGTTGTAATAGTATTTATCTGAAACAATCGTATATTTAGAACTCAATCTCAAAATTAACAATCAAACTAAAAAAATTACACACTAACATATCCACAATAACTTATTTTTGTACATTTTTTTCCTTTTCTAATTGTGCCTTTTATTTAAAAAAATGTTATAACATATCTCCATTTATTTTTCAAATTATAAGTTAAAATTAATTAAAATGTTAAATAACTTTGACTATAAAATTTTAAAAAATATTTATTTCGAATTTTAATTTTTTTTAGCTATTTAAAAAAATATTTATTTCAAATTTAAAATTTAAAAAAATATTTATTTCAAATTTTAAAATAAATTTCACACATAAAAAATAAATATTAAATATATTTATATATTAATTTTTTGAAAAAAATATTAAATATATTTATATATTAATAAATTATAAAGATGAAAAATTTATTAACTATTAATTAAGTTTTTCTTTAAACTTGTATTTTTTAGAAGTTATAATCGTGTTTATTTGAAACAATCGTGTATTTAAAACTAAATCTTAAAATTAATAATTAAACACATACAATTGCATGCTAATAGAGTGCTTTTTAATTTTTCTTTTAAATAAACAATAAAATACATAAAAAGATTAGTCTCCGGCAAGATGTTGCTGGAGAGTAAAATAAATTTGAATTTTCTTTTACTTTAAAAAAAAAGTTGAAGCTTTTTTTATTCTTTGTCAAATCATTACCAAAGAGTAAATTGTGTTTAGAAGAATAAAAACATTAAAAATATATTAGTATTTTTTTACTAAAAAATTGAAATTATTTTCCAACAATGATAAAACAGCTCAATTGCAACAAAGGTGGCCCCGCCTTCCCACTCTTGAAACCAAGGAACTAAATGAAAATCATTGTGGGTGCAGTGTATTCCATAAAAAAGAGGGAGCAGATTGTTTATAAAAGTGACGGAGAAAATTGGATGTTACAAAAAGATAGGGTACAAAAGCAAAAATGAGGGTGCACAATATAAAATACCCTACTGGTCTAAGGACTATTACACATATAAGCCTTCATCCGTTTTGATCTTTGTTTTCATAATTTTATGTTTACACCTCCAACTTTTGTTCATGCACCTCCAGAAAGATTCAAAAACATTTAACCCCAAAATTACCATCTGTTGATGTTAACAGTTTTAGGGTTTATTTTGTTTCCCATTTCGTTTAACTTCCTTCTTCGAGCTTTTACTATGGCCGCACCATAGGGCAGTTGTGATTGGAAGTAGCGGACACTACCACAATTGACAACATTATAGTGCAACTTACGGTAACACCTTTTTAAGGTATATTTTCGACACCAATTATTTCTACGTATGTGTAATTTTCTCCTCCATGATTCTTTAATCAGGTAATCCGGAATGTTTATCTTTTACATGCCAGATTACATTATCCATAGTGTATTATGCATATGTGTTCCTGATTGACCTACCCGTAATGCAAATAAAATTTATAGGTGATTATACATTCTGAACTAACCAATCTAGTGCAGTCAAGTAACTGATCTAAAATCAAGTAACCAATCCAGTATAGGTGATTATCCCCTCAGCTGATGTTATTTGTCTTGAATGCTGCGGAATCAGAATCCGTGAATGAATCATTTACATTTTACATGTAAGTCCTTGTATAGGTAAATTGCTATAGATGGTTAGGATATTTATCTGTATTGCCTTTTGATTGTGAATCTAGTTTTGGCATATCTAAATATTTCTAAATCAAGGAGAAATTTTATTATTGACATCCTTAATGTTATTTGGTTAGCTACTTTGTGGAGAATTTGATTAGCAAGGAATATTCTTAAAGAACAAAACTTTTATTTTTGAAGAAGTTTGACAATTGTCTCTAAAAAGGTATTATACATGGATAAAAGATTGTCTAACGTCTAGCCAGTTTTATTCTTGGATGGGTCTACAACTAGAACTTTGCTTTGATTTGTGTTTAGTATATAAGTAGGAGGACTATATCCATTTATTGCTCTTCTTAGTTTTAGTATTTGTATGAGGGGTTTTGGTAACTTGTTGTCTGTGGGTGTTTTCTTATAAGTTATGATTAACTCTGCAATGTGCTTCTAATTTGCCAAATCTCCCTTGTAATACCTTTTGACAAGGGGTAGTTTCATTCTTAATGAATAAATTTTTCTTGGTTTAAAAAAAACTAATCTAAAAAGACTAATCCGTAATTATTTTGTATACATTCCTGAGCAAGTTATCCGAAGCAAAGCCTTTGGATTACCTAATCTGTATAGTATATTAATGTTTTCATTTTTATGTGGGATCCCAATTAGTCTATTCAGTTTTACAATCCGTAGAGTTTATCAATGCTTTAATGTTTATCCAGTTTTATAAACTTGAAAGTGCGATATTGAAATTTAAAAATTGATTAGGGTGCAGGAAGAAAATTAAGAGGTGTGAAAAAGAAAATCCTTTTATTGTTGTTGATTGATTGACACCATAATAAGATAACTCATTTTCTTTTCCCACCTATCATATTTCTCCACTCACTTACCAAATTTAAAGATTTTTTAAAATTCCAAAAGTAGCCTTACTGTATTTTAACCTAGCTGAGATTTTTACTCAACCCATACGTCCATGTCATGCTACCTATCCGAAGCTCTCTTCTCTGTTCAAGCAACTCTAGTATGAGATTCCAATAATATTTAGACAACTTTTATGTTCTAATTTGAAATATAAAACATTTATTTGATTTCTGGATAATTGATCCAAAATTAATTAGTTATAAGTTCCAAACAAATTGATTTAGAATATAGAAAAATTTTAGACAACTTTTATGTTCTAATTTGAAATATAAAAAATTTATTTGACTTCTGGATAATTGATCCGAAAATAATTAGTTATAAGTTCCAAACAAGTTGATTTAGAATATTGAAAAAAATTATTTAATTTCTTGATAAAGTGATCTAAAACCATTAAATATATGTTTGGAATCATTTAATTTACATTAAAAAACATTATTCAATTTTCGAATTAAGTGACATGAAACCCATTATTTATATTTTTTTAAATAATTAATCTAAACTGTAAAAAATTGTGAAACTTTTTGATAAGTAATCTAAAAGTATATCAGATCACTTGAACTTGAATGATAAAGTCTTATTTCTAGTACTTGCAAAAAAAAATTTTGGTCCTTGACTCGTTGAAATTGTGGTATCAGAACTCGCTGTGTTGATTTTTTGAAGTTTTTTATTTAAAGTTTTTATTTTATTATTACTTTGTGTATGACATAGAGGAGCTTTATAATGTGTGACATTCAAAATGACATTAAAAAACACTTCAAAATTGAACTAGACTAGTTTAAGTATTACAATTTTTTTAATCATTTAGTTTACAGAAGTATGCATAACTGATATGATATAAGTTTAGACCAACCATGTCATTGGTTCTTGATCCAATCAGTTTGATCAATTGATCTGAGACAGTTTTCAAAATGATGTTTTATCTTTTTCTCGATTCTTACTTCTTTACTTCCCATATCTTTTATCATAATTGTTTTGTTGCCACAAACCTAGAAAAAATGGAGATGACAAGTTAGTTCTAAAAGGAGACTGAATAAAGTTATAAGAATTTTTTGCAAAAACTTTGAAAACACTTCTTTAAGAAACTTATAACAGTGACTTAAGAAGACAATTTATAAAAGAGAACTTTCTTACAAGTCTATTGAAGATAAAATAGATATTAAAAAGATCAATTTTTATACTGGTTCACTCTTAATTGAGTTACATCCAATTTTATTCCAAGCACCTCTTGGAAGATTCCACTATTACAAGTTAAAATACAACTAAGTATTATTATTGTCACTTCTAGCTTACGAGTATCTTATATCACTCCTTATTTTACACTTAACTCTCGAGTTTAATAGCCAAGTATTCTTTATCATTAAGTCACTTATGGTTTCAATATAAAGAAAAAGTTTTTACAAAAAGATAAATCTCAAAAATATCATATATTATATTTACAAAAGTGAAGAGTATACAATGAAAACTTAAAAGTTTTTCTAACACCAGAAGGTGTGATGAGAAGGTTAATGAACACTTAAAGAGACAAGAATTTTTCACATGTATATTATATTCACAATTTTGTTGATGTTTTCATGCATGACATTCCTTTAAATAGAAGGTGATTGTGTGTAGTTGTTGAAACATGTGTACGTGGTGTCACTCTTTTGCTGACTTCTTTTCATGAAACCTATTGAAGCACACAGACTAAGATACTTTATACGCCATTTGTCATTTTTTTACAAGCTTAGACCAGCTATGTTGACATTTGTACAAGTAAGAGATTTTTGAATTGATTTTTCACGATATATTCCAAGAGATAAGATCGTCTTTTGGATGCAAGAAGCTTTTGCTCAATTAGACGTTACTTTTTAAATTGTCCAAGGAATGCGATTATCTGCAATGTTATTAGTGCAATAGTAGATTCTTATAATTATATAAAAGGACAAGAATGTTCTTTATTACTATCAAAAGTCTTTTACCACGTGGAAGTTTTTTATGCTTTATAAAAGTTTATTATCATTGAGTGATGTGTACAAAATACATCTACACCTAAGTAGATAAATTAGATAATGTTTGAATTGAATAAAAAATAAATTAAAATAAAGAAAAGAAAATAATGGGTTGGAACAGATCTTGAATTTAGAATATTAAGGTCATGTTTTCCTACATAATTACTACATTCATGTTCAATTCTAATTAATTAGATGATTCTAACATAAAACATAACAAAAGGTATAAAACTCAACCTACTATATTATAAGAAAATAACTAATTTTGAATTTATTATTGAGGTATCAAATGCTCTATGCAAGACATAAGATGTTTCTTATGTATCTCTTATAGAAGACTGATAACAATATATCAGATGTTCTAATATAATAATTAGAAGCTCTTTGATCTTTTGCTTCTTATAAAATGTATTTTCTTATATTCAAAACAAATTTTCTTATATATTTACTTTGACGTTCTTCTTATGTTAAATAATTGATTTTTATTTATCTTGTTAAACTCTAGTATATAAATTGTATATATTTTTCAAATAAAACATTAGATAATCAAACTTAATTTTATTTATTATCATCAAAATTTATAAAAGTATATGTAAAAGTTTTTGTTATACGGGTTTTTTAAACCTAACAAATAGAGGAGATTGTTTAATGTTTAGACCGTGGAGTTTTGGAAACCAAATGTCGGAAAATATAATTTGGGGCTAAATAAACTAAAAAAAAAACAGATGGTTGAAGCTTTAACACAATATTTGAGCATTCCCATAACAACATCTCACGGTTTTTGTAAGATTGTTTAATGAAAAATTTCCATTAAAAAGTTACACAAAATCTATCTTTAAAAACAATCCATCAAATAAGTCATAAAAAAGTTAATTGAATTTCATCAAATTTTGTTATCTCTTTAAAAAAATCTAAATTTTTTTTAATTAAATACAAAATTATTTATATCATAAAAAATCTTGACTTAATATCACATTTTTTTATTAAAAATCATTTAAAATGCTGATTCAATATGGCCGCAGTTCTAAAGTGCACCGATATGCATGGCAATATATTTATTTTATTAACAGCTTTCGTAGACTGCGGTGGAGATCTCGTCACTAAACACATACAAGTAATATTTATTTTATTAACATTTAACAATAATGTCATACATGACTGACTATTTTGATATCATTAGAAAGATTTATTTGATACCTTAAGCTAAATTGATATTTATGTATTATAAATAATTTAATCTTATCAAAATAAATAAATAATTTAATAGTTTTTCTAACTAAATAATGATAATATATTTACTAAGAAGATAAAACGTAATTAATAATATTATTAATAAACATTAAATGATTAAACCATTTAGTGTATGAATCAACTGGTATGGGATTGTTCTAGTTTAATCAAAGGTCTTGAATTTGAGTTCTGGACATGGTACCGTGTTAAATACTCAAAAGAAGAGTTCAGAGTTTATTTTAGTCTTACAAGACTCAAATAAGATGAATATTATAAAATATAAATTATACATTTTATTCGTTATTATTATTAAGATTCACTTTGCTTCTGTTTCTTTCAGCAGAAACATGGTGAATATTACCTGTGAAGTAAATCCAATAATCAAATATTGAAAAATCTAATATTTTTTAATTAAAATTCTATTTCAAATTTTCAATTAATCCAATGAGTCATTTTTCATATAATTATCATCATGTTATAACTATTTTTTCTTCGAGCATAAGTTAAGTCATATAGCTTTTATAGAGGTAAATATAATAGACTTCATGTATTAGATATGTCAAAAATTATTTGAGATTTTATTCCAAAATTGTATTGTCGTTGATGCTAAAGATCAAGAGCTGAGTCAGCTTCTACATATTGAATTGCGTCACTTGAGGATCATGAACAAAATCATTTCTTGAGACGTGTTGGGCATTTTCTTAAAGGACTTTCCTAGATACATAGTAAGTCTTTCAAGATACAATAGAAACCTCTCAAATAGGCTACAAAACTAGCAATAAGAAAATAAAGAACTCAAAGAGAGGAAAATAGTGAAACTTAAGGAGTCAAGGGATATCTAGTTGTGGGAACCAGAGGCACTATATATAGTGATCTGGTTGCACATGATCAACCTCTACAAACCCAAAATAGTCTTTGGAGAATTAAATGACATTTAAAATATGAAAAAATTAAAGTAATAGTTATAGTTATGAGATATAAAGTGACTCAATTGGTTAAGGAAGAAGGGATGTGAGAAAAGTTCATAAGTTCAATTCTTACCACCAACAAAAACTAATATTACTAAATATTTAGCCGATAAAAATATAGTTGCCGTTACGTGTTAGTTACATTTAATTACACACATAGTGCACATAAAAATTTATCATCAATTAAAACAGTTTTACATGCAATTAAAAATTAAAATTTTGTCTTTTTGTAATATTATAAAGTCTTTTTTTACAACAATTTCCCACATATTACAAAAGGCAAAGAAAATTTTCAAAGAAGAAATTTTGTGTTCTCACATGAGATGCAATGCATTAGATCTGGTGTAGTAAGCTATATAAACCAAACCTAAACTGATAGGACTTAACACATAGTGTAGTTGGTGTAGCAAATCATATGAACCAAAAACACTTAACACATGTAGTGGTCTACTAATCACATTACACCCCCACATATGTTGTCGTCAAGTGTATATTGCAATTCATACACTACCCATAAGATTATGAAAATGATTAAAAACTTTGTAATGTGCTAAATTTTTTCATTAAGTTTAACTATAAAATTTAACCTCTCATTAATGCATCATCTAGCACTATCTCACATCATTAGGAAGAGACTAAAGAAGAAATTGATTTATATTAATTTTTAGTACTAGTAGAACTAAAAAAAATATCTTGTTTGTACTATTTTATTTTATATTTTAGACTAAAGCATAAGTTTAAACTATTTTGTTTTATATTTTAGAATTGAGGATTGAGATTATATTTAATTATTTGTGATGACATTTCATATTTAACTATTATGTAATAACTAATAAGTACTATAACTTTACTTAATTATCATCTTGTAACCCATTATGGAGTGACTTTAGATATATATTGAATTTTTAAAATAATTAAAAATGAGACAAATTGATTTTTTTATGTTTATGTGGGTTGCCCCACAGGCCTTCGTAGGCTTTCTAGGACAGGTGCAAACTCAAATATAATGAGTCTATTTAAAATGCAAGTTTTACGGGTCGAGTTACCCAGTTATCCATCTCTAATATCAACCTTAGATGCCAAAAATAATTTACTCTCAAAAACTATATCATTGCATATATCAAATATTAACATATCATTCTCATACAAGAATATAATAACACATGTAATATCTATTTAAAAATATACCTATGAGCATTCAATATTCTCAAGTTACACCATTAGAACCAATAAATAATATGCATAATGAATTTTGTCATGAAACTAGCATGATTATATATATATATATATATATATATATATATATATATATATATATGAACATCTTACTATCATAGGTCGTATAATCATTTTAAGATGGACAAACATAACGTCATCCATAATTTATCCAAAATTACCAAATGAATACATTTAATTATAATTAATAACACAAAGACCATTCTAATTGTGACATCTAGCTTAGTGAAACATGTAATCATATGGACAATTAACAACGATGAAAAATTGTAACTATCATCTAACTAGCTAAAAAATATATAACCGAGATAATATTTGATTTTTATCTCAAATATATACAAAAAATATCATATATAGTTTAACATAATGGCACATAATTATTATAATATTAATGGATATCTAAACCACAACAAATAGACAATAATACATACAAAATCAAATTTCCTCATCTTATATATATATAAGGTTATTAAAACAGCTTATGCATTTTTTTATTATGATCTCTTTTAAGTTTATTTCATGCCTTTATAGATTATGACACAATATTATAGGAGAATTTTAAAGTATTTTCTCTTTCAGCGTGTGTCTCACATCCATGTGAGATTTTACACAACTATGTGGACAAACTCTTGATGCATCTTTCCTTTATGCACATCACCCATGTGGATTTCACACAACTTTATGAGAGAACTTTGATATTTTTTTCCTTTATGTGCGTCTCCGGCAACCAAATAGAATGTCTAATAATAAAAACTAAAGGCTCTATATACAATGCTCTAGTTGCACACATCCAAGCTCTAGTGTGGTAACCTAGGAGAATGAAATGACATTTAAAATAACAATAAATAAAATTAATAATTGTGATTACATATTACATTTATAACTATACATATAAAAGACTAATCAACAACTATAACGATTTTAGATGTAATTAAAAATTGAGATTTAATCTTTTTGTAATGTTATAAATAATTATTTAAAATAATTAAATTGACCAGCATTTAAAAGATAAAAGATAAAGAGTGTATTTTTAAAATAAAATATTAATAAGAACATAAAAATAAGATAAAGTATATAAAGTATATTTTTTCACAAATCTGTATACTATAAAAACTCTACTTGCGACATAATAGAACTAAGTAAAAGGAAGTTCACTTTTGTTAACGTTATTATAAAATTAGGTTTGATTCCTGCTGGTTAAAAAGAAAAAAAGAAGTGCACTTTTACTAAAGAAGGTCATGACAATGTTTATGCGAAGGACTAAGTTGGGAATTGTGTGAGATAGTAAAACTAGGAAATGGAAAGTGGTTTGTGTGTGGGAATTTATGTTGGAGCAACCAATATCATGTGAAGTGGACTATGTTAAAAAAAGAAGTGGAAGAGAAACACAAAAACTTACCAACACATGCGTTCACGTTCCATAGTAATGAGTACCTTAATTACATTTCGGATCCAGTTTCTGACCACTTAAATAAAGGGATTTGAAAGAGAATAAGCAATAAGCATCAATGATTCTATAGGCCTACCAATTAAAGCATCAATGAGAAGACAAAGCACAAATATGATATGATTCATTAACTGGATGCAGTCTGAGTGCTAAATATTATTTTCGTCTCCCTTTTTTACTTTCCTGCCTTTTCATTTCAAATGGCTAATTTGTCTTGTTTTCTTTCTTTTAAATTGTATATTTTCTAATTTATCCAAAAAAAACAACTGTACATTTTTAAATTTATCCTACAAGAAGAAGCAATGCATGCTTGTGACAACAAAATATGATTGGAGTAACACTTATTAATCAACGTTGAATTTTATTAGTATGTTGTTTACATTAATGTTTAATTATATGTTTTTATTTAGGATAAATTTGTTGATTTTATTATTTAATATTTTAAAGTCATATAAATACAGAATTATAATTAAACTTAACGTAAATATTTTTTACACGATTAGGACATACCAATATATTCATAAATGTTTTAGAAAAATAAAATTAAATACCTTTTTGTCAATTTTTTTTCCTTCTCCGACCTATAGGAAATTTCTCACACTTTGTTTCTTTTTACTCATACCTTATGAGAAAATGTTTTTTATTTTTTAAAAGTAATTTTTATTTTCAAGTTTTTAATATTTAAAAAATATTTTTTCACTTGACATTTTTTTATTTTTAAAAAATAAATTTTTTAAATTTAACCAAATTTAGTAAAAATGTTATAAAATATTTATATATAATTTAACATATATTTATATATAATTTTTGTTATATTTATAATGTTTTAGTTTTAAAAACACTGAAAATAATTTTTTTTATTTTATTTTTTAAAATATTTTTTAAAAATATTTTAAATTATAACTAAAAAATTTTATTACTGTTTTTTGTTTCCTTTAAAAACAAAACTAGAATTTTGATAAGATTTGGTTTGTTGCTGTCAAAAAAAAATTTTGGTTTGCTTATATACCAAAGTAGAGACATAGACCACTCGAATGATCAACGGACCAGTGTATGATCAAATATTAATCATTAGTTGCGTGACTAAGTTTTCTGTAATGATTGTTAGTTTTTATTTCTGCGCAACTATTACAAATTTGGAGTGTTATTTTATTCAGGTTTAAATATGTTTTTTCTCACAGAAAAATTAAACTATTTGGAGTGTTATTTTATTCAGGTTTAAATATGTTTTTTCTCACAGAAAAATTAAACTATATGGTTAAAAGAATTATAAATTATGTTTAAGGTTCCTTTAAAATATTTTTTGTTGGTTAAATTTAGAAATGGATACGTAGATAACTTACTTGTAAAGCGCGCTCGCAAGGCTCACGGAACAACTCGAATAAAAACATAAAATAAGTTTAAAAGAAATGTCTCATTCTTTTATAAAAATGTAATATATATTTAAAGTTCCTTCATATTGGATTACAAGACAATAATTAAATAAAGTTAGAGTACTTATTATTCAATAGTATTTATCACAACTAATCAAATATATTCTCAATTCTAAATTATAAAATAAAATAGTTTAAATTTAGATATGTACCCAAATAAAATATAAATGTTTTCAAACCTCAATCTTAAATATCATCATAAAAGTATTAATTTGTTTCTTTCTTTTTACTTGTGACTTTTATAAATAATATAATTTTTATATTAAATATTAATCATACAGAGACTCATGGATTAACTCACTAAACACACGAGTTTTATGGATCGAACCTAATAAATTCATATATTTAAATGAGTTCAAAATTTTACGACTCATGTACCATACGCGGTACAGGCTTTGTGGGTAGCTTGAGAGTCATAACTCAAAAGTTCATCTCTAGTCAAAGTCATTTCTTCATACTATCATAAAACAATATTAATCTATGTTTTAAAAATTGAATTAAACCAGTCAATTCGCCTAAAAAAATGAATGAACCAGTTTAGTTATCAGTTTAGTAAATAATGAAAACCAACCAAGAACTGGTATTAAAATTGAAAAACCAATAAAATTAGTGGTTTAACCGATTTGACTAGTTCATAATTTTTTTTTAAAATTTTTATATTTTTTTAAATGCACTCCTCACTTTCCTAAGTCCAGTTCTTTTTAATTAAAAAATTTATAAAAAAAATAGAGATTAACTTAACAATATGAAAATGTATTTAGTAAAGTTAATTTTTCTATTTTATAATTACATTTTAATACTCTTTTCTTTTATAATCTTAATTTTCATATTATATTAATAAAATAATATTATTTTATAACCAATGAGTCCTAAATTAGTAAATTTACTAATTAAGTCATCGATCTAATTTAAACAAAATAGATATTAATTGAGCATTTTTTTACTTATCAAGTCAGTGACAGTATAAGTTAGTGTAGTTTAAAAAATGTGGTTTTAATCATTTTATAAACATATCTTATGTTATAAATTATTTTGAATAAATAAGAAATTAAAATATATTTTATTTTAATAACATATTATAAACTATCATATCAAACTTTCTAATAACATGATAAATCACCCAATTATAAAAGTAGCTCAATTAATATTATTTCTCAATAGTACTTTAATCAAACAAAAAATATTTTACTGAAATTTTAACATAAAAACTATAAATTTTTTATTCAAAACAACCTTATTTGTCAAATCTAAAAATGTGATTAAACCTTTATTTAATATTATATTTTCTTTATAATAAATTATTAAGATGTAACCAAAACTTTTTTTACAGAAGTACTATTGAGATGGGGTTAATGTACAACAGTACAAGTTTTAGAATGAATTTTGTTATGTCACTTATTTGGTTTTTTTTAGCTATATCACTTATTTGGTTGACCCCGCGGGATTACACTAATTTCTTCATAATGTAACAATTGGTCAACAAAACACTAATGTAAAAAATTCACTTAAGAAAAATAAAATAGATGACAAGAAGTTGTGTTTAATATTAACATAGTACAACGTGGTTGATATACAATCTTATTTTTCATGTAATAAGAAAGATTAATCTTTGACTTTCGGTAAAGAGATATAAGAAAAGCTAAAATAAAAAAGTTCTGCTTTATTTTGAGAAATTAAAAAAAAATTATGAGAGAAGTTATGTTTAATAACCCCTAAATTAATTTATTTTTTATAGTAAGGTTCATTTGGTATTTCTAAATACCTCATATTACACATTTCCACTATTAATATCACTAATGTTATTCCTCATTTATATAAACAGCATCATTAAATTATAAAATATATTATTTCAAACTTTGAATCTTATAATGTATATACAAAGTTAATATATTTACTGAAAGAATACTAACGAAGGCAGGAACACAAATATTTATTTGGTATTTTTAGATAATTTGTGTTATTCAAATTAAGAATATTACTAATTATTCCTTTATTCATATAAAAGGACTTGCAATATATAGAAAATCAACATGCTTTGTTTTTACAGACAATATGTGATTGTAAAAAAAAACAAAATTATTAATTAGATAATGAATAAGATAAACAGAAAACATAACAAGAAAAATTAAATTGTGTTTCATTATCTTTAAAATAATTTATTAAATTAATAATTCTATTCAAATATATCCTTTAAAAAGGATAAATTATTAAGGGGTGTATTGGATGGAATTTTGAAATACTGTTTTGACTTTACAACAATTTGTGGATTTTTAAAAACTTCGTAAGAATTTAATAACTTATAAGATTGTATAATACTATACAAATTTTATAATTTAAATTTTAAATGAATGTATAACATGAATTCATCAGGGTTTGTTTGGAGCAACTGCGTGTTTTTGTTGTTTTTTTTTTTTTTTGTCTTGAAATGTAATTTTCAAAACAAAATGCATTTAGATAATCTAGCTGTGAAATTATTTTAACTCAATTTTAAAAATCTTTTTAAATTCATTCTTAAACCCTAACAAACAGTCTTCAACTCTTATAAGAAGAATGACAAAAAAAATTCACAAAAAAAAAAATTCACAATACATTTTCCTCCTATACTGATCACCAAGGCTATTAGACTATGATCATCCATAACATTATTGTTATCGGACCATGACCATTAACACTACATCAAATTGTCATTAACACTACCACCTCTATCATATCATAACCATTGTTAACAATAGACACATCTGTCATCGACACTATAATTATATCATCACCACCATCTATACCACCTCTACCAACACTGTCACCAAACCACCATGATCCCCAACATCATCACCAAATTGTTGTCAATGTTGATGACACTATAACAGACTACTACATTACCACTTATATTGCCATTAAACCATTGTCCTTTTTTAAAAGTAATTCTTAATTAATTATCACAAATTTTCAATATTATTTAAAATCCTAATCAAATATCTCAAGATTTTTTTTATAAAAAAAAAAAATTAAAATCATAATCCAATATATCCCTTAATTAGTCTTGGGACTTAGGAATACTCTCTCAAAGCTAAAACAATAAGGTGAAAGATAGATGAAAATCATAATATAATATTTTGATTTAGTAATAGCAATGATTTATACACACATTACCTTTTATTTAGAGAAAAAATATTCTCTAACACGCACACACTTACTACCAATAATTTTTTTATGATCGCCATTTGTGACCACCACCACTTACTACCAATAATTTTTCAATCAGACAGGTGAAACAATTTAGTCTTGGGACCTAGGAATACTCTCTCAAAGCTAAAACAATAAGGTGAAAGACAGATGAAAATCATAATATAATATTTTGATTTAGTAATAGTAGTGATTTATACACACATTATCTTTCATTTAGAGGAAATTAAGGATGGTAACGGGTGAAACAGCCAAACAGGTACGAGTATTGGTTACACATTGCAACAAAATATAAAATATTCATGTTCATCATTGACTTAAAACCCATCGAGTACCATTGTAAAAATACTCACAGATACCCATACATATTTTAATTTTTTAAAATTATTTTCTACATTCAATTTTATCAAACAAATTATTTATTTTTTGAAAAGACTAGAAATAAAATTATACTGTTTCTACAAGATTAATTAGATCTAAAAATAAATTAATATAATATATATACAAAATATTTAATATAAATAGAATCTTCATTTTGAATTATAAAAAATAACTTTATTAATTATGAAATTTTCATTAAAAGAAGTAACATTGATAATAATAAAATTTGACAATTAATAGTTTAAGTTGATTTATTTTACAAAAATATTATCTTCTTCATGTGTAGTATTTTCATTTAGTTGGTAGTGAACACCCACGAATATAAGTACTATCGTAGTCATACTTGTGTCTGTTAAGAAGCAGGTAAGAAAAAAGCTCATACCAGCAGGTGGTGATACGGCGAAACCTAGAAATCGATCACTGATCCAATGGGAGTACCTCTACAGGATAGACCTCAACAGAAAACTGAAGAGTAACGGCAGCAAGTGATTGAGTTCAGTAGTTCCTCATATAAAATTATTGACTCTAGAGATATAGTAATATGGAGAAGACAAAATTGTTTCAAGCACCGACAGAACCGGAAGCACCCTTTTGTTTCAAAGAGGGGAGGACGGGTTATTCACATTTCATTTGATGGTCAGAGGCGAATTGAAAGCTAAGCTGTGGTAATTCTAAGGATTCCCCCCGGGAAAAACAGAGATGTCTCCTACGTTACCCGTCCTATTTAATTATGCATTTAAGTTTTTTAACAGATTTTATCCGCGAGTGCAAATTTTTTTGTCACCTCTTGAAGAAACGAAATATTCTTAAAGGTGGAAAGACAGGATGGGTCAGGTGAACCAGTCCAACAACCCACCCACCTTGTTTGGGTTTTTAAAATAGCACATACTCATGTTTGAAATAATACCAATTTTTTTTTAAAAAAAAATTATTATCCCTAATTTACCTCTAACCTTAATTTTTCCAAACACTTCCATTTCCTTTTTCTCCTTTAGCCGTCACTAGCTTTTCTCCTTCTATGTCTTTAACACCTATAATAAAAAAGTTTGAAATTTTTTTACTTCTCCAGATACACGTCTCCGAAGAGGCAAATGAATTTGAAATTTCTTTGCCTCTCTCGAGACCTTTTGAGAGATAAAATAATTTGTTCTGCCTTCTCCCTTGAAGACAAGAAAAATATAATCTCAAATTTTTTTTCTGCAATTAATAACAATTAATAATGATAAATAATTTAATTTAAAATATTTTTAAAAACACAAAATAAAATTAATAACAATAAAAAAATACTTCAAAAGCACAATTTTTTTCCTCTCCAAGAGGCGAAAAAAAATTGTGACAAAAATACAATCTCAAAATAAGGGGTATATGCATCTTTTTGTAGTAAGTGTGGGTTATTTGAAATAGTGGTACGTGCTATTTCAAAATCCCCCCTCATTTTAGTAGAGTGAGGTAGTGTTTTTAGCCCTCCTCACTTAGCCTGAAAATCTAATTAGTCAACGGCAGGATAGGAAAATTTACTAACTTGCCAATATTATATTCTTATTTTTAAATATTATATCATTTATATAATTTAATGAAATAATTATAATATTTAAAACATAAAATAAATTATCAAGTATAATTTATAAAAATAACTTTGTTAAAAAAATAAAATAAACTTTGTCAAGAATTTGTTATTTATCTTTTGTAAAATTGTAACATTGTGAAAAAAAATAGTTATGCACAGTTAACTTTTTGTGGTATTCTATTTATTTTTCTAAAATCATGACTTTTGTAAAAAAAAAATGTGTTTTTTAAATGAAATTTTATATTAGTTTTTAAAAAATAAAAAATTCAAATTTTGGCTGGTTGGCCCACTTGCTCACAAGTCCGCCTAATGGCAAAGTGAGTAAAGCTATTTGGTTCGCCTTTAATATGGCAAGTTAGCTTGTCCCGTTCTGTTTCGACAGGGTAAGCCAAAAAGAAAATACTGTTTCGACAAGTGAGTAAACCCATTTTATCATTCTTAAATATTCTATATTTATTTACAACTAATGTTAACCTATATAAACATGTTTTCATTGTGTACTTAGGTATATAGTTTTAGTCCATTATTTTAATTTTAACTGTAAATTTGAACAAAATATTTATTTTTGTATAAAAAATTTATTCACAACTTAGTGTCCATTTGGATAATTTTTTTCAAAAGCACTTCTAGAAGTAAGAAACATAAAGAAAAAAGTGAAAATAAAATTTTCAGATTTTTTTTAAATAATGTGAGACTTTTTACAAGCTCGTTTTAAAATTTTTGTAAAACAAATTATGGGAAATAGCTTCTTTATATTAGTTAAAATTAATTTTAAAAAAGCCTCACATTTTTCAAAAAAACTTATAAAATTTTTTTGTTAAATATTTTTTTATTTATTTCTTCCAAGAGTGATTTTGGACAAACTTATCCAAAACTCTTATTCCTTCTTTAGTTAGAAAATAAGTTAATAAATATGAAGAAAAACACTTATAATAAATAAAAACGTGTAGAGAGAAAACAAAAACTCTACAATATTTATACTAGTTTACCTTATAAACTGCATTAATGTTTTACTCAAAACCAATATTTTTATTAAAACAATTAAAATATAAAAGAATACTCGTAATTCTCGCTTCCTAAAATTGTCGTGGTATCTTGAAGATACAAATGTTGCTTTCATTCTTCTAGGGGATCAAAGTAGGTAAAAAATTTCTTCTTATACATGAGGAACTAACTTTAGTCGAAAGGTTACATTGTTTTGTCTATTTTTATATCTAACAATAACGTAGCACTCGATATTGTCGTGATTTCAGAGTTTTACTTTAATATTGTACTTGTTACGATTAAAATTCAATAGATAAAAGTAAAATAAAAATTATGATATCTCTTGCAAAATTATTTTTGTTCCAAATTTAAGTTTTCACGTGATACCTAAACATACACTTATATATTTTTTTAACAATAAAAAAAATATTCAGCAATCTTAAAATAAAAGTCTTCAATTTTTTGTCAAATAGTTATAACTTATATGACTATAAATTTTCAAATTGTTGTTTCACGTAATTTTAAGACAATCTTCAAATTAATAAGGAATGAAAGTAAATCATTAATTTTATCTAAATAAACAGTATTTTTATAGTTTAAGTGTTACGTAGCATAGTAGATAGATTCTAAAATATTCTTCTATAATTAGAAAAAAAAAATTATTCACGGTTTATTAATATTTAATAACATAAAACAATCAATCATAACTTTTGTTAATATTTAATAACATAAAACAATCAATCATAACTTTTGTTTAGAAAAACTTACTGAAATTAGAATTTTTAATTTATAAATTGATTAAAATATTATTAAACTCAAACCCACTTGCATAATCATGGAGAATTATAAAATTCATGATGCATTTAAAAAATTAAATTAGCCATAGTACTTTATTTTAAGGATCCTCTAATGAGTGCTTATCCTATTAACTACCCTATAATAATTATTATTCATCCCTAAGCATGTGACTTGGTGTGATTGTCCTCAAATATTAAGGTTGTAACCCAAAAACAGAAAAAAGAGAGTGTGCTTTTTGACCCATTGGAGACAAAGTAATAACACAATCAATAATCGTTAAAGGATAAAGAAACCAAATACAATTTGGGTCACTAGCAGTAGCAGGTGGGAGCTGAATTATTTCCATTTCTTTGGGTCCAAGTTACCCGCTTTGACTTTGTCACTCAGGGGGGTACTATCGTCATTTCCTAAGCAAACGAAACTTCTGTTTGCGTTCTTCAAAGCTGGCGGCGCGGTGTAGAAAGAAAGGATGCATCGGTTTCATTTCCGCTTCACTGTTTCCAACGCCAAGGCAAAGGCCACTCAATTTTATTCAAAGGATTAGATTCTTTAAATTTGAATAATTATTTTTTAGTTTTTAAAAAGTACTTTTATTATTTTTATAGCTTTATAATTTATGGATTTTTTTAACCATGAAAAATAATTTTTAATTTTATTTTTGAAAACTTGTTAGATTGTCATAATTAAAAATCAAATTTTTACATATTTTTTAACTCACAGCACCAAAGTCAATATCAAAGTTTCATGAGATATCATAATTTATAACGGTGGATGTGTGAAACATCCTGGCTATTGTTGTCACAACGATTTTGAGAGTTTCAAACTACTATTGTTGTTACAATGATTTTGAGAGTTTCAAACATTATGAAAAGAGTGACAACCAAATTCTTATATTTTACATGTGTTAATTGTTAAAAATGAAGTTCATGGTTTTTATATTTTGTTTTGGTTTTTTGTCTTTATTTTTTTCTTTTAAATATGTTAAACATCTACGATTGTGGTATTACATTGATTATTTTATTTTTGTTTTAATTTACATTTTACAAGTTCTTGAGTTTACTTCACAAAACCACAAACATGCTTTTAGTTTAGATTAAAGTTTTTACTCTTAAAATGTCCAAAAAATAAATTACACTTTTATGTAAACAAATGTCTTAAATACTAATTATGGATGATTAATTAGGTCTAGACCTAATTTTTTTCTTTATTTAAAAGAAGCTCGTTCATTTAAGAGTTTAATTGATATACATTATTAATGTAAAAATCTTTACATTTAATTATAAGAGGATGACTTTTGAAAAATTCAATCTTACATTTTACATCTTTCTTACAACCTTAAGAGACTGATATATTTATTTAGAAATTCTTTTACCTCCATTCATGGCATTTCTTAATCGACAAATTTGCTCTATCACTCAAACTTTAAAATATTATTTGAGCAATCATGATCAAAACACGATTTGGTTTCCACTTGTGATATGATCTTAAATCTTTTACATTGGCGCAATCCAAATGTGATTGTTACTCTCATAATTGGCTTACTGTTTGAGATAGGATTTCCCAATGATTTCACAGGGTAGCATCACAAGCTATTTTGGTTTACATTGGAATAAGGTTTTCCAATGGTTCCTTGTTATAAGGTTTCACAAGGTGATTTTAATTCTAGCATAGGATTTCTCAATGATTCTTTGTGATAGGGTTTCACAAGGTAATTTGAATTTTGGGATAAAGTTTTCCAATGGTTTCTTATGATATTGTTTGAGAAGGTTATTCTCTTATAGGTTTCAAGAGAATTTTAGTTATAGGTTTTATGTAGTGTTTGTACTCTAATCTATAGGAAAAAGGTTTGATTTAGGTTATCAAGCTAACATTGAACATAGGTTAAGATTTGACTGAACCATTATAAATTTTGTGTCCTGTTTTCTCCTTTCTCTCGTAATTTAAAGTTTGTGAATTTATTTATGTAAACTCATGAGAGTCTAGTAAACTCAACTCGTAAAATCGTAAGAGTTTACTTGTTAAAAATATACATATAAATAACATAAAAGTTGAAAATGTTCAATACATTATAAGTTCAAATTCACATGAAAAGTCCAAATTACTCAAAATAAATATAAATTAGAGTTGAAACACTGAAAATTTCAAAATTCTTTTTAGACATAAAAATGAATTAGATTCAAAACTCTCAAAGTTAGATTCAACACAAGAAAACATCACTTTAAAATTTTGCTCAGAGGTCTACTCACGAGTTTATTCTGATTCTATGGAGTTTACTACAAGATTACTACTCTTTCAATTCTATGTACAATAACTCGTTATAGGCTTGTAAACTCGTACAATTTTATGAGTTAATTTGCAATTTTGATAATTATGTTTCTACATTACTCTATTTAATTATTGGTTTTTAATATGAATTGTTTATATATTTATAGTAACTTCATTCACATTCTTCTTTTTAACTCATTAAACCTAGTTGTTTAGAAATTAATATCACTCCTTCTGTCATTTTATTATTAATTTTTGGAAATTCCAAAATTAAGTATCCTTTAAATAGTTTCTGACAATATATTTTTGCTACTATTGTTAACTATTTGAAAGGGTATGATTTTAAAATACAATATACTTACCAATTAAATTAAGAGGGTATTCGGATCACATTTTCCAATCTTAAAATCACATCCGATTTCACATAATACACATAAGCTTATATTTGTAACTTCCACGTTGACGTGAAAACTACGTAATAGACACAAAAACAAATATATTGTAAGTGTTTTTTTTAAAGAAATTGTTTAATCAACAATTTTTTTAATCAACAATTTTTTTATTCAACCTATTTTTAAATTTCCAAATATGATATAAAAAAATAAATAACAAGATCATGAATAAATTAATAATATTGTGATATTGAAGAATTTTAAGTAATACAACAAGTCGAATCATAATTAACTTTTGTCACAATTTATTTAAAAAATTTGCATTAAAATTTGTCACAAAATTGTGAACATATCAACATAATGAACAACACTTTTAAAAAAACTAAATTATAATAAAAACATTTTTTAAGATCTAAAAAACAATTATTTAAATAACTAAAATATATTTAATTACAAAAATGCCACTATTTGTTGCGATGTTGTAATGAGTGGCCATGTTGTGATTTAACGTGCATGGAAGGGTATTGTATGTGAGGGAGCATAGTATATTATTATTGGGGACCTTCACCGTTCACACGAGGCAGCCAAATCATTACGCACACTTTCCCTTTTGTGTTAGGTCTCATCCGTTTGGGAGTGTGGAAACAAATTCAATTCAAATGTTTTGAAAAAGGAAAACTGGTTTTGATTGAATTTTACTACTACGTCTTCAATTCTCTTTTCTTAGTCCACTTTGAACACATGCATGGACTCCTTCCTCGTGTTCTGATTTTAGATAAAGCTTATGTTGTTATTATTGTTACTAATTGAAGCTTTAAGAAAAGTAAAACTCATCAATTCAGTATCTTAAATATGAAATGATGGAAATTGATATTGAATGTATATACTATTGGAACATCATGACCATTTCAAAAATTCATGTCGATGATCCAAAAATTACTTAAAATGGATGCAGAGACAATAGAGAGGTTTTCAAATTTAAAAAAAAAAGAAAAAGGAAAAGATGTGGAAACGAAAAGAAATCAATGTTACAATATACTCATTCCAAAAACGCATAATGTTTTTTTTTTATAAGCTTTACTAAAAAGCAAATGAAAACACAAGTTATGACTTCGTCAAATCACACCAAATAATATACATAATGACATTGTAGATAAGTTTTACACCCTTTCAACACAACATAATGAGTTTATAATTCATTTAGTATAAGAAATATATACAAACTTTCACATATGACACCATTCTCAATAATGCATTTGAATGGTCTAAACGAATTATTGAATATCTACCGAATGTGAATTGAATATCACAACATTTTTTGTCTTTTACAATTGTCAGACTTCCCAAACCATACGAAAGACCAAAACTTTCTAATACATCTTCATGTCGTCTTCCAGACCCCTAAACTAGTAATAGGGATTTTGCATCTGGATATAAATTTCATAGAGATCACCCACTGTGCACAATATAAATCACATTAATTCAATGTTTAAAATATATTACTGAAATTAATATTTAAGTTGTATTAAAGATTTTAATTTTTATATATTTTTAATGTAAAAAGTTATTCATAGTTAACCAATTATAAATCAAAATAGGTATGACTTTTAAAGTTTTTTTTAAAGAAAATTTAATAAATTTATCATAATATTATTTTATCATTATATAATAATATGCAAATTGTTCACAAGTAGGTAGTATATGAATTATTTTTCTATATATAATCTAAACATTCTCGTTGTGTATAATTTAAAAGAATGTAATTTCCATATATAATGTTATTGTAAAATTTTTTATAATATCAACTATTAAAAAATAATAAATTTAATTATACAGATACATTATTTTATATATATATATGTATATATATATATATATCATGAGTTTGTAATTGTTATAATTTCGTATATTTTTACAATAAAATAAGCTACTCGCTTTCATCTTTATTATAAGGTTTCAAATTCAAAATGTAGTGTGTTTCTTATTATAAGTATAATCTAAAATGTCTTAAACATTAATTATTTTTCACAAAAATATTCTTTAATTAAAACATTTATCTCACTCCAATAATTAACTAATGGGTGCATTAGTTTTAGTTTTTCAATGACAAGTAGTTTAATTTTACTTCTTCATAAAAAAAAACTTTTAAAAATTACTTTTGAATTTGCATCATCATGTATAATAGGAGTATCTTTTTTCCATGCCAAGAAAATATAATTCATTAATATTTGTAACTTGATAGAAATAATTGAAATTATTAATTCAAGATAAATTTAATGTTTTAAATAAAATTAATTAATCATTAATAACTATTTTCTTTAATATGATAAATTAGTTGATTATATTTTATAATAAGATGGCATATGCCTAGTTCAAAATTCTAATAACATGTAACTCGAAAAGTAAAATTCATCTTGAAAAATATAATTTCAAACACTTTTTTTTATATTAAATATTAATAGTTAATGTGTTAATTTTTTTAAGTGAAAAATTCAAATTCACGTTTTTTTCTTTTCCTATTTTCTCTAAATATAAACTTTGTCAATAAATTAATCTTATAACTCTTCAAACGGACTCAAATGACATTATCACAACTTTGTGTTATGAAAAATTAATTAAAAAGTCAAACTCATTTTTACCCTTCAATTGATTACTTTTTCTCTTCCCACCTAGTCTTTAGGAGGTCTTCCTCTAGATACCAAATGCAATCCTCAACCTTATGGACATGAAATTCAAGTAGGACAACTTTGTTAATTAATGAATTTAGAAATGAATTAGATGAATTGGATTTTTTAAGTAACGTGTCATAATTTTATCATGGAACAGGCTTGGAAACAAGAAGATGAGAGAACTCATTTTAGTAACTTCAAACACCTATTATATTTGAAGTATTGTTTATTTTAACAATTATTATGACTTTATTCTTAAAAGACATAATTTTTTGACATATTAGAATAATAATTAAATGATATTAAAATTTTTTATTTCTTTTTGTGCATAAAAATATGTTATATACTCATTACGTAAACTATTTTCTAAACGTAATGAAACCTTATATGAGCCCTTTTTGTTAATTTACTAAAGCAAATCATTGCTCTTAGCTGTCGTGACAAAGGGTAGTGATATAATACGCCAAACAAAAAAGCCAAACGAGTCGATCTTGCGAATTGCTATACCAATACCAACAGATTTTATTTTATATGTGCATAAAACATAGTATATAAACTAATAGCTATTTTTATCTAATAATAACTCACGTGTTTTTCCCCCCCAGTTAGAATTACCTGTGTAATTCGGTTGGTTGGTACTATTGTTCGTCTAAAACTGAGAACGCTCTACTCATTACTGCCATACCTGAAAAGTGTAGTGATATTTTTCTATTATGGCGATTTATTCGAAACGAGCATCGGGAAGATTTCAGAAATAAATTCAATGGAATCTAAAAAATGCTGTTGACTTCTAGAATTGTGCACCGAAGTTTTAAATCATTATTTTTTAGATTTTTCTTCTTGTCATGTGATTGACACATGTCTTGAAAGCTGTTATACTTTATAAAACTATATTTATGTGGCATTCGTTATTTAAAAATGGAGGATGCATAAGCATAATGCACATCCTTTGGTTTCCATGGTGCTACATATGACATATCAACATAAACGGATAGCTTTAGGATTTTAATCTTTTCCATAATCAAAAACTAACATATTAATGAATAATATTTAGTTTATAAAAAGTATTAGTTTTGAGATTAGGTAGACTAAGTAGGTATTCTACTGATGGATCGTGTTATTTTTTACATGTGAATATGTGTATAATTATAATTTTTTTTTGTTTATTAATGTTCTCCAATTCAAGTAAATCATATACCTAAATTAAGAATATCAAATTTATGAAGTGTAGATTTGTAATTCTTTTGCAGGTGCAAGGAATGTTATTTATAAGTGTCATGGGGAATTGGGTATCCAGAGTCTTTGAGATATGACTAGAGATTAGTCTGTAGTCACAAGTGCTTGGAAGCAGAAAATGGATACATGTTAAAGGAGAGTGATAGATATAATTAGCATGTTAGTTACTGTTATAATTAAGGGGTATAACTATCTACTAAAATGTAGGTACCAGAAGAATAGTTTCCTTTATTAAATATAGATAGATCATAGTTTTTTTTAAAAAAAATAAATAATAAATAATAGAATAATAATGTATGTTGGATATAAATGTTTTAAAATAATTTTTTTGTTTTAAGGTTATAAAGTTAGTATAATAGTAAACTCCACATGTAGAGAGATAGGGAGGAAGAAGTTATGAGTTCAATTTTTTTCACTAACAAATTAACATTTGTGTATAAAAAAGTTTCCTTTTGTTTATTTTTTTATTTTTAAATAGCTAGTTATAAAAAAATAATAAAGTAAAATTGAAATAAATTTTGGAAAAAAAAGTTAATTTCCTTTATATAGGTTATAAATTATTATTATTATTATTATTATTATTATTATTATTATTATTATTATTATTATTATTATTATTATCATATGTATGTTTAAATTAGAATGATTTTAAAATGTCATCATAATAAACCATCACCTATTATCAACAGCTTTAACCTCACTGTTTAAATTTGAATGAATAAAATAATGAAAATAAATAAAGATATGAAAAACGGATCTTGCTTATAAAAAAAAATTAAAAACGGATTTGAAAAACATTTGAGTCAAATAATTATTAGTAAAATAACTACTTAAATATAATTATTATAAATAATTCCTTAAATTTTTATTTTTAATTAAAAATATAAAAAAAGAAATTGATAATTGAGACAAGTAGTCTCTGTTTCTTACAAGTATTAATACTCATAAATAAAATTATAATTAAAACTATGAATAATAAAATAAAAATAAAAATATAAAATAAAATAACATTTATATGACAGAATTATATCATAGAGGTGATTCCTATCTTAAATTTATCATTTTTATTATTTATCAATTAAAATTAAAATAATGGCAATTAAAACTCTTACTAAGTACATATTGTTAGTTTCAGTTTAAGATCATAAGTTAGCCATAAAAATTAAAGGCGACGAGTTAGTTTATACAGAAAGTTCATGAACCAAATTGCATCATTTTTAAAATTTATAGGATAAAATTGAGTATGTTATTAATAATGGAAAACTTTACTAAATAAATAAATAATCAAACTAAAAATATAATTAAATCGATGAAGAACCAAACTGATATTGTGCTATTTAATAAACGCTTGTATTTTTTCTCCCAGACAAGTCAAACAACACAAAATCTCATAAAAACTTTCAATGTAAAACGAATGGGAAAAAAATTATCCGAAAGTGGCACTTGTTTTTATGGTAATTACTAATTAGTATAAAACCTTTGTATACACGGATTAAACATTGCTTAAATATTTATGTCAAAAATTATTTACAGGATTAAAACTGGTATATTTTGAAATTAAAAAATAAAAAAAAATTGAGAAACTAAAATTATATCTTGTAAATACTAAAAATATATTTTTACGATAAATAATTTTATAAAATATAAAAACGGCAAATCTTATTAGAACAAATTAGTTGACTTATTATGCATAGTTGTTAATGTATAAATAGTTTAATGTTGTATAAAAATACAAACGAGAGTTATAATATTAATTAATTTTTTATAAGTATGGAAATAACAAGTTAAAAAATACCATAAAAAATATAAAACTCATTGAGAGTATCTCTTTATACGCTTCTAAAGTTGTTTAAATAATTAATGAGTCACTTGAAACAACTCTTAATTAGAGCAGTCCTTTGACAATTCAAGTAGTTTAAAAAATTGATGGATCATTTCACAAAGTAACAGTTACTTGTGATTTAAAAAATTTTTTTAAAAAAAATCGGTATAAATTAATACCAATATAACTCTAAAAAAATTTAAAAATTATAAATTTTTTGAAATTATTTATAATTTCTTTCATTGGATTAAAATTAAATATTTAACAATTACATGATATTGTTGGAACCACCAAATACTTCTCAATAAAATAAACAACTCATGAAAACTATTCCAATTAAAAATGCTCTGTATAAAGTATGATATATATATATGGACTGTTTTGATATTTTAAACATTAATGATACAAAATTTGCTTTCATCCAAATTTATTTAAATGATTTGACTATAAAAATATGATGTTGTATTTTAATAATTAAATTTCACTTATTTTTTATACATTATATATTTTTAATTATTTAGACTATAGCTGTGTTAAATATTTTAAAAAAAAATTATTCATGGTTGTATAAAGTAGAATTAGTTTCTGATATTTTCTTAAAAAAATAAAACTAATTTAATAGAGGGAATAAAAAATACATTTTTTTGCTAATAGTGTTTGCAAAATATTAAAAAATATTTAATCAATTAATATTTAATGTATTGATAATATAAAATAATAATTGCAAATATAAAAATAATAATTGCAGATATAAAACCATCAAATTGAAAAGACAACAAACACAAAAAATATAGAAATATAAAATTATAAAAAAATAAAACAATAATAATTATAAAATAAAATTATATAAAAATAATAAAATAATTATAAAATAAAAATTAAAATAAATTAAAAAAATAATAACTTAAGAAAGAAAAATACAACTTAAGACAGAAAAGTAACATATTAAAATATATAATAAATTAATTTTCAACATATTGAATATATAAATATAAAAAATAATTTGAAATATAAAAATTAAATAACATAAAAACAAAAAAATTGAAAAAAAAAATTAAATATATTTATTAAATTAATTTTTTAACACATTGAATATGGAATATAAAAAATAAAAATTTAAATAATAATTGGGAAATAAAAAATAAAATAACATAAGAGAAAAAATTGAAAAAGCAAAAAATATAGAAATATAAAAAATATAAAAGAATCAAATAAAATAATAAAAATTAAGATAAAAGTTGAAAAAGTAAAAAAAAAATGGACATATGTCCATAAAAGATAAGAGGTAAACTATAATTTTTATAGAATAACTCTTTCTTTCTTTTATATATATATAAAGAATTTTTTTTTTTAATTTTAAGGATACTGGAAGATGTTTGTAAGGATACGGGTAGTATTAGTGTCATGGATGGATAAATTTTGAGGAGAATTTTTTAAATAATAGAAAATTTATATTTATAATTTTATGCATTTCTTATATTATTAAAAATCTAAAATAAATTCAAATGTTTATTATACAGTATTAGGATGTACAGATAATTTATTTATTTATTGGTTAGGCATAGTATACTATAAAACTAGATACAGTAGTCATACATAAGTCGTAGCTTTTTTAGTTGTGATGTTTATTTAATCCAATGGTTGGAAATTGTATATTATGATATTACTATATTTATGTTGAAATTATAAATATATATATGCATGAGGTGGATCACATTAATATCTTAAGATTTATACGCACCAGTTTATGTGAGTTAGGAATCACTGTGTTACGATAAATATATAAATATGTGATTTTTTTAAGTGCATGTGCATTGTTGTACTAAGATTTATTCAGTAACCATTAATACCGTATAATTCAAATTACAATTGTAAACATCAAACAAAGAATATAGGTAAAAATACACGAGTCTTATGTTGAAATTAAACTTAATTTTGCAAAATTATCATAGTAAATTTTCCTCTCAAGGGGCATAGGTGAAGGTGCAATACAACGTTTTATTACTACTCTTGTAAATATGATGTAAAATGGGATAATATTCGTTAACTCTCCTCAAGCAATTTGATGCATTGAATGAATCTGACTCAATAATTAAATTTCAAAAATCATGCTCATATACCATGGTGAGAGCTTGGGCGATAGACACTAATTTTGCCTTGTTAATAGCACAGTAAGGAATCTTATGAGCAAAATTCAGGATAAAATTACCTTTGTAATCATGCACAACCCTGCCAATAGTCGTCTCCCTACAATTTATGAGAATAGTCGCATCACAATTGATTTTGAGGTTGTCCTTCTTTAGGGATAATACACACACCAACTTTGCTATTGAACAAATTGCACTTCATTGTCCTTCATAGTTGAATGCATTTAGTGAATATGTGTGAGATTATTGAGTAGAGACTTGATGTAAAACACAACTATGAAAAGAGTGCCATTACCATTGGAAGATAAAATTGTTCCGTTTGCACCAAGCGGTCTAATATAACACCTTAAATATGTGATTTCCGTTGAGACAAAAAACATATAATTATATTAATATTATAAAAAATACATTGTATAATCATATTGACTATGCTATGATGAAAAATTTATTCTTAAGTATTTAGGTTGCGATTGCAAACATAAGTGGATTAAATCATATAAAATAAAAGAGTTGGAAAATATTGAAATTTAGACATGTTACAATACCTAGATCCATGACTAGTTTTTTAAACAACTGGAAAATTTGCAAATCCTCTGTCCCTCCAAATCATGACCTTTTCTCACTTAGGGTGATGACTATTTTTAGGCCGAGTGTTTTTTCTAATATTAGAAATACTATTTATAGATCTAATTTCCTAATTTTAAATAAGAAAATAAATATTTAATTCATAAATAATGTCTTTAAAATTTAAATAAAACCTAAATATAAAAGGAATATTTTTTTCCTTTTCCTAAACAATATAAAGATATTTGAAATTAAAATAATTTGACTTGTTTTTTCAATAATTTTTCCCTTGTTTAAATTTTTTTAAATTTTATTATCAATCACATGGATATTCGTCACAATACTTTTTTCTTTATTGGTCATCATTAGGTTTAAAGATCCACATACTCTGATATCCTTGTTGGGACAAAAAATACATAATCTTTTAACTTTTATTTATTAATATTTATAAGAAAAATATATCGTAAAATAAAAGACATGATTTGTATCCTGTGCCTATATCTATGATAAGTTTTTAGGACCATTACAAAATCTACAAACCCTTCCTATATTTTTGTTCACATGATTCACATTTGATGCCTACCAACATTCACGATAAGTTTTTGGCTCCATACAAAATTATTATATAAATCACTTAAAAGATAAAATATTATACATTAGAGAACAAAAATTATAATAAAAGTGAACATTTTATAGTTTAGAGTAAGGGAATTTTTTTTATTTGTTTTCTTGAATGTATTTTTCTCTTTATATATGATCAAAATATCCGGTCTTAATTTTATAAATTACTTGTGATATTTTTAGTAAAATAATTAATATTTGATTTTAATTAACATGTAGTTTCAATGGATTTGTTGTTAAAAACTTTCGTAACTCAAAGAGACAATAACTTTATTATTATAATGATCATTTAAAAATATTTTGAGTATATATATATATATATATATATATATTTACTTAACACTTTAACAGCATAGAAATAGTATATTTTATCGTATAAAAATTAAACTTTAATTTAAATACACAGATAATGCAAATTTTTTTATATTGACATTTAATTAGATATTGTCATATATAATAATATTGTTAAATTTTGTAATAACTGTTTTTAAAATTATGTTTCAAATAATTTTCAATTAATCATTTGCAAGTATAAGAAAATAGTTTAAATATATCTTTTGGTTCTTGTAATATATATTTTTTATCTTTGTAGTTTTTTTAAGACGGTCCTTATAAAATATACTACTAATATTTTGCTTTTTTTATTTAGTTTTAGTCCTCATAATATATTTTTCATTTTAGTCTCTAATGTTAATTTTGAGTTAGTCCTTTTGAAAAAATAGTATGGAGTAAAAACAAACTATTCACTTGTAACATGAAAAAAAAACAGAAAAAGTACCTTACAAAGAGTAATAGTAAAGACAGTAATTTATAAATACTAAAAGTGTATGAAAAACTCCTGGAAAAGTGTATGATAAATAAAATTTAATAACTAATTCACAAGTAATAAGTCAGTAATCAAGTTATAAAATTTGAAATATTCGAATAATATTCTCTTTCACACAAAAGGATAAGCATTTAACAATGTAAATGAATTTTATAGAATTTATTAACTTTATCATCAATAAATGGTTTTTTTCTTTCCAAACACATGTAATAATTTTATGTGATTAAAAAATATTTTTTTTATCATTTAATAACGTAAAAATATATTTTTTTTTTGTTAAAACTCTTGATAGAATTGAAAATAGTATAACTCACAGACCAAAATAGACCCCTTAACATAAAAATGATTATTCTAACACCCATAAACGTTAAAACAACATAGTTTTTTATAAGCATTAAAGAGTTTGCTTGATTCTCTCACTTATTTGTCTAAAAAATGAGTTTTTGAATGATTTCACCATACTTGGTCATTAATATCTCATTCAAAACCTTTTTAAAATTATTTTCAAAATAAACATATCAAAATATTATAAAATATTTAAGAGGTGTTTTTTCATCTCTGTCCTTTGTTATCGTCATGTTGTTTAACATCTTATTCAATTCCACAGTCAACTGTGTATATCTTACACCACTACTCACCTACTACCTAACCAATCCTATTTAATTACATTTTTAAAGGTTGATTAACTTTAATTACATTTACAAAAAGTAAAATCAAATACCCCTTATTATTTTATTTAAAAAAAGAATGATTGAAGAGGACGCGATATAAACTAAAAGCGTAGTAGTAGTACGAGTATGGCGCCGTGAGGAAAATACAAAGGCAGGATAAAAAAGAACAATGAAAACAAAAACCAAAAAGCGGTAAAGTTAACTGAAATTTGAAGAATTTAAAAAGGCAAGTTTTTTTCTTTTTTCAAATGGATGATAGTTTCAGACGAAAAGGACCTATGCAAGAAATTGGAATGGTCTGAACGTCACGCTTCTTCCACTCTTCCTCTCTCTCCATACATAAAATATATTTATAATTACATCAAAAAGATCAACTTAATGACACATGATGCTCCTCTGTGTGGTGTGGTAATAAAAACATAAAAATTGTTTTCAATCATAAGCAACAATCACCGAATAAATAATTAAAAAAAGCATATAAAATTTTGCTAGGGTTAGAGATGAAATTGTACTGTGTAACATCATTATATTATAATAATAAAATATTAAAGTGCCATGCCCTTCAATAAAAAAAGTCAAAAAGTCTTGGTATTTATCGTCAACTTGCCCACTGCTTAGGGTTTGCAGGGCTATTATTCCATTCCATTCCATCCGTTTCTTCTTCTGGGTGTTGCTTAAAATCTGTGGAAAGTTCATTTATTTTCGATTTTCATGCGACCAGGTTGTTCAAGATCACTTTTTTATTTTTACCTTTTTTGATATCGAATTTGGGGTGCTTCCCTTTTGCCAGTTTATGTTGTTGAGCTTTGTTTTTAGAAGGTGGGCCTTTTGTTTTCGTTTTCAAAATTAGTTTTTTTTGGAGGGCTATTTTGATGCTGCAGAGATTTTGGTCTTGAGTTCCAAAATTTTGTCTTTGTTTCAAACGGGGTGTACGGAGGGTGATGCTGTCATACAATTTTTATTTTTCCCCCTGTTTTTCCAATACTTATTTTGATGTCAATGCTATGACATAGAGTTTGTGGATGCTCATGTTTCCTGAGCTCGCCTTGAAGTTAGTTTGCCTAAATTTTTACTTTTTAGAAGCTTGTTAAGTTTTGGTTTTCTTGTTGAAGATTCTGTTTGCGTGAGTTTTCTTTTTGTTTTGGGGGGTTTGACTAAAGTCGTGTGCTTTGTGAAATGGGTTCAGGGTCTTTTGGGGTTAAGGTTTGTGGAGGATAAGATGGTCGTTGCGCTGAACATGGTTCTTGATGGGTAGCAGAAGTAGAACGTTAAACGTTAACACTACTAAGGACACTAACAAGGTTGTGAACGGGATGCCAAGCTACGCTCCTCCATTGCCTTCTTCTTCTAGTTCCATGTAAATTTTTCAGAGGACCCTTACGTTTGTTGTTTATTTTATTCTTTATTGGTCTTGTGATAGTTTTCTGGGATCAAGTTTTTGTTGTATTGTTTAATAATTCTCACGTGGGTAGATTGTTTATATGGTCAATATAGTCTAGTGTGACGCTTATACAACTACTTGAAACTGTTCATGTGGTTGTGAACAGCGTTGTGCTGCTGTTGAAATTAACCTTTATCGGTTGCAAGATTGCAGGGGAAAGTCTGGAGGGGGGATTTGATTTTTTTTTTTTTTTTTTAAATTTTGCTGTTTATGGGGGATCATTTGCTCTAGATTGGAGACAGTTCCTCCTGTTCCTTCCATTATACTGATTCGTTCATCTTCATTGAAACGGGATGTCAAAGTTTCATCTAATTCTTGGTAGTTGAACTATACAACCTTGTACTATAGGTTCTTGTTTTCCTTTCTTGGTGGCTTAAGATTTTGCTTAAAAATTTATTAGGACATTTCTAGTTTGAATTTTCTCATGGATCTGTCGTTAGATCTTGAGCATCCAAGTGGCTTTTCATAAGCTTCAGAACATGAATTTTGTCGATGGTTGCATGGTTTTTTCAACCTTGCCATGGGCGATTGGATATGTATTCAACAACTTTTTTTTTTGGCAAACATTTTGTCTTTATTTTGGTTTGCAGGGCAATAGTAGACGCAACTAATGTGCATCCTTCCCGAATGTCTGAATTTGGAACTTTGGAGCAATCTCTTGGATTTCGTGTTGAGGATACCATCAACCTTAGTAGAAGTATGTAGCTAACGCTTTTATCAGTATCAGTTGGACTCTTTTCTTGTGTGGTATTTATCGTTGCTGTGAATTGCTGTTATAGGATTTTATAAATCTTGTCGCAACATACTCCAGTTCCTTGTATTGTTGTGCTTGCCAAGGTTGTGTATTTAAGAAAGAATCATATCTTTTCCAAGTGATTGCACTTGTTTGTAACTTGCTCCCAACATAGGCCCTTCCATATTGTTCCCGCCTCTTGGGATATTCTCTTCATTTCTCTCAAAGATGCTGCTCGCTGTATGCAGGATGCTATGGCACTCGGGATTCTTTTGTTTGGCTTCTTTGCCAAATTAGATTGTTGTTTACCAACTTAGGAATAATATATTATTTCCTGTTGTTCCCATAAGCTGCTGCTGTAATTTTATTTGTAACTCATGGGACAGTCTTTGTTATCTTGATTTTTCTGGTGGAACTTTGTTTCCTTAAGCACAACTTTGTGCATTCACAATGGTTTAGTATTCTTTTTCCCCAACAGTGTGCTGGATGATGGTGTATAATTTATATTGGAATCAAATTAATCATATTTTTTTCCATGGTTTTCATTTATTCCTAAGCTATTATTGACATGAGCCTTCATCTTATTTCTGCATTCTCAAGTATGGTCCTTCCAAAGCAATTAAAAGATTTAGGATTATTTTTGGAATAGAATAAATTGGAAGTCAAGCAAGGAATTTTCAATTTGCCTCAAAAACTCTATTTTAATATATGTATGTATAAAGAAAAGGGAATAAATGTTGATTTGCATGATATTAGAATTGTCATCCTCCTGTTGGCACCTTATCTTATGTATCATGTTTTTATATATATTATCTTTCAGATCCAGTGTTTAATCAAATGAAATCAAATAGCCAAGTTCTAGGGGCTGATATTCAATTTGGTGCTTTAAATAAGGTAATTTCTTATCCTTTTTATGTGGTTATGTGCTTCCAAGAATCAGTAAGTCTTAAGATATTATGAATTCCTGCATTTCATGCTCTTCTCTTGCATGTAAGATACAGTCGATTGCAACATCGGATATAAACCTCTCTGCTGCTATCACTGGGTCTCAGATATTGCCATTACAACAAAAGGATTCACAACCAACTCTAGCATCAACATCTGCTGGTCATCGTGAGAACTGGGGTGAGACCAACATGGCTGATGCTAGCCCCAGGACTGATACTTCCACAGATGATACAGAGGACAAAAATCAAAGGGTAATTATTTTGGTTTCATAAAGCTTTTGGGTTATGCCTTCTAGATATTTGATGTGACAATAAGAATAATTTTCCATTTCAGTTGTTTAAATTTTATCAGACATGCAAAACATACTTATTTGTACTCTAAAATGTGGTGCTTCATTGTTGTTTGACAGCCTGAAAGGGGTGAATCCAGTGATAGATCAAAAGATAAATCAGATCAAAAGGTTGTCTGCAGTAATTGTGTTCATGTACCATAAGCCTTTTGTTACTATATGTGTTAACTTTTTTTAATTATTCAGACATTAAGACGGCTTGCTCAAAATCGTGAGGCTGCCAGGAAAAGTCGATTGAGGAAAAAGGTGGGGCCTTTATGTTAATTATAGACGAACTTGTAAAATTATTGGATTTTATCCTGGATAGTTGTTCAATGTGCCATATTGTTGAGATTTGAGACCGAACATTTTGTCATATGTTTAATGTTTGTGTATATTCCCTACCTTTTGTTTTTGCAAAGTGTATATATTCCCTACTTTGACTTATTTTTTAAATCTTTCCTTCTATTCATTCAGGCATATGTGCAACAATTGGAGAGCAGTAGGCTGAAACTGACCCAACTTGAACAGGAACTTCAGCGAGCTCGCCAGCAGGTTTGTTTGTGTACTTTTATTTATTTTTTGATACTTTCCATTTTGAACCCACCCCCGTCTTAATCAGCTTTCTTTAATTGCTTTATGTTACCACATAATAATGTGCTACAATTTGGTTACTAATCTTTTCCAGGGAATATTTATATCAAGCACTGGAGATCAGACCCAATCAATGAGTGGAAATGGTATTTAAATATCTTGTACCTCCAATTGTGTGCCTCAAGCTTGGGAAATTTTGTTGGATTAAAATTTCTTCTACATGAAGTAGCTTTAGGTGATGTTTTGAAGCTGATAATAATAATAAATACATAGTCAGTGCAACAAACACCTTGTTTGACATTCAATAAAGAAAATGCATACCCCGAAGTAAGTTTATTAGTAAATTTTTGCATTGGCTAAAGCAGACAAGGCACTACCATCGAGTCTGTCATTAAGCAGCATGGAATTTCAATGCACCAAAATATTTATGGCTGATTCAAGTGCTTCATGAAGTTTTTGTGATATGATTCTTTTTCGTGAAACAAGCAAAAGTTCATGCAAAGATATAGAACCATGTCTTAGTCGGATTACATTTATAGTGGTTCCATTTTTCATTGACAAACGTTGATTATTTGGTTGCATCTTGTGTCATTTCTGCTGCACTGAAGTTCTTCATTCTTCTGGTACACCATAGAGCTTGGTGTTATTTGATGTGATTCACTGCATCATATGTAATGCAAGCCTACTATGGATTTTGAACTCGGACATGGTACTCAGTAGCATGGATGGTCTTGGGCAGGTTTTGCAAAAGTTTGTTCCTTTAAAATCCTCAATCAATTTAATCATCTATACAGGTGCTATGGCCTTTGATGTAGAGTACGCACGATGGTTAGAAGAGCATAATAGACAAACCAATGAACTAAGGGCTGCAATAAATTCTCATGCTGGAGATATTGAACTTCGAACCATAGTTGATAATTTCATGACGCAATTTGATGATATGTTTAGGCTGAAAGGAATTGCAGCAAAAGCTGATGTTTTCCACATTCTATCTGGAATGTGGAAAACTCCAGCTGAGAGGTGTTTCATGTGGATTGGAGGCTTCCGCTCATCTGAAATTCTCAAGGTGAGAAGTCTCTTGGTTATTTATATTTGCTAATTACATGCTTTTTTTCTGATTTGAAATTTTATACTAATTTGTGGATGAACATTCTTTGCATGCCCTGCTTCCAAACAATATTAAGTGAGAGAAAAGCAACAAAAGAACCAAAATAGATAGGAGTTGTGTTCTTAACATCATTGCAATTCAAAATTCAAGATATTGTAGAGTAACTTTCAAATTGTTGAAGAAATATCGATTTTAACTGTTTTATCTTGACAATAATTGACGCTGGTGTTGAGTGTTGATTTTTAAACTTGATTTACTTTTACCATGTTATTCCTAAAATTGGGTTGCACTGTTGCAGCTTCTTGTAAGTCAGTTGGAGCCTTTAACTGAGCAACAATTGATGGGCATCTACAACTTGCAGCAGTCATCCCAGCAGGCTGAAGATGCTCTTTCGCAAGGAATGGATGCATTGCAGCAATCACTGTCTGAGACATTGGCAAATGGTTCCCCCAGCTCATCTGGCTCCTCAGGAAATGTGGCAAATTACATGGGGCAAATGGCTATGGCCATGGGAAAGCTTGGTACTCTTGAGGGTTTTCTTCGACAGGTAATCAATCCTACATTCATTTTCCAGTCTAATTAATTCTGTTCTCTCAACCTTTTCATCTTTTTGAAACAAATATGAGTTGCATTTATATATACTCTATGTAAAATATTTACCTGAATGTGCTTAAATCTTATTCTCAGTTCATGTTTTTTTTCATGTTACTAGGCTGACAACCTGCGGCAGCAAACATTACAGCAAATGCTTCGGATATTAACGACGAGGCAATCTGCTCGAGCTCTTCTGGCAATAAGTGATTATTTTTCGCGGCTGCGAGCGTTGAGTTCTCTGTGGCTTGCCAGGCCGAGGGAGTGAAGCATTTCACAGCTCCATGTCAGGACTTATTTCAGGCCTGACCCCCTTACTGATGAATGGAAGCTAGTGTCTTTTGACAATGAATTCCTATAGAAGCATAGTTGTGGTGCTTTAAACATTAGATGCTATGATTTTTCTACTCTGCCAACTGCTGCTGTGGTGCAACATTTTTCTTTAAGCTTTTCCTGTGCTTTTAAAATAGTCTCCAATAATTTGATTATATAGGTGTATCATGTATGATAGATAGAAGTTGTTGAAGGGGAAAATGTAGAAATAGTATCTGTATTTTAGGTTATAGCTGTTCATTGTATTTCAGAAATCAGCTTTTATTTAAGGGGGTTTTCCTCTTCTGCTTAATGGTTTGTGGTTGTTGGTTGCACATATGGCTCTGTATATATATATATATATATATACACGTTCTCTCTTGGTATATTAGAAAGAACATTATTACTATATAGTATCTGAATTGTGTAATGTATATGCGTTGATGATTATGAGAGAAAGTGGTAGGGTCTTTTGGAGACGCTTTTTGGAACCTAGAACATATACGTACAATTATATAATATAATGTTACATGCAGATGAAGGTACAGATATTTTCTTAGTGCGGGGTGTCTCGCCCCAAGTTGAAGTGAAATGATGGATGGAGACTCGAGACATATTTATGCACATGAGGAGTGCAATCAACATTCTTCCTGATTTAAAATTAATAAAATCATTTAATAAAAATGAGATTTATATAAATTTGTGTTTTTTCATAAATTTTAATTCTCCACTTAGATTATCTGTCATTAGTATTTTTCTTATGCACATCGAGCCCTTACTTTTTACTACATAAATCTAGGAATTTCTTTTCGCTTTTTCAACTTAATAAATAATTAGAAATGAATATCGGTTATTTTTTTCATCTTTCAGTTTTATTTTAAATTCACATTTTTATAGTTTTAAAATGAATTTTTGTTTATGTTTTAGGGAAAAAAAGAATTATTTTTTGGTTTTCACAATAATTTTTAAATTTAAGTTCATTTCATAATTATTATTTGAATAGCTCTAATCTTATTTTACTATTATTTTAAATCTAAAATGTTTTTATAATTTTTTAACTAGTTTTAAATTTAAAAATAATAGTGGAATAATATGAAAATTATTTAAAAAATTGTGAAACGAAATTGAATCTAAAATAATAGTGGGATAAAATTGAATTTTTTTTAAAAAAATATATTAAAACAAAAAAGATAAAAAAAACAAAGGGGAGAAAAGGAATGAAAAAGTTAGATAAATTTGTAGGCTTGATAGGTAAAAAAAAGGAAGAAAAGTTAAATCCGGATAAAATGGCATAATACTTTTAATAAAAAAGTGAAGTATAAGGGTTAGTTTTTTAATTACAAGAGGCATTTTTTCTTGTGATTTCACTTTAATATTTGAAGGATTTAAAACATGGTAGGTTTCGTAAAAGTTTTGTGTTACTTTCTAAAGGGTACCAAATTGTAGAAGGAAAAAAAGATTAACAGATTATTGCCAGTGCCTTATTATTTCTCTCTTTCATGAGTCATGCGTTACAAACTGATTAATAAACTTGAATCACTAAAGTTAGTTTAATGAAGGAGTTTAGATAATATACTTGACTCTTGAATTATATTAACAATTTAATTAACATGTAACTACTAGTCATATTTAATCATAATCTTTCATTTGTAATAAATTTAATTTTAATGTTAGTATTTTAAAAGTCATATAAATAAAAATTATAAAATTCAGTGTAAAAAGAATTTTAAAAGTTAAAACTCTTTTACACTAACTTAAATTCTTATATTAAAATTTTGTTTTATGTGTTTAATAATAGTATATTTTAGTTATCATATTGATGACATTTTAGCCCAGGAAATTCTCTTTTGATTAGGCTTTTCTTAGGGTATAGCATCTTGGATATATTTATTGACTACCAAACAATAGAACTTTAGCTAAGATATAACCTATTCTTGATGCTTCAACATCACCTGAGAATCCAATTAAATCGTACAATTCTAACCGTGAATTCATTAGATTCTGTTAACCATTATAAATACCAGGACACGGTGGTTTATTAGCATCCATAATTTTAACCATATTTGTTTTAATGAAAAATGTTATTTGACCTTCTTTTTAATCCAAGGAAAGGTCGATAATAGGCTAGCAAGGAAAAGGAGAAGAAAAGACAAAAGAAAAAGGAGTGTCCTGCAAGAATGACATGTTAGGAATGGTTTATTTTGTTTAAATTGACTTAGTTTAGAGACCATACAAGATTATATAAATCTAGGGAAATTTTATTTATTTTATTTTAATATAATAATTAATAAAAACACTATTTTTCAGTTGTTCTTTTATAGACTCTTATTCCTTATTATTTTCGACTTTCAACACAGGTAATGTGACTATTTATGATCGATCGAAGGTAACAGTTGATGACCATTGATTGGAGGTGGTAAGCTTCGATGGTCGATGACCGCCAGTCAAAGGTGGTTACCGATAACAGTCGATAAAAAATGACAACTGATGACCATCAGTTAAACGTGATGGTCAATGGTAAGAAGTGATGTCAAGTGATAAGCTTAAATAAAATCAGAAACTAAAATTTAAAAATCAAATTTTATTATTTTTGAAATTAAGTGAAAAATGTTTTAAAAATAAGTAAAATATCAAAATAAAACTATTTTTGTAGAATATATTTCTATTTACAGAATATATTTCAAAACATCATAAACTCAGAATTATCTTCAACATAGGAAAAAACAAAATAAGAAAAAATAGAGAAAACGACAAATATATGAAAAATAAAGTGAGAATAATCAATGGATGTAAACTTTAAATTTTTTTCATCTCTCATGTTTCTTCAATAAAATTAACAAATTAAATTTTTTTATTTTCCTTTATTCCAACAAACCAAAAGTCCTAGAAAGTTCAACAATAATTTATAAACATTTTTTTAACTCAACCAAACGTTTTTTAAAAATAAAATCATGATCAAACTGATACTAAAACGGAAAATTTGTGTGATCCTGTGAATGTAACCAACTTAACGTTAGAATATAAGAGCTAAAAGGAAGGCACAGGTAATATATAAGGACTAACAATTACATGCTTTTGTATGTCAAAAATTTCACATAGTTAAGAATTGAGATTAAAGGTAATTTATAAATATCATTCCATCTTAAACTTAACATACATCTTTTAAAGATAAAAAACATAAGTTCAGATTAACGCTAAAAGCAAAGCAATACCTGACGGTGTTATGTTACAGATGTCTTCTTTGTCTGTATAGGAAAAGTGGTTAACCTCGTTAATAGTTTTATTTGGTTTTTTAGTTATCTTTAAAATAATTTTCATCCATTTTAAAAAAATAAAATTTAGATTTTAAATATTTGTTTTTATTTAAGTTCATGACTTGACGTTATTTGTTCTCATTGATTTTATCTCTGATCGACAGTTACCAGTCGTATCTCTCACTAATGATTATTGCTTACCACTTTTGACCCATGACTACGTACCTTCACCTCTAACCGACGTCACTAACTCTTCCTTTGACTGATGGTTAATGACTGCCACTTCCCAGAAGTGATCATCAATCACTACTTTTGACCATCGATCATTGACTGTCACCCATGATCAATACTATTATCGGTCGTCTCCCTCCTGATTGACGGTCACAAGTGTCATCTTTGACTAATCATCACTAAACTTTACTTTTGACAGACGGTCAATAACAACCACCTCCAACCAACCATCATCAATCGTCACCTCTTACCGATCATTGGTCTCACCTCCTACCAGTAGTCATTGACCGCCATCTCTCATCGATTTATCAGCAATCATCTGTCGTCACCTCTTATAGGTGATCATTGACTGACATCTCTAATGATCACAAATCACCACTTCCAACCTTCATTTTTTACATTGATTTGATAAAAAGATATAATAGGATTAAGATTTGAAAATAATATTCTAAATTTGAGAATAAAAACAATGTTATTTTAAAAATTTTAAAATTAAAACTAATCTTTATTTTTATAAATTTTAAAATTAAAAATAAAAAACCATCCCGAACTTTGCAACTATTATCTATATTTTGTGATAAGGTAAATGTTGAAGAAAGTGTACGTGACTTGGCAATTGCGCATAGTATGGTTCCTTCTGGAATAAAAATGTGGAAGGGACTAGTGACTTTCATATTGAGCATTAATTCTGCATCCGTTTGTAGAACCGAGTTGAGCATTAGAAGTTTTCTCGTCCTGATTTGGTTAATTTGTTTGTCTATCATCATCATCATTACACCGTGTCCTTTTCCGAAAAATACGGTTCACACTTCACAGTATGTTATTGAACTCACAATATGTAATCATAACTAGCTACGACCAGCATGTTTATGTTCAAATGAAGTTGGAAGATACTAGGATAGTTCAATGCCTAATATGACTAGGGGTGGACTTTCCTGAACCTTTATTACTCTTGTATTGAACCGTTTAAGGATATTTGGGAAACAAAGACCAGCATGTGCGTTTAGTGAAAATATCTATAGAAGTTTACTTTCCACATGCAATTCTAATTCCCATTACTTGTCGGGTACCATTCTAAAAATACCTACAGGAATTTTATATCCAATGCGGATATTTTTTTAAAATATTTCAATATAAAATTTATAAAATAAATCTTTTCTTTGCTATAAAATCTAGAAATGATATTGTACAATTCAGATAAAAGTGAGAGAAAGAAATATATAAAAGGATATAAATACTCAAATAAAAATGTAAAATATTAGGAAAATATCCTTTTTGAATTAGTGTTATATTGTTTTAATAATATTAAATGTACCGGATTGGATTTGCCCTCGATCATCCTTAAAGTGAAATATGCAAATTACCCTTTTTAGGTATATCTAAACTCTAATTACCTAAGTTCAAACTCAAAAAGGTAAACACTATAAATGTTTATAGGGTAATAAGCACGTATTTGAAGACTCAATAATATATATTATTTTCACTTACACATGACAACATCTTTGATCTGCCTTAAGGTTAGGCTCACATTCACTTGAGTGTTGGAGTATCATTGCAATATCCATTTGTGCCCACTAGACCTGTCGACTAAGACTTTTGTTAAGATCGAAAGCAACAAGAGAACACATTGGTACCTTACCCATTTCTGCAGGTACAAAAAAGACTCATCACTTCTACTGTTCTATTCTACTTATCTTTCAAAATGTCTTTGTCTGAAACTAAACCAATATTGTTTTGTTGAAAACCAAACCAAATGAAGCAGAATGACGTGTTTAATGTTATTAAAATAAAATCGAACTCATGAATTCATCGAAAATCGACTTGTATATTAACTTTGTCTACTAAAAGGATTAACATGTAATCGGAATGGATAATGTCATGTTTAACTAAAAAAAGACTCATTTAGACATTGGTACCCACCAATCTCTGTTGATATATTTTAGCTATTATGAAAAATATTTGTACCCTCACATTTTTGCAGGTACATTAAATAAATTTAAAATCCATATTCTTTGAAAAAATTATATTTTAGGCCACTATAAACTAACTGGAGAACCTAATTACAAAAAATGTAAAAGATTAATGACTTAATTGCAAATATTTAGGAGCTAATTAAAATTTTCCAAAAAGTTTAAGAGACTAGTTATATTAATCAATTTTCATTTTTTTAGTATACTGATAAATAAGAATGAGTAAAATTTTCACTTAAATAAAAAAAATCTTATTTTTTTACTCAAGGAAAAATTATTTTTGTGAGTCTGGTAGTTTATTTTTACGTTTTCTCTTCCACATAATATTTTTTAATTTTTATCTATATTTCACTTTTTTTTTACTCTTAACTAAAGAAAAGAAAACACTAAGAAACATGGTTGTGATTTCTTAAATAAATGTTTAAATATGGAACTTGTGTAGGAAGAAAATTTGTATAGAAGGGAGTAACTCACTTTTAAAACTCCTAGAGCAATTTTAGTGAGATTTAAAATAATTCTTAAGTTTATTCTTAAGATCTCTCACTACAACAAATCTTTGAGATGAAAGGTTGATTTTTCACAAAAACCATTAATGTCCTTTTTTTTAATATGTGAGGTAATATATGAGACAAATTTAAATTAATAATAAGTTCATCATCAGAATAAAGGGTTCTTAGAAGTTATTTGAAAGAATAGGTTCTAAAAAAAAAAAAACTTAAAAATTATGGATGAATTTTTTATTGTAGGTATTCTTAGATTGATTCTTAATTATAAGAATCGTTTCACAAAAATTAACATCAGATAACTGTTCTTTCTGAAAAATTGATTCTTCATTTAAAATATATGTTAGGTATGAGATAATTAAAAGTAAGCAACTCAAATGAGTTCTACTAATGAGAGTAAAAATATTATAAAATCTTTTCAATCTTAAAAATATTATAAAATCTTTTCAATCTTCTGTAATACTAAGGGCTCACAAAATGTTATAAGAACACATGGCTGAATTTGTCATTATTGATGCTATTATATAAAGGAAAACATAGAGATATATAAGGAGACTTAGTTGGTTAAGGAATGATATGAGAAAAGGTTGAGTTCGAACCTTACCACTAACAAAATCTAACATTATTATCACCACTAACATTTGAATTATAAAAAATATAAAGAAAAACAACTTATAGATGGAAAAAAAGTGATCCACGAGTAAATTTAACACCCTATTTCCATTAATCTTTTATAAGTGTATGAAAATAATTAAAAGAGAAATTTAATTTAATTTAAGTTAAAGTATTTAATTAATTAAGTACTTATGAGGTGATAACTTGTGGTGTTTTTTATTAAACATGTGATTAGTTATTTATGGATGTGTTTGGACTTAGGTAAGTGAGATTTGAATAATGGAAAATGGATAGATGAGTTTAGTAAGGTATGAGGTGTGTATAGTAGGTAATATTTTAGGTTGAGGTTATTAAGCTTATTTTAAAGAAGAAAAACACTTATGAAAAAAGGAGTCCGCTCAACAGAAAAATTGATTTACTGGTCACACTCCCTTCCTCTTTATTTCAACGTTAACCGTCCATTCTTCTCCCAAATTGTTTTCTTCTTTCTTCCCTAAATAATTTTTTCTCTTGTTTTGAGCATATCCACGAGCTGCACCCATGGAGAACTAAGCAAGGGGTGATTTTTTCTCCATTTCTCTTTATCTTGAATTTGGATTAATTCTAGTAGTTAAGTCACTCACTCACTCTTGTACTTCTTTGGACCAATTTTCTTCTTTTTAGTGTTGCATGTGCCACCACCATGAAAGAACCAATCTTTAACTTATAATTTCTCAAGTTCTTTATGGTTTTGGAGTTTTGATAGGGTTTTGATAGCTTTCAATAACTGTGAAAGTGGGTTAGAAAACCAAAAAGCTTGATCCCTAAGTTTCTCTCTCCGTCACAACCAAAATTAAATGAGAAATAGGTAAGGAAAGCTAAACCTTTATTTTGATTTGGGAAATTTTTTATTTAATGATGGATTTGTATAATGTTCTTTGTTTATTGTTGCTATTTTAGGACATGCATTGAGGTTTAGATGAGCTTTTAGTCCTTTGTTAGTAATTTGAGGAATTGGAAATTATTTGCTTGTTGTTTTGATTTCGGAATTGTTATGTAGACGCAGACCACGTAGTTGTGGAAAGTCCCACCTAGGTGTGGACGAGATGCAAAATGAGAATATGCATCAAGGGTTTTCTCACAAAAATGTGGGAATTCCCACTAGATTGTGGGAGGCACGTTGCAGGATAAAATATGATTATGATTGTTTATAATGCTATTATTTGTTGTGGTGTAGATATTTATTTAATGGATTTACAAGTATTGATGTTTAATCCTTATTATAAGTGTGGAATGAATATATTGTTGTTATTTGATTCTTGTTATGGATGCGGAATGAAATTATGTATTGATGTTTAATCCTTATTATGAATGTGAAATGAATATATGTGTTGTTATTTGATTCTTGTTATGAGTGTGGAATGGAATTATGCATTGATGTTTAATCCTTATTGTGGATGTGGAATGAATATATGTGTTGTTATTTAATTCTTGTTATGGGTGTGAAATGAATTGAAGTCTATTGAAATAGATCAATGATGTGATGATTCATATCTTGCGTTTTCACAATTATAATAATATGTTGGATGTAGGCTATTACAGTAGGAGTAACTTAGTCTTGTTTGAAATGTATAATGTGCATTAAGTTAGGGATATAGTTGAAATCTTTGTGATCTTGGTACAATATCAATGAGGGTACTTGAGGAATATACTTAGATAGCAGCCGAGTGTCAAAAATGGGTCTGGTAGATGTTAGACACCAGTTGGGTGTATTTGATGATTACGCATAGACTTTAGTTGTTTGTTCAAAGGATCAAATAGATGTCTAACAACAATTGAAAGGAGTTAGATAGGTTACCTCGATATTCGAACTAAATGTGTTCTTTAAAAAGTTTCATGTCATATCAACATGTTATAGTGATCGCTAATGTTCAAGAGGACATAAATGTATTTAACTTGTTTTATAACTTTTGTAGAATAATGTTAATGCTTTAATTGTGAACTATAATTGTCTTTATTTGATTCCTTGTTTTCATAAGCTTATCTCTACAAGTTTGTTTATGTGTATAATTGTGATAATTGTACTTTGATAGCGAGTAAATAACACTATAATCATAGGTTTTATAAATGAACAAGAAGAGAAGATTGTAATTGTTGGATAATGAAATCTAGTTTCATGCTTTTTTGTCATACATATGTATAGTTCAAGATCGATTATAGGAATTTTTTTATTTTTTTTTACAATTTGAATGGATATGAAGTTTATACATGTTTTCAATTTAGTTATGTCTATATTATTTACAAAAAGAAAATTATCAATGAAATACATATCTTATAAGTAATGTATGAATATAATAAGTAGGATCGTTATAGTAAAAAATAAAAATCATTATAGTTTGTTAACTAGGTTTTTGATGAATATATGTTATAAGTAATGTATGAATATAATTTATATATATTAGTTATCCACATAGTTGATGAATATTTTTTAAAAAAATACTAACAACACACTCCTGATACATTATTTCTAACCCAATTTATTAAAATTACTTGATCTCATTCCTCATTTAATATTATCTTTCCTAGTTTTTAAGAATTTATTTATAAAATTAGAATAATCTTGTGTTATTCAAAGAAAGAGCAAGGATAGGGGGAAATGAAATTTAAATGAAACGAACCGTACATGTACAGACAGGTGCAGGAAGGTGACCAAACGTGCGTGGAAACGAACCGTGTCAGACAAACTTTCCATCTTCATTTCATATTTTTGCAATCCAATTACAAAGCAGTGCCGCTCGCGTAAGGACCAATTTCCTGCTCCTTTCAACTTTTTTTTTTTTTAATTTTCTTTTTTCCTTTCAAGACGAAACGTAAATTATTCCAAACATTATCGGTACGTGTTTGAATTAGATAATGTGATTTTATAGAATTGATTTTAAGTAAATGCGATTTTTATTTGTATATTTGTTAAAAAATTAATTTTTATATTAAATGGTGTTTAGAAAATAGTTACTAAAATTAATTTTGAGTGCGTAATTACTACTATGAATCTTAGCATTTTGTATTGTAATATTATTTTTAATTATATATTGATATTTGTATTATTAATTTAATAATATTTTAAAAATAACAATTAATATATTATCGTATTATATTACTATTTTTGTATTCTTTGTGTCTGGTTATTTTTTGTGGTTTTTACTAACAAGGCCATTTAAAAGAATAAAAAATTTATTTTACTTACCTCTTCAAATTTTACGAGTGATATTTGATGACTGGATTTTTAAGTTGGCATGAGAGAAGCAAGGAATCCAAGTGAAATATCAAATTATTATCTAAAAAAAAGTTATAAAGTAGTAATAATAAAATATAGAAAAATAAATTCGCTAAGTGGACTGTAGTTCGTTGAGTGAAATATGAAGATAAAATTTGAAACATTATAAAGTTGCATAATTTCACTAGTAGAATTAAATTCGTTTAGGGTTTAGGGTTTAGAATTAAAGTTGCAGCTCTCCCCTTACTTAAGCCAAAATTCATTTTGGGAGCCAAAATCATGTCTCCTCTTGGCATCCAAACACCACTATTTCACGTTCGTAAGGGTTTGATGTGCATTTGCCCTTCCATGATACAGATCCAAACACACACTCAATTATCATAGAACGTGTGAATTTATTTAATATGCAATTATTTTATCTTTAAGTTTCATATTTTAATTATTTATAATGGAAAAATTGTACTTAATTTAATAGTTATACTTTTATTTATTACAATCAATTTAGGGTGAATAAGGGGTTGTTTAGTTGCATTTTTTGTTTTCATGTTTTGCTAGAATAGTTTTTAGTCAATTTTCCAAATTTTCCATTTCTTTGAAAAGTATGAAAAGTTGAAAAATGTGTTTATATATATATATATATATATATATCCAGTTTTTAAAAAATTTCATTTTCCAACCAAGAATGATAGTGACAAACAAGTGGCAGTAGAAACAATAACAAAACAGTGATGATAGAGGCAATGACAGTGCAAATTGAGAGGTGGAGATTGAGGTGGGAAATGTGAAAGTAACTTGCAAGGTGGTGACTATGACAACAATAACGGAGAGGTATTAGAGGTAAAGTAATAGGTGCAAAATGTAAGATTTTGTTTTTATTAAGATTTTGTAAGCATGTGATATAATTATAAAGCAAAACTAAATTTAATTTAATTGTAATTAATAAATTAATTATAGAATATTTTTGGTTGATGTATTTATATCTATGTTTTATTTTGATAAAATGTGTTGGCTTAAATAAGTTTTTTGTCCCGAAAGTTTCACTAAAAATAACTTTTGGTCTGTTAAATTCAAAAATATTTTTTTAGTCATTGAAATTAATTTATTTTTTGTATTAGCGTTGTTCGTTTATAAGTAGTGTATTTGGTTATACCGAATGTGAAATTGAAGATTGAGGGGTTAAGATTGAGAATGAGAGTGATTCACAAGTACAAAAACATTCTCCCTATCAACAATTTTTTAACGGGGTTAACTGGAGAAGGAAGGCTAAAAGTGAATCATGATCTAAAAAAATATTTCTAAATTTTAAGGAGGATCAACCTTGAAATCCCAATTTATTAATTTCTTTTTAATTTTGGGACTTTTTGTTAGATTTTGAGTTATACCTTCAATTGGGTTCTACTCGTTCTACAATTCGGCTAAAAGGATAAATAAAGGACGTTCAACCTCAGTATTAATTTAAGAAATTGTGAATTAAAGTTGTATGGATATATTTGATTTTGAATAATTTATATTTTGAGCTTGATTTGAGTGTTAAATGAAATCGAGTGTTCTTTGTAATTGATATGATGTATGGTTGGAGTTGATGACACAACAGATTGTTTATTTTGGACTGTTATGAGGAGGTAACTTAGTCTTGTTTGAGGTACATTGCGTCAAGGATAAATATAAGATCGTTATGATTCGGGTACTAAGATTGATAAGGAAGAGAATATTGATACTAAGATTGATAAGAACAAAAATATCGATACTAAGGTTGGTGAGGATGAGAAAGTACCTAAAGAATATACTCAGATAGTAATTGAATGTCAGATGGGTTAGGCAGACACCAGACAATAGTTGGACATTAGATAAGTATGTCTAGACTTAAGTTGATTGTTATATGAGTCAGGTAGACACTAGACACCAATTTGAGGAAGTTAGATAGGTCACCTAGTATTAGAATTCAATAGGTTTTTCTCAAAGCATTGTATTATATTATTATGTTCTTTTGATTGCTTATGTTCAAGGAAAATATAAATGTGTTTGACAATTTGATAATTATATTGGTTGAAAGTTGATATTGATTGTAATGTGTTTATATTTAATTGAATACTTATTTTAGTGAGTTTACCCTTGTGCATGTTTTATGTATAGCTGATGGTCGTCTTTAACACGATAGCAGATATTAGTGGTGATGCAAAAAGATAGGATAATCAGGAGTGAAAAAAGCATGATTTGGCTATGAGAGTTGATGACATTTTGGTTTTTTGTTAAAATCATATGATTTTGTGTATATATGAGCATGAGAAGTAAATTAAAAGAAATCTTATTTCTTAAGAATTTGATTGATTAAAAATAACTATCTTATATTTATTTTTTACAAAAGTAAATCACAACAAATTTAACGAAAATTTCCATTTTACAATATTTTTCATTTTGTTGGTGTTGTAAGAAAGAATATTTCATTTTTAATATATCATATATTTTTTTATTTTTCTATCTTAACCTCTTAGCAATGTAAGTTGAGTTGACAAATGGGCCCTTATTATTTTTAGTTACATCATATGACTTATTTCTGAAACTTTATTTTGAAATGATAAAAAAAAATTGACAGCTTAAGAATGATAAAATTTCTTACAACCTGAACTATTAGGAAGTAATATATAATTGAAGCTTAGGATAATTGTGTGTTTGGATAAATGTTTCTCAAAATTGATTTTGAATTATATTAATTTTGTAAATTAATATTAATAAGATAATATAATTTATATTTAGATTTTTAAAATAATCCATAGTGAAATTGAGTGTAACTTTTATTCAATAAAAAGCTTAACTAAAGTTGCTTTAACTCAACATGAGGTCTCATAAGTGTAAAACTAAAATGTAATTGCATAAATAAATAATTGTCCAGAGTTATATTAAATGTCTACATCATTTAACATGATTATTGATATGGTATAAATGATTATAGTATAATTTTTAAGAAACAAAATGGGTGATGTTGTCCCACAGGCAGAAAGGGAACAGGAGGGTTCCTATCAAAAGAAAAGGGTCCCAAACATTGGTTGAAATTGGATTCAAGTTTTGACATGACACGTGTTCACTTTATGCCTTTTCTACGCGCATGTGCTCTCCTCGCTTATATTCTATCTTTGCTTTGTCATCCCTACGTCCTCTCTTAATCCCTACTTGCTACCCTATCTACCTATACGCCCTTTATTTTTCATTTTTAACTACCGCGTTACCAACTTACTAATTACCATGCCTACCTATCTTGTTATAAACGTATAAATAGTATATTATTTTATTAAAATTATTTATAAAATAAAAACAGAGTAATAAACATATAGATTTTGAATTTAAAACATAATATAAATTAAAATATTTGAAGGTATAATATCATAGAAAAGAATATTAGCCATAGATAAAGTTTGAATTTAATATATTGCAATTCACAATTTTAAAAAAAAAATCGATGGTAGATAATTATGTGATTAAAAGTTATGATGCAAAGGATGGATATATAAAATTGAATAGCACACTGCATATTTTTATTTGGTCTTTAAAATACGTAAGTCAATTATTTAACTTAGAGATAGAGAGTGTATTTGAAATTGGATGAACTGAAATGCAAGACTAAAATTGAAGAGGCACTGAAAGTCAATCAAAGTTAAACGGTGGTCGTGTTTAGAAATGTCAACAGTAGAATCAGTATGGGTAGTGGTTATTTGTCATTGTTAAAAATTTGTTGGTTATCCATTATAAAAATACTCATGGATTTTTTTAATACCCGCGGGAATCTACAGATACCTATGGATATTTTGAAAATATTTTTTTTAAATTAAATATTTTTTATAAGAAGTTTTATCAAATTATTTATTTTTTAAAAAATCTAAAAATAAAATTATACTAGTTTTTACAAGATTAATTAGATCTAAAAGTATTTTAATATAATATATTATAAGAAAATATTTAATACAAATAAAATAAAATTTTTATTTTATATTATCAGTATTTTTATATATGAAGTTTTCATGAAAAAAATTAATATTAATGAATTTTGATAATTAATATTTTAATTTGATTTATTTTCCAAAAATATTATCTTTTTTAATTTATACATATATATTATTTTAGTTTAGCAAGTAGCGAATATCCGCGACCAAATCCGTGTCTGTTAAGAAGCGTGTAGAAAAAAATCCGTACTAATAAATAAGGTTATCCATATATACTATGTGTGCAGATGTTTTTGTGAGTCTTGTATACAAATATCTGCGAATTCGGATTTTTTTAGCATTGTTGGCTAATTTGCACTCTGCACCGTAACGGGTATGAAATGCGGGTAAATCAAGAGGTTAAAATTACATCTCAATATTGAGATGAAACTGGACAAAGATGACTGGAATAAACAGTGAATAACACGTGGTTCATTATTATTACACTAAACATTTAATTATTTTTTATTTATATAATTTTTAAAATATTAATTAATAAATACAATTATAAATAAAAAAATTATAATTAAATATCATGTAATTCATATAATTTTTTTCTCATATATTTTTTCCAAAGCAAGTTTTGAACACCTAGTAATAAACTAAATATAATTTATTATGTTTCGCCATATTGTTAGCTTTTTTACAAGAAAAACATTTTAATAATGAAAGGATAAATCGATCTTCAAAATTATTTTTATTTTGTTTTATTTAAATTTTTAGAACCACCATCTTTATTAAATTTTTTCATCTTTTTCTGTTTCTTTTTCATTTATCCACACAACACCTCTTTCATCTCTCTTTTCATCATTAAAGTATGGTTTTAACAATTTTTTTTTTATTTTACATTAAATTGCAAATGAAATTATGTTTTAAAGATTCTATAGTGATATATTCATCTGTTGATTATTTTAAAATAAATTTTGATGTTGATTGTAATTTTAATACACTTAATCAATGTTTTAAAAACTCGATCAATGATGGAATAAATAATGTAACTTGTTTACAATTTACTGATTCAATCGTTATTAAAACAATTTTAATAAAATAATATTTTTTTTATTTTTAATGTTCTATAATAGTATATTCTCTATACTCATATATAAGGAAAAATACCTAATTTCATATATATTTATGGAAGGAAAAATACCTAATTTCATATATATTTGGAAAATTAATTGTTATTAGTTAATTTCATAGATCTTAATTGCAAAATAATAACTTGATGTTATGAATTAAAAAGAATCATAATTGTAATTAAATGAATGGTGTTTTGAGAATAATAGTATTAGATAAGAAAAAATTAATTGGATTACCTTAAGTCACCAGAAAACTCAATTTTTTTACTTATAATATAAGTCCAAAAGGGAATACCAAACAATATCAAACAAAATAATATCATGATATTCAATCATTCATAAATTTAAAACATAAAAATATCATAAATTATACATATTTCATAAATTATAAATTATAATATATAAAAAAATGGATTATGAATATAATTATAAAAGGAAAATTTTAAAAGAAAAAAATTTAGTTAAAGAAGTTGACTTGAGAAAATGGGAGATGCATTTAGAAAATACAAAAACTTTCAAATAAAAAATTGTGAATAAGTAAGCAAACCAAATAGGAGACTAGTTTCACGTTTCACCAAGTCCCATTATGAGAATCATGCACTTACAAAAATATCTAAAATTATGTTAATGATATTAAGTAGAATTTTTTCTTGTAAATAATATTTATAGTTTATATCAAAATTAAAACTAATTTATTGTATAATGTTACTAGCTAAATATATTTAAATTATTTTTTAGTATAAATATATCAACAATAATAAACTATATAGTAACTACATTAAATTGTATTCTTTTGTAAATAATATTTGTAGTTTTTAACATAACTAAAACTATTTTAAATTGTGATATTATAAACTTATTGAATTTAAATTACTTTCTAGTATAAATATTTCAACAAAAAATTTATAAAGTAAGATAGAAACTATTAGTCTCTATCATAACTAAAATTATTTAAATTTATAATATTATTAACTAATTATATTTTTTTATTAGAATATTAAAAAAATTATAAAGTATTATAGAGATTGTCAAGTCACTAGAAGAATATGAGCTTTAACTTTGATGTTTGAAAAATAAAAATTACCTATGTTCTATTATTATATATTTAAAGTGTACAAATATAGCACACGTAAAATTGAGTAGACACAGAGTAAGAAAGAAAGATACATATGTGAAAAAAGAAGATGCAGGTGTGAGATAAGAGACATAGGTGCAAGTGCAAACAAAAGATGCAAATCCAAAATACGCATCTTGAGAATATGCAAATATAGTTGAGCTAGACGCACACGCGGTCAAGGTAGATGCAGACACGATAATGATAGACATAGACATGGTCAGGGCACAAAATCAGTCAAGCTAAGCGTAGATGCAGCCAAGTCAGATGCAAACACGGTTAAGCTAGACACACACATCATTAAGGCAAACATAGATGAAGTTTAGCCAGATGCAAACATAGTCAAGTTAGACATAAACTTAGTTAAGCTAGATACATATGCATCTTATAAAGATAAGACAGATCATGAGAAAGATGAAACTCATTTTGAGAAGATGAAGACATGTATAAGATACATATGCATTTTCTCAAGATAAAATATTACTTATGAAGACACTTCTTATAATGAGTAAGATGAAGTATGAGATGATGAAGACACATCATGATAAAATGCAGAAACATAATGTGAAGACAAAGATACACTCTCAAAAGACAAAGAATCATCATTTGCAGATAAAAATTAAAATTATCAATACAAAGATACAAAACATGAGGAGAAGACACATCTCATCAAAATGAAGCACTTGAAGAATGAAGACAATGCACATAAGAAAAGGTTAAGTGCATAACATGAAGAGAAAGTGTTCTGGAGTCATAACATGAAGAGAAAAGATGTGAAGACGTAACTTAAAAAAGACACAAAAACATAACACACAAATAAATCATCACATATTGAAAAAACACTTGGGATGAATATCAAGATTTTCATGTTTTGTTATTTATATTTTAATATATCTGATTTGTATTAAAAAAGTTATCACTTACTTTGACTAGAGATTTCAAACAAGTATTTGTCAAAAGTGCAAGTGGGGCGAGAAAATATGTAAGTGATGCTTAAAAAGGTGTGTATCAACTGTGGTCAGAGTGTTTGATCAACTTTCCTGAATTTTGGTCGCAACAAGCCGCTTCTAAGATTAACTAGCCCATGAAAATTAGATAAGCAGTATGCTACATCTAATTAGTCAATGATAAACACTTAATGCTTGCTCAGAAACCATAACACAAAGAAACTATCAAACGTAACTTTACATAGCTTTGCATATCAAAATTCAAAATGATCATATTTTGAAGAGGTCTATAAATAGAAGAACTAAAACAATTGAACAAAAATGAAGATACAATAAAATGAGGCTGCTTTGTGCATAATCAAATTCTTTGAGCGACCTATTTGTTTGTTTTTCTTTGTATAGTTTCTTCTTCAAAACTCTCTATTCTTTTTTAGTGACTAGAGCTTTATTATACATTCATCATTGAGACAGAGAATAGTCAATAAGCCCTTTAGTTGTAAACCACTAAAACCTTTTTTTTAGTAAAGAGCCTTACTAGGCCTAGTGAAAGAATACTTGGGTATATAGGTTAAAGAGACTATTGAAAGAATACTTGAGTATATAACTTGAAAGACTATTGAAAGAATACTTAGGTGATAGATTTTAAGAGACTAGTGAAAGACTACTCAGGTATAAAGCTTACAGAGACTATTGAAATGTTACTTGTATCTTGTTGAAAATATTAGATTCTTAGTGGTTGTTAATAAATTGGATGTAGCCTTGGGTCGAGGTGAACCACTGTAAATATTTGGTGTTTTTATATTTGTTAACTAATTCCAAATTGTGAGATTTTTTTCCAAAAAGATCTTTGAGAAAATATTTTTTTATTTAATATTATGCCTTGTCTTTGAGAAACTATTTTTATTAAACTTTATGCCTTATAGTATCTTATAATTCCTTTATAAAAGTGTGTTTTTAAAAATCTATTAGATGTGGAGGCATTTGATAGCAAATCTGGTTTAAAGCTACTAGACATGGAACTTATAAGATACAGGTACATAACCTATAAGACGTAGACACATTTGATTTCAACTCTCTTATTGTGGTTTTTATAGATTTGTAAAAGTTATTAGCCTTGACCATTATTTTATTTCTCATAAATAATATTTATAGTCTCTATCTTAACTAAAACTAGTTAACATTATAATATTATTCACAAATTTTATTTAAATTTTTATACATATTTAAAAAAAATAAATTATAAATTATTATAAAAATTAATAGTCTTAGGTAAGATTTTAGATTAAAAGGAAGATATACAGTTATAGTAAAAAATTTTACACAGACTTTCAATAACCATGTTTCATGTATGTTTAGTTTATTATCTTTATTAATAAATACTTTAAAATTTATATAAATGATAGATTATTATTGGATAATAGTATAAAATTACTATACATGTATACATGATGAATGCATAAATTTTAATCTCAAGATTTTATTTCGCCTAATTAATATTTGCAATATATATCATAACTAAAACTATTCAACTTTATAATATTATTAGATAGATTTATTTAAATTTTTATAAATATTATAATAAAAATAAATTATAACGTAATATATAAATTAATGGTCTTAGATAAAATTTGATTTCTCTAAATAATACTTATAGTTTTTATCACAATGAAACTATTTTAATTAATGGTATTATTAACTAATTATATTTAAATTATTTTCTTGCATAAATATTTGAATAAAAAATATTATATTGAATAATAAACTTAGTGGTCTTGAAAATTTTGATATATAGGATAAACTCTCTATTTTCAATTTTTTTTTTAAAAAGAGAAACATCCTATCTTTTTACTCATTTTTGAAATACTTTTGTTTACAAGTTTTGAAATAGGAAATAAAAATAAATATTATTGTTTTTAAATTTTAAAACAGAAGAGAAATCTTCCTTTTTTTATTAAAATAGAATTTCCCAATTATCCTTAGACAAATGTCAAAATTTTAAATATAGATAAAAGAGTAATATTTATATATTGAGTAATTTATCATATATTACTTGATAAATACCTCTAAGTCGAATATAGATGCTAATATCACATTGACAATCAAAATTTTGATCCGAGTGTTACATATATTGTCATATCACATGTTATAAACTATCATGTCTTTTACACGTTAGTAGGTTAGTGTAAAATTATTACTTAGATGTGTTTGAATATTTTTTTATTAAAATTCACATAAACTAATAATGTACCAAAATTGATAAATTTAAAAACTACAAGATCAAATATACAATAATATTTTGTTGAGATACTAAAATTGCACCATCATCATATAAATATACCAAAGGGACATTTAAGAGAATTAAATATACAATATTATATATTATATATATATATATTAATATGAAGGGATGCAATTTCTTTAAGAGTAAGTGTTTGTTTGATAACAGTTTTATAAAATTATTTTCAGTATTTTAGTATTTAAAGTTTAAAAACCTCATTTGGTTAATGTTTGCTTAAAACAGTTGAAATCAATTCTCATTTTTTAGTTAACAACTATAACTAGTTTTGTTTTTTAGTTTTCTATTTTCATCTTGAAAACTCGAAATACAATAAGAATATGTTGTTTTTTGCTCTATTAATGGAATTTCAATAAATATGAACATTTTTTTTCATTTTCACATCTTCAAAATAATTTTTAAATAATACTTATCAAACAATTTTTTTTTCTCTTCTTTCCAAAAAATTTTTGTTTCTCTTCTTTCCAATTTTTTTTTTCAAAACTATTTTTAAAAACTCTTTAAAAAAACTAAAAAAAAATCAAACCAATCAAACTCTAAATATTTGTTTTCAACAGTTTTATAAAATTGTTTCTTGAAACAATTTTAAAAAATAGTTCTGGTTTTTTTAGTTTTCAAACCTAAAAAAGAGGAACAACTCTAAGTAGTTTTGCTTTTCAGTTTTCTATTTTCATCTTGAAAACTCAAAATACAATAAGAGTATGTTGTTTTTTGTTTTTCACATATTCAAAATAACTTTCAAATAACACTTGTTAAACAAGTTTTTTCTTCTCTTATTTTAGCTAGAAAATTGAAAATTATTTTTGAAAACTCTTTTAAAAACTAATCAAACCCTAAATTTAATAGACTTACTTTTTATGTTAACCATTTATTTTCTTGAAATCTAATGACTAAGAATAATTGGTCATTACAATAATTAGATTTCATAAAATAAATAGTAACTTTTTCCTCATTTTATATATATATATATATATATATATATATATATATATATATATATGTGTGTGTGTGTGTGTGTGGAAGAGAGACTAACAATATATATATAAATGAAAAGTTATAATTTAATGCTAGTGTAAAACTTTTTACACTAACACTGCACAATCATTTTTCTCTACTGGGGAGTGCTAGTATACTCTCTTATATTTTAGTTAGATTATGTTAACACCTTACACCATTAATTTTGGGCAAAATAGGCTACCACCTTATTTTTAAATAAATATAGATATATTTTGATAAATAATCATTTATCTTGCATATTCACACATTCTCTCTTATTTCATTTATTATCATCACTTATTTCTCTCTCCTATATCATCAAGATTAACTTGTCAAAATAACATATATTTGTTCAAACCATTTTTTTCTCCTCTTTCATGTAGAATATTAATATGAGTCGTGTTAACTAATGCCTTTAAGGTATTGACTAATAATAATTAATTAAGATTAAATTTTATAAAAGTTTCTAATCAATTGTGCTATTAAATGAATTCTGATTTTAATAATTATTAATGTATTTTTACTTTATTTAAAGGAACAAAAATGCTCATTGATCTTATACAATTTTAATTCATGTTTTATTTGATGCACACAAGAAAATTAAAAAAAAATACACAAAATAATTTTAACGTTGTTTTACTATTTATTTTTCATTTTTAACGGTATTAAAAATAAAAATTAAAAAAAAAATTTATCATTTTTACTTTATATCTTAATATTTTGATATTTAATTTTTAATTATGTTTTTGAATTTTCAGTAGCATTAAAATGAAAAAATAGTAAAAAAAATGTTAAAATTATTTTAATTATTTTTAAAAAATTTTAGTAGCATATTTCTAATGCGTACCCAATTAAAACATGATTTTCAATGCAAACTTTAATGTATTTATTTTGTGAGAGAATCATTATATTTAAAAAAGATTAAATGTGATTTTTAACACTAATTTAGTTTCATTTTTAACAGTATATTTTCACTTTTATCTTCTTTTATATTCACCTCCACCACAATCATCATCATTACCACCATCTCTGCTGTCACCACTATCACCAATACTACTATCGGTCACCACTATCACCAATACTACTTTCGGTGTAACCACCAACATCATGTTCCATTACGACCATGTGTCATCATCGTCGTTGTTGCTATCACCACCACCACCAGATGGTGATGAAAGTAAAAGAAGATAGAAGTGAAAAAAATAAATGAAATTAAATTAGTGTTAAAAATCACATTTAAAGCTTTTTAAATATAATCACTCTCTCATAATAAATACATTCAAATTTGTATTGAAATTCATGTTTTAACAATTGTTAAAATGTTGCATTAGACATACATTAGAAAAACCGTTCAACATATATAAATTTTTTAAAAAGTTAAACACAAAATAATTTGATTTTTCTAATGTGTACCCAATTATATATTATAACAATTATTAAAACATGAATTTCAATGTAAATTTGAATGTATTTATTATGAGAGAAAATGTCTATATTTTATGAACATTAAATGTGATTTTAACATTAATTTACTTTCATTTTTAACTTTTTTTTTTCACTTCTATCGTATTTTATTTTCACCATCTTCACTATCACCACCACCGCCACCAACCCTGCCACCACCAGTAACAGAGATATTGAAGGTGATCACAATAGCAATGATAGTGGTGATGGTGGTGACAAAAATAGTGGTGATGCTGATGATAGTAGTTGTAGTGATGGTGGTGGTAAATGCATGAATATAAAAAAAAGATAGAAGTAAAAAATATAGGATTAAAAATGGTAGTAAATTAATGTTAAAGATTATATTTAATGCTTTTTAAATATAGTGATTCTCTCACATAATAAATACATTCAAATTTGCATTGGAAATAAAATTTTAATAATTTTAAAATGTGCCATTGGATACATATTAGAAAAACCGAAAATAATTTAAAGTTATTTTACTATTTTTTCATTTTAATGCTGTTGAAAATTGAAAACAAAATAATTTTAACATTTTTACTTTATATTCTTAATATTTTGATATTTTATTTTATTTATTTTTAATTTCAGTAACCTTAAAACGAAAAAAAATAGTAAAACAACATTAAAATTGTTTTATTTTTAATTTTTAAAGTTCTTTTCTTACCTTAAATAAAATATAAATTAGAAACATTGATGGTATGTAGTTTTGTTTTTTAGATAAAGTCATACTGCATTAATGATTATCCAAATCAAAATTCAACTAATTGTATCGATGGATAATTTTGTCTTTCAAAAAGGAAAAACGCATTAATAATTATAAAAATTAGAAATGCATTTAATAACACACTTAAGGGTGAGTTTTTACAAATTTCACTTTCTATTAACTTGTGCTCAACATTTCATGCAGAAGATTATGTTTTCTTTTTATCTTTAAGTCACTTTTTTTATGAATCCACAATGTCACATCATCATAAAGATTATTTAATTTTTACTCAAATGATCACATTTTATGATTTTAGAACATTTTTTGTGGAATTCACAATGTTTATTTTTATATAGTGGGCTGATGAGAGAGACATTAGATTTTTTTTTAAATATTAGGCTGATCTTGTTTGTTTTTATAGAAGAACAAGATCTCCACCGAGAGATCAACTATTCTTTTTCCAATAATTGTAAAATCTAATATGTTACAAGTCACTTGTTAGTCTTTTCCTTCGTTTAATAATACAAATTTTTGTAAAATTCAATATTAATTAATTGTTTTTAACTAGCATTCTTAAATGAATTATGATCTTAATTAATAATCACTAATGCATTTTTATTTTACTTCAAAGGCAAAAATGTTCATCAATGTTCATTGAATGCACACAAAAAAAATTAAAAATATAAACATAGAATAATTACAGTTTTAATTCATAGTTAATTTTTAATTTTAACTAAAGGAAAATAAAACGTAAACAACCCAGCTTTTTCCATTTAAGTTGTGAAAATTTTTTTGTTGTCTTTTCCTTTTAGTTTAAGTTTTTTATTATATTTACTTTATATTCTTAATAAATTTGATATTTGATATTTTATGTTTAATTATTTGTTAGTTTTCAAAGGCTAAAACAAATATAAAATTATTTTATGTTTAATTTTTTCAAATTCTTTATGTCCATAAAAAAATATCAATTAAATGTGTATAAGATTGATCTGCACTTTTATCTTTATATAAAGTAAAACAGTTTTTTTTTATCTTTATATAAAGTAAAACAGAGGTGTATGATACATTTTAATAATTATTAAAATTTGATTTATGTTACTTTTAATATATTTATTATGTGAGAAAATAGGATAATTAAAGAGCATTGAATATGATTTTTATTATTAGTTTATTTTCATTTTTAACCTTACATGTTTTACTTATTTTCTCTTTTATTTTTACTTTTGCATTTTTTATATTATTATTTGAAAAAGTAAATATCAACACAACACATATATGTTATATTAATTATAGTGTCTTCTTTATTTTATTTTTTAAATTATTATTTGTTTCTTAATATTATGATTCATTTTAACAACAAATAAATGATAAAATAGTATTAAAAAGATAAATAATTTCAACATCAAGTTTTCAGCGGTGTCCTTAAAATTCAAAACAGTACATAATTAAAAGAATATAATAGTGTCAAGCACTATTATATTTTAAATAAATATCCCCTAACAAAATCTACTTAAAGACATGAAATGATATCAAATAAAAAATACAAAAATAAAAATAAAAAAGAATAAAAGTGAAAAATACAAAGTTATACATAGAAGTATATTAGTGTTAAAAACCAAATTTAGTATTGTTTAAATAATAAAAAGAGTTAATAATAATTAAGATCAAATGCCATATATAATTACAAATTTTTGTAAAATTAAATGTTTAATTGTTTACTATTATTCTTATTTTCTTAACCAATGCACCAGTTAGCAGACTCTTAATATAAATATACATAATATTTATTTATAATAATAATTTTAAACGTATCTTTTGATATAATAATTTATGTTAAATTAAAATTATTATTTTATTTTAATTAATATCTTAAATAAAGAGTTATGATTGTAATTAAATAAAAAAATTTTATATACAATAACATAAAATAAAAAAAATTTGAGGATGAAAAATATAAAAAGAAATAAAAGATAATGTAAGATGTATAAATTAGAGAGGTTGATATATTATTTATCATATAAATATTGAGGGAGTAAAGAAAAAACAGAAAATAGCAGTGTTTATGGATATTGAGGATGTGGGTTCTGTTTATCTTTACCACTCACTGTGTGAATTGAGAATGGAAACGTAATTTGGAATGAAGCAGGACAATAAGCCGGTTTTGTTTGTTTCTATCCCAATCTCACTTACTTCATCTTCCCTAATTAAATCCCGACTTGATTCCCTTCCAAACACTGCCTACTCCTTAATATCATTGTCACTACTGCACAACAGCACAACAAACTAACACAGTAACACAACACACTCACGATACAAAAATACAAACACTCCTTTCTCCTCTCACTCACTCACTCACTCACTCGCTCTCACACACTGTTCTTTCGATTTCAAATTGTGGTTAGGGTTCTTCTTCTTCTTCTTCTTCTTCCTCTCCTTTTAGTTGTATGAGTGTGAACAATCGTTAGCAGATCTGTAATGGCGAGCACACACATTGGGAATGTCGGAGAGACCGACGCCAAGTCCTTCAAGCCTCGCCACAAGAAGCCCTCCGATGACTTCATCTCCCTCTTCCACGGCTCCGATCCGATCCGCGTCGAGCTCACGCGCCTCCAGAACGAACTCCGAGGCATGCACCATTTCACGCACTAACTTCTCTTTTTATAAAATCAAATATACATCAAACACCTTTTCAATCGCCTTAAACGTTATTCTGCTCTATTCAAATTCACTCAAAACCCAACATAAACAAATAAATAATCGCTTCTTCTCAATTTCTCCATCACCAGCTTGCTTAAATTATGCTTAAAAAGGTCAATTAAGAAATGCACTTGTTTTTTTTTTTATATATGGCAATGTGTTTATTAATTATTATTATTATTATTTTAATTTTTTGTATTTGATGAATAATCTTTGTACGAGAAAATGGCTTGTGGTAGTTTAATTTGCTTGTTTTTTTATTACGTTATTTTTTACTCTGGAGTGGCTGGTCTGCAGAGAAAGATAGAGAGCTTGGGGATGCTCTTGCGGAAATTAAGTCATTGAGGAATTCAGAACGTCTTAAGGAAAAGGGGGTTGAAGAGGTACCTTTCTTCTTGAAATTCTATAAATGCCTTATGCTTTTATTCTGCTTTGTAATTTTTTGAGAAAAGAGAATCTGTAAGATGGATTTGTGCCTATCTCCATGAATCATCAAACTAGGCATTTTTTATTTTCTTGATAAAGTGCAGACTCAATTAATCGTTAGAAAGATAACAGGTATTTGTTATTTGTTTGTTTTCATACAGATTTAATGGCTATTTAGCTAGTGAATATGCTTCAAACTCTTTTTTATTATTATAGAAGCAGAGCAGCATTAAGTTTAATTCTTTTGAAACTTGAAGAATATAATGCATAATAATCTTAGAAAACTGAGGTGATAGATGAGGAAACTGTATTATTAGTCGTCTGACAACTCTGTATTATTTGTTTGTCCTTGACTGTTTTATTACAAGGTCCACGATATTTGTATATGCTTTTAATTTATTTCTAGTTGTATGTATTTTTCATCACAAGAAACCTTGGTATTATGTGGTACGAAGAAGTTTTCCATTGAAGCAATGAACTAATACATTGTTTTCCCTTCTATCAAAACAATGCATTACTGTAAACATTTACTTCACAATGTTCTCACCTCTCTAGAATTACACGCTTTTAGTAATTCTTTCACATGAATTATACATGTTGCGAGCTTTTTGGTACATGAAGTCTGTATGTGATGAAGATTTTGGTAATTAAAAGTTTCAAATCTCAATATTATGATATCTGTGTTTTTATTTGTTTAACCATCTCAGCTAGCTGATGAGCTGAGCAAGTTGGATGACAAGCTAAAAGCAGCTGAAGCTCTTCTGGAAAGTAAGGTAGTGCTAGTAGTTACACTAGTTCTTACCCCATAGATTTTTTCTTCACTTATCAATAACCATTATTTAAGTAAGTACCACTTAATGCTATAATATGTTCAACAGAACCTTGAAATAAAAAAAATCAATGAAGAGAAAAGGGCAGCATTGGCTGCACAATTTGCTGCAGAAGCCACACTTCGAAGGGTTCATTCTGCACAGAAAGACGATGAAATGCCTCCTATTGAAGCTATTATCACACCCCTGGAGGCAGAGCTCAAGCTTGCTAAAATGGAGGTATATTTTGATGGCTATGTTATGCATTAAATTGGCTGTTAGCTGGAACTGGATGACAGTTTATTCAGTTATTTGATGTCCCATGAGATGTCATCAAAATCGAGAGTTTACATAAACACGTAAGAATTCAATAAACTTGACTCGGGAATTGTAAGAGTTTATGTAATTAAAAGAATACCTATAAATAGCATAAAAATTCCATCATATAATAAGTTCAAATTTGTACTATTTTATGAGCTAATTCACGATTTTGATAACTATGGTCCCATGGATGTCTATTCGATGATCAGAGTCAAGACCCAAGGGATGTATATTATTTATCCTTGCTGCTATATTTTTTTAGGTGGCAAAGCTGCAGGATGACAACAGAGCACTAGATCGGTTAACCAAATCGAAGGAGGCTGCACTTCTTGAGGCTGAGAGAACAGTTCGTATTGCTTTGGCAAAAGCATCCTTGGTTGATGATCTGCAAAACAAAAATCAAGAGTTAATGAAACAGATTGAAATATGTCAGGTTTGTGCATTTTTATTTTATTTAATTTTTTTAATTCATTTGTCCTATACTTACTATTAAGGTGTATATTTTACACAGTAAATGACTGCAATGCAAAATTTAATGAAGTATTTTACACTCTTATGTAGGAGGAGAACAAAATCTTGGACAAAATGCTTCGGCAAAAGGTTGCTGAAGTTGAAAAACTAACCCAAACTGTTCGTGAGCTTGAAGAAGCTGTCTTGGCTGGTGGGGCAGCTGCTAATGCTGTCCGTGATTACCAGCGTAAAGTGCAAGAGATGAATGTGATTATTACCATTCTTTAGACACTCATCATATATACTGTTTGTTGTTTTGAGTTGTTGCAGATGCTCATATGCTTATAAGTTCTAACCTTCAAAGTTTATGTAGGAGGAAAGAAAAATTTTGGAGCGTGAAGTGGCTCGTGCAAAAGTTACTGCAAACAGGGTTGCAACTGTAGTTGCAAATGAGTGGAAAGATGCTAATGATAAAGTCATGCCAGTGAAGCAGTGGCTAGAAGAAAGAAAATTTTTTCAGGCATGTAAACAGTTCACAAAGTGCATTTTTTCTCTCTCTGTTACAAGTTATTTGGATATTTCTGGTTGCAGATGTTCGTGAAATACACCTGTTGATTGATGTTTTGTAAGTGTCACATATAGGATATATGTTATTTTTCTAGTTCTAATCTTTGACAGTAGTGTTCTTGGTTACATTGTGGTTGGGCGTTTATATATCTGATGCCAAGGTTAGAGGACCCCTGACTGGTAGAGAGAGGGTAGGAGGGAATATGATTGATTTGATAATCAATAAAAGTGGGTATGGAAATTTGGGTTTCTCTTGCCTCCTCTTTCCTTACTTATGAGGCAGGTGTTTCGAACATGGGTGAGGGTGCCAAGTGTCATAACAGTTTTATATAGCTTTCTACCCGGTGATTTCCCTTTATGAATATAGATTTTGTTTTTTACTATTTTATCTCTATTGTTCTGCTATACAGCATATATTCCTAAAAAAGTATTGTTGTCTTCAATTAACATGGTAAAGTGCCTCCCTGCTTTTGAAACCAGTAGTCAGTCACAAGTGGAAAAACTGTAAGAAGCTGAGAAATGATTTTTATATTGTTCGTGAGAATTTGAGTACTAGAATGAAGTTATTTGATATTTTGATGGCGCGGAAATTAGACCGAGTTGTTGAGATTTTATTGAAAACTTGAATCAATTCCATTTTTTTGTAGGGTGAAATGCAACAATTACGTGATAAATTGGCTATAGCTGAACGCACTGCAAAGGCAGAGGCACAAATGAAGGTATATATTATATTATCATGTTTATCTGGCTCACTCTCGAGTCCTATTGAAGAGCCTTTTCTAAAAAAATTAATTGATTTCACAGGAAAAATATCAATTGCGCTTCAAAGTTTTGGAAGAAAGGGTTAAGGCATCAAATGGTAATTCCAAATTCACTGTATCAGATGGAAGAAACGTTGCCACTGGGCCTTCACGGCGACAGTCTATTGGTGGAGCTGAGAGTCTCTCCGCTTCCTCTTCAAATGGATATCTATCGAGGAAAAACACAATTTCAAGATCTGGGTCTCTAAGATCAAATAGCGCTAATGTCTTACTAAAACATGCAAAACTTTCATCTAGATCATTCGATGGTGGTAGTAGTAGAAACCTGGCGAGAGAGAGGCCAACTTCTGACGCAAATGGGCTAGATAACATGCAAACAAACGCCAATAATGAGAATATCACTACCGAGACAATTACTACACATGACGATAGTGCAAATAGTACTCCAGTTGAAAAATCTAAAGCAGAAAATGAAGACTATGTTTCAGGAATGCTGTATGACATGTTGCAAAAAGAGGTTATATCTCTGAGGAAATCTTGTCATGAAAAAGACCAGACTCTTAAAGACAAAGATGATGCTATAGAGGTATCATCTTGTTTCTTAAATAAGAATAATATTAGCTCGATTTATTTCCTCTTTTTTCTAATTCTATTGTTGTTTTAATGTTGAAAGATGTTGGCAAAGAAGGTTGATACATTGAACAAGGCTATGGAAGTTGAGGCCAGAAAAATGCGCAGGGAAGTAGCTTCTATGGAAAAGGAGGTTGCTGCAATGCGGATTAGCAAGGAACACGATCATAGGGCACGACGAGCTAGTGCTCCTAGGGGGGCCATAAATTCCCAGTCAATTTCTTCCAGGTCAACTTCCTATCTTTTTTTCTTCTTTATTACAATTTTCTTTCATTTATTATTCATTTTTAAGTATACAAGGAAAAAAGTTATGTGAATGTGATGATCGCCGTAAAAATCTAAGATTTGGCTCCTCTGGATTGGTGTGTATCAGCATTCATAATTGATGAAAAATTCATGTTTAAATTTTTATATAAGTACGGGCAACTTGATAATATGCACTTGTCATCGATATACCTGAGGTTGCCCTTATTTAGTGGCACCCTGCACTTTTAAGGATCTTATAAAACAAAATATATGATGTCGATATGAACTTCAACATTGAAAAATAAAATGTTGCTGTGTATCATGAGGGAGGCTAAGCTGGTGCCATTGCCTTTTCTATTTGCATCAGAACTGCTACTATTGTGCAATTCTTGTCGTACTCAGAGTAGACCCTACCTTATCTAGTTCCAGATACTTCACAATACATTAGAATAACTGAAACATTGATCCTCTTAAAACGGGAATTTCTGTCCTTGTAGTTGGTATAAAACAAAGGCTGGTATCTTAAAAGCATGCTTTACTATAAGCCTTGGTTTTACTACAAGCCTTTTTCAAGGGATGCTCAAGTATGTTGCGGTGAATGATGATTCGTTTTTATGTATATTCACCGCACTTTTCATTGAATTTTCAGGAGTGCACGTAACTTTTAGCCAAACTCATTGGCAGTGCCTTTGATGCAGTGTAAGGAATTCTTCCCCCTGTGCCGAACAGAGTTGTTGATTTACCATTTTTTATTCTCTTTTCCCTAACTCCTGTATTTAAGCTGTCTGCTGTCTCGACCGGGGGTAAGGTGTAAAGAAGGGACCTTGTGTTTTGTAGGGAATCCACCTCTTGTATGTATATTTTTTTTGTATTTGTATACCATTTGCAGAAAGAAAACTTAGAATTAGTTGTTCCCACGTGATTTATGGAAGTATCTGAATATAGCTTGCTCAGAAGTTATTTCAAAATGCTGAGTGTCAAACTTTCGGCTGCACCTAATTTGGATTGGTTGTAGTCTAAACTGGATTGCAGTTTCCTTTATTTTCATCGAATTCTTAGGAGAAAAATATTGATGCATGGTCTGCTCCAGGTCTGAGTCGTCTTTATTGATAAAGCATTGTGCTCACGCAAGAGTTGTCTCCTCTCTTGCTGGAAATGTAACAATATCATATAAAAAAAGAAATACGCAGGCAAAATTAAGAGTTTGCAAAATTAATGATGCGTAATAGTACCAAGGTGGTGTATACAAAACTGTATTCTACTAATTAAAGAAAGTGCAATCCATAGCTTTTGAGCAAAAGTTGTGCATTATCTTTATCATCATTAATTCATGATATTAGTTAAGAGTTATGAGGTTGGAACTGTAGACGAAGGTAGTAGGGGAAGTGAGAGGTTGCTGTTAGAATTCCTTTCATTAATATTTTAACCAAATATTATTTATTTTTTTTTAATAGGTCAAATGTTAATTGTTAATATATTAGTGGAAAGATTTGAATCAACAATTTTTTCCTCCATATGTTCTTTTCTATGCATGGATTTTGTCACTAAATCAACCTTATAATTCTAATAAAATATTATAAATTAGCATACAAAAAATACATGACATTAAATGGGGATTGATGGACTTAAGTGAGTCATTTTTTTAAAAATAATTACCTAAATGAATCTGTTTTAAAAAAATTTACTAAGGTGAGTTTGTTTTTGGGTTTGATCTGGTCAAATTGCAATTTTCATTTGCAATTTTAGTGTCACGTCAGTTGTATTCCATGTAACATCCAAGTTGACCCTAGTGAAAAAAAGTTTGGAAAATGTAAAATAATTGATACAAGTTTGGAATATGTAAAATAGTAATATTTTAAATATAAAAAAATAACCTATAAAATTATGTTCTAATGTGTAGAAAATAACTAAACAAATTCAGAAAAATATGATAAATGGTGTTTCAAAAAAATTGAATGTACAAAAAAAACATAATTGAAAAAAGTTTAGATAATTCAAATATGTAATCTTTTAAAAAATGAAAAACAAAAGTTCAATGTTTCAAACTAATCAAATGTGTTAAAAATAATTATTCTTTTTAAAAACTGTGAAAAATTGTATTATAAAAATAATTTTACTGTAGAAATATAATTAATACAACTTTTGGAAATGTAAAAAATTAATACTTTCATGAAAGGATAAAATGTTTCAGAATTAGTATAGATTTTTAAAACATATAGTTAAAAGTGATGTTGAAAAAAGTAACAAATATAACGTTTTATAAAATTAAAAAAGTTCAGCCTGAAAATCTAAAAAGTAATATTTTCAAATTGAAAAATATTAAAAAAATAAGTTTCAATGAATAAAAATATAATTAAATCAGAAAATGTTAAAAAATAATGTTAAAATTATGAAAAAAATATGAAAAAGAATGTATGGAAATAAGTTTGTATGTGTAGAAGAAAATTAAAACAAGTTTGAAAAAAGTGAAAAATATAGTTTTAAAAAATGAAATTATTGATGTGAAAAATAATTTTGAAAATAAATAATTGAAAAAATCATATATTATGAAAAATTAATTTTGAAAAAAATGAAAAAACTTCAATGCGAGAAAAAAAATTTTGCAAAATATATTGAAATGGGTAAAATAAATTTAAAAAATTTTAGATGCTGCAAAAATGAGTAAAATTTAAAAATTTTAATACGAAAAAACTAATGTGAAAAAAAGTTTAAATGAGTAAAAAAGTAGTGTTCGAAAATTTCTGTTTTCAACATAAAAAAGTAATTTAGCAAAACAAATTTATCTAGTAAAAAATAATTGAAAAGCTTAAATGATGAAAAACATGAATTACCAAACAAAAGGACAATAAGTTAAATATTAAAAATAATATTGAAAAATAACTTTTGATGTGTAAAATATATATAAAAAAGTTTAGATAATGCAAAATAGTTGTTTATAAAATATAAAAATTCACTATAAAAAATAATATCAAAGAAGTTAAAAAATGTTCGTGGATTTGAAAAAACGACAAATATTTAAAAACAACCATGTTCAAAAGCCTATTTTTCAGCATTATTTTTAATATTTAATTTATTGTCCTTCATTTTGTACAATTCATATTTTTCATCATTTAAGCTTTTTGAAAAAACAAGAAATCTTCAAAGTGATTTTTTTTTGCAAAATATATACAAATATGTAAAGAATAATATAAAAAAATTTAGATGATGCAAAAATTAATAACATTTAAAAAATTAAAAAGTTCAAAGCAAAAAAACCAATGTGGAAAAGAAGTTTAAACAAGTAGAAAAGGAATTTAAAAATTTTTAGATAATGCAAAAAATAAATATTTAAAATTTTTACAATTTTCAATGAAAAAAATAATATAGAAAATAGAGTTCATATGGGTAGAAAAATATATTAAAAATTTAGATAATGAAAAATATGTTTTATATAAAAAATCAAAATAGGTTGAATGTAAAAAAAATAATGTTACAGAGTAATCTTTTGATGTGTAAAACATAAATAAAATAACAAATGTTAGATAATGCAAAAAACCGTAGTTTAAAAAAATACAATAGTTCATTATGAAAAGAAGATGTTGAAGAAGTTTAAATGTATTCAGAGTTATGAGAAATTTTAATATGAAACAATTATTTTAAAATTAATTTTTGAGAAAATGAGAAAATTCAATGTGTGAAACAATTTTGCAAAATACATTGAAATGTGTAAAAAAAATTAAGAAAATTTTAGAGTAACATTTAATAATTTTAAAAAGTTCAATACGAAAAAACTAATGTGAAAAAAAAGTATAGATAATGCAACATGGTTGTTTAAATGAGTAAAAAAGTAATGTTTGAAAATCTTACAATTTTCAACATAAAAAAGTAATTCAGAAAAACAAGTTTAGATAATGCAACATGGTTGTTTGAAAAAAATACAAAAGTTCACTAAGAAAAGAATAATGTTAAAGAAATTTACTATGGTTGTCAGTGCAAGGGACGACTTATCCCTCCGCTCTTCATCTTCATGTAAACTTTTCTCACTAAATTATCTTTATAACTCCAAATTGTTAATAGATTCTTCAAATCACTATTAAAACTAACAGAAGACATTCAATACATAGCCAAGCATTAAACATCACATATATAGTAAATCATCTTTATAACTCCAAATTGTTAATAGATTCTTCAAATCACTATTAAAACTAACAAAAGACATTCAATACATAGCCAAGCATTAAACATCACATATATAGGGATATGAAAGGGATAACTTTTTTTTGACAACAAATAGCTTGAGTTGATCATCTATTTTTTAGAGAGAAATAGAACAAGAAATTTTATTCAGAGTTAAGAGCTAGGCTTCATCTTTTTATTTTTCAACTATAACAAGATTTGTTTATTAAAAACTTGGTGTGATAGTGCCTAAAATTGTTCATAATTATACCAAAAATCACTAACAAAATTTTGTTACTATTAATTTTTTTCTAAATAAAACAAACTAATTTGGTTGTATGCTAAATTACAGGGAAAAGGGGGTCAGTTTTAGTTTTAAACAATTGTAAGTTTCGATAGTGCTTCATTGTGTTTCAAATAATGAAACAGGACAAATCTAAAGCTTAATCCCATAAATCACATTGTAAAACTTTTTGGAAGCTATGCACCACAAGGATGAAATTTTAGGGAACTAAACAAGAGTTGCTGAAGCTGAAAATATCATATTTTTTTTTGCATAAGCCACATCAAATTAATCTTTAATAAGGCAGTTTTCGTATTACTTTAATAGAATTTGAGAGAGCAAAAAAACTGAGAAAAATTCAGAGAGAAATGAGTAGAATCAAAGAGCTTATTGTATTATTTTTCACCAAATGAGAGGGGAGATGGCTTAAGAGACAGTTACAAACAGAAAAGCTGAGTTAGTTAGAAGAGCTAACTGCCTAACTAACCACATACTTAACATAACAGAAAATATGAAAATTTCTAACTGCAGTTGAATAACTGACAATTTACACACCTATGTCTAATATATATCTCTAATACCCCTCCTCCCTCAAACTCAAGGGGAAGTATTTTTACAAACAAAATCCCGCATATTGAGTTTGCTCCTAAAAAGTTCAAAGCGAGTAGGAGAAAGCCACTTGATGAGAATATCTGCCCATTGATCCAGGCTACGAATATGATAGACTTGAAGCTGCTTAGATAACACTTGGTCATGAACAAAGAAGACATCAATCTCCATGTGCTTTATTTGAGAGTGAAAGACAGAATTGTGCACTATGGGAACAACACTCTGATTGTCACAGAGAATCATAGGAATGGAGAACGAAATATGTAGCTTTTTTAGCAGAGCCTGAATCCAAGTGATTTCAGCTGAAGGCTGAGCTATGCTGCAATATTCAGCTTTAGTACTTGATAACTGTGACACGTTGCTTGCGGGACCACCATGAAATAAGGTTGGGACCCAGAAATATAGCAGACCCAGAGGTAGATTTTCTGTCATCAATATTAGAGGCCTAATCAGCATCACACAGGGCTGTGATAAACAAAGGCTTGGCTGTTGAAGCTGGCTTCATGTGAAGGCCATGAGAAAGAGTGCCCTTAAGATATCTGAGAATTCTTTTGACAGCTACCCAATGAGTGTCCAAAGGATTGGACATGGATTGACAGACTTTGTTGACAACATAACTGATTTCTAGTTTGGTAAGGTTAGCATATTGCAGGGCACCAATTACAGACCTGTACAAAGTAGGATCTTGAAACAGGTATGAACCAGATTTAGATAGTTTCGAAGATGACACTATAAGAGATGATATAGGTCGTGCTTCAGCCATTTTTGTTTTATGCAATAAATCTCTAATATATTTTCTTTGAGTCATAAGAAGTGTCTTATCAAGGAGGTATTTAATCTCAATACTTAGGAAAGATTCAAGTTTTCCCAATTGCTTAAGAGAAAAATTAGAGTGAAGTTTCTGAGTTAGCTGCTGGATGAGAGAAACACATGTCCCTGTTATGATAATATCATTAACATACACCAGTAAATAGAAACTGTGAGACTCATGGTTGAAGGTAAAGAACGAAGGATCAAATTTGCTTGACTTGAAGCCAATTTTTCAAACCATTGTCAGGGTGCTTGCTTTAGACCATAGAGCTCTATTCAGCTTGCAAACTAGGGTCTTATCTGACACCACAAAACCAGGGGGTTGGTCCATATATACAGTTTCTTCAAGAGTGCCATTGAGAAAAGTGTTATTAACGTTTAAATGGAACAAATCCCAACCATTTGACAGTGATGTCAATCGATAGGGATTAATAATACTGATAAAAAAAATGATGGAGGACATTGACAGAACTAAAAATTGTTTAGGAATTACAAATACATTTCTGAAAAAGATTAAGGACCTCAAACACACTAACCCAACAAAATATAATAGTGACTAATTTATTTGCTAGAATCTAAATATATAATGAATAAGAATGGGCAGAATTTTGTAAAATTGGAGCCGAAACATCTATACCCATTTCAATTTTTTATCTAATGCTTAAAAAATTGGTAGACATACCTCAGACAAGGCATTAACAACAGACAAACCAAGGCCATGTAAACCTCTTGAAACAGAGTAGCCGCTATAGGCACGGCCAAATTTTCCACCAGCATGCAAGACCTGCAAAGTTCATAAGAGTAAACATCTGTTATCCAAAACATCAAGCATATATAAAAATTTAGTCAAATGTAGGGCAAATTTTTCTAACAGCAATAAACCCAACTTCCAACTGTTTCAAAAGTGCAAATTTTAGGAGCCATTTAGTTTGAGAAAACATTTTCTGCTTTCAATTTATTTCTGCTTTTAGAAGCTTACATTGGATACAGTGAAACCAATATTTGATCATTCTTTGTTTTCACTTTTCCTGTATAAACTTCAGGAAGCTTCTAGAAAAATGAATACAAAATGACAACAAAAAAACAAATTCTCAAATCAAATGACTTCTTATCTTCATGGAATAAGGTCAACAACAATAAAGAGCTAGATATAGTTGACTCCAGTGGCCGAATTGCCCCTACAAGATAAATTTTTATGTTAATATATTTCATAATTTTTATTTTTACCACAAAAAAATTGGGGTTGACCCCATAATAAGATAATTTTTTAAATGAATTAATGAAAAAACACATAAGAGATAAAAGAGAGAATAAATTAGTATTAACTTTAATATTTTATTTTTTTATAGAATTGCCAATGAAACATTCATGCAATATTTTTAAAATACGTAAAAGAATAACTATAATTTGTAGAAATTAAAGCTTTTTTTATCACAATATTATATATGTTATACAATTATTCAATGTTTTTTCTATAAAAATACTATAATTTTTTTTCTCCCCACTAAAAATTTTGGATCTGCCACTGCTTGGCTCTAATCAGTTCTTTGAATATAGTTGATAAAATTTGCAGAATAATCGCAATTATATATGCAAAAGGTTAAAGGATTCTCTTCTCAAATTTGGCATAAACAAGCTACAGATGGCATGAACAACAAATTTGCATCACATATTTCTAGAGTAAATGGATAATCCACGTGAGGAAACAGCTTCATAGGTCAGAGGTGTAGCAAAAGGTCAACAACAAGATTCATTCACTAGAGCAAAAGTATAAATTTGAAATATGAGTGCAAGGAATACCAACAAGCAACTATAGCAATAATAACTAATGGTTATTTAAGGGGGGAATTTACTCTAGAACTCAATAGCTCAACTAAATTCCAAACAGTCACGCAGTTCCTAACACTATAAACACAATTTTCATTGGTAAAAATAGCATAACAGACTCAATGGGATTTGAATTGCATGGTATCTAAGAGAGCAATGCAACATAGACCTGAAAATATTTAAAGTGTATACAGAGCAATTATCTACACTTATTATTCAAGTATGTGTAACAATACCGTCAACACTGTCTCCAAGGCAGATTTATTTGTAACAGGATGCAAGTCTGTAGGAATCTGCGTTGAGATAAATTAGTAATGTATAGTCAAAATAAAGCAAAAGATGGTAAATAAACATTTGTCAATAGACAAGAGTTAACAGCTTAAAATCTTGATAAACAACAAATTATATTTATTTCCATTAAAGTTAAGAACCATCACTAGAATCATGAACTGTTAAGTAGATAGCCATATATACTATTTAACTCGTAAGAAAGTTAGAAAACAATAAATGGTTACAGTAAAGAAAAATAGTATCATTATACTATGCCCAACTCAGATTTATTTTTGGGTCTAAATTTTAAATCTAAAAGGCAAAGATTCAAACTTCAAACTAACCTTAAATTGGGTCCCAATTATACAAAAAGGAACCAACTAAGGACAATGTAAGATACATACAAACAAAGCACAACCAATCCATGAGAAAATTCAGACAACAAACCAACACTTAGGAAATCTTGTTTGTTCATCCGGGAAAGAGTAGCGTGTTGCATTAACCATGTCAACTTCTACATTTTATTCACTCAGTAAAATGAACAAGAACATCCACATCACATGTATAAATATTATTTGCAATTTCCCACCTATTTACTCCTATGATCAAACTTAATAAACCCACATTTATATATCCTAGCTTTCTATATAAAACCCACACAAATAAGATCACCTAAAATACTCATGAGAAAATTGAAAAAACAAGAAGGGAAAGGAAGAACAAAAGAAAAATTTATGTGGGTAATACACATACCAATTAGTGTTCTATGATTATCTTATTGGTCATTGGTTATGAACTTGTAACTGCAACATAAGCACCATTGAACTGACGGGAAATATTAAATGACATGTAATATTGCAAAACTAAAAAATGGCATTTAATTTTGTAATTGTGTGTGTAAATATAGAGTTTGATATCCCAAATGGATCTCTAGTTCTAGCTCTAAGCCTCTAACTACTCTAATTAATGATTGGGTGAAAAATAATTAGTCTACGGAAAGTGTGTTTACAAAGATGCTTTATTCATCTTTAAAATCAAGATCAAGATCCCAGGCAATCACACTAAGCAATTAGCAAAACACATTCACAATCTTTCCTTCTTAAGAAAATAAAAAATGAAGACAAAAAATTTATTATTAATAATCAAATCAGTTAAGGCAATGCATAGAGATTCTACCAGCGCACTTGTACACAAACAACAATTTGATACAAGAAAGAAAATAGAAAAAGATTCTTACAAAGTGGTTCATTGGCTCGTCCTTGAGTCTCAATACTAACAAAGAACCTAGTCGGTTCCCTTGCAAGCTTCTGCTCCTTCCACAAGTATCTAGTAGAGTCAAAGAAAGCCTTCATTTGTCACATTAAATTCCTAGGCAAAAGGAATTCATGTTAAGGTTTTCATTGAAGAACACTGTACCTGTACGGTAGTGAACGACATAGAGTAAAATTAGTATCAACTCTTACCTTATCCGAAAACCCCCTCTTGCAATTATTGCAATATTCACTATATCTAGATAAAATATAATGAGAATTAGTTTCACCCAAAGCAAAACATGTTGACTCAATCATGATAGGAAATATACTTGAATTTATTCACTCTCATTTCTTGAATCCGCATCACTATAATCATATGATTAATGATTCCTGTTAAGAAAAAAGACAATAAACTATGTACTAGAGATTCTACCAGCACTTTCTGCCCTTAGGTTATACTCGAGTTCGTTTTTCCCACTCACTTTCTGCCCTTAAGAAACAGACTTAATAGAGATTCTACCAGCACTTGTAGACAAACAACAATATGACACAAGAAAGATAAAAGAAAAAGATTATTACGCAGTCGAAAACCCAAACAGACCTCAATCGGCAATGTCTCCGGAACCCTATACGAAAGCGCTTCCACACCATCGACACCTTTCTTCAACCTCTTGCCAGTGCACAGAGCCAGCTTTTCTTCCTGTTTCTTTTTTCTTCAATTTGTTTAGTGATTTGAATTTTGAATGGTAGCCGTAGTTGTTTATATGCTAATGACGTTAAACCGCCTTTTTTTATTTTATTTTTTAAAATTTGTTAATAAGTTTTTTAATATTCAATTACTAAAACAAAACGCTTATAAGAACATTACTAAAACAAGATACTAATTAAATTAATATTATATTAAAACATAAATTATCTGAAATTAAAAAATTGCAAGATAGATAATGAGAAAAAGGTCATGTTTTAAAATTTCTAAAACTTCAATGTTAAAAAATAATATTAAAAATAACTTTAAATGATTAAAAAATTAATTAAAAGTTTAGATAATTTAAAAATTAATCTTGGAAAATAATAAATAAATTTAATTGTAAAAATATAATTTTCAAACGAATTTCATATATTTGAAAAATATTGAAGAAAAGTTTTCGTGATGAGAAAAACGATGTTTAAAAATAAAAAAAAAAACAACTTGAATAATATAATTAAAATATTTTTCAAAAAATATTTTAAAATTTTAATGTCAAAAAATGATGTTGAAAAAAATTTAAATAAGTAAAACAATAATTAAAATTGATTAGATAGTGAGAAATAATGTTTACAAAAACAAATAAATAAATCTTAAAAGATAATACATATAATTTAAAAATTTTAAAAAATAATTAAAAAATAGATATTTCAAAAACACGATCTTTTATAAAAATAAAACAATTTAACATGTAAAATAATGTTGAAAGAGAGGTTTAAATAAGTAAATTTTATGTAATGTAAACAAAGTAATGTTTAATAAATCGAAATTTTTTAATTTAAAAGAAATAATTTTGGAAAATAAATTTAAATTTGTAAAAAATATATAAAAATAATTAAATTTTATAAAAACGAAAAAAGTTATATGTGAAAAAGAATGTTGTAAAATATATAAATTAAGTAATAAAAGTCCATACAATGAAAAATGGTAACATTTAAAAAGTAAAAAATTTAATGTGAAATAATGTCACAAAATAACTTTTAATATATAAAAAAAATTATATTTAAAATATTTTTTTATGTAGATTTATCAAAGATGACTTTAAACTTTTTTTAGTTTAGTGATATCTCTATAACTTAAAAATTTAGATTAGCTAATTTTTTTTTTTTGTAAAATTTTGAAATGCTTATCCCATATTATTAAAATTTACATAATTTTTAATTTTGTAATTTTTTCAATTTTAATCATCCAATCAAATGTTACTATGTTATTGGATTTGAATCACGTTAAATTAATCTCTAAATGCTCAACACTTTTAAATTAAAAAAAAAACAAAATAATAGATTTTAAAAATAAAGAAACCAAAAATAATAAATTTAAAAAAATAGGACGATTAAATATCTATATTTTAAATGATTTATATAGTATACAAATTAAATTATATTAATTAAATCTTATTATCGCTCCAACATTTTGGTTAAAACTCCAAGAACAACAAGCCTCCACCGCCTAATGTATGCATCATAAACCTTAAACACACTCCAAAAAATATGAGTCATCATACAACGGTCTAAAAATGCACAAAAAAACTTCAAAAAATAAAATAAAATCATACCACATATCAGAAAATAATCTACATCACATCCAAAATAAATATTTTCTCAATGAATTAAATAGTTTAACAACAAAAAAAATATTTTATACATGGTGTGCAATATTAGTTTTACTATTCGACAAACTCAACTTTAGCTACGTTATCATTTCAATAAGGAGTTGGCCTTCTCGTCTTTAAGGGAAGTGAAGAGATGCATGCCACTTAGGAGATTCAACAATTGAGGACAACTAATCTATTTTTGTAAAACTAGATTGGTAATCGAACCGTGAAGTTGTCAATTGGACCTAAAGTTGCACTGCATTCCACTGTGTATGTAAGTTTTTTCTCAATTTTTAGAAAACCCCCACATATCCACTAGACAACATGCCTCAATACAAGTTTGGATTCAACATTTTGGTTCATGCATTAAGTCTAACTTCTTAACAAGTGTACTTACCTGAAAGGAATATAAGTCCAGAAAGTCACAAGAAATTCATTGACTTCTATAATACAAAGTGAATATGATTTGAGAGTCTTTTCAAGTTGAAATATCAAACCCATAATGAAAATAAGAGATTCATTGAAACAATTTATACCTGAGAATTGGTTGTTGTTGTGCCTGCAATGTATGCTCTAGATTCTTCTCATCTTCCCTTAAATTTTGAACCAAATTTATCTAAAGTAATTACATCTGGGAGGAAATTTTGGACTAATCATGAATGTGGCATCTGCTATGTGATTAGAGTCATTTCAAAGACTTTTTTTTTTCTCAGTCATGCCTGCACCAGAGACATCACAACCAAAGCAAAAAACTTTCTACTAAGATATACACACATCTTGGAGTTGCTTTTCATCATTCCATGAAGAATTCTCCACAACCAGCTTAATGTTTGAGTAGTAGGTTGCGAAAGCATTAAAGAAAACCCTTGTTGCGGCCTCTCAAACTTCAATTCCAAGGGCTCGTGCTTGTTCTAATGCATGTTTTTTTACTTAGTTTAATTTGTTATGAAAATTAATCCAATTCTACAACCTTTTTCACTGGTTTATCCAGAAGATTCATTGGAGTAATGAATAAATAAACTAATGAGCAACCATAGTAATTAGCAACCAACAACCTAATAAAATAACAAGTAAGACAACTCTTATGCAAAAATGTTAACTCAATCATAATTAGAGTTTCTGATGGAGCAATTGTTATGTTTTCAAAGGAGGATATTAATTAATTATTAAGATATGAAGAAAAAGTTTGGAACTCAGAAGTATTTCCTATTGCGTAAATCTTTCAGTAACAATATTAAAATATAGGAATTTCAAGTTTTGTAACTTTAAACAACAATGTTAAAAATTTGAATCAAATCAATGATGGAAAACAAGGACGAGTAAATTTATTGTAGCCACCTTCAACAATAAAACACCAAGAGAAATAATACCTAATTGTAATTCTTTATATATAAGAGTGTGGGAGAGGTTCATCATCAACAAGACTTGAACAAGGGATTCAACATATGTTTTAATATTAGCTACAAAATAACACTTCAAACTTTAGAGTCAACCATTTCATACTTGATAATGTTTTAAATTGCAACCTCCATGATTGTGCAACATTCATATGTTACTAATCTTGCAACCTCAACCGAATCCATGTCTGCATTTGAAAAAGGAGTTTCCCTTCTCTTGTTTCTCCAATGGAAAGACGTTTGAGGTTAGTAAAGAAGGACCAGTACTCACCATGTTGTGACTCACATTTTTGACATAGTTGAAGACAACCTTATTATTACTAACCATTTAAAACCATTTATTGCAATTCTTTATATAATATGAGTGTTCTCCATAAAATTTAAGCTCTTAAAAAATTCAATTCATGTTATTTCATTTTTTGTTTTTCTTTTCCTATAAAAGTGAATTATATCAAAACATGTTTGGATGCTTGAGTCGCCATGGTTTGACACTCGAGAGACTCTTGAATGCTGTTATTTTCCAAATATCAAATTGGTTGTAGTTGAAAGTATGCAAACTAATTCATTTAAAATTAAGAAATTCACTCCTTATTTCTCAACATCACGCAAACATATGGTGCCAACAAAGTCCTGTTGTCTTCTTCCTTCAACACCAATATGTATCCACAACTGTGGAGTTATTCTTTCAACTGCTACAAACAAATCTCAAGAAAAAAATCGCATTCATGCAAACATAATCTAACAAAAACTTCTATGAATTTACAAGATTTTAACAGTTTTGATATATTTTAAAAAAAAAATCAAAATTAAAATAGTCAATAAATAAATGATAAGGTTTAATAGAGAAAAATAAAATTAATATAAAATTTTCAATATTTATGACAAACTTTAAGTAATTTCTAATTGAATTTAAAAAATTACAACCTTTCTTTTCTAATTTCTAGTCACAAAATTAGTTTAAAGGTCTATTATGATAAAGATATTAATAATAATAATAGGAGTGACGGTGATAATTGCTCGATGACGATGTCAATAACACTAGTAACAATTGATGATGATGTCAATAACAAGTCAAGAATAATATCTATAATGATGGTAATCCATTGAAATAAACAGAAAAAATCACAAGATTTTAGAGAGATTGTTTGATAACAATCTGTGGGTAATGTCTACCACTGGTAATTGAATACCACAACTTTTTTATATTTTTTAAAAATCTTGATTGAATACTAAGATTTTCAATTTTAAAATAATAAGTCTTCCAGAATCATTTAAAATTCTAATTAAATATATCCATATTCTTTTCCCGCTACTAAAAAAAAATATTTATTCTTCTCTTGATTGATTAAAACCTCATCTATAGCTTTGGAAAAAAAAAAATCACAACATATAACTATAAAAAATAAGTTCAATATGTTTCTTCATGCCTTAACTGCAAACTGATTTGTATTTATAAGCAACCAATTAAATTCATACTTTTTCTCTGTCAAAATATGGCACGTTATAATATTATTATGTAAGGAACATTATTTGTGTCAAAATAATTCACAACTCATTCACATTAAAACAGCTATGAAAAGTAATTCTATGAAAATGCCAGATTTAATATTAGCAGTATATCAGTTGATGCCTCCCAATGGCATTTGTTCCATTCATCATTCATTCACCGTTCAAATATAATTTAGGCAAAAAAAAGTTTCAATTCTAGGAACTAGTATTTCTGAAAATAGTATACTCAATTCAGTTTGATCACAGTACAATTTAACATTGCATTTTAATGCCACGATCAAACACGCGCTAAGGAGCTGGTAACTTTTGAAGTAGATGAATATGATTACAAGCGCAATTACAAAATCTGGGATGATGATGGATACGTGGGGGCAAAAAATATATGCACTTGATAATTCTTTATCAATAAAATTAGAACCTCCAAACATGTCTCCCAATTCCCAAACCATTCCCAGCAACTAAAAATGACAGCTCCATTTGTGCCCCACTTAACAGCTCTTTTAAATCACCAAATGCCACCAATGAAAAACAGGAGCCTTGCTTACATTTAAGAGTTTTTCCACATTTCACTGTATATAGAAAAATTTGTGCTTGACTACATTGTAGTGTATGGTTAAATATGGAAGGCATTCCATTTCTCCACGTCTAACTGCACCATCAAATATCTAGCTGATCAAGATCAATCATGCTTGCAGATTTTTGTATGAGTTCCTTTCTAACATCCACCTGATACAAATGATAAAAATTCTAATCATGGAAGAACAACAATAACTAGTAAGCTGATTGATTAAAATCATCTGTTATTGTCATGACATTGTACCTAATAAATCTAACATCAACCAATACCAATATTAAAGTATTTTAAGTTAGCATGTCACAATACGTCATATATGAAGATTATGTATGAATACAAAAACAACATCACATTGATCATTTTTTAAGTTCATAAACCACCTCAAATTTCATCCAGGAGACTCAGAAAGAGAAAACTACTGCTTTTCAATTTTCTTCATTACCAAAAAAATAAGCGTACACCTTCTCTCAAGTTTTTAAATTGAGTCAAAACGATCATTCAAAAACAATGGTCATTACGATCACGGAACATCATTTTGAATAATTGTTTTACTAATTTGAGACATGAAACTCAACTTATTAGGTTCATTTACATCATAAGTATAAGGATCCAACTCATGTTTGAATAAAAAAATTATTATAAACATGGTAAAATTGTGTAAAACATAAGTCTCATAAGCAATCGGAAAAGAATCTCATTAGATTCTTCAATTTTTCGAAGAATCTCGTTAGATTCTTCAATTTTCCGGTTGTCTATTAGATTCACTTTTCATGCAATTTTCACTATGTTTATGAACCTTTTTTATTTGAACAAAAGTTAGGTCTAAGTTTTCATATATTACGTGAATCTAATGGAATAAGTTTCACATCTCAATTTAAAAAATAGTGTTGAAAATCATGTCCTAAAATAAAAAAAAAAAAAAAAAACATTATCATTTCAAAAAGACTAATTTGACATACTTTAAAATAAGTATGTCGTTAAATGGAGGAAGTCTTGGTTACCATTGTCAAGGTAATAAATAGTCAAATACACATTAAAAAAAAAAACAACTAACTATAAACACCAACATGTGTAACCAAAATTCTAGTTTATCTTATCAGTCATCTCAAGTTTATTATATTGGGCTTACTGACATAAACTTTTAACATGCTTGTCCGAAATTCCGCGTTGACCTTTAAATTGCATCAAGCGAAGGAACTGGTCATCTTGAATGTAAAATTAGGGAAACTAGAGTAGTTATAATGTATAAATAGATTAAAATACAAAATGCATGGATGATTTTCCCCCTTTTATTAAAATATGTATTGAAAATTTGAAATCACAAATTATTTGTCAAATATGATTCCCATAATTTTCTTATAATTCCGTGTAACAGAAGAAAGATATATAGAAACAAAGAGATTCAGGTAAAAATGATCACAAAATCGTCATAGTCACATTACCCGTGCACCCATAAGAGAGGAAAAAATAATATTTGCTTCTGCTGCATCCTCAACTTTTAATTGCTTTAATAACCTGCGTTCTGGATCCATGGTTGTTTCCCATAGTTGTAAAGGCATCATCTCTCCCAACCCTGCATTTATAGAACATACAAGAGTACAGTATTATGGATAAATCCAGAAAACATTGTAAAACAATTAGCTCCAAGCCTCCAAGAGAAAAACAAAAGTTCAGCATTGGGGGGGCATATGAATCTTCAATACAATAGACTCAAACTTACTCTCTTCAACTAATATATTGTACACCACAAGGGTCTACAAGATACCCCACTGATCGACTACACCTCCAAGTACTGATACATGAACTAGTATGTTCTCTCTTGTTTGATGTGATCATGAATAAAATCAATGAAGTGGATAATTCACAAACATTCCCTATTATTGAAATGGTGCAACAAAAGCCCAATGGACAAAAGGGAGAAAAAAAGTTGTTAGGATGGACATAGAAAGACCCAAATATATTATAAAGCTCCAATAGCAAAAAGACTATATAGGGTGGAGTTAAATATTTATTTTATTTGTAGTATAAATAATAGGATTTTTATATTTATATTTTAATGTTTTTATTTTAATTTCCTAAGATGATGACACATGTAGGGTTGTCATCCAATTAGGTCAATGATTGTATCTATTTAAGGCATTATTCGTATGTAAATTGGGATATGAAGAAATGAATCATTTTATACAATATTTTCCTTTCATGTTCTTTACTGCATCTTTAGGTAAATTAGAGTAATCTAGTTTTTACTCTCTATCAATAGTGCTTTCATATGACATCTCTACCTACCTTTATGAACACCTTTAGTCACTATTCATGCCACACATACTCCATACCAACCAGACTACTTTTGCCAACAATCATCACTGTCGCGAGATCCTCTTGACCAACAACTCCATTGTTCGCACATTTCACTTCTGCCACCACCTATTTCTATGTGGGAATCTCAACTATGGACTTCAAACCCACATCATCCCCCTTCTCCATTGTCGCTGCACACAACAGCTTCCTACCTCTAATCACACAAACAGTGGCAATCTACATCTCCTATAAAGGCATACCAGCATGGTTATTGGTGGCCACCAAAGCCACCATTTATGTAACTGAACACACTGCCACAATGACCTCCAACCCCATGCCTCTCTCCTTCATATGACCCTCACCAATGGGTATCTTTAGTTTCATTTTTCCTATTCACCCATCCTCACCATCCAACCAAAGGGATCAACTCAAATCTCCACCATTGAATTCAAAATCCGCAGTTTTCCACACTAGTGACAAGTGGCAATCTCCTAGTGGACCTCACGCTTGACATCCCACTAACCATGGTTGACAGAATGGCATCTCTACTCATAGAAATGCACAATTCTACGCTTTTGCTGGTGGTGCTTGTGCCCGTGTTTCCCTGGAATCGATCTCAAGCATAATTGGCAGAACAGCCGAGCACAAGCGCAAAAACGAAGAAACGACGTTGCCACGCCTCACGCCCTCACTGCATCTCGCTACGCCTTGCCGCACCTCGTTGTGTCGCTGTTTCACACGTCTGAGTCGCAGGTCACGCACTATGTTGCGGTTTGGGATAAATAAAATGAGTTTTGAATTTGATTAAATGAATTTTGACAGAATTGATAAAATATAACTGTTTAAATTTATTTTGGATTCTCTGTTTAAATTGATTCATTATTATTTTTGTTTTTTTTTATCAATTCTCGTAGAAAAATTTGAGAAGTCATATAACCTTAAATAAAAAAAAATTAGAATAACATTTACAAACTTATCCTCTTTTATTATTCCGCTACTTTATTTGTTGTTCATTCATTTCATACATACATACTATTAAGTTATTAAATTGCTTTGTTTCTATCCTTCTAAAATAAAACCTTCACAAACTCATATATAACTAATAATTTTATTCTATAAGACTTATAGTTTAGTTGTTTTATGATGTGTTAACTACTAATAAAACATTTATAACTAATAATATTGATCATAAATCTTACAATTCGATTCACAATTCAAAAAATAGGTTTTCCAATATATAATTTGTATCCCAATTTAACTACCATGCTTATGTTATGTTACTGATTTTTTTACTATGAATTTAAGTTTAATTTACTATAAATTTAAGTTTAATTTGTATCCCAATTTAACTACCATGCTTATCCCACTCTGTTGCGCCTCACATAACCTCTTTTGTCATGACTACCCACCAATTGTCAAAACCCTCCTTAGACCCTACTCGGAACTTGGGCCTAATTGTTAACCAAATTGTTGATTCTTATGTTTGAAGACCCAACATCCGTTAGTTAATCATTGTAATTTTTGGCCTACAATTAGTTCAACAAATTTTGTTGTTACCAATTATTAGTGCAATTTTTCAATGATTTCAGAACCTTGAGGACAAGGTCCAAAGTGAACCCGTGGGTAATGTTAAGATGGATATAGAAAGACCCAAATATATTATAAAGCTTAAATGGCAAAAAGACTATATAGGGTGGAGTTAAATGTTTATTTTATTTATAATATAAATAATAGGATTTTTATTATTTATATTACACATGTAGGGTTGTCATCCAATTTGGTCAATGATTGTGTCAATTTAAGTCATTATTCTTATGTAATTTGAGATATCAAGAAATGGATTATTTTATACAATATTTTCCTTTTATGTTCTTTACTGTATTTGTAGGTAAATTAAAGTAACAGTTTTTACTCTCTATCAAAAGTCCTCAAGGATATGAAGAAAATCTTAATTTCTACAAATATTTTAGAACATTCAAAAAGTTGTAGTGGGAGACCGGTAGTTTAAGAAGAGTGCATCCAATTATTTTCAAATTGGTTTCTTTGACCACCCATATTTCCCGGTTCCCACTTACTTTTCCACTTGTGTAGTCAGATTCAGTTTATCTAATTCCTGATATATAGCAGTTCTCGACACATTAAGAACACTATCTATAAAATAAGATATTGTTTTATTTAAAATTTATTTTGTCAAAATTGTAATACAAGAATACAAATAAGTCTAATGCAAGTAGCATGCAACTAAAATAACTTATCATCTTACCTTTGAACCTTTGTATATTGTATGATGCATTATGAGGGAATGATCTTCGAAGCTTTTTAAGGTCAGCATCATCATAGCAATAATGCAATTGTTTCCCCCTTACAACCTGGTTGTTTAAGGTAAGATAGCTCAAAGTTAGCATCATTCCATCCTTTACTGTCAAAACAGTCTGGCCAGCCACGGGTTGCATCCTAAATGGGTCAGGTTCGCCTGGCCTTGCTTAAGGATAGCATAAAATTCAACCCAGCCTAACCTACCACTGACTGATGGGTTACGTGGGTTGACCCATCAAATTTTTAACAAATAAAACATGCAAACGATTTAAATAATATTAAAAAGAATGGAAATGAATTGTAAAAAATTACTTTCTTTTTCAAGTGACTTTTTTTCATGAAAACATGCATTGTTTTGAAGATTTTTGGTTAAGTGGTTTATGTGAGTCAGCCTGACCCAGCCGGATCCTGGCTACCCCATGGGTTAAGTGGACCAAGCCACAAATTGCTTCCATTTGGTAAAATTTTTTTATCTTCTGGCCCGAAACCATGGTAGAATGAGCTGGTCCACCGGGCCAGACCATCTTGACATCAGATAACATGTAGCAAAAGCTTCAAGCAAACCTTGTACAATGGTGGAACACCAACATATATGCAACCTTCGTCAAACAAAGCCCTCTGCAAGAAAGAACAACTGCATCAAATTTGACCATTTATTTTTATTTATATTCTTATAGGGTGGTTTGAGGTTTTCATCTTCCATGTAGTGGATTTTGCCAGTATTTCCTGTACACTTCACCTGATATCTAAAGAAGAATGTCAGTAGCAGAGTTCGGATGTGAGCACCATCCACATCAGCATCAGTCAAAATAATAATCTTATGATATCGGAGTGCATCCTTTTTAAAATCCTCTCCCTGAAACAACAAACCACATTTCTTAATTAGGGAGCAAAGAATTGCAGCACAGGTGATCATGGAGTTTTACGCTGATATAATTGTTTTGATTAGTTATCATGCAATTCAGAGATGGATTTCCAATTCAATTTTGGAATCGAGTGATGATTTCTGTCCATCTTCACATTTCTATTTTTTGTCTTTAAATAATTGAAGTTCACATCAATTGTTATTACCTAGGGTTTTTGTGGGCTTCATTTGGGAATCTCAACAATTTAAAGATTGTCTTTACTAATTAAATTTTTAATTTCAAGCAGGTTGCATTCAAATTAGTTTTCCAGTTGGACTCTGGATCATATATCACTAGAAATTAGTTCTTAATTTCAATAAACGACATCAATAAGCCATACAAGTTAATAAAGAGATTCCAATTTAATAATCGAATTTATTTATACTTGACATTGAATCATCTATCATTCATTTCTGTGCTTTTACCCCTACACTGATAGCAAATTAATGAAACATGAACAATTTTAACCTTCACTCCAAGACCAAGAGCAAGAATTAAATTTTGGATCTCTTCGTTTTTGTACATTGCTGCCTCATCCTTCCTTTCAATATTCAGAATCTTACCCCTCAGAGGGAGAATGGCCTGCATCAAATATGGTCTGATAAATACATGCACTTCAACAATTCCTAATATTACTTTTATACACACAACAAACAATCTAACAAACTGCTCCACATTTCAGTAAACAAAGAGTTTTAAGTGGTTAAATTAGATACAACAATTAGAAAAATAAACATTGGAAAATACAATTACAAAATTATCTAGAAGTATGAAAGCAGATTGAAAGAATAGTTTTTTAGAGATATAATAAAACTAGATCTAATGCCTTATTCACTTCACCTAAGAGGTAAGATTTTAGGAGAAAGTGATGAGGAGTTTGGTCCTTACTGCCTCCATTTTTCTAATAGAAAGTTGAATTTCAACACTACATATAGTGGGTGGTGTGGCAGTGCCTTGTTCACAGTAAAACTTCAAATCCATATACACATGGTTATTAAACTCAAGTGTTAACTCGTAAATTCATTACAAGTTTACAAAATTAAAATGTGCTAAAACGTATGTAAACTCATTTTATTCAAAATTCGGTGAACTCAATGGTAAACTCGATAAAATCAGAGACAAATTAGGTAAAACTTAAAAATTGTGAGTGATTTTGAGATTGTGTAATTTGTATTATTATACTTATATTACATTGACATTTGTTACTTTCTGGTGGTATTTTGCTACTTTGATCCTTATGAGTAAGGTTTACTTATGAACAAGATGATATTTTGTTACTTTGATGATTATGGATAGTTTTTACTTATAAACAGAATGCCAACTTTTACCTTGTGACAAGAACAAAGTTTTTTAATACAAATTTAATGAGGTAAACTCTTAAAAGTTTACAAGTCAATTTACATGTTCTTCACAAATTTACCTAAACTCTCAAGTTTAACAACTTTGTCCATAGGGTTGTTACAAGGCACATGTTAAAGATATAATGAAACATGTCTTGTTACTACACCCAATAGATAAAGCTCTTAGGAAAGTCATTCCTCAATGGTCCCAAATTGTAGGTAGCATGTAACAAAGATTAAAAAAAAATAAATTATTTGCATATCATGGTCACACTTATGCAGGCTTTCATCCAAACATATATACATTACCTGGAAGCGCCTGTCACGCCCTTGCTTAGCACTTCCTCCAGCAGAATCACCTTCAACTATAAAGATTTCTGCAATTCAAAACACACTACCACCTCATCAAATGATTTACCAAAAAGATTTCAGCTAATTTGACATGAAGCAACTATGCTAGGAATAGGATGCATAGCTCCACATATACAATGCTAATGTAAAATAGAGTAAATAGTAGCCTATTAACTATTAAGAAACAATTCATTTTATAAACAGTATAATATTCTCCATTAGACATGATACCAATTATCACCAAAGGACTCTTAAATATCATCTCTAAAATTGTGATAAAACCTTGAGATAAGGTCATAACTTAAACATCAAATTATTGTTTTAACCCCAAACCTTGCAAACCAAGCTGCATACAATTGCCCAGGGGAATCAACCTACGGAATTCAAAAATATTTGAGCAATAACTGATAAAGACGTACTTTTGAAATCTCTAAACATAATATGGTGGGGAGACTGGAAGTCAAAACTCAGAAGAATACACTGAAATGAAGAGATTCAAGATTTCAGGTTCTATCGCCTTGGTCCAGTCTCAATTTTCATATTGTTAGCTAAAAATCAGAAAAAAATTTGAAAGTATGAAACATTTAATTTGATTCATCCTCCACAACACTTACTATAAAGGATCACCAACAATTTCACAGACTATTTATGAAAGGGTTAGAAATTTACACTCTTGACGAATTACAGTAGTGTAAAAGTTACCTAGTAATAACAAGAAGCGCTTTCAGAAACATAATCATTCATTAGTGATGGATAATATGCTATTGCATTTAGACTCTGGAAAGGCTGCTCAAGTCATTGACATTGAATTCCTCTGTATATTCATTGAAAATTATTTTAGTTCCATTGGCATAACTCAAGCATAGTTCATCCTTGTATTCTCATTTCTAATTGTGTGTCTTCTTTGTTTTGTCACATTAATATCTGGTTAATTTATGCATTTTGTTAAGCTGATTTAGAGACAAGTAAACATCACCGCAAAGAAACAAGACCATAAAAACAATAACATGTACTTTTGCAACAAAAAATGGACAGAAATTTCAAATGAAAATGAAATAAAATCGGAGATTTTATTCTGTTTTTTATCTTGCTTAGTTACTACTTTTACATCACATTGAATTCCTTATCCCTATGATTAAGAGATTCTATATTTTACAAAACTCCCTTACTTGTCAGTGCATTTATCTTGTAGTGTATGTAGATAAATTGTTATTACAGGAAATGACCACAGAGGTATCCACAAAGGTTGATGTCATTATTTTCCAAAGGAAATATGCTCTTGATATCTTGAAAGATGCTGGGATGTTAAATTGTAAGCCTGTCAACACTCCCATGGATTCAAATATCAAACTTATAACAGATGAAGGGGAACTCTTCTAGGATCCAAGTCTAGGAATGGTTGGGAGGATTAACTACCTTACCATGATTAGACTAGATATATCATTTTCTAAGTCAATTTCACAAGTCTCCATGCATGAGTCATTTGGCTGTGATTCAAATTCTGAGATACATAAAGGCAATTCTTGGCAAAGGGTTAGTTTATGAAGATAGAGTGATACATATATTGTTGCATATTCAGATGCAGATTGGGCTGGTTCCCCAAGTGTTTGTTGATGAACCTCAAGGTATTGTGCCTTAATTGAAAGGAATATTACCTTCCGGAAGAGCAAGCAATAGAGTATTGAGTTCAAGTCTAATGCAGAAGCAGAATACTGGGTTATGTCCTTTACTACATGTGAGTTGATTTGGCTAAAGCAACTTCTTAATGAGCTCAAGTTTTGTAAAGTTGAATCCTTGAAGCTCATTTGTGACACCCAAGCAGCCTTACATATAACATCTAATCCAGTTTTCCACAAACAAACTGAACATATTGAATTCGACTGTCATTTTAAGCAGGAGAAAATTGTTTCTCGAGATATCACCCTTTCTTTGTTGAGTTCAACGATCAGCTAGTGGATATCTTCACCGAGTCTCTTAGATGGCCAAGAATATCTTACATTTGTTCCAAGTTGGATATCAACGGTCTATATGCTCAATCTTGAAGGGGATGTTGGAGATTTGATTTTGTTTCATATCTTTCTTATTTTGTTTCTTATCTTGCTTAATTACTATTTTTACATCACATTGAACACCTTATCCCTATGATTATGGGATTCTATTTTATTGTAATTTATTATCATTATTATAAGTAAAGAGTTGGGAAACCCTTTTTCCTCAAGCATTCAGATAACCCAAGTGTCTCTTCTAACTAAAATAATAGCACTTTTGCAAAAAAATAAAACAAAATTACTTATTCAACCCTAAATGTTAGCTCATGAGGTGAGGATTGCTCAAGCCTTGTACAAGCTTTACTTTAAGTCTTTAACCATATCTATAGTCAATGAGAGATTTCAACACACCCCTCAGACTTAGGATTGGACAACAAGATTCAAGAGTACGGAGATTGTACAATTATTTTTTTTTATTTTAACAATGCACTAGAAAAGCTGCAAGGTCGGGTAGGGTTTTTTTATATTGTACTAGGAAAGCCACAGGTCCAAATAGATTTTGGACAGTTAAGCGTGACGCAGTATCAAATCTACAATAAGCTTCGATATCATCTTAAATTTTGGCAGCATCTTGCCCAACTTCAAAACCTAGCGCATGGATGAAATTTCTGCAAGCCTTTATAAGTTTTAACTATATCCATAGTCGATGTGGGAATGGGAACCAAACACATGTCAGATATTAAGAGCTAAATGATATGCAGAATTAACAGTAATAACTCTAGGTCTCTCACAATGTTGTGCTTCAAATGGTAAGTAAAACAAGTTCAACAAAATAGAAACAAGTATACCACATTCTTCAGGATTTGCAGATGAACAATCAGCTAGCTTTCCCGGAAGAGATGAAGATCTCAATACACTCTTTTGTCTCACCAATTCCCTTGCTCTTTTTGCTGCCAGAGCTGCCTAATTAGACAATAAGTTCACACGAGGAAGCTTTTGGTTAGGCCCTACATTCATATCAGGAGCAATAGGGTTTAAAAGAGAGAATTGTAAGGTCAAAAAAGATATGATTACCTTAAAAGCATTTAGAGATTTAGAAAGTATTGAATCAAGAACATCTGGATGCAATTCTAAATACTCAGTAAGATAGTCTTGAATAGATTGATCAACCACTTTCCGCACCTCTGGATTTCCTAGCCTTGTCTTTTCACGGCAAGGAGAATGGTAAGAAAAAACTTAAAATAGGACCAAGAAATACAGGAAAAGAAAGTAATACTCTGAAAATTCCAATATTCCAGGAGACCTAATAGAAAAAATAAAAGCATTCCATCAAACTAATAAGTAGCAGTACCTTTGTTTGTCCTTCAAACTCGGGATTTGGGACCTTGACTGAGACTACGCATGTTAGACCCTCTCTCACATGCTCTCCACTTAGAGTAATATCTTTCTCCTGCAATGAACAGAAAATGCTCCTTAGAAATGAAAAGAATTCACTTTGCAAATCCATAATCCATTTCAGACAAAGGGAGACATTTGCTATTTCCAATGACCATGATTAATAAAAAATGTACATTGGTTCCAGGAGTTTTGTATTGACAAAGGGAGAATAAATGAAAAAAGAAACAATAGCTGAGGATACCTTAATAACTTTTGACTTCTTTCCAAGACTATTCATTGTTCTTGTTATAGAAGCCTTCATAGCATCTATATGAGTACCACCATCAATAGTTCGTATACTATTAGCATAACCCAGTATAGTATCTGAATATGCATCTTCACACCTAGTAAAGAAAAAATTAAATGAATCACATATAAAGGAGTTGAGAATAGTTCAGAGTTCAACCATATTATATGGAAAATTATACAATTCCATTGTCCATTTAGAGCTTCTATATTTACAAGATATAAAAGGCTAACCCTCAACTTCACAAAACTTATTCACAAGGAGTCAAGTGCCAAATCAGAAATGAATCCTAACGCACTAGATGAAATGTATATAGCTAACTCTATTAGTCTATTATGAACCTGTTTGAGCAAGTTTCTCTAGAAGTACTTTTAAAAGCAAAATACAAAAATGTTTCTCCATAAGTTTTTCTAAAAGATGAGGGAGTGGGACTTTTTTCAAGCTAATTTTAGCTAATATGTAAAAGCTATATCACATAGCTTTTTTAAAGAATGTGATTTTTTTAAAAAATTAGCTTGTAAAAAGTCCATCATCATTTTAAAAAATTTATGAAAAAATAGTTTTGACTTTCTCTTTGTATATTTTTCTCCTAGAAGTGTTTCTGGAAAAATTACCCAAACAGACCCTATATCATTTGGACTTGGAGGGCATACCATTGAAAAGCTATATCAACTGTAATGCCATCTGCTTCGTTTCTAAAACTCAGAACATCATGAAGAGCTTTCTGGAACAGAAGGTCACTTGTCAATAACCATTTTACAGCTACTGGAAACATCAAATCAAAATACAAATATATTACATAATAAGTCATCTTTCCATTAAAAGGAACAAATTAAAGCAACGAACAATTTTTAAATTGTTTTTATAAGCCATCAATTTTTTAATTTAGCAAATTAGCACCGATAAAATCATGTAACACAGCCATTCTTACAAGGCCAACAGAGTACACAACTAACAAAATGGAAACGCATCCAAATTATAAAACGAAACTCAATTTGAGAAGGAACATTGTTACGAACCTAGGATACAAAATAGAGAAAAGGAAAAAAATATATATCGCTGAAAATGCACAGAACAAGCAGAAATATCTCCTCAAAAACAAACAAATCTCCACTCCTACTATTTAACAACCCACCTAATTCTGTAATTACTACTGTAACTTTTTACCTTATTAGCTCTAACTACTAGGCCTCATAACAATATTCTTCAGTTGTGGGCACCTATCAGACTTCAAGTCATACACATGTGGCATGTATAGAAAGCTTAATTAATTACCCACCCAATACCCACATACTGACAGTGAAATATTAACACACCCCTGTGCAAGTCATTGTGTCATCCTGCATAGGTCATTATTCATTTATCTGCCTGACAAACTACAGAGATATATGTGATTCAACTGATTTTGTCAATAGAATTACCAAAAATAGTAGTGAGTAATAATACAACATGCACAATGTATGTTGCAAATTAAACTCCAAACTGTACAATTTAAATTCTTTTATCTTAAATAAATGGCATGTGAGCATGTTGTTCTCAGTTGTGAACTAACGGGAAGAATTGTGCAGTAAAAACTGGATGAAATATAATAGATATTCTATAGAAAAACATATAATAAAATTTTATGTTCACAAGTATTGAGAATCATAGCATTATCTTAATTGATTGTAATTAAATACCATATCTAGGCATATTATCTTTGATTTATAGGAAAGCATATATCCTTCATTTATATGTAATTAATGCAATAAGCCTATATAAACACTCATTCGTGATGTATTCATACACATTGTTGCAATCCATTATTCCCTTGTTTCTCTTATTTTAACAAGTATAACAGAAACCAATTTTATAATTGAATAAAGTAGAATGAAGACGGAAACGATATTTACATGAGCAAAGCAAGACAACACCAAACAATAAATAAATAAAAATGAATGACATAAACCATACATTACAAGCATAAAGGTAAAACGTACAAGACCTTATCAATGTTAAGCCACTTCACATATTCCACCAATCCCCCGGCATAAGAATATTCATTATATTGAACTTTTTCTGGATCATCATCCTCTTTCTGGAGCGTGATTGTAAGCTGCAAAGGTTGAGAAAACCCGTGATAACTTGTAAGACAAGGTAGATAGATAAATGCTCTTCCAAAAATCTTTGATTTATTGGTGGCTCAATGAGGGACAATGCTATGTGCAGCACAGTTTTGTTAGGTGAGCCAAAATATTGAGAAAAGCTAATATTCAGCATAATCTAAACAAATGCTTCATCTTTAATTTAATATTAAAAAACTCATATAATAAAAGATGTTTCTTAATTCTATTAATCTATTTCATAAATCATAACTGCTTTCATCCATTAGACTTGGAGGAGACAACTATGTTATTGTAGAATGTAGAGTAAAACATCTTGTAACTTCTTTCATCCATACGACAAACAAAAGATGGAGTTCTTGATTTAAGTTAATATGAAATCAGTCAGAATTCTAGAAGACTTAAAGATAGCTCAATGAACAAGTTGTTACCAGTTTCTTCTTTTTTTTTTCTTTTTCTCTGATCAACAAATGTCAGTTTTTAGTGTGTTAGTTTTTTTGTTAGTGCGAGGGATGACTTATCCCTCCGCCCTTCGTCCTTCATGTGAACTTTTGTCACTAAGTCATCCTTATAACTCCAAGTTGTTAACAGTTTCTTAAAATCACTATTAAAACTAACAGAAAATAGCCTGGACATTCAATGCATAGCCAAGCATTAAACATCACATATAGAAGGATTTGAAGGGATAACTTTTTTTTGACAACAAATTGCTTGAGATTGGCCATTTATTTTTTAGAGAGAAAAAGAACAAGAAATTTTTATTCAGAGTTAAGAGCTAAGCTTCATCTTTTTATTTTCCAAGTATAAGAAGATTTGTTTATTAAAAACTTGGTGTGATAGAATAAATTGTTCATAATTCTACCAAAAATCACTAACAAAATTTTGTTTCTATTAATTTTTTTCTAAATGAAACAAACTAATTCGGTTGTATGCTTAATTACAGGGAAAAGGGTGACAGTTTTAGTTTCAAACAAATTGTAAGTTTCTATATTTCTTCATTGCGTTTCAGATAATAAAAAGGACAAATCTAAAACTTAATCCCATAAATCACATTGTAAAACTTCTGGAAGCTATGTACCACAAGCATGAATTTTCAGGGAACTCAACAAGAGTTGCTGAAGCTGAACATATCAATTTTTTTTTATTTTTGGATAAGCCACATCAAATTAATCTTTAATAAGGAAGTTTTTGTATTACTTCAATAGAATTTGACAGAGCAGAAAAACTGAGAAAAATTGAGAGAAATGAGTAGAATCAAAGGGCTTGCTGTATTATTTTTCACCAAATGAGAGAGAATATACAACTGAGCTTATATAGGCTCAAGAGACAGTTACAAACTGAAAAGCTGAGTTAGTTAGAAGAGCTAACTGCCTAACTAACCACTTAACATAACAGAAAATATGAACATTTCTAACTGCAGTTGAATAACTGACAGCTTACACACACTTATCTATGATACATCTAATACCCCCTTCAAACTCAAAGGGAAGGATTTTTACAAAAAAAAATCCTGCACATTGAGTTTGCTCCTAAGAAGTTCGAAGTGAGTAGGAGAAAGCGGCTTGGTGAGAAGATCTGCCCATTGATCCAGGCTAGGAATATGATAGACTTGAAGCTGCTTGGATAACACTTGGTCACGAACAAATCCCAACCATTTGTCAAAGCAAGAGTGATGATAATTCTGATTGAAATAGGTTTAATAACAGGAGAAAAGGTTTCATGAAAATCACACCCATGTACTTGATTGAACCCCTTGGCAACCAGCCTAGCTTTATACTTATTAACAGTTCCAACATTTTCTTTTACTCGAAATACCCATTTACACCCTACAGATTTTCTATCAGAGGGTAAGGAGACAAGATCCCAAGTTTTGTTATGAACTAGAGCATCATATCCTTGTTTCATTGCGGATAGCTTGTTTAACACTGTGAGATTCACAATGAGTGATAAACAATGAAGGATGAATTCTGGGATTATGAAGACCAGATTTGGCCCTTGTTTGCATAAGGTGAATATTAGGAGGTCTAGGCAATGACAAGGGTTCAGGTTAAGGTTTTGTGGACACACGAGAAGAATCGGGGACAGTTGATGACTGAGAAGATGGTAGAATCTCAGAGTTAGTGGGTGGTGACTGAATGGGAGGGGAGAGATTGGGAGTGAGACTGAAATATTGAGGGTTACTGGTGCAGTTGTAATAGGAAGAGAAAACAACTCAGTATAAGGGAACCAAATTTCATTGAAAAATGACATCCTTTGAGATGAAAATTCAACCAAACTTGGACAAACATTGATAACCTTTGTGAGAGTTAGAATAGCCCAAGAAACACATTCTTCAAATCTGAAATTTAGTTTGTGACTCTGATAGGGTCTGAGAAAAGGAAAGCAAGCACATCCAAACACTTTTAAGAAGTTGTAGTCAGGTTGTTGCTTATACAAAACAGTGTAAGGGACATTAAATTGCAATGAGGCAGTGGGCAATCTATATTTATTAGATAAAAAGCAGTGTTAAAAGCAAAGTCCCAAAACTTTAGAGGAATAGAGGCATGATGAAGTAAGGTTAGACCCAATTCAGTTTCCACAACACCATTTTGGTGATGAGTATGAGGACAAGTGAGTCTATGGATAATGCCATTGGTGGCTAAGAATGATGTAAAAGGCGTGAACTCAACCCCCCCCCCCCCAAAGTCAGTTTGAACACTTCTAATTTTGGAGTTCAACCATGGATTTGAAGTTCTGAAAAATAGTGAGGGTTTCAGACTTAAATTTTAAGGGATTAAGTCCAGGTAAATCTGGAAAAGGCATCAACAAATGAGACATAGTACAAGTTATTGTGATGGAAGACCTCATTGGTTGCCTGAGATTTAACAGTACATGTGTGAGGATAAAACTCAAAACAAACACCATTATCAAGAGCAAACTTACTGACACTGAGCAAATTTTTTGTGATGGAAGGCACATGCAACAAATTGTGAAGATAAAGGGAAAAATTAGGATTAATGGTAGATTTAAAGCAGGAAGAACCAGAACCAAGAATTTTTAAACCTTCACCATTGCCAATATAAATTTGATCAGGTCCTTCAAATTGACTGAGCTGATGTATTTCAAGGTTCTCCTGTCACATGGAATGAGATGCCCGAGTCAGGTATCCAGGTGGAATTATCATTAGCCTGAGTGGAGGAGTTGGCCAGCATGGCGCTTGGAACAGCACCACTGATTTGGAATTCTAGTATTTGCAGGATTAATCCAAGTATTGGGTTTAGAATTGTTCTAAACTTGGTTTTTGCGGTACTGCACAGGTTGAAGTGTTGCAGAATCATATAGAACAAGAGAATCATTTGGCTGATAGGAAGAGTTAGATCAATAATAGCAGATATTGGCTGTGTGGCTATACTTGAGACATATTTGACATTGAAAGTTGGCAAACCTACCACCGTGACCACGACCGGGCCCTCCACCTTTACGACAGCCGCCGACATATTCAAAAGAATTTCCTCGAGTACCATTGCCACACGAAAAGCCACTGTGATCTTGCGAACTCGAGAAATTAGAGTTCGCATAGGATTGTGAATAGTTTATGGAAGGAGAGAATGATTTCTTGTGAAATTGATTGGTGTGCGACTCATGCACAAGAAGAAGGACTTCGACTTCTGTGATTGGAAACTTTTCAAACTTGCTCTCAACTACTGAAATTACAGTCGCACATTCTCGTGGTAGTTCTTCAAGAATCGCATCAACATGCTCATCATGCTTAATCTGACTTCCAATTCAAACTAGTTCATTGACAATAGACTTGATTTTTCACAAGAATTCACGCATGGTTTTGTTATCAAGAGAAGTGGAACATAGATCCGTGCGAAGTTGACGAGCACAAAGAGTCGTGCGAAGCTAACAAGCACGGGTTTTGGTTTGAGTAAAGAAATGATCATGAATTTTCTCCCATACTTGATACGAATGTACAGATCCAAGAACCCTAGAAAGAATTGACTTCGAAAGTGTCGATTGAAGCCAGGTAAGTAGCATTTGACCCTACACCTCCCACGCTTCATACACTGGATTGATGTTTCCAGCATCACAATCTTCGTCGGAGAGAAATCGGGAAGGAATCGAAGGATTAACAACAAACTAATGAAGTTTGTGTGATTTGATTACAGGTTCAACCTGTTGCTTCCAATGCAGATAATTGGAGTCACCAAGCTTTCTGCAATTGAATTAGGAAAGGTTTGGGGAGCGGAAGGGTGGGAATTCGAACTGGTCATGGAGAAAACAGAACCAGAGACTCAAGATACCATCATAGAATTAGAGAGAACAGAAAAACTGAGAAAAATTTAGTGAGAAATTAGTAGAATCAAATGGCTTATTGTATTATTTTTCACCAAATGAGAGAGGAGATACAGCTGAGCTTTTATAGGCTTAAGAGACAGTTACAAACTGAAAAGTTGAGTTAGTTAGAAGAGCTAACTGCCTAAATAACCACTTACTTAACAGAAAATATGAAAATTTCTAACTGACAGTTTACACACACTTATCTCTAATATATCTCTAATATACTTTTAATCCAGATCCTAATTCAATACATTTATCAAGCAATGAATTTTTATATAGTCTAAACAAGAAATATTATGTTTGAAGAAGTGAACATGGAACATCATACAAACCAAGCTTCTTCATTTAATTATGATGACATTTTTATATTGAAGAAAGATTGCTATCATCATTCATTATCAGTTGACACAATGTCTTTTCTCCTTTTCTTTGTTACATATAATCTCATTCAATTTATGTAGTTGACTTTTTTTTACTTATTATGTTTCAGGCTAATATGTAAGCCTCTTTTTGGTGAGTGACAATGCTCTTTTCTCTTGTACAATAGTTAGTGTTTAATTAAGCATCGAAATCCCACCACATGCTCTAAAGTTTATCAAAATGATGTCATTATGCATTACTCTACAGAATAGAAAATATAGGGTTCCATAACTGGATTACTTGAAAATGAAACTCTTTTTATTAATTTTTACTCCAATTGCATTTTCTAATCTCATTATTTACTATCTCTAAATAAGATATCTATGAATAAAACATAGAAAGAAATAATGATGAAAGATAAAATAAAATATGATGAATCCCCTAGGATATTCTGATATATACAACAGTACTGATAGCCATTCCAGTGGTTAAAACTTTTTTTTATCTAATTGCCATTCTTACGCTCCACCCTAAAAGAGGAATGTCCATCACCAACTGTCCCAAAACTTCAAAATATTAGGTGAAGGGGTCAGGATTCAGGAATAGTTTTTGTATGAAACACTCCCCTCACAGAAGAGCTCCTGGACCTGAAGCATAGGAAAATTTACAGAGCCACCTTATCTTGAGGTAAGCTTAAATTCAAGCTTAATTAACCACTTGGTCATTGGGACTTTGACAACATATCACTAACCAACCCAAAAGCTTAAGCTATTAGGTTAAGGCTGGTGAATGTTTTTTACATCTAATATAGAAGTGTTCAATTAAGTCGTGATTCATAAAGGAAATTTGGTCACTAGTCAAAATGATCATGAAGTAACGAAAACCCATGAATAAAATTGTTAGGTTTCATCTTAAAATCAATTGATATTAAGTGAAGTTGTTCAACAAATATATAAGCTGTACCCCAAGAATTGAGGCAGGCAATATGCGACTTCCTGAGCCCCCCCCCCCCCCCCCCCCCCCCCCAAACTCCTCCACATATGCCTGCGACACAAGCGAGCTTATCAGATGGGCTATAGGCTCTGATACCATATTAGGTTTGATCTTAAAACTAATTGTCGTTAGCTGAAGTTACCCAACAGATATATAAGTTGCACCCCAAGAATTGAGGCAGGTAATGTGGGACTTTCTAACAATGAAGTAACCGAATTTAAGATCATTTCTAATGAGAAGATTGAATGTCGTATACAACATCATAAATGGGCATTATTAAATCAATAAATTCACCTTCGGGTTGAGGAAAGCTAACTCCCTAATGCGTCCAGATATTGTGTTGTAATCGAACTGAATATCAGTGGTGAATACTGCATAAATGAAGCATGTGTAAACAGGCTAGAAATTTTCCATAACCAAAAAAGAAAACAGGCTAGAAATGCATGATCATATAATATGAACCTTCTTTATCAGGCCAAAATCTGACACGTGTCCCTCGCAGATTTTTGCTTTCATCTGGAAGGACAAGGCATTTCAGAATTGTCACTGGCTTTCCACGAGAATATGTTTGCATGTATTCCATTCCATCACGCCAAACTGTTATCTCTAGCGACTGTGAAGTTAGATAGTAAATAGGATCTTCAGATAACACTGATGAATAAGAATAACTAACAACCTCTAACTAAACAAAATACGATAAAATATATTTGAGGTTCCTAACCTTTTTTAGAAAAGGTATTTGTAATCCCTAAACATTTTTTTGTTCAGTCAAAGTCCTCTATCTTTTTTCCATCAATACTATTAGTCCCTCTCTAATTAACAATTTTATTAATTTTATTTAAGTATTTTTTAAAATAATAAATAAAACCATTAAAGTCAGGGTTCCTATTTACAAATACAATCATTCATGTTTGCTCGCAAAATGTGATAACTCCATTTGAAGGGGTGCAGTACAATTTCAAATGATGGATCGCTAAATGTGGTTCGCATTTAAAGGATACGTGTGTCACCAAGTACTCACTTGACAGTGATGTCAATCGATAGGGATTAATAATACTGATTAAAAAAAAAGATGGAGGACATTGATAGAACTAAATAATGTTTAGGAACTACAAATACATTTTTTGAAAAAATTAAGGACCTCAAACACACTTAACCAAACAAAATATAATAATGACTAACTTATTTGCTAGAATAAGTTAGTCATTATTATATTTGCTAGAATAAGTTAGTCCCTCTCTAACTAACAATTTATTAATTTTATTTAAGTATTTTAAAATAATAAATAAAACCATTAAAGTCAGGGTTCCTATTTACAAATACAATCATTCATGTTTGCTCGCAAAACGTGATAACTCCATTTTGAAGGGTGCAGTAAAATCTCAAATGAAGGATCGCTAAATGTGGTTTGCATTTAAAGGATACGTGTGTCACCAAGTACTCACTTTGACAGTGATGTCAATCGATAGGGGTTAATAATACTGATGAAAGAAAAAAGATGGAGGACATTGACAGAACTAACAAATGTTTAGGAACTACAAATACATTTTCTGAAAAAATTAAGGACCTCAAACACACTTAACCCAACAAAATATAATAATGACTAACTTATTTGCTAGAATCTAAATGTATGATGAATAAGAATGTGCAGAATTTTGTAAAATTGGAGCCAAAACATCTATACCCATTTCAACTTTTTATCCAATGCTTAAAAAATTGGTAGGCATACCTCAGACAAGGCATTAACAACAGACAAGCCAACGCCATGTAAACCTCCTGAAACAGAGTAGCCACTATTGGCACCGCCAAATTTTCCACCAGCATGCAAGACCTGCAAAGTTCATAAGAGTAAACATCTGTTATCCAAAACATCAAGCATATATAAAAACTCACTCAAATGTAAGGAAAATTTTTGTAACAGCATAAACCCAACTTCCAACTGTTTCAAAAGTGAACATTTTAGGAGGCATTTAGTTTAAGAAAACATTTTGTGTTTTCGATTTTTTTCTGCTTTTAGAAGCTTACATAGGATACAGTGAAACCAATATTTTATTGGTCTCTGTTTTCACTTTTTCCTGTATAACTTCAGGAAGCTGCTAGAAAAATGAATACAAAATGACAATAGAATACAAATTCTCAAATCAAATGACTCCTTATCTTTATGGAAATACAACAACAATAAGGTCCAACAACAATAAAGAGCTAGATATAGTTGACTCCAATGGTGGAATTGCACCCACAACATAAAGTTTTATGCTTAATATATTTCATATTGTTTTTACCACATAAAAATATTGGGGTTGATCCCATAATAAGATAATTTTTTAAATGAATTAATAAAAAAACACATAAGAGATAAAAAAGAGAATAAATTAGTATTAACTTTACTTTTTTTATTTTTTATTTTTTTATAGAATTGCCAATGAAACATTCATGCAATATTTTTAAAATATGAAAATACATAAAAGAATAACTATAATTTGTAGAAATTAAATCTTTTCTATCACAACATTATATATGTTATAGAATTATTCAATGTTTTTTCTATAAAAATACTATATTTTTTTTTCTGCCCTCTAAAAATTCTGGATCTGCCACTGGTTGGCTCTAATCAGTTCCTTGAATATAGTCGATAAAATTTGCAGAATAATCTCAATCATATATGCAGAAGGTTAAAGGATCCTCTTCTCAAATTTAGCACAAATAAGCTATAGATGGCATAAACAGCAAATTTGCATCAACGTGAGGAAATAGCTTCATAGGTCAGAGGTGTAGCAAAAGGTCAACAAGACTCATTCACTAGCGCAAAAGGATAAATTTGAAATATGAGTGCAGGGAATACCAAAAAGCAACTATAGCAATAATAACAACTAATAGTTATTTGAAGGGGCAATTTACTCTAGAACTCAATAGCTCAATTAAATTCCAAATAGTCATTCATGCAGTTCCTTACACTATAAACACAATTTTCATTGGTAAAAATAGCATAACAGACTCAATGGGATTTGAATTGCATGGTATCTAAGAGAGCAATGCAACATAGACCTGAAAATGTTTAAAGTGTATACAGGGCAATTATCTAGACTTATTATTCAAGTATATGTAACAATACCGTCAGCACTGTCTCCAAGGCAGATTTATTTGTAACAGGATGCAAGTCTGTAGGAATCTGCATGACATAAGATAAATTAGTATGTATAGTCAAAATAAAACAAAAAGATGGTAAATAAACATTGGTCAATAGACAAGAGTTAACAGCTTAAAATCTTGATAAACGACAAGTTATATTTATTTCCATTAAAGTTAAGAACCATCACTAGCATCATGAACTGTTAAGTAGATGGCCATATATACTATTTAACTCCACAAAACTAAGACAGTTAGAAAATAGTAAATGGTTACAGTAAATAAAAATAGCATCATTATACTGTGCCCAACTCATATTTATTTTTGGGTCTAAATTTTAAATCTAAAAGGCAAAGATTCAAAACTTCAAATTAACCTTAAATTGGGTCCCAATTGTAAGATACATACAAACAAAGCACAACCAATCTATGAGAAAATTCAGACAACAAACCATACCCCACGACCATTGTCCGTGATGCTCACAGAATCATCCGCAAGCAAAACAACATCAATCTTAGAAGCAAACCCAGCTTGAGCTTCGTCAACAGCATTATCCAAAATTTCATACACCTAAGACACCACATAAACTCTGATTCAATTAGGAAAACTTCGAAACAAAAACAGAACATCAACAGCGTAGCCGCAAAAAAAAAAAAAAAAGGTAGAAGAAAATACCAAATGGTGCAACCCTCGTGGTCCAGTGCTTCCAATATACATCCCGGGCCTTTTCCTCACTGGGTCCAAGCCTTCAAGCACCTACACGTATCAAACAAAGCTGTGTCACGTCCAAATCATTAACAAAGCAATTCACTAACTAATAAGAAATACACAATACATAACTTTTTTTAACTTGGCAGTCATAAAATTTTTAGCACAATCAAATTAGACGCATCAAAACAAATTAATAAAAACCTGAATTTGATCAGAACTATAAGCTGTGGAACTTTCACTCTTCTGGATAGCTTCGGTGGTCGAGACAGAAGACATAAACGCCCTTGAAGTAACCACATTAGGCACCGCACAGGGAACCCAATATTTTCTCAGGGGAAAACTGGTCCTGAGAAAACCCAGAAAGAAATAACGACAAACAAATAAACCCTTCGGGCATCATCATCAAAATTTGGAAACTTTTTTAAAAGGGTAAGGTAGAATGCGAAGTTAAGCATACCTGGTTTTGGAGAGCGTGGAAGGAGGGAAAGAAGAAAAACGCGTGTGGAAGAAAGAGGGGGTGAAGAAGCGAGAGGCCATGAAACGAAGCAGGGGAGGACGAAGTAGAAGAGCATGTGCCATCACATTCGCATTCGCGTGCAAATCAAACGCTATCTTTGGTTTCCCTCCTAAGTTATGTTCAGTTGCCTGACGCTATCTTCTTTCTCTAAACCCTACGCTGCTTAGTGTACCTCACTTGTTAGTGTTTTCCCTCCACACGAATTGAAGAAATGTCTTTTCACCATACATACATATTAACACGTTTGACCGCTTTGTATACAGTGATTTTTGTGGTCGGATGACAAAATAAACGATAGTGCACTGGGCATCAGTTCACAATAATCAATATAGGTTTAAAAAAATTACGTAAAGATAGTATAATTCGTAACCATCAAATGTTATTTAGGAATTATGAAATATGTAACATATATAAAAAAATATACATTACAAATAAAGAAATCTTTAATATAGGAGAAATAAAGTTTAATTATGAAATTCACATATAATTAGATTAAAAAAATATTAAGAATTATGAAATTTGTAACAGTTAAAAAATATATTATGGATTATAAAATTCACAATATAAGTAAAAAAATTGTATATTACGAATTACAAAATCCAAAATACTTTGTTTTGTATTGAAAAATTGATCATGAACTTAAAATTTATTTTAGATAAATTTCAACATCTTATGATGCAATCTCACCTAGTAAGCATTATGATTAAGAAGATTCATTAAAGAAAGCATGACATGAATGAAAGTTCATTGAAGATTAGAAGTCATAGTATATATTTTGTCATTTTTTTTTTTAGTTTAGAAGATATATGTATCTTTAGTTAGAAAGTACAAGTAACCTTAGATGAATAAGTTAAAACTGATTTTGGGTCAACCCATCCACTTTAGTAGATGCTAATTGCATTCATGGGTGAACTTAGGTGTCTCACTTAAGGCCTAAGACTTGGGTTAATTAATCCTAATCCTTGATATTTCCATGTTGTCTAGAAAAGTGTGTTTCATTTGACTATATACACTCATTCCCCCCTCACTGTAAATCTCACATTTGAAGTTGAATAAAAATAATCTTTTCATAACATATTCTTAGTAAAAGGTGTTAAGATCCTCTTTCTTGAGGAACTTTTCCTAGTTGTTTTTTATCAAGGATTTTTTCCCTATGGTTTATCTCTCTTTTTAGAGTGGCACCCCACCTCCATTTTTTTTCCCCTCCATCATCCATTTCATGGTGTTTGGAATCTCAAGGAAAAAGATTAAGGAGAGTGCAAAAAATCTTTTTGCATCATTTGGTATCAAGAGCCAACTCCTAGAGGGTTTTTTTTCTAGTCCTAATTCTTCTTATTTATGTGTGTCACTTTATGTTGTTCTTGTTTTAATTTTTCCAACCTTCATATCATATCAATTTAATTTTCTTATTGTGTTGAAGTTTATGTTTTAGTTTTATTTTTGCAATTTTATTTCCAAGTCTTTATTGCTTTCGAGATTTAATCTATTTTGTTAATTTCTATTGAATCTTTATATGTTTTCTTTAGGTTTGTTTCTTTAAATTTTTGCTCATCTTTTTTATTTTTTCCTTTTTCTAGTTCTTATCTTAAGAGGGTTATGGTGACTTCACAAAATTTGTGAAGGAAGCCACACAATTGTGGTTTTGATCCTTGGATGCACTTTTGCTTATTTCATTTAGTGTTTTTGCATTTTTAATTCTGTTTTTCCAACCCCCTCTTGTTGTTGGGCATGAGTTTACTGCACCTATTTGGTAATTTTATTTTTATTTTTATTCCTCCAAAGTTGTGTTCTAGTATAGTCTTGTTTCTTCCTTTACTTGTCTTTCAATTATGTGTTGTGTTGCCTTCTTTTGTTTCCACCAAAATAAAGTGTGTTGTGCTTCTAAATATCTTATGATAAATCTCCTTTGAATTGAGCATTTGCTTTTAATCATAATTCCTAGAGTTCACATTCTTTAGATAATAACATGTTTCAAAAAAAAAATTTTTTCAAAATTTGCTCAATTCTTCCTAGAGTCTTCTTCTTGTTGTTGTGTTAGTAGTTTAAAGTTTTGTGCTATTCTTGCGTGAATTGCTTTTGTTGGCTGTTTTGAGATCATTTTGGCATGTATTTGGGTTGTAATCCTTGAACTACTTTGTTTTCTTTGATTTGCACTTTTGGCTCAATTTTTGTGGTTGTTTTCTTTTCTATAATTTAAGCAAATTTTTCCTCCTTACTCCTTGATATTTCTTGCTTTCAAAACTATTGAGAGGTGCAGCAAAAAAATCAACACAAAAAGAAGAAGAAAATAATTATACAAATCAAAAGAGTTGAATACATATAAAAAAAAATGTTAATAAAAGTCTTTAAAAGAGTTGGATGAGCAAAAAAAATTTACTTCACCTCAAAATTATTAATCCATGCAAAGGAGTGTTAAATCTTATTGTAATTTGTTTGATTTTTTTTATATGATTCAGCCACCTTGCTTTAAAATTATGCAAATTATTAAATTTGTTGAGTCTTTTTTGTTTTTAATTAAATTCTATTTTAGGCTCATTCTAGAAATTTCTTTTGTGTGTCAAATTTCTTTCTACATATTAAATTTGCTTCTTTTTATTGGCTTTATATGTGTTTATCTCACTTCTCTTGAAGTTTTGTTTGTTCAATCATGTGGGGGCCTGAAGTCCTTACCTCTTCATATTCTACCACCTCATTTGGAGATTCTGTTTGTAAAACAGTGCGAGATGCTAAATTTGTCATTAAAATGTGAAAGCCCAATGGAAAGACTAGGATGAATTTTTTGCATCTTGAGCAATGTCCAAGACATCAAACATTGCCTCAATGGATTCAAGGAGCCACAAATACTTTACAAACATTGTTGATTTTAAATTTTCCTATTCTTAAGATACTTCCTGAGTGGCTGACAACAATCACTCATCTTAAGTTGCTCCATATAGTTAACTGTCCTTGACTATTGTATTTACCTTATGACATGAATCGCCTCTATGTCTTGAAAGTGTTGAAGATTGGTTGTCCTAAACTGTGTCAGAAATGTGAGTTACATCATGGTGAGTATAGGTCCTTCTTTACTAACCTCAAACGTTTTTCCATTGGAGAAATAAGAGAATTGAAACTCCTTTTTCAAATGCAGACATGGATCCAGTTGAGGTTGCAAGATTAGTAACATAGAAATGTTGCAAAGTCATGGAGGCAGCAATTTAAAACATTAACAAGTAACAATTAAAATGTATGCCATTGCTCTCATAAAATTATCTGGGATGAGTACAAATAAGTTTTGATACAATTCATTTTTATAGAAAAAGAAAAAATAACGAAACAAGATGAGTTAAAATTTTTAAGAGCTTAAATTTTAAGGCGAACACTCATATTATATAAAGAATTGCTATAAATGGTTTTAAAATAATTATGATAAAAACGAACAAAGATACTACTAGTATCAATTTATAATTAAATTACAAAATAAATAAACAAATATACTGCTGGTAAGATTCTATGATATGGTTAGGTTCACCTAGTTTGTGGTTGGATGATAATTTATATATTTTATACTCCTTATAATTTAAAATAGAACATGGTAAAATGTAAATTTAAAGATAATAGCTTGTTCACAATAAGGATACTTTAATTTAAGCTTTTTGACAGAATAATTTAATTTAAGTTTTAAAAATTATAAAATCTTAAAAATTAATCTTACCTTCATAATATGTGTGTGAAAATCGCTGTATAGCAAAGAAAAAAAATATATAAATAAATAGTTTATAGGGAGTGAAAAAAAGAAGAAGTGGAAAATAAATATTTTGATATTGAATTTTCACATCTTCACTATATCATGTAAAAATTTTATCTACTCTTTCTTCTCAAATTTACACAAATTTTAATATACTCTCTCCTCTTATTTAATTTCTACAAAGACATTGAGATAATATTTTAAAATTTCAACATTGATACACTCACAGTGTAATGTAAAAGAGTTTTATATTGAATCTCCTCTTATTGAATTTTGTACAAAGAAATTGAGATAATATTTTAAGATTTTAACATCTATGCACCCAGAGTATAATGTAAAAGAATTTTATATTAAAGTTTAATCACAATCTTCTTTATTTATATGACTTTTAAAATATTAATGAGTAAAGTCAAGAAATTTACTATATATAAAGGATTATGATTAAATTGCAATATAAAACTTTTTATATTAAAAAATTATGATTAAATTTCAGTATAAAACTTTTTACAAAATATTTGGGCAAATTAACTCAAAAACTGAAAAGCTGGCGGTAACTAAAAATTGATAGTTGAATATTGTTAATTTAACTAATTGAATCATAAATGTTTAGTAAAATATTCAGTAAAATTATTTGTTGAAATAATAAAAAAGATAAAATGATGTAATAGAAAAAATAATGAATTCTTTCTTACTAAAATAAATTTTTTATCATACAAACAAATAAATATTCAACTAGTAAAAAAGTTAAATACTAATTAAAATATCTTGTAAACATAACCATTAAATATTGAGTGGATGTACAAACAATATGATTTTAAAAATAAATTTTAGTTTTAATTTTGATCTTTAAATTTATCAATTAGTACTTAAATCAGATGAAAGTCTCACATTTAAGAATAAGCATTAATATTAACTCTACTATTAATTACTATAAGTAAACAATCAAAGAACTCTTTGAATAAAACAAATAATCAATTATCATGGAGTGAAAATTAATATTAATTCTTGAAGTAGTTAATTTTCCATCCAATATAAGTAGTAATTGAGAAGTTTCAAAACCACAACCTCTTAAATTAAAAATTAAAATTAGAATTTTAAAATTACAAAAGTGGAATATTAGAACGTGTAATTAAGCCTAAATTTGATTGTTTTCTCCTACTTACATATAATCAGGTGTCTAAAGAGAATATGCCATAAAATGGCATCAAACTAAGCAAAATATTTCTGGCATAGCACCCAATAGAGATTGAGAGAATATGCCACTTAAATATTCGATAAGAACGGCCTTATTCAACACATGCATGCACAAAACACCTTTTATTTTCATTTCACAGATAATTGCACGAATATTATTAACTCATGAATGGTGAGAGAACATACGGATGATTCTTTGCTTCAACATGGAACTCAAAGAGGGAAATTCATTTGCTCACCTGAATACGCATGTTTATGTATGTTATGTTAGTCACATTGAACTCTATTTGCCAATTTGTTGGTTTCGGAGCATTCCAATGACAAAAGACTAATGGCAGAAATCGGGTTGCATCTTTTTTTTTGATACATTAGTATTATTAATAATGTTAGTTTTAGTTTTTTTTTATAGGAGGAACTGATGCTGTGATTTTTTTTACTTTCTTTCTTAATCAACTGAGTCATCTTATTTCTTATATCTCCTTTGGATAAGATAGGTGATTAGTTTGTTGTAATTAACTTGATATAAGTTTTGTGAAATGATAATATTGTTTCAATTCTTTTAAGTTTCTGTGTACTGGTCATTGCGTGGATGATGTGTTGAAACATGTGTATTTGGTGCCGTAAAAAGTCCGCATCTCCAACATAAACCAAATTGTTTTAATTGTTGATGGAAATACACAGTGCACGTCATATTCAGACTAGCAAGACTGTAAATGGTCATTGATATGGGAAGTCACTCCTTCCTTTTATTTTGTTTTTCTTTGAATTTTTGGAAGGCCACTCTTTCCTTTTATTATTTTCTTATATTTCTATCATCGGTGGAAATGTTGTCAGTGATAATTTTTTTTATGTATGCTATTTGTCTACAGGATATAATATTTGAATTTTGCAGCTTCAGTGCGTTTCATGTTCTGACGTGAAACTCATCGTGATCAGAGTGAATTCCGTTGCTCAAGAAGGATTTGATTGTAATGACTCATCAAGAACCTAATATTGAAGTTGACAGAGAGTGAGATATCAAACTTAATTAGGGTATTTTGAAGTTTCTAATGAGCTTTGTTTTCTTGTTTAAGAGCTCTTATATCCAGTAATGAATGATAGAATGCTCAGGTTTTGGTTTTGATGAGTAGAAATCAATGCTTCTCATGGTCCCAAAAAAATCCTTACATGAGAGGATCATTAGTTCGGAGTTCTGGCAGAATTAATGGCAGAAGTATTTCCAACAAAAAATGTTTCTTGCTCGTCTAGTCACGTGCAAGAAACATTTAGATATGTAGCTAAATTAGAAACTCAAGTGTGCAGAAACTCTGTAGGACACAGTATAATCACATGGTGAAAGCTGGGCAGATATAAGGACAGGTGGAAGTAAGTTGCGAGGACAGACGTATTCCTCCCAACTACACTTCAAATTATTTTTGTTGTTTGTGAGTCACATAGTTTTCATGATAGGTCTCCATAATTGGATCCTCCTAAATAGCTTAAGGTATACTTCCAAGTTCAGACAGACCCTTCCCTATTCTGTTTAGAGTTGAGGAGTTGCCATCCTTTCTATTTTCTCTTCACCATGTGATATCAAGGTGAAATAGATGCAGGTGCATAGCAACAACAATAACAACAAAAGCCTTTTCCCTTTGGTCAATTACATGAAGTATACAATGTTATACGACTCGGTCAGGGAGATAAGCATGAATCTAAAATTGGCTAGGTGTAAGACGTGAAGCTTCTATTTGAAGTAAAATATGCCAGTACTTATATAGTTATATCTGTTTTTTGGAAGAGTACTGTCCTCAAAATTACCTAGTTATTTTTTACTTTGTTTGTATAAATTTTATTCAAACTATAAAATAAACCATAACCACATGCCACTAAAGAAATGGTGAGTGTGGCTGATCATGCTCACATTTTTGTTCAATCATGTTATCATTTATAGATAAAAAAAAATTATACAGGATGAAGTAATCACTTGTTTCCCATGTGGCACCTATGTGTCATTTCTTAATGTTTTATTTTATTGGCAGAGCTATTAGCTGGAAATGAATGTGAAAGCTGTCTTAACAAACTAAAGACTAATATTCTAGTTTATGAAGCTTAATGAATGCATGTGATTCATCCTTACAACTATTCTTTACACTAGCTTTGATTACAATGATACAAGTGAATTGATTCAGAGGCAATAATTGAAAAGTCACCTAGATGCTATGCTATGTACCCAACATTCATACTTCTTTGATGAATGCTTTATTAAAGAATGCCTAAACTTCTTAGGTTATTCAAAAAGGTTTCCCCAACAAGGGAGCCAACCTTAACAAATACAGCAGGATATCCTATTGGAGCTTCTACCCATTCTTCACTTCCTTGTTTGGAAAATACTTTTCCTGTCCAGATATGGAGCCAACTGCTACTCTCTCCCAATGGAAAGTAAGCTTTGACCTTTTTCTTTCCTTTGTCAAGGACAGGCACCACCAGGAACTCACAACCAACCAAGAACTGCTGATAACTCAAATGATGCACATGTTCATCATTGTGATAGTGAAGAAATAGGTGGCGGCATACAGGCAATCCTTTCTGTGCAGCTTCCTGTTTACAAAAGAACATGGAAATGACCATTTTGAATGCCTAATGACTATGTTCAATATATAGTTAAATTAGCATATAAAGATGGATTTTGTGATCACCTTCACTAGTTGAATTCGGTAAAATTCCCATGCTTTATATACTTTTGCAGAACGTGCAAAGTGTGACATTGTTTGCTGGTTTGAGTAAAACTGGATGTTGCATGATGGCTTGTTTCCCTGCACACAGGTCGAGCATCAGTAACTCATTGCAATCGCAAACTATAAATGATGAGATTTATTGAATAAAAGGAAACCTATCTGGCCATATGATTATATAATTTATATCCTTACCAATTTGGATTGGAGTATTACTAGAAAATTTGTATGTTACATTAAATTTGCTCATCAACAATTCCAAATTATTTTTACTTTTTGTAACTTTTGAGATAAGAGAGAAAAAACATCTGCAAGGTGAAGCTCCCTTTCCATAGTAATGTAATACACTACTATATCGTCAAAGAATGAAAACTTTCACTAAAGTTCTCGTTACAATACATGTATCCGTGCTAAGTACTTCAACAATGATAATAAAGACAGAAGAAGAAAATAGGGGTATACCATATTGCAGGTATTTTACTTACTTCATGGGTGCGGAAGACGGGGGTAAAAGAATTTAGCTCCATCCATCGCAAAAGCAATTCTTCACTTCTTCTATATTTAACTATAGGTAAGTTTACTGTACAATATCCTCCAATGTCGCTGTGATTAAAAGCATAACCAGAAATTCCACTGCTCAGTAGGCCAACAATGGAACTTTTTATTCCATCATTTGTTTGCCAACTGACCATTTGGTCTCCTTCCCAAAATAGCATCCCCCACTTGGGGCTATCTCTAAAGCCAGCCCTCATGAAGAAAACCAAGCCGTCTTGTTGGTCTTCCTTCACCTTGTCCAAGGAGCTACTTTTCCATTCTTCCACAATGTCTCTGTTAATTTTGGCCCATAGTTCTGGGTATCTATTATGAGCTGAAATAGGATCTTCACCTGAAATGGAGGATACAAACAACATCTTAGTAATAATAACAAGCTCATACATGTAGTCTAGTTTTGTTCTCTTCTTTTTTTATTAACTTTCGATTTGGTGGTTGGATGATGAGAAAATGTTCAGAAAATTGTCCTGGAAGAATGCTTGGGCAGAAGATAAAAGATATGCTTTGTATCCAATAGCATGGACTGATTTCGTACTTTAACTCACTTTTTCTTTGTTTTTAACAATCTACTGGCATTAGAAAGACCTCATGAAGCAGTTCAGAAGGTTACACTGTACAAAAGTTTAGGGAGAAAAGAAGATATGTGAGTGAATACCTGAATATAGAACAGCATCAACAGGAAGACCTTCACCAAAATCAGCCATCCATCCTCTAACTCCATCATCCACCATTTCTCTCAGAATCTGCTTGAACCAAGTTGCAGTTTTTGGGTGCGTTAGATCTAGCATTCCTACATGAAAAGCCGTGTTCGGAACCATGTATGGATTTCCATTGCTGTCTTTCACCAGTATGTCCAACTGTTTTGCCTCCTCGAAGAGGTTTCTCCTTTTGTTTTGTTTCTCATCAACCTATAGGATCAAACAGAGAAAAAATATTTTTCTTAGTGACATTATTTCAATCTTCCTAAACTAACCACAGGTCTTACCAATGGGACTTAGCACAAAATGACATTATGAGAGAAATGCGAGAGATCAATTATGAATTACTTGAACTAATGAAAAAATGCAGTCTATTAAAGAGAACAAGTTAGCAACTACAATGTTTACTTTTAAGTGAATTACCGGAGCTAGACAGGGATTGCAATACGTCATAACTTTTATATTCTGAGAGCTAAGATCATTGATAAGTTCCTTCCATCCCCAATACCTTTGTGCATCTACTTCCCAATTCCACCAGAGCTGCGAACCAATCAATGTTTCTCTCTGCCCTACCCAATCCTGTGCAGTTGCCACAAGTTAAAAACATAAATTTGAAACGGCAAAGAATTGTAATAGTTGCAAGTTTGAGGCCAAATTCTTCAGAGATTGTGTGAACATTAGTCAAAAACAAAATACACTACTTCAATTCTTACATATGCTTCGTTAAATCAAGAACAGATGGTATCTATAGAAGCAGAATGAATTGTAAATTACAAGTTTGCTGATAGTGCTGAGCAACAGAGAGTATATATAGCCTTTAAATATTTCTTTTGTTTTTTTTCCTTTCTTTAAGTGTAGAGTTGAGGGGTTACCTGCAACCAAAAGGCTGAGACAGGAACGTCATAAGTTCTTAGTTCATCCAAAATATGACGTACAGCATCTGTGCCACCTTGCATTCCAACTATAGCACCAGATATTATCCACTCTGGAAGCTCAGGTAGCCTTCCAATGCTTTCTGTGAAATGTTCAATCAGTTCACAAGGTGAGTTTCCATGCAATATACGCCCTTCAACCGAGTTTCCATGTATCTGCAAGCTCCAGTGTATAAGAAATTGAAAACAATAAGCTTTAATTGTATATAAAAGAATATTTAAAATGTAAGTTATGATTTCATTACATTATAATAATTCAGAATGTTCTAAATTGTTGAAGTGATTTATAAAGCATTTATTACTTCATTATGCACAATTATCATTCATAGCTTAATTTCCTGGATGTATTAATTAAAATTCATTATCAATCATCATATATCAATTCCTTCGGCTATTGCAAAATTGACCACACTTTTCATGTAATACAAATATTTAGCAAAATACTATTTCACTTTATTTGCATAAAATTTGTTCAATCCTACATCAACGTTTTCCACTTTTACCGCACAATTTCAGAATTTGTGTGCATTAATTACTCAAATCTTGAGTTTCATTTATTCATGATGTTAAGGTCATTCAATGGATTATATTAATACATAAAATCCATTGTATCTTTGTAAACATCTTTAACTGATGTTAAGGTCATTCTGTTGGGTACTGCACATCAATCATTTTGGCATACAATTATGCATTGTGCATCTCTTTTACCCAAATTTCAAATTTTAATTGATCAAAATTTTAGAAGTATATAATTTTGTATCATGTCTCGAGACTTAACTATCTGTATTGTCATATATTCTTGTGCACATTTAATTATGATATGACATACTTTATAGGACTTGACTATTTATTTTTGTCCTATTTTAATTGAGATACATAATTCATTGTATCTTAATAGACATCTTTAATGGATGTTAAGAACATTTTGTTGGGCATTGCACATTAATTCTTTTGGTATGCAATTAAGTATTGTGCATTTCTTTACCCAAAATTTCACATTTTGTTTGGTCAAAATTCTATAAGTATATTGTAGATGTAATACTCCTATCGGGTATGATTTTCTACTTTGTAAAAAAGTGCTTATTATGATAGTACTTCTATTTAGTACAATTTGCACTATTGAAGTACTTACGAATTTTTTTTGTTTGGACCAATTATCTAAGTGTTTGCTCAATTGACATTTTGTAGCCACAATAATCTGAGTATCATTTTATATAAACTAGGTGTCTATGTGGTTTTAGTAGGGAATTTATGGATTTCCTACTTATCTTTATATTCTTACATAGTCACTCATTTTTGAACTCGGATTAGTTAAATGTCAAATATTATAGAGCATTTATGTAGCCTATATGTAATTACATATGTTATTGGGCTATGATGAATAATTAGATGCATATAAATTATGCTTTCTCACCTATATAATTTTTCGGACTCAAGTAAAAAAAAAATTATATTAATTAAACATTTTTTTATTCACTGATCAAATACTTAACTTTGGAGTTTTATAACTCATATAGTTTGGTTAAGTTTTGATGTCTTAGATCAGTGGGAGTCTGAAAACTTTCTTATGAGATATGTGTGAAGTAATATCATTTTAGTAACATATCTCTTAGCATTTTTGGATGCTTGAGACCATGTAGTATCATATTATTGAACTACATTATTCTATATACTTTATGAGAAATATTTATGATATATATCCCTATCGGATATTATTTTGTAGCTCAAATTTCTCATTGTCTAATATAAGATTTGTCTATAATTGTCATTCTAGCTTAATGATTTATCTTTGTATTATTGATTAATACCATCCAAGTGGGAGAATGTTGGAAATAATAGTGGATTGATTAATACCATCCAAGTGATAATCATATCTTATAATATCTTTATGATTATTTGAATAGGATTATAGTAAGATTGACTATGTGATGGGTCGAGTCAATCATAAAAAGCCTATTTGAGGGGTCTCTGCCTACCCTGGGAGATTATAAATTTGTCATCCCATTAAGCAAATTACAACAACAATACACATTCTCTACAATAATCCCCTAGAAAGTAGGTAGTAAAACTCTCAAGAGTTCTTATTGAACTCATATCTCTACAATAATCATTTATAGAGTTTTTTTTTTTTCTTGAAGATCAAGAACTTCAATTCAATATATTTGAGGTACACAAATTCTCTTTCCTCTATCTTTTTATATTTAATTCTCTATACATACTATAATCTTGTATCTATTGATTTAAGGTTTCCTTTTATTTCCATCAATTCATTCATATATATATATATATATATATATATATATCAATTAGTTATTGGAAAATACTTGAACCATATCTCATAATTTCTGTCACATTACCTGTATCTGCACTCTGTCAAGTCTTGTAAGATCGAAGACAGTATAATCATATCCTTCAAGGAAGACAGACCTCATTTTTGATGTTATGTAGAATGGAGAAGGAGCATAAGTTGTACTCCAATCACCTCCTGCCCTGCCAGCAACAACAAAATGTCATCACTTATCATTCATTGCATTGCCAATAGAATATATATTGCTTATGATTTACTTTGTCGAATTAGGCTTTTAAGTTATAGGCTTATAGCAATACACTACCTGTAACTGACCAAGTTAGCAGCCAAGGTAATAGGTTGATCTCCTCTACCAATACCTTGTTCTTGAACAAAGATGGGCACCCTTTTGCCTTTGAAATTCATGTGAGAAAACTGCTCCCCAAAGCCATAAAACCTCTCATTCTCATCACTTGCATATGTCAACCATACTCTATTGAACTCTTGTGGTTTTGGGATATCCAAGTCTGCTATCTCTTCTTCCACTGAAGAAACTAGCACAAACCCTCTTGGCCTTGAAAGGTACCAACACCAACCCAATCTCTTTTTCCGAATACCCAGTCTCCTCTTAAAGCCTTGGTACACTCCCGAAGCTTTTTTAGAGACCTGGCTGCCTGGGATGAAGTTGACTTTCTCAATCTTCACTTGAAACCCAACCTCATGGTTGGCTTTCTGATTGAACAAAACCCAATACCTTGTATACACAGACGGCCCTTTGGCTTCAAACTGCATAGTTGCTTGAATGCCATGCTTTTGAAACCTTTTACTCTTCTTAGTCATATTGAAAAGCCTTCCTGTGATCATCAAACTAGGTAGCTGAATCTCTTGTGCATCAGTTTTCTTTTCCAACGCTTGACACACAGAAGGAGAATCTGCAACTCCACATTCCAATTCATGATCAAATTGGCCATTGATCACCCTAATATCGTCAATGGTTTGGTGATCGCAAACCAAATGAACATCTTTGTCTTTGACAAGAAAAGACCCTCTACTTTCTTCCACTTCTGTGTCAACCAGTGCAGCTGAGACAAAAGCCTGTCCTGAGATGGTTGACCAAATGGGTCTGGTTGTCTGAGAAAGATGCGAAATTGAGAGGTGCCCTCCATTGTTGGAGGTCCAAGAAAGCTGAAAATCAGTGCCAATTGAGAAGGTCTGATCCGAAGGAACTCTTTTTGAATTGAAGAAGAGAGAACCTTGGACATTGGGGATGGTGGTTGAAACTGAAGAAGGGAAAGGGTTGTTGAAACGCTTATGGTGCTTTTTGGTTATCTTAAGGATTGCCATAACAGAAAATTTAAAAACTAAAACTTCATAGAATGTTTAGTTGAAAGTAAAACCTTAAAATATGAGTTTTTGAGTTCCTGAGATACCTTTGAAGCTTTGTACAGAGTTTGTTCCTTTGAAGGATTTTAAAGAGGGTGGTAAAGTCTTTTGGCGTGTTCTGCAATTTGCATAAAACGGTCTTCGGTTTCGGTATGAACTTCTGTGTTCGACTTTGCTTGTATTACATTGGGGGAAATGATATCGGATCCAATTACTTCTTTTCAAGTATTTAGTTTTGTTGCTTTGGATTTGTAATTTTGGATTCTCCAAATAGTTCAGAAGTTACAATACGGAGTATTTTAAGTATTAAATGAAAATAATAAATGTAATTATAATTTACTAGCGAAATGTTATATATATATAATTTATTATCTAAAATTATTTGTCAGATCATCCTAAAAGTAGTTTTCTTTCTTTTTTTGTGAATATATATTTAAGAGTAGTTTGAATATATATTCTTATTTCTTATTCTTATTCCTTTTCTTTTTATTGGCTGTTATTTTTATGCATAATTATTCAGGTTGATTCATCCAAAAATTAATTCTTCTTAATGCATATTGATGTTTTAATTTCTGTTGTAACAGTCAAAATCATAAAACAGTTGGATAATAGGATTCGAGATATTTATATAACATTTGGTATATATTTTTTATAGAAATATCAAACATCAACATTTTGGAGCCCAAGAACCACAGATAGAAAGTACAAATCTGTATCATTCAACACAAGTCAGTTATACGATAATCTTTTATTTTATTTGGATAAATGTGAGTTATATTAAGCTCCACCAATTATAAGTATTTATGCATCCCAATAATCGAAGGTAAAAAGGACAAGTTAAAATAGCTAATGAATCTTCCCTGCATTGTGGAACAATTCTGATTATGAATGTTTTTCCCATGTAGCGGACTATTCTTAACTATGAATCTTCCCTGATTGTTGGAGAATGTTGTATTCTAGTACAGCATCTGGTTTTCATAGGCACGTGATTATCTTTCTTCCGTTTTTTGTTTGAGTAGGGACGTTTTGTTCGATACTTCTTCGTCTGCTGCTGATTCTTCAAATTGTATCTAGTCTTGTTACGAAGAAGATTCAAGATTTGATGATTCTACTTCAACCATGCGTGTACCTAGACAAGTCTTTCACTTTAGGACTGAGGCCAGTTACAAATAATTAGAGACAATTATTCATTTGCTTTCACTCAGTTTAGTATTTTAACAAGTACATTAAGATTTATTAAATAACCATTCTAAAAAAATTTAATTTGTTAGTAAACTTAATTCACTTATTCTTTTAAAATTATTTAAATTTGAAAAACTTACTTGATAAAAAATTTAAATTATTAGCGTGATTGTGAGGGTTTGATTTTAAATCAAAATTTCAAAACCTTGTCTGACTAGGACAATGTTCAAAATTGAAATAATTTTTAAGTTAATTCAAAACACTTTCAATTTTTAAAATAAAAAGTAGATTTTTAATTTTGCTTGTTAGTTTTAAATTAACATATAAGTATATAACAACTACATTTGACATTAACTATTCATTATGTACTATAGATATATCATTATTACTATCATTATTATTATTATCTTGCTATTGTATCACCACCACCATCATTTTTAACATTAAAACCCTAAATTGTCACTAGCAGTTCACATTATCACCAAATTGTGCACACCATCACAAACATTATTAAATTATGGTTGTTGTCACTAACACCTTCATCACAATACCAAACTACCATTGTTGTTGGCAATAGCATTGAATCACCACCAATTAAGAGTGGATAGAGAGATCGGTTTGGCCTATTTAAAACCTAACTCACCATCAAGTTTTAAAAAGGTTAAACAAGTCTGGTTCGTAGAATAAATTAATTTTTTTCTACATCTAACTCTAACTTGTAGACTTAGACATTTTATCAAGAAAGTTTGACGTATTCTTTAATTTGTTAAATATAGAAAAATATATTTTTATTATTTATCTCTAAAATCTATAAATTAGGATTGTTACATACACTTGCATGTGAATACACATAATATCTGAAATTAGTTAAACATAATTGTTTATTTCTTTAAATCTATCACTTTTAATATCTTTACTTTTATTTTAAATTTCAATTATTTAAAAAAATATTAATTTTTAAAATGATATAATTATTTATCATAAATTTTAGTTATATAAAATAAATATTTATTATGTGCAATGCATATATTAAAATATTAGTTATATACTTATATGTCTTTGTAGTTTTCAATCTCCAAGTTCTTTCTTTCCATTCATTATTCTCATCTATAAAGAGATGAACTTTAATCTTTTAACATGTATTTGGATTTAATATATGATTTTAAGATATACTATAGAATCTGTGTATATACACGATTACAAAATTGATTGAATATTTTTGTTAAAAATTATTTATAAAATTAAAATTAATATATTTTAAATTAAAAGTAAAAAATTAAAATAATTGAGATATTAAAACAATATTGTCTAGAAAAATAAATTCAATAAATAATTGACATGAAAAATCACACAATTAAATATTATTCAATAAAATATCTATCTATAAAGATATTTTATATATTTTGATGTAATTTTTTCCATAAAAAATAGAAATAATTTTGTAAATATCAAAGTAGAAATAAAAATTTTTAAAATATAATTGTATAAAATTTATATTTTAATTAACATCTATATGTTATTTTTTCTTGTCTTAGATCAAAGATTGTAAAAGTAATGTCTTCCAATCTATCAAGTTGTATACTAATCTCACTTATAATGCATGATTCTTTTTTGTCAAATAAAAAGTGAACATAGATGAAAATCTAGAAATATTAGTCAAACATAATTTCTCAATCCTGTGAACTATTACTTTATATTGTAAATAAATTAAAAAATATAATTCAAGATACATTTGTTAAAGCAATTTAAATTTATTTTAATATTAAATATATTTACTAAGATACTTTTTTGAAAAATTAAAAATATTTAACATATTTATATTAAATTAATTTACAATTATTTTGTAATATATTAAATATATTTAAAAATATTTTTAACATACATAAAATTATTTTGTCGTATAATCAAATATTTAATAATTAATTTTTAATATATTAAATATAAAAATAAGTGTAAAATTTATATTTTATTAATTAAAATTTATATGATTTTTTTCTTGGATCAGAGATTAAAATTAATGCCTCATAATCTATCGAGTTGTATATTAATCTTTCTTACGATACATAATTTTTGTTTTCAAAATAAAATTTGCACATAGATGAATATCTCTAAATATTAATAAAACACAATTTGTCAATTCTATGAACGATACTATCTTTTATACTCTAAAGAAATTAAAAAATTTAATTCAAGATACTTTTGTTAAAATAATTTAAATTTTTTTATATATTAAATATATTTAATAAGATAATTTTTTGAAAAAATTAAAAATATTTAAAAATTATTTTATTAACTAACATCTATATGTTAAAAAAATTATTAAAAAATTTTAAATCTTTAACAGGTAATTGTATTAAGTATAAACTTTATATTTTATTAATCAACATCTATATGTTATATTTTTTTTCTTAGATTAGAGACTAAAAATAATATCGAGTCGTACACTAATATGATGTACGATGCATTTTTTTTTGTCAAATAAAATTTGCACAGAAATGTAAATCTAAAATATTAATCAAACATAATTTCTTGATGTCGTGAATGATACTACTTTTTATACTATAAATAAATAAATAAATAAATTCAAGATACTTTTGTTAAAGTAATTTAATTTTTTTATATTAAATATATTTAATAATATAATTATTTAAAAAAGTATTAATATTTGACATATTTTTATTAAAGTAATTTAAAATTATTTTTTAATAAATTAAAATATATTTAAAAATATTTTTAAACATACAATAAAATTATTTCATAATATATAAAAAATTAATAATTAATTTTTTATATATTAAATATAATTTATATTTTATTCATTAACATTTATATGTTATATTTTATTTCCTTGGATGAGAGACTAAAAGTGATGTTTCTCAACCCATTCATATACTGATCTTACATGATTTTTTTTTGTCAAATACAAGTTGCACATCGATGTAAATCTAAAAATATTAATGAAACACAATTTCTCAATCCTGTTAATGATATTATCTTTTATATTATAAATAAATTTTAAAAATATATTCAAGATATTTTTTTAAATAAATTTAATTTTTTTTATATTAAATAATATAATATTTTGGAAAATAAAAAGTAACATATTTTTATTAAAGTAATTTAAAATTATTTTTCAATATATTAAAAAAATATTTTTTAAATACACTAAATTATTTTTTCATATAAAAAATATTTAATAATTAATTTTTAACCTATTAAATATAAAAAAATAACAAAAAAGAACATAAAATAACATAATCCTAAAGAAATAAAATAACAAAATATAATAAATAAAATAAGATATAAAGAAAATAAACAAGAAATAAATTAGGATTGATAAGGAAATTGAAAACATATAATTATAACAAAAAGATAAAAAAAAAAAAGAAATCAAGAAAGATAAAAAAAAAATTGAAAGACAAAAAATATAACAAAAAACACATGTGTCAATTTTTGAGAAAGAGTAAATTTATACTTTTACTTGCCCATTTTTTTCTTATAGATATATTAAATTAGATATCTCATATAAATAAACACTTTTTAAAAAATTATTTTGTGATATAAACAAATATTTAATAATTAATTTTAATATATTAAATATATAAATTTGAAAATAAGTATAAAAATTATTTTTTTGGTAAGTTAAAGAATTTTATTTCAATAAAAGATGTTAAGCTAAAACACAACGCATGTTATTTACAACATTGAATTCATAATCTATTTTGTAAATAAATGAGTTATCAATTTGTTTTATTTGACCAATTCTTATATTATTTTATTATGCTATCAACCTTTCCTGTCTTTTCTTGAAAAATCTTTGCATTTTTGACATCTATATGTTACTTTTTTTGTCTAGAATCAGAAAATAAAAGTAATGTTTTTTCAACCTATGAAATTGTATATTAATATTACTTATGATACATATAAAAATTTTAATTCAAGATATTTTTGTTAAAGTAATTTAAATTTATTTCTATATTAAATATATTTTATAAGATAATTTTTTGAAAAAATTAAAAATATTTAACATATTTTTATTAAAGTAATTTAAAATTATTTTTAATATATTAAAATATATTTAAGAATACACTAAAATTATTTTATCATATATTCAAATATTTAATAATTAATTTTTAATATATTAAATATATAAATGTAAAATTTAATTCAAGATAATTTTTTAAAGTAATATAAATTTGTTTTTATATTAAATATATTTAATAGGATAATTTTTTGAAAATTAAAAATATTTAACATATTTTTATCAAAGTAATTTAAAATTATTTTGTAATATATTAAAATATATTTAAGAAATATTTTTTAACATACACTAAAATTATTTTATCATATATTCAAATATTTAATAATTAATTTTTAATATATTAAATATATAAATATAATAATAAAAAAATAATAAAAAACATAAAAATAATATAATCTTAAAGAAATAAAATAATAAAAGATATAAATAAAATTTAAAATTAAAATGGACAAAGTAGTAATTTTAATAAGATAATTTTTTGAAAAAAATTAAAAATATTTAACATATTTTTATTAAAGTAATTTAAATTTATAATAACTAAAAATTGAATAATATAGAAAATTTAAAATAAATTAAAAAAAAATGAAAAAAAGGAATTTAAAAGGTAAAATTAAAAGACAAAAACGAATAACAAATCAAAAGAAATTTAAAAAAATAAAACTTAAAAGATAAAAAATATAAAATAATACACTTGTCAAAATACTCATAAGGGAAAAAAATAATTTCAGTACCTTATTCCTTTCATCATATATATATATATAGAGAGAGAGAGAAACACACTCTAGGTATCTAAGTTAGTTACACCTTCAGTAATTTTACGTAGAACTAGCGAAAACACAGACATTGTCGCCCCGTGTATTTATATTTCTATTTTGATATATTATAATAACAATTTTAAGGTTTTAATTCAATATATTTTGGTATACAATTTCTCTTTCTTCACTTTTAATTATTCATTCTTCTTCTCTGGCCATGACGTTTTCTTCCACGCCTCCATTCTTCTATCCCTTTGCATGGTGGTCAAAACATTGATAGATTTCGACGTAGTGTCTTCAATTGCCCTTAATTCTAAGAGGTGATCAATATAGGTTCCTGTGAAATTTCTTTAAGTGAATTTCTCTATTTTCTTTTGAGTTACCTTTGGAAAGGAGAAATATGTATGAAAAACTTTATTCCTGATTTTTGTTTATGAGACTACAATTTGATAGTTGTGAAGTGAATTGATTTTGAGTAACTAAACTTTTGATTATGATTTGAGTGTTATATAGAATTGTGTTTTTTATGTAATTGATAACTAAAGTGTTTATTTTGAAATGAGTTGGTTGTTCTTGTTGATTTTGGAGAATTGATGTTCTGGTGTTGGTACTATTGTTAACTGGAATTGTATGGTTTCGATGCATGTTGGAATATGTTACATGTTTTGTCATGCATGTTGAAGAGATGATATAATCGATTATTGATGGTGGTGATTATAGTAAAGTAACTTAGCTTTGGTTAAAATGTGTTAGGAGTATTGAATTAGGGATACATAGTGGTCAATGTAATCAAAGGTGCTAGTGCGGGTACCAAAGTGAGATACATTGTGATCCAGGGTGTTAGTGTGGACACAAGAAAGATATATTTTGATAGTAATTGGAAGTCAATGAGGACTATGTTAGTGAGGACAGTATGAAGTCAATGTGGACATCATACCCAGTTAGGAACATTAGATGAGTAATTAGGAGTTAGTGAGAACTATGTCAGTGAGGATAGTATGGAGTCATCATACATGAATTGGTAATATTAGATGAGTAACTAGGAGTTAATAAGGACTATGTCAGTGAGGACAATATGGATAGGGATGGCAAAACGGGTCGGGCTCGACGAGTCGGCTTGCCAGCCCACCCTCATTAGGTGGGTCAGGTTAGTGTTTTTAGCCTACTGACCCATTTTGCCCCGCCAACCAGCCAATATTTTATTTTGTTTTTAAAAATTATAATATTTATATTAATTAATAAAATGATTATAATAATTAAAATATAAAATAAATATTAAGTATAAAAATGACTTTGTTAAGCAAAGAAAATAAACTTTATCATGAATTTATTTGTGTAAAATCCTAATATTGTCAAAAAAATAAAATCAATTATTCATGATTTAATTTTTGCATTTTTTCTAATTATTCTTGTAAAATTTTATATTTTTTAAAAAAATAACAAAAAAAATTATTTTTCAAAATGGCGACGGGGCAGGCCAAGCAATTTGACCCACCCTAACTATGGCGGCCAGCCCACCCGACTCGTTTTTAGTGGGCCAAAGGCGAGGCAGGTCAGCTCGTTTTGCCACCCCTAAGTGTGGACACTATATCCCAGTTAGGAACATCAGATGGGTATGCTTGGACTTTAACTAGTGTAGGGAAAAGTTAGATAGGTCATTGAGTATTTGAATTCAATGAGTCTTTCTGGAAAGCGTCAAAGTGTAGGTTGATTGCTCAGGTTCATGGTGAACATGAGTGTAGTTGAGTTATTATGAATGTGTCTGAGATTGTATATGAATAAAATTGCATGTTTTGTATATACTTATGTTAATTTTTGTGCATGAGTTTTAGCCTTTGTTAGAATTACATTGCAACTTTGTGCCTAGCGAGAGGTGTCGCCTAACGCAATGTTGTCTCAAGTTGGATTATTGAGGGATTTGTATCCAACAAGAGGTCTCGTCCAATGCAAATTGCTCACTGTTTAGAATTAAATAGATTTTTTTCTCAGCAACGTGTCTCGTAGAATGAAGTTCCTATAAGGTACCTTAGGTTTTGCCAAGAGACGACGTTTGCTTGGGTGAGACGTTATTGTTTATGATGTTACATACTATCTTAAATTTTGAATGCATGGATATGTGTATGATATTAGATTGATTGTATTGTGACAAAATTTTATACCTCAGTTTTTTTATTATTTATTGTATGAGAAAAATACTTGGATTAGTTATAATATTAGTATGAATATTATTAGGACTTTGGGGTGTTACAAGGGTAAAATTACCTTTATATATGTTATAGATTATAGTAATATAATACTATAGAGTATAGATATAAATTATGGAGAGTAGGACAATTATCTATGTTGAGGTATAATTGTTTTAAAGTAGTTTTTTCTCAAGGTTGTAAGGTTGATTTAGTTGCAAAATTCATATATGGGAAAATGGGGGAGGAAAATGTCATAGGTTCGACTCTTGATTTTAAGAAAGTAGTTTTTTTTTTCATTTTTTTAACTTTCAAATAGATATAAGGGTAAAATTGGAAATGAAATGTGGACCCCAAAAGGGTGAATTCTCTTTGTATATGTTATAAATATAATATAATATTATAGAGTATAGATATAGATTATGGATAGTAGGACAATTATGTATGTTGGATATAAATATTTTAAAGTAGTTTTTTTCCCTCAAGGTTATAAGGTTAATCTAGTGAAAAAGTCCATATACGAGAAAATGGGAGAGGAAAATGTCATGGGTTTGAATGTTGATTTTGATAAAGTAGTTTTTTCTTTTGATTTTTTAATTTTCAAATAGATATAGGGTAAAATTAGAAATGAAATATGGAATCAAAAGGATGAATTCCCTTTATTTTATATATATATATATATATATATATATATATATATATATATGTTATAGATATAGATTATGGATAGTAAGACAATTATATATGTTGGATATAAATGTTTTAAAGTAATTTTTTTCTTAAGGTTATAAGGATGATCTAGTGGCAAAGTCTATATATAGGGAAATAGGGGAGGGAGAGCGATGAAGATTTATCTTTTTCCTAAGATCTACTTCCATGAAGAAGTTGGTTTAAGGGTGAAATGGAGTTGGGATAGAAGAGGAATGGTTGGGAAAACGCCACTCTTAAAGGTTGAGAAATAAGTTCGAGATGTTTGTCATAAGGAGGGATCCTTGATAAAAGCTAGAAGAACCTCTCTTCTAAGAAGAGAAGCTCACACCCAAATGGAGAAGAAAACACTTACTCAAGGCTACACTCAAGCTAAAATGCTCAAATTACATTCAATGATCTAAAGATGATTGCATGTAGGTTAAATGTCATATTTATGGCTATAAGGGGTGGTTAGGCTAACTAGACCATGGGTTACTCTAACCAAAATTAGGCTAACTCTAGTTGAGTCACATTTAACCATAATTTGCTAACTATGTCATGTATAACCAACTAATGAATGTACCCCTAATCCAATTTAAATACAAAAGGTGTGAATAGTAGAAAGAGATGTCAAAGAGTAGTCATGCTTAAGGCATGACTATAAGAGGTGACTAAGGGGGTGCAGTCTTAAGAGTATGAGTGGATATATCATCACATCTCATTCACAAAAAGCCTACCACATCCTAGCATACTTTAGCATGATGACTATAGTAGCTTTAGGAATAAAAGGTGACCTAAAAACTAAGGGGTGACCTAAATATAATGGCCAAAAGGAAAAGTTGATTTTAGGAGTCAACTACTAAAATGTCAAAGTCACAAAATTACAAAAAGCCTTAAATTTTAGTTTATACAATGGAATAAAGCTTCTTCATGTATCCTTCAAGGGCTTTGGGCCGGATTGCATCATCCCCTCTGCCTTAAAAGGATTTGCCCTTAAATCTTAAGTTTTTCTTTCGTCTCTTCCATACCTGTAGAAAGATAGACAAAGTTTAAGCATGTGTTTCTTAGCAAAGAGGGATGGAGTAAGAGCAAAGAGTTCCTTTGTGGGTTGGGGTAGCAAAGGGTGGCACCATGAAGTGTTTCAAGATGAAGATTATCTTAGTGCTCTTCCCTCCACTGAGAAGATCCCCAATCTGCCCTTGATGTGCCAAGTCATGATCCATTATGATTAAAATGGTGACTGAGGTCTAGACTTGGTGCATTAGAGCACTCCTTCCAAGAGTTATGTTCAAGTTAAACTTGAGGTTGTGGGTCATTGTACTCAAAAGGTTTAAGCACAATGTCAAATTCAACTTGTTCATTTTGTAAAGGTTGTGGAAAAACTTCTCTGTGTAAAGAACCTCCTTTGAAGGAAAAAGTGGATCTTCCTTAGGCTTGGTCTTCCTACTAGCATCCTTATTTTCAGTTGTATCCCTTTCTCTCTTAAGCTTTATGTGCCTTCTATCCTACAGGATTAAGAGGATATAAGGTAAACTTCTTCCCGTTATACGAGAGAGTGATTTTATTGGTGAGATCATTGTGCAAGGTTTTCCTATCATGTTGCCATGTCCTACTTAACAACATGTGACTAGCTCTCATAGGGACCATATTAGATAAAACCTTGTCTTTATAGTGCTTTATGGAGAAGTTAATCTCTATTTACTCTCTTACTACTACACCCTTCTCATCATTGAGTCCATGCAAAGTGTAAGGTGAGGGATGAGGAGTAGTAGTAAGAGCTAACTTTTCCACCAATTTTATGCTACAACAATTTCAGCACGACCATTCATTCACAATGAGAGAATAGATTTTGCCAAAAACTTGACATCTTATATGAAAAATAGTTTCTCTTTGTGTATGAATGTTTTTACAAGGATAACTTCCAACTTGCTTTTTTACTTTTAAGATATCATCACATGAATGAGTACCCTCTGATGTTCCCCCTAAAGTCCTTTTTTTCTTTTAGGACAATGCAAAGCAATGTTACCCTTATCTAAGCATTTAAAACACTTAAGGTTCCTAGAATGATTGCTCGAACTAGTAGTAGGGGTGTTACTCCTGCTTAAGGGTTTTCTCTCAACGTGTTTTCTTTTGGAAGACTCTTTCTTGGGTTTATTTTTAGAAGGTTTTTTATTGTCCATAATGCCTTTTAGGGTCTTCTTCTTACTAGAAGAGGTAAGAATGTCATGGGTTTTTCTAGGCTCTTCTAGGCCCCTATAAAGTGTGTAAAGGTTACCATAGGAGCTCTTATATGTGCATCTTTGTCTTTTTACATCTTCTCTTTTTCTCGCTTTTTCACCTTTCTTTTCTTTCCAACTCTTTTTTCTCTCTCATTTTCCTTTTCCTCTCTTTCTTTCTTTTCTTTTTCTCTTCCTTCTCTTTGTCGTTTTCTTTTTCTCTTTTCTCTCTTTCTTCTTTTTATCTTCTATCTATTTCTTTTCTTTCTCTCCTATATTCTTCTCTTTCTTTTTGTCTTTTCTCCTTTCTTTCTTTTCTCTCTTATTCATACTCTTCATTTTCACTTTTTAATCTTTTCTTATATTCTCCCCATTCTTTTTCACTCTTAACACTCTTAGATGTGTGTGATGACATTTAAAAGTGCAAGACCTATTTATGCAAAAAATACTCCTTTCTTTTTAAGTTTTCTCTCCTAAAGTGTTAAGAACCTTTGAAACTCTAAAACTTAGCTAAAAACACCAAAAACAATAAAATGAAAAATCAAAGCAAAGTTTAAGGACTAACGTGCTCCTAAAGTATGAGTTAGGGGTATCAATTCCTCACTCACACTTAAACGAGAAATTAAATTATTATACACAAAAGAGGTGACCCTTATGGACATCCAATACATCTAATTAAAATGACCACAAAAATACACCCAATTAAAATGCAATAAAAGTAAAGAAATGTTGAATGAAGTTTTGGCTCCTCTCCAAGTGTTTTTCCTCACTAGTGTATGTTTCTCCTTTTGGTGAGTCCTTCTTCCAATAGTAGGTTCTTATGCTTTTAATCAACATCCAAGATGCTACCAAGTGGCAAGTCTCCAAATTTTGGTCCTTACACATAGAGGTGGCATATAAGGGCAAAGAAAAAAACTAAACTTGCAAATGAAAGAATTATTTTCACAAACTCAAGGAGTATATGAAATGAGATAAACAAAATTTAAGGTTTAAAAATAAATACCACACAAAAGCGGTTGCTAGAATGAGTCTAGAATAGAATGGACTAAAAACAAGAAAGACTCAACAATATTTCAATGATTTGCACAATTTTAATTACTTATGGTCGTGGCATACATGAGATGATTAAAGCAAGATTCAACAATTTTAGAACACTCTTTTTAATGATGTAAACAATTTTGAGGTGTACTAGATTTTTCTTGTTCTTTTTACTTCTCTTTATCACTTTTTACTAGCACGTTTTTTTTTTACTTATTTTTCTCTTTTGATTTCTTTTCCTTTTTTTTAAATACTTTTGTTACATCTCTTAACAAAATTCAAACACAAATTTGATGAAGAGTATTAAAATAATAAATGCTTGAATCAAGGAGAAGAAAATGGCCACAAAATTTTGAACAAAAAGTGCAAACTAATGAAACAAGCAACTTAAAATATGGGCTAGTAATTTTAGGCGATCAATAGAAGACACAAAATGAGAGTTTAGGAGGTTTAGACTAGCATGGTTACCTAAGGAAATTAGCCCACATTCATGCCCAAATCAAGCCTCTCAAATCCAATGAACAAAAATCACCACAAAAATTAGCACAAAATTAAGTGCTACTACAAAAAATGAATTAAATAGACTATAGGAAAGAATTGAGCAATATTTTTTTTGAAAAATTTTAAAGAACATGTTAAGATCTAAATAGCATGTGAGAATCTAAGGACATGGGATCAAGAGGACTAAGTCTCTTTGATGCTTAATTCCATAAGAATTTAAACACACTTTTTATGGTAAAATTAAAAGAAGATAAACATAGAATTATTGTGACAATTAAAAGAACTACACAACACCAATCTATGACACAACTTGTATGAATAAAAATTAAAAATAAATGACTAAAAATAAGCATAAAGTAATGCCCAAACAGGGGTAAAAGTGCAAGAAAAAACAAAATTAGAAACACAAAGCAAAAGACAGCAAATGCATCCAAGGATCAAGACCACAATTGTGTGGCTTCTTTCACAAATTTTGTGACTTCATCATCATGATCCTCTTAGGATAGCATATGAATATTAAAAAATAAAAAATTTGGGCAAAATATTAAAATAATCCTAAAGATAATGCACCATGATTCAAGGGAAAGAAGCAACAAAAATTGAACTATAAAATGAAACAAAACATAGAGTACAATATTAAAATGAAGAAAAATTTAAAGTAACACAAGACAAAACTAAAACAAGACAACAATGGAGATTAAAATGAAAAGATAGACATGAAAAAAAAAAGATAACAAGATCAAGAAGGCATAAGATGACACACAAAATAAAAGAAAAAATTAGAAGGACTTCACCTCGTTGGAAGTTGGCTCATGAAACCATATGATGAACATTCATCTTCTCCCTAAGATTTACTTTCATGAAGAGGTTGGTTTAAGGGTGAAATGGAGTTGGGATAGAAAAGGAATGGTTGGGAAAACACCTTTCTCAAAGGGTGAGAGATAAGTTTGGGATGTTTGCCACAAGGAGGAATCCTTGATAAAAGCTAGAAGAACCTTTCTTCTAGGAAGAGAAGCACACACCCAAATGGAGAAGAGAGCACTTACTCAAGGCTACACTCAAGCTAAAATGTTCAAATTATATTAAATAATCCAAATATGATTACATGTAGGTGAGAGGTCTTATTTATAAGCTAGAAGGGATGAGTTACTCTAACTAGACCATGGGTTAATCTAACTAAGATTTGGCTAACTCTAGTTGAGTCACATTTAACATGATTAGCTAACTATGGTCATATATAACCAATATCCCCTAATCTAATCTAGATACAAAAGGTGTGGATAGTAAAAAGGGGTGACACAGAGTAGTCGTGCTTAAGGCATAACTATAGAGGGTGACGCCTAGTAAGAAATAGGTAGGAATAGTAGTCATGTTTTGGGCTTGACTAGGGGTGTGCACTCTTAAAAGTATAGGTGAATATATCATCATACCTTATTCACTAAAAGCTAGCCCATCCTAACATACTTAGTATGACAATTATAGTACCTTCAGGAAATAAAAGGTGACCTAAAAACTAAGGGTGACTTAAATACAATGGTCAAAAAGAAATGTTGACTTTAGGAGTCAACTTACCAAAAAGTCAAAGTCAACAAAATTACAAAAAGTCCTAAATTGTAGTTTATACAATGAAATAAAGCTTCTTTATGTATCTTTTAAGGGTCTTAGGCTGGATTGCATAAGAGAGGTCATGAGTTCAAATCTTGATTTTAACAAAGTAAAGGTGAATTTTCTTTATATATGATATAGTTAAAAAATTGACAAATCTAACCATTGAATTTTATGATATTATCTTATTGATTATGTTTAGCAAGTTGCACATAATTTAGAGACTTCTAATATGTTATTTAATAATAAATATTTACATATTTTAAAATATAATATTATAGAATAAAATTAAGTGGCATGATGAACTACAACAATTTAAAAATTATAAGAAATTTTGTATAGTTGATTTAATTAATAAAATATAAAATTCAATGGTTTAATTGCTAAATTTTTATTCTATAGAAAAGGTATTAAATGTGAAAGTTAATTAAGTTTGACACTTGATGTCAACCGATCTTGCCCATATATATATTCTAATACACTCCTAATTATGTATATGATATATTATCTTATTCTCTCTTTTTTGTTGGTATCTATATCATCCATTGAAGAAAATCATGTTTGAGTCTCGTAGGATCATTATAAGCGACAAATCCTCTCCCTTAATATTTAACCTGTCACATAGTATGACTCAAACTCAAAATCATTAGTGAAATAAGAACATTCTCATGTCAATTGATTCTTACACTCATGTTATTCACTTATTCTTTGAATGTTAACCACACAATTTAATATAACTTTTTATTTCTTTTAATATATCAATTTTAAGATCTTTAGTTCCCATCCATATTTTTAATCAGAAGACTCATTGTTGAATTATGGTGGAACATGTATTAATATAATAATAATTTCTTTAATAATAATGATTATTATTATAAATAATGAAATGATATTAAATAAGTATAATATCATAATTTAATATTAAAAATTAAAGCAAAAAATATTTTTATATTTAAAGTATACATAAAAATTTAAGTTAAATATATCATAATAGATAAGTTTATAGTTTAATAAATATAAAAAAATTCATTAAGAATAATAAATTTACAATTAAAATAAAAAAATAATTATAATATAAAATTATAATAAATTATGATAAAAAATCCTAAATTAATATAGCGAGTAAATTATATATTTCATAAAAAAATTAATTTAAGTTATACTTATTTGTAATCCTTATAAATATGTATTTATATTTATTTTTAAAAAAATTATATTAAAATTAAAAAATAATACTCATAGTAACCAATAGTCAGCCAATTTCATTGGTTTGACTAGTTTTCACAAATGTTTTGCCAGTTTAATTGATTTTTTCTGGTTTTAGAGAGGTTCAATGTTTATAGAAACAGAACTTCTTATTAAGCTAGTTTTCAATCCATTTTGTCGAATTATTTAAGTTCATTTTGATAACATTGATATATGTACATTACTATCTATAAAATCAACTTTAATAATCTATTTTTCTTAAATATATTTTGTAATCTCATTAAAATTTTATTCTCTTTCTTTCATTTTCTATCATGTGATTTATTATATTTATTACTTTTCTATCACGCATTTTCAATTCATTTATAGTAACAAAACTATAATTGAATACTAGTTTTCAATCCATTTTGTGGAACTAATTAGATTCGATTGATATATACATTACTATCTTTAAAATCAACTTTGATATTTTTATATCTATTATTCTTAAATATTTTTTGTACTCTCATTAAAATTTTAATCTTTTTCTTCCTTTTATTTTCTACCATGTGATTTATTACATTTATTACTTTTCATCACACATTTTGTTCTCTATTTTTTTGTCAATAAAGTGCATATACACCTTAAACTATTTATTTTTAATTAAATAAGCACTTTTTTTTATTTGTTTGTCTAAACTATTTATTTTTTAATATAATCAGTTTTTTGTGTCCTTTTTTTAAAAAACAAACCCTATCTATTTTGTGAAATATATTTTTTATAAAGTGAATTTTGATTTTTTTTTAAAAATTTAAACAAACAAATCCAATGGGTATAAATTCCCTTCAAATTCATCTAACTTCTAATTAATAAGGAATTGAAAATAAATGTAAAGTATAAGATTAAAATTATAAAAATGAACCCAATTTGATTGGTCGGATTAAGATCCAATAAAATGAATTTGAACTTTAAGAAATTAAAGTTCATATAATTTTAGATCTAAATAAATCGGCTTGATAGTAGAATTAAACCGAACTCAATAAGGTAATTTTATAGCCTATTAAAAAAAAAAAAGAAAAAAAAGAAGATAACTTTATAAGTTAAGTAACATATTATAATTATGGATGAGACCTTGAATTGATGACGAAGGAATTACGCATTAATTGGGGTCTACGCACATTAATGTAGTTATCTAGCTAGATGCAAAGAGAGGTTGTTCCACTTTTGAATCTCCTCCTCCTTATCAAGCTTTCTGATGCCACCGAACAAGCGAAGCCTAGTACCCTGTTCCTCACACACGTTTCTATTCAACACTGTTCTTCTCCATCTATTCTCAGCCTCATATTGCTTGAACTCCACTACCAACATGTCTGCAACAAGTATATAAACTTTTGAACATTATAATCAAGAGCCTTAAGGAAGAATCGATCTTACCACTATGCTGGCAATGACAATGATTCACATCCTCGTCACATGTTTCCAAATGACCAACTACAGCATACCACCAATCTATAGCACATTCAAAATAGAAGTAAATAAATTTGTTTGTCAAACAGTGTTAAATAAGATATAAGTATAAGGGGTTTGGTAGAGAGTGAATTAGTTACTTACTATAAGGGATTTGGTTTCGTCTTCTAATCTGAATCTCAATTTGATCTCCTGGTTTCAAATCATTCATACAGTTAGACTTATAAAACCCCCTTGAAGAAGTTTCAACCGCTGATAATCTCAACCTATCCCACTCAATATTTCCCTCAATCATTCGCCACCCTCCACTTGGAGACCTGCAAAATATAACGCATATATGTATGCCCATATTGAGATATCATTGTATTGCGTTTTAGACTTTCTAATGTAAATTTACTCTAATCAGATAACAAAGTTATCTTTCTGTTTTCAGTATTGAAATGTGTAAATAAATGTAGTTTAACAACTTTTACTCCTTATTTGTTAAGTTACTATTAATGAGAAATTAAAGAAAATCAGGATGAGTTTCACACCTTCTATACTCTAATTAAAAAAATTATCTTCTATTTCCTTCTTTACTATACAAAGCTTTAAAGAAAAACCAAACACATGTTAAATTTTGTATTGAAGAACAATATGGTTTTTTTAAAAAGTATAGATATCAACATTAGATATTTACGGTTTAACTTCATTAATCGCTGAAGAAGAATATGATTATTGACTTGTTCATCGAAATAAACCAGCATCAAACAAACTTGGAATAATGGGGGCTCATTATTATTCTCAAGGAGTGAATTTTACCTTGCCTGGAAGGTGTCTGTTCTAGAAACATAGCTGACTATGGCATCATAACAGAAAAGATTTGCATTCTACAACCAAAGTTATACATGATAATAACCAACGGTTAAAGTAAAGGATAAAATTAGAAAAATATATATGTGGATAGCAGCAATTAATGATTAATTATTATTACCTTATACACTTGAACAGGAAACCAGAAGCGACCAGTCTGAAGACATATATACAAAGCCATTTTTGGAGAATTTTGAAACAAAGAAATCAAGTCAGAAAAATTTTCCAAATAAGAATGGAAGTTGAGGAAAGGCCAAACACCACTGAAAGAGCCACATGATCCACTCTGATTGTGGCGTAACAAGAGGGTTCCTGTGTTGATTATCTTTGTTGTGTGCCACTGCCACTCTTGGTGAGCAACATCACCAAGCAACGTACCCCATTTTTGCTTGATTTGTTTCTCCCACAAAGCATCATTTCTGCATCTAAGTCTCAAACAAGTACACACTTGTGCCACTATGCACAAATCCTGTGGTGAAAGGCACTCAAGGATGCAATCCAAGGTCCACTCCGGTAATTCTAAGAGAGAATAAACTTTGCAATCTTTTTGGTTCTCCAGTTTTGATGCACAACTCTTCTCAGATGACATTTTGATTTGCTCAAACCTTAAAAGTTATCAAGATAGTTTGGAATGATTTTGAAGATGCAACCCTACAAACTACAAACCCAAAACTGGAAGAAAAGATGTAATTAAAATTTCGCTGATTAACAAACAATATTATCTTGCCGTAATCATATATATGCAATTAGATCCTCCATGATTAACATAGCTTATTAAATACGCAAGTTAAACTATGTCCATGTTTACTTTAATAATTCATAGTTTAATACCTTAATTTATTCCTTGTCTGTGAACCTTTATTAAAAAATTTGAAAATTGTCTAGTAAAAATGCAGTGAAACTACTATAATTATCAAGTCTATTAGAAAAATAAAATAAAATGTTACATTGTCTATATGCACTGCAACATAAGATTAGACTCTGAAAAAACCTAAGACATTAATTTATTTTACTTGTTATTTATTAAATTAAAAAATAACTCATAATAAAAAGTATTTTTGTACGAATTAAAATTAATATAAAAGAAATTTTAAATCAATTTTTATTAGAAAAGAGAAGCCCATTTTCAAATTTGATTCTTATAAAAAGTTGTACAGAGAAGTATAGATGTGTGGATTGATGGAAGTTTACTAAAATAAAGGGTAAAATATAATTCAATTTATGGTCTTGGATATACAGAGCAGCTAGGATGCACCGTTACATGTTTTGGATTATTTTTGTGTCATTTTCATTTGTTTTATTCATTCCGGTGAACGGTGGTTGTCTCGTTGATCGTTGATCTTATGTAGAATTAAAAAGAACAAGGCTAGCATTTCTCAATAATTAATATGGTGTTTAAGAATAAATCCCTCTGGTCCAGCTTATTTACCTTAAAATTATTTTTAAATTAAAAAATTAGAATTTTAGAAATAAATATAAATTGTTTGTTAAATTTTATTTTTTAAAAAATTTAAGTTAAAAATTATTGAAAAATATATTCATAAAATAAAAATTTTACATTTTAAAATACATTCATTAAAAGTTTAAGTATAAATAATGTTTCTTGCCTCTATAATAATACAGGTGATTTTTAAATTGAGAATAAGCTAGATCACACAGGATTGGCTTTTTCGTATTCTATGTATCCTTGTAATGTGTTTGTATATGTAGTTATATATCATTTGCTATTTGCAAATGCTTTCTATTATCTACTTTGTTTATAGTTGATTTTATTTTCATATACTTTTGTTGATAATATTTTGTATTAAAATATAGTTATTTTTTATATTGTTTATAATTATAAAGAGAAATTATAGGAGAAGAGTTATTTTAAACTTAAAATTAGATGGGTAATAAATTTAGTACATCATTTATTAAACTACACCGATGTATATTTAAACTTAAAATAAGGAACTGAGTTTTGTATTAAACTAAGAAACAGAACTTATTTAAACATAATCATGCAATCCAATCCAAAGAAAAGATTTCATTTTTTGTATTTTTGTTAACTTTGATTTTTAGTAGGTTAACTCCTAAAATTATCTTCATTTTTTACCATTGTATTTAAGTCACTCTTTATTCTCTAAGGCACTATAGTCATCAGGTTAGGCTAGTTTTTTAGAGAGATGGGTGTGTGACATGTTTACTCATTCTCTTAAAAGTACATACTCCTAGTCATGCACAAAGCATGATTACTATTCATATATTTTCTTTGTTATATGCCACCTCCTTAGTCATGCTAAGCATGACTATTCTTTGTCACCTTTTTTTACTAGATTAAATTAGGGGCATGTTCTTAGTTGGTTATACATGATCAATTGATCATAGTTAGCCTACCATGATTATATTTTACTCAATTAGAGTTAGCCTAATCTTAGTTAGATTAACCCATGTCTAGTTAGTTTAACCCATATGTATAGGACTTATCACCTACATGTAATTATCTTTGGATAATTTTTAATATATTAGAGCTTTGAGAGAGAGTTGTTTCTCCTTTAGCTATGAGTTTTCTCTTCCTTGGGAGAGAGTATCTTCTAACTTTTATTAAGGATCCTTCCTTGTGGCAAGCATCCCCATCACTTATCTCTAACCTTAGACTGGTGTGAACCCTTCTATTTCTGACCTTTCCATTCTCCATTTCACCTATTCAATACTCTTCATGAAATTAAAATCTTAGGGAACAAGATGAATCTTCATCATATAATAATGATATTTATATTAAATATACTTTATGTAAAAAATATTTTATAATCTTTATATATACTTATATATATATATATATATATATATATATAACTGAGTTTTAATATTTTTTAAATTTTAGAGTTATAAGATTGGTATAGTGACAAAGTCCACATATGAGGGAGAAGGGGGAGGAAGAGTTCGTAACTTCAAATCTTTCCACTAACAAAAACTAATCCACTAACTACTAACATTGAACCTATAAAAAAATTTTGAAATTTTAACTTTCATATAAAATAAGAATATTTATATCAATCCATAATCATATAATTATAGAATATAAATATTAATTAATGAATTTAGTTTTACAATATAAAAATTTTCAATTAACATTTAATAAAGTTATTTCTGCAATATCAATTCATCAATATAAAATTTAATATACTTAAATACTTTCATCCATATGCCAGTTATTTCGATTTCTACATTTTTTCGAATACATTTATTTATGTAACATAAGTTGACGTTTAATTTCAGAAAATGTGTTCTATTTTTATTTTTTATTTTCATTTTCTCAAAATTTTTTCATTTTTAAGTTTTTAACATTTAAAAAATATATTTATTTTTACTTGATATTTCTATTTTCAAAAATAATATTGTTAAATTTAATTAATTTTAGTAAAAAATTATAAATTATTTATATATATAATTTAAAATATATTTATATATTATTTTTTTATATAATTACAATATTGTTATTAGGTTTTTAAATAGTATTAATTTTTGAAAACACTGAAAATAACTTCTTCTTTTTTTCTGTTTTCAATTGTTTTTTGAAAATATTTTTAACGAAAATGTTTTCTAAATTGTAATCAAACATATGTTCACTTCTGTTTTATCTGAAAATGAAAATAGAAAACACTCAAAACAAATGACACATAATATTTTCACTGAAACATAGAAACAATAGTAAAAGTATTTAAATAGATAATATATATTTGATTATAATGTGATATAAATTTCTTATTTAATTAACTATATCTATAAAATATTATAAAAAATTAAAATAAAATATATTTATAAATTTAATTAAGTTTTTTAATTTTAAAATAAAAATGATAAAATAATTCAAATACTTTATACTATATTTATAAATAAAAAGTATTACTTTTATAATACTATTATTAACAAATTATATTTTAAATAATTTTAAAAATTAATTAAATTACATACAAACTATTAAAATCAATATTACTTAAATAAATTAATAGACAATTCTTATATCATTAGCACTTCTATGACATATTATACGTGGAAGAATCCTTGTTGATCAATTTCCTTTGCATGCAAAATTTTCTACGACCAGTGACAACCACCCACTGTGAACTAGATTATTTTAGAATAAGTAATAACTATATTCTCAAAAATAATTTTATATAGTATTAATTATCATCTATGCAAAATTTATTGCTACATATTTTCCTGAGAAAAAATATACTTTTGTGCATTCACGGTTTATTCTATTCGTATACTTGAAGAGCTTTGTATTCCAGAATGTTTTATGAGTGGAGCAAAGTTTCTTTGATAAATGATAATTGTGATTACTATTATAAAAATAAATAATTTAATTTTTTATATTGAGTAAGTAATTTAAATATAATACTATTCAAAATATTTTTGATAAATTAATATAAATATATTTATTTATATATTTATATATTTATATTATTATATAAAGAAAGTTAATGTTATTATATAAATATTAAAGAACAAAATTTAATCTTACTGTATAAAGCCTTTAAATCTAAAGTAAAAAATTATTTTGTAATAATTATATTATCTAATTGTATTAAAACTAATTTACAATATAAAAATTTCAACACCTAATTAAATATTATTCATTTATATATAAAGTTATTTCATATGTTTTCTAAGTAAAATTCATATTTTTTTAGTAAAAATATTTTTTTAGGATTCCATTGTCTAAATAAATAATTTAAAATTTTAATAAGTTGTTGTGTTAACAACTCAAAAAACAAAATTTAATGATTTTGCATATAAGGGTATAAAGTAAAATTGTGTTCTATAAATTACATTTGTGATGTTTGTTATAAAAATTAAAATTAATTTATTTTATGATATTGATTAATGAATAATAGTTTTTAATATTAAACTTATGAAAAAAAAACAGGAAAATAAAAAAAATTAAGATGAGTAATATTATCTACCTTGAATAATATTTGTGATTTCATTGATAAAAAAATTAACTAATTTAATTCATGCCATTATTTATTAAACAATTTAGAACTATTTTGTCACACAAAATATTTAACAAATTAATTTCAATATATTTATTTTATTTTTATATTTTATCACATAATTTTGAAAAGATTATCTCCAATATTGTCATTTCCTATCTTTTTTTATTATAAATATATTTATCATATATTTTTTATTTTGAAATCTTGAAACACTTTTTTTATACGTCCTACATTATTACATGTATTTTAAGATCTTGCTTATTTTATTCAGTTAAATATTACTTATGATCTATTATGTTTTAGTATTTTTTTAAGTGCATTTATTTTATAAGTTTCATTTTAGTTCTTCGTGTTTTTAAAATTTTCATTTTTTCATATTTTATTAGCTTTGGATAACTTTAAAATTTTAAAAATAGTTAAATTAAAATAGAAACAACTAATTGTCAATATCTTAATTTTGACCCTATTTAATGCAATTTGACCCAATAATTTATTGAAACAAAAAACACATAGCTAAACTAAAAAAAATGGCAACCATAAACAAAAATGAAAAATAACAATGATTATAGATTGATTTATATCTCGTGCTTATATTATGAATAAAACATTCACAACAATTTTTTTAAATAGCTAGAAAACCTATAAATTCTCTCTTCATGTCATATCATAACTCTCTCACACAGCAAAACTTTCCCCAAATAGAACTCTGCCATAAAAAGACGATTATACCTTCAGTTTTTTAGTTAAAAGAAAAGAAATTGTTTTAAGAAACAAGCTTTCAAGTTGGGTTGCTTAGCCATAAAACTGTTTTACAACTAAGAAAAATTAAAAAAATTATAAAATTGTGATTTTCTTTCATTAGACTAAAATTCAATATGAGTTGCTTAGCAATAATATGATAATGTGGGGACCACCAAACACTTTTTCTAATGCAATAAAAAACTCATAAGAGTTGCTCTTATTGGAGATGTCCTTACAAACCCATCACCATAATCTTAAAGGACAAAACAAAATATCTAATTTACAAATAATATCTTTAAAATCTACATAAATTTTGAATATAAAATAATATTTTTTCCTAATTAATATCTTAGAGGTTTGAAATTAAAATAATTTGGATTGTTTCCCAACACGACCTCTTCTAATTTATGAAGATTACTATTTATTCCTTGAAAATATTAGGTTTAGAATTTCCTTTGTATGCCTTATGATAGTTGACTTTTTAGTAAGTTAACTTTTTATGGTTGATCATTCATGTTGACCTTGTATTTTACATTTACCTTTATTTTAAGAGTTTAATTGATATACATTGTCAATGTAAAGATTTTTACAATGATATTCAATCACAACCTTCATTCAGTTTGTTGACGTTATTAATTAGTACTTTAAAAGTCACACATAAATGAAAAGTTATGATTGAACATCAGCATAAAAGTCTTCTTAAACTGATAATGTATACCAATTAAACTCTTGTTTTAAAGGATATTTGACCTAAAAGGTAGATAAGTCATTTACATTAGGTGCAACCCAAAGCCAACTTGAGAAGCTCGATAAAGAAAGTAGGTGCCACTTTATGGGACACATACTTCCTCTTGAACTTCTCGTACTCCCCTTAGTCAAACCTAAAGTATGTTTCATCTTTCACCCCCTTTATCTAACCATACCCCTCTTAGTCATGCTTTTCTCATGTTTTTAATATATACACACAAAGTAGGATGTGTTGCACGGATATAAACTAAGTATCCACCTTAACCGAACAACAAGTCATGGTTAGGTTAACAATGCAATTTGGTTAGCTTGTGGTGCAAGTCTCTATATCCTGTAAATAGACCCCAACCCTCTTATCTCATGAATGATATTGTGATTTAAACTATAAATAAATTAAAATAAATTTAATTTAATATTTTTATTAACCTAATTTAAAATTATTTTGTAATATATTAAAATATATTTAATAAATTATTTTTTAATTTAAAAATTATTAAATAATAATTTTAAAACATTTTTTAATTTGAATAAAAACAAAATCATTAATTTAAAATGTTTTTATTAAAGTAATATAAAACTATTTTGTAATGTGTTAAAATACATTTGAAAACTAAATTTTGAATTTAAAAGTACTGATAAATAATAATTGAAAAATATAAAATTATAAAACAAAATAAAAATATAATTTTTTGAAATAAAATATGTATATATATAATGATATTATTATTATTATTATTATTATTATTATTATTATATGAAAAGTATAAAAAATTTTAAAAGAAAAAGAGAAAAATACAACTTAAAATAATGTAATAGCAAAAGAAAAGAAAAAAAAATGACACACATGAAAAGAATAATGTCAAAAAAATAATGTCAAAAGAATAAGAAGACCAAATTAATAATTTTATGAGTCTATTATTCATGTGAAAATAAAAAAAAAATATAACTTAAAAAGAAAAAAAAAGAAAAAAATAAATGACTCATGTGAGAAGAAGATTAAATTTAGTTATAATGTGACATACAAGTAGATATGTCAAGTCACATGAAAAATTGTTATTGATATTGTAACAGTTTTTAAATTACAAAATAAAATTTTAATCAATCAAGATAAATGTTAGATAATCAAATTTAACTTTAAAAAAACATAATCAAATTTAATTTTATTTTATATCTTTAAAACTTTAAGTTTTGTTTGTTTTGAGTATTTTGTGTTTGTGTTTGTATTTTTAGAGAAAACAAAAAATGATTGTTAAGTTCAGAAGGTTTGTATAACCATTAAACAGAAGATCATCCTAACTGGTTTTCGTAATAATAAATATATTAAGCTTGATCTTAATGATTTTCGTATGAGTTATGTTATAGAAGATACTTTGGTCAAAGTATTTACAAATAACAGACAAGTCATGTGTGATTGGAGAACATAAAAAGATCATCAAAAGATATTTTGGTCAAAGCAATAGAAAGATATGAAAATAGGAAGGTACGATAAGAAAATACTATCAGAAGATTTACTAATCAACAAAACATAGAAATAATTCAATTAGAAGATCGTCGCATGAGAAGATCTAGAGCTATAGGAGATGTCAGTGAGAAATTGTTGTCCCAAGATCAGAAGCTATGAGATTGTAGCATCAGCTGAGGTACCAAGTAGAAGCAATTGATAGTTTAGAAAAACGTGGAAATCAAAAGCTACGATATTATGTTAGAAGACCAAAAGTATCTGTTAATTAGAATGTCCAACTCGTAATGTTTCCTTTTAACCAAGAAAAGTCATCTAGTTAAAGAGCATTTGATGGACATCCGAAGATCGAGGTATTCTCTTCATTATAAGGGTAATGTTAAGAGGAAGTAAATCTCTTCTCTTCACATATATAAGGATATGCATTTTAAAAAGAAGGTGAAAGGATGAACAAGAAGAGCTAAAGTAACTCAAACATCTTTTGAAGAAGAAGTTGAGTAATCTTTTAATGTATAGTATCTCACAGAAATACATTGTCTAGCTACATCATCTACACAACCATATATATTGATCCTTAGAAGACAACCTAATCTCGAATTTAGTTCAAGATTAGAACATTCTCACCTATGGAGTGAAGTACAAGTTAATTAGAAAAAAATAAAAGAGAAAAAGACTTACAAAGTCTACTTAATTAAGAATCAAAGATCAAGTGGTTACAAGAAGACTCTATTTTGGACAAGAAAAAAAAAATAAAGCATGACAAATTATGATTAGAAACTCATGATTTGTCATGGTGATTTGAAGCAGGACAAGAATGGTTCTACATAAAAATTTAATTTTTACTCAATGTATCATCATAGTTGAAGGCCAAAAAGGAGTCAAATTTTGAATAGTGTGAAGAGATAAAAGAAAACACAATCAAAACAAAGATAAAAGTTGAGTATCCCCCTCAAGAAGACAACTTTGACATACTACATGTATGCAAAGCCCTCAATTAGGATATAGTGTTGTTATAGTTGATCCATAAAACATAATCCCTTCTAGAAACATAATATAAGGAAAAAGAGGACTAGCTCAATGATAAGTCTTCAAGGTGCATTAAATGTCAATATCATTTACCAAGATTGCATGCATAATCCCTCCTTCAACTAGGAAAAAGAGAAGCAACATTTATCTATGGAGTCTATAAATAGAGGATCAAGGAAGAAAAAGAGAGTAGAAACAAGTATTGTAAAAAGAATCCAAGTGTGCATATTCTTCTTGTTAACATTTACTCTTTTTGAGAGATCAGAAACTTTATAGAAAGGAACCTTCTATTGAGCAAAAATTCTATATCCTTCACTTTGTGAAACTAAAATAGTGAGTGAAACTTTCTTATCTCCCTGAGAGACTTATTATTGTAATACATTCATTCATTAATCATTTACTTAGCCAAAATTGACTATTTGTTTAAAGAATACTCAGTTAAAAGCGAGTGGCTTAGTGACAAATAGTACTGAGTACTTGAACTCATAAAGTTTAAGGGTAAACCGATGTAGAATACTCGTGATAAGATAGAAGTGACAGTAAGAATATTGTATTTCTATTAAAATAGTGAAACCTTTTAAGAGATGTTTCAAAGAGAACTAGACCTAGCTCAATTTGGAGCGAATTAGTATAAAAATAATTATTCTATGTTGTATGTATTGCTCGTATTTGAACCATATGAAGCTTTTTATTTTGAATTATTCTCATAAAATTTTCTATCAAGCTTTTTGAGCAAGTAATTCAAAAGAGTCTTCCTAAAGCTTCTTATAGTTTTATTTAACCCATTCTAGAGCTAACTTATTATTATTTATACAGTAATGACAATATGTTTAGTTACAATTTGAAAAACATTTTCTCTAAAAATATTTTAAAAAATCAACTACAAATAGAAAACAAAAAAATGTTGTTTTCAGTATTTTCAAAAATCAAAATTATATAAAAACTTAATAACAATATTGAAATCATAAAAAAAACAACGTATAAATTTATTTTAAATTACATATAAATATTTTATAATATGTTTACTAAAATTGATTAAATTTAATAATTTTATTTTTTAAAATAGAAATGTTAAGTGGAAACAAACATATTTTTAAATGTTAAAATTTTGAAAATAAAATATTTTCTCAATGCTCCCTTAAGCGGAACTCATTTTTTCTGCTCAACATGCATTAATAAATGAAAAAAAGGTACGTGTACAATGTCTTAAAAGATAAGTAATAAAATTAAACAAATTTTATATTTTTTAGTATTAAGAAGTTTAATTTTCTTATATTATCATCATGTTTTGTACTATTAACTAATTAAAAATAACTAAGATGAATTTTAAAAATAATTATTTTATCAATTTAATAATTATGTTTGTTATCAATTAATAAAAAAATATGTTATCAATTAATAAAAAAATACTATTAATATGATTTTCAATGTAATTATTATAAACACTAATAAATTTATCATATATTAATATTTGAATGATGTGGAATTACCATTGCAACAAAACATTATGTTATACATCTTGTAGCAATACTATATTAAAACAAAAACATATTGTGAGAACTAAAATAAAATAAAATATTAAGAAATCAAATATAAAAAGTAAATATTTTTCGGGGATAAAATGTTAGTAATCATATTAGGCTAAATTACCATTGACACTCCTCTATTTAGGGGGTAGCTCACTTTGTACCCTTAAATTTTATTTTTTTTTGCGTATCTTTTGTCCTCCAACTTTTTCAAAAGTTTAATTTTTGTCCTTCCGTCAAATTTAGGGCATTTACTGTTAAAAATAAACGTTGACTTACATAATTAAGGTGATGTGGCATGGTTAATTATTTGGAAATGCTAATTTTAAAAATATAAAAAACATGTAACATGGTAGGAATTGAACCAAAATCCTGGAGGAAGAAAAGGTAAAGCTAATCCACTAGACCAAAAGTCAAAGACTGTTTTAATTTGCAATTCTAATGTATTTAAACTAATCAATAGCAATGTTAATTTTAAAAATATAGAAAAGTTGAGCAAGGCTGAAATTGAACCGAGGTCTAGAAGTTTAATTGATGAAGCCATACCACTAGACCAAAAGCTAATATTAGTTTTTTTTTGTAAGATTCAAATTTAATTAAACTATTCATGTGACAACATTAATTTTATATTAAAATTGGACAAAGTAAGATTTGAACGTAGGACCTGTGAGAATTTTAAGATGATACCACTAAATAGTAAGCCAACTTTGGTTTTACTGTCTCTTTTCCTTTGTTTCGTTTTACTATTCTTGGTCATTTATGTTATAAATTTTTTAAATAAAGAAACTTTTTTAAATTCTAAAAACTACTTAGCTTGATTTTATGTTAAATCTATTTGAATAAGTTTATTTTTTTAATTTTTAATTTTATATTTAAGTTTTAGTTGTTACTTTAATTTATAGTTTTTAACTTTTAATTTAAATTTTAATTTCTATCTTTTATTTTTAATTAGATTTTATATTTTATTTGTATATTTTAATTTTAAATCTATTGTAGGTCATTTTATGTTATATATTTTATTTGTGATTTTGAAACTAAAATTAAGAATTAAAAGTTGAAATTAAAATTTAAGGGTTAAAAACTAAAACTAAAATTTAGTTATATTAACAACAATATAAAATTTAAAATCTAATTAAAAATAAAGACATAAATTAAAATTGAAAATTAAAATTTAAAATTAAAATTTCTCCATTTAAAAAAGTTGTAAATTTTAATATATTTTTAAAATTAATCTTGTCACGATTAGTTTAATTCAATTTGAATCTCACAAGAAAAATAATATTGGCTTTCGGTCTAGTGGTATGACTTTAGCATTTAAACTTTTAGACCTGAGTTCAATTCCAGTCTTGCTCAAATTTTCTATATTTTTAAAATTAACATTGCTATTGATTAGTTTAAATACATTGGAATTGCATAATAAAATAGGTTCTGATATGTGGTCTAGTGGATTAGTTCTAGCTTTCTTTTCCCCAGGACTTAGGCTTGAATCCTATCATGGTACATGGTTTTAATATTTTAATTAACTCTTAATTACAATATAACCATGCTACGTCACTTAATTAGGTAAGTCAACGTTCATTTTTAACAGTCATGCCCTAAATTTGACGGAAGGGTAAAAATTAATCTTTTGAAAAAGTTGGAGGGCAAAAGATGCGCAAAAAAAAATGACGGGTAATAATGATATTTTTATTTTTATTATTATTATTATATTATTATTTTCAGTTACATAGATCTACCAATATCATAACTTATAAGTGAACATTTAACATAGAAATGAATTTTAAACAAAAACATATTCTAGGACTAAAAAAATCATTAAAAAGCTATAATTTAAAAAAATGGAAGAAAAAACAATTAATTATGTTGTGTGTTAAAAGGCTACTTATTTTGGTTATTGGTGAGAACCTAGCTAGTAAAGTGCTTACTTGAGTCCACGCTACATTCCACTAAGCAATGGTTTAGGTAAGGTACTACTATAGTATCCGCTCTCATACCAGTGTTAAAATAATGTATTTGTATGTGGCCTCATACCCACACGAGTAACAACTTTGATCCTCATCGTACTAGTTGGGTACCTATACTTGTATACTAATACTCACACTCACAATTCGCACTAAATATAGAGATAATAAATCAATATTTTTTACACATAAATAAACATAATGTAAAAAACAAACAACATAACATTAAATAGAAGAAATTATAAAATATTTCTTAAATTTTTATATAATTACACATAAACCTATGTTTTTTCACTGTAATATTAAATAATGTTATAGTGTATTAAGAGTTATTTTATAAATAGCTCAATTTCTTGTAAATTATGTTTTTATTTTGTCAAATTTGAATAAAATATATTATATGTCTATTTTTATTCTATAATTATATTGTTTATTATATTATAATACAAATATACTTTTAACTATATTTTTCACTCAAAATTATAATATGTGATATTATGTAACATATTAAATTAAATAATATTATATAATATAATTTTTTTAAACAATATTATATATATATATATAGATAAATAAATAAAGGACGAGGCAAGACATATTAAGTACTATTAATACTCATATCTACTTTCATACTCACATATTTTTATAGATCCGGACTTTTTCCGGTATCTACTTTCATACTCACATATTTTTTATAGATCCGGACTTTTTCCAATACTCAAATTCATTTTTGTGAATAATTACTCACCTTACATAAAAGCATTTTGATGAGTATCATAAAATCTGAATTGAATCTATTTTATCATCTCAACATCTCGCTTGTGCTTCTTATTGCTGCACGCAGTCAAGAAGTTCCTAGGTATTGTTTATATCAAAATACCCCATGCTAACTTAGTGGTAGTTATCCACACGACATGTCACATTAAATACCTATAAGGATGGAACATGTTGCAACCTTGTTATTGCTTAATAGTCCATGATAGCGACAACAAAACTAAAAACTAAATAAAAAATTTAGATTCAATTTTGTTCGCCAATATTTTAGGTATTTTAGGTTTAATGCTATCTTATTGTTATTTTTAGATTCAATTTTGTTTTACAATTTTTTAAATAATTTTAATATTATTTCACTAATTTATTTTTGGATTTGGATATATAATGAATAATAAATAACAAAAATAATAATTACAAATTTAAGAATTAAATTTTTAATTAAATATATAATTTTACCGTTATTACATAAATTATAATGAAATAAGTACATGATGAATTATTACATACCTTTGTCCTATATAAAGAATAAAATAATATTGGTACATATATTTAATTAAAGCGAATAATCCCATTAAAATTGGGACGATGATAACAGATACAAATATTATTTTCATCCCAATACATCATTCTCATATTTAATGTATTGATGAAGTTGATTTACAGCTAGAAAGCCAGCAGCAGAAAATTTTGGTTGAAAGTATAGAAAGAAATTCATAATATCGCACATAGCGCTGCCTGCTGTCAATTGTCATTAGTACCCTATTAGTACCTTTCTTTACCAGTGTGCATGATTTGCATCATGCATTTGGTTGAAGTCCCCACAGAGCTACTTCAACACAATTTCTAGTCGCGTGTTGCTAACAAGTTCCAAAACTCTTCAATAACACAACCCAATTGCTATAATTAAGCATCTTCTACAAGTTCACATCTCAACCATAAACAAAGAATATCAAATTTAGCTATAAGTTAAAGCCGAGTTTTTCAATATAAGCCCAAAAAATTTTAAATCGAAGATACTTATAACCTACTCTTTGACTAACAAGAGTTGCATGCTATGAGTAGAAACAACACGTACAAAAGCATTTATTGGCTTCGTCAATCAAGCAAATCAGAGACTGGATTACTCCTAAATCCATCAACTTGAACCAACTGGTTTGCCAAAGTTCTATTGGGAAATACGCTATCGGCTCTCAACCTGTCCCTAATCCCATAGGCTGGAACCTTTGCATTTATATAGGCATTCATTAGAACTTGGTACATCTTTGGTTTAGATGGATACTCAGCTTGTTTCATTCTATAGAAAATCTTTTCTGTGTTATGGATGTCACCCCTCTTAGCATACTGCTCTAAAATGGTTAGGTAGGTAGAAAATATTGGCTTCAGCTGTGTCTGCTGAGCTGCCTTCTGAAGAACAGAGTCTGCCTTCTCCACTTCCCCAGCTTGGACATAAAGTTTCACAATTGCATCCCAGGTCAATGGGCCTATCCGGCACCCACTATTTCCCATTCGTTTAATAAGATCCTTACCCTTCATTAGCATTTTATGATTTGCATAAACCTTCAGCAGTACGGAGCAGGTCTTGGAAGAAAGCTTCCATTTCTTTATCATCATCTCAAAAACTTCCTCCGCTTCATCAAGTTTATTCAACTTCCCCCAAGCTTCAATTGCACTGAGACACTCCTCATACCGAGGGTTAGTCTCACAGACCTTCCAAATTCTTCCTACTTCATCCTCCTTTCCCAGGTTTGCATAGAGGGGAAGCAAAATTCGGCATAGCCACCGATTCTGTTTGAAGTTTTCACCTTCCATCTCCTTCAATAAAGTTTCAGCTTTATCTTGAAGCCCAGCTGAGATGTAATGCCTAGCCAAAACGGCCTGTGTTTTGATGTCTGGTTCAATGCCTTCAGCCTTCATTCTATCAACAATTTGATCCATTCCATCAATATCTTTGGACTGGCCTTTTGTGTCGATTAAGATTGAGTAAGTAAGAGAAGAAGGTTTGATATTTTCATTTTCCATCAACAATAACACATCAGCTATTTTCTTCTTGTCATTCCTCTTATACAGAAGTAGCAATTGATTGCAAGTATATACTGTAACAGGCAAATCAAATTCCTTCATTTTACTAAAAACTTCCTCTGCTTTTTTCACATTGTTCTGACTGACACAGTTAGCCAATAAAGTCCGGTACATCACCTCTCTGCTACAAGATTCTGGAATGGTCTCAATGTAAACCTCTGCCTTATGTAAGCCACGTGCTTTGGCAATTAAATCAAGCCGACTTGCATAATCTCTTTCAATAAACTCAAACTCCTTTTTTGACTCAAGCCATTCTGAGAGCTACAAACCAGGAAAAAAATGTAAATTGGCACTACCAAAAATTCTCTTGTGAACTAGAAAAAAAAAAAAAAAATAGCAAATAAAACTAGAAAGGTTTTAAATTGCAGTCATTCAAAACCATCATATTGCATCTGGAATTGCACTTTTGGGCCACACTTTAAAACCACGCTAAGTTGATAACTACTAAACTGCCAATCTGGCCAAATAATTTTAAAAAACACATAAAGATTGCAATTCTAGAAAAAGTAATCAATAAGTCAATAATTATATCAAATGCTTGATGAGAATGAGCCAAATAAATGGCTCATTCTCATCAATATGTGTTAGGATATATAAGGAGGAGAGTTAGATATGCTGATTAGAATACATGAATTAATTGGTCAATTAGAGGGATTTTATTAGCTATAAAATATGGGCAGGGGATAGGGGATATTCAGTCTTGGTTGTCATTGTAAATTGAGTATTAGCTCTTTGTGAAGGTCAAGAAACCAGAACTAGATGGGTCACTGAAGGAGGTGTCTGTGACGGAGTCGTCCAGATAAAACATAGGTTGTGCAAGATATTGAATCAAGAGAGAAAAATTAGCACGGAAGGAAGTGGGTCAAAATGCAGAGAGGCTAGTTCTTGAACAAGAATGGTGGAAATATCACTTTTGATGGAAGTATAGATGGGCGAACTGATTCAAAGGGCAGCAGTTTTGAGTGTGAGGGTGATCCATTGCAGTTCTTGAATTCAAGAACCACACTTTTCAGTGGCAAAGAAACCAACAATGAAGCAATATTAGCAAGAGACACAGATTGAAAAAGTTGTGATGGAGGAAGAAGTTGATCCTTTGATGAATAGGAAGAAAACTGAGCAAAATAGGGGAAGACAATTATTTGGATGACCTAGTGATAGAGTTAATCAAGAAGCCAACTGAAGGGGTGATTTTCATAAGTTTCATATGATGATACATAAATCACCGTTGAACTCAAATCCAATAATGATGGTTGAAACATCAGAGGTGCAGAACCTTGGAATTTCAACTTGTTGAGTGGACCTTTAGCATTGAATTTTTTTTTGTTTCTATGGAGAGAGTTGGGCAATGGAGCCAAGGCAAAAAAGGAAGATAGTCATGATGATTCAAGTTTTATAGAGTCCACCCTCATCCCCATCACCAATGAAGCTGCCAGACCTGAATTTGCATGTAGAGGCCAGTGGGTTTCACAATCATTCTCTATGGATGGACACCAAAGAATCATGCTTTGTTAGAGTAAATCATTTGGCTCAGAAGAATAAGAAAGAGGAAGGGGCAGATTGGAATTCTGTAAAGTGTGTCTGACTATAGATGAAATGGGCCAAGATGAGTGTGGAGATACCACCACTATTTGTGGCTTTTAAAATGCAGTTTCAGTTGACAAATTAAGAGAGAAAAGGTGGAAAGAGATTGCAACATCACTCATAGATGTCCAGATTATTGAGAATTCGCTTTCATCCCGATCTCCACCAGAGCCACCAAACTCGGTGCCGGTTGCAGGGGCAGCCTGTTTTTCCCAGCAAAGCTACAAAGAGTGCAGTTGTTTTCTAGCAATCATAGAAGACTCAAGTTTCAGCTTGAGTCATTTCAGAGTTCAATTCCAACCTTGAGGACAAAGTTGATTTTAAGAGGGGTGTATTGTTAGGATATACACTTTTATAGAAACAACCAGAAAATTGTAATTTGAAATACAATGTGAACTTCTTTAACAACAATAATAACACCTTTAAAGAAGAGAAACTAAATTCATATATTTTTTAAAGTTCAAGGACAAAAATGATCAATTTGAAAGTAATAGAAACTAAAATCATATTTGACTGATAGTACAAGCATAAAAAACATATTTTACCCTTGTATATTTTCATATATTTTAATACTTTCCCTCAAGTTAAAGCTCACTATGCTTCAAGTTCAAGCTTGTTTTCCATTAGCAAAAAGTCAAGCGGTAATGCACTAATACAGTATAATAATTTGAGGCAGGAAAATGACATGATCATGATGATTCTCTAGTATTATTGCCACAGGGTCAATTGATCCCTTTGGTAAAGTCACGTGGCCAGCACATACCTTGGGGAAATCTGTGATGCCAAGACAGCATGTTAGTATCATCTCACAATGCATGATTCAAACCATAAGAAGATAAATTCGAGTAGAGAAGGTCATAGGTCAAGAAGAGAGAGAAAACCCCAAAAAACTCTCAAATAATTGAGGATAAGTGCTAGATTATGTCAGGACTTAGGACTTAAGAGTATGATAAAATATATGGAACTTAGGATACATATTAGATAGTAATTGGGTCATGATTGTGCCTCATACTAGATGAAAATGTATTTAACCTTCATTATTAGTGTAAATAGTTGTATAAGATTAGTGTTTTATATCAGAACATGACAACTGTTCACAGCAGCAGTAGTTAAATATATTATATCTTCCTCATTTCTACCATGTGAAGGGTACATGAAAGTCACAAAACTTGAACAGTCAACCAAACAAGCATTACATGCCATCGAACCACAGCATTATCTTTTGCTCAGATTGGAACAATATTACATATATTCATTTTCTATTTTAAATTTTAACTACCAAAAGGTCACATTGTTTTATTTTGTCTCGTTTTCAAAGATTTGTAAAGGAAACAATAAAACCTTGTTTTCACTGTTCTCAATACAAATCTTTGAAAAGAGGAATCAAAACAAAAACTAGATGACTTTTTTTTATTACAATTGAAGGTGAAAACAAGAACCAAAAACTGAAAATATTTTGTCAGAGTAAACAGGCACTTGAATATCCATTATCTGCAAGTATAAGTTACAGCCAACGACAATTTAAGTTAGTTAATTAATTTCAAATTTCAAACATTAAAAGTATAATGCATAAGCAAATTCAAATTTAACCCAATTACCTGCAAAGCTCTCCCAAACATCTTCCGCTTTCGAAGAGAAAGCATGGCCAGTGAGACCTCCTCTCTGGTCAGTTCATTCCCTTCTTCTAACCACTTTTCCAGAGCTGAATGAACAGAATTGCCAGGCCCATTTACGATCTCATTGAATAGTTTTGATTCAACCCTTCCTCGACGTGTTTTTTCTTTCTCCTTAGCCACGTTTTCCTTGCCATCGTCATCTGATAATTCAGCATCAGAAGTTAACAGATTGTCACTTTCATTTCCATCGCTGGCAGGCGTCTCCAACTCGGAAAACCCATCCTCTAAATCATCCTCCTTTTTCGTGCTACTGGAAGAAAGTGCACGTTTCCCCACAGTAAAATTCAGGGAAGAATTATACCCTGAATGGAAACATGTCTTGGGTAACAAAAATCCACCATAGGTTATTTCACGAGACTCATTGATACCACTCTCTTCTTCCACACAACAAGTTGGCGCTAATTTGACACAAGAAGCTCCCACATTAAACCCTCGGGACCTATGCAATAAACAATCACCTCTAACTCTTAATTGATATTAAAAGTATGAATTAATATATGGAACAGAGGAAATAGATTAAAGAATGAAGAATGGATTAAAACAAGAGGAAAGAAATGGGGAAATGGAGTTTGATTTGAAATGAAGCAATAAACAAGTATTAGAGAGAGAGAGGAAAGGTTAGAGAAGGAGAAGGGATACCTGAGAGTGAGAGAAACGGAAGCTCGACGAAGAGCCCACATGGGTGGTTGCGAAGCAGGAGAAACAGTGTAGCAGTGATGGAATGGAGGCCCTTGAACCCTAGCTAAACCCCTTTCAAGTTTCAATGCCTCGCGCTTCTATATATTGCGAATCGCCTCATGCTAATACACAATTTATTTATTAGTAATTTTTATAATTTTTTTAATTATTATATTTAGATGCGATTGGAATATTTATTAAATGATTGTTATCATAAATTATAATCCAAATTATTTTTGGCATATGTAAGTCTATGGAAATTTTATTTTAAAGTAATTAATTTTATTTAAAAAGGTTAATTTTTACATAATAAAATAATATTATTTTCGAATGGGAGCGTGTTGTTATTTTTTTATCTTATTTTTCCTGTAAAAAAAGTAATATTAAAAAAATTTAAAAACTGTTAGAAAATAGTTACAAATATTTATATTATAAACAACTAACAAAAACACAAGTGTTTTTGCGTTTGTGTATTTACATTTCCATTTTATATCTTATAACAATTTTAGGGTTTTAATTTAATTTTTTTTATAAATTTTATATTTTCAAATAGAAATTATTATGTCACATGTTTTAAAATTTTTGTTAATTTTATAATTTTTGTTTATGATAACATGATAGATAGGTTAAATATGCAATGAATATGAAAAAATGAGAGAGTTTGAATATAACTCAAAATATTGTCGCACCTATTACATGTTTGTTAAGAATATTTATCATTAAATGTATACATATATTAATCATGTTTAAGGAATATTGATTTATGATAAGGTAAAAATTATGAAAACATGCATATATTAATAGGGAGAAGTTATATTTGCGAAAGTGAGAACAATCATAAAATGTTTAGAAGGTAAAATAGTCATAAAATGTAAAAACTAAACGATTATATTCTCATTATATAATATATATATATATAGTATATAATATAATATCATATACTATAAATTATAGATATAGTTGGACAATATGTTGGATATCAATATTTCAAAGTAATTTTTTGTTTAAAGTTATAATAGTGGTAAAGTTTATGTTTGAGGAGTAAGAGCTTCTTGATTTGAGTTCTTTAATGATAAAGTATTTATTTTTAATTTTAAAATAAGTATTTACATGTTTAATAAGTTAATAGGGAGAACTATGTTACGTATGTTGGATATCAATTTATTTTTTAACCTAATTTATTTTTTAACTTTAAAGTAAATGTAAGGGTATAATAAGTATTTTGAAAAGTGAACATGAAAAAAAGATATTTTCTTTATTAATAGTATAGATAATTTTATAAATACAAATTTAATATTATTTTAAAATTCAAATAAAATTGCGAATAACTTTTCACAAAAACTACTGAATTAGAAAATGTCTACATTTATAATTTGTCTAGTTGTATTAATTTCATGAATTTTCACATATCAACTTGTAAGACAATATATATTACATGTTTTACTTCCTAATTTTATGTCTCTATCTCTATTTATTTTTTAAAATTCGTGTTGCACAAGAGTTCCACACCAACATGAGAATTTTAGTTCAATATTAAAATTCATTGAAATTGCTCTAATTTTATAAATTCCGTACCTTAGTACCTGTATGTAGTTGTTCAGTAGTGACAGGTTGTTATTTTATTTTAAGAAAATAAGGTTTTAATTTTAGTTTTGTAAATAGGAATATTAGATGTTGAGAGGTTTTTTAAATGGTTTGCCTTATTTAATTTTCATTAATTAAGGTATAATTGGGTAAACTCATTTGTAGACACTTCTAGAAAAGGAAAATATATAAAAAAAAGTAAAAATAGTTCTTCATAAATTAAAATTATCTTATCATAAGTTCTCTTATATAACTTTTTAAAAATATGAGACTTTTTATAGATTAATTTTACATGTTGTAGAAAAATTTACAGGAAAGCCTTTTATATTTTATTTGTATTTTCTTCTCTTTATAAAAACTCTTACAGAGAAGTTCAATCAAATGAACACTTAGTATCTTATACGACTTTTACAAGTTAAGTACATTAGGATGACCTTAGGCAAAGTCGGATCTTACCCGACGTAATCATAGACAACTCGACAATAAACCAGCAGGATTAGAAACGACTTGACAGTAAGTTGAGGTAACCCTAATGACTTTGACCTTGACCAAGTGTCTTGTGGAAAGGAGATGACTTCAGGAAAAATACGTAGAGTACCCTCCAGACAAGTCAAAACCTAAATAATAGGCTTAGGCCCAAGGTAAACAATATAAAAGGTAATATTTACTCATGTTTGACTCACTCGTTATTCTATCATTATTTCTCTTACCCTTCCATACAAACACTACCTTAGGCTAAGTTCATGCTGATTTTAGTGTCCGAGTATCTTTGTAGGTACCCCACATGTGTTGGCAAGAATTATCATCTCGTACCTTTGAAAGACATGAAGACTTCAATAGAGACTCGAGTACTCCAGATACATCTGGGCGGGTATATTAATTGTTAAAAAAAGTAATAATTTTGAATATAATAATAATTGTTTCTATTGTAGAAGAATATAGTTCTTGACTTTAAAGGTGGTGCACTACCAATATAAAACAATTTTATTTTGTCATCAAATAAAAAATTTTAAAGATGATTATTACAAAAGTCAATAAACTTATCATGTTGATTTATGATTCAATGATAGTGTAACACTATTTTATATTGTTTATGCAAGAGATGTGTTTGAAAAAACTAATCAAAAAACTAGTAACTATTTATAATAAATCAACTGATTAACTAGTTACAAGTTATAAAATGAAAAATAAGAACATAATTAATTATCAGATCAATAATGAGGTATATACAATAATTATACTATATGTTAATAATACAAAATTTCTTAATATAAAATAATTACATAATAATTATAAATTACTATAATTATATATTTAAATTATAAATTACTGTAGTTAAATATTTAAATTATAAATTAATATAATTATATATTTAAATTATAAATTTATATAATTACATATTTAAATTATGAATTTATATAATTAAATATTTGAATTACAAATTATTATAATTATATATTTACATTATAATTTTATATAATTAAATATTTAAATTTTAAATTATATATTTAAATTATAATTTTATATAATTACGTATTTAAATTATATAATTTAAATTATAATAAAGCAAAAGATACTCTGAAAGAAAGAAAAATGAATCATAAGAAAGTGTGACTTGACATGTAAGGAGAAAGAATAAGTCAAGGACAATCATTAATTAATCAAAAGTAAAATTGTAAAAAAAAACTACTAATTAAAAATAGATTTTTTTAAAAAACCTTATTGAATTAGTTTATGAAAAAATTAGTAGCTACGAAAAAAGTTACATGACGAATTAAAACAATCTTAATTACCATCTTAGCTAGCTTTAATTATTAATAATTAAAGTTTCACGTTAATAATTAGTAATGCACCTAATAAGAAGTAAGGTTAAAGATAATTTTGTACAAAGAGTCAGTATAATAACTTTTTTTACTAGTTTACAAAATATTTTTTCATTAATATTTTTAATAGAATTCGTCAATTAACACAGTTAAGTGTAGGGATGGCAACAGGGTGGGGCAGGTGCGGGTTTGACCCTCTCCATCCCTGTCCCTGCAAAGTGCGGAACGGGTTCGGGTTTGGATATAGAAAGAGCGTGAATGAAATTTTAGTCCTCATCCCCGTCCCCGTCAGGTATTTTCAGGTTCGGGTATACCTGCGGGTACCCGTCATATTATTTTTTGCAATTTAAATTTATTTATTTATTATTAAATAAATTATATTATTAAGTTATTAATTATATTTTAATTTAAAAAGTATATAAAGAATAATTAATAACAAAAAATTATAAATTAAAGTTTAAGAATTAAAATTTTTAATTAAATATATAAATTTAAACGTATTATATAATCATTAAATTATAACGCGACAGGTAGTCACATACCCATACCTGTACCTTATCCAGTTTAACACATCGGGTAATACCCATATACCCGGTCAAACCGGGTAATACCCGTCAAAATCAGGACAAGTTCGAGCGGGTACCCACGGGCATGGGTACTTTTGTCATCCCCAGTTAAGTGATTATGTGAAACTAAAAAAGAAATATTTTATTACATTTAATAACAATTTTTTTTTTTGGTTCAAAACCACAAAAAAATTGTTTTGACAAAGTATTTAAAGTTTTTTTTGAATATTTTGTGCCCGTTATAAACCATAAAACAACCTTTTTAAATATTATTATTCATTTTAAAACATTAAATACTTGATAATTAAAATAATTATTTTTACAGATAAATTTATTTATTTTCATAATTTAAAAAATATTTATTTTGAAATTTATTTTTATTATTATTTTAAAATTTTATGTTATCAATAATAATGTTTAATGTAGAAATAAAATAGAAATTTTTAAATAATATAAGTATAAATAGATATACATAAATAAATTTAAGTGATATATGATTATTTTTAATTTTAAATTTTAAAAAAAATTAATTTTAAAAGTAAATATTTATTTAAAACATGAATATAAATAGATGCACATAAATAATTTTATGTATATATAATTATTTTAAATTTTTAATTAATTATTTCTAACCTAAATCTGACGGAAGGCCAAAAATTAAACTTTTGAAAACGTTAGAGGTAAAAGGTGCGCAAAAAAAAATTGGAAGACACAAAGTGAACTACCCCTAAATAAGGGACTAAAAATTGGTATGATACAATTAAAGTAAAATAACCTTTGTATGTGGTTAATTTTTTTTTAAAATATTGTATCTTGCTACACGAAATATCTACTCAACAAAAAACATATCAATGCACATATAAATATATAGTCAAAATTTAACTTTGTCTTAAACAAAATTGTTTCATTAGAATGATAAAGACAATAATACACAAAATTCATATAATGTAGTTAAATTAAAATAAACTCTTTACATTTGTAGGTGGTTAAAATTGTTTTGAAAAATTCCATCTTGATGCAGGAAATATCAACTCAATCACAAACATATCAATCTACCACAATTATTTTTGTGTTATTCCAAATATTGAAAACCGCATGAAATTAGCAAAAATTAGAATCAAGATAGATTCAATTGAGATAGAGATAAAAGGAAGAGACAAATAAGATTATTTAACAATGAATTCAGAATATTTAATGTAACTTTAAACAATCCACAAACTCCATCATTCAAAAAATATACTTTAAACAATTCAGAATATTTAATGTAACTTTAAACAATCCACAAACTCCATCATTCAAAAAATATAAAACCATTAAATTTTATATAGTGGGAGAATTCAATCTTTTTAAAATAAAATATAAAAATAATAAATTTATGTATCTCTTAAAAGTAGTAAAAATGAAACAAAAAAGGTTGAGACTTAAATAGAAGAAGATTTCGAGAAAACATTACATCATTAAATATTTAAATTAGAACCTACACATATGCGACTAAAAATGTTGAAACTTAAAAAGAAGAAAATCTGCTTAAAAAAATACTATTAAATATATAAATTTGAACCTACACATATACTTTAATTTATCTAAGCTAGCTTGATTTAACATTCTAGTGCCTTAAATCAAAGCAGTATATATATATATATATATATATATATATATATATATATATATATATATATATATATATATATATATAGTAGAAGCTTAACTTTGTCTACAACAGAGTTGCTTCTCTTGGATGATAAATGCAATAATATGCAAAATTCATATAACATAGTTGAAGTAAAATAAACCCTTTACAGTTGTGTCATTTCAAATATTCTAAACCACAAGAAATTAGCAAAAATTAGAGCCAAGATAGATACAATTGAGATAAAGATAAAAGGAAGGGACAAATAAGATTGTTGATCAATGAATTCATAATATTTAATGTAACTTAGAAAAATCCATAAACTCTATCCTTCAAAAAATCTAAAACCACAAAATTTTATGTAGCTGGGGCATTCAATACTTTTAAATAAAAATTATAAAAATTAAAACATTATGTATGTGTAGCTCAAAATTATTGTAGATGAGAGAAAAAAGTTTGAGACTTAAAAAGAAGAAAATTTTCATAAAAAAATTATGTTGTCAAATATTTAAATTTGAAACTGCACATACAATCTAATTTATCTAAGTTATGGTGATTTAGCATTCTAGTGCCTTATACCACCAAACTAGGAAATATATATATATATATATAGAGAGAGAGATAGATAGATAGATATATAGTATAAAGTTAACTTTGTCTATAACATAGTTGTTGCACTTGGAAGATAAAGATAACAATAAGAAAAATTCATATAATATTGTTAAAGTAAAGTAAACACTTTACTTTTGTATGTGGTGAAAATTGTATTGAAATTTTCCATCTTGATGCTCGAAAGATCTACTCAACCACAAACATACTATTCTACCACAACATTTTTGCATCATTCCAAATATTTAGAACCGTAAGAAATTAGCAACAATTACAACCAAAATAGGTACAATGGAGATAGAGATAAAAGGAAGGGACAAATAGGATTATTTAGCAATGAATTCAAAATATGTAATGTAACTTAGAAGAATCCATAAACTCCATCATTTAAAAAATCTAAAACCACAAAATTTTATGTGGCGATGACATTCAATTTTTTAAAATAAAATTTTATGTATGTATAGCTCAAAATTATTAAAGATGAGATAAAATAGTTTAAGACTCAAAAAGAAGAAAATTTACATAAAAATTTATATCGTTAAATACTTAAATTAGAACATGTACATATAATTTAATTTGTCTAAGCTAAGGTGTTTTAACATTCTAGTACCTTAAATCAAAGCAGGAAATATATATATATATATATATATATATATATATAGTAGAATAAACCCTTTTTAAAATAGAGTTGCTTCATTAGGATGATAATTACAATAATGCGCAACATTGATATGATACAATTAAAGTAAAATAAAGCTTTTACTTTTGTATCTGGTTAAAACAGTTTTGAATAATTCAATATTGCTGCACTAAAGTTCTGCTCAACCACAAACATATCAATCTACTACAACTATTTTTTTGTCATTCAAAATATTCAGAACAACAAGAAATTAGAAAAAATTAGAACCAAGATAGATACAATGGAGATAGTGATAAAAGGAAAGGACAAATAATATTATGTATGTATGGCTAAAAATTATCAAAAATGAGATAAAAAAGTTTGAGACTTAAAAATAAGAAAATTTTCGTAAAAAATTATATTGGTAAATATTTGAATTCGAACTTGCACATATAATTTAATTTATCTTAGCTAGCATGATTTAACATTCTACAACCTTAAATCAAAACAGGATATATATATAGTAGAAAGTTAACTCTATCTAGCACAAAGTTGCTTCACTCGGATGATAACGACAATAATACGCAAAATTGATATAATATAATGGGGGCATGCTATTTTTAAAATAAAAATTATAAGAATAAAAACTTTATGCAGTATAGCTCAAAATTATTAAAGAAGATGCAAAAAATTTTGAGACTTAAAAAAGAAGGCAATTTCCATAAAGAATTATATTGTTAAATACTTAAATTAGAAGCTACACATATAATTTAATTTACCTAATGTAACGAGCTTTAACACTCTAGTCCCTTACATTAAAGCAGGAAGAATATATATATATATATATATATATATATATATATATATATATATATATATATATATATATTAGAAACTTAAATCTATCTATAAAATAGTTGCTTTAGTAGCATGATAAAGATAATAATAGCCAAAATTAATATGATATAATTAAAGTAAAATGAACCCTTTGCCTTTGTATGTGCTCAAAATTGTTTTAAAAATCCAATCTTGCTACACGAAAGATCTACTCAACCACAAACATATGAATCCACCACAACTATTTTTGCATAATTCCAAATATTCAGAACCGCGAGAAATTAGCAAGAATTAGAAACAAGAGAGATACAATGGAGATAGAGATAAAAGGAAGGTACAAATAATATTATTAAACAATGAATTTAGAATATGTAATGTAATTTAGAAGAATTCATAAACTCCATCATTCAAAAAATTAAAAACCATAAAATTTGATGTAGTTGGCGGACTCAATTTTTTAATATAAAAATTATAAAAATAAAAACTTTATGTATATATATTCGAAAATTATTAAAGATGAGATAATGAAGTTTCAGAAATAAAAAGAAGTAAATTTTCACAAAAAATTATGTTGTTAAATTCTTAAATTACACACACAAATAAATATATATATATATATATATATATATATATATATATATATATATATATATATCTTTCTGTGTGTGTGGAGAGAGAGAAAGAGTAGAAACTTAAATATGTCTATAAAATAGTTGCTTTAGTAGGATTATAAAGGTAATAATATGCAAAATTGATATGATACAATAAAGTAAAATAAACCCTTTTACCTTTACATGTACTGAAAATTGTTTTGAAAAATTCAGTCTTCATAAAAGAAAGATCTATTCAACCACAAACATATCAATCAACCACAATTACTTTTACTTTATTCCAAATATTCAAAACCACAAGAAATTAGGAAGAACTAGAACCAAGGGAGACACAATGGAGATATAGATAGAAGGAAGCGACCCATAAGATTATTGAATAATGAATTAAGAATATGTTATGTAACTTAGAAGAATCTATAAACTCCATCATTCAAAAAAAATTATGTAGTGGGGTGATAAAGATTTGTCTCAATCAATTATCAAATAACTAGTTTCCCCAATTTTTGCAATATAGGGGATTAACCTAGGTCATCTCTTAAGCATACAATTCATATATGGTTAAAATTCTATCAAGAACAAAAAAACAAAAGAATTGGGGGGTTTTGTGCGGAGTTAAAAAGAAACTTATAGAGGAAGAAATCAAATTGAAAACGAATTCAAGGAAAGAAAACACCGATCTAAGGTTCCTAGTGATGTGCTTGAGTATCACAATTCTAAGATGTTCATGAATTTTCCCAAATCTAACCAATTGAATTAGGTTCTCAATCAAGTTCTTAGCCTCTTGCAATTCAAATCAATTGATCCAAATCTCCCTAACCAATTGCTATCAAATCCAATTGGAATTCCACATGAATTGGAGAGGAAAAAAAAGCAATAGAACGCAAGATTTGCAAGAAAAAGAAAGCACAACTATTTTTGGATCATTTCAAATATCCAAAACCGCAAGAAATTAGCAAAAATTAGAACCGAGAGAGACACAATGGAGATAGAGATAAAAGAAAGGGACTAATAAGATTGTTGACCGATGAATTCAGAATATGGAATGTAATTTAAAAGAATCCATAAACTCCATCATTCTTAAATACTTAAATTAGAACCTATATACATATTTTAATACGCACACATATATATATATATTTTATAAAGTTTACTCTTTCTATAATAGAGTTGCTTCAGTAGGATGATAAAAACAATAATATGTAAAATTCATATAATATAATTAAAGTAAAATAAATGTTTGTGGTTAAAATTGGTGCGAAAAATTCAATTCTGCTGCACAAAAAATTTACTCAATGATAAACATACCAATGTACCACAACTATTATTTCGTCATTCTAAATTTTCAGAATCACAAGAAATTAGCAAAAATTAGAACCAAGAGAGACACAATGGAGATAGAGATAAAAGAAATAGAAAAATAAGATTATCGAACAATGAAATCAGAATATGTAATGTGATTTGAAAGAATCCATAAACTCCATCATTCAAAAAATCTTAAACCACAAGATTTTATGTAGTGGGAGCATTTGATTTTTTTTTTAAATAAAATAGAAAAATAAACTTTGTGTATGTATATAGGAAGATTAGTAAAGATGAGACAAAAAAAGTCGAGACTTAAGGAGAACAAAATTTCTACAAAAATTATATTGTTAAGTACTTAAAGTAGAACGTACACATATGATTTAATTTATCTAACGTGCTTTAACAGTCTAGTGCCTTAAATCAATGCAGTATATATATATATACACACACACATACATATACATATATATAGTAGAAAGTTAACTTTGTCTATAAAAGAGTTGTTTCAGTAGCATGCTAAAGACAATAATACAGAAAATTGATATGATACAGTTAAAGTAAAATAAACCCAATATGGTGCATGTTCTCCAAGCAAGGGTCCTATTACTAGGGCCATGGCTAGAAGAATAGAAGAAGACATGGCTAGAGTCGATAGAGGAAGACCTCACCTCCATATGACCATCAAGTTGTGCAAGTCATAACTTATTTTAGTTTTTTACTTAGAAGAACCTAGGATTTTATTTTGGGACATGTATTAGTCCATTTAATTTTCTAGGAGGTATCTTAGTAATAAGAATGGGTAAGATTAGCTTTTGGGACTTTATTGAGGAAATAAGGGGGTAGTTTGATAACTACACCCCTCTTTTCCTAAATAAAACTCCAAACGAATAAGGAGTAATCTTGGACCTTCGATGAGGTAGCTTGGGCACCAATTCTCATCTAAAGGAGGGGTTTGATTGGACTTTGGGCTTCAATCTTCCCTTGGATGACTCATTTTAATCCTAGTCATTCCTTTCCTTCATGAGTTGTCCAAGACGTTAGCTCCCTCTATAAAAAGGTGCTCTTTCACAATCTTGTAATTTTTACACCTTGAGTTGGCCGAAATTCTCTTAGTGTCCACCCTTCTCTCTTTGAGAATTCCTTAGGTTTTTATCAAGGGTTCCATCCCTTCTGGCAAACTTTCCCTCTTAGGCTTATCTTACCTTAAGTGGCGCCTAAAACCACTTCACTTCTTACCTCTCCACAAACCATTTCACCAAAGAAGAAAACCTCTAGAAAAAGATCAAGGGAGGCATGCATCACAATACCTTTGTATGTGGTTAAAATTATTTTTAAAAATTCACTTTCGTTGCACAAAAGATTTTTTCAATGAAAAACATATCAATGTACCACAACTATTTTTTCATCACTCCAAATATTCAGAACTGCAAGAAATGAACAAGAATTAGAATCAAGAGAGACACAATGGAGATAGAGATAAAAGGAAGAGGCAAATAAGATTATTGAACAATGAATTCAAAATATGTAATGTAACTTAAAAGAATCCATAAACTCCATCATTCAAAACATCTAAAATCGCAAAATTTGATGTAGTGTGAGCATTCAATTTCTTAAAATAAAAATATAAAAATAAAAACTTTATATATGTCTATCTAAATATTAATAAGGACGAGACAAAAGAGGTTGAGAGTTAAATAGAAGAAAATTTCCCCCAAAAATTATATGTTAAATACTTAAATTAAAACTTACACATATAATTTAATTTATCTAAGACAAGGTGCTTTAACACTCTAGTTCCTTAAATCAAGGCAGGAAGTATATATATATATATATATATATATATATATATATATATATATATATATATATATATATATATATTTATTTATTTATATATATTTATATAGTAGAAAGTTAACTCTCACTATAAAAGAGTTCTTTCAGTAGGATGATAATGACTATAAAAAGTAAAATTGATATGACACAATTGAACTAAAATAAACCTTTTCCTTTGTATGTGTTTAAATATTTATTTTAAAAATTCAATCCTGCTGCATGAAAGATCTACTCAACAACAAACATATCATTGTACCATAACTATTAGTGTGTCATTCCAAATATTAAAAACCGCAAGAAATTAGCAAGAATTGGAATGAAGAGATACTCATTGGAGACAGAGATAAAAGGAAAGGAAAAATAAGATTATTGAATGAATTCAAAATATGCAATGTAACTTAAAACAATCCATAAACTCCATCATTCAAAACATCTAAAACCACAAAATTTTATGTAGTGTGAGCATTCAATTTCTTAAAATAAGAATATAAAAATAAAAACTTTATATATGTATATCTGAAAGTTAGCAAATATGAGATGAAAAGTGAGACTTCAGTTTTTGCGTCATTCCAAATATTTAGAACCGCAAAAAATTAGAAAGAATTAGAACCAAAAGACACACAATGGACATAGAGATAAAAGAAAGGAAAAAGAAGATTATTGAACAATGAATTTACAATATGTAATGTAATTTAAAACAATCCATAAACTCCATCATTCAAAAAACCTAAAAGCAAAAAATTTTATGTAATGGGAGCATTCAATTTGTTAAAATAAAATATAAAAAAATTTTATGTATATATATCTGAAAATTAGGAAAGATGAGATAAAAAAGGTTGAGACTTAAACAGAAGAAAATTCCCCAAGAAACTATATTGTTAAATAATTAAATTAGAACCTACACATATAATTTAATTTATCTAAGGTAACATGCTTTAACACTCTAAAGTGTTTAATTTACCTAGATATATCTATATATCTAGGTGGATGCTAAAGAAATATGTATTTTTGTTCTTTTTGCTAAGGATAGTCACTTAATTCATGGAAAGTGCTCCAAACATTAACTAATCATCTGATTGTATGTAACTATTGGGTATTTTTTGTACCCCTATTAATGAATTTGCTTATAAAAAAATTCTAAAGAATTAAATCAAAGCAAGAAGTATATATATATAGTAAAAAGTTCACTCCATCTATAAAAGAACTATTTCAGTAGGATGATAAAGACAATAATATGCAAAATTGACATGATATGCAAAAATGCTTTTGCATTCCTCTTGATCTTTCTCCTTAAGGTTCCAAGCACCATGAAATGGATGATGGACGGGAAAGAAAATGGAGGTGCGACACCACTCTCCTTGGAGAGATAAGCCAAAGTGTTTAGGTTTTTCACATGGGAAAGAACCCTTGATAAAAACCAACTAGGAAGAGGTTCCTCAAGACTTTTTACTTAGAATGTGCTCACAAAGAGACTAATTTCATTCAACTTCAAAGGTGAGATTTACAATGAGGGGAAATGAGTATATATAGCCTAATGGGAGAGCTTGAGCACACTTTTCTAGGCAATGTGAGACTTGGGCTTAATTAGGATTAAGACTAATTAACCCAAGTCTTAGGCCTTAAGTGAGGCATCTAAGTTCACCCCCACAGGTGCAATTAGCAACTCCTAAAGTGAATGGGCTAGCCCAAAATCATGTCTTGACTTATGCACCCATTATAAGCTTACTCCTCCTTTTTAACTAAAGACACCTATACCTTCTAAACTAAAATGAAGATAGCCAAAAATACATGGCCTTAAGGGAATTAAAAATATGCTCTTATTTAGCTAATTAAATAAAATATTTACAAGCTCAAAATAATGAAGACTATGGCTTCAAATCTTCAATGAGCTTTCATCAATGTCATGCCTTCCTTGAATCCTCCTAGCCATGATGCATGCTAGGTGAGATTGCATCATCTCCTCCCTCTTGTAGAGGAATTGACCTCAAATCCTGATGCCTTACTTCTTCTTTTTCAAAGTTTGCAAGAAAATAAGGAAAGCAGTAAGTATATGCAGACAAGTGATTTTGGAGGGAGCGAGAGGTTTATAAGGAGACTCTTAGGAATGGGGTAGTGGAGTTTGGCACTAAGGTTTGAAAAGATTTTAGTGTGCATGTGCCTCCACATAGCAGCTCCCCATCCTTCTCCTATTATACTAGATACTAGCCTCAAAAGTTTTGAAATAGTAGGCAAGACTAGTCTAAGTGTAATGGAGGATTTGAGGATGTGGATAAAAGTGCTCAAACAGTATAGGCACATCCTCAAATTCAACTTGTTCTTTTTGTAAGGGTTGGCGGGAAGATTTTCCTATGTAGAGAACCTCATTTGTAGGAAAAGGTGGATCTTCCTTAGACTCGACCTTTCTACCAACAACCTAATTTTCATTTTTATCCCTCTCACTCTTAAGCTTCATGATCCTTCTATCCTCCATAACCTCGGTAGGGGTAAGACGAAGTAAGGTTATCTTTTTCCTTTTATGAGAGAGAGTGATTTTATTAGTCAGACCATTGTACAAAGTGGCCTTATCATGTTGCCATGGCCTTCCCAACAACATGTGACTAGCTTCCATAGGGACTACATCACATAAAACTTTCTCGTGATACTTCCCTATGGAGAAGCTAATCTCCAGTTGTTCTCTTACTACTACACCCTCTTCATCATTAAGTCCATGCAAAGAATAAGGTGAAAGATGAGGAGCAGTAGCAAGTGCTAGCTTATCCACTACCCTTGTGTTTGAGTGTCCAAGAAGTCATTTCACTTTGAAGAGATCATCACATGAATAAGTACCCTTTTTATTTGATGTTCCCCTTAAAGTCTTTTTTATTTTGGGACAAAACAAGGCAATGTGCCTTTTTTCTAAACATTTTAAAAATTTAGGACTTCTAGAACGAGTGTTCGAACTAGTGGAAGGGGTATCACTTTCACTCAAGGTTTTTATCTATTTTTCTTTTGGACGACTCTTTTATTTTTAGAAGGGATGGTCTTATTCCTAAGATGTCTCTTAGGTTCAACTATGTCACTAGAAGAGATTTGAAGATCAAGGTTTGAGCTAGGCTCTTCTAAGTCCCTAATGGAGGTAGACATTTCGCTAAAGGCACTCTCAAAGGTATCACTCTCCTTTTCTTTATTCTCGTCTTCCTTTCTTTTTCTCTCCAACTATTTGTTCTCTATTTTTTCATTTTTTTTTCCTCTATTTCTCTTTCTTTTTCCTCACTTTCTCTTTTCTCTTTTTTTCTCTCTCTTTCTCTTTCTTTTTCTTTTTTCTCTCTTTTTCTCTTTGTTCTCTTTCTCTTTTTTCTTTTTTTTTTCTTTCCTCCCATTCTTTTCTCTCTCTATCTCTCCTTTCTTACCATTCTTTTCTCTCTTTTTTTCTCTTCCTTCCTCCCATTCATTTAGATCTCGCTCTCTTCTTTCTTTTCTCTCTTTTCTCTCTTTTTCTCTTCTTTCTTTTCTTTCTTGTCTCTCCTTTTGTTTTTGTTCCTTCTCTCTTCTCTCCTCTCTATCTAGTTTCTCTTGTTCTCTTTTCCTCCTCTCTTTTTGCTTTCTTTCATTTTCCCAAAATTTCCTACGTTGTTTTTCTACTATTTCCCAATCAACAGAATATGGATATGTGGGCAAAGTTGGTTTATCACTCTTCTCATACTCTTCTTTTATTCTATTCTCACATTCTTCTCCTTTATTTTTCCTAGTTTTATTACTACTCCTAACACTCCTAAATGTGTGTGAAAACATTTCAAAGTATAAGGCCTAGGGAACTAATATGCAAAACACTCCTTTCTTTCTGTTTTCTCTCTAAAGTGTTAAGAGCCTTTGGAACTCTAACACTTGCTACAACGTGAAAGCAAGAAATGAAATTAAAAACAAAGTTAAGGGACTAATCACGTGCTCCTAAAGTATGAGTTAGCGGTACCAATTTCTCACTCACACTTAAACGAAAAACTAAATTATTATACACAAAAGAGGTGACCCTTATGGGCATCCAACACCTCTAATTAAAATGTCCTTTAAAAATACACCCAAATTAAACAAAGAAAATTTAAAGTAATTGAATGTAGCTCCTTTCTTCAAGTGCTCCTCAACAAGTGTACCACTTTAGTCTTGGCCTCCTTTTCAAGTCTCCTCTTCCTTGATTTAAATCAAAACTTCCTAAGGATGCTACCCTTGTGGAAATTTCAACAATTTGACTACCTACCAAGAGAAAACAAGCACCCAAGCAAGAGACCAAGGGAAGTAGAATTTGAAAGCAAAAAACAATAAAAATCACTTAACAAGAATAGTCACACATCCAAGTGGAAAGAATTTATTTGACAAACACAAAGAAAGCTAATAAGGACAAGCAAAAAATAAAAGGTGTAGAAAGAAAGTTGGCACACAAAAGAAATTCCTATAATGGGACTAAAATAGAATTGGACTTAAAACAAAAAAGATTCAACAAATTCAATGATTTGTATAATTTTAAAGCAAGGTGGTTTAATAATTTTGAGATGCACTAAATTTTTTTGTACTATTTTTACTTCTTTTTAGCACTTTTTACTAACTCTTTTTTTGACTTATTTTACTCTTTTGATTTCTTTTTTTTTTAAATACTTTTGCTACAAATCTTAACAAAATTCTCACCAAAATATGATAAGGAGTTTAATGAGGATAGGCACTCGAATTAAAATAGATGAACAGTCACAAACTTGAATCAAAAAGTGCAAATCAAAGAAAGCAAAGTAACTTAAAATGTACTAGAACTAAGGTGACTAAAAGTAAGGCACGAATACGAGAATTAGTAGTATTTTAAGCAAGCTTAAATGCTTATTGTTTCAGCCCAATTAACACACAAAAATGGGTGTCCAATTCAGCCAAATAAAAAAATCACCAAAAAGCTAGTACAAAAATTAAGCTACTAAGACAAAAATGAACAAAATGGACTCAAAAGAATTGAGCAATTTTTTTTGACAATTTTTTTTATACATGCTATGATCTAAGGCATGTGAGACTCTACGAATTATAAACAATAGCATATGCTCAATTCCATAAGAATCAACACATTTTTTAGAGAAGCACAACACACTTTTTTTTTGTGAAAATAAAAGGCAAAACAATGTAGAATTAAGAGACAAATAAGGACTAATACATTACCATTCTAAGAAACCCTAAACCCTAAACCCTAAACTTAGGAGGATTAAAAATGAAAATAAAGTGACTCAAAATGACCAATACCAAGACCTAAAAATAGAGAAATAGGTGCAGTAAAAACATAGAAATAGGTGCAGGAAAACATAATTAAAAACTCAAAAAATAAGAACAATGTGCATCCAAAGATCAAAACCACAATCGTGTGGCTTCCTTCACAAATTTTGTGAAGTAATTATAATGACCTTCTTAGGAATTGCACAAGAATAAGGAAAAAAAATAAAAAAACTGGGCAAAAATTAAAGAATTAAAGCCAAAGGAAACACACAAAGATTAAATGGAAAAGAACAAGATAAATTGAATCTAGAAAGCAATAGAGACTAGGAAATAAATTGCATAAAATGAAAACTATTAAAACATAAACTAAAAGGACATAAAAGAAATTAAATGACAAGAAATAAAGGCTAGAAAAAATAAAGAAAACACCAAGAACACTTAGAAGAAAAGTTGGAAAAAATTAAAGAAAATTAAGACTAAAAAAGAACCTCATGAACCTGGCTCTAATACCAAATTATGCAAAAATGGTTTTGCACTCCCCTTGATCTTTCTTCTTGAGGTTCCAAGCACCATGAAATGGATGATGGAGGGAAAATAAAATGGAGGTGGGACGCCACTCTCCTTGGAGAGATAAGCCAAAGTGTTTAGGTTTGTCACAAGGGAAGGAACCCTTGATAAAAACCAACTAGGAAAAGGTTCCACAAGAGAGAGGATCCTCAAGACCTTTTATTTAGAATGTGCTCACAAAGAGACTAATTTCATTCAACTTCGAAGGTGAGATTTACAATGAGCGGAAATGAGTATATATAGTCTAATGGGATAGCTTGAGCACACTTTTCTAGGCAATGTGAGATTTGGGCTTAATTAGGATTAAGACTAATAATCCAAGTCTTAGGCCTTAAGTGAGGCACCTAAGTTCACCCCCACAGGTGCAATTAGAAACTCTTAAAGTGAATGTGCTAGCTCAAAATCTTGTCTTGACTTATGCACCCATTCTGAGTTTAGTCCTCCTTTCTAACTAAAGACACTTATACCTTCTAAACTAAAATGAAGATTCCGAAAATACACGGCCTTAAGGGAATTAAAAATACGCTCTTATTTAGCTAATTAAAATAAAATATTTACAAGCTCAAAAAAATAAAGATTGTGGCTTCAAATCATCAATGAGCTTTCATCCATATCATGCCTTCCTTGAATCCTCCTAGTCATGATGCTTGTTAGGTGGGATTGCATCATATATATATATATATATACACACACACACACATGAATATATATGGTAGAAAGTTAACTCTGTCTATAAAAGAGTTCTTTCGGTAGGATGATAAAGATAATAATAAGCAAAATTGATATGGTACAATTAAATTAAAATAGACCTTTTACCTTTGTATGTGGTTAAATTTTTGTAAAAAAAATTAATGTTGTTGCATGAAAGATCTACTCAACAACAAACATATCAAAGTACCAGAACTCTTTTTGCATCATTCCAAATCTTTTGAACCGCAAGAAATTATCAAGAATTAGAACCAAGAGGGACACAATGAATATAGAAATAAAAGGAAGGGGCAAATAATATTATTGAACAATGAATTGAGAATAGGTAATATAACTTAAAAGAATCCATAAACTCCATCATTAAAACATCTAAAACCACAAAATTTGATGTAGTGTGACTATTCAATTTCATAAAATAGAAATATAAAAAAAATTATGTAGTTACATTTGAAAATTAGTAAAGATGACACAAAAAAGGTTGAGGGTTAAAAATAAGAAGATTTCCACAAAAAATTATATTGTTAAATAGTTAAGTTAGAACCTACACATATAATTTAATTTATTTAAGGTAGCATGCTTTAACACTCTAGTGCCTTAAATCAAAGCAGAATATATATATCATTCAGATTTAAATAAAGGATTCAAATTTAAACAACTCACTTAAAGGTATAATGGACATCCTTCACCTACCATCTCACTTAATATTCTTCTCATGACTAATTTACTTTCATTTGATTAAAACGTTTCCCTAAAATTATTCTAAAAAATTACTCTTTCTTCATGAGAATGGTTTCTAAATCATAAAAAATTCTCAAATGAGGTGCTAACCTTTCCCAATAACTAATATTCTTCTCTCACTCCTTTTCTTTATTCTCTACCATTTTGATTCCTCATATCTGTGATTCCGACAAGTGAGACTTCAGTTTTTGCGTCATTCCAAATATTTAGAACCGCAAAAAATTAGAAAGAATCAGAACCAAAGGACACACAATGGACATAGAGATAAAAGAAAGGAAAAATAATATTATTGAACAATGAATTTACAATATGTAATGTAATTTAAAACAATCCATAGACTCCATCATTCAAAAAACCTAAAAGCAAAAAATTTTATGTAATGGGAACATTCAATTTGTTAAAATAAAATATAAAAAGAAAATTATGTATGTATATCTAAAAATTAGGAAAGATGAGATACAAAAGGTTGAGACTTAAACAAAAGAAAATTCCACAAAAAACTATATTGTTAAATAGTTAAATTAGAACCTACACACATAATTTAATTTATCTAAGGTAATGTGCTTTAACACTCTAGTGCCTTAATTTATCTAAGGTAATGTGCTTTAACACTCTAAGGTAATGTGCTTTAACACTCTAGTGCCTTAATATATATATATATAGTAAAAGTTCACTCCGTCTATAAAAGAGTTAAAAATAGAACTGAGAGAGACACAATGGATATAGAGATAAAAGAAAGTGACAAATAGGATTATTGAGCAATGAATTTAGAATATTTATTGTAATTTAAAAGAATACATAAACTCTATCATTCAAAAAATATAAAACCACAAAATTGTATGTAGTGGGACCATTCAATTTAAAAAATATATATAAAAATAAAAACTTTATGTATTTATATCTGAAAATTTTAAAGATGAGACAAAAAAGGATGAGACTTAAATACAAGAAAATTTGCACAAAAAATTATATTGTTAAATACTTAAATTAAAACCTACACATATAATTTCATTTATCTAAGATAACTTGTTTTAACACTCTAGTGCGTTATATCAAAGCATGAGGTGTGTATATATATATATATATATATATATATATATATATATATATATATATATATATATATATGTAATAGAAAGTTAACTTTGTCTAGAAAAGAGTTCTTTCAATAAGATCCTAAAGACAATAATAAGCAAAATTGATATGATACAATTAGAGTAAAATAAACGTTTTACCTTTGTATGTGGTTAGATTTTTTTTAAAAAAAATTTAATGCTGCTGCATGAAATATCTACTCAACAAGAAACATATTAATCTATCACAACTGTTCTTGCATCATTCCAAATATTTTGAACCATAAGAAATTATCAAGAATTAGAACCAAGAGAGACACAATGGAGATGAAAATAAAAGGAAAGGGAAAATAATATTATTGAACAATGAATTCAGAATAGGTAATGTAACTTACAAGAATCCATAAACTCCATCGTTAAAACATCTAAAACCACAAAATTTTATGTAGTGTGAGTATTCAATTTCTTAAAATAAAAATATAAAAAAACATTTATCTATGTATATCTGAAAATTAGTAAAGATGACACAAAAAAAGTTAAGGGTTAAAAAGAAGAAAATTTCCACAAAAAATTACATTGTTAAATAGTTAAATTAGAACCTACACATATAATTTAATTTATCTAAGGTAGCATGCTTTAACAATCTAGTGCCTTAAATCAAAGCAGGAAGTATATATATATATATAGGGGTCACATCGCATGAGAATAGTGTTTTTATGTGAGAATGGTAATAATATTTTATATCCATTCAAATTTAAATAAAAGATTCAAATTTAAACAACTCGCTTAAAGGTATAATGGACATCCTCCACCGTACCATCTCACTTAATATTCTTCTTCTGACTAATTGACTTTCATTTGATTAAAATGTTTCCTTAAATTTATTCTAAAAAATTACTCTTTCTTCATAAGAATGATTCCTAAATCCTCCAAAATTCTCAGACAAGGTGCTAACCTTTCCTGGTAGCTAATATTTTTCTCTCACTCATTTTTTTTATTCTCTACGATTTCAATTCCTCATTTCCGTGATTCCGAAAAGTGAGATTCGGTTTTTCATCTCATGGTTTCTAGGTGAGTAGTTTCTACACCTATTTTCCAGCCCCTTGTTCTCTGTTTTGGGCATATATTTCTGGTTATTTTGAGTCATTTAATTTCAGTTTTTAATCTTCCAAGTTTTGTCTTAGTTGGTCATGTTGTAGTTCTTTTATTTTCTCTTAAATCTACATAGTTTTGCCTTTTATTTTTACCATAAAAAATGTGTTTCTCTCTTGGAATTGAGCATATGCTCTTGTGTCTATTCCTAGAGTCCCACATGCTTTAGATCATAGCATGTTTCAAAAATTCTCAAAAAAAAAATGTTCAATTCTTTCTTAGAGTCCATGTCTTCATTTTGTATAAGTAGCTTATTTTTGTGCTAGTTTATTGTGGTGATTTTCTTTGTGCTGGCTGGTTGAGTATTTTGGGACACATATTTGGGCTAAAAACTTGAGCAATCAAGCTTACCTAAACCCATAAAAACTCTCACTTGGTGTCATGTTATAATCACCTAAAATTAATAGCTCATTTTAAGTTGCTTTGTGTTCTTTGGTTTGCACTTTTACATCAAATTTTTGTGGTTGATTTATTATTCTTGTTCAAGCATTTATAATTCTTAAACTCCTTACTATATTTGCTTCAAAATGTCTTATTGGCTTTCTTTGTATTTGTCAAATAAATTCTTTCCACTTGGATGTGTGTCTATTCTTGTTACGTGCTTTTTATTGCCTTTTGCTTTCAAATTCTACTTCCCTTGGTTTCTTGCGTGGGTGCTTGTTTTCTCTTGGTAGGTAGCCAAATTGTTGAAATTTCCACAAGGGTAGCATCCTTAGTAAGTGTTGATTTAAAACTAAGGAAGATGAGACTTGAAAAGGAGGTCAAGACTAGAGTGATACACTTGGTGATGAACACTTGAAGAAAGGAGCTACATTCAATTACTCTTAATTTTCTTTGTTTAATTTGGGTGTATTTTTAAAGGACATTTTAATTAGAATGGGTCTCCAATTCAGCCAAATAAAAGGAGCTACTTTTAATTATTGTTTCAGCCCAATTAACACACAAAAATGGGTCTCCAAGTCAGCCAAATAAAAAAATCACCAAAAATCTAGTACAAAAATTAAGCTACTAAGACAAAAATGAAAAAAATGGAGTCAAAAGAATTGAGCAATTTGTTTTTTTGAGAATTTTTTTTATACATGCTATGATATAAAGAATGTGAGACTCTAGGAATTATAAACAATAGCATATGCTCAATTCCATAAGAATCAACACATTTTTTAGAAAAGCACAATACACTTTTTTTTTGTGAAAATAAAAGGCAAAACAATGTAGAATTAAGAGACAAATAAGGACTAATACATGACCATTCTAAGACACAACTTAGGAGGATTAAAACTGAAAATAAGTGACTCAAAATGACCAATACCAAGACCCAAAAACAGAAAAATAGGTGCAGTAAAAACATAGAAATAGATGCAGGAAAATAGAATTAAAAACTCAAACAATAAGAACAATGTGAATCCAAAGATCAAGACCACAATCGTGTGGCTTCCTTCACAAGTTTTGTGAAGTCATTATAATGACCTTCTTACGAATTGCACAAGAATAAGGAAAAGAAAAGTTGGGCAGAAATTAAAGATTTAAAGCTAAAGGAAACACACAAAGATTCAATTGAAAAGAACAAGATAAATTGAATCTAGAAAGCAATAAAGACTAGGAAATAAATTGCATAAAATGAAAACTATTAAAACATAAACTAACAAGACATAAAAGGAATTAAATAACAAGAAATAAAGGCTGAAAAAAATAAAGAAAACAGCATGAACACTAAGATCCAAAAATGGAAAAAATGGAAAATAAAGAAAACTGGAAAAAATTAAAGAAAATTAAGACTAGAAAAGAACCTTATGAACCTGACTCTGATACCAAATGATCCAAAAATGGTTTTGCACTCCCCTTGATCTTTGTCCTTGAGGTTCCAAGCACCATGAAATGAATTATGGAGAGAAAAGAAAATGGAGGTGGGCGTCACTCTCCTTGGAAAGATAAGCTAAAGTGTTTTACATCAGTAGTTTAAATAAAGACTTCAGTTTTTTTAGCTCGTGGTTTGTACATCAGTAGTTTCTACACAAATCATTTTGTTGTTGAACTGTTTTTCTCTACTTCATTAGGGTTTTCCATGTTTTTTGCTATTGATCCATCTTGTGAACTCACCACTTTTGTATTTATATTTATATTTATATATTAATATTTAGAGTTGTAATTTGCTTTTTTCTTAATTTTTGTCAAGTTTAAGGTTTGCCTTTCTGTTTGTTTGGGATTTTCTCAAATGTGGGGTGTTTTAAATTTGAGAATGCTATTTCTTATCAAGAAAATCTTGTAAAAAATCAAACAACGTGGTTTCTGCCAATTCCAATTTTAATTTTAATATTCAATATGTTAGCGAGTTTTAAAAGTTGTTGCTTCTAATAGGTTTTTTTGGTACTTTAATTTTAATAGTTTTAGATGGCATTTAATAATTTTCCTTGTGTTGATTACATGTATTTTTGCATTTGTTGTTATTAGATTAATATAATCAATTTCTAGCGTAAAGAAGGAAATAACCATTCTATGAGCATTTGGAAAGTGCAAATGCCACAATTACAGCGAGTCTCTATTTTAGCTTCTCCCAGCTATTTCCTACTTTTTGTTTTGTTTAGCATGTGTGGTCAGACAGGGTGAAGCCTAAAATAGAGGCTAAAAGTGCAAAATGTATTATGAAATTACCAACCGTGGTGTTTTGAAGAAGCTAGCCATGATGCCAAATTGTCTATTATATCCTTACAATGTTTTGGGGTTAGATAAATTTATTAAGCAATTAAAAGGTTGGATGTTGGTGGCAAAACTTGTTTATATTTCTTTTGATTATGTAATCTCAAATTTAGATTGTGAAATGTGGTTTTGTTGGTAAGCAATTATAAAAGTGAATAAATATCGATGTTTTCAACTTTATGTAGCAGGGGAATCCAAAAAATTTTGAGACTTAAAAAGAAGAAAATTTCTAGAAAGAATTATATTGTTAAATACTTAAATTAGAACCTACACATATAATTTAATTTACCTAAGGTAACGAACTTTAACACTCTAGTCCTTTAAATTAAAGCAAGAAGTATATATATATATATATATATATATATATATATATATATATATATATATATATTAATACAAAACACGAACAGAATCACAAGATTTACAAAACATCATCTCTTTCAAAATTACTTCATCAATGTAATAATTATTCATGGTAGAGACAACCGGTAAAGGCACATAGGCAACATGGACTTACCGCCTCCCCTTGGGCCTTACTGCCAATCCAGCCTCAGGCCACATACCAGATACACACCATGAATCATTACTCAAAGAAGCCATAATAACAAAAGAGATGGAAAAAACTTACAACGAAAATATAAATATTAACAAAACAGAAGAAAATTTAAAAAAGAGCTGGATTTACAAGGCGGTAATCCGCGCAGTACCAGTTATCTGCATCACACCTCATGAGTTTTTCAACCCGACAAGGCTTACAAAACCGCAGTTTTCGAAAATTAAGGGCAATACCCAGGTTTTCAGAAGAAACAACAACAGATAAAGAGTCTGCATCCCAAGAACAGAATAACATTAAATTATAATTTGAATGATAAATTAAACTTAGATCCAGAACAATAAACTCCTATTTCCCCATCAGGCTCTGATACCAGAAACCCACGAATCTACAAACTAAAGGGAGAGAATAGGAGAGATGTATGCATGCAACAATTGTCTGTAACCTGGAAACTGGAATACCTTTGGATGATAATTTTGTGTTAAACTTAGATTTAGATCCAGAATAATAGTTTCTTATAGAACCAAGTGAAGGTGATGATACTAGAAGATTTATAAATATGAGTTCCTTTCTTTGCTCTCTCTCACGTCGCCTTTGTCTCAAATCTTCTTCATCCTCTTCTCTTTCCTCTAGCAATCCGCTCACTGAGCATGTCCAATCGGTCGAGGAAATACCTCCCAAAAATAATATCTTCGAAGAAGAAGTTTGCTTTGAGGATATCAATCAAGCAATAGACAATTGGGAAATCCCTAAAATCCCTCAGGATGGACTTTATATTCCTGACGAATCCAAACATGTCCGTAGTTCTGACTACATCATTAGGACTGCTGAAAACAATATCCCTTTGGATCCTCAAGCCGGTGAGGAATTCCATCTTCTTACCAAACAATCCATAGCTGAACATTCTAGGAAGTACAAATACTTCCATATAGGATGTGTTCAAGTAGTTGTCAAACCCCTTTTTAGGGAAGGTCTTAACGCCTCAATCCTTATGTGCCTTCGCGATATTAGGCACAATGACTTTCACGATTCCCTCATAGGAATCGTAGAAACCAGTCTAGGACATGGTCCTGTTTATTTCAATTGTTTTCCAAACAAAACGGTGAGTCTTTTAGATAGAAATGTCTTAGATTCATTGTTTCTAAACATTCGTCTGCATGGGTTAAATATGAAAGAAGGTTATATCCCTGCAACTCTCCTCTATCGAATCCAATATAAGGTCATGAACACTTGTAACTCAAGAGTTCTCCTTAAAACCAATGATCGGGAAACAACTTTGTTTGTCACGGATATGACGAAAGCAAATGTTGCCGTTCCCAAACTCATCAAGTGGGATGAGGTAGAGTTACCAACCTCTTGGCAACTCGAAAAAGCTACACCAACCCTTCCTCGTCAAACCCCTGAATTCCAGGAAATTAGACAATCTGAGGCTGGTAAGGTAGAAATTATTTTTTATCGAAGAAATTCTTTCTCTTCACGATCCGAAGCTTCTAGATCGGCCTATACTAGTGCCAGAAGATCTTTTTCTATAGCTTCCCAATCAAATCGGAGTTCAATTCCCAGAATTATTACTCCAGAAATCAATCTTCAAGGGTTAGATAACTCATCTTCTATCCCTAGAAATATCTACAGTAGGGCTGAGGAAGAAGTCTCTTCAGAAATTCATTCTCCTACTCAATCTGAAATGCAGTATGGTCAACTATAAATAGTTACACCATAGACAAACCAACCCTTCGTAAGGAATTCTACTCTCAGACTTGGACCTCTCAGAGGAAATGGTTTCTTAGTAATTTTAAGGGTGACCGTAGGTTAGAAATTATTGATTCCTTTTATCAATTCCTTAACAAAGTCCAAACTCATGTCTGTTTCCTTGATTGGTTAAATGTCTACCTTCATAGGAACCAAATGTATCCTCCTTGGGTTATTACAATCACAGAAGACATTTCTGTTAATACCATAACTGTCTGGCATCGTAAGAATGGTAAACTCATTAAGTCTGATTTACCTCCGTCTAGCAGTTATTTTATTCCAGACTTAGGGGATGAGTACTTAGCTTCACCCTTTAAGCACAAATATGATGAAACCATAATAGCCCAAGATATTAAAGCCCTTATGGAACAAAACAATTGTACCAACAAATACCTCCAAGTTTTAGGAGAAAATTTTGTAGGAAAAGCCTCATCCTCAGGAACTAAAGACGATGAGACCTCCTCTATTTCCAAACCTTTGTTCAAACTTTTAGTCTGACAAATAAGACTATAAATAAATTTAGGCTTATTCATCAAAATTGGACCAAAGCCTTAGAAAAATCCAATCAAGTTAAGGATAATTTTGTAGTTATCCTTGATACTCCTAGTTCTTCACAGGTAGGATCTATTAAACTAGGATCAATCATTAGGAGTGTCTCCCAAAAAGACCACTCTCTTAGGATTAACAAGTTAGGAACTTCTTCCATAGGTTCCGAGTCTGAGGATGCTGCATCTAGCAGTAAGTCTATTCCTCAAATCAATCCTGTCATTAGCAAGGCTCTCAACTGGAAGCAGCCTTCTAAACTCTATTACAATCGAGCTACTGCTCCTGATCTACTTCTTGAAGAAAAAAATGATCAAAGTCTGAGATCTTTCAATGCCAATCAAATCTATGAATGGAACATAGATGGTCAAACTGAGTATAATATTCTTAATACTCTTCAACATATGACTATGGTCTCCACTGCATATCAGACTGCTTTAGATAGCACTGATGAGACTATAGTAGAAATCCTGACCGCTGGCTTTTCTGGATAACTCAAAGGCTGGTGGGATAATTATGTTTCCGACACTGAGAAACATGAAATTTTTACGGCACTCAAAACGGATGCTGAAGGAAACGTCCTTACTGACAAAGGGAAGCCTATTCCCGACGCCGTTAATACCTTAATCATGGCTATTGTCAAACATTTCATCGGAGATCTTTCCATCTACAAAGATCGTTCTGGAGATCTCCTATCTACTCTTAAGTGTAAGACCTTAGGAAATTTTAGGTGGTATAGGGACACCTTCCTTTTTCGAGTCTACACTAGAGATGACTGTCACCAACCTTTTTGGAAAGAAACCTTCCTAGCTGGACTCCCAAAATCTTTAGGAGACAAAGTTAGGGAAAAAATTCGTTCCCAGTTTAACGGAGAAATTCCATATGATCAGTTAAGTTATGGTAATTTCATAGCTTACGTTCAAAAAGTCGCTTTTAAAATCTGTCAGGACGACAACATCCAAAAACAATTAGCTAGAGAAAAGGCTCAAAATCGCAGAGATTTGGGGAATTTCTGTCAATAATTCGGTCTTCCTTGTTCTAAGAATCCGGGAAAGACTACACATAGAAAACCCTTTCAGCACCAGCTGAGTAAACCTCATCGCAGAGTCTCTAGGTTCAAGACTCATCATCTTAATTCCAAGCCCAGTAGGCCTCCAGATTATAATCTTTCTCGACGAAGTACTAATCATCCTCAAAAGGATACCAATCTTTCTAGAGAAACTAGAACTTGCTATAAGTGTGGTCGCAAAGGTCACTTAGATAGATTTTGTCGAGTCTCCTCTAAGATTCGCGAACTCAATCTTGATCCTATTGTCCAGGATCAACTTAACAATCTTTTGATAAATTCTTCTGATAGTTCCTCAGAAGAAGAAGATGAAAATGTCAAGATATCTTCTGACGACATCCAAGCTGACGATGATCTTTCCTCTTCTAGTAGCGAAAGTTCAGAATCTCCACTCATCAATGTCATTCACAATGATGAGCAAAATCTATTGCTTGACGCTCTAGAATCCATTCAAGACTCTCAGGATAGAAAAGAATATCTTGAGAAATTAAAAGCAATTCTTTCCAAACCCAAACCTACACGTTCAAATAATAGGTTTGTCAATAACAAGTTTGATCTTACTCAAACTTTCAAACAATTGGAAAAATATTCAACCAAGCCAGTCACTATTCAGGACCTCCAGGCTGAAATTCGTTCTCTCAAATTTGAGGTCCGAGAACTCAAAACACAATCACAGTTGCACGAGACTATCATATCTCAAATAACTGCAGCTCTATCTGATAACATGGTTCCAGATAACCATGAAAACTGTAATCAGGATTATGAGTCTGATCATAATTCATCAAACGAAGATACTCTCTTCAACAACCTAATCAATCAGTGTAGCATCCAAAAATTCTATATTGATGTTACTATTCTTATCGACGACTTCGTTCTCAAAACTATTGCTCTATTTGATACCGGAGCCGATTCAAACTGTATTTTGGAAGGACTTATTCCAACCAAATACTTCCATAAAACTTCCGAAAGGCTTAGGATTGCTAGTGGATCTAAATTAGAAATCCAGTATAAGCTTCCTTCGGCAATCATACAAAAGGACAATCTCCAGGTAGAAACTCCATTTCTTCTGATTAAAAATCTTAAGAATGATGTAATCTTAGGAACACCATTCATCAAATCTATCTTCCCAATCAATATTTCCAGTGTAGGTATATCCACCCAACACTTAGGGAAGACAATCGTATTTAAATTCCTTGACAAACCTGTCTATAGGAACATCAACCAAGTTGATCTTAAACTTAATCAAATCAATTTTCTAAAAGAAGAAATTTCCTTCAAACAAATTGAGAGTCAACTCTCTTTTCCTCATGTCAAACAACGTATCAAGAATCTTTCTTATCGTTTTCAATCTACCATCTGTTCTGACCTTCCTAATGCTTTCTGGGATAGGAAAAAACATATGGTTAATCTTCCTTATGAAAAGGATTTTACCGATAGACAAATCCCGACTAAAGCTCAGCCAATCCAAATGAGTCATGATCTTGTCACTCATTGTCAAAATGAAATCAAGGACCTTTTGTTCAAAGGATTAATCAGAAAGAGCAAAAGCCCTTGGTCTTGCGCAGTTTTCTATGTTAACAAAGCCTCTGAAATTGAGCGAGGCGCCCCAATACTGGTTATCAATTACAAACCTCTCAATCAAGCTCTTCAATGGATTAGGTATCCAATTCCAAACAAGAAAGATCTTCTTTCCCGATTACATTCGGCAAAAATCTTTTCTAAATTTGATATGAAATCTGGATTTTGGCAAATCCAAATCAATCCCAGTGATCGCTACAAGACGGCCTTCACTATTCCCTTTGGGCAGTACGAATGGAACGTAATGCCCTTCGGTCTCAAGAATGCTCCATCAGAGTTTCAGAATATCATGAATGATATCTTCAATCCTTACTCAAATTTTTGCATTGTCTATATAGATGATGTCCTAATCTTTTCCCAATCTGTTGACCAACATTTCAAACATCTTGAAATCTTTTTCAAAGTTATCAAACGAAATGGTCTTGCTGTTTCCAAAACCAAAATCTGTCTTTTTCAGACAAAAATCAAATTCCTTGGTCATTACATCTTTCAGGGAACCGTCAAACCAATTTGTCGCGTCATTGAATTTGCTGACAAATTCCCCAATCAAATTCTAGAAAAACCACAACTTCAACGATTTTTGGGTTGTTTAAATTATGTTGCTGATTTCTTCCCTCAGCTCAGTAACGTTGCCAAGCCTTTTTATGACAGACTCAAAAAGTCTCCCCCTCTGTGGACTGATGTCCACACTGATCTAGTCAAACAAATCAAACAGCAGGTCAAAGTATTACCCTGTTTGTATCTACCTAATCCCAATCTCCTTAAGATTGTTGAAACTGATGCCTCTGACATAGGTTACGATAGTGTCCTCAAACAACGAATGCATCATACAGAAAACTGCATTGCATTTACTTCAAAACACTGGAATAAAGCCCAACAAAATTATTCAACTATTAAGAAAGAAGTTTTGGTTATTGTTCTGTGTATAACCAAATTTCAATCTGATTTATTAAATAAAAAATTTTTAGTTCGGGTTGATTGCAAGTCAGCCAAAGAAATTTTGCAAAAAGATGTAAAAAATCTTGCATCAAAACAAATTTTTGCCCGTTGGCAAACAATCTTAAGTATTTTTTATTTCGAGATAGAATACATCAAAGGTACTTCAAACACTCTCCCTGACTATTTGACTCGTGAATTTCTTCAGGGTCAAAGAGTATGATATGACACCTCCAAAATTACGAGTGAAAGTCGCCTCCTCCAGAGGCCGCGAGAAATCAGTGCGGGGATCATCCCAGGCGCATAAATCATCCTCCTCGATAGAGGATACTCAATCTACCAGATCACCTTACAGACTAGGCATCAAGGATCATCTACCCAGACTGAGTCATTGACTCAGCAAGCCATTATGAAATCTGAGTCATCAACTCAGAAAGCCATCACCAAAGCAGGGTCATCTACCCCACAAACAACCAAAGGGTCTACTACCCTGGTAACCAAACCATCCGATTATGCGATGGCCCTTCCTACTCTTCAAGCCCTTCAAGACTGTGGGCTTACCAATCTTCCATCCAAATCTTGGAAGCAAATATTTTCAGAAGAACCTAATGACCCCTTCTGGAATCAAAATCTGAAATCCATTATTTCAGAAATAGCTCAATCCAAGATAAACTTCCATCCAAAAGAATTGGTTGAGCAGCCTCAACCAATTGCCCAAAAACAACCTTCTTCCTATCTACCAAAAGAAGGAAGATTTTTCCCGACTATCCAAATGGAACCCGAATTCTGGGATTCCAATCCAAATAAAATTTGCGAAAAGGTTTTTCCACCTACTTTTTTGTTCAAACCTCTTAGTCTTAACAAGACTAGGAAATTTTATGAATTTATTCTGGTGGATTCAAAATTTGTTTCAATTAAACACAATTTTGATAAAAATGATAACCAGGTTATCACCCATTCGACGCTTCAAATTTTAAAAGTTTTAACTTTTAAAGATTTTGAAAACAAACCAAATCAAGTAAGAAAATTTTCCCAGCCTTTTGACCCGATTGGTTATACATACTGGGATTATATTCATGCTTGAACCAATATTTTTTGGTTTCAAAACAAACATCATCGGCACTCGTGGCTGATTTATTTTAAGAAAAATGTTCGTTATTTCTTCCCTCAGTGGTTTACTGAGTGGTGGGATTTCTTCGGACCTATCCAATCTATCTTTCCTGAAGATGTAAAGGTCGGATTTAATCAGTTCAAAGCAAGAATTGAAGAAGGAAATAATCCATTCCACCCATCTCTTCGATTCTTTTCAATTTTCTCCCTGGCTTGGATATTCGCCTGGCAACATCAGTACCAGAAGAACTCCACAAACCCGAAGCTCCTTCCAATGTTAGGAAAACAAGCCTCGGTTAAATGGTGGGATCAATTTAATGCCTCCCATGCTAATACTGATGGAGTGGCTTTATGGTTCCAAAAGAACCCAAAAAGCCTTAAGCCGGCAGACCTCGAGACCTGCCAGTTCCTCAATCGCAAAGCAAAGATTGCAGCTGCTCTTGCAGCATCAACTGACGATGAAGCCTTAGCTGCAAATCTTCATCAAATCCTGAATCTCCTTCAAACAGACTCCGAATCAAGTTCGTCTAAAGGAAAGAAAAAGAAAGAAGCCTCATCCCCATCCTCTTCCTCCGGATCATTTTACCAGATCGAAGAGAGTGATGAAGACTGATCTAAGTCCCGCACATATTTTTGCGGAAAGGCACTGTTCATCTCCGAGCACTGTAGCGGAGCCGCCATTCACTGTTCAGTAATATACACTGTTCACTGTAGCGGAAAATTAAATTACTGTTGTAATAGTACATTTTACTGTTGAAATAGTAATTTTTGAGTTCTATAAATTGTATCAATCAGAAAGACTAGAGGGAGAAGTTTTAGGAGCAGAATTTTTAGACGAAGCCTCTCTCTCTCTGTAATTCTCTAACTCCAATCAATAAAACTGTTTTGTATTACTTTCTGCTTTATTGCATTCTGAAATCATATTTTCGAAAACCTGAGATTTAATGCTCGGTTCACCGGCTGTCTCTTGATACTCGGTCTTGTGCGGACTACCGTCGTGTAACATCCGGTTTAATTGTTGCATGCATACATCTCTCCTATTCTCTCCCTTTAGTTTGTATATATATATATATTTATAAATATATATATATATATATATATATATATATATAAATGTATAGTATAAACTTAAATCTATCTATAAAAGAGTTGCCTTAGTAGAATGATAAAGACAATAATAGGCAAAATTAACATGATATAATTAAAATAAAATGAACCCTTTACCTTTGTATATGGTTAAAATTGTTTTGAAAAATTCAATCTTGCTACACGAAAGATCTACTCAACCACAAACATATCAATCTAACACAACTATTTTTGCATAATTGTAAATATTCAGAACTGTCAGAAATTAGAAACAATTACAAATAAGAGAGATACAATGGAGATAAAGATAAAAGGAAGCTACAGATTAGATTATTGAACACTGAATTTAGAATATGTAATGTAACTTAGAAGAATTTATAAACACCATCATTCAAAAAATCTAAAACCATATTATTTGATGTAGTTGGCGGACTCAATTTTTTAATATAAAAATTATGAAAATAAAAACTTTATGTATATATCCAAAAATTATTAAAGATGAGATAATGAAGTTTCAGAAATAAAAAGAAGAAAATTTCCACAAAAAATTACATTGTTAAATACTTAAATTACACACACACACATATATAAAGAGAGATAGAAAGAGTAAAAACTTAACTCTGTCTATAAAAGAGTTGCTTTAGTAGGATGATAAAGGTAATAATACGCAAAATTGATATGATACAATAAAGTAAAATAAATATGAAAATTAATATGATACAATAAAGTAAAATAAAGTGTTTTACCTTTACATGTGGTGAAAATTATTTTGAAAAATTCAGCCCTGATGCACGAAAGATCTACTCAACCACAAACATATCAATCTACCAAAACTACTTTTGCTTCCTTCCAAATATTCAAAACCGCAAGAAATTAGGCATAATTAGAACCAAGAGAGATACAATGGGGATATAGATAGAAGGAAGAGACAAATAAGAATATTGAATAATGAATTTAGAATATGTTATGTAACTTAGAAGAATCTATAAACTCCACCACTCAAAAAATTTTATTTAGTGGGGTGACAAAGATTTGACGTGGTCAATTATCAAACAACTAGTTTCCCCAAATTTTGCAGTACAGGGGATTAACCTAGGTTATCTCTTAAGGATACAATTCATGTATGGTTTAAATTATATCAAGAAGAAAAAAACAAAAGAATTAGAGGGGTTTTGTGCAGAATTTAAAAGAAATTTACAGAGGAAGAAATCAAATTGAAAACAAATTCAAGGAAAGAAAACACTGATCTCAGGCTCCTAGTGATGCGCTTGAGTATCACAATTCTAAGATATTCATGCAAATTTGCATCAACAGACAACGATCATTCAATCAAACTGGATCACGATCACAATCTCAAGATTCTCATGAATTTCCACAAATCTAACCAGTTGAATTAGGTTCTCAATTGAGTTCTTAGCCTTTTGCAATTCTAATCGATCGATCAAAATCAATCCCTAACCAATTTCTATGAAATCCAATTGGAATTCCACACAAATTGGAGAGGAAAAGAGAACAATAAAATGCAAGATTTGCAAGAAAAAGAAAGCACAAAATATCAGAAAATATACCCTTATTACGCAATCTCATCGGATACCTCAAATCGATTCAGAATTTAGCCTTCCATAGAGATCCCCATGGATGTTTGCATGATAAGGAAGAATAAGGTGGAGAGAAAACAAAACTTGCACAAGAAGAAAACTCAAAACTGAATTTTGAAAATTAAAAACGACAAAAGTTTTTACAAGTTGTTATCAGAGGCTTTTATAATGCCTCTCTACAACTTCTAAAGGAAGCTACGTAAAACTTCTCAAGAAAGTCTAAATTAAATTGGGCTAAGGCCCAAATGAAATTATCCTAAAAGAGATAAACTTCAATCCAATAAAGTCCACTAACCTAAAAATAAAGGAAAAAAATGAAAAAACCCCAAATGTGACCCAATTATGAAAATGAACTCAAATAGAAAACTCAGAAAAAAATATAGAATTAGAATGACTAAAAAGGATATAAAATCTGCATAATAAAATGCTCTATCATAGGCATTCAATTTTTTAAAAATAAAAATTATAAAAATAAAAATTTTATGTATGTATATCTCAAAATTAGTAAAGATGAGACAAAAAAGATTCAGAGCTAAAAAGAAGAAAATTTCCATAAAAAAAATCATATTGTTAAATACTAAAATTAGAATCTCCACATATAATTTAATTTATCTAAGTTAACGTGTTTTAACACTCTAGTGCCTTAAATCAAATTAGGAAGTATATATATATATATATATATATGTGTGTGTGTGTGTGTGTGTGTGTGTGTGTATGTATGTATATATATATATATAGTAGAAAATTAACTCTATCTACAATAGAGTTGCTGTTTCAGTAGGAAGATAAAGACAATAATATCCAAAATTGATATGATACTGTTAAAGTAAAATAACCTTTTACTTTTGTATGTGGTTAAAATTGTTTTTAAAAAATCAATCCTGGTGCATGAAAGATCTACTCAACCACAAACATATCAATGTACCACAACTATTTTTGTGTCATTCCAAATATTCACAAGCGCAAGAAATTAGCATGAATTAGAACTGGATAGATACAATGGAGATAGAGATAAAATGATAGGGACAATAAGATTATTTAATGATAAATTCAGAATCTGTAATGTAACTCAGAAGAAACCATAAACTCCATCATTCAAAAAATCTAAAGCCACAAAGTTTTATATAGTGGGGGCATTCAATTTTTTAAAATAAAAATTATAAAATAAAAACTTTATGTATGCATTAATGTATATTCAAAAATGAGTAAAGATGAGACAAAATAGTTTGAGACTTAAAAAGAAGAAAATTTCCATAAAAAAAAATTATATTGTTCAATACTTAAATTAGAACCTCTACATATAATTTAATTTATGTAAGCTAGCATGATTTAACACTCTAGTGCCTTAAATCAAAGCACGAAATATATATATATATATATATATATATATATATATAGTAGAAAGTTAACTTTGTCTATGACAAAGTTGCTTCACTAGGATGATAAAGACAATAATATGCAAAATTCATATAATATAGTTAAGGTAAAAAAACCCTTTTACATTTGTATCTCGTTAAAATTGTTTTGAAAAATTTCATCTTGCCACACGAAAGATCTACTAAACCAAAAATGTATGAATCTACCACAACTTTTTTTGTGTCATTCCCAATATTCTGAACCTAAAAAATTAGTAAGAATTAGAGCCAAGAGAGCTACAATAGAGATAGAGACAAAATGAAGGGACCAATAAGATTATTGAACAATGAATTCAAAATATGTAATGTAACCAAGAAGAATCCATAAACTCCATCATTCAAAAAATCTAAAACAATAATTTTTTTGTAGTGGGGGAATTCAATTTTTTAAAATAAAAAATTACAAAAATAAAAACTTTATGTATGTATATTTGAAAATTAGTAAAGATAAGACAAAAAAGTTTGAGAGTTAAAAAGAAAAAAATTTCCATAAAAAATTATATTGTTAAATGCTTAAATTAGAACTTTCACATATAATTTAATTTATCCAAGCAAACGTGCTTTAACACACAAGTGCCTTAAATCAAAGCAGAAAGCATACGTATATATATATATAGTAGAAAGTGAACTTAGTCTACATCAGAGTTGCTTCAGTAAGATGATATAATAGAGATAAAGATAAAGCGAAGGAACAAATAAGATGATTGAACAATGAATTCAGAATATCCAATGTAACTATGAGGAATGTACAAACTCCATCATTCAAAAAATCTAAAATCACAAAATTTTATGTAGTAGGAACATTCAATTTTTCAAATATAAATTATAAAATAAAAAATTTATGTATGAATATATAACAATTAGTAAAGATGAGACAGAAAAGTTTGACACTTAAAAAGAAAAAAAATTCCATAAAAAAATTATATTATTAAATACTTAAATTAGAACTTACACATATAATTTAATTTATCTGGGCTAACACTTTAACGCTCTAGTGTCTTAAATGAAAGCAAGATATATATATATATATATATATATATATATATATATATATATAGTGGAAACTTAACTCTGTCTAAAAAAAGAGTTGATTTAGTAGGATGATAAAGGCAGTAGTAAGAAAAATTGATATGGTAAGTTAGAGTAAAATAAACCCTTTACTATTGTATGTGGTTAAAATTGTTCTGAAAAATTGAATCCTGTTGCATGAAAGATCTACTTAACCACAAACATATCAACCTACCACAACTATTTTTGCATCATTCCAAATATTCAGAAATGCAAGAATTAGAACCAAGAGAGATATAATGGAGAGTTAAAAGGAATGAACAAATAAGATTATATAACAATGAATTCAGAATATGTAATGTAATTAAGAAGAACCCATAAACTCCATCATTTTAAATATCAACAACCACAAAATTTTATGTAGTGGGGGCATTCAATTTTTTAAAATAAAAATTACAAAAATAAAAACTTTATGTATGTATATCTAAAAATGAGTAAAAATGAAACAAAAAAGTTTGAGACTTAAAAAGAAGAAAATTTCCATAAAAAAATTATATTGTTAAATACTTAAATTAGAAGCTACACATATAATTTAATTTATCTAAACTTACGTGCTTTAACACATCAGTCCCTTAAATCAAAGCAGGAGGTATATATATATAGTAGAAAGTGAACTTGGTCTATAACAAAGTTGCTTTAGTAGGATGATAAAGACAATAATACACAAAATGGATATAATATAGTTAAAGTAAAATAAACCCTTTACCTTTGTACGTGGTTAAAATTCCTTTAAAAAATTGAATCCTACTACATGAAAGATCTACTCAACCACAAAAATATGAATCTACCACAACTATTTGGAACCGTAAGAAATTAGCATGAATTAGAACCAAGAGAGATACAATAGAGATAGAGATAAAAAGAAAGCAACAAATAAGAGAGTTGTTTCCCTAGGATGAAAAAGACAATAATAAGCAAAATTGATATGATAAAATTAAAAAAAAAATGTTGCTAAATACTTAAATTAGAACCTACACATATGATTTAATTTATCTAAGGTAACGTGTTTTAACAATCTAGTGCCTTAATTCAAAGAGAAAGTATATATATATATATATATATATATATATATATATATATATATATATATATATATATATATATATATATGTGTGTGTGTGTGTGTGTGTAGATTTATATATAGTAGAAAGTTAACTGTCTAAAAAAGAGTTATTTCAGTCAGATGAGAAAGACAATAATAAGCCAAATTGGTATGATACAATTAAATTAAAATAAATCCTTTTTTACTTTGTATGTGGTTAATTTTTTTTTAAAAGAAAAACTCAATTTATGCTAGACAAAAGATCTACTCAACAACAAACATATCAACGTACCAACACTATTTTTGTGTCATTCCAAATACTTAGAACCACAAGAAATTAGCAAGAATTATAACAAAGAAAGACATAATGGAGATCAAGACAAAAGGAAGGGGCAAATAAGATTGTTGAATAATGAATCCAGAATATATAATGTAATTTAAAAAAATCCGTAAACTTAATCATTAAAAAAAATAAAACCAAAAAATTTTATGTAGTGGGATCATTCAATTTTTTAAAATAAAAATATAAAAATTAAAACTTTATTTATGTATATCTGAAAATTAGTAAAGATGAGACAAAATTTTATGTAGTGGGAGCATTGAATTTTTTAAATTAAAAATTATGGAACAAAAACTTTATGTATGTGTATCTAAAAATTAGCACAAATGAGACAAAAATGTTTAAGACTTAAAAAGAATATTTCAATAAAAATTTATGTTGTAAATACTTAAATAGAACCTACACATATAATTTAATTTATCTAAGCTAACATGCTTTAACACTCTACTCCCTTAAATAAAAGCAGGAAGTATAGATATATATAGATACACACATATGTATTTAGTAGAAAGTTAACTATGTCTATAAAAGAGTTGTTTCAATAGGATGATAAAGAAAATAATACGCAAAATGGATATGATACATTTAAAGTAAAACCCTTCACCTTTGTATGTGGTTAAAATTATTTTGAAAAATTCAATATTTCTACATAAAATATTTACTCAACGACAAAGATATCAATGTATCACAAATATTTTTGCGTCATTCCAAATATCTAGAATCGCAAGAAATTAGCAAGAATTAGAACCAACAAAGACAAAAATAGAGATAGAGATAAAAGAAAGGGACCAATAAGATTATTGACCGATGAATTCAGAATATGGAATGTAATTTAAAAGAATCCATAAACTCCATCATTGATAAAATATAAAAATAAAAACTTGATCTATGAATATTCAAAAGTTAGTAGATATGAGACAAAAAAGGTTTATACACAAAAAGAAGAAAACTTCAACAAAAATTTATGTTCTTAAATACTTAAATTAGAACCTACACACATATGATTTAACACTCTAGTGCCCTAAATCAATAGAGTATATATATATATATATATATATATATATATATATATATATATATATATATATATATATATATATATATATATATATAGTAGAAAGTTAACTCTGTCTATAAAAAAGTTGTTTTAGTAGCATGCTAAAGACAATAATACACAAAATTGATGTGATACAATTAAAGTAAAATATACCCAATACCTTTGTATGTGGTTAAAATTATTTTGAAAAATTCACTTCTGTTGCACAAAAGATTTCCTCAACGAAAAATATATCAATGTACAACAACTATTTTTTCATCACTCCCAATATTCAGAACCGTAAGAAATTAACAAGAATTAGAACCAAGAGAGACACAATGAAGATAAAGATAAAAGCAATAAGATTATTGAACAATGAATTTAGAATATGTAATGTAACTTAAAAGAATCCATAAACTCCATCATTCAAAACATCTAAAACCACAAAATTTGATGTAGTTTGAGCATTCAATTTCTTAAAATAAAAACTTTATATATGTCTATCTCAATATTAGTAAGGATGAGACAAAAGAGGATGAGAGTTAATAGAAGAAAATTTCCCCAAAAAATTATACTGTTAAATATTTAAATTAGAACGTACACATGTAATTTAATTTATCTAAAATAAGGTGCTTTAACACTCTAGTTCCTTAAATCAAGACATGAATATATATATATATATATATATATATATATATATATATATATAGTAGAAAGTTAACTCTCACTATAAAAGAGTTCTTTCAGTAGGATGATAATGACTATAAAAACTAAAATTGATATGACACAATTGAACTAAAATAAACCTTTTCCTTTATATGTGTTTAAATATTTATTTTAAAAATTCAAGCCCGCTGCATGAAAGATCTAATCAGCAACAAACATATCATTGTACCACAACTATTTTTGTCTCATTCCAAATATTCACAACTGCAAGAAATTAACAAGAATTGGAACCAAGAGTACACATTGGAGATAGAGATAAAAGGAAAGAGAAATTAAGATTAATGAACAATGAATTCAGAATATGTAATGTAACTTAAAAGAATCCATAAACTTCATCTTTCAAAACATCTAAAACCACAAAATTTTATGTAGTGTGAAAATTCAATTTATTAAAACAAGAATATAAAAATAAAAACTTTATATATGTGATGCAATCTCACCTAGCATGCATCATGGCTAGGAGGATTCTGGGAAGGCATGACATGGATGAAAGCTCATTGAAGATTGGAAACCATAGTCTTCATTTTTAACTTGTAAATATCTTATTTTAATTATCTAAATAGGAGAATATTTTTAATTCCTTTAAGTCCATGTATATTCGGCCATCTTCTTTTTAGTTTAGAAGGTATAGGTGTCTTTAGTTAGAAATGAGGAGTAAGCTTAGAATAGGTGCATAAGTCAAGACATGATTTTGGGCTACCCATTCAATTTAGGAGATACTAATTGCACATATGGGGTGAACTTAAGTCTCTCACTTAAGTCCCACATTGCCTAGAAAAGTGTGCCCAAGCTTGCCCATTGGGCTATATATACTCATTCTCTCCTCATTGTAAATTTCACCTTTGAAGTTGAATGAGAATAGTCTCTTTGTGAACACATTCTTAGTAAAAGGTTTTGAGTAACCTCTTCCTAGTTGGTTTTTATCAAGGGTTCCTTACCTTGTGGCAAACCTAAACATTTTGGCTTATCTCTCTTTAAGAGTGGTGCCCCACCTCCGTCTTCTTTCCCCTCCATCATCCATTTTATGGTGCTTGTAACCTCAAGGAGAAAGATCAAGAGGAGTGCAAAATATTTTTGCATCATTTGGTATCAAGAGCCAACTCCATGAGGTTCTTTTCTAGTCTTAATTTTCTTTAATTTTTTCTAGCTTTTCTTCTTAGTGTTCTTTCTGTTTTCTTTGTTTTTTCGAGCCTTTAATTCTTGTCATTTAATTTCTTTCATGTCTTGTTAGTTGATGTTTTAGTAGTTTTCATTTTATGCAATTTATTTCCTAGTCCTTATTACTTTCTAGATTCAATTTATCTTGTTCTTTTCCATTGAATCTTTATATGTTTCCTATAGGATTGTTTCTTTAATTTTCTTCCCAGCCTTTTATTTCTTTTTTGTTCATGTGTAAATCCTAAAAAAGTCATTGTAATGACTTCACAAAATTTGTGAAGGAAGCCACACATCTTTGGATGCACATTGTTCTTCTTATTTGAGTTTTTAATTCTATTTTCCTACACCTATTTTTTTGTTTTTCCATCCCCTTGCTCTCTTTTTTGGGCATATATTTCTGGTTATTTTTTAGTCATTTGATTTCAGTTTTTAATCTTCCAAGTTATGTCTTAGTTGGTCATGTTGTAGTTCTTTTATTTTCTCTTAAATCTACATAGTTTTGCCTTTTATTTTTACCATAAAAAATGTGTTTCTCTCTTGGAATTGAGCATATGCTCTTGTATCTATTCCTAGAGTCCCACATGCTTTAGATCATAGCATGTTTCAAAAATTCTCCAAAAAAAATGCTCAATTCTTTCTTAGAGTCCATTTCTTCATTTTGTGTAAGTACCTTATTTTTGTGCTAGTTTATTGTGGTGATTTTCTTTGTGCTGACTCGTTGAGCATTTTGGGACACATATTTGGGCTAAAAACTTGAGCAATCAAGGTTACCTAAACCCATAAAAACTCTCACTTGGTGTCATGTTATAATCACCTAAAATTACTAGCTCATTTTAAGTTGCTTTATATTCTTTGGTTTGCACTTTTACATCAAATTTTTGTGGTTGATTTATTATTCTTGTTCAAACATTTATAATTCTTAAATTCCTTACTATATCTACTTAAAAATGTCTTAAGAGGTGTAGAAAATACATATTAATAATAAGATTACAACTATGTTTATTTCACTATTTTTGTTCCCTTAGATTTAAATTTATTTTTTAATTTCAATTTTAAAAATAAATTTAAAGACATAAATTCACACTATAAAATATTTTTTTTGTTTTTATTCCATAACAATTTATTGTTTGTATGATTTTTAAGATGCTTATTACATTTTTTTTAAGAATCAATAAGAGTTAATAACCTTTTGCAATTTCAATCCACAGTTTACAATAATTCTTATTGATTCAACTAAAAAGTAAACTAAATTGAAAAATGAAAAACATATTAAGTTTTATAATAAGAAATAACATAAAATATATTAATTTAAAAAGGTGAAGAAAGCACAATTTAAATATTTTATCATGTTATAATTAAATAAATAAGTTATAATATTTCATAAGGTTGTAACTTTTTATAGCAAGAGGTAATTAAGATAATAAATCATATGTTTTATTTCTAAAAGGCCACTTTTGTTTTCTCAAATTTAAATTTATTTTTTGTTCTTCAATTTAAAAAATATTTTTTCGATTTTTATTGCGATAAAAAAATCACCATAAATTATGCATATATAGCATTTTTTAATTTAGGAAAAATAATTTAAATTTATTTGATAAAAAAATTATTTATTCTATTTTTTATGTATTAAATTATTACTTTATGATTATAACATAAAAATATCTTAGTTGACAACATATTCACCCTTTTTAAGTCACTCATGTTTCCTTTATGACAAATCCATGATAAGTCTCAAAAAAGAAAGAGGCTAGAAATTTTCTTTTACCACCTGCTAACTTTCTCCTCCCATCATATCAAATGTTTAAAATTCTAAAAACAGCCTTATTTGATTTCTGGATGAAACAATCTAAAACTCATTATTTATATATTTTTTAGATTAATTAGTTTAGAATATAAGAAATTATTTATTTCCAGATTAAATGATTTAGAATAAACACTTATTTGATTTCTAAATTAAACAATCAAAATCTTATTACTTCGATTAATCTAAAATATAAAAAGACAAATTAGATGATCTAAAATGTAAAAAAAAAAAATGTTGCAAAATCAATTAATCTGAAAATATGTGCCAAAAAAATATACTCGTTATACACTGTACGCCTGCAAATGCAATGCAAATCAGTAGAAAATCAAACAGTCCATTTTAATAACATTTCTCCAAGTCTGCGCAAAGGTCTCATCTGCTTTTTAGATTTATCTTTCTTCACTTATGCTATCATTTCAGTGCCTTGCTATTTCTTAAGCATACCATCAAGTCAATACAAAAATTTATTAAATTAGACGCCTAATTAAAAGTGATAAACATGTACGGACGCATTTCAAATAAGGTGTTAGAGACATGTTTTACAGGACAACACTACATGTAACCAATGTCCATGCTTCATTTGGTTTCAGCGAATTATTTTTCATGTAGTTGGGTTCTCTTTTTTTTTCTTCGTGATTTCTTAGTTATTCTTAAAGACTTGCTAGTTTTGTTGTGCGAACTACTGTTGGAAGAAGCTAATAATACATTATGAAAATGTGCTCAGCATGCAAATAGATATTTGAGAATATTGTAAATTCACACGTCTATGTTTATTTCATTCCTAATTATTGTAGCTCTCTAATACATAAACTATTGTAATTCGTGACCATTTAGGTTTGTTTTGTGAGTTTGTAATTGATCAACGTGGTGCCGTGGTCTTGAACTTCAAGAACAACACTTACTGCATTCTACAGATGAATTATTTAAACATTTTTTATCATGTCCGTAATGCACTATTAACCGAGCATATATATACTATGCAGTGAGATACATTATTCAATCTATCAACTCATTATAGTGGCTTTCTTCATTTGTCAGTCAATGGAAAACATCCATCCAGAAGTGAAACAAATGGCTATGGTTATTAGAAAAGCAGCAACAGCACCAAATGCAAATGGAAAACCGATGATCTTAAGCTTCTGGTGATTAGGCTGAGCAAGAATCTCTACTTGTGAAGAAGGCGTAAAAGTGGAAGTGCCATAACCGGAAAGACCTTTGTTCCCTTCAAAGCTTGTGAATGGAAAGGTATCAAACTGGCCCCCTGTTGGGATTTCCCCATGCAACTGATTATAAGACACATCAAATGTGGACAAGAAACTCAGTTTCACTAATGATTCTGGTATTTCTCCAGAGAGTTTGTTGTGAGATAAATCCAAAATTTCCAACATTGTCATTCCTGATAGCTTGTTTGGAATTGGTCCTGTTAGGTTATTATGTTTCAGTTGCATCTCATGTAGGCCTTTCAGGTTACCAAAACTTGGCCATATTAGTCCTTGAAGTTTGTTGTAACTGAAGAGTAAAGATGGTCTGAAACTTGAAACTTTTTTGTATTTCGTACCCTTTACATAGTTTCCACCAGTGTAGAAGGGAAAGTCAGAGAGAGCTCCTTCTAATGAAAAGTTCCTGTGCTGGAGACTCGAGACCATGGTCAAACTCTGTGGTATGTTGCCAGTGAAAGAGTTGTTTGACAAGTCCAAGTAAAAGAGATTGTCAAAGTTGCCAAACCATGTGGGAATGACACCACTTAGATGATTCCATGACAGATCCAGCATCTGCAGCTTCTTGCATCCACTTAACCACTTTGGGATTGAACCTTTGATCTGACTGTTGGCAAGGACAAATACCTTGAGATTACTGAACTCTAAATTTAGAGCTTGTGGCATTTCTTCATTATAGAAGTTCATTGTGAGGACCAGTGTGCTTAAGTTCCTGCAGTGACTTAAAACCTCTAGTGTCGCTGACAAATTATGCAAGCTGGTTTTTGAAAGTGAAAGTTGTGTTAGGGACTGAAGATTTTTTAAATTGACAGGCACCCCACCATTGAGATGGTTCCTAGCAAGATTAATTGCTTCTAATCTTAGACAATCTGATAGATTATTAGGGATTGGACCATGGAATAAATTGGAACCAAGACCAATGGAGGTTAGATTTTTCATTGCTGAACAGTTCAAATTAATTGAACCACTCAAAGAATTGTTGTTCATAATAAGCATCTGAAGAGATGGGGAATTCACCAGTGATGCAGGCAACTCACCAGTGAATCTATTTGACTCAGCAGAGAAAACCTTAAGTCTTGTGAGGCTCTCAAAGATATTCGGAAGTATTCCAGAAAAGCCATTATTGGAGATGTCTAATTCCACTAGATTTGAAAGTTTACCAACTCCTTTATTCAAAAGACCAAATAGCTTATTATCCTGAATGTTTAGTACACTCAAATTTTGCAACTGAAAAATACTCTCTGGAAGGCTTCCTGATAATTTATTCCCATCAATGGACAGATGCTGCAAATAGGAACAATTACCTAAATTTTCAGGAATCTTACCAGAAAATAAGTTATTAGAAATTTTCAACAAATGAACCCGAGTATAAGAAGTACAAATATCTGTATTCATAGAACCTTGAAAATAGTTATTACTTAAATCTATGACCTCCAAGTTGTGTAGTTGAAATAACATGTCAGGAATAGAGCCACTTAAGAAATTATGGGAAAGGTTCAGGACTCTCAGTTGATCCAAACCTGCTAAAGATTCGCTGATTTTTCCACCAAGTTTTGTGCTTCCAAGTTCTAAGCGAACCACTCTAGTGCCTACACCAGGCAAGGCTTCACATGTGACACCAGACCAAGTGCAGTAATCAGGGGTGGTAGAGATGTTCCAGTCTGGAATAGCTGACTCTAAGCAGTTAGAGAATCCATTCAAGGCCTTTAAATCATTGGAATTTCTTGAAAAGTTTTTAGTCTCATGAGTACTGATCCCAAATGGTATCAAAATGACAAATAAGACGAGACTATGCAATCCCATATCTAACGTACCCTCGTGGAAAAGAAAAATAATGATGATGAAATAAGAGCTGCAAGGTTTGGCCTGTGGCCTGAGAATCAATGCTCAGTGGCTTATCTCAGCAAATGGTTTGGTATTGTATTCCAGTGTTGACAAGGAGCACAAGCACATGTAGGATAACACAAAAGAATTAAATTTAGAGTAGAGCAAATTAAGGTGGCAATGTTATGACTTGAACTTTACTGAATTGCTAAGAAAACTGTTTTCTCGGGCGTTTCAAGGCTTGAGAGTCTTAAGTTGACCTCGAAAGTGATGAAAATAAAATCTTAGCTTTATGTGGATCTTGCAGGGAAGGAGTTTTTTTATTTTTTTCATTTTTGTTTGACCAAACATGAAGTGTACTGAAGTTTAAAAAAAAAAATAATGTGCCCCTACCTATCTTCATACCTGTCTTCCATTTATCTACACCAAATTGTTTTGTTATTAGGTTGGGAAAGGAAATAAGACTATGGGGTAAGAAATAGAAAATTCACATCATATATAGGAATAAAATAAAATATGGTCAAGTCACATGACGCATTTTATATTTTTCATTCCCGTTTATCACAATATCAACCATCTGATAAATACTACGCTAGCAGAAAATTAGAATACGTGAGAGAATTTGTAGCATCTGCTATAGAAGCGATTATAGTCCTTGTCCATTTAAATACAACTAGACATCATTGGTGCTCTTGGACTTAGTATGATCAACAATCAGGTCATTTCATCCACTTTGGCTTGAACTTTTTCATAACAGTAACAGCTTTAAACATAATTTAGATTGCATCTGCCATTCACAAAAGGAAAATGAGAGATTGTTCACTTTGACTTTCAACCAACTCCATGAGATGACTGACCTGAACATGGTTGGACACTATTAAAAACAATACCAGATTATGGCAAGTGACACAACCAAACCAAGCACTGTTTGATTACTTGCTGAGTAACGTTCCCCGCAGCACCACCCATATGGTGCCAGAGATGGTTGCTTCTGTCATTTATTTAAAAAAAAAATTTACAAAACTTGAATAACATTTTGCCTCCATAGAAAAATAGTTTGGCCATTTAAATTTATTTTTTTTGTTACTTTTATTGGATTTGAACCTGAGCTGCTTCACTCTACAACATTGTAGTGCTTTACAGTTTACATAACTTATTTTTGTCCAAGAAATCAACCAATTGCATTTGAATTACTTATAACTCATTTAATATTATAAAAAATGTTGAACAAATAACATATTAAATATATTATTCCTTCAATGATTATTAATGAAAGAATCATATAAATTTTAAATTATATAAATCTTATCAACTTTATCTACATAATTGAAGTCATTGCTTCAATATTGTACTTTTATGGGGTCTCATCGACCATCCAACAGACACAGGATCGGTCTTGACATTTCAAATTTCATGGGTCTAGGGTAAATCAATGAATAAGAATTTGTATATTCAAGTGTTTTAAAATATAAACATATATTCTATAAAAAACATATATGCATATTTTTATTAAAAATTGTACGTCTAGTTACATTTGGTTCATAATATAATTTTCTCTCTCATCTTTCATTATAATATAAATTATTATGAAATAAATATATATATATATATATATATATATATATATATATATATTCTTTATTTTAATTTCATATCTATATGTCTATATTTCCACGGAGGTCTTTTTTGAAAAAAAGACTAAAATAAAGGGTATAATTAGTAAAACAGAGTTTGTTATTAACAAAGCCTTTAATTCAATATTATTTTCCTTTTGTGGTTGTTCTAGCTTTTTGGACTGGTTGTTTATCATATCAATGTTGACAAAAGAATATGGCAATTGCTATATACACTAGGTGATGAATGAGAGATTAACTAGATTATGAAAATTGATGGGTGGGTTTGAATTGTTAGACAATGAATTTGACAATGAATTTGACCAGAAAAAAGTCATGGAACAAGGCCCGTTGATCTAGTTCCATCACTATCTTACGACTAAGAGTGTGCAATTATGGTCTTCTGATTTCATCTCCCCAGAAGCGGAATAGACACTAAAATCATTAAAAACTTGAAGTTTGTGGTTAATTAATTGAAGATTGAAATTGAATAGAAGAAAGAAACTGAAAAACTAATATTAAAAGGAAAACAATTATGTTCTTAAAACAATTGCAGGAGCATCTATTTTAAGGTCCCTGCTAAGATTGAGCACAAAACAATGGCATTTACTTTCAGGCATAAACCGACTTGGTTTTAAACAAGATTGTATTTAAAGAAAGATGATTATGAGAAACAAAAATAATTTTACTTTCTTGCCATTGTTTTACTTCTTTTGATTTGAATTAGGATGAAAATTATTCTTTTGTAATTGAAAATTTTAGATGAATTTTACTAACAATTACAAGTAATAAAAGTTTATTAAGAAGAGGCATACTTCATATTATCAATATATTATGAACTTAATTCCAATATAAAACTCTTATTACTTATTATAGGTGTAATATCCTTAAATTTTTTTAAAAAATAAATAATAAATAATAATTATCTAGATATATAATAATTTAGCTACTTATTAAATGATAATATTAAGTTTTTATCTATTTTAAATAAATTATTAAAATAAAGATCATTAAAATTTAAAAAAGAAGAAGAAAGAATTAGTTTGGATGGTAAAAAGAAAATATGACGGAATTTATATTCAAATTAAAAAGATTAGGAGTTTATTATTGTGAGACCATTATTATAGTTTAGATAAAATACATAGAGTTTAATTGACATACACTGTCACTGTAAAAGATTTTTATATTGACATTCATTCATGACTTTTCATTTATGTAACTTTTAAAATAGTAATGAGTAAAATAAATAAATTTACGATGAATGAAGGGTTGTAATTGAATGTCTGAAAATCTTTACATTCACACCATAGACTAATTAAACTCAAATATTTATTGTATCTGAATTGGTGATCCTTAATAATGATATAAATATTTATTATATTTCACCTTTATATTTATATATATATATATATATATATATATATATATCAATACTAAATTTATAGAAAATATATTTGATATAAAGATATAATGGAGAATTTAGATAAAATGATCTTATATTTTATTTAGTCTTATAAATCATGTTTAATATGATAAAAGAAAAATAAGATAAAATAATATATTAAATTTCGTTAGAAAAAATAAAATATTAAATTGTTAGGATTTTTAAATGGAAAATAATTTTACTTAAGATAATATTGATTTTATTTTAAAAGTAAGAAAAGATAAGAAAATATTTTATCTGGCTTTAAATTTGAATCATAAAACTAATATTTTATGAAAAGAGAGGGAGAGAATCAATATAAGTTATTGATATGGAGTTAAGTGGTTCTAAGATTACAAACTGTCAATACTCATAATAGGATACTAGTTTGTTACTTAAGGTTGAGTTGAGAAAGAGAAAAAAAAATAAAAAAGGGAAGAAAAATAAATTAAGGCTACAAAATTTTACTTCAAGAGGTGAGTAAAATATTCTTCAGTAAAATATTCTTTTAAAACTATCCATGGTATGTATAATTTTATTCTTATAAAATAAAAATAAAAGAATGGTTTAGATTATGGAATTCCTTTCTATCCATGCATATTTCAATTGATATTCAATTAGTTGACTTTTTTCAAATTGTAGCTCACAGACTTTAAGTGCAAATGGTAGTAAGTCATGACTTAATTATCATTGGTTTTATTGACCAATTACTTTTTGTTTTTATCGGAGTTTGACAAAACTTGTGGTCTCTCAAGTCTTAGGCATTAGGACTCCAAAATAACAGGTGGCTACCTGCAAAAGGGACTCCAACACATAAGTCCATGTCAGAATAAGAGTGAGAAAGTAAGTATGAATAGAATAGCATACATGTAGGTGGATTTAGCTAGCTCTTTATATATCATTTTCCTAAGAATTCTATTCCTAGTTACCTTTTTTAAAAAGATGGACTTTCAATTACTGGTATGTGTCAAGGTGATTATTGGGGAGGTGTGCCAACTTGGGGCATGGAGTGGAGGTGAGGTCGGAGCGGAGACAAGGGAGGTACACTTTTGTATGGTGCATTATGCCTTACATATATTTAATTATACTATAACTATATGAATTGAATATTGCAAATTGAGATTCAAATGGTACAAGGGCATTTCATATGTCGAATCTATGTGTTAATTTATGTATGATGAATCTTTTGAATATTGAAAAATATAGCACACATCTAAAATAATATTGTGTGTTTTTATATTCGTTTACATAATATTTGTACATTGCATTATTGTTTCTTTTAAAATTGTTTATATATGTGATAATTGTTTAAGATACCTCCATCTAGGATGGGAAAGAGATTTGGATACATCTATCAAAGGATGGGAAAGGCAATGGGACATCAATGTGGAATATGAATTTATAGATCTTTTATGGGTTTATCCTTCCAAAATATAAAAACTTGGCTTTGAGAATTAAAGAGTGACATTAAATTATCATACATATTACTATATTTTGACATGGATTTATATGTATGTACAAGGTGTTAATTAAAAAATTATTTTCTTATCGCATATAAATTATTATTATTATTATTATAGATTACTTTGAATTAAATTATATTTTATGTGCATAAATATTTTTATTTTAATTGTGGATACCGTGATTGAATTTTTTCTAATTTTGCACTAGCTAAAAATATTATTTGTGAACCTTTATAAAAACTATTTTATTCACTAGAATTACTAGAGTGTTGTTGTTTTCAAAACTAGAGGAAGAAGTTTGGAAAGCAAGGAGGCTTGGAGATGTAGTTTTTTATTATTTAGAATTTTCCTTTAGCATTGATTGGTAGCTATTTTTAGAATAAACGTCTTTGTGGTTATTTTCTTAACATTCCTTTATAGAGACCCAAATTTGAGAATTATATCTCATTTCTTATATAAGGATTTGTATATTTTAATCTTAAGAAAGTATTTTAGACTCTCATATTTTTTAAATTTTTGTCTTTACAATAATTCTTTACTTATTTTATTATAGGTTGCTATTGAAGAACAAGGAACTCCAATTCAATATATACTAAGTACATAATTTCTTTCTCTTATTATTTTATATTTATTATCTCTACATACTATAATCTTGTCTGTATATATTAATCTAATAGTTTATTTTATTTCTATCATTTTAATAATAAAAAAAATCTACTTTGAATTTTTCCACCAATTCCTTAATAAATTATTCAAAGTCAATTTTATCATTATACCATCCATTCATAATTTGATTTGAACAATTTTTTTTAAAAATGAAATCAAATTTACTTTTTATTGCAACATAAATAGAAACAATGTTATTTATCACACATTTATATGCTTTTAGAAGCATTCAGATAGATATATTGATAATAGACTCTAATGAGAACACTTGTGTTAGAACAAGAAAATAATTGACAACAATTTTTACATTAAGACTAAAAATATACACTATTGAGATTAATGTCCAATTAAATAGGTATATTAATTTTTAATCAAACTATTAAGAAATATTAATGATACAAGAATAACTTTTAGTTAAGAAAAAGCAACAAAACAATAAACTAAAGTTCTAAAATGTCTTATTTTAAAAAGTATACTAAAATGTCATAGCAAAATACAACTAAAGAAAATTGTATTAGAAAAAATTTTGCACCTCTCAATCTATTTTATTTATTCCATAAAAAAATTATAATTTTAATAAACACTAAAATGGAAAACTAACTCAATAATAATATAAAGTTCAATCAAATCCAAACTTTGTTACTTACTTGCTCAAGATTGGAATAAAAGCTATTAAACATAATTGTCACTAGTTGTTTAGTTCGATCGAATATTATACCTTACTGTAAACTCCTAAAAAAAGTCTATTCAAACTAAACCAAGTTTATAATTACAAAAAAATAAATCTTTATATAGTATTAATGGGACTCCTAAAATTTTGGCATTGTTATACTAACTAATATCTTACCATTTTAGCCTATCGAAAAAATATTTACCATTTTATATATGTTTTTCTTAAGGGTACAAGGAAAAGACCAAGAAAGCAGAGGACATCAAAATAATTCACAATTGAAAATGGCCATATTCGTTTTATTATTATGGCTACCGTCTTTTGCCAGAGCTCAATTTGAGATTTTTTTATATATCAAAATATGGAGCCACACTTGATGGAGATATAACTCAAGTAAGACCTTATAGAGTTTACATAATATAAAACATGTTAATTTTTTAAAAAGAATAAGTAAATATATTTTTAGCCATATAAATATGATTTTATCTTGTTTTGATTTTAATTTCTTTAATTTTAGTCTCCATAATTTAAGTGTTTTAATATTAGTTTTTATTACAATTAAGTATAACTCAATACTTAATGACCATTATAAGGTTGCAGGAAAGCTTACATGTTTGATCATTCTATAAATTGCATGCATTTAAAATTACAAAGAAGTAAAATTTTTTTTTTATAAAACTAAAAAATATATCTAAAAAAAATTAATTGTAATCTTATAATTAATCAAATTAGAGGTATAATTAATTTATTGAACTATTAATATTTTTGTCACTATTTTATGTCTAATTTTTTTATTTTCGTCTAGGCCATGGCAAATGCTTAGCATGATGCGTGTACATCAGCAACTCCAAGCAAAATGATGATTCCAAAAGGAATATTCAAGTTAAAACAAATAGAACTTAAAAGATCTTGCATATCGTTTATTGAGGTTCATGTTGATGGAAAAATTCAAGCACCATAAGACCTGAGTCAACTAAATGGAGATGCTCAATGGATTAAATTTACCTGCATCAATTTCTTTACCTTGTTTGGAGGGGAAACATTTAATGGTCAATGTACAATTGCATGGAACCAAAATAATTGTTTGAAAAACAATCATTGTAAGAAGCTTTCTGTGGTAAATAATGAGTCCATTTCTTAATATTTCAATAAAAGATACTACATATATCTTCCTGAATAGAGAAAATTAACATTCTCATTTTCTATCTTTTCTTTTGTCTTTCAATTAAAAAAGACTCTAGCTAAAATTGCTTTTATAAATGTTATATATTTTCACGAAGTGTTATTTTTAATTGAAAAATGAAGGAGAAAGAAATAAATTATATGTGTTATAATTCTTTTCATCAAATGCTTTAATAAATAAATTGTTTCTAGCAAATTTCTCTGCATCATTTTGATTTTGGTTTCCTCAATAATACAATTATTCGAGGCATAACATCAAAAGATAGCAAAAATTTTCATGTTAATGTTTTAGGATGTAATAATATTACATTTATAAACTTCAACATTATTGCACCTACAACTAGCCCCAACACCGATGAATTTCACATTGGAAGATCAATTCATGTAAATATTACTAACACAAACATTGTCAGGGTGATGATTGTATCTCCTTAGATGATGGTAGCAAACAAATCACTATCTTAAATGTTACATGTAGCCCTAGACATGGTATTAGTATTGGAAGTTTAGGAAAATATCCAAATGAAGAACTTGTTGAAGGTTTCATAGTCAGAAATTGTACACTAAAAACCACACACGATGGTTTGAGGGTTAAGACTTAGTCTAATACTCCAGCAACTATTACAGTGTTTGATATGTATATTGAAGATAAAAAAAAATGGTTAATGTCAAAAATCCTATAATTATATATTAGGAGTATTGTCCATGGAATCAATGCACCAAAAAAGTATTTAACTAGAATAACTCCTGAGTATTTCAATGCAAGTTGATAAACACATGGATATTTCAGTAGCTAAATAATTATATAATAAAGTACTTACCTAAAAAGCTAAATAACATGTCATTTATTATTAAAAAAATACAATAACTATTTATTTCTTTCTTCATTTGTGTTATATATATGATTGCAGAGTCTATAAAAAATTAAAATAAGTAGAGTTACATTCAAAAACATTATTGAAACTTCCGCAACTCAAAGAGTTATTTTAGATTGTAGTAGCACTATACCATGTGAAAATATAGGGCTTAATGATATAGATATAAAATCTAATAAAACCATTGCAACTACTAAGCTTGCTAATGTCAAACCATAATACCATAACCAATGAAAATCACTTCATTACTAAATTTGTTATCACCAAACCCATAATAACAACAATATTTATAGTTATAATTTCTCTTCAGTTATAAATATACAAAGAGTTGTCGGTTGTAATCATTTAAATAAGTAATACTGACATTAAAACAATTCCTTATGTTGGAAATATAAGGGTTCTTTATCATGTATTTCATTTAGATTGTTGTGTTGGGTTCCATTATGAAAGATTATCGCGTTTCAATTTGATTAGATAATGTTTTTAACATTTAAAGTTCATGCTATTATCATATTTAATAATATTCTTTCTTGTAAGATCAAAAAATGGTTCAATTTAGTATGAAATTTTATCTAATGATTACTGTATAAAAAAATTATAAATTATTTCTCTTTTTTTAGTTTAAATTAAAATAGCGCGTTAGCTACACTCTGAAATCTATATTTATATATGATTTAAAAGAAGGTTTTTTTGTAGTGGATTCTATTCTATGACTTGACACTTTTATGTGAGTTTGTTTTACTTCCAAAAATTCAAATGACCCTCACCCTCATGATAAGTTGTTTTGATTAATTATTTTTAATAAACAAATCCTTTTTTAACACTATCTTTTTTGTGTACGAACTTTTAGATTATTTTTTTTTTACTTTTAGATTTTTTTTTAAATCTTTTATAAATCAAATTTTAGTTGTTAATGTGTTAGTTTTTGTTAAATAATAGATTCAAACACATGATCTCTCTCCCCATCCCTTCACTTTACCACCAGATCAACTTTATAACTCTATTAACTTTTAGATTTAATAAACAAAAAATTTATACTCACATTTAATCACAATCTTTTATTTATAGAGTAAGTTTACTCATTAATACTTTAAAAATTATATGAATAAAGAGTTGTAATTGAAATTCAGTTTCATTGTAAATATATATTAATTAAACTTTTCTTTAAAACATGCAATCCTGATAAAACCATCATGCGTCAAAAATTTATTATTTTAATATAATAATTATTTTACAAAACATATAAATATAGTTTGCTATTATGTGATAAATGATATACTGGCAATACAATATTATCCGATCATAAAAATATAAAATTATACAATTTATGCAATCATATATTAACTTTAAAGTTTAAATCCATAATAAAAGTGTTTAAGATTATCCACTATGTCAGGATCAAACTTCTATTATGTATACATAATAATTGTTTAGTTAGTTTAAATGATCATTTTAGTCTTTTTATGTGTCACGTTTATCCAAATTGAAGAGTATTGTCTTTGAAAATTTCTTGTGGCACCTATTCTTTTATTTGTACCTTTTATTTTTATTAAATATATTTTTTATATTAAAAATAATTTTAAATTATTTTAATACAAAATTTAAATTCATTTTTAAATTGATCTAATTTTCTCTTTTAAATTTTTTCTTTTCTTCTTTCTTTTTTGCTTAATTTTTATTGATTTTATATTTTTTATTATATTTTATTCTTTTATTTTTATATATTTTATTAATATGTTAAAGTCCAATTAAATTTACCCTTTGGCAATATTTGAGACATGTCTTTTTGTATATATTTTTTGGTCTTTACATGTTATTCCTTTCTTCTTCTTTTTTTAAATTTTTTATTTACTTCTTAATTTTTCCTTCATTTTATGTTATTTATTTTTTATTTATTATATTTTTATTCATCTTTTCTTTGGTTAATAAAATGTCATAAATTAAAATAGTTTAATTAATAATTTTTAGAGAAATTACAACTACTATTCAACGAAAACAAAATTATACTCAACAACATTAATTTCTATGTTTGATTATAATTCCATTTTATTTAAATATTTATAGTAAATTTTTTTAAAACTTACATATTTTTGTTCACAACGTAGTTTTCTCCACAATTTCAATATTTTTAACTAATTCCAGAGGGTGTATTAAAATAAGTGTATTGATAGCTGCTTTTAAATAATTATTATATCTCTTATGTCATCTAAAATATTAAACATACCAAATCAACAATTAATTTTATTTCTTATAACCTTTTTTATACATTACTTATTTTATTCTTTCTCACAATTTCTTATATTTGTACATTATTTTTCTTCTTTCTCACAACTGGATTATCTTCTTTACCTTCGTTTTCTTTATCATGCATTATTGCATTGAACCTATCTATTCCCCCCCAAGTTCTAATGTTCACTCTGTAATACTGGTCGTAGTAATTCTCTAGAGGTTGATTGGTTATATGTATTTCATATATATAGATATTTTAAAATTTTATATTATGAAACTTTTCTGTTTCAAATTAATACATATTCTTTTCTTTTTAAAATTAAAAAAAAAAAATGCTCATGGTGCAGATTTCTGCTCTAAATTCTCAATATTTTATTTATATAAATTATTGATTTTATTAACTAATTTTTTAAATTATATTTTTGTATCATAAGTTAAGACTCATGACATACGAGTTACTTTATTAGTTTATAATAAAATATACACTAAGATTATAAAAATGATAAAAAAGGTAAATTATTTTTTAAAATATTCATGATTAATAATTATAATTGCTATGATAAATTCTTACCGAATGTATTATTAATTAAAAATAATAACAATAATTATTAGGTGAAATTTTTTTAAATGTGTTAAATTATAACCAACAACAACGACAATGACAACAACAACAATGATAATTAAAAAATTAATCTTTCACATAATTGTCAACTAAATCTTTTTATTGTTTTAAAAAATAATAAAAACATATTAAAAAAACACTCTTATATTATTTTGATTCATTTTCTTTTTAGATGTATTTGAAATTTAAAAAAAAAAAACTAGCACAAAATTTGGAATATAAGTTAATGGTCATAAAATAAAAAATTAGTTGAGAGGTAAGATAGTTTCAAAATTTAATGATGGTAATAAATGAGAAGGGAGATAAAGGTTGAGGGTGATTGACCTATGTGAGTTTCTTTTATGAAATATTTACCTAAATGAGTCTATTTTATAAATATTTATCTAATTGTGTTTTGATTAGTAACTGGGCTAAAATTACATGTCTAGACTAAGATTTTTTGCCACATGATTGCCAAATAGCAGTGTTTAATGGACATAAAATTATAGGAGGCATATGTGATTTTATGTTTGTTTTTTTTCGACTTGCGTTTTTGTGGGAATGATTTGTTTTTCAACCCTATAATATTTCTTGTAGGCAACTTTGGAAACAATTTTCATTGATATTTACAAGACAACATGCTCAAAATTTGCAACTGGAATCATTGATTGTTGCATAATAAATTCAAAATTTGAAAGAAACATCATATTAATTAATGTTTTGTGCCCTATCTGTGGTCGGGAATTAGAATCTGTAAGTTATTTGATGTTTACCTATCATTCTAGTTATTTGTTCTGGATGAAATGCAATAGGTGGTTAGAGTACTTGTTTGTGTTGCCCTCTGATTGTGTTTCTAATTTTTTACATCTTCTAGGTATTTCCAATTCAAAAATATCATTGAATCGAGAGACCTAAGTGTAATTTGGTTGGTTATTCTGCAGAGTATCTGGTTAGCTAGGAACTATTATATTTAAGGGTGTACTTTCATTGTGGAAGAAGTCTGGCACCTAGCTCGGCAAAGGTCTTGGTTGTGGATAATAGGTCTGTGTAATGCTTTGCCAATTTCATTCTTTGAATGGTCTTCCCAACCGAAAATATGCTTCACTAGGATTGGTAGAAGGAAAACATAGCTTGATATTTGACTTATGCTCTTGATTTTTGCTATTTGCTAAATGAGGTTAGTAATCCTCTTTCTAACTATGTAAGTGTGTGTGGGCTACTTGTAACTAATTGGTAAGTGGGGAGAGAGGGCGTTACACTGTACTTGTAACTGACACAATCTGTCCTGTCATGTCTTGTGACAAGTAATGGTTTGCCATTCATCAATAAATTTGTCTTTTACAAAAAAAAAATCATATCAATCAATGCTATCAAAATCAAAATTTAAAAACTATTAATTTAATTATGCAAGGACAGAGAAAGAAAAGGTGGGTGATTGATAATTTGAATAAAAAAATTGAGGTGAATAAATCTTGAGAAAAAAAATCTACAAAATTGAAATTAATTTAGTTCACCTGACTGCCAATTACATTTACACTTTGTTTTTTTCTTATATGTTTTTATATCAAATTATAATTCAATCAAAATAAATTTATTATATCTAATTTTATTACCCATTTCAATCACAATTGCTGAAGGAAAATCAATATAATTAGAGTTTAATTAGTATGCAATGTTAGTAGAAAATTCATAATATAAATGAAGAATTGAAATTGAATGTCAATATAGAATTTTTTTATATTGTCAGTCATACTAATTAAACTCATAATTAATGTATTGAAAATATTAAAATAAATATAAAATATTTTTATAAAAAAATAAGATAAATAAAAATATAGAATTATAAGAAAGAATAATAGTTGTGTTTGTTTGCACTCTAAAATTTGAACCACTCACAAGTACCCTTGTGTTTTGTTTTGGCATGAAACCAAGCAGCACTACGATATTCATGAATTGTTTAGGGTTTAATTATATTTAAATTTATTTTAATAATTATACATTTAATAAATTTATTTTAATTTAAATATAATTAAATTTAATAAATTAACTTTTATTTAAGCTAAGAATAATCATTGATTTGAGGTCAAGGGTGTCTATTGTAAACCCCCTACATAGACACTGTCTTCATGCTGATAACTAAATTTATTCTTCAGCAATCAATCACACTCTAACAATTAATACAATGTTATTTCCAACTCTGCCAATGACAAGAATATGACGAGGCCAAAAAAAATATGCAAATCAGATTTGCAGTTTATTTAATCGATTCAATGGTCAAAATAGACTAAATTATGTAAATATTTTAAAAGACTTATTTAAGGTCAATCACTCTTATAATTATAAATGTTAGGTTCACAAGGGTGTATGACCATCTTCGAACACCCTTAATTGTTTTTACAAGGATAATACACCATAAAAAATACATACAACCATCAGAAAGATATGGCTGGGATATCTAGGATATGTTAATTAATTAGGTTAAAATGTGATATAGTATACTATTTCAACTTGAGAGATATTGGAATGGAGAGAAAAAAGTGCTTTGATAAACTAAATATAGAAGTTAAAGGGTCATTTTGATATTAATAATTGTGGACACCAAACTAGTTCTCAAGTTTCTTAAAAGTTTTAAAATTTCATTCATTAACATATTTAATTTCTCGAAATGCTTTTGTTTCGATAGTAAAAAATGAAAAAGTAATATTTTCATACAAATATAAAAAATTACTTATAATATATATAAATTTTGTTTTCGTTTTTTATAAATTATTTTAAAATTTAAAAATATTCCAAAAAATATAAAAAATAAGTAAATATAATTTTAAATTTATCTTATCATAATATTTTAAATTTTATTATTCCTAAAATATAATAGCAAACCTAAGAATCAGTGAACCCTATATGATGGTATGGTATGCTAAAAAATGAAAATACACTAAACATAACCACCATTGACACGAAGGGTTTGACCGTTGACCCACTCAGAAGCATCAGTGGCCAGGAATCCCACAACAGGTGCCACATCTTTGGTCTCACCAAGTCTACCCAACGGACACTCCTGCACGATCCTATTCACCGTCTCCTCCGTCCTCCCTTCGAAGAACATATCTGTAGCGATAGGTCCCGGCGCCACGCAATTCGCCGTTATCTGCGTTCCCTTCAGCTCCTTCGCCAGCACCTTCACCATTGTCTCCACCGCCGCCTTCGACGCCGAGTACGCGCCGAACCCTGGCCTCAGCGCTGCCACCTGCGACGACGTCAGCAGAATTATCCGCCCTCCGCCGCCGCGCTTCAAACGGTTCGCCGCCTCCCTCGCGCACGCGAACGCGCCGCGCGTGTTCACCGCGAACATGCGGTCGAAGGACTCCACGCTGGTGTTGGCGATGGAAGGATACGTGCCGTCGATTACGCCCGCCGAGTTGACCAGGACGTGGATCGGAGAGTCAAAGGCGCGTTCGGCGGAGTCGAAGAGCGACTTGACCTGATCCGGATCGGACACGTCGGCTTGAACTGAAACGGCGCGCGGCGCGGCGGAGTTGGCGTTGATTTGAGCTACAAGTGAGTCGGCTGGGGCCGAGTTGGAAGTGTAGTTGACGACGATTCGCGCGCCGAGTGAGGCGAGGTGAAGCGCGATTTCTCGGCCGATTCCGCGGGACGAGCCGGTGACGATTGCGACTCTGTCTTGGAGCGGTAGAGATTCTGAAGGAGTGGCCATTTGCTGCTTTACGTCTACTGGTTGTACTGTGAGGGTTTGGTTCGCTCCAATTAACACGTGAATGTGGACATTAGAATTGGCTTCTTCCTTATAACGTGTTTGGAACCTTCTAGATTGCAGAATCATTACTCACAAGCCAATCCATGCTTATTATACGCAATTAGACATAGCTATTAATATTAAATTCAATATTTGGAACTGTCCCTGCCGCCAGACAACTAGGGTTAGTTACTATTTTAGAACTCGGTACTATCATGGTTTTGTTTTAAAAAAGTGTTTTAAAAAAGTGTTTTGGTGGATTAAGGGAGAAAATTATTTATAAATGAACATTAATTTTCAAAACAAATTTCCAATCGTTGCTAAGAAGCGTAAGAGTAGAGGTTGTATCCTTTAGTAGGCGCAAATATTCTGGTAGCTAGGATAATCCTAAGTATAGGAAATCCCCCACCAAAAAGCATTTTTGTGAGTTGTCTTACTCTCTCCTCCCCTCTTTTAATTATAAGGGGAAGAGGAGGCAATGTTGTTGATTAGATTGTGTAGATGATCTCAAGGTACAAGGATAATTATTATTTTTTGCGACGATTCTTTATTTTTAAGGGTGATTATTATCTTTTGGAGCGATTTCCTAGTTTTAAGAGTGATTATATCTTTCGAGATATACTAGTGATTCACAGCGAAAGGTTATAATATGACAGTTAGAATTGTTCGGCCAGAGGGGTGCTTTCGAATTCTCCGTAAGAATGGGAGGCAAAGGGTAACAGAAACCAAATAAAAATAAGGATCCACGAGTAATTTGTAGTGATTTGATTAGATTATGAGTTGTCTTACACTCTCCTCAGGAAGAAGAGGTAATGTTGTTGATCAGATTATGTAGATGATCTCAAGGTACAAGGGTGATTATTATCTTTCGCGATGGTTCTTTAGTTTTAAGGGTGATTATTATGGGTGATTGATCCAAGTGGGTTTATTTTTTAAAAAAATTACCAATATGGGTCTCTTTTATAAAATATTATCAGTATGGGTCTGTTTTGGTAGTTGATTCAGTCAAACCGCAACTCCGAATTGCGGTTTCGTTGCCACGTCAGCAACGTGATTACGTGGAAGCCAGCGTGGCAAAAATGAGTATGAAACCGCAAGTGGGAATTGCGGTTTGACTGGTCTTTGACCAGCACCGCCTTGTTGTCCAATGGGTAAAAAAACACAGAAAACGATGTCTGTAAAACCGCAAGTCAGAGTTGCGGTTTGACTGAGGTTTAACCGGCCCCCCCTTTACCCGACAGTTGCAAAAAAAATACAAATTTCTACTCACATAAAACCGCAAGTCGCATCTGCGGTTTGAATTAAATATTATTTTTACGATAAACCGCAAGTGCGAACTGCGGTTTGTATTAAATATTAATTTTAACATAAACCGCAAATCAGACTTGCGGTTTAGGTGGAGTTGCCATTTAAACCCCCGTCGCCCCCACAGAACCGCACACCCGTTCGACCCAGAGAACCGCACACGTAGTTGCACCCGACGTAAAACAAAGTTTTACGTTACAGTCCAGTTGTTCAGGTAAAAAACGTAATTTGTAAAATTTTTGTGTTTTTCAATATTTTTAAAAACAAATTGCTTTTTTAACTCTGTTTTTTATGTTTAAATTTACTTTATTATTTATTTGTAGGTACATTTATGAATATTATGTCTGCTCCAATTGTCACCTTCATTTATAGTGATGGAAGAATGTACGAAGGAGACGAAGGTATTATTTTTTAAGGGAGTAGAAGAGCAATTAGAATTACTCGTCCTATGAGTTTTACTTCATTAAAGAACAAAATTCAGGAAAAGTTAAAAATGCAATCAAATGAATTTATATTATCTGTAACTTGTAGATTTTTATTTTCTGGAAAATATGTGCCACTACAAATTGTTGATGATGAAGATATTGAAATTATGTTGAATGCTTTTGAACAACAAAATAATGTTGATATAATAGAATTGTATGTTCAGAAATCATCAGTTGGTACTAGTTCAGGCACTGCAGTAGACACTGGTATAATGAATTCTGACATAGTTGAAGTAGATGATGATGATGTTGTTGGTGAATCATGTGGTGAGGAAACATCTGACGAAGAAAATGATGTTTCAATTGATGGTAATTCATCTGATACTGATGACGATGAAACTCGTAATATGGAGTCATTGTCGGTAAGAAATGTTGAACAAGGTATGTTTAACAATAATTATTATTTTGTTTACGGTTTACTAGTTTAATTTGTTGAATAAGAGACACATGAATAAGAATATTGTTACACTTGCAGGGCAACGTCCACCTTGGACTTATGCAGCTCATTATACACACATTAATTGGTTGCATCTTGATGAAGAAGATATTTTAGGCCAAGAGTTGCATGAGTCATGGAATGTTGGAGATGCATTGTACAAAGGTCTACAGTTTGAGACAAAAGAAGATATAAAAAATGCACTGATACAATATTCAATGCGAACACATCAAACGTATCATGTTGTGGAGTCAAAAAGTTCGAAATACATTATCAAATGTCCCAACTATAAAAATGGGTGTCCATTCTATATGAGGGCAATTTTGTCTCGGAAAACAGTCAATTGGACGGTTACTCAATGGGGTGGAGATCATCTATGTCTCAATCTGGCACTCTCACAAGACCACAAAAAATAAAACTCAACTTTCATCAGTAACTTGATATCAGGTTTTCTTACTTGTCCATATATAACATAATATTTAAATTAAATTATTATGATTTGTTATTAACTTTTTAATTTTTTTAGAAATGGTTGGTTCAGATCCATCTTTAAGAATTAATTTTATTCAGGAGAGAATTTGTAGTCAATATGGATACAAAATATCATACAGGAAAGCATGGAAAGCAAAACAAAAAGCAATTGTGCGTGTTTATGGGGACTGTGATGAATCATTCGCGACTTTTCCAACATTTTTTAAATTCATTCAAAGTAAATCGCCAGGTTTTTTCTATCAAATATGTCATGATGATCTTGTTGTTGGCAATCGAGGTTACCGTCAATACCAATAATTTCAAAGAGTGTTTTGGACATTTAAGCAGTGTGCTGATGCCTTTAACTACTGTAAGCCATTGATACAGGTTGATGGAACACATTTATATGGAAAGTATCGTGGAACGTTGTTAATCACAATCACACAAGATGGAAATAGCAATGTATTACCTTTAGCTTTTGCTGTGGTTGAAAGTGAAAATTCATCCTCGTGGTCTTGGTTCCTATCCCACATACGACTGCATGTGACACAAAAACAAGGAATATGTCTAATTTCTAATCGGCATGCTGGGATTAAGTTTGCTGTGCAAAATGAGGCATTAGGATGGCAACCACCATATGATTATCATAAGTATTGCATACGCCATATTGCAAGTAATTTCAACACCTGATTTAAAAATATGGCACAGAAAAAGATGTTGATAAAATTAGGTATAACTTCTTTTTACACACATGACTAATTTGTTTTCAAATGTATTTTTATTATTATAAATGACCGATTGTATTGTGTTGTTTTGCAGCTTACACTCCATGCAAGCATATATTTGACCGAAACTTTGAAAAATTTTGTCAACAAAGCACTGAAGTAGTTAGTTGCATAAATGACATATTGAAGCAAAAATGGAGTATGGCATACGATACAAAAGGTTACAGGTATGGACACATGACAACTAATTTGTCTGAGTGCGTTAACAAAGTGTTCAATGATTGTAGGAATATTCCCATCAGTGCTTTAGTAAGGTCAACATATAGTAAATGTGTTGCATATTTTGTCGAAAGAGGATCCCATGGTAGGTCCCAATTGGAAGCTGGAAAGGTCTATTGTGATAAATTAATGCAAGCATTGTGTAAAAACCAACAAGACGCTTGTTCCCATATAGTCCGTCAGTACAATATCGAAATGACTAGATTCGAAGTCGAAGACGCTTTTAATCCAGTGACTCAACGTGGAAGACAAAAATGGGTAGTTAACTTGAACGACAAATACTGCCAATGTGGCCGATTCCAAGCTTTCCATTACCCTTGTTCACATGTAATAGCTGTGTGTGGTGCAATTAGTTTAGACTATTATCAATTTGTTGATGAAGTATACACGAATGACTTCATCATGCGTGCATACTCTGGTCAATGGTTTCCTCTTAGGAATGATGACTTGATCCCTCATAATGAAGAAAGTTGGACTCTTATCCCAAACTATTCTGCTGTTCGAGGAAAAGGACGTCCAAAGTCAACGAGGATAAGAAATGAAATGGATTTTACTGAGTCACAAACACACAGAAAAAATAAATGTCGCCAATGTGTAGAAGAGGGTCATAATCAAAGAAGTTGCCCTTTGCACGCTGACGTAGGATGCTCTCAACCAACCGATGGTGATATGTAATTACCTTAAATGTTATTGTGTTTTTCAACGTTGTTATATTTTATAATTTGTTATTATCTCTTTCGAACTTTTGCAACGTTGTTATATTTTATAATTTGTTACCATCTTTTTCAAAAACATTATAATAATATCTTTATAAAATAATATAAAAACTTTATTGAAAATAAAAAAATATTTCATTGATCATCATCATCATCGTCTACATTTTGGCATGAGTTTGGATCAAATTGTCCACCTAATCCTAGACTAGCGGCAGCATAGGGAGAATCCCAAGGTATATCGAATTGCGGTTCGCCGATAGCTGCTGTCGTTGCGGGTTGTTGCTCTGGTGGCATCTCCGGTGTGCGAAGTGATCCAAATATTTGTTGAAAAATATGGCCTTGGGGCATGCCAGCACCGTACGGTGTACCACCTTGGTAAGATGGTCCTACGCCTGTCTGAGACGGATAATAATAAGTAGTAGGCATATTTCCACTTAGTTGTGTCGGTGTATAATATATGCTTTCTTGACGTTCAGGCAAGTTAGGAACAGGGTAAACTTCTGCCTGAAAGACGTCCCTCCGTCTAGTTAGACCACAACTTTCACGATATGACTGTTTCACGTGAAAATCTGGAACATCAACCTCAGGCATACTTTCCGGTGGTGGCACTGCCGCTCGCGTGATTCGATCTTCATCTTCCAACAAGGCCATTATTTTATCAACATATGGGACTAAATCGTCCACTGATCACTTGTTTCTTCCCTCCGGAGACACCATATATGATAATGTCTCTCCAACTTCACCCTACAATAAAAATAGAATGGAAAACATTAAAACCATAAAAATGTTATTGCAAAAATTAAAACACAAATTGGATAAGTATAACAAATTTTACCAACAACGATGCTCTTGCATTTCTTGGGTCGATAAACATTTTGGTTTTGGCACGATACCAAACCATGTACTCAGAGTTGAATGTCAGGTCTCCAACCTGAGTTCCAGTTTCTTCGACCCTAAATTGGTCTATGTTGTTCCATATTGCAATGGCAGGTTGCAACAACATAAGCCAATTTTCAGAACCTTTTCCTTGCATAGTCAACCCATGTAACTTTTTGGGCTGCAAAGGAGGACGGGGTATGGGTTGGCGCATCCCAAACTGCCGCGTTACTCTATCTGGTTGATGTCATTCACAAATATTGAAACAAAGCAATGACACAACACATTTCCACGCGTTAACCCCTTCTACGCATATCGGGGGTAACTATGTCAAAACTTCGTTTGGATATGGCATCCAAATGACCTATATAAAATAATAAGTAGTTAGTACGTAAACAAAATTAAACAATAATAACATACATTTTCTTACATCATTTTGCTTCATTGTATCCAGTAAACGACGATGATGTTTTAAATCATCGGTGGCTCCAATGTGTCGGTTTCCCTGTCGTAGCCACCTACAAAAATTATATAATTAATATTAAATATTATATAACTAACTGAAAAATAATATTTTAAAATATAACTAACATTATACTCAATAAAAAAATTACCTTGATCCAATGGGTTTGTTTGGTTTGTGGGGGGGTAATATAGTCGGTGCAACTTTTGGGAATCTTTCCCATGCCCATATCTGTATTAATAGGCATAAACTGCCCATGGATTTTATTTTGTAGTTTGTTGCGACGCATAGTTCTCTATACAAAAAACCAAGTGCAGTAGCACCCCATGCATATGCACTGCACTCACCAAAATCTCGCAACAATAACAAATACCTTAAAGATACTTTACTACTAGACTTATCTACAAACAGGGCACCACCAATGAGGCGTAAAATATATGCCCTAGTAAACCTTTGTAAATTTTCTTCATTATTTTCAAAATTTGCGATATCACCAAAATTATGAGTTAGCCAACTAACTCGAATAAAACTACCATCAATTTCATCGTTATTTGGTGAAACGCCAAGCATTTCTTCACATAGTTCAACCCAATTAACATTGGTTGAAACTATGACAGGAATGTCAGTTACTCGTAAACCCAACAAAATTGCAACATCTTGAAGGGTGATAGTGCATTCTCCACATCTCATGTGGAAAGTATGAGTTTACGGTCTCCACCGCTCAACAAATGCATTAATTAAACCTCATTAATACGAAGAAAACTCATCTGCGCGACCGTGTAAAATCCCGCTTGTCGTAAATATCGTACAATTTGAGGAGGAATTGACTCTTCTCCATTGTACGTGGGAACTGCACGTCTGATTAAGAGTTTTCTGTCATCCTCCCCATTCCATATATGTTGAGAAACATGTTGATTTTGCATGTACAACACGTCATTCTCCACAGGTCCAGAATGAACACAATCAATAGAAGGGCGAGAAGAAGATGATGCCATCACAATTGCTACAATTTAATACAAAAGATTATGTTAACATAATACCCAAAATAATATATAACAAAATATAAAATTAATATATAACAAACATATATTAAAATATTATATACGAAAACTAACCTCAATATTTAGAAATAATTTCCAGAAAACAAAAGCTTTCTTTGATTATCACTATGTGGTCTCCAACTAAATGTGTGATTCTCTGTGGCGAAGGGGTGTGCGGTTCTGTGGGGTCACGGGGTGAATTTATAGGAGACGAACTCCATATAAACCGCAAGTCTCATCTGCAGTTTATGTGGAAAATATTATTTAATGCAAACCGCAGTTCGCACTTGTGGTTTGCATGCGTAAAAAACCACGTCTCTTCCTCAATATCCGCACCCGTTAGTAAAAATCCGGTTAACCCCCAGTCAAACCGCAACTCTGACTTGCGATTTTACAGGGATCGTTTTTGCAACCGTTGGGTAAAGAGGGGGACCGGTTAAACCCCAGTCAAACCGCAACTCTGACTTGCGGTTTTATAGGGATCGTTTTTGCAACTGTCGGGTAAAGAGGGGGCCGGTTAAACTCCAGTCAAACCGCAACTTTGACTTGCGGTTTTACAAGCATCGTTTTCTGTGTTTTTTTACCCATTAGACAACAAGGCGGTGCTGGTCAAATACCAGTCAAACCGCAATTCCCACTTGCGGTTTCATACTCGTTTTTGCCACGTTAGCTTCCACGTAATCACGTTGCTGATGTGGCAACGAAACCGCAATTCGGAGTTGCGGTTTGACCGAGTCAACTACCAAAACAGACCGATACTGGTAATATTTTATAAAAGAGACCCATATTGGTAATTTTTTAAAAAAACAAACCCACTTGGGTCAATCACCCGATTATTATCTTTTGGAGCGGTTCTCTAGTTTTAAGGGTGATTATATCTTTCAAGATATATTAGTGATTCACAGCGAAGGGTTATGATATGACAGCTAGAATTGTTCAGCCAGAGGGGTGCTTTCGAATTCTCTGTCAGCATTGGGAGGCAAAGGGTAACAAAAACCAAATAAAAATAAGGATCCACAAGTAATTTTTAGTGGTTTGATTTTTTGTAATTTTAAAACCGTGGAGTTCTGTTTGTGATCTAAGATGTTGAAATCGTATTGCATCAAACCAAATCATTACATTAGTTATTTTATCAACTCTGCAAGAAAGATTTATTTCTCACATTACTAAACATGAGAGTGTAACTTTCTAGGTTATTTTAAAAATAAGTAGAAAAGATAAAAAAATATAAAGTCTAAAAAATTAAAGAAACAAGATAAAAACAAAATAAAAGGAACGAAATAAATAAAGAGTTTAATTAGTGTGCATGAGAGTTTTACACTGACGTCCAATCACATATCTTCATTTATATGACTTTTAAAGTATTAATTGATAAAGTCAATAACCTTATCATAAATGAAGGATTGTGATTAAATGTTAGTGTAAAACTTTTTACACTGACAATACATACAAATTGTTCTTGCACACACGTACCTCCTCTTCCTCCAAATGTCCCACTGCTTCGGCTACTATTTACAGTGCCTTTCGGTGGTTGGGCTTAGGCCTAGTCAACCTCCTAAGGACGATCTGGTCTTTTTCCCATATCTGCTGAATATTGAGGGCAATCTAATCTTGAGGATGCCTAGCACTAGGTCTCCTCAGTAATATCTGATCCCAAGGCTCTTTCCGAGTCACTACCCTACCAACATTGAATGGCAAGGTGATGAAGATGTTTGACCAATCTGAGTTGCACTTGGCTGCCTCCTCCCAGGATTGGATGTGTCTGGTCCCGACGATCTCTCCGGGATACTACCCTGGGACTCTACCCACCAAAACTAAAGGGGCAGACCTTGTGGGCGCCTCTAAACTTTTTTGCACAGTGGCTCGTCTTCTTTCGCGCCCTTTCTCTAGACTTTTTCCCGCCATTTTTCTTAGGGTTTATTGATGACATGAAAAGACGATGATCCTAGGTCATTGATCTTGACTAATCTAACGATTTGCACTCTTCCACCTTTTAAGCTTTCGTGAACCCCCTCCTTATAAATTGAAGGGGGATTGGCTCCTCCTTCCCACACATTCCCTCTTCTCTCAAAGTCTCTCAAGTTCTTTTTCCTTCTTTCAGGTATTTTGAGTCTCGCTGCTTGTATTTTACCTACTCTTTATCTATGGTTGAATCTAGCTCTTCTGTGAAGGAGGTTTCTCCTCCCTCCGTTGCCAGCCTTCTCACCCAAGTGAGGGCCAATTTCCGGACATGGCAGTAGAAGGCTCTCAAGCTTCGGCTGCAAAGGTCTTTTTGATGGATCACTTTTCCCTCGACCTTCATATGGGAAACCCCGACAATACCCCCTCTGCTCAATTGCTGAGTTTAAATGGGTGAGCTAGGAGGTCACCAAATACTGGTCCCAAATAATGACCCGAGAGGAGTGCTTGTCCTTCTACGACGCTTTTCTCTTTTGTCCCTTCCTGGATCCGACTCCCTCTCCCTTTATGATAAGGACTTGCTGGAGTGCTAGAACCTTGGAATCAAACCTAGTGTTTAGGAACTCCTTCATTCCTGGAAATGAAGATTAATTTTATATGTATACATGTCTTTTTAAAGACTTAGATGTAGAAATTCCATTTGAACACTTCACCATGGTTGTTCTACGCATAATGAATTGTGCTCCTACCCAAATTCACCCACACATTTGGGCAGCCATCCAATCTTTCCGCATCTTGTGCCAGATTTGTTTTATCGAGCCTACCCTGAGCCTCTTCTTTCAATTATATCAGATCTCCCTGAGAAAACCCATTAGATGGTCCTCAGTTATCCGAGTGGTAAAGCGTCCGTTGTTTGAGGTTTTCACTTCCTCTTACAATGACTGGAAGTCTAAATTCATGAAGATACTAAAGTCGGACTGCACAGCAAAAATTTTTTATAACCGTGAGGGGAAACAGAGGTTTCCCCAAGGGAGTATTGGACTTCAATAAGTTCTTTCCCGAGTATTGGACTTCACAATTTTGATCTTCAAAGGGTAAAATTAAAAGTCCAACACTTGTTAAAGTACATAATGAAAGAGCATACCCAAGGGAAGTTTGAGATTGTCAGTCATTGTGCTAAAAGATTTTTGCACAATCTCAAACTTAACTTATGGATTAAGGGATTGGCTAGAAGATTGAACTAATCTAGGATTTATAATTAGGTCTTGGCTAGGGTCGGTCTTCTCTCCAATCTCTTTTTCTTTATTTTTAGATTTTTCAAGGGTGTGTGTATGCTTTATTTTTCTTTTCTCTACCTCTCTCCTTTTTCTATCATTCTCCTACAATTCTTTTATTTATTGTTTTTCCCTTTCTTTTTTTTTCTTTTTCTTCCCATATCTTATCTCTTTCCTTTTTTTCTCTTTCTCATTTTTCTTTTCTCTCTTATCTTTCCTTCTCCCATTTTTTATCTTTTTCCTTTGTCTTCTTTTTCCTCTTGTCTTTTCCTATATGTCTCTTTTATTTTTCTTTCTCTTTCCCAACCCTCTTCCCTTTTTTTTCCTATTATCTCAAAGTGGTTGGCAAACAAAGGGAATTTGGGTCATGGTAAGCACTAAGGAAAGGTTTTTTCCTAGAGTTGAACTCACTCATCTCACCTTTTTGTTTTTTTGGCTTCTCAACTAAAGATGTATGAGCCTTTGGAACTCGAACACCTCCTAAGCAAACTTTTAAGCAAACAAAAACTAACCTAAACAATTCCTACAAGTGTGAGAGCCTTTGGAACTCCACACACTCTACTAAAATGCCAAAAAATACTAAGGTAAAGACAAAGGCTAAGGCAAAAATTAAAAGAGGTAAGGGATCTAAAAATGTGCTCGTAAAAGGTGTGTAAGGTGGTGTACCACTTCCTCCTTTCCACCTTATTTGTGAGAAACTAAGCTAAATAAGCTTAAGATAATGACCTTTTACAAACAATGGAAAAGACAAAAACAACTAAAAATTATCACCAAGAATAAAACTAAAAATTCTTCGAGTCTTCTCTCTAAGCTATCTCTCCCAAGGTGTTTTACTCTTTGTCCATGCTCTTCCTTTTGTTCAAGTCCTTGTAGCTATTTTAAATCTTCCTTAAGATGCTACCCTTATGGAAATCTCCCTTACTCAAGGTTTCTCTACACAAAAGTGGCACCAAACAAAGCAAGACCAACAAAAGGTAGAAACAAACACAAAGTAATAAAGAACAATTTGAATAGATACTTCCAAATGGAAAGAATAGTAGAGATAAGACTCAAGGATCACAAAGAAGACAAACTAAAATTAAAGACTAAGAATGAAGGCTCAGCACACAAAGGAAATTATAGAAGACTTCTAGATAGGAATAAGGACTAAAATGCAAAAGACTCAACTAATTTTTAAAAATTGCACCAAATGAAACAAGCATGGCCGAATGCTAAATAAAAGGTTGCCAAGCAATTACAATTGATGTTAGGTTCTCCTTGCAATTAAAATAATAGGTAGACCAATTTGTCTTAATTTTATTTTTTTCACTTCTTTTATCACTTTGTTCTTTCTTTTCAAATTTTCTTTTGACTTCTTTGTTTTTTTTAAGAAAAAAATTCTTTTAGATGAACCTAACTTCAATTTTGATTTGGAAATTCTGTGAGGAAAAACAAGGTGTTAAATGCTTGATCAAAGGATAAGCAATAAGCCACAAAAATTTCAAATCAAAAGTGCAACTAATGAAAATTTTAGTAACTCAAAATGCACCAAAATTAGAAGTGAGTTTAGGTAAAGCTTTTAGAAACTTTGGTAGTGTTTTAGAGCTCCTTGTTTGCACAAATTTAGGCTCAAGTAACATCCAAATGTTCAAGCCACCAATCCGAAAGTTCGCTTTCACAAAAATGGTACAAAGAGCTACCACTAAAATCAACACACTGTACTAAAATTTAGGAGATGAAATTGAGCTATAACTTTTTTGATAATTTTATTTAGGAAACATGCTTGAACTAAAAGCATGTGTGACTTCTTAAGAGACTTAAACAAGAGAGGATAACTCTCTTAGAAGCTCAATTTCAAGAAGTGAACACAACTTTTTTTTCAAGACACAAAAATTAGCAAAACCTAAGGGATTTTAATATGACAAATTAAGGACTAAACAAGACTAATCTAAGACATAACAAGAGATTATAATCTTAAAATTAAATCCTAAAAACAAAGCTCAAAATAGAGCAAATGTGCCAAGGTCTTAATGTAAAAGCTAGCCAAGGATGTGACCACAGCACTACGGTTTTTGCCACAGCCGTATAGATTTAAATCACAAACCCTCTTAAGCTCCAAACTTAAGCAATCAAGGACCAAAGCAAGAGGAAAATAGACAGAACAAAATGCTCAAATAAAGCTGGAAAATTAGCAAAAGAATAGCCAAAAAATGCAGCAGAAAATGCAATGGTTTAAATCCAAAACACTAGCCACACATGTGTGGTTTCATCCACAAAAATTCTGACATCACAATTTAGTGTTTCTTAGGCTTAAACCAAGCATGAACAACCCATCAAAAAGCAAGATAAGGCAGAGGAAAATCTTATCTATACACAAGAATTTGATTGAATGATATGAAGCAAATTTTGAACCAAAAGTTTAGAAGGAAATACAAGAATTAAGTGTATAGAATTTTTATTTTTTTTTATTTTAGAAGCAAAAATTAATGACACAACAAGACATCAAACATTTCAAGATAATTAAAGGATGATAACCAACAACATGGAAGGATCAAAAGAAAATAGAATGGAGTAGAAGAAGAAGTTGAACACAAGTAATGAACCAAAAAAATAAAAGCATAGATAGGATAGAAGGAACCTCTATCAGAGCCTAAGCTTTTATACCACTTTATGCATCCTTCTCCAAGCCATGGTTGCACAATTATTGAGGAAGTAGATGCCGCCTAGGATATTTTCTTAGAGGTCCTTAAGGTTGAAGAAATGGAGATGAAAGACTACGAGATAAACCAAGGAGGAAGCTAACCACAAGGGAAAGAACCCTTGATGATAGCATGAAGAACTCTCACTCAAAGGGGAGAGAACATAAATATTCTCTCAAGAAGAAGAAACTCTCAATATAGAGAAAATATTTCTTTCATAAAATGAGTGTTAAGAGTTACATGAAGGAGGGAAACTCAATTTATAGAGCTAGTGATGGATCATGGGCCTAGGCATAAGCTTGAACATCCAGGTAGCTAATCAAGGGGTTAGTTGGCTTAATTTAGTGTTAATTTAGCATATGCTCAATTAACACTAAGCTAATCCAACTAAAAATCCAAAAATGACCCTAGTTTTAAGGATCTATGTTCCCTCTTAATTCAAATTTAAATAAGAAGCAACCAACAAGTGACATGTAGGAGAGAAATGCTAGGTGGCGTCCAACTATAGGGGACAAAGGGGCTCACATGTCTCCTACTTGCTTCATGTGTTAATTAAAAGGGTATGAATAGGAAATAGGGGTGTAGACACTAGATCCACACGTCTAAACCTATCTCATACAAGCCCAACTAATTAGCAAACTCCACAAAGAGACTAATTACACCTCATAAAGGAAAAAAAGAACCTAATGGCCAAAATACAAGGCCATAAATAAAACTAATTACACTTCTAGAATCCTAATGACACAAGGGTGCTCATACAAGCCTAAAATAGGTCAAATCAATATAAAATAAGGAGCATGTACTAAAATAAGCTCCTTGAAGCTCTATCCTAGTCATGCTCTTCACTTATTGTTCCTAGCTCAAACACATGTTAGGGAGGAATGCATCATCGGGTATCTTGGATAGGTCATCAGCTTTACTATTAGTGCATGCTCCATCACCCATGCCTGACTCACGTTAAGTAAAGTGTATCGCTTGTACCTCATTCTAAGGGGCTTGTCCTTTGAGGAACTTGACCTCGTCTCTATTCTCCCAACTCCTTCCTTTTTTTTCATGTGCCCACTGCATAGGACCTTGCCCGAGACGCTTCCATGTCCTCCATCTCCATATATGCCATCACCCAAGCTCTTAACTCTTCCACTGTAGTCATATGATTGAAACATAAGCTATCCAACAATTTTCCAGGTTGGAGTGTAGTTACGAACATCAGTATAGCGGTTTTCAGGGCCAAATCCTTAATATGGGCTATAGTCTTGTCATACCATTTCATTAAGTCCCAGAGAGGCTTCATCTTTCCTTGAAAAAACCCAATAAAGGCTAAAGGAGTTAGCCTCTAAGGTCCCTAGGGGCAAACTTGTTCACAAACTACATAAAAAATTCGACGAAGGAAGAGATGGAGTCTGTCTAAAGTTTTGCGAACCAATCTAGAGTCGGACCGACTAAATAGGTAAGAAAAACTTTACACAAGACTGCATCAGAGGTAGTATAGAGTCTAGCTCTTGCTACAAAGGCGTTCACGTGTCTTTCTACGCTGGTCTCTCCGCAATACTCGAGGAAAGACTACTTCCACTTGCTAGGCATAAGAGTCTCCATGATTCCCGAGACAAAAGGGTGGGGCATCTCCGTCTCCTTGGGCATTTCCATTTCACGTTCCTAAGCCTCTATCATCACTTGAGTGGGCAAAGATCATGACTTGGCTATATGAATGGACGGGGTGCCTCGGGAAAGCGTAGGTTTCTTGTCTGGATGTGAGGGTTGAGTCGATCCATGTCGCTGTGGGGTCACCTTATCCTCTACTCTCATCTTCAAGCTATTCACCACCCCCCTAAGTGTGTCATTCTCCTCCCTAATCTTGTCCATGTCTCATTGCATCTGCTGGAAGGCTTCCAATCAGGATGCCTCTAGTCCACTCCCTTGATCCTGTGGGGGATCTCTCAAATCTCCAGCATTACTTCTATTAGTGACCATGGTTTTGTCTACTCAGCTTGCCTTAGAAGCCAAGAGGTATGACTTACTCGATCTGACGGTGGACGACAATTGTTCTTGCACACACGTACTTCTTCTTCCTCCAAATGTCCCACTACTTCCCGGTCCCCTCTAGACAATCCTGGTGGGGTACCTGCAGAAACACTTTGAGGCTTAAGTCAGAGAAGGTTTGACTAAAATGAAAGTCAAAGTTTGATAACAAGAAAGTAATTTATGAAACAATCCCCCTTAACCAATACCCAAGGCTTACTATTTATAGTGTCCTTCGCTGCTTGGGCTTGGGCCTAGTCAACCTCCCTAAGGGTGATATGATCTTTTTCCCATACTTGTTAAATATTGAGAGCAATCTAGTCTTGATGATGCTTGGCATCGGGTTTCCTTAGCAATATCCGACCTCGGGGCTCTTTCCGAGGCATATATATTTATTTGAATAATAAACTTCAATTAAAATTAAAAAAAGGTAAAATGACAAAACTAATATAAATTTAAACATGTGTTTTTACTAATGATTAATATTCTTTTCTAAATGATAATATGCTTATATCATATTTTCTTATTAATGATTCTATGATTCTTAAAAATAAAAGAAAAAGAATAAATTAAGAATGGAAAAAAATATTAGAAAGACAAAAAGAGAGACATATGTTAAAAATAGAGAAAAGGCACAAAAATAATTTTATATGCCAAGAGAAATAAAAATAAAATATAATAAATAAAATAACATAAAAATAAAAATAAAAATGGAAAATAAAATAACTCATAAATAAAAATATTCAATAAAACAATTAAAATAAAATAAAAAACAATAAAGAAAACAAGAAATATAAAACTTAAAAATAAAAAATAGAGATGAAATTTTAAATATATGCTCTAACTTTTTGTATTATTTTGGTCTCTTTGTTTTAAATATATCATTTTTGGTCTTCCAAACGTTATCTAAATAATCTTTTATCTTTCTAAAAAGCTCTATTTAAAATACTTGAAGGACCAAAATAATGTATTTGAAAATTAGAGAGACCAAATAAATCCAAAAAATATTTGGAGGACGTATTTAATATTACAAAAAAAAATTAGGGACCTACTAAAACATACTTAATAAATTAACTTTTAACATATTAAATACAGAAATATAAATTATATAAAAATACAAAATAAAAATAATTAAAATATAAATATGAAAGGACAAAAAGCATGAAAAAAAAACCTAAATAAATTGAAACAAATTTAATTTAAGATGTTTTTTTAAATAGAATCCTATTAAATAATCATAGAAAAATTATTAATCATAATGATATCAAATTAAATTGTCTCCTATAATAATTAAAATAAATTTAATTTATGATATTATTGAGTAAATAATTTAAGACTATTTTTTATAGAAAAACATATTTAATAAAAAAAAATTCTTGGGCAAGGGTGATCATATCTCAACTCATTGGGATTATAGACCCTAATCCCATTTATCATAAGTTAACATAAGAAATTTTAAACATACACATAATGGAGAATATATTCTTTACTAATCAAATATAACTTCTCTTATAAATGATATTATGGTTTATAAATATTAAAAAACTTTAATTGGTATACATTTTCAGTATAAAAGATTTTTAAAGTAGAGAAAGTCAACAAATAAAGTAATAAGTCAACCAATTTATCATAAATGAGGAGTTGTGATTGAACATCAGTGTAAAAATCATTAGACTAACAGTGTATACCAATTAAACTCTTATGAAAATATATTTAATAAATTAATTTTAACATAATAAATATCAACATATAAGAATATCGAAATATAGAAAATATAAAAAGAATAAAATAACAAGGAAAGATAATAAAAAATAAAATAACATAAAAAATAATAAAAAAAGAAGAAATAATGTTTTAAAAGGAAAACAAAAAAGGAAAAGGAAAACATTTTTAACAGACAAAAAAAAACATTAAAAAAGACACATGTTAATGTATAAAAAAGGTTAAGTTAGCAATTTCGACAGTCCATTCTTTTCATATATATAAATAAAATATTAGATTAAAAATTTTCAATATTTACTTCATAAAATACATAATTATAGCAATTAAAATCATTAGAAAAAGTAAATAGGATTATGATATCAAAAAATTATATCATTAAATCTTATATATTTTTTGGTTTTATAAAAATATAATAATAATTTTATTAAGTTAAAAATAATTTTATAATGAAATTAATTAATTTTAAATCAATATACATTAGTTGATGAATAAATATTTTAACAAAACTATTTAATTTAATTTCATTGGATACAAAATAAAAAAAAATATAAAATGAAGTTTTTTTTTTCCTTTTTTTTATGGGGATTGCAATTGAATTACATGTGAGTGCAACTTTTCTAAAAAATTTATTTCTCCGGTTACTAAATTTGTATAAGGCGTGCACTTTAGTTGCACAAGAAACAAAATAATTAAAAACAAAATAAAAGGAAAGAAATAATAAAAGTAAATAAAGAAATAAATAAAAGTAAATAAAGTATAAAAAAGAAAAGAAACAAGATAACTAAAAACAAAATAAAAGGAAAAAAATAAATAAATTAAAGAAAGAAAGAAAATAAAAGGAAAAAACATAATTAAATATAAACTCATAAATTAACTAAAATTAAAATCAAATATCAATAAATGAAGAGACAGTCTCCTTTTTGGATTATTTAAAAAAATAGTAGAAAAGAGAAAAAATATAAAGTATAAAAAAAGGAAACAAATAAGATAATTAAAAACATAGTAAAAAGAAATAAATAAATATTACACTGACATTTAATCATATATTTTCATTTATATAATTTTTAAGTATTAATTGGTAAATTCAACAAACTTACCATAAATTAAGGATCGTGATTGAATGTCAATATAAAATCTTTTACACTAACAATGCATACTAAATAAACTCTTTTAAAACATGAGACTTTTATACTTTTTCTTTATGATTTGATTACAATCAAGGGTGGTTTATGAAAAAAAATATATTTTAATATTAAGAAGCAACTTATGATAAACCAGATTTTTACCTTGATTAATATTTGTTTGTAAGGAAAAGTACTGCACAATTATTGACAAAACTCATTTTTTAGTGTTTATTATTAATTTAAATAGGTACTTAAGAAACAGATGAAAAAGGGGGGAAATTGGGCCTTTTCAGACCAATTATTGAAGATTCAGGTCAGTATAGTCATTTTATGTGGACCTTGCAGAAAAGAAGACACAAAAGGGGACTTATTCTGGCTCTGAAGAAGAGTTAGGTATGGGACCTAAGAGGTGGAGAACAGTAACGAAACTTTGGGTTCGAGACAATTCAGAATGCTCGTACAATAATTATTTATCTATCTTTATGTACTCTATTGTTGAAAGAATGTTTGGCTTTGTAATACCCATGTTGGGATAAGCCCCCATTTTCTAGGTTGTGATGTAACTCTTTGTAATTCCCTCTTACACTCTACATGATTGTTTAATGTCATTTAAGGATTAATTTACTTTTTTGTGCTACCCTGGTATATCCTACTTATTCGAATAGTCATGGCCATTGATATTTGAATATTAGTTGCATCTTAATTATTTGGACAGTCATGATCATTGATGTTTAAGTAATCGATCTGGAAAGTAAATAGGTTATTGCATTATATTTGTTAACATCTTAATTGTTTGAATAGTCATGATCATTGATATTTGGATGATTGATTTGTGAAGCAAATAGGGTCTTATCCTAGTAGAACTTGCCAAGTCATTGGGCAAACCTTCAACTGGGTAAAAAGGAACCAGTCTTAATTTGAAATTTTCCATAGCCATTGGGGATGATAAATTAGGATTATAGTGTGGTGTGCATGATCAAAATCACTACACAAACCATAATAATTTTTCGTTAATTATTGAATGATGAAGATTAAGATTGTTTAGTAATAGGGGGCAAAAACATTATAGTGAAATCACAATCTTAGGTCTTAATCCATTATATTCCAACCCAATATTCTCTTTTGTTTTATTGTTTATTCTAATTCTAAACTATCATGCCTCGCTAATCAAACACTACTCTCTTTTATTAATTGCTCTCTTATATCTGAAATTAAATTATCTGAGAACAAGATCTGGTCCCTTGGATACGATATCCGAACTTAGGTCTATGGTTACTACTGTGTAGTACGCTTTCTCTTAAGTGGTGATAATTTTGCATCAACTTATTATATATTTTTCTTTTACCAAAAACTCACCCATTCACGTATACTTTCTTTCTTACAAATTTCTTTTTAAGATCTTAAGAAGGGACTTTAGGTGAAGAAGATTCATCATGAGTCTATATAATATCTACCTTTTGTGATTTCTCACTTCACTGAAAAGGTCATTTTCACTGTATCGAGCATTACCAGACTCAATTATTCTTGTACTGTTATTAGGACAATAGAATCTATAACCTTTAGATTTTTCCGAATACCCAATGAAAAAATCGCTAATGGTTCTTACATCAAACTTCTTTTCATGTGGATTGTATACCTTTTACTTCTGGATAACCTCAGACATAGAGAAGCCTCAAACTGGGTCCCCTTCCTGTCCATAGTTCATAAAAAGTCTTAGGAACTGCCATACTAGGAACCTTGTTAAGCAGATATGCAACGATCTTTAATGCGTGCATCCACAAAGATAAGTTACATTACATAATTCAACATAGACCTAACCATATCAATTAGAGTAAATTCTACCTTTCAACCACACCATTGTGTTGTGGTGTGTCAGACATAATAAATTATGCACATATGTCTTTACTTTCAAGAATATTTGCAAATGGACATGCACATTGTCCACTTTCATTGTATTTTCCATAAAATTCACCATTTCTATTAGACCTTAAAACTTTCACTTTTTGTCCAGTTGTCTTTCTACCTTTTCAATGAAAATCCTTAAGGCATCCACTAATTGAGATTTTTCATGCAGAAGGTACAAATAACAATAACATGAAAAGTCGTCAATAAAGGTGATGAAATACTTTTCTCCGCTCCAAGTTGGAACATTTAAAGGCCCACAAATATTAGTGTGTATCAATTCTAGAAGTTCAGTACTTGTAGCAGGATTCTTTGATGTTTGTTTCATTTGTTTTCCTTTAATGCAATCCAAACATATATCCCAATCACCAAAATCCAATGGAGGAAAAATTTCATTTTTTCACTAACCTCATTATCCTTTCTCTAAATATGTCACCTAATCTTTGATGCGATAAATAAGGAGAACTAACACCATGCACATTACGCTTAGGGCTAACATCATATTCAACAGTAAATAGAGATTCCATAAACTTTGCATCAAGATTGAAACAATACAAACCATATATTAAAGTACCAAATACATACCAGTACACATTCTTAAATAAATAAAATACATTGATTTCAATCTTAAAATTAAAGCCTAATCGATTCGTCTTTACAACTAAAACTAAATTCCTGGCACATCCAGGTGCATAGAGACATCCTTCCAAATCCACATGACAACCAATGTCCAACATTAGTCTATATGTCATAATGTCCTCTATTTTTTCCTTCATTTTGTTTCCCATGTAGAGAAACTTTTTAGTTCCTTTTATGGTTTAGCTTGAAAAGAATCTCTACATAATATATGACACATGAGCTACATTCCTTCCCATTTAATCTTTAATTAGGAGTTACCCTTATCTTGTTTACCTTTATCTGACTTGCTATGAATGATATTGGCTCCTTCTTGAATCATGAGATGAAATGAGTTGTCCTTCATCTTTTTAACCTCCATTCCTCCAGAATTAGCATGACCTTAATTTCTTGAAAATTCCATTTTTCTTTAAGACTGTTATAATTCACTTGAAATTCATCAAATTGAAATTCAGTAGAAACAGAGTTCAAAATAAATTGTACCAGAAATGATTCACTCATTTCTATTCCCATGGAATTCAACCTTACTGCTAGATTAACCATTGTTGTCACATGATCATGAATTGACTAAGATCAATCAAATTTCTTATTGTCGACTCATTTGATAGGTTGCCTACAATTGTCTTGTCAATAATGTCATATTATGAGTAATCATTCACCAATTTCATGAATTCCCTTGCATTTTCTATTTTTGGGCATAAATGGCTTTACATTTGGAGCTATCATCATTCTCATAAGGTTTAGTGCCAATTTGTTAGATCACTCTCAGGCCTCATGGAAAGACTTGTTAGCATCAATACTGGTTTGTGTAATGATTAGGTGTCTATCCATCACTAAATGCAACGTCTAACTCCATTACACCCAATTAAAATTTGATCATTTTATACCAATCATTATAATTTAGTCCATTGAACTTAATCATTTAATTGCCCAAAACAAACATATTATGAACAACTACATACATACATACATGTAAACATACTCACACATTGATGCTTTGAATAACTATAATGGATTCAAACTCTTTAAATTTTAACCATGCATTTAAATTCACCTTTGGGTGATAAATAAATACATCTTCATATCCAGAATAACGCTAAACAAGTGTACTTTAATATGGGCATTAAACAATACTTTTCTTGACATGTATAATATCTTGGGATATGCATACACTCAACAAGTATGTAAACATATAATTTCTATTATTAATTAAAAACAATGGTTCACCTTTGGGCAATTCATATGTGTCTTTTGATTAACAATTTCATTAACCCAAATACAAACTTTCATAGAATTACTTTATCAATCAATCGTATAATTTAGAAACACAAGACTTTAAATTTGACCACTTTGATGATTAACAAATTTTTCTTTAATATGTGATTTCAAATTTTTTTTTTTAAAAGATTTTTAGAAAATATTCCGGTTCATTCTCAAAATTAATTTTACAAATAATGAAGCATTACAATAAAGAGATGCAAGCGAAACTAATCCATGAGTGCAACCCGCAAATTCAATAATGAAATGACATTATAGTTACAAGATCTAATCACTCTTTCAATACGGGTTTTAATCACTTCTTCGATACATCATTTATAACATTTATAGTATGCCGTATGAGTCATTATAAAAAATCAATGTTCTTGAAAAACTAATTTAGACGCAACGGAAAAACATAAACAATAATGCTTAATTTAAAATCAGGGTTAATACAATTTGGGAAACATAATCATATTATTTGTAACCTTGCTCTGATACAAATTGAAAGCATAATTTGACTTTTATGTGTAATTTCTCAGGATTCAACATACAAGAAACTACATTACAAGATCTTAGATAATATATTACTCACATCTATATACTGTATAATTATCAAGGGAGAGTCTAGAAAATTTACTTGGATCCATAATATTGTTAAGAATTACCACATTTGAGTTTATCTTTTCCCTGACTTTCTTTCCTTGGTCTCTGTGATGGTGAGAGAATCATAACCCTTTCTTTTTCCTTACAGCTAATCAGTCTTTCAGAAGATATACGTGTGTGTGTATATATATATATATATCTTGAAAGAGAGAAATTATTTTTTTAAATCTTTTCTGATAACCTCTCTAACCTTCTTTTTTCCTATTGCCAAAACTACCCTTAGTGAAAGTGAAAAAAAGAGAAACTTACTTTATTAACTTAAAAATAACCCTTAATGACTTTAATACAATTATAGTCTAACAACCATCACATTAGACATATTTTCATTAAAGTCATTTCATAATTACACGGGTCAAATATTAGATTAAATAATCTAACATTAAAATCTTTCTTTGTTATTTGATAAAATAAAATTAATTAAATAACATTATTTTTCTTTATTGGTGGAAACAAAAATGGAAACACGAAATGGTGGCAAACGATTACCATTCTTGCTACCAAACTAGAAAAACATTATCTTTCTTCTTATTTCTATAGATAACTATTTACTCCACAATTTTTCAAGCATCGAATAAGGTGTTAGAGACATAACAATAATAAAGGAGGACAACGAGAATAATAAAGGACGACAACGAGAAGGGAGAATAAACGAAAAAATAATAATTTCTAGTTTTACCTTGTTTCATCACAAATATGAATACGTTGGCTCGTCATGACCGGAGACAATATGCCATGATCTTCGAAATTGTAGTCATGCATAGGACATATGAAGGAGAATTTGGCCTATCTTAGGTAAGTTCTCACCTAGTTGGGAATCTGAAACTACGTACTAGATTATGAATAACGTGGGTCAATATAAACTTGGATCTATTGAATGTTGGAACTATTATTTGTTGTTATTATGGAAGTTATCTAGTGAGGAAGAAATGATATGGTCAAGTGAGAAGTTAACTTTAGGTGTTGATTTCATAAGCTTTGAAGTCTTGTATATTTCATGTGAGGGAAATAAGTTGACAAATGTCTTTGACACATTTGGAGTCAATGCCAACAATAATCGTAATATTTTTACTAATTTTGTAATATTTTTACTAATTTACCTTCTTTTTTCTATTTCCCTTGGGAGGGACATTTAATGAATTTCTAGTTTGTAAATATAAAGTGATTTAATTAGTTAAAGATGATAGATAAAAGTTATGTGTTAAAATTGTTAACAAAAACTAATATTAATAATAATACTAATGATAAATATAACAAAAATTATATATAAATGTATTAAATTGTATATAGGTATTTTATATTTTTTACTAAAATTGATTAAATTAAATATATATATTTTTAAAATAAAAAATATAAAGTCAAAATTAACCGATTGAAAACGTGAAAATAAAAATGTAAAACACTCTTTAAACCAAATATAGCATTATTTTAAATTTCAAATATTATTTTTTATTTATGTCTATATATTTTCACAAATATTATTTCATACTTTTGTTTTACATTTTCCTTTTTCACAACAGTGAGGGGAAAAAAATCATCGGAAACAGAAAGCCCCGCCTCACCAACCAACAACGGTCACTGTGACGAGCCGCTCGTTTTGTTAAAACTTCTTTCCCTTATTTAAAAATGCGCCTATACGACAGCGTTTCGATTCTTTCTTCTCCATTGCATCTGAACAGGCAAAATTTCTTCTGAGACTCGCAATCGGAAACCCTAACCCTCATCAATTACGATAATCATTCCCCTATAATGGCAATTGCACGCACTGGAGTCTACGTCGATGACTATTTGGAATGTAAGCGCCTTTTATTTTTCTCTCTCTCCTTTTTCCCCAATTTTCCCCTTATTTTTCTGTGAACTTTTTTCAATTCCGTTTCCACAGACGCGAGCACATTACCCGCTGAACTTCAGAGACTTCTTAACACTGTCCGAGAACTCGATGAACGATCCCAATGTAAGTTCTTTCTCTAAATTATATTTATTTTGTTTTACATTTTGTTTCTTGATGTGTAATTTTTTATGTTTACACCTATGTATCTCTCAATTGATTTTGTTTGTATCTGTTAATTTTAATTTGAATTTTGTGGTGTAATGGAAGCTATGATAAACCAGACCAGGCAGCAGACGAAGTACTGTATGGGGTTCTCATCACATGGGTCCAAGAAGGGTAATCACAGTTATAATAACAATTATGGGAATGAGGATGATGATGCCGCCATTGAGAAAATGCGAAAAGAAATTGAGGCAAATCAGGATAGTGCATTGAGTCTATGTACCGAGAAAGTTTTGCTGGCACGACAAGCATATGACCTGGTGAGCAATTCTTTTTATTTTTATCATCGTTGTGTCTACAACTAAGGGGGGCGTTTATTTCAAGTTATGGTATTATATTTTCACAACTAAGGGGGGCGTTTATTTCAAGTTATGCTATTATATTTTTGGAAATCTCATTCTTAGGAATAATAAAAATAAAAATATTATATCGGGTAAACTTGAAAAGTGTGTTTGGTTACTTTTTATATTCCATTGAATGTTTTTAAATTTTAAAATAATTTTAGTAAAAAGAAGGGAAAAAAAAAGTAAAAGTTACATATATATATATATATATATATATATATATATATATGTGATAAGTAACTTTCAATATTTCCATAAGAATATAACTTTACCATGACAATAAAAGGTAAAAAAATGAGAAGTTATAACATTTCCAGAAATAAAAAATGTCAAACAAACGTCTCATGTCTCCGTTCCTGGGAATGATGTTTTAATCTATGAAACAAACGTCTCCTAAAGCTTTTATTGTGGTTTGGAATTTCGAAAGGACAGTATATTTTATATCATATATCAGGCTAATGGACAAAACCTGAAACGGAATGATCAAATGATTCATTGTGATGAAGCTTGACATTAGAGTTGAAGAAAGGAAACAAGTTTTAGATTTGATGAATAAAATACTTTTAATAGAATGATATCTTCTCAATAGGGGAAGGTCTTGATGGTAATGTGGTTAAATTGTTTTTGAAATAAGCAGAGAACATATTGTATTGATTGTAACGTGTGTAGTGTAACCGTCACTATAAATCTATGATCAGATTCTATATATAATATATTATGCTTCTTTAAGAGGTGCACTTTAACAGGATTGGTCTGTTTTGCTACTAGATTCAGTTACATTAGGCAAAAATCTTATATCTCTGCTGATTGCTGAAGTATAACAAAGTTCAACATTTTGCCAAGTGATGAAGTTCCTTGATAACTGTTAAAGCACACTTAATTACTTAAATAGCACACTATTGTTCTGTAGTGGCCAGCTATCCAGAATTTAAAACAAACACAACTTTAAAGCCATTGCACCTGTAGTCTGTACTATTTTCTTATTATTCAAAGTGTTCCAGTCTTTTCACCTAATACTAGACAATGCAATAATCATTTTATTTTGATTAAAATTGTATAAACCTAAAGCTTCTACCTGTCATTCCCCTCAATATCCCTCATTCATTGAGGATTTTGTGAATAGCTCTGATTGTGTTCATGAGGAAGGTTTGGCAATTTCTAAAAAAAATCCTTTTTCATTTTATATTAGCGTCTTCTACAGATAGTTATTTCATCTAATCTAATATGCTGTACTTACAAAACATTTTTTAATTTTAATAATTCTTTATAATCTTATTTTCTTAAAATACATTTAATAGCCTTTGAATCTTAGCCATAACATACTTAACATTGGACTGGTTGGTATAGCAAAAGTTTGGAAATGGAACCATTTATAGTGCACTGATTTTGTCAATCTATTCTCTTCATTCCTTTCCTTGAACTAGTACAACTGACTGACTGAGCAATTGTATGTTTTTCATTTCAGATAATATGCATTTGTATGCAGCTTTTATTTTTGTTCTGATGAGATACTATCATATCATGTAATAGCCCGTTGCAATTATTCGCTAGAAATCTCCTCATTCCTCTTTATTGTGTTATGTCTATTTACATTATATGACTGAACTCAATGAAGACAGCAGCAGTAAGGAATATGGTTACACATTTATACTGTGGAAAATGTGCTTTGCATTGATTCTGATGGGCACTTTATTCAATTATCACTGCTCTTATCTAGGAAACTGTGTCGATTTTTTGTTTTTTGCTTCTTATTCATACAAGTGAAGGAACATTGCTAAAGTTTACAAGTTTCAATCTTTTTGTATTTGCTTCAGATTGATAGCCATGTAAAACGACTTGATGAGGATTTAAACAACTTTGCTGAAGATTTAAAGCAAGGTAAGATAATAATGTATTTACCATTCTGATTTATTTTGTCATTTATTTACAGCTTATAGTTTCAAAATTAAACAATAAAACTAGTACAAAAGCAACTGTCACTGTCATATTGATTGCGGTTAAAAAGTTTACAAGTAAAAGGTTCAGCTGTAAGAGTGCAGAGCATATTTATATGAGAAATGCTATATCCTCTGAAATGTACGTGGTGAATGATCTTCTTCTGAACCATTGAAATTTGGACGTGCATCACTAATTTGATTTAACATTTCAAAATTTGTTCCCTTTCCAATCTTAACCCTACTCACATGACCACACCTCGTCCATCCCACACATTTAGAGGCACGAGCAGGACCTTTGCAATGGCATAGATCTGGAATGGGTCTCTGGCACCGCCAACTTGCTTGCAGTAGGCAACTGCAATCACCGTTGTCTTCCAAAGTACCACGCAGGCCTCTGACTAGGCACCACTAACTCTACTGAAGGAGCCACTTTAGCTTATCACAGGGGGGCTGTGTATATCATTTCCTCTGCAATTTTTTTGTACAGTTTGAGAATGTTTTTGCCTCGTTTCTCACAATTAAAAAGGCCTGCCTTACCAGTTCCACTGAAGTTGCCACTGTTGATGATATGCTTGGAATCAACTAGGTTTCTGGTTTTGATTGATAATAGTTAATCAGAGTTGGAATGTCTTGTGATTTTAATCAGAGTTGAAATATATCTTCCCTGTATACTGCAATTGAGTTTTTGAAACGGGTAATTTGGGTCTAAAACAGTGTGAACTCACTTTACTTTTGTAATTTGGGTCTAAATCATAGGAATTTATCTTTGTCTTTACTTCTGTAATTTGGTTCTAATTCATTCATGAACTCGTAAATAATCTTTGGTTTTCCCAAGCAAAGTGTGTTAAAGTATTCAGTGTTTGTAAACTTGTTCTGAAATAATGCATTGAAAAATCGTTTTTGCAGTGCTTGGGCTTATCTAGTTGGAAAAAAATGCTAGAATTTTTATTGGTCTGTTGTTGTTTCTTGAGTTCATTTGGTATCCAGTTCACTTAGCTCCATTGTGGTGTTCTGCTAATGATCTTTTTTACCGGGGGGGGGGGGGGGTTGTCTTTGGTAGATTTACAAAGAGACTGGCATCCCAGGTTATATGTCTTGTTTTCTTTATAAAAGAAATACCTTTCATTCTTGGTATAGTTTTTGAGGATTTCTTGACCTCTTGCATTTGTATCCCTGCTTTATTTCTTCTAAATTTTTGTTGATCAGAACAAAATAGTTTATGGTACATTATCAAGTTATAAACATTCTTACATCTTTTATCTTTGCTGCATTTTATTTTTTCAGAGGGTAAAATACCCCCAGATGAACCAGCAATTCTTCCTCCATTGCCTATAGTCCCAAAAGCTGAAAAGCGCAAGCCCATATATATAACTCCTCAATCAAAGAGACTTGATTACAGGGATAGAGATTGGGATAGGGAGCGTGATAGAGACTTTGAGCTAATGCCTCCACCAGGAAGTCATAAGAAGGAGTACGCTACTCCAATGGATGTTGATCAACCCATTGATCCAAATGAACCTACATACTGTGTTTGTCATCAGGTTTAGATTAGTTGCTCATAATATTATATAATTCTGAATCTCCATGTGAGCAATTATGCCATATTGTCATTTGTTTTTGCTTCAAATGTCAAAATAAGCAACTGAGGCACTTCTATTCTAATCATTCAGGTATCCTTTGGAGATATGATTGCCTGTGACAACGAAAATGTAAGTACATTTTAGTTCTCTCTCATGTTTCACCTCTTCCTTGTGTTTGGGGAAGTTGGGTTTGGCAGAATTCATATTGCATTTTGATTTCCCACGTCAACTTTAATTGCTGTACGGTGTTCATCTCCGTTTATAAATTTATACCTTTATTGAAGACTTAGATACAATAACAAATTCTCTATACAATTCATAGATAATGTACAATGCTCAAGATACATTTGTTCACAGGGTCATATAAAAATTTGATGTAACTCAACATTGAGTATATCTTAGAGGGACTTTGACTTTGAAGATATGTTCAGGAGATGTTTCTTTCTACACACCCCCACTTAAAAATAAGAAAAATAGAAGCGTTGGATGGTTTTTGCTCCATACACACCCGTTTTAACTACTACATTTAACAATTCTAGAAATTATATTTATGTCATCGCAAGAATCAATGTATAGATTTCTGCTACAAGATTGCTGATGAATGCTTATACCTTAACTTATCAAAAAGTTTTTTATTTCTGGATTAGTGTTCTAGTTTAATTATTCAGTTTTGTTGTGTATGATATTGTTTTTTCCGATGATTGACTTTTGATTGTTTCGACTCTGAGCTGTACTATGGCTTTCATGACAGTGCCAAGGAGGTGAATGGTTCCACTATTCGTGTGTTGGGCTAACGCAGGAGACAAGATTCAAAGGAAAGTGGTATTGTCCGACTTGCATATTGCTCCCACAATGTCAACGATGAATTTTGCAGGAATTGAACTACATTCTTAAATGACGACTGTTTCAATAGATTTGTCACTTTTTAGTGAATACAAAATGTGGGTTGTCAATATTCGTTTCTATATATTGCTTGGCCATTTGTGTTAGCCACGGAGGCCAAGTGGGGCCCTATCAGGCCTTGTATAAAGTCCTCTAAGATTTCAGAAAAATGATTCTAGATTTGAATTTTGAAGAAGGTTAATTATTTGTGAAATGCAGAAGTATTAGGCGCGTGTGGTTTTATAAGAAGATTGTTTGGAAACCTCTTCGAAGGTATGAAAATTATCTGAACATAAATTGACAGTTCAAGAATTACACACCACGTTTGTGTACGCCTACCGGTAAATAAATGGAATGGACTGAAAACAGTGTATTTAGAAAAGTATTTGCAAAATTAGTTTTAAATAACATGAAAACGAAAAAAAAAGACATAGAAGTTGCATCGTGTAGCATCCGTCAAATGTGGATCGAATTCCAATCCCAGTGTTTTTTTTGGAGTGAAACCTAGTCTATCTTAATTAGACCCGATCCACTACATATTGAGAGAAGGATTCAATAAATTGAATATTATTATTTCCTAGGAAAATAAATTGAATCTAAAATCTCATCCAATATAGCATAATATTAAATTATTATTATTTGAAATTATGTGTTTATTTTGATATTATGTGTTAGTTTGTATAAATTATATAATTTCTGTTTATTTTTAGAGTTTAATTGGTATATATGAAGGGTTGTGATTGAATGTCAATGTAAAACACTGATAGTGTATATCAATTAAACTCTTATTTTTATGATTTGGTTAGTTAGGATAAATTGTGTTTATGTTTATTTTGAAAAAATGTGTTTTTAGTTATTATTACTTAACAATTTAGTTATGTTTTAATTTTAATTTGTTCTAGTTTTGATATGTAATTTATAACTATAATTTATAGTTTCTTTTTATGTTGCAATGATGATATAGAAAATAGTGACAAATGTGTTTGATTACAGTTTTAAAAATATTTTCTGTAGAAATATTTCTAAAAAAAACTGAAAGCAAAAAATAGAAAAATTGTTTGAATGTTTTCAAAAGTTGAAACTATGTAAAAAGTTAATAACAATATTGTAATTATAACAAAAAATATATATAAATGTATTTTAAATATACATATAAATATTTTATAATATTTTTACTAAAATTGATTAAATTAACAATATTATTTTTTAAAAATAAAAAACATCAAGTGAAAACAAACATATTTTCTTAATATTATAAACTTAAAAATAATTTTTTTTAGAAAATAAAAACAGTCAACATTTTTTCAAATCAAACACCACCTAACTTTTTCTAAAAGTTTTTTTTTTTTAACTGTGACCCAATTCAACTTGTTCAAGAGCGGATTGAATAGAATTGAATTTAATGAAAAAAAGAGAAAATTCAACTCAACCTAACTTGATGTGTTATGATTTGGTTGAGTCTTAAATTTGCTTAATTTTGATTCAACTCAACTTGTGTTCACCCCAATTAACACGCACTACCATATGTACCTAACACATTTAATAGCTTTTAAGATTTCAAAAATACTATTTTGGATAATTTGATATAAAATGAATTAATTATTTGTTCCAAATCAATTGATCTAAAACACATTAGTTGTATATTCTAAATCAATTTATTCAGAATGAAAAAGATATTATTATTTTAAACATCTTGATTCGGAACACACTAGTTATATGTTTTAGATTAGTTAATTTAGAATATAAAAAAATTATTCTATTTCTGGATGAAGTGATACAAAATCTAGATAACTATTCTAAAAATTTAAACCAAAACACACTAGTATTATCTTCGAGATCAATTGATCCAAAATCTAAAAGTAAATAATTATTCTGGACAACTTAATTTAAAACATATTTGTTATATTTTTAGATAAGTTGATCCATAGTGGACAAGAAAAGATAACTATTTTGGACAACTTGAATTGGAATGTATATTAGTTTCATGTTCCAAATTCAAAACAAAGAATATATTATTTTCCAATCAAGTGGTAAAAAATTGTTAAAATAATAATTTATTTTATGTGCAAGTTTTTGGGGGAGGAAGGGGTGGAGGTAAAGGGCCATTCATTTTGAGCATAAGTGGGAAAGGTTTTTTAGAGAGCATGGTGTTTTTTACCGATACTTATTTAAGTCAAGTATATGAAGTCAACATCTTAAATGAATTGAATATGTTTGGTTTGTGAAAATAAATAATTTTTTGTTAAGAGTTCATATTAAGCCCATGAACTCAATACATTGGTCCACAAGTTTGTACACATAATTTTTAAAAAATAATTTAAAAAATTTTAACATTTTTTAAACTAAATAAAATTTATCATATCATATTAAAAATTATATAATCATTTGTAGTAATCTAAAAAAACTAAATATTTTCAATACTAAAAGTTTAAAATATTACAATGCATAACAAACAAGCTATAACATTAATGCAATCTAATAGTTCAAATAATAAATAAGTCCCAATATTTTTTATATTTTAATTTTGGTCTCAATTAAATTTTTTAATCTCTTTTAATTTTATTTTTGAAAATAATATTTATCATCACAAAACAAAACAAAAATGCCCTAAAAAAACAAAAATACTCTTAAATTATGATGCAATTAATGGAGTGTTTAGACAAATAAATATTATACTTTATTAGCTACATCATCATTTAATTATTTTTTATTAAAAAAATAAAATATTTTTAAAAAAATTAATTTAAAAATTAAAAACAAAAAATATCTCAAGTTTCAACATAGAAAAAAATCAAAATCCAAAAAATATTAAAAGACTAAAAAATGAATTAGACGTATGGATGACATAGAGAAGGCGCGCGCGTCTTTCAAGTTTCAACACACAAATTTTAAAGGCGGAAAACGGATCCACCAAAACTCCAAAAGTTATGATGAATTGAATAATTGAAGATCAAACGTAAAAATACCAAACAAGACAAAATCTATGACCCATCAAGAAGGACAAATTTAAAGCCCACTTTACCATACTACCCCTCTTACCCTACAACTTACATCTACTTTTTCTTATAAAAGTTATAACAGGAAATGAATTCTTTTCATTTTCTTTTTGTTCATTTTTTATAATAATAAAAAATATTATGAATTTTATAAATATAATATTTATATACTCATAAGTTTAATAACAGAAGAAAATAAGAAAGAAAAGATCGGAAAGAAAATCTTAATTCTTATTTTGACTGATAATCATTAAGTGTATAATTTTGTTTTATTACAATGAAATTTACATATGAGTGACGTAATCCACCTGAAAAGAAAAATTAATTAACAAGTTGAAAAGTACACTACAATTAAAGAACGATTAAAATTTTCAGTGGAAACAAACAACCTTTTTATTTACATCGATGTAAGTATGTTTAGTTACATCAAGTGATAAATAGTGTTGTACATTTGTAGTTAATACTTTTTTTTTTCCACATTAAGGTTGTCTATAGTTATTTTATGGACGAAGAAGAAGGTAAACTCCAAAAGTAAATTCTCAACTCGCATGCTTGGTTAGTAGTGTTTATCATTTTGATTAGTTTGGTATTTTGAGAAAAAAAAAATCAAAACAATTAATTTTAATTGATTTAAATGGTTAGAATTTTTTTTTACTCGAACAAGTAATAACAGGGTTGATTAGGAAAAAATCAATAAAAAAATTAGAAAATCAAACTAGTTAAATTCATTAATATATTAAATTTATAATTTTATAACAAAATATCAAGTGTTTCATATATATATCAAATTAGTAAAATTTAACTATTAAAACAACTCAATACAATACACACAACAAATTGTATATGTTTAAAACAACTCAATACAAACCAAAAATAAAATAAATATATAATAATATTTTTTTTTTATTTGGTTCAGGTTAGACCAGAGTTTTGAAGTGTTAAAACCAGATTAAACATGATCGATTCTGCTAGGTTTGATTTAGATTCAGATCAAGTGAAAATATCAAACCAAATTATTTGGGCAGCTCAAATTGTATATTTTGTCATATTGTCCTGAATCGATTAAAACTCCTACTTGACTTGAGTACATACGAAAGATGATCAATATAATCATTCAAAATCATCAATAATAGTCATTATTTGCAAATGAATTTATTAGATTTTACAAGTGAATAATTTGTTGTAAATGATACAATCCACACATTAAAAGCATAAAATATAAAACTTGGTTGAATTTTTAAAAAATAAAAGACTTTCGTAATATTTTTAGGATTTTTTTAATTTTTTATTAGAGGTTGTTTATCATTTATTATTTTTTAATTAAAATATCCTTATTAATCTAACTTTATATAATTAAATATTATTCTTAATATTTTTTCTCTTTTTTATTTAAATTGTAAATTGAAGAAGATGAATATACACATATTATCCATTCCAAAATTTCTCTTTCAATCATTAATGAGTAATTGGAAAAAAAAATTATAATTAATCTTCATGAGGATAAATTTAAAAAGTATTAATTTATCTAAGATGTAATATTTTTTAAATTTATTCTCAATATTATTAGGATAAATTGTAAATTGAAGAAGATGAATATACATACATTACTCATTAATGATTGAGCCAGAAAATTCGAAATAAATAATATGTGTTTTTATTTATTATTTTTTACTTAAAATGTTTTTATTAATCTAAATTCATATAATTAAATGCCATTCTCAATTTTTTTTATTTGAAATTTTAAATGGAATTAGATGAATAAACATACATTATTCATTTCAAATCTCCTCTCTCGATCATTAATGAGTAATATGAAAATTTTTTTATAATTAATCTGAATAATATAATAGAACTAATTACGAATACATTTCCTCATGTTTAATGTAATTACACGTGCATTTCTATTTTTAAACATTATTTTTTCACTTTCGAGAAAGTGTTAGTATAAAATTTTAAAATATACAGGAGTACAACTATAATAAATACATAAATATAAGGAGATTATATATAATGTAAAAAAAAAAGTATACATATGTAGTTTTATTAAACTTAAGGAAGTATATTCGTGCTTAACTCTAAAAAATATTATATTTATAGAAAGTTTAATACTAATATCTAAATTTATCTTTTTCTTTTCAAATATAAATCAATCAATATTTTTTTATAATTAGAGTGGAGATAATATTACATAAGTTATGTTACATATGATTTTACATGAAAATTTATTTTATTAATATATTTTTATTTCATTAGACAGTTGAAAAGAAAAATATCAAATAAATTTGAATTTTGAATTAAATAACTTAACAATAAATAATTAAATATTAGTCTGATATGTTAATTAAACATCGTAAAATAATTAAGAACCTTTTTATTAATGAGAAAATAAAAGGATTTTCGTCGACAAAGGCTCAAAGTTCTGGCTTGAACCGTAATTAAATGCTGGTCAAAGCTTTTTGACGACAGTAATAAATCTATTGAAAAAGTGGAGGCCATTTTGGGAATTGTATTTTTTCTGAGTGATGTGGGGCCCACAGGAAGGGACAGCGGGGGAATTTAAAAGAACATATTTGAATATTGATCTCACTGTCTCTTCTTCCTCTTAAAATCTCTTTTGCATTTCCATACTCAACATTAGCTCAAACGTTAAGGTGAGTTTTTTCAATCTTTCTCTTCTCCAATTCACCACTGTAACTCTCGTCATTTTCCTTCTTACATGGAGTAGTTGAATGTACACATTTTCTTTTCTTGAATGGGTAGAAAAAAGAACTGAGCTTTACCATTCTTTGAATGCCCAAAAAGATTCTGTTTTTATGATTAATAATGGTTGAAGATTCAGTGGTAGGGTGATAGTTCAATAGGGTTTCAGGCCAGTGGCATTTTCACCCATTTCGTGTTTTGGGTTTCACTTCACTGTTATTGCTTATGGTGGTGTGTGTTTTGTTGTAGTTCAAAAAAATGGGGAGGAGTCTCAGCCCTATGGTGCGGCGAGAGCTGGCAAATCTTGACAAGGATGAAGATAGTCGCAAATCTGCTATGAAAGCATTGAAGTCCTATGTGAAAGATTTGGATTTCAAGGCCATTCCTGTATTTCTTGCAAAAGTGTCTGAAAGCAAGGAAAATTGTTCTGGGGAATTCACAATTTCAATCTATGAAGTTCTTGCACGGGTTCACGGTGTCAATATTGTTCCCTTGATAGACAACATCATGAGAACCATAGTCAAGACTTTGGCTTCAAGTGCAGGGTCTTTTCCTCTTCAACAGGCTTGCTCAAAGGTGGTTCCTGCAATTGCAAGATATGGAATTGACACATCCACCCCGGAAGACAAAAAGAGGCACATCATTCAGTCCCTTTGCATGCCTCTTTCTGATTCTCTCTCGAGTTCTCAGGAGAGCCTTACTTCAGGTGCAGCCCTTTGCTTGAAGGCTCTGGTGGATTCAGAAAACTGGAGATTTGCTTCTGATGAATTGGTCAATAGGGTTTGCCAGAATGTGGCTGTGGCATTAGATGGGAAATCTGGTCAAACCAACTCACATATGGGTCTGGTTATGTCTCTGGCCAAGCGCAATGCTTTGACCATTGAAGCATATGCCAGGTTGCTCCTACAATCTGGACTAAGGATACTGAATGCTGGCCTTGTGGAGGGGAATTCTCAGAAAAGACTTTCATCTATTCAGATGGTCAATTTCTTGATGAAAAGTTTGGACTCAAGGAGCATATCCTCAGAGATTGAATTGATAATTGAGGAGATGGACAAATGCCAATCAGATAAAATGGCATTTGTCCAAGGTGCAGCACACGAGGCTTTGCAAACTGCCAACAGAATTGCAAGTGACAAAAAGCCAAGATATGCAAAAAGTCCTGTTTCAGTGACAGGGTCAAATTTTAGCAGGAGAGGAGAGAATACTTCTTCTTCTGATGGAGACCTTACCCCTTCCTCTCTTTCACCTGAATCTCGTACTTTGGACTTTTTCCCTGGATATGAATCCATTGTTGAGTCTCCTATTTCAAGCAACTTAGACTATGAACGAAGAAGTGTCACTAGGAAGCTTTGGAATAGTGAACATGGAGGGATTGATGTGTCTCTGAAGGATGGTTTGTTTTCACAGGTAGTAAAAGAAAGTGCTTTGTTAGAGGATTCATCAATTCACGAGTTTTCTAATGGAGAGGTGGATTATACAGAGGAATTTGCCGGTTTCATGGACAGAAATCCTCAGCATGGAGTATCCAAAAGTTCACTAGTAAGTTTCTCTGTCCTTTGTCATATTCTAATGATATCTTGTATGTTTGTGCCATTTCCCGAAGTCATTTGTCCCCTGTCTTTCATATTCATCCTTTCTTCCCATATTTGATAAAAGGTAACATAAACAGTCCAATTCCCAGAATCCCAGTAGAATCACGGAGCATGAATCCTTTTCTTTCATCCTCAATTCTTCTCAAGTCTTAAGCCCCCTGGATTTATTTCTTTTCTACTGCAAATTGTAGATTTTTCTTTTCAGAGCAATTCTAACCGAAGCTAGTTTTCCTAGAATTTGTTAACATGTGATTAGTTTGATTTACCATCCATTTATTTGTAATGTTTGCAATGTGTTAAGAATATTAATGAGGTGATAATTAATGTTTCTTTGCTGAGAATGATAATACTTGAAAACCAAAGTGCATAATATTTCATTTTTATTTGTGGTTTTGATGCAACAAAACTTTTGCACTCCCCTTGATTTTCTCCTTGAGGTTCCAAGTACCATGAAATGGATGATGGAGGGGAAAGAAAATGGAGGTGGGGCGCCACTCTCAAAGAGAGATAAGCCAAAGTGTTTAGGTTTGCCACAAGGGAAGGAACCCTTGATAAAAACCAACTAGGAAGAGGTTCCTCAAGAGAGAGGATCCTCAAGACCTTTTACTAAGAATGTGCTGACAAAGAGACTATTTTCATTTAACTTCAAAGGTCTTGAGGATCCTCTCTCTTGAGGAACCTCTTCCTAGTTGGTTTTTATCAAGGGTTCCTTCCTTTGTGGCAAACCTAAACACTTTGACTTATCTCTCTTTGAGAATAGCGTCCCACCTCCATTTTCTTTCCCCTCCATCATCCATTTCATGGTACTTGGAACCTCAAGGAGAAGATCAAGGGGAGTGCAAAAGTTTTGTTGCATCATTTGGTATCAGAGCTAAGTTGTTAAGATTGGGCTTTGGATAAAACTTTTCTTGAGAGAGTGTATCTCCTAGGTTCTTAGCTGAACCAAGCTTGAGACTTATCAAGGGCCTTCCACCCCTTGTGGCGTCTTTGAGACTTATCTTCCTTTCCGGAAGTGGCGTCTCCCCCAAAACCACCATCATCCCCAATTCTTACCTTTTTGTTTTTCCATTCTAACAAATAGTCTTAATCGGTCTGTTCTGAATTCGTGGCAAGGGGAATTCACATCAGGTTCGTCTAAATAAAGTCTCTTTGAATGCAAACTTATTGTTAGTCTGCTTTAAAAGCTGTCTATTTTAGTGCAATAATCATGTTATTGCTTTTATTAAATAATTGAAATTTCAATGATTTTCTAAGTGCAATGTTTCAATTTTAATAACTTGGTTACTCATTGAGCTGACATATTGTGTGTTTGCTCTTGTTAAATAGAGGTCACGCACTCAGGCAAATGTTGACAACATAAAAATCTTTGAAACCCCTAGAAAGCTTATTCTTTCTCTTCAAGACTCAAGTGATGTGACTACGAGTTCCTCTGCAAAACAGAATAGAAGGTTCAGGAGTCTATCCTCCGGCAATGTAGAGTGGAGTCCAGTTTCTAAATATGATCAGAATGGTTCCGCAGATGATGTGAAATGGGATGAGGAGGTAATTGAAAGTTGTGCTGAGGTTGAGGTCCAAGCTGGCTCAGAGTCTGTTTCATCAACAGATGACCTTCCTGTAGATGGTGATAAGCAGATGCCTACTGAAGTGGTTCCTGGAAATAGAAATGATACACCAACTGCACTACAAAAAACTAAATATAAATTGGTTTGTGGCCTTTCATTTGTTGTACTTGTAGTAGCTACTCCATTACTTTGGATAAATAGTCAGGATGAAGGTCATCATTATCTTGTCCCAACATAACGTCCCTCATTCCTTTGTACATCCTGAGAATTTAGAGCACTCTAGGTATGCTTATGTGAAAGTGTTGTTAATTCCAACAATGTTGGAAAATTCAGTACAGCAGAAGTGTATGTTCTGTTCCATTGAGCATCTTCAATATGTATTTGTTTCGTGTAAACACTATAAGTACCGAATTATTGAATTTTACTTTCTAGTGAAGTGGAAACACCATTTTTCGTTTGATGGATATTATAACATGTAAATCATGCACTACAGTAGATCGGTACAATCATATTGAGGCTTTTCCTTTATGTACCCTTCATGGATTTCTCACTGGCCTTCTATAATATATTAAAAGATCAAAATACCTTCAAGTGATTTCCAAAATGGGTAATTCAAACACTTCTATTGGCACGCCTGGAGTGATCAATTTAGAGGGACAGCTTGGTCGTGGGAAGGGGGAAATGGGTTAGGTACGCCGGAGGGAGTGTTGTAATATTCAAGAAAATAATAATTATGAAGAGCTAAAATAAAGAAATTTATGAAGAACCTGTATTTTTTATATGAAACATGAATGTGGAGCTCGTTCACCTAAGAGCACTTGTAAGACAACAGTTACTCCAAGATAGACCTCTAAGACAGATTTGGCAGACTAAAATAATATTCTTTTAAAAATAGGAAAAAAAAACAATGACTCTAGAGACATGATAAACCATAGAAATGACCTCAAATATTCAAAAATGCAGCAAAACAGAACCCAGAATAATATAGAGCTATTGCACTTAGCAAGCAAAAGGCTAAAAAGATAAAAGAGACCTTTCCATACCTTGCGGGCTTCAAGAAATGGAAGAGGGAGGAACATACTAAAGAAGAAACAGTCAAAAAAGAAGCCCCCTGAGAAAAAAATCTGAAGACTAGAAACCATAAGGCCTAGAAAGAGATGATTTTGAAGATCAAATGGAACGATAACAGTTCAATATAAAAAATTCCAAAATGGATAACAAGTCATGAATGTTGACAAAGACAAGGATTTGATGATGGTAAAAGGAGCAGATTAAAGAAGAAAAACAAGAGTTAGATTTAAATGTTTTGAAAGTTAAAGTTGAAATCTGCAGATATAAAATGGCAAGGAAGAGATTTGTTGCAAATATGTCCATAAAAGCTGCAATGTTTTCTAGTTTGTAGGAGTTTGTTGCAAACAATGATTCTGTTTTTTCAATTTCAAAATTTTCTGTTATCCCTAAAAATAAGGGATTGTAATTGACTTATTTTGTGCTATAGAGGTGTTTAAATAAAATATTCTTTGATTCCCTACAAGTTGTTTCTATCTGATCTCATAAACCAGAAACAACAGACGTATCCAAAAGTTGATGTGAATGATAAGTTGATTTTAGCTTGTGGCTGTTTAGTTTTCTTGCTTATTAGTTAGTGTTTATGGAGTTTAACCAATGACAGAATCTTAATCCAAGTCATAGTTAACAACTTAACATACAAGCTCCCCGCATTTTTTAGTGCAATTCATTATGTGACATAAAAAAGATTTCAATAGCATAGGTTTTAAGCTATACCGTAGGTGGGAGACTGCATTATTAGTAATTGGAAGCGTAGTAATGCAAAGCCATAAAACCCAGAATATATTCTAACTGACCTGCTTTAATCTTGTTCTTCTTACTTAAATAACAGGTTTTATCTCTAGCCAAGCACAAATGTAAAATACAGTATGAGAAGTAGTTTTCATCATTTAAGCACCAAATTGTATTTTATGGGATCCATTGAAATAAAAAATCGGCAAGCATTATGTAACCTCTTCTATTGATATAGTATGACTATTGGACATAAATAAACAAAATATACATAGTTTTAGGGATGAACAATACAGATCCTGCTCCAGAAGAAAAAAACAAAAAATAATCAAAATGGAGGAGAAGCAGGAGGGAAGAAAGAGAGAAGAGAAAGGTTTTAGACATCTAGCATGTTTGGTTCCACATCTCAAATGTGGTTTTTCACCTCTGCTGAGAAGCTATAAAAGTTATATTATAGTTTTCACATCTCACACACGATTTCTTACTTCTCAAGGCTTTTCTAAACAAGCTAATCATGTCAAATTATCATGCTCAATGACTTGTGCCCCTCTCCATTCTTCACCAGGATTCACAATCACAGGCACCAGTATTGAAGCAGGACCTGTGCAGATGAAGTAGTCCTTTCCATATTTCTCTGACAAGGAACCAGGGCTTGATAAATAAATATCTTCAAAACCCATCCTTATCACCCTGAAGCAAAGCCCACGGCCCTGGAAATCCACCGAGAACTATTCCGTAACAGCTTTCAAAATTTGATGCATGAAAAAAAAATCAGATAAAGTATATGGTTCAAAATTTAGTTTTAATTCCTGTATAAATCTAATATCTTTCTGGTTCTTATATTTTAACATAAACAATTATTTTTAATTCTGATGAAATATTGAAACCACTACCACTTTGGTAAATATAAAGACTGAAAAGTATTATTTTTTAATAACGACTAAAAGTGAATTTTAAAATATTTTGAGGGGCAGAAAACATATGTTCTTGAAAATATTAATATGTTTGATTAGAGGGAACACTTTGTTAATCATTCTAACCTGGTCAATGGTTTCATACTTGGATGGAGGGGTGTTATAGAATGCTTTTAATCTTTCCTTTGGAGGGGCAGCATAAACTCTACTCATCTTGTTCTCAAGCAGGGTAATAGTCAAATCTTGCTGACCCCACGTGCCAGGCTTGGCCTCAGGCTCAGCACCAAAGGAAAACCATCTAGGAGGCTCAGATATTGTAGCTTCTGATGGAGTTAAGACTTGAAAGGGAGAAGATAGAGGAGGGTGTGGAATATACGAGCAGCTTCTAAGGCCTTGAATTGCTGTCCCACCTCTTCTCTTGAATTTAAAATGGCTTAGAATAGCATTGGTTAGAGTAGCAGGCGTGGGGCCTAGGTTCTTAGCTACAACTGCTGTGGCCATACTCACAGGATAGAGGGTCACAATGTAAGTGATGTCAAAGAATCTACTAGTACAGCTCAATTCAACCTGCAGGAAAGAGAATAGAAAGCAAGCAACAAAAGTAAACCCAAGTTTCAGTGTTTCACAGTGCAGAAGAATGGTATGTTTGGATCAAAATTGAGATCGTGCTTTTGAATTAGTGTATGTTAGAAGGGAGAATAAAAGTTTGGAATGTACTTTGAGAATTTCAATGCTTATTTCTGAATTTCAAGAGACAAAATGAAGAAAAATTTGTTACTTTGAGAGCAACAATACTTTTGAGCTCTCGGAAGTCACAACTACCATCCAAACATACACTAATCCTGTGGTGGTGTTGTGGTGAATGGTAAGGCAAGTGATAGATAATTCAGAAGCACATAAGCATAGGGTATCAAAGGGTACCTGGAGAGCATCTATGGAATCAGAGTCAACATCAATCACAGTCCACTCTAAAGTGGAAGGCAGTAACCCTATGGCTCCAGGTTTAAGTACTTCATTCATGACCAAACCAACCCCACCTTTAACCTTGTAAGGGCCTGTTTCAGTTGCAGGAATTGTGTAAAGAACCTCCTGGAAGCCATCATCTTTCCAACTAACTTTTGGTTTGTATGATGTAACATGAGCATCAGGTATCCTTAGCCTCAAGGAGCTGCCATTTCTGACTGTTAGCTCCACAATGGGGATGTTATCAGACTCCAAGAACTTGATGCCTCTTCTGCCAAATTTCTCATTCAGTGTCTCAGCAGTGGGAAGAGTTGTTGTAGAGGTGTTAGCAACTGAGGAGGCCTTTATTAAGTTTAATTTTGGAAGAGATAAGGAAAGAAAAGAAGCCATGAAGAAGTTGAAGTAAGCTAGCTCCTTTAACAGCTTCCACACAGACTAGTGATGAGCATGTTGTTGCTAAGGCTCACCCTTAACTGAACACAGCTATGTCTTTGGATTTTTATTTTAGATAAAAATGCGCTTTTTGTTGGCTTTTTGCTTACTCTAAAACGGGGCTTTATGTTGCCAAGTAAAATCTTGAAAGGGTCAATCCAATAATTTCTAAACGGACAAATGCAACTCTGCAGTGCCACAAATCTCCCTTGTTATCCATTTTGGCTTTTTCGGTTTTTTATTCTTGTAGTGTATTTTCTTTCCCTTTTTTATTTTTCTTCATTTGGCTGCAGCTAGTGTAAAACGGTTCATTTCTTTCAAAGTTGTAAATTTGCTCTGTTGAATTGGTAATTGAATCCAACACACTAACAATTAAAAAAGGGTGGAGTGTAGGGTACATCATTTGTTGGTGGTCTCTTATAGTCTTATTATTACATTACTATTTGCAGTAGCCACTTCCATCTTGGAATTTGACATAAATGAATTTACTATCCTTTACCCTAAGGTTTATTTATTTCACTTGAGGATCGATCGATTCAAAAAATATAAAAAATATTTAAAAATAAGCATAAAACATGCTTTACATCATTTGAAGCGTTACATACATAATCATAGCCGAGTTTGCTAGCATGAAAGCCTTTTTTGAAAGAAAATTTTAATTCCAGCTCAAGAAAAAAAATCATTGTTTCTCCATCGCGTTCGGTATAGGAATCATTATACATGAATATGATGTAAATAATTATTTTTTATAATAAATCTCTACTAATCCGAATCATCAGATCCATAGCACCTGTTGTTAATATTTTTATCCATTTTAATTTTTAAGGGTTTTTTTTTTAAATCGTATACGCCAATCAGTTAAAGAAACTGGTCACAAAGACATTTTTAGTGGCTTGATTGCTGCTTTAAAAGGGGTGTCTAAAAGGGGCAATTACTGTAACTTTTTATGAAATCATTATTTATGTAAAGAAATCCATAAACTAAATTGAAGCAATGTCTTAATTAATTACTGGGATAATGCAAAATATAAATTATAGCTCCTTTGACCTGCCATGAAATTTAGGAATACTAAACACAAGCATGTTTTATTGAAAACCAAAGGAAAAACTAAAATCAGATACTCCACAGCTGACCAAGATGACATAAACAGATAATTTGAAACTCAAAACACCACCACTCACTAAACGACTAAAGGAAAAGGGCAAAAAAACCAAACAAAAATCAGAAAGACTACAACTGGTTTAACAGCTCTTTGAAGAGTCTTCAAGTGCTGTGGTCGATCCATTGATTCCATTCCCTTCTACCTGCCCCTCTGCATTCATTCTTCCTTCTGCATTTGTAATAGTTGATTCATTTATCAAGGTTGCATCGAGAGATTTTGGCAATGTTACTGTCCCAATTGTTAAATCACTGGGCTTGCTCACCTGTTTTGAGCAAAACGTCTTAAGGTTTAATATAGATGGTGTGATTCTCAATTTAGCTGACATGTACAAGGAAATTAACAAAGATGGCACTAAAAAATTTGCAGAAACATGTAAAGTGGTGGAACTTGCACTTATATGGATTTAAAGGCAAGTGTATTACCTGTTTTGCGAATTGCTGCTCCTTGGATTTTTTCTCCTGAGTCGTCTTTTCACGAGTCTCATAAAACTCAAAATCATCCAACATGCATGTTTTGCTTGAATGCTCCTTGAAAATTTTAACAATTTGAACACCCTTCTCAAACTTAACCTGAAGAAGGACATATATAAGAATTTAGTGGAGGGTGGGTGGAGTTCACAAGGTATTGTGAAACAAGTCCCTAAGGAAATAAATACCTCCTGAGTATCCCTACTATTCGTTACAGGTTTGTTTTCATTGTTTTCTAGTGTTATGTGTCTTAAGACACTATTTGGAATATCTTTTATGACATGCCACTTCACAGAAAAGCAACCAGTCCACCTGTCCTGCTGCCAATAATCTACAGTTTTGCCAAAATCAACTGGCCCCAACATCTCAGCTAAACCAACAAATTGCCCACTAGTGTTGACCTGTAGCAAAAGATGAATGAGGAAACATAAGCAAATTAGAGAAACCATGAAAATCTAAGATTTTACCAATTAAATGCTGCTTATGACACTCACCGAAAATAGCAAAAATATGGGACAGCCACCGTGCTTCTCCTTGGCTTCCTGATATGCTGCATCCAGCTTTTTATTGCCATTAGGGGTGCTTGCCCAGACACTATATTTTATGCTTTTATGAATATCATCCTCACTATAGGATTTTATGACAAAAAATTTTGCATCAGAATAATTCTCAGAAAAATCTTTCCCATTGAACTGCTCCTTATTGGGAACCACCACGGGAACTTCTTTGTTATCACTCTTCACTGGAAGGTTCTGCCCTTTGAGTAATAATGTGACAGGTCCAAGACTTTTGATATTTTTATTATCAGAATTCTTGGAAGCTCTGGGTCCCTTATTTAGCTCACTGAAACCTTCCATATTTTTCCTAAAACGGTTAGGACTGCAGCCATACCCTGTGGCATTAAGCTTTCCATCAACAGAGCTCATTCTGGAACCATACATAGCAGATCCAAAACGAGAATTAGGCCTAAATGTGGTTCCATATTGACTGTACATCCTGTTGCTTGGATACATTCCGTTCATGAATCCAGAGAACAGCTCCAGTCCAGATGGATGTCTGGAACCATTCATGTTCTGCAATTAAGTCATATTTTGAGTTGAATTTTGAATTGATTGTACAAGTAGAAACCACAATATTGAACAGAGAGAGGTCTACTGCATGGATCTGCAGGACATGCAGCATTTACTCGGGATTATGAATAGGAGCAGATAAATATGAACAAAAAAATTAGTACATGTATCACAATAGAAACACCAATAACAAAAAATAACAGAAATGACAAAAATAATATTAATGACAAGTTGGTTGAAGAACATAAAATTATTTTTTTAGGACATTTTCAATTAAGAAAATACAGCATACAAGCTTTAAGCTTAGATAAAGGTTTTTGTGGCATTAAGGGTGAAAAAAAGAACCCAATTAATACAAGCACACTAGTCTGCAACTCAGGAAAAGGATAACCATTCCAACATACCGCAAAATGAGGAATTGACTGCGGAAGTCTTTGATTCCTTTGAGATGTAAAATCCTTGACAGGCACTGTTGATTTGGCTCCATGTTTGGACTGTCTATCAGATACTAAGGACACATCGGAGGCAAATGGCAACTGTGTACCATGAGTACTCATTTTTGAACCCTGATATCCTGTCAAAGGAGCACAAGCAGGCAAGCTCCCTTGATAAGAATCATTTGTATTCAAAGATGTGTGCTGGGAACTAGTTAAAAATGGCTTTAACCCATTTTTATTTGTAAAATCATTATTGGCTAGGTTAACAGTGTTCCCTTTGTTCATAACATTTGCTGAAGCAACAAGATCAGCATCAATTGCACTTGATATTTCCCCTTGTGGAACACCAATTTTATTTGGAGTAAATGACACATCAGCAGAAGCTGGAGATTTGTAATAAGAACAAGGATACTGATACTGTTGTAGTCCATAATGCTGACCATCTTGTTGGATCATTGGAGAAGAGGAATTGGGTGGTGCATATGTTCCATATGGGGTATAACCATAACCTTGATGGTACATGTAAGAACAATTATCCCCGTAAACACCCTGTCATTAGATCCAACAAAAAAAAATCTTAATCCGATGGTTATAAGCTTCCATTTTTCTGAAATCTATATTTTACCATTAAAAAATGAAAGAAACAAATCACAACACAGATGGATAAAAACAAATAAACAATGACGAGACTTAAAACAGCGCAGATATTGCAAATTATCAACAATCATTTAAATTCAGACCAGTTACACAACATACACTTAAAACTTCAATGATGTCTGGTATATTTAAAACTCTCAGAAGATAACCAAATTACCAAACACAATTTAGGAAGCAGCTAATATTACCCCACCCCCATCATTTGAAGCTAACATGTAACAAAGATTAGCTGGTCCTCATCCAATGGACCTCTGGAGACATTATTCTCAAAACAGTTCAATAATTGATATTATTCAATGACAGTATAGAAATTAAAAAGACACAAATCATCACAGGTCAGGAAAACAGAGAACAAAGTTCTCACTTGAGCCATCCCTCCATCAAGGTTCATATATCTGGAGTAAGCATTCCAATCACCTTGCCCGTCATAACCTGATAAAACACTAACACCATGTCATTTCCCCCAAAAAAAGGATATTAATTCAAATATTTAACGAACAATCTTTGCACGACTTTTGTCTAATCAATCAATAAATCTAACCTCAGAAGCCATTCCAGCTTACCTTACCTCCATAATAGTAAGAAGACGGGTATCCACTTGGAACAAAGCATGAATTTGGATTGAATGGCTTGACCCTCCCTTTAGTTGCACCATTCTGCATACAAATAGACTACAATTATCAGTAGTCAACATAACACAACACCACCAACAAAAAAAAAAAAAAAATGAGGCAGTGAAGTACCTTCTTGGCAGGCTCAGCAACTCCAACGGCTTTGGGCTCAGAATCCAGAGTCAAATTCTGCAATAAATCTGCAGTTTCTACATAGTATTGGTAAAGGAAAACCTTTTACTTCTACTCTAAAGTCATTATTTACACGCACGAGAAAAAATGTACATACAAAAATCTACAAAACGGTATTATAATTCTCTCAGAGGAAATATGACTCTTAATATACTCCTACAAGTTTGTTTTCTTCTTCTAAAAGGAAGAGACTTGTTAAGGCACTTTAGACTCTTGAGTGTATAAGTTGTTTGCAAAAAAGAAATTGAAATAAAAAAGAGGGTTTTGACTCAAAAGCAATTAGTCCCATGTATGTTTCAGTTATGGCCTACACATCTCAAAACCAATAAGTGGTGCAGAACTTTGATGACAGAGGCGAAAATAACCTAGAAGCCCTTATCAGTGAATTACACACAAGATGAAGAGAGAAAACCCACAAGGAGTACCTAGCATAGCACAGAGAATTGAAGAAAAAAGATTAAAACTTTATGTAATGGGAAGAACAAAAACGAAAAAATAAAAGGATACTATCAGAAGAAGGAGCAACAGCAGCCATGATCGAAATCAGAGAGAGGAAGGGTCGCCGCCAACTCCGTGTTCTTTGGGTTTGAGACACAGAGAAGAGAAAAGAGGAAGGTTTAAGAAGATCCTATTTCAGTATTTATATTATTTTATTTATTTATACTACTTTTTTTTACAGAATTATTTATATAACTTATTACTATGACTCTTCAGAGTTGGCAAAATAGGAGTGTTAATGTCCACTTATTTGCTTTTAAAATTTAATAGAATTTTTGGGGAAATTTGTTTTACTTTTCAAGATGATTATAACTATTTTCAAACATGTTTTAGATTAAATTAAATTATTTTTAGAAAAATTTATTTTTTAGAAAAATTTATCATATTGGATTTTATTTCACTTTTTTTGTTCAAAAATAAATTCTATACATAATGAAACTTGAATTTAGGGTGTTCATTGATTTTAGTTAACCCGACAAAATCCGTTAAATCGAACTGAACCAATTAGTTTGATTTGATTTTTTTACTTAATTGGGTCTAAACCCAATCCGAACCAAGAATGTCCGACTCGATTCACAGTTTTTGTATTTCAAAACTCTAACCCAACCCAAAAGTATAGATTCTCTAACTCTATTTTATATTTTTAAGTAGGTAAATTTAATAAATTTATTTTATACTTTAAATTTATACAATTTGTTGTTTGTTTTCAATTATGTTGTCTTAATAGTTTAATTTGACTAATTTAGTATATTTGAAGTACTTGATATTTTGTTATAAAGTTATGAATTTAGTAGACTAGTGGATTTGGCTAGTTTTAGGTATAAAAATGCTTTTTTTACGATTTAATGAAAAAATGGATTTTTTTTTTTTATCGGTTTTCCTAAAACTGAACTGAATCAACCCGATTATCATTTATTCGAGTCAGGAAAAAAAATTACAGAAAATCGAATCAACCCAACCCAATTAAAATTAATTGGTTCAATTTTTACTTTTCCCGAAATCAAACCAACCCGAACTGTGAAGACTCTTACTTGAATTTCGGTTAAAAATACTTATAATTTAAAAAAAAAATCACTATATGTAAATTTCAAGTTAGATTATTTTAAAAATAAAAAGATAATTTTAGAGGTAGTTTAATTTACCATTTCACCTAGTTAAAAGCTAACAAACTTATTTTAGCTAAATATATAATTATAGAAAATTATATTTTAAATATATAATTTAAAATTTATATATTTAATTATAAAATTATAATTTAAATATACAATTATAGTATAATTATAATTTAGATTTGTAATTATAATTCAAATATTTAATTATATAAATTTATAATTTAAATATATAACTATAATAATTTATAATTTAGATATGTAATTAATTTATATTATCAAAATATGATATTATTTTAAATAAATCATTATTGGTCTGATAATTAATGATATCCTTATTTATCATTTTAACTTTCAACTAGTTTCATCGAACATTTACAATAAACTTTTCAGTTTTCAGCTAGTTTTTTAGCTATTTTTGTTAAACACACTTATAGACCAAGTAAGTAGGTTTGAGTATTTAGATTATATTAGGTCAAATTATTTCAATTTGGAAAATTTAAATTATATAGGAATTAAATTTGTTTTTAAATTATTTAAATGAGATAGATAAAAATAAACTTTTTTTTTCTTTTTTAATGCAATAATTTTTTTAAAAAATATGATTCTATAAGAATATTTTTATAACAATTTTTAGTAAGATATTGAATTTTATAATATTAATAAAATAAAAATTGGAATATAATGTGCTACATAATAATAATATACAAAAATATTATATCTAGTTTATCCAAACAGATTATTGCGTCTTATAAAATGAAACTAAATATTAGTTAAAGTAATACAAATTCATGTAAATAATTTTTTTTAGTTTTTTTTTTTGTGAAACTAAATGGACGAAAACCTAAACCAAACTATTAAATTAAAGTAATAGGGGTCAAACAGCCCAAGTTACGCAAGTACACAACGGATAATGAATCCGGAACACCAAAAACTAAAGACATATTCTGATAAGTGTGCAATCCTATTTTAACAAAACCATAAGCTAACATATTCATTTCACGCAAAACATAAATAAAAGTGCAAGTTTGAGTCTTCCCATTTTTCGTGTACATTTGTTCAACTAAAGAAAAGTATCAAGGATATCTGGCACATCCATCACTAGAAGTTTAATCATATTAAGCGAGTTTGATTCAATGGACAAGTTCCAATAGTCATTGTCATATGCACCTATTAATCCTTATAAAATGACCAACAGTTTTGTTTTGTTAAGGTTACAATAGGGAATCGTGTGACAGAACCCAAGGATGAGTTTACGACTACAGACACAAAACACACCTCCAATAGTCGCCTTTTCTGTGGGGATGAAGAACAATCGCATCACAATTCAGCTTGATGATCCCAAAGCGTGGAGGTTTCCAAAAGTACAAATTCTTTGTATCTCGATATTGCACCCCATAATCTTTTAGTAAGCACATCCTATGAATTTGCTTGAGATCCAGTTGGAAGGATCTTGCAACTTTGATAACTTAGTCGAAATACCACTGCTTATTTTTTTAAAAAAATTAACTTGTTCCTTTCCCACCATAGTCGATCTAGAGTGATACCAAATATCCAAGCTCACCAATCAATATCATAATTCTTATAACAATTTAGGTTAATTCAGAGACAATGCTCTGAATTCGGTCAAGAGAAGAAATTTGAAAACTTGGCTGCTTTAACTCCAAATAGTGTGTGTGAAGATGAAACCATGCAAGGCATGGATCATTGTTTCCGTGACACTGCCATATAAGGGGAAGTTAGGGTTATCAATCATATGTCTGTTATACTGCAAATCATTTGTAGGTAAGACAACACATGCGACCTTTAAGAGAAGGATCCAAATTCGCTTTAATTCATTTCACACCCAAACTATCTCAAAGAACGAATTTGTTGGGATCCATCTTGATCCAAGAGACTCTTATATGCAGCTTTAATGGGGGATTGACCATTTGTACTACTCTACCAACATGGTATTATATCACCTTTATCTCCCTTAGGGGGCTCAATATTGCATATATCGATCATGACCTCTGCTGGTAGGAATCCAACCAACTTGTGTTTATCCCAGGACCTACAATAACCACAAAGAAATAGGTGTTATTGGCACCTTTGATCACAAATCTATCAATATACCAATCCACTAGAGGTCCTCATTTAGGCAACCAATTGTCGAACCATAAATCAATCTCTCATCCATTCCCCAACTGTCAAATGACATTCTTTCTCACATTTGGCCATGCTTCTTTTATGCCTTTCCGAAAATTTATACTGGTTATTCATGTGTTAATGTTAAGTTTAGCCTTCCCACCACACCTATACTTAGCCCGAATGAGTTTGACCCATTTAACGTGTTTCCTGATGAGCATATGCCACCCAAATTTTGAAATGAGGACTAGGTTTGCATGTCTCATTTTCCCTAGCCCTAGGCCTCGCATATGTTTTGACTTTCATAGATACTCACAACCAATCCAATGAGTTTTCTTTGCAATATATGAATCACCCCAATAAAATCTATGCATTTCTTATCAATAAGATTACAAACAAATATAGATAAGAGATTTGTTTGCATAATATAATTAGGAAGAGCTTGCAAGACAGATTTGGCAAGCGTGAGACAGTCAACAATGAGTATTTTGTTTCCAATTATTCAATCATTGTCGGACTTTATCAATAACAAACTAATAAGACTACTTTAAGACGTGATCATGGTAAAGTGTAGTCCTCAAGTATTTTTGCAAAATTACATGTCTTCTCAAACTCCAACTCTCTAGAGATTTGTCATTAGTGTTGCCTGGCCACATTAGTAGAGAAAAGAACCAACATTCTATCCTGGATAATACTACTCTGCCTCGAGTTACTACAAAAAAAATGCAAGATGTGTTTGATCACTCCCACTTGATGAGGCTTCTGCGAATAGTAGTAGGTCATCATCAAATGTCAAGTAGGACAACTTTAGACCATCATTTGATTCCTCTTTTCTTTTAAAAAATAAGAAAAAAAATTTCTCTTTCATATTTAAAATGTTTCTTAAGTTCAAAAATAGGAAAACTATATTTATTTCAAAATTAAACTAGAACGAAAGAGTTATATACAATTTAAATTACATAACGAAATTTTAAATCAAATCAGAAAAAGAAAGAATAATATACTATTATTTTATTATTATTATTATTGTTGTTGTTGTTTCTTTTATGCTTTGAAAACAACATATTAACAAGTAACAATTAACATTTAGCCTAAAAAAAAATAATTATAGTTTAGTATGCTTTGAAATATATTTTGTTAATTTTTAATATTTTTTTGTTTAGACTAAGAGTGTTTTCGATTTTCCACTTAAACTAACTGTTGAAAAGTTAGCAGAAATGGTTTCAACTTAGTTTGGATAGCAAAAAGTTAAAAGTTTTTTTAAGAGCTACTAGCTTTTTTAGAAAAGATACTAGTTTTGGGCAGAAAGATCTCCTATTTTTAGCTACTAGCTGATTTTCTTTTACAACTTTCATCTCATTAGTTAATGTATTGTCAATCACTGATTCTCTTTCCTCACGTGATACATAAGGATTACTACAGGGTAAGGCTGGGCAGGTTGGACCTTCCCTATCCCTGTCCTCAGAAAGTGCGGGGCAGAGACAAGTATAAAGGAGACGAGTATGAAATTTTAATATTTGTTACCATTTCCATTGGGTATTTTCGAGTCCAGGTATACTTCAAATATCCTTATTTTTTTATAATTTAAATTTTCTTATAATTATTAATTAAACTATATGTTAAGTTATTAATTATATTCAATTTATTAATTAATTGAATAAATTATATGTTATGTTATTAATTATATTTTAGTTTTAATGGTTCAAAAGATGTGTGTATTTGTACATAGACATGTGAGATTAAAAATATGTATAAAATTTTGTTTAACATCAAAGTGGAATAGGCCGGGGCAAGTTTGACCCTTTCGTCCCCAAAAAGTGTAGGAAAAAGGCGGGGGCGAGTATGAAATTTTAATCTTCATCTTCATCTCTATCGAGTATTTTCGGGTTCAAGTATAACTGCAAATACTCGTTATGTTATTTTTTTATCATTTAAATTTACTTATAATTTATTAATTAAATTACATGTTAAGCTATTAATTATATTTTAGTTTTGATAGTCTATAAGGATGTGAATTTATATACAAATATGTGAGATTAAAAATATATATATATATATATATGAAAATTTATTTAACATAAAAGTAGTGCAAGGTGGGTGTGGAGACAGAGTGAGGACCAACAAACTCACCCCTCCGTCTCCATTCCTAATTATCTTAGGCGGGGATGGGTCGAAGATGAGATAGAAACTAACAACGTTGTGGTGGGGACGGGGCATTACATGTGACGATGAGCATATTTGTCATCCCTAGTGATAAAATATTTCTCTTACTCATTAATGTAATTATAGTAATTTATAATTTAAATATATAATTAGAATAATTTATAATTTAAATATGTAATTATAATTTAAATATACAATTATAGAAATTTATAATTTAAATACATTTATAATTTAAATATGTAATTAAATTATATTATTAAAATATTTTATATTATTTTAAATATCACATTATTGATCTAATGATTAATTATTTCCTTATTTGTCATTTTAGAACTTTAGTTAGTTTGTCAGTTAATTTTATCAAACACTTATAATTAATTTTTAAGCTTTCAACTAACTTTTTAATTTTCAACTAATTTTGTCAAACACACTAATACATGATAAAAACGTGTTGAATCATCGATGAATTTCCCAAATTTGTAATAAATTTAGGAAAAATAAGAGAAGTTGAATAGAATTAAAAATGTAATATTACATTAGAGAAGAGAGAAGTTACAATTTTTAAGAAAGAAGCTGCATTTTTTTAAAGTATAAAACAATCATAAAAAAAATTGACGATAAAAAGTGTTGATTAAATAATATTTAAAATCAATTTTATAAATATTATCCAAACCCGCATTATGTTTAACGTAGAAGTTATTTTCAAAAACATTTAACGATACTTAAAATTTAGTATACCCTATCTTATTTTTATGTCTTCGGAATGGTAATGATTCATAAAATAAGTTGAAAAAGAAATATAAAGTGCAAAAATTTCACAAATTTACTTTTTCTGATTTTAATATATTTCTTTCAAATGGAATTAAAAAATTATACTGTATTTTTTATTTTTTTTTATTTTGTTTTGTCTATAATTACGGTAATAATTTGAATTAAAAATTTTATACAAATTGTTTAAATCTACGATAATAACTGGTGACATGCATTTATTTATTTATATATATAATGACATATTTAGTGAAAAATAATATATATATATATATATGAATGAGACATGTTAAATAAAAAACATAATAATAAATATAAGATTAAAAATGACAAATCAAATTAAAATAACTTCCTTAAAAATATTATATCTTAAGAGTAATTCACCCTAACCTAACCTCTTAACACAACATATTCATAATTTATATATTTTATTAATAAAATACACACATATATCAGGATGTTACAGTTCCATCTACCCGGTTGAAGCTATATGTGAACAATCACTATTAAATTGTCATCAACAAATACAATTCTACACGTACCATTTTTATTTTAAATTCTTTTTGTTTTTCTCTTTTGTTTGAAATGTGCATATTGGAAGAGACGTATTAAGTTTCCCCTTTGGTTTAGACATCTTGTTTAACAAATCAAAGTCAAACAGCTGTTTTGATCAGATATTGTCATAATCTTAGTCTATGGCCAAAAAGGAAAAGTGAGTAACATTAGAATGAGTTTGATAAATAGGATAGTTTCCAACGAAAAAATCTTCTATGATAATGTTTTAGGTTGTTCACACATTTTAAAAGTTTTTTCGTTCAGTATGTGTTTATCTGTCAATGTGGTGTGGGGTACGTTAGATGTTTTTGGAATTTCACTAGTTACTTTGCCTTTTAAACATGAATGGTTTCTTTTCTTTGTTTCTTTGAAATTGAAGGATAGTTGGAAAGTTGGATATAAGAAATTGAGTTTCAAATTGTATTATATTTAGTTTTAAACTATTTTAATATTAAAATTTCTCATGTTTAATAGCTCAGATGGAATAAGGAAGGTTTTTCTTCAGAGTCAATGACTAATTTGTAATCTGAATCCCTAACTCTTTCAACTTAAAACTATCACAATACCCATATGTATATCACAATAAGGTGCGTACACATGAACTGGTTAGCTGATTACATGTTTTTTAATGTGTGAAAAATATAATGTTACTTAAAAATATAAATTTGAGTGCAAATTAGAATGCAAATTAATTTTTGGAATAGATATAAAAATATATTCAAGTAGATTTATGGATTTAAGGTTTTTTGTCATGCTTGTTTAGAGAATGTTTATAAATAAATAAATAATTGAAAAATACTTAAAATAATTGTATACTAAAAATATATTTAATATTTTTAATTTTAGCCAATAAATTTTTATATATTATATATTTATATAAAAAATCAACACTTCTATGAATATTAAGCGATATAATTATTTTATATTAAATGTCTCTATCGTGAAAAATAATGAAATATCCCATACAAATTTGACGGTACTTAATTAAAATATAAAATATATTTTTATAAAGTAAATATTAGTTGTTAATGTGTTAATTTTATTAGTAGAATATTCAAACTTATGATTTTTCTCATCTAACTCCTAAAAATTTAAAATATTATATTTAATAATAATGTAAAACTTAAAATTTATTCCTAAAATAATTAAAATTATTTATGGATATATAATTAAATATTCATCCATGTCTTCTATTTAAGTATCATTTAACTCACTTATTTTTTTCTGTTTTTATTCTTAAAATGAGAAGTTGGACCAAATAATATTTAAGCAAATTATTTTAATTAAATTTTTAAGGAACTTCTTTTATACTTAATTTTTTATTTTATAAATATATTTTTTAGACAATAAAAAAATAATATTTTAAAAATAATGGAAACAATTTAATTTAACTTTAAAATAATGTATAATAAATTGCATTTCAATATAGTTAATATCTATTTTATATTTTTATATAAAAAATAAAAGTTATTATATTCCCTCAATAAATGAAAAACTATTATATAAGTATATTAATCAATAAAATTAAATTTTATAAATGATTTAAAATATAGTCAAAATATTAGTTTGTAGTAAAAAAAAAGTTGTTTTCTTGGTTCAAACATAATAGTATAGAGTATAATATTTTCAGCGGTCCTTTTATAATTTGAATTATTTTAATTTATGATATTAATAATTTTGATATAAATTTGTATTAATTATTTGAAGAAATATCTCACTTAATAAGCAATTTGAAAATATTTATGTTAAAAAAAATAATTTTAATACATATATTTATTCAAAATATTTTCTAATTAATAAGAATATTTTAGAAAATAACATAATTAAATAAAATCTTGCATATAATTGACTGTGAATTTTCTGGGTGATTAAAATTAGTATATTTTAAAATATTTTATTTTAAATTATATTAATTTTTAGAAATAAACTGATAAATTATTTTATAACTATGTTGTATATGAAAAAATATTTATTTTATAATACTATAGTTTATAAACATTGATTGATTTAAAATATAAAATTAATTTAATTAGATATAATATTGAAATAAATATTATTTAAATTAATTATTATTTTAATCTAAAAAATAAAGAAGATGATTATTTAGCACGTATTTGAGATTTATAAAAAATTAAATAATTATGTAGTGTGATTAATAATATTTTATCAAAATAATTCAATTGTGTTAAATACTTAGAAATTTTTTGTGGTCATGATAAAATTGTCTCCCATAACTTATATTTATAATATTTATTATATAAAAATCTTTACTATTTTAATCTATGATATTATTATTGATTAAATAAAAATATTTTTTTAATTATTATGTATTATATATCTAATAAATAATATTATTATGTAAATATTAAAAGAGAATTTACAAAAGACTCATCACTGGTTCTCTCTTATTATATAAATATTCTTACTAACTTCGACGAAAAGTTATTTAGAAATGTAAAGAAATAGTATATGTAATATAGAGAAACTTCTTAGAAGTTTGTGTAATTTACTCATGTGACACTCTTTTGTTCTAAATACTTTATTTTTTAATTATAGAATAATATATAATTTTTTTCATTTTAATCCTAGACTTGACATTTAGGTAAAAAATTTATATTACTTAATATACACTTATTTTTCAAAATTATGATATAACAAAATATAGACATATAAGTAAATACGTTAGACTTTAAAAATTGTCTTTACAAAATACAACTCATAATGAAACTTTAAATGATTGTATACATGACGAAAAACTATTAATATATCCTTTCTAACTCAATGTCATACCTAATTAAACAACCCAACACAAAGAGGTAAAGAAAAACTGAAACTTCATCACCTATGATATCATTAAAATCGTACTTATTTGAAAATGACTTTCAATTCCAACAAAATGCAACAACAAACAGCAAAAAGGTGAGAATACGTCTCACACATGTTAAGACACATAAAAATATAATGAGTAATAAACTAAAGTAAAACAAATAAACATATAAATTCATTCCACACTTGTGACAAAAATTATATATCGACACATATAAATTCATTAATGCTAATGACACTCGTGCATGCTCTCTCATATACACACCTAAAGTGGTCCTCTTCTACACCAGTAACTCGTATGTATAATTATCTCACCATAAGTCTACCCAAAGTGAATTCTTTTTCTACGCCAATAATATATAGGTATACTCGTACAATGCAAAACAACCAAAGAAGATCTGGTTCATAAATCCTTACAAGAATTCCCCAACTTTCACACTCATGCATGCTCTTTTATGTATGCACCCGAAGCAGTTTTCTTCTACGTCAATTTACCTTATTATTTTCAGGACAAGTCATCACCCTACAAATTTTCTCTACTTATCTGATCTATGGGTTTGCCAAGTCAGGATCCAAACTTCGATTAAACTTTAGAGGATCATTCTTTATAAATTCCATCAACCTCTAATACTCTTTAGGAGTAGTATTACATGCAACTTTTGACACTTGAAACTGATGCACCCTTGCAATATTTTTTAGTTAGATTGCATATGCCATCACTTCAATTGCGTGAGCCACTTGAACCGTATCAAATGATTGCTGAGAATAAGGTGTAGGTAGTCTAGATGCCATCCTATTCTCCACACACTAGACACACTCGCCTTTCACATCACACGACAAAAACATAGCAAAACTATTCTCCACAAGTTCGTGAACAGGAACGAACTACTTTTATGCCATTATTGCAACATCCCAAAATATTTATACTATTTACACCATTATCCCTTTACTATTTTATTTACTTACAGTCTATAATCCAAAATATTGAGATACAAAATTTTCATTACATTACACTTAATATTACAACAAATATCACAGTAATTTCAAAGTTCAAAGCAATATATAATATAGTACACATTTTTACAGCTCATCCAATGAACATTATCGCCTAATGGGACTTAGGGTAGCTCGCCTAGTGACAGTTGTCGCCCAGCAAGGCCTTGTATCATACTATTCAAGTAATAGGGACTTCGCTCAGTGAGACACATTATTAGGCTAAAGCTCGCTGAGCGATACCTATCGCTCAACGCGACCCTACAGATAACAAAACTTCTACTACATATTACTAAAACTTGTTCCTTGATATTCAATCATACATAAATGTACTATTTACCACTTAACACATTTCTAACATATTGTCTACATAGATACATTGGATGCCCTTTCACAATCAAAACATAACCAATACATAGTTACAATACGTAGATGCATAACATGTCACTACTCCGTTAAAACATAACTATTATATAATTTACCCTAACCTAAACTTAAAACATGTCATTACTCTTACATGTCATTATAACATACTTAAAACATAACTTACAATCTCAATCAATCCATACTCTCAACCTTTTCAAAAAAGTTTAATTGCTTATATATAATCAAACTTAAACAGGTTATATTACAAAACAAGTAACTTTTGTTGCTGCCATTGATCCTCCACCAACCCTACTAGTTCTTATCTCCACCATCATCACTAATATCTGCTTCCGTACAAAGTACAATCATCACAGTCATACAAAATACACACACAATGCAATGGTAAGCTCATGTACTATAAATCAACATAAACATAACACACAATTACATTTATATCTAATCTTAATTACAATAATAACAACTCAACCACTCAATCACCCTTATGTTTTGCTTGAACATAAGCACCCAGAACCGATTTATGCTCCACTTGAACATAAACAATAACAATCAATTACATTTATGCTCCACGTAAACATAAGCACTAACAACATTTAACATATGCTTTTCAGAAAAACTAACTACATTGAATTTGAATGCTAAGGTAGTGCCTATCTGACTTCCCCTACATTGGTATCTAGTATCTAACTGACCCATTTGATAACTAATTGAAGTCTAGCATACTCATATGATACCCAAATTATATCTCTAAAACCTGACATCCAATTGTTATTCGAGTATGTTTTGTTGGTGTATTATCGTCGTAACCAAGCCAAGCACCGCTTCATTGCCATAACTGGACCTAACACCAGGATCTTGCCTTGTTAGTATATCATAGTTGTAACTAGGCCTAACACCAAGTGCATTATCGTTATAATAATGTTTTGCACCACATCATCTCCACAAGACGATTCATCAATACTCGTTAATAGTTAATTGCAAACTCTAACATTCAAATCACAATTTAAACATTGCATCTCATAAGCATATATCTCATTTCATATACATCGTCTGCAGATCTCAAACATGCATAAATTCAACACATCATCATTATTACTTACAACACCAACATGCATTTCATCACAGTTTCAATCACCAGATCATCATCATACATAAATTTATCTTCGAAATCATTAATAAACATCCATCATGACCCAAATTATCATAAATATCAAATATCACCAAATCATCACTAAACATCAATATTAAAGAGTAAACATTGCAAATCATAAATTCTACCAACATCTATATCTTAAAATATTTCAAATTACAAATTAATGAATTCAATCACAACTCATTTCAATAACAAAACTCGAATCCTCAATCACACAAAATACTCAATTTTTGCATGACACTCAAATCATAATAAAAAACTCAATTGCTTAAAATCAATTATCTTCTCAACTATTAAATCATAATTTCTCAAATTAAAATCAAAGATTTAACATTCTTTACCTATTTATCTCTTTAAAAGCTGACTCAAATAGAAAGGGGAGATCAACCCGAATAAATCTCTCAAAACTTAACAGAAATCACAATTTTAACAAAAACATAAGAGATATTAGAATTTTTAAAGGAATTTTCATTTTAAGGAGAATGAAAGGATAAAAAACGACCAGAAAAAAAGTTTAGAAAACTATGATAATATATATATATATATATATATATATATATATATATATATTATAACTTCTCCGAATAAAGAGCAGTGGAAGAGATTGCATATGATTCTCTCATCCTCAAAGTCGACCATGCAAGTCAAGAACTCCTCACGACAAAGAGAAAGAAAACGGTGGAGAGAGAGAAAAAAAAATGAAATTTGAAGAAGAAAGAATGGAGAGAGAGAAAGAAAAAAGAAAAAAAGTTGGGATAAGCTTAGTAAAATTAATTTGCTAGATGCAACTTCGCTTTTGATAACGAATTTTCGAAAACTTCTCGAAACTCAACTAAAACCTCTCGAAACAAAAGAATAGTAATTGCTCTCATCTTCCCATCCTTTTACTGTCAACCAAATAAAACATATAGTATTAACAAACTAATAAATTAATCACATCTCAAACCATTTAGTAATTTAAGTAAAAAGCTAAATTTAATTTTCTTTACTAATTATTCTACAAATTTATAACCTATTAAAATAAGCAGGTCCTTATAAGTGTTATCCCGATGGTTTTGCAAACCCAGTTTCATAGACCCATCAACAAGCATATTCACTTAACGTGAAACGAAATAAAAAAAAACATGCTTGAATCTTCCCACTACACCTGTAAATCTTCTCAACTACAGGAAAGTATTTGTGATCAACCTTCAGAAGTTGTATCATATTGAAATAGTTTAATTCAACAGCCAAATTTCAAAACTTATGCTCATATGTGACTGACTATTAAGGCTTGAAGGATGGCTAAAAACTCAACCTTGGTAACATCATAGTAAAAAATCGTAAAAGAGAAGCCAATAACAAAGTTACCTTTGTAGTCGTGAAACACACGACCAATGGTTGCTTTCTTTTGGGAATGAAGGGCAACAACATCATAGTTTAGCTTGGGGGTATTGGGCCTTAAGGGTCTCGATGCATAATAGCTCTTAGCTTGTAGAGAATAAAACTCAGGTTTTGTCTTGGCTATTTTTTTTTTGGCTCAAGCTATTACATAAAAGTTGCAAAATGCGTTTAACAACCTCCACTTGATCAAGGGAGGCTTTTGCATAAAGTAATAGGTCATCTGCAAAGGCCAATTAGGACAATTCTGGACAATCTTTTGACAGTTGGATGAGTTTTCAAAATTTATGACTAACAGTCATTCAGATAAGTTGAAAGAGCCGCTCTAGACAAATAACAAAGAGATAAAGAGATATGAGGCCCCCGTGTCTAACTACTCGTGATGGTGTGAACGGCTCAAGTGCCTTACCATTCCACAACATGCTAATTGTAGTGGATGAAATGCATTGCCACCCACACTCCTCGTGAAGGAGAAATATAATATTTTAAAGTGTGTTATTTTAATTTAAATCATTATTTTTTAATCTTATTGTAGCTACTAATTCCTCCCATTTTTCACAATATTTTTTTCCCTTTAATACATCATCTATATAAATATCTTTTATTGGAGGTAACGTGTTTCAGACTTTTATTGTAGATCATGTAAATAGTAAATTCTCCATTCAAATATTTAAAAGAAATTCATACCTAATATTAAAACTCAATATCACTAATTACGGAACAATCTTATATTAATTAATTCATGTGCTGTGCTGAAAAACTTTTTTTATATAGATATATACATATATATTATTTTGAATAGAATATTTTGTTAAAAAATTGTGAATAAAATATTTTTAATTTCTTAATGTATATACTAATAAAATGCATATGTGTGTAAAGTTTATTTTGTATCATAAATTTTTACACAATAGAATTTCATAAACAATGACATTGAGCAAATAATATATTAAAACATTTAAATATACGAAATCTGTCATGGGAACGGCAAAATCAAGAGTTAGATTAGAATTAATCGAGCATTAAATTACAAGAAAATCAGAAACAATAAAGATAAAGGTCAATTTGTTTACATTTAAAAAAAGTATGTTTCAATTTTTTTACAACAGATGACACGGACTTCTTATAATTTTTTTTTCAAAAAAATATAACTACATATTTTACTAAAGCAAATACTTTATCTTAAAAAAACTGAAACAAACGGCAGAAAATATATGATTGAATATTTTTTTGAGTTGTTTCCTTATAATGTTTTTATTGGCATCTCGTCAGTTTTATTTTATATCAAACCAATTTTGACCTTTATTTTATTTTTTGAAGTAAAATTCCTTTTTAATTAATTATATAGTTAAATATATTTCTTAGTATTCCAACCATTTCAAGTCAAATTATAAGATTTTAGTATGATATGATATTTATTAATCATATTTCAAATAATATTTAGTTAATTAAATAATTTTGTATATTAATCATCATTAAATAATACTTACTCGATAAATACTTTTTTTCTATAGTAAGATATTTATCAATGATCATTCAAATAATACCTAGTCAATTAAATGGTTTTTTATATTTTCAAAATAATATTAAGCATTTTCCCTAGATATTAATAAAGGATTGTACTTACTGAACGTATGAATAATTTGTTACTTTGTTGAGAAATAATATTCAAGCTTTGTTAAAAGAAAATAAATTTTATAAAGAAAAGGATCTGATATCGTGTAAAAAAAAAATTCAATAGATATTTTACTTTTAATGAAAAAGCAAACCCTAAAAGCATTTAATAACAACTGAATATATTTAAAAGAGTCATAACTGTGGGGTTTTTATTGTCCGAATCAATAAAAATTTATTATTACCACAAACGGTATCTTAATTTTGTAAAACAAAATCCACCAAAATTAGTAGAAAAATCTAGTCGCGAAAGGAACAAAAACAAAACACTTCTCACACAATCTAACTCCTAAGTTTCCATTTTATCAAACGAACCAATAATGATGCATGGACAATTAAGATAAAAAGGTGAAAGAATAAATTAATTGACTAAAGTTCGAAATAAGCAAAATAGAAGAAGAATTAAACCCCACTCCACAAAATTTAATTATTGCAGCACCATTTTATATCTTTATACATGTCAATCACCCAATCAGGGATTGCAATACAATGAAAAGTCAAATGGAAAGAACATGGAAAATCATTGCACAAAACACAATTTGAATTTATTTTATTTATTTATTTTTCCTATTAAAATGAAGGTTTGGTGAAGGATAAGTAAACAGAAAAAAGGAAATTAATAAAAATAAGAAATGCATTAAAATAATAATATCCTTTTGGCTATTAGGAGGCCACAGTAGCATGGTGTCTATAAAAAAACACCAAACAAACAGTTCACACACACACACACATTGAAACAACACAACACACCCACACCCACACGTACACAACAACAACAATAAACTCACCATTACCGCATTCTCTCTTTGAAAAGAAAAAAAAAAGGGAAATAGAAAAAAAAGAGGAGCAGAGAGCGATAACAAAAACCGAAAGAGGGTAACCCATATCTTCATCCACCTAATATACTCTCACGAACCGTTCTTTCTTCTTCTTTGGAACCCTAAAATTTTTCGATGACCATGCTTTAGCCTTAGTTTCGTTGCTCTCACTGTTTCAAAGCCTCCTCCGCCTTTTCCTCTTCCACCATTACGCATTTTCCGCGTTTTCCTCGCTCCTTCTGCGACGATCTTCACTGCGATCGTTCTCGCTTTTCACCCTTCGCCAATCGCTCCCCGATCCTCCTCTTTGCGCTGCTTGCCGGATCGATCTGTGAGTTTTTTTTTCTTTTTTCTTTCGTGTGTTTGGATTGTGTTTTTTTTTTTTAAATTTGTGGATTTTTTTTGAATCGGTTTGAGGTTGTTGTTGCCAGTGAGTACGTGCGATTGTGGTTGTTGGAATTTTTTGGTGAATTTTAAATATTTGTTATTTTTGGATGATCGGGTTGAAGGTTGGCTGGTTTTCTTACAATCCGGTTTCTATTTTTGTTTTTGTTTTTTTAATTTCTGGTGGTGTTTCGGATGAGGCAATCGGTGGAGTTTGTTGGAATCTGTGCAATCTGTTTTGGTTATGGAGGATTAGGATAAGAAATTGGTAGTTTTGTTTGTGTTTTTTATTTTTTTGTGTTCTTGGTTTCTGTAGTATAGTTTTAAGCTGTTGACCGACAATAATGATGATGGAAGAAGTGTGTGTTAAATCTAGAACCAGAAAATGACGGGTTTCTTTGTATGCTTTTAGGTACATTCTTTTGGTTGTGGAGTATATTTTGCTGAAAGTAGAATATTTTTTTTCGTGGTATCTAATGCTTTTTCAGTACGCTACTTTCTTTATGTTGTTATCCGAGCTCAGACTAGTTTCTTACTACTTAGATATTTTCTCGTGTTTAGATTTTTCCAGTTGATCTTGAGGAGGTTATGTTCTTGTTACTGACAAGGTTCTTGGTGAATGCTTAGAATTCATTTGTGTTTTCTCTGGTTTTGCCATTGCAGAGGACGTTTGCTATTCTTTGGGGGTGACTAAAGTGGGCTATGATTTGAATGGGGAGAGGATGCCAGAGTTGAGAAGTGGAGCTAGAAGGTCGAAACGGCTTGGAGATCTTCAGCCTGGTCCACTACCTGTTGATCAAGGGGAGAATTGGCAACAACCTGCTCAGAATCGAAGTAGGAGGAGAGTAGGTGGTGGAAGAGGAAGAGGTGGTAATGCCACAGCTGTAGGCAAAGGGCCTTCACCAGCTGTACCCACAAGGCGAACTGCAGCTGGTAGAGGCCGCGGAGCAAGATTGATTGATCTGGACCCTGAACCTTGTGAAGTCTTGCCAGAACCTGTTGCTTTAGGGGCTCCAGAACCTGTTTACAATCACGTGGAGGTAGTGGCAAATAATAATATTGTGATGGAAGGTGGAAGTGCAGATAAGGTGGTGGCAGCTGAAGAAGAACCAAGCACGACTCCTGTCCCCGAGAGGGTATCCTCGAATTGCATGTTACTTTTCTTGGATTGCATTAGTGCCTTTTTCCTAACAATAATTATGATTGCTATCTTTAATTTTAATTAGTATGCTGGGACTGGGTATAATAGCTATATTATATCATTGATTGAACTTATTGTCTTTTCTGTTTCTGTTAATTTATTGAATTAATGCTAATTTGGCTGTTCAACTAATTTGAGTTGGTGATGGAGATTTTTTCGCACATATTTAGAATAATGTTTATGATGTTCCCACCCACATATTCCAGACTGCAATGCAGTTATTGTTTATGGTTAATATAGATTAGCACTACCTGACTACCTTATTTGAGGTGAATGCTTTCTCATTAATGCAGGTACAAGTTGGTAACTCTCCTATATATAAAATAGAAAGGAAATTGGGTAAGGGTGGTTTTGGTCAAGTTTATGTCGGCCGAAGGGTAAGTGGTGGCTCTGACCGAACAGGTCCTGATGCAGTTGAGGTATTACTCAGGATTCCAATTTCTCATTAAGGATTCAATGAATTATTAATGAATCCTATACCGGATGATGCATTGATTTTCTTATTTTAACTCTATTTACAGGTTGCACTCAAGTTTGAGCACAGAAACAGTAAAGGCTGCAATTATGGGCCACCTTATGAGTGGCAGGTTTACAGGTAAGTAATCTGTCCTTTGTGTTTAAAAAAAAAAGATTATCAAGAAGATATCTTTTATCTAATTCTCACTCTTGTATTTTTCTCATTTATAGTACTCTTAATGGCTGTTATGGCATTCCCTGGGTTCATTACAAGGGTAGACAAGGAGATTTCTACATCTTGGTGAGATATGCTTTGATGTTTACTATATTTGCATATGTTGATTTTCTCTTTATGGTCTTAAAGGAAGTCAATATATCTCAGGTCATGGATATGCTTGGGCCCAGTCTATGGGATGTATGGAATTCTCTTGGCCAATCGTAAGATTTGGACTCTGCCTTTTATTACCTCATAGGCTCACTTTTAATTACCTTTAAACTCTTCCCAAATTGGCCCCATTAACATTTAGTTCTGCACAGAATGTCACCAAGTATGGTCGCATGTATTGCAGTAGAGGCAATATCAATTCTTGAGAAGCTCCACTTAAAAGGGTAAACCCTTGTGAAGTCGTGATGGGTTTTTTTAGTCCTGTCAACCCTAACATTCCTGTTTATTTTGGCATGGTTATGACTGATAAGTTTTTATCATTGAATCAGGTTTGTGCACGGAGATGTGAAACCTGAAAACTTTTTGCTTGGTCAACCTGGATCAGCTGATGATAAGAAGTTATATCTAATTGATCTTGGTCTGGGTATGTTCTCCTATTAAACCAGTTGTTTTATATTGCATTTAACTTTTTGTCTTGCCACCAGTTTTTAGTTTTTTGGAGTTACATGATACTTCCATAGCTTATTAATGTCCATACAATGCATTGTCTTCAGCTTCTAGATGGAAGGATGCATCATCTGGTCTACATGTGGACTATGATCAGAGACCTGATATATTCAGGTTTGTAAATGCTGAGTTGGTTTACCATAGCTGTATTTTGATTTTACATATTAATAATATACCTTTTTGTGCAGGGGAACAATAAGGTATGCTAGTGTACACGCACATTTAGGTAGGACTGGAAGTCGGAGGGACGATCTCGAGTCTCTGGCATACACACTAATATTTCTCATAAAAGGGAGATTACCTTGGCAGGGTTATCAGGTGTTTTTTTGCAGTATCTTGTTTTATATTGATTCTTGCTTCTTTGAGGTTTCATTTTATCTGATATTATTTTTCTGTTCTTATGGTCAAATCTACAGGGTGACAATAAAAGTTTTCTTGTTTGTAAGAAAAAGATGGCCACTTCGCCAGAGTTGATGTGTTGCTTTTGTCCTGCTCCATTTAAGCAGTTTCTTGAAGCTGTTACTAATATGAGATTTGATGAGGAGCCTAATTATTCCAAGCTTATATCATTTTTTGAAAGCTTAATTGAACCATGCACTCCATTGAGACCTATTAGAATAGATGGAGCTTTAAAGGTTGGTAATTCTTTTAATTTAGGATGTTATCTATTTTTATTGATTACATTGTGTATAAGAATGCTAAACCTATTATATAAATAGGTTGGTCAAAAGCGGGGAAGGATGCTGATAAACCTGGAAGAAGATGAGCAACCCAAGAAGAAAGTGCGATTGGGAAGTCCTGCTACTCAGTGGATATCAGTGTATAATGCACGCCGTCCCATGAAGCAGAGGTAATTAATACAACATCCTGTCTGGCTGGTTCTTAATAAGTTCCAGATTATGTGTAAAATCATAACATTTTCTTGCTTTAATGCCAGAGCAGATGAGTATTGTTTCTTGATTGGGGTGTTCTTTCCTTTTGCTTGAAAAGTGTGTCATTGCTCAGAAATTTCTGACATTCCAGAATATTGGGTTTGGACCTCGAGATTTGATTCACATGTGAAGCCATAGGAAGTCAGCCTTATATTGATGCTTATCAGCCTCAAATTCCTTCATTTTGAAAGCCAATTTACCCCCGACAATAGAAGGAAACAATATTGCTTATTTGACCAATGCCATCAGTGCAAAATAAATATAAGAGTAAAATGAGCATACTGAGATATCATTTCCTATGACAAGATATAGGTCTTGATAATCTTGTATTTAAAGAACACGTCAGAATGAAATTTAGTAAATTAAAGTTTCAAATATTTTTCTCGCTGTAGTTCACGATCGTAAGTAAATATGATAGTACTTACCTTAGTTCAATTTAATTTTAGGAACTTTTAATTCTTTAAATGAATTTACTTGTTCTCAAATTACCTGATTTTGGGTTTATGGATTTTTTCTGTCTACATTGCTTTTATACTTATTGTATGACAGGGCTCATTAAATAATAGTTTCAAAGAAAGCAATAATGCTTCTTAATTACTAGTACGTGTTGTAGATGTTCTCTTAAAGGGAGTATGTTTATACAAAATTGTTTGCCTATTATATGCATTGGCTTATTCATTAGTAAAGTGTTTATTTTGCATGATTTTAAATTACATTTTCTTTGGTTACAGATATCACTATAATGTTGCAGACACTAGGCTTCGACAACATGTAGACAAGGGTATTGAGGATGGGTTGTATATAAGCTGTGTGGCCTCTGCAGCAAATCTGTGGGCTCTAATCATGGATGCAGGAACAGGTTTCACTTCACAAGTTTATGAGCTATCACCGGCCTTCCTGCACAAGGTAGGTTTTTTTCTTTCTTGATTTATATATTTCACCTTTTCTTAAATAAATGAGTTCAATGATGTCTTGGTATTTCATCTTTTCTTAAATAAATGAGTTAAATGATGTCTTGGTGCTGGACTGCTGGTATTTTGATTTCTCAGGATTGGATTATGGAGCAGTGGGAGAAAAATTACTATATCAGTTCAATTGCTGGTGCAGTAAATGGAAGTTCCTTGGTTGTCATGTCCAAAGGTTTATAACATCTATAGTTTTATGACCTACTCCACCTTCATATACTATTGATATTGATATTGAAAAATTTATTTGAAATGTCTTATCTAAATCTTCATACCTACCATTTTATTTATAATTGGCACCATCACCTTCATCATCGGTGTCCTTCAGCACCTTGGCAAAAGCTTTTAAATTATTTTACAGGAGAGTTGCTTTTCTTTTACCTCGTTCAACTTCTGGGATGAAAGAAGCATCGACTTTCCTTCAAAGTAAGATTTTCTGTTTATCTCATGTTTGAATCCTTTAACAGGAACTCCTTACACGCAGCAGTCCTACAAAGTGAGCGAATCATTTCCTTTCAAATGGATAAACAAGAAGTGGAAAGAAGGATTCCATGTTACCTCAATGACTACTGCTGGCAGTCGCTGGGGTGTTGTTATGTCCCGGAATGCTGGGTATTCTGATCAGGTGTCAACATCTTTTTGCCTCGATTTTTGGTTATACATGATTTTTTAATAACAGATTGTTGAATTTGTTTTTCGTTTGATGGTGCTAGGTTGTGGAGCTTGACTTCTTATATCCAAGTGAAGGAATCCATCGGCGATGGGAAAATGGTTACCGGATTACTTCTATGGCTGCTACTAGTGATCAGGCAGCCTTCATTCTGAGCATACCAAAGCGCAAATTGCTTGATGAAACGCAGGAGACACTGCGTACATCTGCTTTCCCAAGCACCCATGTCAAGGTATTTCCTTGTCTTGTGTTCTATTAATGTTACGTTGGGATGTATGCAACTTTATGTGTTTGCAAATTCATAATTTGGTTGGTTTTTGTTAATTTAATTAGAGAATCTTAATTGAGACTATGGTGAGCACTGATGGCTCCCAATGTTTCTTTGGCCCCTTTAACTTTTTATTAATTTAATTGGAAAATCTTAATTGATGATCTGGTGAGTACTGACATAGCTTCTTAATTTCTGTAAGTTGCAAATCTTGTTTTCATGGCCAAAAGGGAAAATGTGAGCTACTGTTGTTAATTATCTAGGGTTTTCTCTCGCTAGGTATTGATACATCTTTTTTATGATTTTGCAGGAAAAATGGGCCAAGAATCTCTACATTGCCTCTATATGTTATGGGCGAACTGTTTGCTAGCTTCTGTAGTGAACATTTGCTGTATCCCCAAAAAATGAGGCAAAATTATAATGATGAGAATATTTTCATGATTATTAAGTTGAATGGGTAAGCTTGCTTTTGATCCCCGGATCCATTCACAAAAAATTACCTCCTACATAAAAATTTGGTTATAATTGTATAAAGAAAGAAAAAGGTAAAGGAGAAAGGCAGAGTTATGCTGGTGAGAGCATGTTGCCCAATCAAACCAACCCTAGCCAATGGGAGCCGTGATCCATTGAAGAGTATTAACGTTACAGGGTTGGCTATTTTGGCATGTTTCGTTCATGGTTGTGCTTTAAACAATTTGCGATTTTGTATGTAATGGTATAAATTTTTACCAACATGAAACTTAAACAATGAATTCTAAGATATATGATTTCTAGATTTGAAAAGAGTAGTTCTTAGCGATCCTGGACTAGTAGTGGTCTGTGGTCGGTACGCACTCTAAACGACATAATAATCAATGGGGGGTCACTTTCTGCAACAAAGGCATTTTCTTCTTGAGTAGTCAGCGTGTGCTGTCGATGTGATTGTGTTTAAAAACTGTTTATGACAGGATGTCCTTTTCCAACAGCTATCTTATTTTTCTTTTTTCACCTTGTTAAGGTACTAGCAATAAAATGATGCGGGCGGCCAGGGTTAGGTGGAACCTACCTACGTTTTGAGTTATAGTTTTATACATGCATTATCAAATGGACCTTAACTATGCAATCTTTTAAGTTGCGCATTACTTTGATAGTTTTTCTCCCTACTCAAGCATTTCCTCATGGATGGATTGATAGTAAGAGGAGTGAAGTTTCTCTCTCTTTTTTTTTTTTGAATACCTCATTAGAATTTGTTGGAAATAATGAAATTATTGTGATTTCATTTCAAGAGGAGAGTAATAAACATCAAGTTTTGTTTAGAGAGTACAATTGGGCGCAACATCTTTTCTATTACATTTGGGTTGAAAATGGTACTTGGTGGATGAGAGTTGTATAAATGAGGCGCAAAAATTGGCATCTTTGGATATTGATGACTCCATCAAAGTGACATCATGGTGAAGTTAAAAGACATGCTAGTGATGTGACGGGTTTAATCCTTTTCTTTTTTGTCTTAAAAAATGAAGGATAAGTTTGAGTATAAGAAGTGAGTATGAAAATTTAAAATTTTTCATTATTTGAGAGTTTTTATTTAGATTTGGATATATTTGTGACTAATCTATTATATTATTTGTGATTTTAATTAATTTGTATATTATTAAATAAATTATATATTAAGTTATTAATTATATTTTAATTTAAGCATGTATATAAAATAAATAACAAATTAAAAATAAAAATTTAAGAATAGTTTTTAGTTAAATATATAATCTTAAAATTTAAATTTATTATATAATAATTATATTATTATTTAAATTGTAATGGGTGGATGCTGTACAAATATAGGATAAGAAATTAAATATTATTCCTATCCTCATTTAAAGAGTAATATTTTTACCCATATTTATATCTAGTTAAAATGAATAATATTCCTCAAAATTGAGGTGAATTCACATGGTATCCATCATGAGTATTTTTGTCATTCCTAAATGTTTTGTCATGGTGAAGAATGAAAAGATATGATACTGATCACAAATATCTTACTTGTTCTCATTTTTAAACAATACCTCTTTAGCATTGGTTAAAAAATAAAAAAAGAATTAGTGATGACAAATTTGATTAGTTCAGCTCATTTAGGCATCTTGCCACTCAACTAGTGGCTAGCCTAAAAAGAGTTGACACATAATAGTAACGACTTAGGGCAGATTACATATCTTGGTTGATAATCAGATTTGGTCAATTTTTTTTTTAGAAAATAATATGAAATTTAATTTTGAAACAATAAAAATTTATCCTAAATTTGATTATTTAAATTACTAATACAAATTAATTATTTTTTACTTCATAATTTTCTTTATAAAGTATGCATCATTTAAAGTTCAAACTAAATAACATAATAATTTCAAGGCTAAATTAGAATTCGTGTCCTTCAATTTATTTGACATTTTGTCATCCTATTTTTATTTGCTCAAATTTTGTTCCTCCATTCTATAATTTGATGAAACCATCAATTATATGATAGTCACTAACGGATAAATCATTAACGTTGACTTCCCACTGATTGGATTAAATGACTTTTTTTCATGTTGACATATGGGTAAAAAAAAACTTATTTTATGCATAAAAATAAGGAAAAAAAATTTTCTTTTTTCTAGAATTAGGCTTTTGAGTCTACTTTTCTCCTTTAAAACTAAAAGTTTCAGGTTTTTTACCTATGTATCAACGGTGTGAAGTCATTTAATCAAGACACACGAGAAGTCAATGTTAATAAGTTAATAGTCAATGATTATCTTCTCATGCATAGTTGAAATGTCATCAAATTATAACATAGTCAAATTATAAAATAGAGAGACAAAATGTGAGTGATTAAAAGTGGAGAAACAAAACGTTATCGAATTGAATAAATTGAGAAGTACAAATTATAATTTAGCGTAATTTCAATCTTTCAAAAGTCATTGCATTCTTTTTTGTTGAATTTCATGATTTTTTTTAATAAAAATAGTGATTAAATTCTTGTATTCTTCCATAATAAAAATAATAGTTAAAAAAAATAATATTGTGGTTGGCTGGAGCGCTAAAATATATTTTGAAAGAGATATCAGAGTATTATTAATATCAATAATAATAAAAGAAAGAAAACTAAAGTTAAAATTGGAGAAAAGAAATATAAATTTCTCATAAACTTAAAATATATGACAAATATTGTGATAAAAGTTAAAGTTGGTGACATAAAATTTTTGTCGCTCATTTATCATAATAACGAAATGAGAGGCATTCCATTTCTAAAACAAAGCAATGATGCTTGAAGGACATCTCATTTTCAATTGGATTTGCATGGACAACAAAATCCTACTTGAAGTTTATATACACTAACCTTCATTAATTGATGAAGATATAATCTCTTCACATTTACATTATATACATATATATGGATAGAAATCCTCTTTTCTAAATTTGTGTAATTTAATTTGTCTTTTATAATTTTTTTATATTTTATATAACTTATTAAATAACGCAATGTTTATTGATAAATTGAGATAAAGAATGAGATACAAAGTTGAAACAAAAAATTTCCGTCTATCCATATATATATATATAGTTATTATTTTAAAAGGACTTAATTAAAAAACAATTAGAAGTTAATGTTGGTGATGCAATGTTATATTGGTGATGATAGCAAAGATGTCAACAAAAGTAGTTGTAGAAACAACTATAATGGTAATGATAATGTCAAAGCTAGAGAAGAAAAAATTATTGTCAAATGTAGCAACTACATATTTTTAAAAAATAGAATTCAAAATCACAAATCTATTTTTGTTGGTTTTGAGAGTGAATGGAGAAGAATGTTTTGAAACTAATTTAAAATCATTTTGAAAATTATATTTAAAAAAAAAAACCTTGTAACAATCCGAAATGGACCTAAATAAATGAAATAAAATTAACTGACATTTAACAATTCAAAATGATTAATTTAAATTATAATAATAATAAGGTTTAATCTAGCATTATGCTAATATTATCTGTTATTTTTATGAATTGTTTTATTTTAAAAATATTTATTTAATAATAATGATAATTTTGTATAAATATTATTAGGCTTTATATTTAGTTACAATATATTATTAATTAATGACTTTAATTGGTATATATTGTGTGTAAAAAATTTTTATACTGAGGTTCAATAATATGTAATATATACTCATTAAACTCTTAATTAATTGAATGAAAATTGACATGAATAAAAATGTTTCATTTGCAAAAGTATAAAGATATGAAAAGGCCAATCAGTTCAAATTCTATTCTAATTATTGTTGTAAATATAAAATTTTCAGTTATATGGTTAACTTGATTAAAAGAAAAGAAGATGAAAGATTGTGCAATAAAACATGATCAAACATCATCACAACAATTTTAAACATCTCCAACAAGGGCTTTTGAAACACTAGTAATCCATGATCAAACATTGTAACAGTAACTTTTAACATCTCCATCCTAATATAAAAAATATAATAGAAAATATTATTTTTACAAATTCTCATTTGTACAAATAGAGCACACCAAACTTGAGTTGTCAAAAACAAAATGGACCTATCTAATGGTTTCAACTTTTGGTAAACCTATAAAAAGTCAATGTGTTAAACTCCATATGGAGTTTGTGGGTTAAATAGATTGATCACTCAAAAAAAAAAAAATTTAAAAAATAATTTATGTTTCTTATAAGAAAAAAATGTGGTAATGCATCCCATCAATGAGATGGTTAATTTCAATGTTAACCAGCAATACAAGCTATCTAGTTCTTTGAATGGCCCTTGACATGAATGATAAGCACCAAGCAAAATACTACCTTATTGATAGCCAAAATAGCATCTTTTTATATAAAAATTTCACTCTTTTTTTTTTTTTTGTCATTGTCCATCCTTGATCAATTAAGAGATCAACATTACAGCAAGGAGTTTACATTTTTACTGCCTTTCAAGTAATATTTTTATTTTCACTTATCGTCAGCACCATAATGAACTTAAATAAAGAAATACATTTCATTAATCATGAATTGATCATTTCCATTACATTGAGTATGGTAACAACAAATATTGATAAATTAAGAATAAATCCTAAAATTAAAAACTACAAAAATATGTATCAGCTTTACCTTCTGTATGTAGTTGTTTGGACACATGTGACAGACTTGAAAAAGAAGAATAAAGATGAAGTAACTAAAATGAAGCTTAAAGGACTATGAAAGAAAGAAGACAATATTCCAGTGAATCCAATGTGACTACATGAAAGTGGGGGAGATAGAGTTGAAGGAGAAGTTTGAAAGGTTGTTTAGACTTGTTGAAATTAAACAAGCTAGAGTTTGTAAGGTTGTTTACTTCATTATCGGTAGTTACAAAAAGAAATTTGCCTTGTGTTATTATTATACTATAGCATTGTTTTTTTATGCTATTTCAACTCAAGTTTTTATTAATAATATTTTTTAGTTTATCTAAAAAAGTGATTGCATGGGACTTTAGTCATTTTTTGAGTAACTAGGGTGAGGGATTTGGATCGAGTGTATGTGAGTAAACCTTTAAAATATAATAAATATTAACTTAATTATTTTGTAAATATGTATTTTAAGTAAATATCTACTCATGTTTATTTTATTTTTAAATTAAATTTTTAAAATATATTTCACTACCAATGGTAGTTCAATATTAAATTGTTTTATATATTCATTTAAAATTAATATAATTTATTTTGAAATATTTAGATTTAATTAAAATTTTTTAACATTGATATAAATAAGAAACATTAATTTTATTTATGTACTCTTAAATATTAATTACAAAATTAAAATACTAATTTTTGGTAGGTTTGAGTAGCAAAAAGTAACTGTTAATAGGAAAGCCCATGTGTCATTTGGTGAAAGAAAGAGTCAGTGAAAGCCCAAAAAGGCTGAAACTAAAGTATTTATTTCCCTTCAAAACCATATTACCGGTTACTGTCCCAAAACCCTAAACCCCCAAACACTGTCTTCGGCCACCCATTGTTGGGGCATTCTCTGATTTTCAAACAATGAGGCCCCCGAGAGGCGGAGGACGCGGCGGCGGTTTCAGAGGCGGACGGGACGGTGGCGGACGCGGCGGCGGTTTCAGAGGTGGTTTTGGTCGCGGCGGTGGAGGACGCGGTGGCGGCGGATTTCGTGACGAAGGCCCACCCACCGAAGTCGTAGGTTGTTTTTCTTCCCTTTTGGAAGTTCGGAAACGTTTTTAATTTCTATGTTCCCTGTTGGATATTTCACGAACCGTGTGCGAAGATTGAAAAAAAAAAAAACTGTGCTTTGGTGTTTGTTGCTATTGACATGATCCCGTTTCTGGGTTTTGCTATGTTGGGAGGAAAGAACATAACTTTATATAAACTCAGTTTGAAAAAAGTCTTTTTTTTTTTATAAAATTTTTTGTCTGTTATTTTTATTCTTTTAATGGCACGTGTTTTAATGGGGCTTGTTGATTTGGTGTTTGCAGAGGTGTCATCGTTTATGCATGCGTGTGAAGGAGATGCAGTGACGAAGCTTACAAACGAGAAAATTCCTTTTTTCAATGCTCCAATATATCTGAAGAACATGACTCAGATTGGGAAAGTTGATGAAATATTTGGCCCCATCAATGAAGCTGTGGGTTTTTCTCATTTTGAATTTTGACATATTGGTTGCTTCTTGTTTTTTGGTGTCCTGAGTTGTGATTTGGTGCTTCCTTTGTGAACATGCAGTACTTCTCAATTAAAATGATGGAAGGAATTGTTGCTACCTCTTATGCAACCGGTGACAAGTTTTATATTGACCCAAGGAAACTCTTGCCTCTTGCAAGATTTCTTCCACAACCCAAGTATGGTCTCTCTGCTAAAACTTATTTTCTAAATATTATGGTATTGGTTTGCTCGCTGGAAAGTGGTAGAAGTTAGATATGGGTTAATTCTGATTGCCCTTGTATTTTATTTTTTCATGTTGATCCTTGTTTCTGATGAATCTTAAAATATCTTGGTTGATGACTACATTGGTCTATTACATATTTACATGTCCAATCATGTTTGCTATCCATGCCAGCCACTTTATTGTTCTAACTTAAATCGATAATGTGCGAACTGTTCTGTATGCTGTTGTAGTTGTTTGTGCATGCCTTAGCAATGTTCTTCTATGTGTACTTATGTATGCAGATTGCAGAAATCTCTTTTATTTCATTGTAAGCATTGCTTCTATTATACATAGAGCAATGGTGGCTTGTGAAACCACAATATTGAAAGTGAATATGGCAGTCTTGATGTAGTCTTTTATGAGATATATTTTGTTTAATGTGATTCATATGTGAATTATCCTGTCGTCTAGTTACTAGCAAGCTTTCAACATAATATTGCTTTGTTTAACAATGGCTTTTAGTTGGAGGTTCCTTATACCCTAAAAAAAGAAGGTGGAAGAACCAAAAATAGAAGTCCTTTTGGGCTTTTAAGTTATTGAAAGCAAGGCAATACTACTGATCAATTTTGAAATATGCTTTCATATATTCTGCTGGCTCTGTCCCTAAGGCCTCATCTGTGTTGAGTATTTTCTGTCTTCATTTTTATTAAATTGATTAAATCAAATGTTTTATTTTTTGAAAAAATAATAACAACTCAAAAACAATATTGAAAATGAAAATAAAGAACAAAAAAAAGTTATCAGCATTTTCAAAAACTTTAAACTAAGTCAAAATATGATGACAATGTTATAGTTGTAACAAAATATATAATTATATTTTAAATTATATAAATAAAATATTTTTTATGATTTTCATTAAAATTGATTAAATCAAATATTTTTATTTTTTTATAACAGAAAATATCGGCTCAAAACAAACAATTTTTTTTTAAATTTTGAAAATTCAATAATAAAAATTATTTTCAGAAAATAAAAAAAGAAAACATTAAATAGAATTATCAAGAGTTCTGTTTTACATAAAAAAGAGAAAAGATTAAATAGAAATTATTTCTATGTAGCTGGAACTTTGTGTCAGCAATTTGTTGCTTTTGGTGGTTTTGAATGATATTGAAATGGTTGGGAGTCATTCCAGTTAACAAGATTGTTTGATTTTTGTTGCAGGGGACAAGCACAAGGTGGTAGAGGTGGAGGTGGAGGAGGTCGTGGAGGAGGCAGAGGTGGCCGGGGAGGTGGTGGTTTTCGTGGCAGGGGTGGCCCAAGGGGTGGAAGAGGTGGTCCTCCTAGGGGTGGTGGACGGGGTGGTGGTTTCAGGGGAAGAGGGAGATCATTTTGATAGAATTCTGTGTAATGTTTTTCACATTGCTGCAGTTATTTTGCTTTGGAGATAACATAGACGTTGAATTCACTTGTTATTTCTCATGGATCGCTGCATTTTGATTAATTATAACAAAGTGAATTGAGTTGTGTAGTCTATCGAAACCCCTGCTTGATTATATTTTAGGTGTGTTTGGGGCTAGTAGAAAAAATATATTATTTCATTATATTATAATTATAATCAAAATCAGTTTTTCTTGAATGAATTTGTTGAAAGGTGATTTTAAAATAATTAATTTGATTTGAATGATAGAAAAGTTTACACGGTAAGAGGGTAAAATGAATTGAAAGCAAAATCATTGGAAATAATAAGTTAGAGAAGTTTAGATTAAAAAAGTATATTAAAAAGCATTATTTAAATTTAAGCCGAAAAGTAGATAATACAACTGAAGTCGATGGAATAAAAAGAATTATTATATCAATCATTTTAAAATCGATAGGGAAACTTTTGATGCAAGGGGCATTTGTTAAATAATATAATCATAAAATGGATTTAAAAATTTAGGCTATCTTGTTTTTTTATTTTGGAATGAATTAGGAAGCAACATATTGGCTATTAATGTGTATTAAGATAATTTAGCAACAGCTTGTTAAAATATTTCAATTAAAAAATAAAATTTTTTGAAAAGACAAGCGTTATTTGTTAAAAATGTAATCTTTTAGTAAAAGGGTTGAATTTAGGATGATAAAAAGGTTTTTGCAAGTTAAAAAAATAATATTTTTTTAAAATAAATTAAATTAAAATATTAATTATTAAAATTCACTAATATAAATATTATTTTCTTGTGAAAACTTTATAATTAATAAAATTATTTATTATAAAAATATCAATAATATAAAATAAAGATTTTATTTGTGTTAAATATTTTTTTATAATATATTATATTAATTTACTTTTAAATTTAATTAACCTTATAGAAATTAGTATAATTTTATTTTTAATTTTTTTATAAATAAATTATTTATTTGATAAAACTTTAATAAAAGATATTTAATTGTAAAATATTTATTTTTTTTAAATATTTGCGGATAATCATAAATACCTGTATATTAAAAAACTCGTGGTATTTCTTTAACCGATGTCCAAAACGTTTTTAACGGGATTTTATAGCAGATTAACTAGCGGATAACCATTAGTTCGCAACCTTCTCTTTCTTTACTTTCTTTTAAATTATGTAACCCCACATTATAACTAACATAAAAGGTCATGTACATTAACAAACTTATTTTTAGTTGCAGATGTTAATTGGTATAGTTTTTTAAGCAATTATTACAAAAGTTAGTATTATTAAAAAAGTTAATAAATTTATCATTCTGACAGTGATTTTGATCATTGTGATTTTTTGTTTTTGGATTTTCATTCCTTAAAAATAAAAAATAATTAATTTTTGGTTCTTATTATCTATGACATTAGTTAAATGATTACTTTTTTAATGTAAAATGATCATTCTAATTGTCTATGACATTATTTAATTGATTACTTGTTTAATGTAAAATGACTATTTTAATTGACAACTACCAGTGTCAATGGAGTCAAGTACACTTTTCTATTTTTTCTAAATCTCTAAAACGAATATTATTTATCTAAAATAGAGATTTTTTAAAGGGAAAAATTAAAGAAAATTATTTTACATGTGTCAAAACTAAAATTTCCTCATTTCACAAAGAAAAAAAAACAACTATTTCAAAATTTAGAAGAATGTAAAACTAAAAGATTTTTATAATATCAAAATCAAAACACTTATTTTTTTTATAAAAACTAAAGATATATTTAAGTTAAAAATATATGTATATATATATATATTATGTAAGTATAAATAAAATTGATAAAAATATTAAGAAGGGTATATTAGATTAATATTTTAAAAAACTTTAGTATTAAAAAGACCTGTAAATTTTTAAAGACCTTATAAGAATATTATGACTCGTAAAATTTTACAAAACACTATAAACTTTATAGTTTATATTTTAATGGACTAATAACATAAATTCATAAGATTTTAAAGTGGTCTATAAACCTAGAAGATTCGAATAGATTTTTCATATTAGAAAACATTAAAAAAAATTATAAAAATTAAAGAATAAGATAAAATAAATGACAATGTTTTAAAAAAAAAAGTTTAATTAACATACTCTATTAGTGTAAAAGACTTTTGAATGACTTTTAAAATATTAATAAGGTAAAATCAACAAATTTATTATAAATTCTTTATACAATATGTACCAATTAAACTAAAAAAAAAGAAGTAAAAATGATACAAAACCTTTTTTTAGGTTCCATTTGTGATTTTTAATATTAATTTAAGTATATATATTGTAGTGACAATGATAGTTTCACTCATAATATTATTAAATAGTGATTGTGGCATGATAGTGGTGTGGACGGTAGGTGGTATAATTTTGATATTCATGGTGTATTAACAATGTTAGTGGTTAGGTGTGAGGCTTGATAGGTAGTAGAAGAAAATAAAAAGATAGTAACAAAATCTTAAAATTTTGGTGAAATTGTTTATAGTAATTTTTTATTAAAATGTTTCATCAAACTCATTAAATTCTTTCTTGAAAAATCATCCATTAAAATTTGTATGATTTAATACCAAAGACTTTCTTAAGCTGCAAAATTTTTTAATTAAATATCACCTACATTGTTAAAATCTTGATTGAATATTATAAATATTTTTATAAAATTATCTCCAATGCTAGTTGCAAACTTATCAAAGTTTTAAAGTCAACTTTAAGTGAGGTATTTTATATTAATCATTCAAAAGCAACTCAAATAATTTTTTTACAAGTTTTGCTTTAATGATGATTTCTTATAAACAACACAAACTTTTATGATTTTTTGCTTCAATGTCTCATTTTGACAATTTAAAAATTTAAATTTAATTATTATAAATAAATATTAATTTAATACAAATAAACACCTATTAACACAATAACCATAAAATTGTTTTCTATAATTATAAGCACCGATGCTTATATAGGAGTCATGACTTATTTTTACGCAACCATATTGTCATGTTGATTGCTAATAAGCATTTTAGAATTAACAATATCTAACCTAAGAAATTGAATTAAAAATGCTTTTCAAAAAGCCTTTTAAAATCTTGTGAAGTCCTAATTGAATACACCCTTACATATAATTTATTGAAAATAAAAGGTATTAAGGAGAAAAGGGTAAAATATTGTTTTTTATAAAATAATAAGAATAAAAAAATATATCATACAAATCCTAATTTATAATTCACAACTTATTTCTATTATATTAAGCTAATATTTAAAAGGACACTATTTTTAGTATATGTAATGGTAGTTATTATTTGTTAGGATGATTTTTAACCACAAGGGTTATTCATAAGAGCAACCATAGGAGAAAAACACCGGTTTCCCACCCTGAAAAAATTGTTATTTTTTGAATAACCAATTTTTCATATTAAAATGTGGGTTGATTATGCAACCCTAAAAACAAATTAAGAACCCAAAATGAGTTCTACTAAAAATTCTTTGTTATACGTGAATGGACCTAAAAAAAAAATATTTTAAAAACATGAGTTTGCTATTTTTAATTATCTTATCAAGCATTAACATAGATAATAAAATTGTCAAGGCCAAGGTTTGTTTGAATTGGGGGTAGAGAGTGGAATGGGAAGAGAATAGTTAATTTTTTTCATTATTTGGTTTATAAAATTAGGATGAAATATGATGGAAGAGGATTAGAAGAGATATTTACATGCCACTACTTACTCTAATTTTCATACCATTGTCGAGAACCAAATATTCTATTTTATTAAAGACCTATTTTTAATCCATTCTCTTAGGAATTATCCAAAAAAAAATTTATTTTTCATCAATTCCATTCTAATCCATTCTGTCTTATTATAGTCTGATATAGTTAATAGTTGTTCATCTACTCATCCCCTGCATCAGACTTGTGTCTCATATTCATAAACTAAGTGGCAGATCTCCACACAAGTCAATAACTAATTTTCTCTTGTAACTGACATAATTTTCTCTTGTACATGATGTTAATTTGGATATTATCAAAATTAATCTTAATAAATTCTATTACTATCAAACTACGCCTTGTAATTGTCCTAATCCATTTACTGTTTTGAAAAATTTGCATGATATCTTTGTTATTCTTTAATTGCAATATATAAAGGGGATTAATAACCCAGAACCTGATAGTTTGTTCTTTTTTTTTATAAACTGTAGAATATCCATTTCTTCCCTGTCTCTGCAGTCATAAAGCAACTGGTGGAGCAGTTATTTTAATTTATATTTCTTATGTTATTAATTTTTTAATTATAAAATAAAAAATCAAGGGTTCAGATATCACACAGTGGCAGCAGAAATCCATTATCAAGGAGTAATTTTTACTTTATTTTTAACAGTTATATGCTTATTTTGTTGAAATTTCCGTGTCAATTAATTGATAGTTAAAGTGTTATTTAGTAGATTTATTTATTTTTTGATTATTGAAGAAAGTATTTCCTTGTTTTTATACAATATAACAATTCTAAAATGCAAATAAATAAGCTGATCTTAGATAAAGTTAGCAAAGCCTCTTCCTTTATTAAAAATAATTTCACAGTTTAATTATTTTAATTACCATCAAAGTGTAATTTCAAGATTATAATTAAAACTTTTTTTTGGACAGAAAAAGTAAGGTTTGATTGAATTACAAAACTTTAAACCTTTATACTTAAAACGTAGTAGTGTTCATAAAATATGTAAGATTGAATCATGTGGCATTTTAAAAATCTGCACAAACATTATTTTTTGGTATTTAGTGCATAAACAGGAATTGGGATATAAATCCAAGAATGGTAGATGGAGTCCTTCCCTTTGGAAAAACAGATATAAAATGGATAAAAGAAAATTTTGGGGTGAAAATAGGATTCACCAACACATGAAAGCAACAAAAACTTTGTGGTGTTGCTGAATGCTGAGAGTGGAGCTCTTTTATTGAAAGCAGAAAAAATAGATGTCAAGCTTCCCAACCCCTAAGGACAGTGGCACGTGCGACACGGTTAACTGCTAGGGTGAAGGCTCCCATACGAAGATCACATTCGTGACTTTTGCACATCTCCTTCACATCTTTGAATCCTTTGGTCATGTAGGTCTTTAGCTCATTGTTCACTTTCTCCTCATCCCACATGAAACCTTGGATGTTCTGTGTGTCACAAAATCACCGGTCACGTAAGGACTACATAGATTATATTAAGAGTTTAATACTCACAATATAAAACTGATATTTAATTATTATATAACTTTTAACTATTGATTAATAAAGTTAACACACTTATCATAAATGAAATTTGTAATTGAATATTATATAGCTAATTAACTTTATAATAGGGATGACTCACCATGAATACAGGTTAGACTAGAAAAAAAAACACAATAAATTTGCATTGTAATAACAAAAACATGACTCAAATCACTTAGTACTTGACCTATACAGATTCAATCCAGGTGGGCTGAGCTAGCTTGTACTGAGCCCACTTTTAATTATATTTTATTTTAATTGTAAATTTGTATTTTATATAATCATTTTTTGAATTTTAAATTACTATATTATATAATCAAATAGAAAATAATTTTTCTTAATTTTAAATAAAAACTTAATTAAATAAATAAATAATTTTAAAAATATCTCTTTTTTAAAAAATAATTTTTTTAGTGGGTCGATCCGTATAGTCCATCAATCTGTGGTGGGCTGGGCCAGAAAAGGAGAAATGAGTTGGATTAAGTTAGTCTGTTTGTCTGATAAGTTAAGGTGGTCTGACCCATATGAACCAGACCAGCCCGTTTTGACAGCTCTAATGCATAACATAAACCAATCATAAATATAAACAAAATTACTTATCTTATCCTTTAGTATAAAAAACATTTATGTGAAATGACGTAGTTAATTAAATAAATTAATAGCTAGTTACCTGAACCCACTCAAAGTAGCTAACTGTAACGCCTCCTGAATTTGCATATATGTCAGGAAGGATCACAACCCCTTTCTTCTTTAGAATCTACAAGTTAGGAAGGTAGTTAAGATTCATAGTGTATTTCTTCTTTATTGTTTGAAGGGAAGGGAAGAGAGAATTTAAACTAACCTCATCAGCCTCTGGGTCAGTTGGGTGATTAGCCGCTTCCACAATAAATTTGGCCTTGATTTCATTTGCATTTTCCCTTCATCCATGCCAATAAAATGCACAATTAAACTTTAGAATATTTTTCTAGAAGGCAAGCACTAAGCAAACAGAAAACTGGATGGTTCAATTTTTTGTTAGCTTTCTAAGTAAGCTATGATGATGATACTGTACTATGTAGTTTGTTAAAGCAATCAAATATTTTGATGTGTCCTTTGTTTGCCTGAGTTGAGAACAAAAGTCTTTCGTAATTAAATCAGGAAAATCACCTATTGATGACACCCCCAAGAGCTGCTGGGATTAGAACGTCACAATCCTCAACCAATATTGAGTTAGGGTCAATTAGATCACCACCATGGAATCCTTTTACTCCCTGGTGCACTTTGGAATGCTCAAGTAGGCTTGGGATGTCAAGACCATTGCTGTTCTTTATGGCTCCTGTTATGTCACTCACAGCTATAACTTTCCCACCTTTCTCACTAATTAATTGGGCAGCCCATGACCCTACGTTTCCAAAACCCTGAAGAAATAAAAAATATGGTAGCATGAGTTTATGTCACATTCATCATAATAGACTAAAACCAAGAACTTCTTTAGCTGTTCTTCACCATCTATACAGTTAATGATTTTGTGCTTCATTCTTTTCCTGTAGGCTATAGTGCTAGACAGAAGAGTATAAGGGTCCTTCCAATCTCATGATTAACTAACCGTTCTAACTTAACTATTTACTATAAATAGCTTGTATTAACTATAGAAATATGGGAATCTAACTTACATCCCAAAGGTTCATTTGTTATTACTACCATAATTTTGTGTTTATTAACCACTTGCATAGAGATCCATTGGAGTAAATATACAAAACATAACAAGTACCTGTATGACAAACCGTTGTCCAGATACACTCTTCCCATACTCATTAAGCAAAGCCTCTGTGGCAAAGAGGACTCCTCTTCCAGTTGCTGCGTCTCTACCTAGAGATCCACCAAGATCCTATTTGAAAAAATAAGGGGAGTGGTTTATTACGAATGGTTTGTTTTCACTTGAATAGCCATTGAAATGAAAATATACAAATAATTACTTACTATAGGTTTTCCAGTCACTACCGCAGGAGAGTAACCGTGAAATTTGGAATATTCATCTAGTATCCATGCCATGGTCTACATGCACAACCATATATTAAGGCAATATTGTTGAATTCCCAAAATCATATCAACAAGTATTTAAGTCAAATAATAAAATAACAGTAACATAATAAAAAGTATGGATAATCTTAAACAAACAACAGTAGATAAACTCTAAATCTGTAATTAGTACTGACCTGTGGTCCTGTTCCCATATCAGGTGCTGGCACATCTGTGTGAGTTCCAATCAGATCATGAATTTTCTGGGTAAAAACTCTGGTAAGCCTTTCTAACTCAGACTTGCTTAATTCTGATGGGTTACACCCTATCCCTCCCTTGGCACCACCATATGGTATATTTGCTACAGCTGTTTTCCATGTCATTAGTTGTGCTAAAGCATTCACTTCATCAGGGTCAACCTATTTATTTCATCAAATGATTCAAAGTAAGAACTGAGAACCTAAAGCACACACCATATACAAATATAAACAGTTTCAGGGACTAGTTGATAGAAAAGTTGTAATTTGAACCATGACTGTTGTCTTTTATTAAATATATGGTTGTTCAGAGGATTACCCAACATTTTTGTTTTATTTCTGTCCAACTTATAAAATTTAAATGGAAAGATATCAAACAATAATCACTGACTAAAATCAGATCGGAAATTTTCAGTTTTGGACTACATGTTCAATCAAAAGAACTTCATGTCTTCACCACAACCATAAATAAACCCTTAAGTAGTTAGTTACTGAAAATTTTTAGTGTTAACCTCAGGATGATATCTGATTCCTCCTTTCATCGGGCCTCTGGCATTATCATGTTGAACTCTAAACCCAACATAAGATTGCAGCGTGCCATCATCTTTAGGTATAGTACATTCAACCTGCATTTTTGTGAAACGTTATTTAGAACTAGAGTTGGAACTAAATGAAACAGTTTACAGGGAAAAGATATGAAAAACACAAGAAGCAGTTTTACTTGCCTTGATTTCCCTGAATGGAATTAGTAAACTTTTCTCAAGTTTCGAATCCAAACCCAGAAGCCTAGCGGCCAACTTAAAGTTCCTGTTGGTGGCTGCTAGTGCATTCATTGTTCACTTTGACTACTGGAAGGACCAACACAATTCAATCTTTTAGCCGCAGATATCTGAGACGCGGAAAATAGATCTTGTAGTGTTACTATAATTAGGACTAAAGAAAGTATGGAGGATGAAAACCGATCCATTAGAGCTAATATTTATACTTAGATATATACAGAGCCAGCTAAAGTCAATGTCAACAATACAATATAGACTAGTAGATGTTTGGTAGAGCCCATATAATACGAGCAAAATGGATAAGTGCCAGCATTGTGCCATATCATGTGGATCAATGTCAGCTGTTAATCATGAAAGATTAAGCTGACAAAGGCAAAAATAAAACATATTATCTTCTTCCATAGGAAGGCTAAATATAATTTAGTTGTATACATACGAGGCATGGTTCCTAAATTACACTATCCAAATAAGAAATAAAGAATACCTGGAAATAGCAAAGATTATTAATTTTGCATAAATAATCTTCACTACTGAGTGTACTTGTCTGGTGTTCTAGGCTTCTAGCTTCTTTCAAATCTCCAAGAAGAAAAATAGTTACAGAAATCTACCATGCTCCTAGGGATGAGAATACACTTCTATTTTTCTTATTTTCAGTCAATTCAAAGTTGATGTGTTTAGGAAACCTTAGTTATGTTTTCCTGAAATAGCTTATGAATGAATTGTGTAGCCAGTGCCCTTTTTATTATTGACACGTTATGTGGTACTATTGAGCAAATCCTTTGCTAATGGACCCAAAAAAGAATCTTAGGAAAATCACCTTTCTACAACATCAAGAAGTGCCAACAGCTTTGGAATCTCTGTGAATTGAAATTGTAAGAATTAGCAGTTTCCCAATGGCTCCAAAATTATCTGAAGAGGCACTGCCAGGGGTAGTAAGCAAGTTACTCTTCACAAAAAGACAAAACTATACCCTCTTAGCAAAATTTTGTGTAACTGGTCTGACATTTAATTATGCTTCATGCACTTGTTGAAAATAAACTATGCATTAATTGTTGAAAACAAATTTCATTGCTTCCGCAACTTCATAATTGTCAATTATTATTAGAGGCACAGATGTGTAGAAACAAAATATGCATTCAGATACACATATTTCCCGGCCCGTGTTGCGGATCATGACTTGTTACCATGTATATTTTATTACAAGTTCATCTGCCAATTACAAAATGTGACAATTACCAACTTTATTCAATTATTTTTCCAAATAATTTCCTTCCACGATGCCCCACTAAATGATATTGTTGTACTACAACCCTCTTGGATATGGTTCTCCTTAGATCTTTTTTCCAGAAGGAAGCAAGTTTTGCTTTTCCTTTCTTATTTTTGTTACTACATGTTGAAATACATATGGACCTCCCCCAGTTGGCAAGTTGTTCTGCTTTTATATTTGGGGAACAAGTTCTGAATCCAATAATAACTCTAAGACTTTGTCACGCAATCGTCTTAAAACATTTTTCTTAAAAATAAAATGTGTGTGACCTACCCTTGGTTAGTGTGAAAGAGAACACACTAAGCCAGCATGACATTCACTACTTCAACTACTCTAATTAGTCCAAGTTACCAAAATGGAAAGACTTCAAAAAAAAGGATAACGTTGTGAGTCACTTGAGATTTGTGACTGTATTCTAAATTGAAAAGGCAGGGGGCTTCACCTAGATCAGAAGATTAAAGGGGGTTTCATCTAAATTGAAATTGCACGCATTTATCTTTATCAGAGGGCATTTCAAGTTCTGCATCATTGTTGAGGTCAAAATATATTAAAACTATATTTCATCCCAAAGTAAATATTTTTGGAATTCCATATGGCACATGTGACTGTCCAAAACTTTGTCTTTATGCATTCTTCTTAGAAACCCCCCATCAGCAAGTCAATAATTAATTAAAAATGCAATAAGTTGAATAACATGATCGAAAACATGATATCCTCTTTTTTCTAAAAGCGGATTCCAAGATTAGGTTATAGTGATATATCCAAAGTCTTTATATTAATTCTTCAAAGCAGGGGATATGGGATTAATAATTAATAATCATTACTAAATTTATGATTTTTGTTAATCCTTGCAGATATCCAATCAGTTTAGGTACACGTCATTTTCACATCACTCAATATGTGAATCCCGTTAATGGACTGAATTATACTATACACTTAAAAACCCAATCAATTGCAGTTTTACTGGGCTAAGATCTTGACTTAGTTTGAAAGAATAAAAAATTTGATGTTGGTATATTCTATTTGCATCCCACCGTTAAATTTATATAGAAATAAGTTATCGTGTGATGAAGAAGCAAGTCACATGGGACAAAGGGGATAATTTAGATATTGAATACAACACGAGTCATTTTAATAATCTATCATCACGAGATTTAAAACATAAAATAAGTTATTCATGGCAGCTGAGTTCATTGTTCATATTAAATAAAACACAGACATTTTGCTTCAACTTTGGTTGGCACTTTTGCCCTAATAATCATCGCGATTTATTCAAATAAATAAATAAAGTCATCGTTATCATGTTTATTGGACAATTCAGGGTTGGAACTGGTAAAGTGGTAATCTTTATCAGCACCAGTGCTGTGTATTTGCCACAAAAGCAAAGGCATCATGATCCAGAATCCCTGACTCTATAAAAGTAAAAAAACATAACACCTAAGGCAAAGGGCAACTCATTCTCTAGTGGAAGACATCAAGTTCCTTATGGCATTAAATTACATGTTTCCAACAGCAAAAAAAAAAACAAAAAAAAACAGTAGAGAGAAGGAATTAAAGCAACCAAATTTGTTCAACAATATTGCCAACATTTCAGATAGAAAAGTGAACTGGAAACTTACCAGGAATTGGAGAATCAGACTTTAAGAAATGGAAGCAGTGTGAAGCCGGATTGGAGCAAGTCAAGGCTACAGAAAACCAGTCCAAATATAAAGAGAGGGAAGAAATAGAAACAAAGAAAGGAGACCCAAAATCCAAAGAAGAATCAGAATTGAATTCCCAAAGGAATCTAATTCAATTGAAAAGCAAAATCCCTGTAATTTGCAGACACCCCAAATATGCCAGAAACACTCAAATCAACATAGGTGCCTACTTTGTTCAGAGCTCAGAACTACAATTTTGCACTGCAAAAGAATATGATGCGTCTGTGAAGGAAAGATGGGTGGGTGGTTAGAGGTCCTTTTCTATATCCCACTAGGCACTAGATAGCATATCTCAACTCTTAAAACTCACTCTCCACCATTAGTCCCTACACTGCATCTCACTGACACACAACACTCTTGAGAATCACTCCAGTTTGCTACTAGTCTCAACCTCAATTAGAAGGGAACATAAGCATAATATTAGCTAGGATGCAAAACGTAGTTGTACTACTGTCTGTCACAAATAAGAGACTATAAATATTGAATATTGATGGTTTCATCACACACAGGAATCCAACGCGATTCCCACATATTACACTAACCAATCACAACCTCAACACCCCTTCATGATTATTACTTTTGCTCTTCTTTTTCTAAATTGGTAATTAAATATGGCACTGCTACAAATATCTCGTTAGTTGTCGTTACTCTTTTATTCTGTATATGCTGCTATCCAAACTAAAGTAATGACCATCAAAATTGTGGGACTTTTCCAACTTGAATCATCTTGTTAATCAGCTGTCTAGGTCGGCTACAATTCAATATCCAACAAAACTCAACTGGTTTTTGTGCTGAATCTTAGATAGAAAAAATTATATATATTTTTTTCAATTCGATCATTTCATCTAGTCGTCAATAGTTTTACTCACCAAGTAATAATTACTTAAGCCTAGTTAAATACAAACGGAATAGAGAACATTTCATTAGTTTTGCATCTATTTCTAGAAAATGTGGGACGCGTGTCTGGGTGGCCATATATAAAAACTTATGAAATTTTGAGAAGGTTTAAGATTATTTTTTGAAAGAATAAATTTTTTTAAAAAAATTATTTATAAGAATTGTTAAAAGATGTTTTTCTAGACAAAATTAGAAAATAATTAGTTTTTTACTTTTTTTTAAAAGCAACTTAAAATTGTTTCTCAAAAAATCAATTTTTTTAAAATAATTTTAAAAGTGTTTTTTTTAAGTACAAACAATTAATTTTTTATTATAAATAGAAAAGTTTTCCAAATATCAACAATTTTTCTTAAAATATAAATACTACTACTTGTGTTTTCTCTCTTTAATACTTATATTCATTTTTGTTAGATATTTTTGGATTTAAAAATATCTTGAAAAAATCTGTTACATTATTTTTTACGGTTTTAATTTACTTATATTATTAAATAAATATATATTAAGTAAATAATTATATTTTAGTTTAAATTATATATAAAAATAAATAACAAGAAATTAAAAAAATTAAAAATTAAATTTTTTAGTTAAATATTTAATTTTAAGTTTATATAATTATTATAATTATAAGTAAGGTACAACATGGATAATTATATATCCATACCTATATTAGGATTAAAGAATTGGATATCATTCATACATGTATCCTTATCCCAAATCAAAATTGATTGAAGTTGTAACCATAAATAAAAGAATTGTTGTCACATCTAAGAAGAAGAAAAAATGAAAAGGGAAAAAATTATGAATATAAATTTTTTCGTTAACAAATTAACAATTAATAATCCACCTTTGTTGATAAAATAAAAATAAAAGGCTCGAAAAGAATAAAATCTTGAGCATTTTTGTTTGTTTTAATCAGCTAACATGGTTATTTTTTTTCTATCAACAAAACTAATGAGTAATGACAAATAGAAGAAAAACTAGTGATAACTAGCTAGATAAATGACGTAATTAAAAAATAATTAAAAATTGAATAACCAATTAGAAAAAAAAAGTTGGGAAACCTAATAAAAGTGATAAAATAATTTATAATTCAAACACCTATAAATAATTTAACCTTACCATAAATCAACGTCGCGCTTTTTAGAAAGAAAAAATCCTTTAATTGTATAACTTCTTATATGTAGCGTTATATCTTAATTTTAAAATAACATAACTCAAAATACTACCCTCAAGATTTAGTAGTGAGATTTTGAGTAGTTTGCATTGATTAGTCTTTAAACCTTCTTACTTGTAAAAAAAAAAGAAGAAAAAAATCCAATACTGACATAATTTGCCATGGATTTAATTAGTGTTAGCCATCTTAAAAAATTTTAACAACCAATACCTAAGAATCATCTTATCAATTTCCAATCCATAGTTGAGAGCAGGAAAAGGGTATCCGTGTTCTGGAAAAAAATGAATAAAATTCGAGGTAGGACCACCTCAATTTTGTTCCTAATATAGTGTACCTTGAATTTATCAAATCCATTTATCTTTTTTCAATCTTCATCCTTCCAAATTCAAATTCTATTCCCTGTGAAGCACATAAATCTTTAGTGTTTAAAGTATCTCTGTATCGTACAAATTTGGCACATTAATACTTTTCAACACTTGTAAGATGCATAAAAACTTATACTCATATTTATATATTATATACCTAATTTATATATTATATACTCATAAAAACTTATACTCACCTTAATAGTTATATTATTAAAAAATAATATTGGAGCTATCTTTTAGTTAATTTGTTATGATATTTATTTTTTATTTAATTAAAATCTCATTATTTATAGAATTTAATTATAACTTTTTATTTATGTGATTTTTAAAGTAACAACGAGTAAAATTTATCATGAAGGATTGTGATTGAATGTCAGTGTAAAAATTTGTACACTGACAATGTATATCAATTAAATTATTATTTATATATATATATACATATATTTGTATTCTACATTTTAGACATTAATTATATCAACATGTTTGTGTAATATTCGTAATTACATTCGTGTTTATTAGTGCTACATAGGGCATCCTCTTTCCTATCTTTCCTCGTCTTTCCTCGTCTTACAAGGAAAAAAAAAGAAAAGAAAAGTTAGTACAAATAATTTAGAGACATTTATTGAATGAAAGGACAAAATTATTGCGTTTTTAACGAAATATCCAACGTTTTATACCAGTGGAGTTTCCTTTCACAATTTGTTCTGTAAAATTTGAACCAACTAGTTAGTAGGAACTTTAGTAGGAACTTTTCTCTCGATTACATCTTTTCCAAATTTCCATTTGGAAGAGGCGCTAATACAGCAAGCAAAATAATGATAAATTTGAAAAATTAAAATTAAAATTAAAATTATAAATAGAGCATGTAAAGTCATAAAGTAGATATAATTTCGCTGTATAGATTTCTAGTCACACTTTTAAAAAAATCTTATATCACACGTGTATGGAAATTAGATTATTTTCACACCAAAGGAAAATTGATTACTGATTTGTGCACGTGCTTGGAACTGTTGCTCAACAGTCAACTCAAACCTATCAGCAGTCCTTCACAGGAAAACGATAGCGCGTATAATCGGTATTTTTTGTTTAGATTTGTTTTTTAGGATTGTTTTTTTTTTTTTTGTTTAGATTTAATGCTTAAAACATCAAATAAGAAGGTAAAAAGGTCACCAAAATTTAATAAGGTAATAATATATTTAATATGATTTAAATTAAAATATATCATAAATTATAAAAAATTCTAAGTGGCATGGGTAACCCAGCTCCACACAAATTTAAAATTATATAAAGTGCATGGATAAATATAATGATATAGGATATACTTTGATTTTATGTTAGAATTATGGATTTAGAGGTTAAGTGCATCTCAAAAAATTAATTTTTTGTAACTTGAAATATGAGAATTACACATTTATAAATCATATTTAATTTTGTTATTAGTTGAGGTGGGATCATATCACGTGAGAAGTGTATCATATTGTAAGAGGTGAAAATATTTTATAATTACCATTAGATTAAAATAGATTTTTTAGATTAAGATACTTATTTAAGAACTTATTAAAACTTTATTACACCGCCAAATCACAAAAATAAAATTTTTTAAACATTCTATTCATTATATAATTTTTAGTATGTAAATATAATATTTTGTGAAAGTTTTTTTTGGCAGGGTTTACTTCTTCAAATCTACTAACACCTTATTTTCATCATTGTCTACTACAAGACATAACTTGTTGTTATGCTGATGGTAATAATGTTCATGATGATGATAAAACTCATGGTCATAATTAATTATGCATAGAGTTGTTAAAATGGATTTGACCTAATTAATTAACCCATAACTTGATCGTGATGAAATGAGTTAAGTTGAGCTTGATAAATTCATTTTTTAACACTTTCTTATTTGCTATTTACATACCTCCAAAATATAAAACACCAACAATATCTTTATTTGATTTTTAACCGTGAAATTTATCCTTTCTCTTTGTGTTTTTGAATGATCTTGTTGATTGGTTCTCTTACATTCAAACATTAGATATCATGTTATGCTCTATTGTGTATCCTAAGTCATGAAATGTTTTTTAAGTATTTAGAGTATTTTTGGTTGATTTGAGTGCTTTTTAAAAAGGTAAAATTCAATTTAGTTCAATTATGATTTTTTTGATGTTGTTTCTTGTTGATTAAGATTGATTTGGAATATTTCAAATAAATAAATCTAGAACACAACAAAATAATGAATGTTCCAGAGTAGTTGATCTAGAATATGATTATGATATTATCGAACGAGTTAATTTGAATACTAATTATGTACAATTTTGGATGCCCTTTGGTTATATTATTTTGAGTATGAAATAAACCTTATTGAAAAGAGAATATTCATCCTTGATATACTTGAGATCCCAATAATATAAAAGAAAACATTATCTAAATAGTTTAAAGACTACTAACAAAAGAAACATAATTTAATTAAAAGTAAATTTTTTTTTTCATACTAAAAAAAAAACAATCATCTTGATATACTTGGGATCCCAATAATATAAAAAAAAAACATCATCTAAAATAATTTAAAGACGACTAACAAAAGAAACATAATTTAATTAAAAGTAAATTTTTTTTTTCACAAAGACAAAAAAAATTACAAAGACTAAAAATACATACAATTCTTTATTTTTAATAATTGTGATCAATCATCACTAGAGTGTTTGAACACTATACACTTCAAAATTGTGTGGCACGTCCTTCCACGATAGGCACAATTATAAATTATTAGTGTACATGCATGCATCACACATGTACATACTTTGAACAACACAGTATCATTACAAAAAAAAAAAAAACGAAAAAACTTGAAAACAATCTCTCTTCTAAAACCATAATGTGGTCAAGTAATGGGTCCGTTTACTTAAATTTATTTGAAAAGTATTTTTATCGGAATAAATGATTTTTTTTATTTTTTATGGATTTGTCTAAACTACTTCTATTAAAAAATAGTACTCAACATTTTTTTAAAAAAAGAAATCGTATCTATTTTGTAAAAAAAAAGTTTTAAAAAGTGTCTTTAAAATATAATTTAAATTTAAACAAAGAGACCCAATAATGTATTTGAATGACGTAGTGATATTGATATTGCAAATGACCATTGACCAAGAACGCATGAACATGAACCACTTTCGAAAAGTTTCAGGGTTGTACTAAGCATTACAACATTTTCGTATTCCTGTTTTTGTCATTCTTTTAAGTCAAAAGGTTTTATTAATCTCCATAATAATTATAGAAGTTACAGCAGATTCAAATATTTGAAAAGTTCATTTGTTTTTCGTAGTCCTATTTATAGTTGGAAAATATTTTGGTTTTTAATTTCTACTCTTCCAAGTTACAATGACTAAAGCGAAGAGGAACTTTGTAGAAAAAGAAAAGGAGAAATGAATTTGAAGACAACATAGACCGTTTTACACTTTACATTGATCTAACCATTGTAAATATAAAATAATTGTGCATACAAAGTTAATTAGAAACCACTCCTTTGTTATCAACAATTACAACTACTTCATTTTTCTATAAACTTCTCTGTAATTTTTCATCAACACATATAAGTATCTTTTTCTTTCCTTATTATTAATTAACACACAAATTTATTTTGCTAAAGATATAAATAATTTGTTTATTTCACTTTTTTTCATCAATCTTATCATTTATTACCTTACTTGTTTTTCATAATAACATTCATCTAGCTAAATTATTTTCATCCTAATAATTTTTCTATTCTTAATGCATCTAAATATCAGCAGAAAATATTGAAATAAAAATATATAGTTTTTAAAAATTAAAATATTTTAAATAAGACTAATATATAAATAAGGATTTTGATATCTATGCGAGATGATTCAATAATTTTCTTCCACCTATCTAACGATGTCACCTAATCTGAATATTTTTTAAGTTGTTTAATTTTTATTTATTGTAGGAATTAAATTAAGTAAATTTAATAAAATAAATTTAATTAAGTAAATTAAGATTAAATAAGTAAATTCTAAACTCAGATAATTATAAATTAAGTAAATTTATTTAATTTTCGTATGATTTAAATTTATTTATGGATCTAATAATTAAGTAAATTATGAACTTGGATAATTATAAAATAAGTAAAATATGCGGTTACAAAATAATTTATTAATTATGATAAAATATATATAAATTTTTTTAAAAATTTAAAAAATATTTAAATAAAAGTAAAAGTTACTTTTACCTCATTATTTATAGAATCTATATTAAATATTTAAATAAGTGTATAATAATACATTATATAAAAATGTGTAGTTTATCTAATTATCTTAATTAAATTTATTTTATTAAATTTACTTAATTAAGTTTCTGCAAATAAATAAAAACTAAACAAACTCAAAATATTTTGATAAGTGACATCATTAGACAGATAAAAAAAAATAAATATTGGATCACCTGTACCAAAATCCTCTAAAGTCTAAACAAAGACGGTACGAAAGTATTAGTCTTAAATAATACCCTAACAATTAATTAATAAATAACAAAAACAAAAAGTATTATTAACCCTCTGTTCTCTTCTTAAAAAAAAAAATCCTCTTTTTAAATAGTGACAAATAAATAAAGCACCGCTTTTGGGTAATGACTCAGCTCTTCATGGTTGGAGAGCCAAATTTAAAAAAAAAAAAAAGTTAATAAATAAATCATAAACGCAATCTCACTTTCTAACTTTTCGTAAGTCATTTCTATGAAAATAAATCCAAGCCATAATTGTCTTTAAAAATTTATATGAGATGACTGATGAATTCAATTTAAATTCAAATTGAAAGATTTTAATAGTAGTGCACTGAAAGGTGGGTTTATTGGTACAAGGATTTAAAGAAATTTGTTTCAAATTATTTTGAATAACATAATTATATTAAATTATTTTTGTCAATATATTTAACTTTTTTTTTAACGCATGAGACCTTTTTTCTTTACAAAAACTAGTAGCAAATAATTTTTTTTATTGATAAATCTAATATTTTATCTTTAATTACACTTTGGTTAGTTAATTATTATCTATAATTACAAATTATCATTTGATAATTTTTAAGATAATTATCGTAGTAGAAATTTATCATATATAATTAAAAAATTTAATTAGTATATATTGTCGGTATAAAAATTTTTATACTGACATTCAATCACAATTTTTTATTTAAATTTATTAAATTTACTAATTAATATTTTAAAAATCATGTATATGTAAAGTTATGATTAAATAACAAGTATAAAAGTCTTTCGCCTTTTGGTGTAAACTAATTAAATTTTATAATATATTTGTAATCTGTAATGCTACTTTATACTACATTTTTCATGAAGTAATTTTGAAAACTAATATACGATGTATTGATTTCTTGAAATAGTTAAGATGGTAAGTATATATATATATATTATAAGAAAAAGGGAAATTCAAGCTATTTTGTCCCTCATTTTCTTGTAACTATTATTTTGTATAATTGTTGGTGGTCCTTTCTCTGAAAGCTGTATAGAGTGAGACATATAAAATGAAACTCAATTATTGGAAGACAATGGAACATGAGTAGTGCTAATAAGAACAAAGCACTTTGTTATAAGTGGGTGCACAAGTATAATAACGTATTTCAAATGACTCTTCAGTTTTAAAGTTTGTTTGGTTATCTTTAGAAATAATCAAATTAAAAGATGTTAACTATACGAAAACACAAGGAACACTATATTTTGAAAACACTGGTTAAGTTTTTAAAAAGTTGATGCGTCGTGTGGGTTTAATTTTTTTTTTGAATAATTTGTTAGCGAAGGTTATATGATAAAATTAATAATTCTTAAAAAAAATAATGAAGATAGTTATTTTAGAAGTTTTAAATTTAAATAAAAATATTTAAATTCATTGTAATAATTATAAATATAAAACTAATATTACAACAACACTACTATTCTTAAACAATTTTTATAACACTATAGATAAGAAAAAAGAAACATTGAGAAATATAAAACTTACAAAGATTAGTGTTTAATGATTTTTAACATATCATAAAGGAAATCTCTGGATAGTCTCTGGCATATAATGTTACTAACATTCCTCTAAAAACATAGACTCCAATTGTTGTATGAACATTCTTAATTATGACAACAACAAAGAAGTGGAAGTTGCATCAAATGGATATTCATAATACTTTTCTTGTGGAAAACCTTTAAGGATCCATCTTGGTGGTGGATCTTCCAACTAAGTTTAAAACAAATCTATTAATGGAGACTTTCCGGGAACATTACCCTCATTCTTTACGTTTCACAAATCTTAAGGTCAAGAGTTATAACAGACAATAACTCTTCAAAACCTGAATAGCCAAAACCAAAAACTGCAGGAGTGTGAAAAAACTTCTTTCTTCTTGCTCCATATAATGAGAAGAATCATTGCAATATGCATGTGTGAAATACTCTTGTAAATATCAAGATGAAAAATAATTTAAAAATTAGGAAAGTTGTCACAAATTTTTATTAGCACCCGTTATAAGGTCTGTTATAAGGATAATTACTTCTCATTAAATATACAAAATTAGATAATTTTAAAAATATTTATTGCATAACTTAAGACAAAAATTATTTTTTATTTTATTAATTTTAATATTTTTAACAAGGATTTTTATTATTGAAATATTTATTTTATGAAAAGATTATTAATAATTTTTTTTTTATGTTTTTGGACTCAACAAGAGAAGACTGCTCTTACTTATAGTGTTTTGAAGAATAGAATCATAGTTTATGTCATTCTTTATAAATTTGTACATTGACATTTTTATTTTTATTTTTTAGTTTTATTAAGACCTAGGATTTCTAAACTATTAGAGCTTATACATCCTACAATTAAAATTGACTACACCTAAATCAATTTATTAGAATATCCTTATCTTTATATTATTTCCATCTTCTTCACTATAAACATGCAATCTTATTATTATTATTATTATTATTATTATTATTATTATTATTATTATTATATATATACATATATATATATATATATATATATATATATATATATATATATATATATATATATATATATATATATATATATATATATATATATATATATGAGATTTTAAAATAAAAATTGTTACAACTTATATCTTAAAATCTTATGAATAAAAGATGTCACATATATTTATAATATTATAATAACATATTACAAATAAAGTGTCGTGAAAAGAAAGTTTAAATGTCATTTATTTATTATAAAGTATTTATAGTAAGAAGGTATTATTAATTATCATAAAAATCCGATTAAGTTGAGTATGCTAAACAGATGTCTTCCAATTTTACAAGGTTGAAACTATTCAAGATGTAATACATTTAAATTAATTATGTGATCTTAATTTAAATATGAGATTTAAGACAATAAATTCTCACAATTTATGTCTTTAAAATCTCAAAATATAAATATGTTATATCTAATTAATTGTATATTGGAAGTAAAAATGATGGGTTTTTTTAAATTTTATATTTTATTAAGAATTATTTTTAGAAAGAATATTACTATTAATGATTATTAAAATTCAGGAAAAGGAAATAATAATTCTTATCTTTGAAATTTTAGAAAGAAAAAAATATCATATTTAATTAATTTTACTTTTCTGATTCTAATATTTCTAATTTAATGGTATAATTTTAAATACTTATTTTAATATAAAGCTATTACTAATTTACATTATATCTTATGCCATAATTTGTTTAGAAGGTAAATTTTGAAACATTAAGTGAAAATGTGAGCCATCATGAAAGACTCAGGGGCAAGACTCCCCTACGTGTATGAGCAAAACAAGAATGCAACGTGCCAAACAGGGAACAAAATTAATTTATCTTCTCCTTGAAATTTTCAAGCAGTTTCTTGTTAACAGAAAGGGGAATAAATCCCTAGAAGGCAAAGCCAAAGAACTCAATAGAAGGAGAGTGGCAAGTACCTGTGGGTGGCGGTGCCAATGGGTTGCGGTGAAGGTAAAAAATAAGAGGACTTTGGAAGGTTTTGAATTGCATGTGATTGAGAAGGGAATAGATGAGGAGAGGGTCACGATCATAGTGACAATGACATTGAGTGGTCTTGCACAGCCGCAGGTGCTATGGGATATGGTTGAAGTTGTGGTCACCATAGGTGAATTGATCTTTATGCCTTAATCCTTTTCAATTATTCTTCTGACATGTGTTTTCAAGGTCTCTTCCTTGGTACCTTTTTCTTCAGTGTTTTTGCTCCCTCCTCCTTTTATCACTTTCTGAATCTTTTGAATTTGAATTATTTGGATTTCAATTTTTATTCTCTCCTTTTCCTATTTATTATGTGATATCCTCTTCTTTTTTTTTTCTCTGCCCCTTCATTGGTTTCTTCTAGTGTATTTTTAGGATTTTATTATCTTCTCTTCATTGTGAAGAAAGTATACTTTTAGGGAGTTGAGAACAGAAAAACAGTAGTGGTGATTGACAGTGTTTGTTTGACAATTTGCATAAAGTGCAGAGCAACTTGTTATAGCCTTTATTGTTTTTGTTGTTTTTTTATTTCCATTTTCATTTTTAATTTTGTTTTAATTAATTCAATTATATAATTTTTATAACTTTTCTTGTATTTCTTTCTTTCTTTTTATTGTTTTTTTTTTCATTTCTAGTTTGACTCTTTTCTTCCTTTCGGATGAATATGATATTGAATGATTTGTGTCAGAATTAGTTGATGCTTTTTCTCTTTTTTTTTTTTTTAAATTTCAACTTAGACCCTATTTATGCTAAATGTACCACTTTAATAATTTGGCTTTGTTTGTACTGTTTAAACTTCGTAACTTGCTAAATACACCCCATTGATGTTTTTGGGCCAACTAGCTTCATATGAATTCTTATTATTTTATTATTTTTATTTTTTCTGTTTTTTTATATATTAAGAATTGGACTAAAGACCTTAATTTAGACAAAGTTGAGTGTCCATAGTTGCCCCTCTTTATTTACATTTTACCAAATAATATAAAAATTCGAACAAAAGTCCAAAAATAACAAAAATGCAGACAAAATTGGCTGTCTACAGTTGCCCCTCTTTATTAACATTTTACCAAATAATATAAAAACCTGAGTTTTTATATTATTTTAGTAAAGTATAAATAAAGATATAAATCCCAATTTTGGCCACATGTGAGAGCATGGAAATCATTGATAAAAGATTAATATGTGAATGTGGACACTTCAAACAAAAAAAATGCAAGGAGTGTGGGACCCAAAATATAACAGAGACCCAAAATATACATAAGTGAGCTCAGAGATAAAAAAAATGAAATAAGCACAAAGACCAAAATGAATGTAATGGGTGTGAGGGCCAAAACATATAGAGAAATTCTTTCTGCACCTCCATAATTTCTTCCTATACCTCCATAAAGGTAGGAAAAGTCTCAAATACCCTAGGTAAAAAAGAAATTAATCCTAGTAAGAAAATTGCAATTTTTTTTACAAGTCCGGATAGGCGTGTCCGGATTTCTAAAAAAAAATCTGCAAATTTTTTTACAAGTCTGAACAGGGGTTTCTGGACTCAGTTTGGACAGGGGTGTCTGGACTTGTAAAAAAATTTGTAAATTGTTTTACAAGTCCGGACAAGAGTTTCTGGACTCAGTCCAGATAGGGGTGTCCGGATTTGTAAAAAAAAATTGTAAATTATTTTACAAGTGAGGACAGGGGTTTCTGAACTTAGTCCGGATAGGGGTGTCCAAATTTGTAAAAAAAAATTACAAATTTTCTATAAGTCCGGACAAGGGTGTCCGACTTGTAAAAAAATTTGTAAATTGTTTTACAAGTCCGGATAGGGGTTTCTGGACTTAGTCCGGATAGGGGTGTCCGGATTTGTAAAAAAAAAAATTGTAAATTGTTTTACAAGTCTGGACAGGGGTTTCCGGACTCAGTCCAGATAGGGGTGTCCAGATTTGTAAAAAAAATTTGCAAATTTTCTATAAGTCCAGACAGGGTGTCCGGACTTGTAAAAAAAATTGTAAATTGTTTTACAAGTCCGGACAGGGGTTTCTAGACTCAGTCCCGATAGGGGTGTCCAAATTTGTAAAAAAAAAATTGTAAATTATTTTACAAGTTCGGACAGGGGTTTCCGGACTCAGTCCGGATAGGGGTGTCCGGATTTGTAATAAAAAGTTTGCAAATTTTTTTACTAGTCTAGACAGGGGTGTCTGAACTTGTAAAAAAATTTGCGATAGGGGTGTTCGGATTTGTAAAAAAAAATTTGCAAATTTTTTACAAGTCTAAACAGGGGTTTTTGAACTCAGTTAGGACAGAGGTGTCCATACTTATAAACAAAGCTAATATATTGAGAGAAGATAAACACAAAGCTGAATCACGAAGAACAATGCAAACATAAAGCTGAACCACGAAGAACAAAGAAAATGCAAAGGGGATGAACAACACATGAAGAAGAAGAGAAAACCACTGATTCAGTGAGAAGAAAAATGAAGTCGTGCAAGAGAAGCTAAAGAGAGAGATGCAAAAGGAGAGATGTGCGAAATGAGAGAGATGTAGATGAAAGAGAAAAGAAAAAGATGCGTGATAATTAAATTTTTACTGTTTTCATTGTGGGTTTTTTTGGCATTTTGAGAAATTATAGAGGTGTAGGGAGAACTTATTAGAGTGCAGGGAGAAATTCTCAAACATAAAATGCAGTGGTGCAAGGACCCAAAACGTGAAGTGAAGTGGGCATGAAGGACTTGAATGGAAAAATGTAGTGGGTGTGGGAACCTGAATGTAAAATAAAGTGGGTGCGGGGACCCGAAACATAAAATACAATGGGTGTAAAGATCAGAATGCAAGATAGAGTGGGCACGAGGACCCAAATACAAGGTGAAATGGGTTTGAGGACTTGAATGCAAGTTGGAGTGAGCACGGGGACCTAAATGCAAAATGAAGTGGGCGTAGGAAGCAGAGTGGAAGTTGAACTAGGTGTGATGACCCGAATGCAAGTTGGAGTGGGTGTATGGACTTGAATGCAACCTAAAATGGGTGTAAGGACCTAGATGAAAGTTGGAGTGGGCACAGGGACCCGAATGCAAAATAAAGCAGGCGCAGGGGGACCTGAATGCAAGCTAGAATGGGCACGGGACCCAAATACAAGCAGGAATAAGCACGGGGACCCGAATGCAAGTAAGTTGGAGTGGACGCAGGGACCCGAATGCAAACTAGAGTGAGTATGAGGACTCGAATGCAAAATAAAGTGGGCGTAGGGACCCGAATGCAAAATGAAGTAGGTGCGGGGACCAAAACAAAGCTACGAGTAAGAAAACATCGAAAAATAAGACTCCAATCAATTCAAGAAAAAAATTTAGCTCTGGAAAGATTTTCACAATGGTGGGTAAGGACCCATCATGCAATGTTCATGATGTGTTGGACGATATGCAATGTTCATGGAGATTTGACAAACACTCAGCACACAATGATCATCAGACTCGAGATGATATGGTGGTAGGGACCTAATGGGCAATGCTTGTGGGACTTTAGATGATATACTAGGCACATACTCAGTATGCATCGACGTTAGTGACTAGAAATGTGTTATTGTGAGCGGCGTGAGAACCTGATATTCAATGGTTGTAAAGGCCAAATGTTGTTTTGAGAATGAACGAGGACTCATGCATCAATGTTATATAAGCTAAGTATTAGACTTTGACATACATGATGTTGATATCAGACAAATGTTAGACTTGATGCAAATGCTCGACTAGTAGTTGACTAGATGCAAGGTGCAAGACAAATGCTTAACTTGATGCAATGTGCCAGGAAGATGAAGAATTTACTTAGGGTTTTAATAGGGCATTGGACTTAGATGCAGGGTGCACAATGCTAGACAAATAAATGACATAAATGCAGAAGGTGCAAGACAAATGCTTAACTTGATGCAATGTTCCAGAAAGATGAAGAATTTACTTAGGGTTTCAATAAGGCATTGGACTTAGATGCAAAGTGCACAATGCTAGACAAATAAATGACATAAATGCAGATGAATTTGATTGATAACATGTAAGTTTTTAATTTTATGAGATGGTGAGAATGAACTTCGACATAAATGTTGTAATGAACACATGGAAAATAAAGTGTAGATAGATGATGTAAAGATGAAAGTGTATGTTAGTCACCCTAACTTGAATGTATGAGCAAATATGGAAGCAAATGGGTATGAGACTCAAGCAAAAAATACAACATCCAACAAAATGAAATGTAGAGGCAACAATGAAGATGCACCAAATTCAATGTTATGCAATGTTAAAATGATGGTGACAAAAGTATGTTTTTTGTACAAAGAAATACTTTAAATTGATTATTTTTCTGAGAAATGCAAATTCATGCAAACCCTTTTTTGTGTTTCGATTTTTTTTTTAAATCATTGTCAGTTGACCTTTGTTGCCTTGCAAAGTGCAAGTTGAAGTCACTTTATTAACCTTTTAATTACTAATTGAAAGATTAGTCTCAGTTTCTTATTTTGGTTTGAAACATTATCTAAATGACAAACATGGCTATGCCAAAAAGGTTTTTTATTTTTTGGAAAATATTGAGTTTTTTTATGGAGAGGATTTAACCAGAAGTAAGAATTGACCAGGAAATATCAGATTCATGAATTTTGGCTTGCTCTATTGTGAAAAGAATATGAATTATCTCAATCTCTAAAATGAATGAAGAATAACAAAATGAAGAATAGTCAGATTCAATTACTCCAACTTCAGATTTGAAAAGTAACATTGGAATATGAAATGAATTTGAGATGTCATTTGAACAACCACCTCAAATAGACTTGAAAGGTAAAATTAAAGATAAAAACACATCCACAATTAGATTTCAAGTTGAAATTTAAGAAAATAGCCAAAATGGAAATGTTTTGCCTGAACGACTTATGAGTTTTTCTTCTTTCTTTTTTTCTTTTTTCCTTTCTTTTTTTTAACAATTAAGTTTTTATCAGTCTGGACTTTGTTTAGACTTAACGTGATCAAGTTTAACAAGGATATGAAGGCTCAAATGAATATTTATAGTTTAAAACAAGGATCTTCAGTGTTTTGTATTTCATCTCATTTTTATTCTCATTTCTTCTTTTTTCCTTATTTGATTTTTCTTCCTTTTTTCATATTAAATATTCCCTGTCATTGCATTGTCACTCTATTGACATGTTTTCCCTCCTTCTTTATCTTTTTTTGTGAGATTATGAATCGGGTGTCTTTGATACAAACATTATTTTTGCCCAGTAGAGAGGTTATTTGAAAAATTGGTAATAAATGTTTTTTTTACATTTTTTATTTTTAATTTGTTTTATAAAGAAACATGGCCACACATTTAGAAAAAAAGAGGTTTTGACCTTAAAATAAAATTATTTAGCAAACTGCTTGCTAATTTTTTTCTTTTTTGTGTTTTAAACACTTAAATTGCCTTTGCAAGTATTAGTCTAGTGAATTTTCTTTCAAAATTTTTCTTTGCTTCTTTTTTTTATTTTTGTTTTTTTTTTCAAGATTCATCTCAAGCAAAACAAATGTATCTCCAAAACCATCTTGAATTTACTAAAGTATGAAATTTTACCTTGTTTCGCAAAATTGGAGTTAGGTTAGAAACAATCATCTTTATTTTGGAAGAGTTTTTTTTGTTTTTTATGTGGACAGTGGAGGTTGAGAATGTGATTAGGATAAGATGGATGGATATAGACAAAAAAATTATCACTAATCATACAAATTATTTAAATAAAATGCTTCAAACCAAACATTGGAAAAAATATTTTACTTGATAGAACAATCTTATCAGTCATAAGATGAGACTTTTGAAGCATTGAAGGACTTCAACTTGTGACAAAAATTATTTTCAAATTTGCAATAAATTTGTAATTTGACATAGAAAACAATCAATCCAAAATTTTTTTTAATGAAAAGTTTTATTTCATGCTAAAAATATATAAATCATAAATTATCAAAATGCATGAGACAATTATTATTTTTTGTGATGCATGATGTAGGATATGCATGATGAAAACCTAAATATTTTTTAGTGATGAAAACCTAAAAATATATAAATCATAAATGTATCAAAATGCTCAAGATAATTAATTATGTTTTTAGTGTTTAGTAATTTATGCTTCTAATAACTCAATTTTTAATTTTTGTTACATTTTAAGTCCCTTAAATGTATAAGATGTCCCTTTTAGTCCTTGATTTTTTATTTTTTTTTTGCAATAAGGACTAAAAAGAACATCTTGTTTTTAGTTGGATGGCTAAATTTGAAGGACTAAAAAGAACACGTTCAAGCCTACGATCTTTTTTTTCTAAAGTGAATGTAATGATTTTTTTTTGCCACATGCTTAGGGAAAAAAATATGCATAAAATGATGAAACAAAATTGTAATCAAGAAAATTATGCCCCAAAGTACCTAGACATGTGTACTCAATAATGGGAGAAAATATCTACCCTAGACTCTAAAATAGTGAATGTCTCCTATAGGTGGGTATTCTACCTGTCCAAAGATCTCTAGAGCTCTATACTCATTTCAAAATATAGCCACAAATTAGAAGTATATCCAAAGTGTGGGAATCCACAAAAAGAGTCAGATTCTAAATGAGATTTTCATGATAACCATATTTGAAGTGTATCTGAAATGATATCATTAATCGTTGTCTTTCACTCCCCAGGTTATGCTCAGACTCGGGTATAAGACCACACTCTGGAGCACTCAAGAAGTGAAATTGCCATGTTTAAGATGGATGTGCATTATGCATCAAACTAAGTTTAAAACCAAACATGAGAGGCCTTACTTCTTTGTTTTTTATCCTTACTCCTTATAATGTAAACTTAAAGAACTTGCTCCATAATTCCTTAAAAAGGACATTTGCTCACACATTCAAAATACATCATTTGTGAGAGTTTACATGATAAAAAGAGTAAAATAACTCAATGATAGAAAGAGTAAAGAAGTCCACAACAAAACAGTTTACCTAATGCAAATCATCTTTATGCCTTAATCCCTTTGAATTATTCTTCTGACATGTTTTTTCAAGTTCTCTTCTTTCGTTTCTTCAACCTAATCTACTTTCTCTCCCTCCTCTCTTTATCCCTTTCTAAATATTTTGAATTGTTTAAGTTACTCTGTGTATTTCATTTTCGATTCTCTCCTTTTCCTCTCTTTTTTTCCTATTATTATGTGATATCCTCTCCTTTTTTGTCTCCCCCTTTCACTACCTATTGTTTGCTCTCTCCTCTGTTTTTTGGTTTCTGCCCCCTAATTGGTTTCTTGTATTGTATTTATAGGATTTTATTATCTTCCTTCATTGTGAAGAAAGTATACTTTTAGGGAGTTGAGAATAGAAAAACACTAAGTAGTGGTGATGGAGAGAACAGCAGGGCCTAACAGTTAGCATAGATTGCAGAACAACTTGTTCTATTCTTTATTTGTTTTTGTTGTTTTTTTTTCATTTTCATTTTTAATTTTTTTCCCTTTATTATTATTTTTTTACACTTCTTTTTCAAGTGCATATTTGGCTCAAATAAACTAAATTATTGATTTCACAACTACATGTATCAAATCACCTTCCTTTGCCAATTTTGTTTTTCTTTGTCTATCTTTCTTTTTGTCTGTGATCAATTCCCTTTTCTTTGACCCTTCTTATGTAAGTTGCTGCAATTGAGGGACTAGTAGTTTAAAGAGCTAACCAATTGGTTATGGCTTCAACATTGAAAATAGTAGCATCCCAAGTTGGTTTTGTGCACAATATAGAAATTTAAATTTTGGAAGCAAGTTGTGGCGAGTGGAGCTGACTTAATGGCTCCATTTTGATGTTTTGAATTTTCTTTTTTTTTAATTAATTTAATTATGTAATTTTTTATAACTTGTCCTGTGTTTCTTTCTTTCCATTTTATTGTTTTTTTGTTTTTTTCATTTTTAGTTTGGCTCTTTTCTTTCTTTTGGATGAATATGATATTCAAGGATTTGTGTCAAAATTAGTTTATGCTTTTTTCTCTTTTTTTTTTTTAATTTCAACTTTCTGCCCCCTTTAATCATTTGGTTTTGTCTATACTGTTTAAACTTCCTAACTTGTTAAATACCCACCGTTATTATTTTATTCTTTTTCTTTTTTTCTATTTTTTTATATATTAAGAATTGGACTAAAAGACCTTATTTTAGACACAGAATAAAAGTTCAAAAATAACAAAAATTCAGACAAAATTGAGTATCTACAACTCCCTTTCCACTTAATTACATATAAAAAATTGTATTCAAATATAAATAAATGTTAATTATTTTTATTTTATTTAATAATACTATCTCTTAATTAATTAAAGTTCTATTTTCAATAATTTTTTATTGATTATATCATGTTCTAAAAAAGTGTATTTTAAAATAATTTTATTTTTCATTGAGTTTAATAAATTAAATGATTTTGACTAAATTTTAAATTTTCTGTTAAGCTAATTAAATTTTTTTATATTTAGATTTAGAGGGAATAATTTTGACTGCATGTGGGTAATTTTTTTTAAAAACATTTGTTTTAATTAAAAAACAATTATGGTAATTTTTTTAAGTGTTTAAATAGCAGAAGATAAAAATTAACTAAACATTACTTATTTTGATTAGCAATTCGAAACACAGAAGGATAAAAACAAAAAACAAAGTCGAGATAAAAATCATTGGTCCTTTCACAAAGCAAAAAGAAAAAAATCAAATCCTTACTCATCGCAAAATTATGTGAGGTTAACTACGCGACCTCATTCCATGATTTGTAATTATAATTAAATATTTTTTATAAGCATTATTTTAAATTTAAATAAATGGATATTTTTAAACCAACACATAACTGGCACCCCATGACCTTTTAATAGAATACAATGTCTGAAATGTCCATCACAAAGGGAATTTGTTTCGGTTTTATATTTTCAATCAGGTATTAGGGGTGTAAAAAACTACTGCTCAATTTTGTTGAGTATAAGATATAGATTTATTTTTATTAATTCATTTATTTCTTATTTTATTTTAAAAGAAATTAAATATAAATGATGCAAGGTTGAAACTTGATAGGCATTATTGATGGATGTGAGCAATGTAGGGGAAATAATAAAATCGTCATATATATATATATATATATATATATATATATATATATATATATGTATATATAGCATTTAATTAAACAAATATAAAACAAAAACATGTTACAGATACATAAAAGTCAAGAGTTTAATTGATCAGTGTAAAAGGTTTTTACACTGACATTTAATTATAACTTTTCATTTATATGACTTTTAAAGTACTAATTAGTAAAGTTAACAAACTTATCATCAATAAAGTGTTGTGACTGACTGTCCGTGTAAAAATCTTTACATTAACCATGTATACCAATTAAATTCAAAATTCAATGTCAAATCTTTCACCCTAAACATGTTATTAATTATCTCTGTATAGTGGGAGTGCCTCAAGCAATATTGGAGTTGCCAATGGCAAACCTCCTTTTTTAAGGTTTAGAATTGTGATTAAAATATCTAGTCAATTAATCATGATCAAGTGGATGTGTATCCATATCCAATAATCCAAATATATTATAAAAAAAATTAATTATTACGTTCTTTTAATTAAAAATAATATTATAACCAAATTTCTAAATCACTTACATAGATGTTTATTTTTTTTGTTGTATAACACTTAAATAAATATGTATGTGAAAAATGTTCCTATTAATAGTTTATTTATAACACAAGATAATTTTAAGAAAAAATCAAATTGCAGAAAGTTTACAATAATTATAAATAATTCTATTTTATATTTCTTTTTTATTTTAGGATATTTTTATATATTATTTATTTTATATTTTTAATGAAATTATGTCATGATACATGCTTTACGCTGTAAAAAATACAATACAAAATAAAGAGAGAATGAAATAAAAAATAGAGGTATTTAAAAAATGTAAAAAAAATAATTAAAAGACATGTGGAGATTACTAAACAATTTTTATAAATTATTGAATATTTAAAAGTGAGAAATGTAATGATGTTTTTAATTATTAATATTAATTAATTAAACAAGAAACATCTTTTAAATAAAAATGGATGTCATTATTTATTTTTTTACTCATAATTTTTATGGGTTGCACAATTTATGTTACAACGAAACTTATTTTTCACTTGGTGATATCGATTTCATTAAAAAAGAAATTTAGGTAAGATATTTTTAATGTTAATTTAAATATATTTTTTGCTCATGTGATTCGATTTGTCATAAGTTTAATATTAAAAAGCACATTTAGATAAGCTATTTTAATGTTGTATTAATGTTTTTCACATGTTAAATAACAAAAATGTTTTAAAGGTAAATAAATGGGTAGATTTACTAACCATAGATTCAAAGATAAAGTACTCTTAACACTTTACCAATGATAAAAAAGTGATATAATAATACAAAATAATTAGTTTACCCTACCATAATTAATTGTTTGGTATGTAAATAAGATATAATTAACTAATATTACTGCTTATCTAGTTACATTAGAATAATGTATATTTTATTTTAAGTTTGTTAGGACAGTATCTTAGATTTTTACTATATTTTTTCCTTCCTTTCACCATTACAATATTCATCATCATCGTCATCATTATTACCTTCACTATCACAACTATTGCAACCACCATCCCACTAATATTGCCACCATTACTAACATCATCATTGCTATCATAAGTGTTAGTAAAAAATAAGGTAAAACCTTTTTCATTAGTCCCTTCTTGCACCCTGTGCTCATTAATTTCAAGTAGTAAAGATATCTCTTAATAGGCTATACAAAGGTTCTTCTCATTAATATTATTAATTCTTACCAAAATTACCCCAAATTACCTTTATGTAAATACTAGGGATAAATGAGGCACTTTCAAGTCTCATTGTTAACAAAACAAGTTTTTTGGAATAGTAAGACAATTATATATGTTGGTTTTGAGTCTTTTTTTTTTTTAATTTTCAAATAGATAGGTATTGAAAAAATAAATAAGGGTAAAATCGAAAATCAAATGTAGACACCAAAAGGGTGAATTATCTTTATATATGTTATAAATATTCATTAATATTTTTTATTATTTTAAGAAACTTTCACCTTAACATTCACTTTAGACCTAAAAATATATGGACTAGCCCTTACTATTGGTGACACCATTATTACTACCATAATCTCCATCAAGTTCATTTCCTTTCTAGTAATAAGAGAGCTCAAGTTGGAAAGAGAAAGACACAAATCCCTTAGGGCCCCACTTACACAAGGGGGTTCCATAAGGATTTTTTATCTTTCTTTCTCCCATTGGAACTTTTCATTTACTAGAAAGGAACTCAGCTCCTATTACGATCATTATTATTATTATTGTTGTCATTATTATTATTAGGTTGATTGACCTAAGTGGGTGATTTTTTAAAAATAATTACCTAGATGAGTCTGTTTTAAAAAAATTATCAGGTAGGTCTGTTTTGTAGTTTGACTTAGTTAAACCATAATTCGCAATTGCAATTTTAGTGTCATGTTAATTGTATGCTTATATGGCACCCAATAGGGCAAAAAACCTCTCCTAAATGTGTAAATACGAGTTGCACTTTCATGATGGTCAAAGACAACCACCTTTGGACCACGCGAATGTAAGAACAACCCTCTTAAAAGTGAAAATAGGAGTTTTAGTTTGACTGATCAATATCAGTGTCTCTCATTTTCCCAATAGTTAGTCACGGTGCGAATTTTCATCTCCTCAAACGCGCAAATGAGACTTGTGGTGTATGCAGTTCTTGAAAGCGCAAAGGAGTTGCGATTTAACTGATCATTAACCAGTACCTCTCCTTTATCCAATGGTTAGTAACGGCACAAATTTTCATCTCCTTTAACACACAGATGGGACTTGCGATGTATGCGGTTATTAACATCCTCCTGTAACAGTGCAATTAACCAACAATTAATGCATGCATAAACCGCAGGTGGGAATTACAGCTTATGCTTCCTGTTACCTTTTGTAAATACCCTCTGTAGGCCCTCTTGAGAAATCACAATCAAGTCTTGAGAAGTTTCTAATATTAGAGTTAAGTGAAGTTGTAATTTTGTTTCCAAATCTTCAAGTATTTTGTTTCATTTGAAGAGAAAAAATTATTTCTTTATTATTAAATATTTTGATATAATTTTTTTGTTTTGATTTTTAAATTGCACATTAGTAATCATTTTTACAATGACTTCTTCTTGTCCTTCAATAAATAGTGTTCACTTTGGACCAATAAAGAATGACGTGTTGTTTATGCAAAATGAACATGTTTCATAACATGTTTGAAATGGAGATGATGATAAAAAATTGTTAATCAAACATGCAGTTTCCACCTATGATGGGAAAAAGTTGATTCCTCCACAAATTATAGCAAATTTACGTGAAACGGGGTTCTACATGGTTGCTCAAATGAGTTTTTTATGAATTAATGCTGATTTAATAAATGCATTTGTTGAGAGGTAGGGACTTGAAACCCAAACTTTCCACATGAGATGTAGAGAATGCATCATCAAGCTTTAAGATGTTGCAATCTTATTAGGTTTGCATGTGGGTGGAAACCCTATCATAGTTCCAACAAATGTTGATTGGGTTCAACTGTGTCAAGAACTACTTGGAGTTTCAACCAGTAAAGATGAAATTGACAGTAGTTGTATTTGAGTTAGTTGATTAACTCATAATTTTGGAGACATTGCTAACCATGAAGGCATTGAAGGACAACCACAAAGATATACTAGGGCATGAACTTTACAACTCATTGGTGGTACCCTATTTGTTGATAAGTCAAGTAGTAAAGTTTCTTTAAGATATCTTTTATTATTGAAAGACTTTAGTGAGCACAGTTCATATGCATAAGGTGCTGCTATACTTAGTTTTTTATATAAAGAATTATGTGTCGCAACAAATTAGGGTGATTTATGCTTATTAATACAAATATGGGCATATGAGAGATTCCCAAACGTTGCACCAAGTTTGATACCCTATGCAAACCTAACCAACCTGTCAAGTCAAGGTAATTTTTTAATGGAGTATGATGTAAGTTATATTTTGTAACATTATTGATAAATTAAATAGTAATTGTTTAATTTTGTATTTGGTTACGACGGAAAAATATACACATTGGTGAGAGTGATGATTTAACACATCATCGTCAATTGCTCTAAGGTGGACGTTGCTCTACAATTGTTACAATAATCTTATTCATGTGTGTGCTGTTATCAACAAATTAAAATTTTTATTCTTAACAAAATAATATTTGTTGTTAAACATACCTTGTTGGACATTTCTTACCGACAATGGTTGTATATTACGACTTTCATCGTCGTTAGTATCATATGAATCATCATCAATTGAAACATCATTTTTCTCTTCAGATGTTTCCTCTCCACATGAATCAATAATAACATAATCATGATCTACTTCAACTATGTTAGAATTAATTACTTCAATGTCTATTGGAGTAGCTGAACTAGTACCAACAATCGATTTTTCAACATACAATTCTATTACCTAAACATCATTTTGTTGCTCAAAGGTTTAAGCATAATTTGTATGTCTTCATCATCAATAATTTGTATTGGCACATATCTTCCAGAAAATAAAAATTTACAAGTTACAGATGATATGACTTCATTTGGTTGCATATTTAACTTCTGCTGAATCTTCTTCTTCAATGCACTAAAACTAATAGCACACCTAATTTCAATTGTTCTTTTTCCTTTAAAAAATAACACTTTCATCTCCTTGTACATTCTTCTGTTACTATAAATAAATGTGAGAATTGAAGTAGTCATAGTATTGATAAATGTACCTAAAAAAATTAATTTGACAACAATCATAAAATTTGATAAAATCTTTTACACGAACTAACAAAAATAATATTATTACAAAAATACATAATAAATATTAATATGAAAGTAAATTAGTAAATGAAAAAATGAAGTAAAAATACCACAACAAAGTAAAAAATAGTAAATGCTTTCTATTAACATCAAAATAACAATATTAATACAGTATTTTTTAGAATGTACTACACACACACACAGACACACACACACATATATATATATATATATATATATATATATATATACACGGGCAAGGGTAGGCCACAGAGACCTAAATTGCAACTAGTAACTACAATTTCAATACCTTGAAATTCAAATCACAGTACCCATCACATTTGTACCTTTTAGGAAAAAAACGTAAACCACAGTTTCAATCCACGATTTTATGTATCCCGATAATATTTTATTAGATATAAGGGAGGTGTACCACCTAGGAAGGGACGGAAAAAAAAAGTGAAACCGCAAGTCCCATCTGTGCATTTAAAGGGATGAAAATTTGTGTCGTTACTAATCATTGGGCAAAAGAGAGACATTAGTAAAAAACCAGTTAAATTGCAACTTGTATTTGCGCTTTTAAGAGGGTTGTTCTAACTTTCGCATGGTCCCAAGTTGTTGTTTGTCTTTGATTGTCATGAAAGTGCAACTCGTATTTGCACTTTTAGGAGAGGTTTTTTGCCCTTTCGATGTCACGTAAGTATACAATTGACGTAACACTAAAAGTACAATTGTGAATTACGATTTGACCAAGTCAAATTGCGAATTTAGATAATTATTTTTAAAAAATTATCTAATTAGGTCATTAGTCATTATTGTCATTGTCATTATTGTCATTATCACTATTATCACTTCTATTTTTATGTGACATTATTATTATTATTATTGTTATCACCATCATTACCATTTTTGTGTTCATCACAATCATCATCATTATTATAACCATGGTCACTATTATATTGTTGTCATTATCATTATTACCACATCAACATTATAACCATCTTCACTATTATATTATTGTCACTATTACTACATTTTTATCATTATTATTATTATTATTATTATTATTGTTGTTGTTATTGATGTTGTTGTTGTTGTTGTAGTCATAACCATCATTATCGTATTTGTCACTACTAGTATCAACATCACAACTAATTATTTTTATAATTGTATATGTTACACTTATATAACAATATAGTTGCTTAGAGCATTTTCAACCGTAGATCACACTTTTTCTATTTTAGCTAACTTTTATGTGAATCGTGCAATGTCACGTTATTTTGAATATTTATTCTATTTTTTACTTTAATAGAAGATCTCATTTTGTGATCTTAAAATACTTTGTAGACCCACCTTAGACTCACCTTTTTAATATTTATTTACAATTTGTTTTAAAATAAATAGTTATATAATAAAATTTTTAACTAATTTTGCATATTAGACCTACTAAATTATAAATAAAATTAAAGAACTTTATAAAGAATGTTTTTGATATGTAAAGTATTATAAAAAAAATTATCTAGTTATTTTCAACGTTAGCTCAAATATATTTTATTTTTAATGTTTGAAATAATCATATTTTTAAGGAAAAAATCTTCTGTATGCTTTATACGTTCTAGTCTTTCTTCACAAAGTATACATATAGCTTAAATTTAACTCAATCCATTGTTATATTTCTTTGTAATTTCTATAAAGATATTGAAAAACCACTAATTTTTACTATATTAGCTTTGTTATTGTTTAATCAAATTATGAAGGATATGGGTATGAATTTTGCAAGAGTTCAACGACTTTCATGTTTACCATGTGAAAAAATATTTGCAAAAGGAGAGAAGGTCAATATTGAAAATTGTTTCACAGAAAAATAAAATGAAAATTTTGGTCTGACAAAAAATTATTCTTTACAAACAACGCAGAACAAATAATTAATACCCCAGAGAATTAGATAGTGAAGGAGATGGACGACTAAGATTTGATCAACTTTGGAGGATCCGGAAGATTTCGGGGGCTTCCTCATGCATAATACATAACATGTTATATTGTATATTTTTCTTTGTTCCAAGGTTTTACAAAGTCCTATATGCTCCAAAGAAGCTTACATTTGACAACGTAAACATCACTGGTTCAAGAAAAAGTCATCAAGACACAGACAACGCAGCAGCGTGCCTTTCCTTGCTTTTACTCATTCATTCATTGATACAATTTCAGTTATTATCGTCATATATAAACACCTCAATCTCCATATACTCAAAGCACATACGACACAAACAATTCTTTACTTTCTGCTCGGGTTGTCCTCAATTTCATCTCTTGCTTTCTGACTTTCCATTAGTGCAAATTCAGTTCTCTTTATTGAGTTGCAAGACATGTGTCCACTCAGGTTTATCTTGGTCTTTTTCTCCACTGCATTGGCTGCCTATTTTGCATGGACCACCGTTCGTTCCACCCCGGAGACTGACTTCACCACCCAAGACAACAACAAAAAAGCCTCCTCCAACAAGGATCATTTCAATTTCATCAAGGTGCCCTCAGTTTCATTATCTTTATGCAAAATATAATGCTTCTTGATTTTTCTTTTTAATCCTGACTAGAATTGTTGCTTGGTTTCAGATGATTCAGAATGGACTCTGGGTATTTGTTGACATGGCCAGTGGGAGGTATCTGTGGAGGAATTTGCAGTCCAAGTCCAAGTAAAGAGCTCTTAGAAGTTGGGGCTTACTAATCCCTTATGTTGTTTATTTCTCGAATCTCATTATTGCAAAAACTTGTAATTCTTTCACTTATTTTTACACCTAGTGATTGTGATAGAGAAACCTGTAAATTCTTTCTTTTTTCTTTCTGGTTATTCTTGGTAGGTAAATGGGGATGTAACTTGTAGAATTCTAATGATTTTACAAACTAATTTCAGTTTTCATTTTCCAAAGTCTAGTGTCAAATTCTCGAGACTTTTTCTTCCTTCTATGCCAACTCATCAACCGTTTATGCACTTTATTTATAATCAACAAATAACATAACATATATTTACATTTACTAGTTTACTAGAGTATATTATAATGTACAAACACCATAATAAAGAATATAGTCAGATCTGCAGATTATGAAGAAATACTCGCTGCAGTGCAGGAATTTCTTTATGTTAGGTCAGACTGTAGCTTAATGGACATGTAGAGAAGCGCCAATAGAGCACCTTGGGGAAGTGGTGCATACCTTGCAAGGTAGGAGCCAACCCACATGGCCACCACAATTAGTGCAACAACACTACTACTGGTTTTGCCGCAAACCCAACTTGCAAATGACAAGCATAATGTTAGCAATACGCCACCCCTCCCACCCAAAATCCATGCTATTACATACGCAATTTTATAGCCCGTGTCTAACTGCTTATCAAACAAAGCCGACAGACTGCTAAATGAGAGTGAGAGTCGGGATCCAAACGTCTGAAACAAAAATAATGAGATGAATGCTGATCTAAGCACTTCAATAAAAGAACCCCTCTCTTCATCTAAAATTTCTTTATCTTCCTCCTCTTCTGTTTCACTGGTGTAGTTGTCCTCCTCATTCACATTGTAATTCTCCCAGTATCTTTGATTATTCATTTTTCTCCTCAGGTGGGCCCACCTATAGACTCTTGCCTGTTCTTCAAATTCAGTGCTGTAACTCCATTTTTCCCTGGAAGAGTTGTGACCAAATTGAAGTTCTTGATCATACTGAACTCTCGTTACTTCATTAGATAGTACCTGTTTAAGGATATAAAGTATACATCACCAACGGATTTCCAAAAGCAAATGTGCTCCAAAGCACAAAAAGCAAACCTTATATTACAGAAGAAATTCTGGGCACTTCATCAAATGCTTCAAAATTCAAAACTACTGTATAATTTCAATAAATTTGTTGGAGGAAAAAATTTTGTGATGTTTGTAGTAGTTTGTTGTATTTTGAATTTGAAAAATGAAGCAGATAGCATAACAATATTAGTTTGTTTTTGAACTCTATTACAGTTTGCAGAACTATTAAAACTAAATTTAAAATAGTTATATTCTGTTCTATTATTTTAGTCTCTAACAAAGAACACTGTTCTGTAAAGTGTAGCAGCAGGATCCCTATTAAAAAAATGTTTTTTCTTGCTCCAGAAAAATGAAATCACCTGCTAAGAGGCAACTACTCCTATATATCTAGAAAAGTTGAATAACAGTTGCTCACTTCATATGCATGATGGATGCTCTTGAATAATTCAGCTGCATGTGGATCCTTGCTAACATCAGGATGAAACTGCACCCACAGCAAAATAACAGACAAGATGAAATGAGAAAGTAGCATTTACAGACTAATACAAAAAATAGTGTCACTTCTATAGTAACATTTACAAATTCAAATTTTGCAGAAAAAGTAAGTGCCTGCTAAACTATCATTACAGTTTAACAAAACCGCACAGATGCATTTGCACTAACTATAACAATAATTACAGTGACTATGACATATCTAGTGAGTGGCTGAGGGCATGAGAGAATACAACAATAACATTCTTGATCAATGCTTGTGTCATTGTAAAAGTGTTGAAGCTAGAGGGTTAAGGGAATGGCCTGCCACATGTATTGGATGATGGAGTATTGGAGTTGACTCTCCTATCTTTTTATCAATAAGCAAAAATGTCACGTACTTGACTCATCTTTTCAATAGCTCCCTTAACCCTATCTATTGCTTCACATATGTAACCATTGTCAGCCTTTTCTCATTATCCACTAACTTCATAACTTGCACAAGGGGCCAAATTTTGCCTTGAGAGCATAGACAGCATCATTCCAAAATGTTGTCCTAAGGATAATATCCTTTTCCCTTTTTATCCTTATGCTCTCTCATCATGCAATCTTCATGTAGAACCATTCCTCCAAGTGAACAGCATCCTTCAAAGTTTTTTTTTTTTGTTTATGCAACCTTTGAGCGCTGAAGAATGTTTGGCAAACCTTATCACAGCATTTCTAACCAATATGTTACCGAACTTCCTCATTGTGTTAAGGGCCCACCTAGGTACTTAAAAGCCGAATAGAACAGCGTTTTTGGGCCATGTGTGACACAATAACTAGGTGAGTGGCACAAGTTTGCCAATGCGCTAGGTGTGTATGCTATTTACGGTGAATTTGTAGAAATTGTATGCATAAATGAACACATAAATGCTGCATTAAAGAAAATGGACTTCATCCCTTTTCACACTTTTTTGGATTTCTGATTTTTGTTTTTCTTTTTTTTATCTTATATTTTTAAATTTTTTAACTCTTTTTACTCTTTCTTCTTTTTTAATTTTTTAACCTTTTCTAGTGGGAATGGGCTTCAACTCTTTTTACGGGGGGAAAGTTAACTTTCCATTCCTTTGCAAAATAGGTGATGAATTCCATATTGTGTGCTTAATATTTAGTTTACTTTTTCTTGTCCTTAATTGTTTTTAAGAGCTTTGTAATATTGTGATTGACACTTCTTGTGCTTATCCAGATAACTTTTGCATGTTTAATAATATTGTTGGCTTATGAAAAAAAATTTAAAAAAAAAAAACTTTTCAGTATCACCCTCCTCTTTTTTATTCTATTTTTAGTCTTTTTTAATATTTTAAACCTTTTCAATTGCACACTTCCACTCTTTTCAAGTTCTCACTGGACTCTCATATTAACCATTCTTTTATTTCTTCTCACCATTATTTTCAGCCCTTCACTTCTTTTCTAAGACCTTTTATTTCTTTTCACTTCTTTCTATCCATCCACAGTTTGCTCTATCCCGTGCAGCTTGAACATTTCTTTTGGGAGCTCTAGTTCATTTTTTATCTCTTTGGTTGTAGGAGCAAGAGTAGACATTGTTTCTTCTTCATTACCCAAGAAATTTGTTACTGTTAAAAAAGTAATTGGTCAAATTAAATATGGTATTGTAATATGGTAATGGGTATAAACTGGAGTTGTTGAGAATTTGAAGGGTCAACATCGTATGGGTAACAAACCATTCAAATCAAGTTTTCTGTTTCTTTTATTCGTCTTTAATTTTAATCTTCAATAGATCTCCAACAAATAGAAAAATAGCCAAGTTATTCAGCAAAAGCAGAAAATATAAAGATTAAAATTTGATAACATTACAGAAAGTGGAAGATGAACAATAGTGGGAGAAAAGGAAAACATGGTGGTTCAAATAAGAAGTAACAGGTTAGTTCCACTAGGTTCAGCATCTTCATAGCAAAATCAGAACAGAACAGAGAATTTGAACATGAGAAAATCTAATTGTTATACACTAGAATCATGAAAGTTCAAACAAGAATTCAAGTAATCACAGCTCATCTTCAGATCACGACTACCTTTATATTACATTCCAATAGAAAACAGTCTCAACAGCAAAAGTAGTAACAAAGAATTTAGCACAAGAATTTTCACTATACATTTCCCCATCATGGTATGTTAACCTTATCTTCTTAGAGCATGTTTGGGAATGCTTAATTTTTTTTTCCAGATGTTTTTTTATCCATTTCTGCCGTTTATAAAAAAAGACAATATGTTTGAGAACTTTTGATTATATTTGAGAACAGCATTTTTGTATGAAATTTAAGCTGTTTTTTATCAAACAGCTCATTTTAATTTTGTACATGTCTTTCCAAAATTTCCCCCATCATTACTCACTCACCATTCACCAACATCTTTGTGCACTCACCATCAAATAACTACATACCCTTTTTTGTAAATTGTAATTAACCATGTAAAAACGTTTTTCAACAAATTTCCCCAAAAACAAGATTAATTATCTTAAAATTGTTTTTCAATAAATGTACCCAAGCAAAAATTGATTTCGACTCCATTCGATTATAGCAATAATCCATTATACATACAATCAATTATAGAAAGCAATCCATTTTTTTCAGCTTAACGAATTTAAAATCATTTATATTATAATGCTTTGAAGTTTTTTTTTTTTTTTTTTAATTTTAGGTCAAATCAAGATTCCATTTGATTTTGATAAAACATGGATTGATTTTCTAATACCTGGGATAGTCTATTTTGAAGATTCGGAATCAAAGGTTCACAGTGAAATTGCAAAGAAAAAAAAAAAAGAATCAAACCTCACATAAGCTCATAGCATATTGCAACGTAAACTCAGAACAAAAACATCAATGAAACAAGGGAATCACGGGAAATCGAAGAATACCTTGCGGGCGAGGAGGCGATAAGCGCGTTTGATCTCGAGGGCGGTGGCAGTGCGGGCGACGCCGAGCACGGCGTAGTGGTTCTGGCCGCCGTTGACGGCAGCGGGCGAGGAGGAAGCGACGACGAGGGGGGAGCGGCGGCGGCGAGGAGGGTTGGTCCAGGAGGAGGATGCGGCGGCGCCGCCATAGCGTCCGACGGCGATGGCGCCCACCAGAAAGTGCGATTGCATTGTTTTAAGTCCTTCACAAATCACAGTATAAAGCCATTTTAGATTAATATGTAAGTGAGAGTGAGAGAGGCTGTGGTGGTCACTGGTTCACACCAGATTTTTGTTGGGTTCGCCTTTTCTTCTTTCTCTTTTTTGCTTTCGTGTGTTCTTCAAATTTAATTGAATTAGGTTTTACTTATTTCGTGCATTAGTCATTACAACTGATAGAAATAGATTTAACTCACCTTTTATTTCTCAAGGTATGAACCAACTTTTGTAATAAAATATATAAGTAAATTTTTACAAGAATGGTACTTTAGTTTATTTAACCATTTTTTAAAGTTATAGATAAACAATAAACTAAGTATGATTGCTATAATATTTTAGATAGTATTAATACATTAATTTCCGATCCTTTGTAAAAGTTATGCTAATATAATACTTAGAATTCTAAAATTTTAAAATAAATTAATCTACAATGATTTTATGAAATGCATATGTTTATTTTAAGAGTTTAATTTGTATATGCTGTCAGTATAAAGTTTTTTACACTGGTATTTAATCATGATTTTTTATTCATGATAAATTTGTTAATTTTACTTATTACTATTTTAAAAATTATATAAATTAAAAATTTATTATTAAATGTTAGTGTACAAATTTTTTATATTGAAAATGTATATCAATTAAACTCTTACTTTAACCAGTAAAAAAATTAATTATTATTATCATATTAAATAAAAGAACCCCCCATTGTTTATATATCTTTTTCTATATTAGCTTAGTTGGCCAAATAGTTTATTTGTGGAAGAGATTTTAAGTTCAGTCTCTGTATTGCCATCGGAGAATCCCTTATTTATCTCGTGACTTTTTTCTTTCTTTCCAGTAGTCACATCTCATCAAATTTTTCCAAGTTTTGTAATTTTGGGAAAAGTAATGGAAGAAAAGAAAAACAATTCTCATATATTTAGAGTTTTTTATTTGATAAATCTTTAATTTTTTAAGATGAATAAATAGTTTTATACCATAAATTACTCTGGATTAGTAGTAGGTATAAGAATTTAATTATTAAGTTATTACTTATTATTATTTATTATTATTTTACTTATAATGTCTAGATTTTTTGGGAAATATTATTATTGAAAAGTTTGATTGAGTTCTTTTTACGTATGAATAATTACACTATTTAGTGACATTTTTTTAATTTTAGGGAAAATAAATAATTTATTAAATAGGTTTTTTTTATGATTTTAGTTTCTATTAGTAGCTATTAATGAAAAATAATATTTAAATTTACATAGTTTGACTTGATTATTTATTATCTTTGGTGACTTGATGAATATTATAGTAGTTTTGATAATTATATATATTTTTCATTCACCAAAATGAAAAGATAATGTGATATAATTGTGTTCACTGCAAAAAAAAGATAATGTGATACAATTTTACTCACTAGAACAAAAAGACAATATGGTATAAGTGTTTTCTCTGTAATAGAAAGATAATATGACACTGTTAATAATTTGTACTTTTAAATAAGTTTAATTAGGATGCAGTGTCAGTTTAAAGAGTTTTACACTGATATTTGTTGATTTTACCTATTAATACTTTAAAAGTCATATAAATGAAGAGTTATGATTGAATGTTAGCGTAAAACTCTTTTACACTGTTAGTACATACTAATTAAATTTTTTTTAAATTTATATATATTATTTTTAGATTTCAAGATAGTAAATTTTAGATTTAGAAAGTGAGATGCATTTTTTTTTACATTATTAAATATCATTCTAATTCATTTGGATGAGAAATATTTGTACTATATTTGTTTATCTTTTTATTCACTTTGTATTTTATGTTCTCAAAAAATCCTTGAGAGTTATTCATTTTCCTTTCTTTTTCTTTAAATATAAACATGCTCGAGTAGTTAACTTCATGAAATTTACTATCTTAGCTAAGGATATGTACATCTTTTACGCATACTTCTATTGATATATGTATTTTGGTAGCTAAAGGATGTAGTTAGTGGTAAAAAATATAGAGACAAAGATAGTAACAAAGACCGAGATAGATGAAATATCTTTATTTTAAAAAATAGAAAAATATTAATTTATAAACTTCTATATGTTGTAAATTTTTATGTTTTGAGAATGGAAGAATGTTTATTATGTTATGTTGAGTGGTCCTATCATGTGGTCATTGAAATGAATATGTATATAAATGTAATGTTTTTTTTATAGGTCAATCAAATTGTGGTTTATCCTATTTTCAAGGGAGATTTTTTCAATAATTTTTGTAGTATTTAATGTTTGATGTTTAAATGTTTCTGTAGGAAACTTTAAATCTTACACTAACCAAACTATAAATATGTAGTTTGTGTGTTAATCACATGCAAAGGGTTGGTAGTAATATTTTATGTGTAAGTTTGATTCCTATAAAATGTATTAGATAAAATTTTAAAAGCATTATGTAAAACATGTTAAAAACTAACTTGTATAATGAGAAAAATCATTAGACACTATTTTTTCTTAAAATATTATCTTCAAACATATAGGTGTTGAGAGAGGGAAATGAGTTTTCACTCAATAGCAGTCATAACATACTAATATATGTTAAATATATATTTTCTTAGGTTTCAGGAGAAGAGAGAAAGAATCATAGGTGGGTCTCGTATACCTATGAGTTTCTTTCTCTTTTATTGGAAATCTTGAATATTAGAAAAAAGTTTTTTTCTCAAATATCATACGGAAAATAATTATCATTTCATTACAACTCTTATTTCTAAAAATATTTATTAATTAGCTCAATAAATTATGACAATTGTAGATTGTAATTAAATGATATAATAAATGTTATTTACATAGTTGGTGTGTAACATATTTCCTTTTCTCTTTTGTGATAAAAAATATGAATTAAAAGTAAAATATTCAAACCATAAGATTATGTGAATGTCTTATTGAATAAGCGTTTAAAGGTCATGTACCGATAATGATATATTTTACTTTTGTATTCAAAGTTCACATATTAAAAAATTAGGGTAAAATATATTTTAAATTCCTAAAAAATTTCTATATATTAAATACATGTCTCAAAGATTTTTTGTATGATTCTAAAATTTTAAAATAAAAATATATCACTTGCAGTCCTCTGATCTAATTCATATTATGTAAAAAATTTTGAAAATTAACTTGCATAATTAGAAAAATTATTAGACACTATTTTTTCTTAAAATATTATTTCCAAAGTGTCATAGGACAAAATGGGTAGTTAACTTAATAGCAATAATAATATATTAATATATATTAAAGACATTTTTCTTAGGTTTCAATCATCCCATTGAAAACAATTATCATTTAATTACAACCATTACTTTTAAAAACATTTATTAATTATATCAATAAGTTTATGACAGTTGTAAATTGTAATTAAATGACATCATAAATATTATTTACATTGTTAAAAATACAACTATAAATAACATAAAAATTGAAAATTTTCAATACATAAATTCAAATTCACATCATTCTTAAATACCCTAAATATATACATTGTCCGTTTCTAACATGTTTCCTTTTTCTCTTTTGTCATAAAAAGATGGATTAATGGTCGAAGTATTCAAATTATAATATGTGAATGTTATATTGAATAATTTTCATATGCATATCTCTAAGAACACAACAACATTTCTCTTCTCCCAAATATGTCAAAGTGAAGTACACAACACAAAAGTCTATGCTTTGTTTATTTTCGATGTCCTCCTACCAAACTCAAGAATTGGTTACGAAGCGAATTATGAGTATCAATTCTTGGGTTTGGTGTGGGGATCTTGAAAATAAACAAGACATGAACTTTTGTGTGGTGTGCTTCATTCTAACATATTTGGAATGAGAGAAATGTGACTGTATTCTTGTACTATGCAAAAACTATGGGAAAAACTTCTTGTATTTTCCATTTCATTTATAAAATTGTTTGGCTAAAAAAATTGTATATCCCCTACTTTTCCTTTCCCTTTTATAATAAGAGTTTAAAGGTTATTTAAGGATAATAATAGATTTTATTATGTGATTCAATCAAAGTTCACATATTAAAAAATTAAGGATAAAATATATTTTAAATTCCTAAAAAAATGTTCAATATATTAAATACATGTCTCAAAATTTTTTGTATGATTTTGGCCTTCTAATTTTAAAATAAAAATATATTACTTGCAGTTCTCTAATCTAATTCATTTTTATATCACAAAAAAATACTATTTAAATAACTTAAACGACAAATATTGACATATTTCAAAATTATAAAAAAAATATACAAAAATTTTGGAGACATATTTATTATTTAAAAAAACTTCAAGGACTTAAAACATATTATATAAAAAAATTATACGTTATTTTTGTATAATATTCCTGTAACACAATAATTTGAAGAAAAAAATGACATACTTAGTATTGAGGGAAAAAAAAAGTTAAGAACAATAAATAAATTAAGGAAACTTAAATAAAATATAATGTTAAATTCTTGTATTACTATTAACTCTTTTTTTTAAGAGAATGGACAATCCCACTGTATTACTATTTACTAATATCTAACACATGGATATTACAATAATATTTACTTTTTTATACTGTTAAAGAATACATTAAATAAAGTTAAATATATAAACTACGCTAATTCATAATACATAAATATTTTAATGTAGTTATATTTTATTTTATTAAAATCGTCCATTGAATGATTTAAATATAAATATACAAGTTAGACTTTTACTATAGATAATACTTTATATAAATATTTAAGTCAATTGATATTTGTATATACTATTAATTATTATAATTATGATATATACACTTTTAATAATATTATTAAATATTACATTTGTCAAGTGAGTCTAGCTATGGTTAAGAAGGTGTGTAAGAATTGTTGTAAATCTGTAGTGAATCTCTTAAAAAAAATAAATATTACATTTATTAAATATAATATACTTATTGAACCGAAAATGGTAAGGAAAGAGTAGCATTAAGAAATATTAAGACATAAGTTGGACCGTTTGAATTTTGAACCTAAAATAGTAAGGAAAGAGAAGTATGAAAATATTAATAAACTAAATTCAAGTGTTAATTTTCCTTTTTTGAAAGAAAATAAAGAAAAGCAGGGAAATTTAGGGGTAGGTCCGAATTGCAGAGGGCCTTGAATGGGAGGGAATTGAGGAGTGAATGAGTGAGTGTGTCCACTTTCATTCATTGCCTAACATTGCTTTCAAAATTTCAATCCATTCACATACCCACCAAACAAATTAGTATAAAACATCTTCCTTTGTTTCCTACCTTTCAGATTCAGACATTCAATCGCTTTTTTTTCTCCTGGTATTCCCTCCACTTTCCATTTTCTTCTTTTCTCTCTGTTTCTTTTCTTTAACTCAACATTCTCTTGTCGTTGATCATCGTGTTTCACGGGACAGGGTTGGGTGGAGGAGCACTAAATTTAAAATCTTTTCTTTGAATCACATACAATTTTAGTGTGTGGCAATGCCAACAATTGTCCTTTTTTCTTCTAATGTAAAGCCTCTTGATGGGACTAATGGGTGTTGTGTTTGGCCCTTCCACATTCATCGTTGCCTTCTCTTATCAAATCAATCCCAAGTTTGTTGCTTGTACAATTGGCATTCATCCATCACGTGTTTGTAAAATAAAAGGGGCTACATCTAGATAATTTTATTATCTTGTTCGTAAAGACATTTTTTTTAGTATGTTATCGGAATGAAGTATTCACCAATTTTATTCAAGATTCAATTTTGTCGATAAATCTGATTGGTTGTCTTTAGTGGGATTTATTTCCCTTTTAATCGCTTTTTTTTTTTTTTTTTGTCACAGGATTTGATTCTGAGTCTTTTATTCAAGAGATCTGAGTCTAGTTTCACTCAGGATATAAAATTGTGGGTTTTGGTACATGTTTTGAGGAGTTGGATAGAGTGAGATAATATTTCATTTTATGTCTTATTAGGACCCACCATGATTGGTTATATTAGGTATAGGGGTCACTAGTTATATTTAAAGTTAAAAGTTTGTTTCTCTCTTTTCAACAGAATCGTGTCCTGACACTCGAGAATAGTAGTAGATACAGGATCGAAATTCATAGTAGAGGGTCTCATGAGTCATGACTCATCGTAAACTTTATGGAAACCTTTAATATGTACAAATACAATGTATATAGACGCTATTTATGTTAAACAGTCACATTTCCTTGACACAAACAAGTGGAAGTGAGTGATGAGATCATCATTCCACTGTCCGAAACTTATGTATGTTGTCGTGCTGTCAATCCTGTGGGCGTGTATTGCTGCTGTAATGCTTGCTCGGATGAAGCACTTACCTAGTTTCTTGCATAATTGTACGTATCATGCACTTCTATTCTGTGATCCTTACTTCTTATGTTTTGATCTTGCAGTAATCCATGAAATGAAATTGATTGCTTCATATTGATTCATAGAGAAGACTAGAGGACTTGTTTGCAATGGCAACTCTGAGCAATTCAACAAATATATTTTGGCAAGATTGTCAAATCGGAAGGCCTGAAAGGCAGAAGCTACTTAACCAAAAGGGATGCGTTGTGTGGATTACTGGACTCAGTGGATCAGGTTCATGTTGTTAATGTTATTGGCTTAGTAGTAACAATTTTTCGACATTGGTTCCAGATATTCAGTTCTTTTTTAGCACAGAGACATATTATTGCTGTTGATGTTGCTTATGCTTTTCATTATGTTTTAGTTGCTCCTTGAGTTTAGGTTTTCTCTTGAACTTGGCTTGATTGGCAGGTAAGTCTGATCTGTCACATTGCATGGTAATTTACCAAGCATGATTCCAAGTCAACATTCTGTTTTCATTTGTAATTCATGTGTCGCTTCTACCAGAGAATATTATGTTTACCCACTTTAATCAACTATTCCAAATTGGTTGTACTTTAATCAACCCTTCTATGTGGAAAAGATTTGGCATCACTCTCTACAAAGTTCGTGATTATGGATTAAAAGACACTTCAAAAAGTCATTAGTTTTCTTTTATGAATAGTCTGTTGAACCGGAATACTACTTTAATAATAAGTTGCGATAGGTCATCTGATTTCAAATCTGTTTTTACTAATGTACTAGGGTCAAACGGTGGGGAAATTGGTTGTACTGTGGGGAAGTGTCATTATGTTTTGGATATGTAACAACTGATGTTTTTTAGTCATTACTCATGACTAGGGGGTACCAATATCTATTTAATAAATAAATTCATTTGCCTGTTCAAAAAAAAAAAAAAAAAGAAACAAATTGTCTACTTAATTTAGTGTCATGTTTATTAGATCAACCAACTGAACTGCTTCAATCCAATCAAAGCATATATGTCACCACTTTCATTAGCAATTTATGGCTGTCATAGGTGATAGAATATTGAAGGTATATTATTATTTGACTTGTTTTAACACTATGCAGACTATAGAATAAATTGGTTAATTAAGGTTCAAACACTCTAGCATGTATATTTTCTGAAAACCTCTGGAAATTGGGATCTTATAGCAGACCAGGAGATTTATAGACAGACTAGAAAGATCAGAAGAATCCTTAAATACATTTTTTTTTTCACTATTTTGATTGTTGTAATCATCCTCTGCCCTGATTGAAATGACTACAATGTGCAGATGGTATACTGCCTGTGGTACCTATGGTTTATTACTTGATTCATTTTATGTGTTCAGTGTGACTTGCGCTGAATTATTAAACAAAAAATGGGGGGCATAGAGTCCAAAATGTTGCATTTATTACATCTCATACCTTTCCAATCACATTTAAGACTTGTCGATGGTGTATTCCACGTTTTTTCCTCTGACTCACTCGTGAATTATATGAATGTAGGGTACCAGTAAATAATGCAGTTTTTGAAATTCCTTAGAGTAAGTGTACGACTGTATGTGTAATATGCCTTCGACATGTCATATTGACAGCTTTCTCAAACTGTTCAGGAAAAAGCACATTGGCATGTTCCCTAAGCAGAGAACTGCACACAAGGGGGAAGTTATCTTATGTCCTTGATGGAGATAACCTTCGGCATGGACTAAATAAGGATCTTGGTTTTAAAGCTGAAGATCGCACTGAAAATATTCGCAGAACTGGTAAGCTTGCTCCTGTAAATGAAAGCTTTAAGGAAATGGAGTAACAGGCACTTGATAGTCAGGTTAATATATTAATTATTTTGTTGTGTGCCAGGTAGATATTAGAGCACATTAGTAATCTATACGACACTTTTGTTATCCCTTGGAGCAACCAATCATGTCCTTTTGCAATGAAAAACTGTATAATTGAACGATTGAATAATAAGGATTGAAGGTCTTGTATGATGTCGTGATTTATCATGACTTTTTTGGTGCACTGATATTGAAATATGGTAATGGATATCTGTTAACTTTAGATGTTTCAGTAATGTAGGGGGTGTCTGCAAAAGGAAGTATGGGTAAATTGGTTCATATAAAATGGAAGCATATTACCACACCACGTCCAAGACTGATATATGTATGAAATTGTTATTTTTACATACTACATGAATCTGATCTCAGTGATCTACATACATCATGGTAGAAGTAGATCATGGATGTCATTTCCTGAGTCAACTGTACTTTGACTGTATCAGTTATATGTGTCTAGCTGCTGTATATGGAAAAAATCTTATGCATATTTGTTTTCCAACTTGATTTTACTAATCAGAAAATTATTTAATTCAGGGGAAGTGGCAAAACTCTTTGCTGATGCTGGTTTAATATGTGTTGCCAGTCTGATATCTCCTTACAGAAGAGATCGAGACACTTGCCGTGCCATGTTACCTGATGCGAATTTTATTGAGGCAAGGCACCATTAGGCATGTTTTTATAATTTGTATTTATTGGTCTATATGATATTTGATGGTAGAATTGTATTGACAGGTTTTCATGAACATGCCTCTAGAATTGTGTGAGGCACGAGATCCAAAAGGCCTCTATAAGCTTGCTCGTGCGGGGAAAATCAAAGGTTTGTTACTTTGTTATTGTAATGTGCTTTACTTGTGAAGGCTTTGCCCCAGCCCCACCCATCTAACACAAGTAAATAGTGATTGAGACATATCAAGAAAGTTAATAAAATGAAGGAAGCCCAAAACTAAGTTTGTTCTGCATTTTTAACTAGGGTAGGAATTAATGCAATACAATAATTATTCCAAGGAAACATTTAACCCCAGGCTTACCTGTATATGATATTAGAGTTAATAAGTAGTCTGGTTCTTAGATATTTGTCATTGAATGTTTTGGGTAGAGCATATTCGGTTATTCAGGAAGGGAAGTTTGTTTAGGATTTAGGATTTAGGGCAATATGAAAAGATATATAGTAAAAAATTGAAGTGATGCTAAAACAGGATGTCATATTTAATTATTCTAACTAGGACATATGGAGCAATCAATGAATTCGGATGAATACTAGAGTGTTTCATTAGTGACTATGACAGTTGGCAAATGGGTGGAGTCTGAAAATTGTAGTGCTATGTTGATGATAATAAGGCTGTTTGCCTTGTGAGAACAGATTGGTATTTTACCATATATAGTTTACTTGAACCTTTCACTGATCCACAAATACCAACAACAGATTAACAGATGGTTGTGATTCGTGTGTAGTTTAGCCACGAATTATAACAAAGAAAGTGGAAACAGATACTCCTTGGTTAGAGATTTGCTCCTACTGCCAAGCTAGTTAATCCCTGGGTCTAACCTTGAATGGCAATGTTTTTAGACATGGTTGAACCAAGAAATAAGAGATAACGAGAGAAAATCAGTAAATTGGAATTGATTGAAAATTAAGCCATCTACTTGTCTTATATAGAATGTGAGAAATAACTAACCAGTAACTAACTCCTGAGTCCTACTAAGTAGTAACTATGTCTCTAACAGGCAAAGAGCTGGTTTTCATAAATTCTCAAGTTAACCTTCACTTCAATTTACTGTGACTGACATTCAACAGAATTTCATAATTAAAATGCTGAATTATTATACTTGAATATTGTGGTTACATAGTTCAAGTCCTAATAATGTTGACAAAATTTGGGGCTTGATTTGCTTCTGAAATATGTATTTCTTGCATTATGTTCATGCTTTCTGTTTGACAATTTTCCTTTATACCGAAACATTTGTAAGCATTTCTTGAATCATTTCTTAAATTCTACCTGCTGAAACTATTTCCCTATTTTGAATTCTACCACGTGATCTTTTTTAACTGTGAAATTGCACAGGTTTTACCGGCATTGATGATCCTTATGAACCACCCTTAAATTGTGAGGTATATGTTCATGGAGCTACTGAAGTTGTTTATATGTATCATTTGCTGTGTGTTGTGTGTTACGTTCATGTATGTGGTTTAACATTATCATATTTTCTTCAGATTGAAATAAAGCAGGAAAATGGTGATTGTCCAACACCCACTATGATGGCTGGCCAAGTAGTTACTTACTTGGAGAACAAAGGATTTCTTGAATATTAGGGCTTTGAGATTTAATCACATTTGTAATCTGATTATTCTCAAATAATGCTGTTTCTTTTAAATGAAGTTAAAAAGAAATCCCAGGAAGTGCTGGTAGGAGAGTAAATGGACTTGTAAAATTCATCAAGTATAAATAAATAATAAATAATTATTACAATTCATTCTATAGGTTGATCAAGAATTTCATGAAAATTTTCAACATATAATATTGTTTACTTCGCATTGCTGATCATTATGGTCATAGGAAATTCAGTTACAAAAGGCTCTGACACATTCATGCTCCATGCTCCATGCTCCATGCTCCATGCTCCATGCTCGATGCTCGTCCATTGATTACAAATTTCAGTGCATCTCAAATTTGCCAATCCTCTAACCTGATATGTTCTGCCTTTAAATCATAAGCACCGTGTTATTTGGTACGAGAGAAGACTCTGCGTGTCTGGTCAGTGCCTGAAGATTTTATTGTGTACAAGAGTCTTCAAAATTCCCAATGGAATGGATAATTTATAGTTAGTATTTCTTTTATAGAAGAGAGGGAATTAATATTTGTTTTCACTATAGTTTTGGTATGAATGAACCGGAACAATTTATTTTTTTTTTTTATATGGGTCTTGAGCACATGTGAAGTTAGCGTAGGAAAACGCTTTTGGCTGACATATAAAGTGTAATCAATTATGTTCTTAACATAAATAATTCATACAGTTTAACTATTAGATTAATTAGTACGTAATTTATGGTATAAAAGAGTTATAACTCTTCATTTACATAAATGGGTAAAATCAACAAAGTTATCATAAAAGAGTTTCGTGATCGAATGTCAACCATGTATATTGATTAAACTCTTTAACTATTGTAAACTAATAAAAAATGAGAAAAACATTTATACACTTTCAGTGAAGAAAGTTTTACATTGACATTTAATAACAACTCTGTATACATGAGCCTATAGAAAAAAACTTTTTATATATGACAAGTTTATTGATTTTACTAATTAATACTATAAAAAAATCATATAAATAAAGAAATGTTGAACACCGGTGTAAAACTCTTTTACATTGAGAGTGTATATATGTTAAACTTAGTAAAAGTTTACACTCACATTTGATCTGCCCTCCATTTAAAATTTGTGATAAGTTCGTTGACTTTGCAAATTAATATTTTAAAAGTTATATACATGAAGTTATGATTGAACATCGGTTTAAAATTTTTTTATCAATACATACTAATAAAAAGTTTTTCATTGATATTAAACTACAACTCTTTATTTATGATAAGTTTATTGACTTTACTTATCAATTAATACTTAAAAGTCATATAAATAAAAACCTCTAATTGAATGTAAGTCTAAAATCTTTTACATTGTCAACGTATGTTAATTATATTCATTATTGATGTAATTTTTAAGATAATTATAATGAAAGTTAACAAATTTATTATAAATTATAATTTATATCATATAACAATGTGTATATATATATATATATATATATATATATATATATATATATATATATATATATATATATATATATGAGTTTAATTAGTATGTGCATTATCAATGTAAAAAGTTTTAGACTGACGTTCAATTACAATTTTTTATTTATAGTAAGTTTGTTGATTTTACCAATTATACTTTAAAAATCATATAAATGAAGAATTGTGATTAAACATTAATATAAAACTTTTTTACACCGTGAGTGCATACTAACTAATCTCTTTTTATGTATATTTCATATTACTCTAAACAATAAGAGAAGTAACATTTATTTGTGAGAGAGATTTAAGGGAAAAAATTCCAAAACAATTTATCCTAAAAAAGTAAAAATGATAAATTCAATGTTAGACATTTATTTCTAAATTTGTACGATAGTATTACGATAAAAATGAGACAATTAATAAGATAAGAGATTTTGTGCAGTTGTTTCGCAAATTTGTTCATTCCCCAGTTGAATATAGTACGGAAGGCTAGATACGAACAATAATATAGTTAATTCTTTGCATCCTTCTTTTTCTCATTAAACTATGTAAATATATATTATAAGAAAATTTGTACATATGTATATAAATAGACTTAAACAAGCTTTCTTTTGTCCCAAAAAATAGCATTTTTTTAAAATTATTTAGTTTTTAAATTTTAGTCACTGTTTTCAAGAAACACTAAAAAACATTTAAGCGGTTAAGCCCCGACAACCACATTTATCTGAGCTAGTCTAGTCTAATTATTTTGGTTTACTTCTGTTTAAATCGTTTATAAATTTGTTTAATGTTATAAATTATTTTAAATATATAAGAAATAGAACAAAGATTATCACAAAAATATATAAAAGTCTATCTTTATTAAACTCCAAGGAGATACGTTACTAGATTGTAAAAGTTATTTAATTAATCTTGTTGTTTAATAATAAAGATTAAAATCAAATGTGTTACTTGACAATGAAAATCAAAACAAAAAAATTTGAAGGATCAAAATATGAAATCTTTAGATGACCAAAGTAAGAAAAAAAAATCTATTAAAAAAATTATTTAATCCATAAATAAAACATTAGAAATTCACTCTCTAACACATATATTACTTCTAAAACACACTTGAATACAATTTATTAAAAATTCTAAAATTCAATGAAAAAATCATTATGTATGAGAATCGCAAAATTTGTGTATTTTTAATTAATTTCAATTAATGATGGAGATTATATTAAAAAGCATGTTGTTAAATTTTTTTTAAATAAAGAAAAAATATGTGGTATAACTGAAAGAGTTTAATTGGTATATAAGTGTAAAAAATTTTTACACTGACCTTCAATTATGACTTTTCATTTATGTGACTTTTAAAGTAATAATTAATAAAGTCAACAAGTTTACCTTGAATGAAGGGGAGTTGTGACTGAATGTCAATGCAAAAATCTTTACAACAGTGTATATCAATTAAACTTTAAGATATACTAACTCTTGATTCATATATAAGAAAGAAAAAAGACATAAAATTTTTGGATTTGACTAATTGAACTTTATTTAATGTTAGCTTTCCAAAAATACCTTTATTTAAGGTGTCGTTTGTTTTAGACAATTTTTTGTTTTCATTTTCAGAAAAAACAGAAAACATTCATAAAAATATGTTTGATTACAATTTAGAAAATATTTTTCGCTGAAAACATTACCAAAAAACAACTGAAAACAGAAAACAAAAAAAATTGTTTTCCGTGTTTTAAAAAATTAACACTATGTGAAAACTTAATAATAATACTGTAATTATATAAAAAATAATATATAAATGTATTTTGAACTATAGATATAAATAATTTATAATATTTTTTGTTAAAATTGATTAAATTTAATAATATTATTTTTTGAAAATAGAAAATATCAAGCAAAAACAAACATATTTTCTAAATGTTGAGATTTGAAAATAAAAACAGTTTTTAGAAAATAAAAATAGAAAATAAAGATAGAAAACATTTCCTCAAACAAAATGCTACCTAAGTTTTCAAAAAATACAAACTTTCCAAACTCTCATAAAATGAGTTCCGAGAAAAATTAATTTTGAAATAAGTAATCCTCCAACCTTCTACTATTCTACTAGAGATAGAAAGAGATGAGACCATATAAAGTAAATGCATATAAAGAATAAAAATAGATAAAATTATATAATATTAATATCTATCATCAAGATTAAGAGACTATAATACTAAGACTTAAGTAAATTTTTAAAACATCCGATTATTAAGGGTAGTATATTTTATCTTTTTATCAAATTAAATGAAGTAATTAACTTTTTTAACCTATATAAAATTAGGTATTTTTTATTATATAAGAGTGATGAAGAAGTGTAAATATATGTGTATCTTAGGGCATGTCGAATTTTTAAATCAGTGTAAGAAAAATTAGTTATTAATTATGGTTTGAAAGATAACCTAATCCTTATTATGGTTCCGAATGAAGCGTCCAATAAACACGGCCCGGTCTGAAAATAGAGTTTGACCGAACAAACAAACACGTATCAACGGAGAAAGCAACAAAACGACGACGTAGATCAAGCATGGTGCTTAACAGCTTCGTCGTGGCGAGAGTAGCGCACGCCTCAGCGCACCTTTTTCAATTCATCGCTTGCAACCCTGAAAGGTTAAGCAGCGACGTCGTTTTGCACCTCCTCTTCTGCTTCCCTTTCCAACGCTTGTTTCGTTCCCTCTCTTCCTTCCTCGGCTATCCTCATCCACACTCCGATTGAAATTCCCAATTCCCAATTCCTCTCTCTCTCTACACCACGTATGTACCATTATTCATTTCAATTTTCTCTTACCTTTCGTGCTTTTATGTCTTTTCCTACTTTTTCTTTCCATTCCTTTCATTCTGTCTGCATCGCATCCATGGATTTATTTGTAAATTATTTACGGAAGCCAAACTTTCTATCTTACCCATTTCATGTATAAAAATCCCTTCTTTCTCTCTCCTGTTCATCATTTTGTTTAAAATTTTGTTAGTTGCCCATAGGTTGAATATTCCACGCTCTGTGTTTTCATTCTCAAGTAAAATCAACACTTTTATTGTTTTTTACTTTCTTTAGAACAGTGTGTTAGTAAGAAATGAAATGAAGATATATGATAATATGTAATGATTTTATTAAAATTAAAATTTATCTTGCTGTTCTTGTTAGAGAAGTCTATTGATTTTCTTTGTGGGAAAGACTAGAATTCAGAATTCAGAAAGGGCTTACATTCATAATTAATGGAAGTTAAGTATTGTAGGGCGTTCATTTTTTGGAGAACCATAATGACTTGGCAACTTATAAGATGAAGATTATAATTACAAACTACAAATGATAGGAGGATTGTAACTGGGTCTTAAGCTTTAAGTCAAAGGCAATGTATACATTATAGGTGTTGGTTGAAACAAATATATGGTCTAGTATAAGTTACAGTACGTTTACTACTGTCATCAGCCCTATCTTGGACATCCCCATCCTTGTGGGCAAGGTAATGACTGAGTATGGTCTACTTCCATAATGTGACAGGTGGTGGGGGTAAGACTCTAGACTTGGAATGGACAGTTACTTCTGATTTTGATTTCATGCAAGCAAGTTGTAACTTACTATTTGAATTAAGGACGGTTTTTGGAGTTAGCTTATCTTGTTATGTTGTTATCACTGTTGTGCGTGTGATTGATGTGAGGAATAAGTTGATGACATAAGGATGTTGATTTTTTGGAAAATAAAAAACTCTTCTTCAGAGCTAGACACTTCCAAATTCCAATATGAGAAAGAAAGATACAGGATACGTGCATGTAGGATCTCATGAGTGTTCAGTAGTTAAAGAGGAATTGGACTCTGTTTCATTATGCTATTTCAAGGATGTCATCAGTCAAGTGTTTTTTTTTTTTTTTCTTGAGGGAGTTACCAAAAAAGGAATTCTAAGGGAATTTTGGAGCTTGAAGGACAGAGCCGTTGAGGATGTTGTTGAAGATGTTGAACTGGTGGAGAGAGACGATTGTTTTCGAGAAACAGTTTTTCAAGCTGATTGTTTTCATTGCCCACTCCATTAAAAGTAGGAAGCCCCTCTTCCTTTGCTAGCAATCCTTATCCTTATCTAGCCCTATATCCAGCATTGCCTCCTTGAATCCGCAAGAAGCTACCACATGGTGTGAGGTCTCCTAAATGCATGCATCCCCAACCAACTTCATGGCATTACCATGTGCACAATCGAACACTTTATCTGCCAAGCCAAAGTTATCCTCTTCATTCACTCTATTATAAGGCATTAAATGCCCAAGCAAAAAGGGAAAACAAGAATCTCTAAGAGTATACTGAGGAAACAATTTCTTGGATTCTTCAATCTAAGGTGTTAGCTATGGGGAGAAGAGGTGAAAGAAGGGCTTAGAGATGTGGATCCATTGGGAATGGGAGTGGGCATGACACTATTCTTAGATTACATGGAGTAAACTGTTGACATGGAGGAATTCTACGGGAACGGGAGTCTGGTAAAGGGACCAATAATTCATTTTTAGTCCAAATACCAAAAATCTAGGTCGCTGGTGTGTACTCAATAATCGACTTATAAAGTTTTCGTTGTAGAAAAACAACCACCACCCAATGAATTCAAGATAGTATGGAAAAAAGCAATCCCATCTAATAAAGTAATGTTTTGGCATGGAGAGATAAAAATAAAAACTATCAATTAATTAGTTATTTTAAAAAAAAAACTTTTTCTTTAGTAATGAATTGTCTCACTGATTTTCTCATTTTACATATCACAACTTTATAATATAATTTTTATAATTAATTAGTAATTTTTATAATCAATTTATCTTAAAAAAATATTATATTATTAAAATATGATATAATTATTTTAAATACATAATTATTTATTTAATAATTAATAATGTTCTTATATCTTAATTGTTATTTTACAACTTATAACTAGTTTTATAAACACTTTTAACTAGTTTTTCAATTTTCAACTTTCAATTAGTTTTTGAACTAGTTTTGTCAAACACACAACCCATCTGAACTCAATCCTCAATGTATTTCATTTATTATGTCTTTCTTGTTATTTTTATTGATAATTATTTTGCATTTTTTATTTATTGTGCTCGATAATTATTACTGAGCACTTTTCATTTGTCAGATTAATTTAAGAGTTTAATTAGTATGCATTTAAAGTGTAAAAAAGTTTTTTACTTATATTCAATTACAATTTTTCATTTATACGACTTTTAAATTGTTACTTTGGTAAAATCAACAAACTTAGTATAAATAAAGAGTTATAATTAAATATCACTTACATTGTGCACACTCCTTTTTCTCTTAATTTAAAATACTCATATGTCATTATTGTAACCATAAGATGATTTTTCACTCTACGAATAACATTTCCTAAAAAAATAATTTATCTCTTTCTTTTCCCTTATGAAATAAACAATACTTTTCAATAAATTCACATCATCTTAAATTATTAGTAATGTCTTCTTCTATTTTTTATTCAATTAAATTCTCCTATGCTTAATTAACAATATATTTCAATAAATTTACATTCTCTAAAGTTATTTTTATAATTATTTTCTAAATTTATAGAAAAATTGTAATTAAATGCATATTAGTTCTTAATAAATTATATAACTATATTTTCAATTTATTTTTTATTTTTTAATTGATAAAAGAAGATATATATATATATATATATATATATATATATATATATATATATATATATTAAAAAGAAAATAGCAGAGGTGTCAAAATGGATCAACCTATTATCTCGACTTGTTGATCCACTTTGTAAATGGGTTGACCCAATCCAATCCACCTTGATTTCACGCTTAAAAAGTGGGGATTTTTATTTCACATGTGTCCTATTTTCATTTTCCACCTACTAAGGGAAAAATACTAAAATACCTTTTATTTTTTACTCTCCGGCAGTGCACAGTCGGAGAGTAAACAAATGTGTAATTTTTTTTACTTCTCCGACTGTGCATTGCCGGAGAAGAAAAAAATTTGCAAATTTTTGTTCTTCGGCAGTCACCTTCGGAGAAGTAAAAAAATTTGCAAGTTTTTAAAAAATTATTACTCATGTTATTAGTCTCAATTTAATTATAACAAAAAATTAAATTACTCATAAATATTGTTAGTCTCAATTTAATTATAACAGAAATAATAATAATAATTAGAGTAATTAACATAGTGTAATTAGAGTCAAAGTAATTAGAGTAATCATGTAATTAGAGTAATTAGATAGTAATGACGAACGAATCAGGGGAATTATACTCAAAGTAATTAGAATAATTAACGTCATATAATTATATTCAAAGTAATTAGAGTAATTTGTATTTTTTTTACTTCTCCAGTGATGTATTTTCTAAGAAGCAAACAAATTTAAGAGAAGGTTTTGTAATAAATTTTATATTTTATTTATTTTTATATTTTTTCATATAATATTTTAATAAAATGTTAAAAAATTATATTATAAATTAATTATATTATTAAAATATAAAAGTTTATAAATATAATATAAATATTTATATATAAATTTCTAATTAAAATAATAAAATATAAAATTTATAAATATAAAAGTTTATTAAGAGAAGGTTTTCTGTAATAAAATTAATATAAAATTTTAAAATTTTATGTTATAAATAAATTATAGGCTAAACTTCTATCAATGCCCGCTTATTTAGGAGGTAGCTCACTTTGTGCCCCCAATTTGTTTTTGGACACCTTTTCCCCTCTAACTTTTTCAAAAGTTTCATTTTTATCCTTCCGTCAAATTTAGGCCATTGACGGGGGTTCTAGGGAGGAAAAGCTAAGACCAATCCACTAGACCAAATGTCAAATTCTATTTATTTTGGAATTCCAATGTATTTAAACTAATCAATAACAACGTTAATTTTAAAAATATAGAAAAGTTGGGCAAGGTTGGAATCAAACCAAGGTCTGGAAGTTTAAATGCTAAAATCATACCACTAGACCATAAGCCAATATTAGTTTTCTTGTAAAATTCAAATTTAATTAAACTAATTATGTGACAACATTAATTTTAAACATATATTAAAATTGGAATCTCACACAAAAACTAATATTGGCTTTTTGTCTAGTAGTATGACTTTAGCATTCAAACTTTCAAACTTGGGTTCAATCCCAGCCTTACCCAACTTTTTTATATTTTTAAAATTAACATTGTTATTAATTAGTTTAAATACATTGGAATTCCAAAATAATCAAACTTTGACTTTTGGTCTAGTGGATTTGCCTTAGCTTTTCGTCTCCCAAGACTTGGGTTTGATTCCTTCCTTATTATAGTTTTCTATATTTTTTAAATTAATATTTCTAAATCATTAATTACACTTTAATTAGCTTTTCTAACACTCAATTACCTAAATTTGACGGAAGGGCAAAAGGTGTAAAAATAAAATAAAATTGGGGAGCACAAAGTGAGCTACTCCCTAAATAGGGGGACACCGATGGTAATTTAGCCTAAATTATATTATTAAAATATAAAATTTTATAAAGATAATATAAATATTTAAATAAATTTTTTAATTAATTTTTTCTTTGTTCAAAAAGCTTATTTCATAAAATAAGTTATGATAGATAATTAAGTTAAAGGGCATTTTTGAGTTTTTTAAAAATTATTTAAGTGAGTAGGTGTTAAATAAAAAAGGGTACGCCACTAACCCATAAAAAATTAATGTTTTTTAAATTAACAAAAACTTTTCTTTAAAAAAATTTTTGACTATTTTAAAAAGCTTTAAAATTTAAATAATCTATAAAAAATAAAATAATTTTTAAATATTAGATTAAAATATAAAATATTAATTAAATGATATCAATAAGCTAAAGATATACTATCATGGAATATAAGTCAAATAAACAACATACTAATTAAAATTTTAAAAATTAAAAAAATATATTTCTATAATAACGAAAAGTAAAAATTAGGTAGGTGGTGGCCAACTCAACCCACGACGAGCTCAACCTCGAGTGGATATAATTAGCTCATTTATTTAAATTTTCAATTTGGGTCGATCTAAACTCGAGATCCTCTCCATTTCTTTTCATTAGTAAGCTTTTAAGTATATAAATATTGCATTCAATAAAATTTATATCATCTCTATTTAATTAATATTTTTAAAAATATAGAAAATAAAAAAAAATGGATAAAAAATGGAGATGATGCATATTCCCTAGACTCATGGTGAGCCATACCACGAGTTTGAATCCATTTTTCCATTTCTACACAAATTTCTTTGGTTATACTACACTTATACCATAAATAATATAATTGAAAAATTATAAAAAAAACAAGAGATAATAATATAATATTTATATAGAGAATACAAGTAATTATTATTGTATTAATATTCATATTCATAACTAAAAATATTATTTATTTCATATATTACTCAGGTATAAATACTAATTTTCCATTACAAATGTGAGTGGATATACGATAATTAATTTATCATGAGAAACGATTCTTTTACTTTTCAAATCTTTCTTAATATGTCAATTAAACAACATTTATTTTCGTACAAATTAATTAAAACACACACTTAACATGGTTTAATTAATTTAAGGACCGTTTACTTTAAACTTTAGATACAAGATAGAAATGCATTTGAGAATTTCTCTATTTAAAATATGTTTCAGATAGTCTTGTAACTTTATATGCAAACATAACTCTTTTTAAAATATTGTTTATCGGGAAACAGTTGTTATAGTTACCAAAGAGCTTGTGTTGGGTGGTGTGTTGGACTTTCGTTGGTATTTCAGATTTCAGTGTTTGCTTAGAAGAAAGGGAGTGTTTGGTACACACACAACATGAAAAGCATGGTGACGCCATTGACGAGGGTCTTACCCTTTCGTCACTCAAATGTCCTTAATACCCTTCCCTTCCCTCTCACTCTCACTCACTACCCTTCCTCACCAAACTTCTCTTTCTCCCCTCTCACTCTTTCTCTTTCCATGGCTGCTTCTCCCCAATCCTCTGCTCCGGTACCTCTCTTTTCTCCTTCTTTTACGTCTTTTCTTCCACCCAATTCAACCATACTTAGCTTGCACGCTTCAAATTTTGAACTTTTTCATGGCATGATTGAAATCTGGAATCTTTTTTTAAAATAAAAAAAAAACTATTTTTGCTTGTTTTCTTGTCTGCTTTATCTGGTGATCGAATTATTGAATGATTGAAAGTCTGTGTTCCTTGAGTGCTGATCATGGTTCATGAATACATAATAATGTTGTGCTGTTGATGGTTCTGAATTAGGCTGTGTCGCCTGGTGATGCTAACATGGACAAAGATGCTGTCTTTCAATTGATTCAAGCACATCAGGTATTATATCTGTTATCAGTTCAATCTGTTGCAAGTGAACCTCGAAGTAACTGATGTCTAAGATTCATGTGTGCGTGTTTGTCTACGTTTGGTTGTGTTAGTTTATTGGGTTTGTTTTTGCTATGATAGGAAAAAGCTGCTAGACTTCCACCAGTTGAGGAAATTCGAACTGTCCTTGATAGTAGCGTACGAGGAATGCTCTCTACATTCTCTAAGGTTTATGTATTTTCCTTACAATGACTTGTAAAATCGGTAGACCTCTGAAAGGTTAAATAATAAGTATATAGTTCTGGTCTTGGATAATATAATAGAAGAAATCTGACTGTAAAAATGGGATAGCATTAAATGAACAAAATGCTGAAAGCATCTTTGAGCATTACCAATGCTAAGAGAGACGAGGAGAGAGAGGACATTTTGCCTTTCTGAAAGAGATATGAAAAAAATAAATTGAAGGGTCATATATTTTCTTGTGTTCTTTCTTTCCACTTTCACCTCATTTTAGAGGTGAAAGTGATTGGCCATGGGGTCCACCATTTCATGTTAACTTTCATTCCGAAAAACTGAAGTGCTAGCTTTCATCCCTTTTCTATTTTATGCACAACTGAGATTACTCTATTTCACTGGAAATGAACAGGCTGTTGATTGTTCCTTTTCTTTCATCCCCAAATACTCTGTTTTTTCTGCTACTAAAAGATCCAGGGAACTGCAAACATTCCTACCCTAGTAATTTCAACAATAACAAACTCCAAGTTTGGCAGAGAAATGAAATTAAAATCTGACTGCCTTCTGTCTTCATATATTTGACATGAAATTTTTTTTAGTGTTTATTAGCTGACAACTTAAATACCCTATTGTCTTCTTTTGATTTTTAACATGCAGAAGCTTGATGGTTATCCATCAGGGTCGATGGTTGACTTTGCGTGTGATGCAAATGGTTATCCTATATTAGCAGTGAGTGACCTGGCGGTTCATTCAAAGGTTATTTTTTCTTTCCTTCCTCCAAAGTTTTTCTAATTTCTAGTTAGAAAATGATGAATATAGATAATTTAAAGATTAAAATTGCTTCCGGTTGTGAACTGACCTTATAAGAAATAGAATTTGGTGTTGAATGTGATTTTGTGAAATGGCTTATATATAATTATTCAGTACAATGTGCTGAGTTCATCTTGCACAATACCTCTAGTTCAATTTTTACATGTCCTGAACCAGCATGTGCTCTTGCTAAAAATTATAATTCTTGAGAACACCTTTCGTAACAAACACCTACCCAATTAAAAGCTTAGTTCCATTGCTAAAGAGTCTTTTATTTTTCAGGACCTAACTGCCAATCCTAAATGTTCTTTGCTTGTGGCTAGAGACCCTGAAGATCGGACTGATTTAGTGATTACTTTACATGGTGATGCTATCTCTGTAAGTTATGATCTTCTGTTTATTTGACAGTTACAGGTTTCTTTGTGTTTTCATTTCCTTTTACTTTTGCATATTGGATTACATAGTTATTATGTTACAGAATCATTATATGCAGGTTTTATAGTTTAAATGCATTACTCATTTTTTTTTTCAGGTACCTGAAAATGATAGAGAAGCTGTTCGATCTGCATATTTGGCGAGACATCCCAATGCATTTTGGGTAATTTTACTTATCATTATTTTTTTGTAACTCATCATTTTCCCTTCTGCTTTTTCATGTATGATTAAAAACTATAAAACTGTCCAACATTGAAGGTTGACTTTGGAGACTTCCGATTCTTGCGCATTGAACCAAAAGTTGTACGATTTGTGTCAGGTGTTGCCACAGCTTTGTTAGGATCAGGAGGTTTGTTTACCATGCCATTCTTGTTGGTTCGATTTTGCTGTTAATGCTATCGTGCAAGGTTCCTTTTGTTGTGTTTGGATGGAGGAGTTTGGAAGGGAGGGGAAGAGAAGGGAGGATTAACTTTTGATTTAAGTAAAGATTTTGCTTATTTGATTTTAATTTTATACTAAAGGATATAACAGAAGATTATTGTGTAAACTTCCTGTCATCTTAACAAAGTCAAGAAAGTAGTTTGTTAGAATAATAGTAGTTAATAATAGGTAAACTGGCAGTTAAAGTGTTAGGGAGTAGGGAGTTAGTTTAAAGTTTACACAGGATAATGGGGTAGAAGAGGGGGATGGTTGAAGGTTTATTCATTATGGGCGAAACCTTGAAGGTAAGGGTGATTTGCAGGCAATATGAAACGTTTTAGGATTAGATTTGTGGGTGTTTGGATGTTTTGAAGTTGGGAGAAAGCTCTTTAACATGAGCTTGTCTCTAAATTGAGGTGTGTTGTATTCATTCCCAATTTAATTTGAAGTGTATTTTGACCTTAACCTACTAATATTTTAAGAGTGGTACATCCTTATTTTTTCGTTTTAGATACCCTTTTTAAGATGAGTTTTTCTGTCTTTTATTGTGAAGGTTTCCTGTGGGCTTCCTAAATAATTAAGAAACACTTAAGCATCTAAGTGACCAAATCATTCTGATTCCTAGTAAATATTATGGAAAATACAACACCCAAAAATCATAGCTAAACCAAAGTACTGAGATCATTTTAATTTTAAGTTGAGGATTTCTTGATCATTTTAGGTTTCTTCTATTGAAAAGTGTACTGATTATCTGGCTTTATGATGGCTTTCGTTTTCATTGCGAATGTGTAATAAATCGTAGTTGTTGATCATAATGTCTCGTCATCACAATTGAGAGCTTCAGGAATGAGCAAATAATTATCCATTACTATTATGTTTTTCTTTTAATTTTGATTTTCAGAGTTTAGTGGGGATGAGTATAAATCTGCAAAAGTTGACCCCATAGCTCAATTTTCCAAGCCAGTGGCGGTAGTGATTTCTAACTGACCATCATATGTTACACTTTTAAAATGGCTTCCAGAAGTCTTACATTTTTTATTCTAATATAAATTGTGTTATTAACAGTCTCATATGAACAAAGATCATGCTGAAGATAACAAAGTGATCGTGCAACATTGGACATCAGTTCCAGTATGTCATCTTGACCATTCTACAGTGTACAATTACTAATATCATGTACAATTACTTTGTTAAACCAGTATGCAATATGACATCTTAGTGCGTGATGTGAGAGTAATTTTCTGTGGAGTGCTATATCAACAGGCATAAAAAATCTATGAGGATGTCTCTAGTTGTTATGCATTCATCAATGTGTTAGTAGATATTAATACTATCAGGGCTTTAGAGCACTGAAAAGGTCAATAACAGAGAATATGTTTTGTAAACAATATATGGACTCCATTACTTGCTTCTTGTCCGCGGGAGGAGGGGCTAATGATGTTCAGCCTTAATTTAACTGAATTAATGATCATCATCTGCAGGTGGACTATGCCTACATGATAGATTTGGATAGTCTTGGTTTCAATGTTAAGGTACTGCCTTTGTTATTTTTCTAATATCATTTAATTGTTTTGTCCATTCTCTAAGAAATAAGAATTATTGTTTTATTTAAAATTTTAAAATCCACTTATAAATTTGACAAATGAGTTCTTTAGTAAGTTTGTCCTTTTAATGTTTTTGGATTTTTTTTGTTTAATACTTAATTTGATCTGTTCCTTATTTTTTCTTTTGTAGGCTGGTTATCAGGGTGATACTTTCAAGCTGCGTGTACCTTTCCCGCGACGTGCAGAAGATAGAAAGTGAGACATCGTATTTGATATAAACTTCCATCTCTTGCAAAAAAGAACATGTCTACATTCCTTAGATTATTAAATATGCTGTCATGTTTTTCAGTTTACTTTGCAAATCCATGTTCATGTGAACTTCGATGAAAACGGTAGCATTACTGCATTAGTCTAGGCTTTACTGATCAATAGATTAAACTTGATGCTGTTAATCAGACAAATACCACTTTTCTATCTCTTATCATCCTTTTGAGATGGGATTGATCTGTTACTGTTTTTCTTTCAGGGACGTGAAGACTCTCATTGTTGAGATGCTTCAAGCTGCTAGGCCGAAAGGTTGATCCCAAACAATCCAAAGTATTTGAACAGGTGCTCATCTAAAATTCATCTAATCCTTCAATTCAATTCTTGTGCTTCAGTTTCCAAGATCTGTCATTTTTCTTCATTCGGAGATTAGTTTGGCTATGCCTTGCAACTAGAGATTCATATGCCACATATTATTTACACAATTTATGCAAAATAAATACTTGATTACGTATTGGTAAGTTTTTTGTCTGCCACTTCTAGACCAACTTAAAATTATGTCTTTGGTAATCCTTAAATTAAGTTGTCTGGTCTGGTGATAGTCAAAGGAACGTTTTCAGTTTTAAATTGGATTGTAATAAAGCTTGCAAAATGTCAAAAAGTAGTGAAAGGAGTCGCTTAAAAGATGGGATATTATGAGAGGTGCTTTCTGTTCTCATCCCTTTCTATTTGAAACATTGCTGCAGCACCTGCCAGTCATCCTTCTTGGGAGAGGACAAAATATCTACGTCCAAAAAGTAAATGCAGTATAATTTCCAAAGATTGAAGATGACAAAGCAAATGGTTGACTTTTTTCATTTTTTGTATACACTATTTGGTACTCACAAGGGAAAGCACTTGAAAATTCAGTCATACAAGTGGGGTGTGGTATTTTATCAAAGAAATAAACCTTTTATACATAAATGATTTTATGTGTCTTTCTTCCAGGTATACCCTCGTAGAGAGTTGAAACATTGAATGGATAATTCTTTTAGAAACAATAATAATAATTTATTTTTGGGGTACATGCAATAGTAAACTGTGAGCTAGATGTTGTGCCATTTCGCAAACATTCTTTGAATTTGTAAGCACTTGATCTATCCTAAGTGTGAAGAAAATGAATACTTGCAAACTACATTTGTATTATGAGAGAAAGTACATCAAAGTCACATCTGTTTGTCTGCTACGATGATTTGTGTTCTTTGACATAATGAGAACATAGTGGTTGTTGCTGAGAGAATGTTATGTCAATCAAGTTTTGCTAAACGGCCGGTGACTTAGCCACACCTATTATCCTCTTTCAAGTCTTTTTAGGCGTAGCTATTCCCTGTTGCTTAAAAAAGAAAGCATGGTTGAGGAGTTTGAATGGTTATACCTAACAGTTTCTAGAACTTGCTATCATGGCTTAAGAGAAACCTTTAACAGATAATTATAGCCTATTGTCCCGGATGATGAGGCAGTATAACTAATCTTAATCCAAAAAGAATTAGTGTGAAAAACCATTCTTTCTAACTTCTAGCTAATTTCAACCCAAACGAGCTTTAAAACTTGAGTTTAATATTGATATACTAATTTACAAAGTAGAATAATTTTACATTGTCATTTAATAATATATAATTGTTTATATGATTTTTAAGATAGTTTTATAAAAGTTGACAAATTTATTATACATGTTAATTGTGATTACTTTATAGTATAAAAACATTTTTCTTGGTAAATTACATTTCTTTTTCTTTTAAATAATTAAAGTGTGTTTGAAAGACCGTTTTTCTTTAATGTAAATGGGTGATGTACTATAATACAAGACTTGTTTCTAACATTCCTTTTAGAAAGTAAACGATAATTTAAATTTCAATTAAAAAGGTTTTGTTGCTTATGAAAATGTGTTAAAAATTGTTTTTTTTTCAACGCAAATGTGTGATGAACTATAAGACACACAACTTGCTTATATGATTCTTCTTTAGGAAAAGAAATAGTAATATAAACTTATAATTAAAAGTTGTCATTTTCGAAGATGTTATTGCATATCAAACACTATTATTGTGTATTTTGTAGTGTTAGAAATATTATTGTATATTCAAAAGAATAACTCAAACACAATTAATATACATTTTTGTTTCAAAATATATATTTCATATATCGTTGTGTTTATTTGATTTATTGTTTAATGAAAACACTTTTTTCTAAAGATATTGCATATTCACAATGGTAATTCAAACATACTATTGTTGTATATTTGTATATTTTGTCGTGCTAGAAATATATCAGCATATTCAAAATAGTAACTGACACAAATAATGTAAATTTTCTTTTGAAATATATATTGCATATGACATCTTTATTATTTGATTAATTGTTGAAAGAAAACACCATTTTAGAAGGAAAAAGGTTACAAACCGAAAACATGAAATAATTTTGTATTATTATCAAATTACAAACATGTATGATAAGTATATTAAATTTTATAATAACTTTTAAAAATCATATTAAAGATTGATAGTGAATATAAAATTGTTTTATACCATTAATATATGACGAGTGACCTCTTTTTAATTCTAGTATCTATTAAATGATATTTTATACTAATTCCGATTTTACATGTAAGAAATAACTTAGAATATTTTTTTTTTTAAATATAAGAAATATATGACCACCATGTAATATATTAATTATTCATTTCATTTTATTGTAAAAGTCAACAAATTTATCATATGATTATTTTATACTATGAAAATATTTTTATATTGTCAATATAGTTCTTATTCTCCTATCTAATTAAAATGTGTTTGAAAAATCGTTAATGCTTAATGAACTATACAACGCACAACTTGCTTTTACAATTCCTCTCTTGGGAAAGAAACAGTAATTTAAACTTACAATTAAAAAGTTTTGTCATTTTTCAAAGACATCATTGCATATTAAACACACTATTATAATATTTGGTCGTGTTAGAAATATTATTGCATATTTAAAAAAGTAACTCAAACACAATTAATGTACATTTTTATTTCAAAATATATATTGCATGTCGTTGTGTTTATTTAATTTCAAAATATTACTAACAATCATGTATACTAAGTTTATTAAATTTTATAATAACTATTTTAAAATCATATTAATTGACAATTTTTATAAAAAAAATTTACACACTCATAGTAACCCTTTTTAATTCTAGCCTCAATTAATTGATATTTTATATTATTTCTAGTATTTATATATAAGAAACAACTTAGAGTATTTTGTTTTTTTTTTAAATACAAGAAATATATGACCATTTTATAATATATTAATTATTAATTTCATTTCATCTCGTCGTAAAAATCAACAAATATATCATATATAATAATAAACATATCATACATAATAATATGTAATTATCTTATAGTATAAAAATATTTTACATTATGAATATATAGTTATTTTACTTCTAAATGATTAAAATGTGTTTGAAAAACCGTTTTTGCTTTACGCTTCCTCTTTTGGAAAGTAAATGATAATTTAAACTTATAATTAATAAGTTTTGTCATGTATAAAAATATCATCGGTTATTCCAAACGTAATTCAAACACATGTTTTGTGGTAGAGATATTATCGCATATTCAAAAGAGTAACTCAAACATAATTAATGAACATTTTGTTTCAAAATATATATTTCATATATAATGTGTTGTTTATTTGATTATTATGTTTAAAGAAAATAATATTTTAGGAGAAAAAATTCTTGAAAGTATGAAATAATTTTACATCGTTATCAAATTATAAGTTTATTAAATTTTTATAATAATTATTTTAAAAATAATAGTGATCAGTATTCATATAAAACTATTAATATATGACCACAACCCCTTTTTAATTTTAGTCTCTATTAAATGATTTTTTATATTATCACCCGCTCCATATGTAAGAAACAATTTAGAGTAGTATTTTTTGTCTTAAATATAAAAAACATGTTACTATTTTCTAATAGATTAATTGTTACACATTACTATTTTCTGTGTTAATTTATTCCTAGGTTTATTAATGAGATCTACTAATTTTCTAAAAGGAAGACGCATTATTGTGTTATTAACACAATATAAGTCTCATTTATGGGTACTTCCATTTAATATATTGTATTTTGTTGAGAAAATGGGTAATTGGTTAAAAAAATCATCCTTTAAATATGAATATCATTGAGTAAAACCTATAGAGGGAGATAAATTAAGTATCTGTTTTATATATATAGGATGGGAGTCAGCAACTAGTAATACAATAGGTGATTAGTGAAATGTGATGTTTAATTATTTTAATGCAAAGTGATTTGATAAAATAAAACAATGGTATGATGAAAGATATTGAAAATTGTTCTAGAAATAGTCTAAACCAGAGATTTTGACATGGAGTAGTGGTTGATTGGTGCGCACCACGAAAGCTCAGCGCGTTGAAACTTGAAATCTAATGGAAAAACGGTACCTTCAAAGATGCACGTTTTTGCATAGCTTTCTTCGGCGTTAACAAGTCAATTTTTTATTTTCATTTGATTTTTTGTTAACCGGTTTACTCTTACTAAATACTTTTGTAATCACCATTTTATTTATTATTTTTCAATGGGAAAAGGTCAATTTTCGTGGCAAGTGACAAGAGATAAACTACAATTTATCCAAATTTTATATCTAGCAAAGAACTTGAGTGACAGATCCGTTGTCCCATTGCAGCTGAAAACAAAAGCCAACCAAAACCAAAAGGGAAATATTTCCTGCCCCTTTTTCTTTATTCCTGCTCATCAATTTCTGCCCCTGCTAACGCACCTAATCCCTTTGTTTCTCATTCTTTTTTTGCTAATGCTAAGTGAAAATTAAAATTATGCACTTGCCAACCATGTTATCAAACATCATATCCTTTCACATGTTACAACTACCTTATACTCTCGCAAATGTTGTGAACATCGACATATAAGGTTTTGAGGGAACAGTGGCACACACTTTTATTAGGCTTTGAGCACGTTCAGCAATCCATATTAGATTGTGTTTGGCGTAGATGAGATTGAAAACTTCCCAAAGGAGGGTGTGCATAATTGAAATAATCTTATGCAGGGTTTAATTTTCAACAGCAAGGATTTGGTGATGGAGGTGTTTGTACAAATAGTACACGAAGGCACATGGTCCAAAATTGCAAAGATTAGTGTTTAGACTTTAGATAGACACAAGAAATCAGTAAGATACCGTGCTGGTACGAGTAGATGATGCTTTATTTGGCTTCATTCTACCTTCGTGAATGATATGCCTGAGATGTGAGGCTTACAAGTTACAAATCCTTGAGGTATTCTTATCATTTCATTTCCTTATTGGTTTATCCTACCCTATCTTTTTATAACTTTCAAGCTTCTGACTGTCAAAAACACTGATTCGGCAACAACTTCCAAAGGTACATACACGGTAGTGCTATGTCGGCAAACTACAAATGTGGGGCATACCAATACCATATGCTTAAATGGCTTTACATCCATGTTTCTCTTCAGAAAATGGACTTTCAAAATGAAGAATGAAAACTCAGAGAAGAAGGAAGAGATGAAGAATGAAAAGAAAATAAATTTTCTTAATTAATTGAAATGGATCGGATCGAATCTTACTCGTTACAAAAAACATGAGGGGGCAACATACATGCCACACAAATATAAAAAACTTGAATCATCATCATCTATTCAAACACCATCATCATCTTCATTATCGTCTTCACCATCTCCAAAACATTGCAAGCTTAGAAGGGCTTCCCCCCTCTTGTGGATCCGCTCAAATGTATGAGTTTTTCCATCATCTTATCATTCAGAATCACTTTCCATGCTTCCCATAGCCTTCAACCCTCTTGGTCTCTGCATAAAAAAGAGAATAAATAAGGCGTGCGAGTGTGGTATATATACAAGTTAAAGAATACATAGATCTAGTCACAAAAGTAAAGTAACAACCCCACACACCACACACCACACACCACACACCACACACCACCAACCACGTACCTTCTTGTTACTTTTCTTCTCCCTAACTTCATATCTCTCTTGGCACATATCAGTCAACCACGCCCCAGGACTCACCAACTGTAATCCAACACCAACAAAGACAAGATAAGGTGATGAGAATAAAGATCAACCCAACCCAACCCAACCCTAATCACCCATCACAATTTCACCCCCTTTTTTTCCCAAAAAAACAAAATAGTGAAAAATACCCTTTTCAAGATGAGAGGGAGAGAGAGAGGAATGAAACAACTTACAAGTAAGCTTCTTTGGATGATCTTGGCCCTCTTTTTGGGTCGCTGAGGAAGCTTGCAACCCTTCATAGCCAGAAAATCTTCTTCTTTCTCCTTGCTTGAAAGAGTGATGTAAAGCTTAGGCCAAACAAGGGCTCGTTCCTCGCCGTTGTTGCCGTCGCCGGTGACCTTGCCGTTCTCCTCCGCCGAACCCCTTGTTGTGTAGTACCGGTCCTCCTTCTCCGGCGATGCCGATTTCCTAGTATCGCCGACCGATGACCGGAGAATCGCCCCGTCGGAATTCCTACACCCCAATTTTCCGTCAAAAATCACACAAAAATTAAATAAAAAATGGAAATTTCACACATTATCGCAGATTTAACAGATCCAACTCCCCCAATTCTGAAAAAAAAAACATTACACTCAAAAAGTACAAGCTTACCCCATCTGGGTATGCTTAAAAAACTTGATTTTTTCACATCATTACATCATCAAAAACCACCTTTTCTTTCCTGGTAGAAATAAAAGTTAGAAAACGAGTAAAAATATTGATTTTTTTTCTCCCATGGCTGTTTCTCATCATCCTCCGAGAGAATTCCCAACAACCAGAGAATGAAAAAAGAGAAACACCATCATATTACATCAATCAAAACCCCATTTTTTCTTTCTGGAAACAAAACAAAATGAATGAAAACTGAAAAGGAAGGAAAAAATCATGATGCTGCGCTCTTCCACCAAAGAGTTTGAGTACCCAACTTGGGGAGAAACAGCATCATTACATTCCATCAACAAAAATCACATCTTGTTCTCTGGGAGACAACCACAGCCCAGAAAGAAAGAGAAGAAGAAAAGGGGGAAGAAAGCCCTTGGTTGATGATGTAGTTGTGAGGAGCACCTTGTGAGGCGATTGGGTTGTTGATGATGATGAGAGGTCTCTTTGTCGGCCACGGTGAGGCCAGAACGATGATCCAGTGCAGAACCAAGTTTCCTTCTGATTCCACCGTTGAGTCTGGCTGAAATCCGAGGGTCCTTCACCCTCACACATCTCAGGCGCTTCCTGTTCCCCCACTGCAAGAAAAACTCTGGCTCCGAAGCCTTGCACCCTTTCTGGTTCCTCTCCTCTGTTTCCATACCTGCACCACAAAACAAAACAAACACGCTCATCAAGCTTCAGTTTTTCCACACAACCACAAAAGGGTGAGTGGCCAACGAAGAAACCATAACCCAATTCGGGTTTTCACGTGCAGAGTGTGCAAAAGGGGATTTTGATGAAAGGCGGAATACCAAAGCGTGAGGGATTTCCTCCAACCTCAAGATCTGCGTCTCTGAAGAGACAACCCCTTGTGAAAATTCTTCTGCCATGTTAAACCACAAGGTGTCAGCACAAGGTGCGTATGAAGAAAACAAACAAGACCCTTAAATGAGAATAAGAAGAAAACATACAATGATACAAATTCAGGAGCAGAGATGAAAGATGTGTGTGTGTGCGTTTTCCTCTGCAAAAAGATAAAAAAATCACAGATCTTCTTCTTTGTTGTTAAATTTGCAGGCGTTTTATTTTTCTATTCCAACTATCGCTCACACAAAATGGTCTCTTCCTGAGAGAGAAGTGTATTGTGTATTGTGTATTGTGTATTGTGCAGCAGTTTCTCTCTGGAGTTTGAGGGTTATTCTCTCTTCCTCTTGTGTTGTGGTGTGTTCTCCAACGAGTAATGAGTAATGAGCATAGTTGTGTGTATTTATCTTCCTATGGGAAAAGAAGGGAGAATCAGGGCCGTTGGATGAGGAAGGAAAGGTTTTGTTGATTGATCACAGTTTAGAGGGACCCGCACCCCTCAGACTCTTCTTCCCTCTTTTCTCAATAATTGTCAAACATAAAATTAAATAACATAATTTAATGATTTTGTATTGTTATGTTGGAGTAGGAGATGGATGGGGTGGTTATCAATGCAATGCGGACCTGCCCCAATCTAATGGGCTTGGGCTTATCTTTGGTCTGCTCCTTTTTTCTGGGCAATTTCTTTTAACACCTACTCATTTGCTATTCGCACCTCTTATAATTTTTTACAAAATCTTAAAACACTCTCACACTTCTACCCATCTCTTTAAAAGAGTACTCTCACTCTTTTCTAACATACATGACAAAAGAAATTCTTCAAAATAGAGATAAAAAAAAAAATATATTTAATGGTGCGAAATAGAGAAGCAAATTTAATTTTTCAAAAAAATAGGTATGCATAAAACTGTTTTTGAAATTTTACAAAAACATTATAAACATTAAGAGAGTGTAGGAAATGTCCAAATAAATTGTCCTTTCCAAACTTTTTCTACGGGTTCAATTCGTCTTTCGAGCCTAGGCATGAAACTAAACAAAACTACTTGTTTTGATAAAAAAATACATAAATTATTTTTTCTCACAAAAAAAAAATTATGTCATTCCATTCATGATCAAAGTTTCAAATACAATGAATATAATCATCAATATGGTAGCTATAAAAAATATTGCGCGACCCTTTTGTAAGTACTTGAACGATACAAATTGCTTGTCTTTAATTAAGATGCAATGTAATGTTTTTGTAACGATTAAAACAAATAAATTATTTATATTAAAAGACTTGTATTAACTAGTAGTGAAAGAGATTCTTGTTTATATTTAATTACAATTATTATGGATGATAAAATTTTAACATTTACAACGATTGTCTTAAAAATCATACTAATTATATGTTATTTGCAAATTTTTGAAAATGTAAACTTTTTCACCGTGCATAAAAACTAAATTCTATTACAAAGATTAGCAAAATGTAATTTATAATCAAATGACAAGATTAAAAAAATTATTTGCACTATTAATACATATTTAGTATTTTTTATTTATCTAATCCACTGTTTAAGTTATATGATTCCTCATACCACTAGGATTACCTAAATGATAAGAAATTTGAATAAATCTATATTTAGAAAAACTAATCGAAAAACTAACTAAAAGTTAATAACTTATAACTAATAACTGAAGGTTTTTATACTAGTTTATGCTGAAAATGAAATGTAAAATAACATGAATAGAAATACACAATGAATTCCTACCTTAAATAAAAAAGATTAAAAATCAAAACTAATCAATATTAAAAACAAAAATAATAAATATAAAAAAAGTTAGTGCTTTAAAAAACACTACTTAAAGTAACATTTCAAAAAATATTAAAAACTATTTAAAAAAACTTGTTAGTAAAACAGTCAAAGAAACTTTTCAGATAATAAAAGTTGAATAATTAAAATATCTCTTCAAACATAAATATGAGCTAATTTACAAAAGTATTATATTTAAACTTTATTGTTGTCATTCTATACCCAAAAGTATATATAGTAATTGTGAGAGATGCCATAAGTAACATCTAGGTAGGATAAATTTCAAATTAATATGATGGTGATCTTGTGTAGTTTCAACTTTATCATTTTATTTTCCTAAAAAAACACTATCATTTTATTATTTGCTCCATATGGCTAGTTTTGTTAGCATGGAGTTGGTGTTCATTTCATGACCCAAACCATCTACCAACACTTCCATATCAATATAGAAAGCAATACACTTTCTTAAGTCAATCAAATATTTATTTAAGAGTTAAAATGTCATGAGTGTAATAAGTTTTGCATTATTCATTAATAAAAAATTATTGTTAAAATAACCTTTAGAAAAATTATTCTCAAAATTAACAAATTTGTAGATTATGATTGAACCTTTATTATTTAATTTTTTTAAGAATTTAACTAATATACATCATCAGTCTATAAATTTTACATTTACATTCTATTATAATTCTTTATTTATAGTAATTTTATTGATTATCAATTAATATTTTAAAAATTATATAAATAAAAAAGTGTAATTATACATCAATTACATACTAATTAAACTTATTTTTTAAAACAAGTGTTTATACAAGCAATCATTTATAATTTATTTAACATTTTTGCACTCCTTTTACAGTAGAATAATTAAGTAATACAAGGCATACAGTTACTATTTAATTGTAAAAATAACTTATGGAGTATTACTTCAGAGTTGTTTAAGCTATTTTAACAAATAAGTATATCAAAAGTTTACATCATTAGAACTGTTTGATATGACAATTACATATATGAAATGGTTATTTATAAGCAACAATTACTCCAAAAAAAATTAATATGTAGGACCCAATAGAACTGTACCAATAAGTTAAAAACAATAGCCCGTGGTAATAAAACATATAAAACTATATAAATAATAGTATTATACAAGTATGATTTATAAACAGTGTAATGGGCAAAAATACAAGATAGTCCCGTCTAAACTCTGAAGGTCCAATGTTCATAGAACAGTGTAAATAATGACAATTTATTCCGCCACATCTTCCTATGCAGCTTTTGATTAAATGTTGAAAACATGTTATTTACTATACAATGCAACAATGGTAATTAATCATCCACTTTTTTGTTGCACGCGTTAAATGAATACTTTATTACTGAATTACAGGAGCATTGCATTGGGAAGTGACAAGTATTATTTAAAGGGTTTTTCTATGTAAATTACTAATAATTATTAGAATCTTTTTTCAATATAATTTGTTATGTATTTATTATATAAGCAAGTGAATATAATTAAAAAATATTAAATCTATTTTGTAATACTAATTTAATTTTAATTTTAATCTTAATCTTTGACTTCAATTCCTCTTTAATTTTTACTTCTATATTTTTTTATATTATTATTTCTACATTTTTTATATTACTAAAAAAAATTAAAACTCAATGCAAAACATATCTATTATATTAATAACAATATTTTTTCATTTTACTTTTTATATTATTTATTTTTTTATAATATTTTTATAAGATTTAATAAAAAAAAAAGTGAAATATAATAATACGAAATGAATAAAATAGCAAAAACACGATTACATTTTAACTTTTATTTGTTCTTAAAACTAATAACAATATTATAAAGAAATAAATAATAATACAAAAAGATAAAATGAAGAAGATACTATTATTCATATAATAGATATGTGTTATATTGAATTTATTCTTTTTTTTTAAAAAATAATACGAAAAAATACATAAGTAATAACATAAAAAAATATAAAAGTAAAATTTAAAGAATAATTGAAATGAAAAGATAATTGAAAGAAAATTAATAATACAAATAAATTTAATGTTCTTTAACTATTTTTTGTCTCTTACATAATAAATAATAAAAAATTAGGTTGAAAACAAGATTCTAGTAATTGTTAATGTGTGTTTTATGACACAAATAAGAAAAACCGTTATTTAAATAAATAAAAAAATAAATTTTAAGGACTTATTTTCTGGATAAAATAAGAGCACATATAAGCAGTAAGTTATAAATATAAATTATATTTAAATCATAAAATTTTTATTTTATTAAAATTATGTATAATTTTATATTTTAAAATTGACTTTAATTTATTTTTATAAATTATGAAAATTATAATTTTAACTAAATTATATAAATTCAATTATGTGTAATTCTATTTTATTTATGTAACTACTTTTCTTTAAATTATAAAATTTAACAATTATAATTAATATTTAAAATATTTGAATAATAACTATTTTATTTTAATAATTGATATAATTTAAGGCTATGTATTAAAATTATTATAATATAAATATATAAGATAGCATTCATAACCTGCTGCACAAAAATGGGACATGCATTTAACATGGGTATTGAATTGATATGGAAATAAACTGAGTAATCACTTCCTTTCTTTAAAAAAAAATAATTATAGTTTTCATGTATTAATCATTTATCCTAAATTTTTTTACAATAAAATTAGGTAGATCTTTGGCATTACCTATCCGAAACCTCCTTTTTTAACTTAAAGTTGTCAAAAGGGAAATTATCCTACCTTACTTTTAGTTAAAAAAAAAACCTTTAAATTAAAGTTTGATAAGTTGATTTTTTTTTTGGTCAATCATTCATTGAATGATTTATCTAATAATTAACTAATATTTTATCTTCAATATTTTTGGAATAAATTTTAAAAAATATTATAAATTTAATGAATGTTAATATCTAAATTTAGTCATTTTCTTAACAAACATAATTTGCTCAATATTATGTTTGATATAATATTATATAATGTAATATAATTATATAATAGTTATTCTAATATAAACATAGAGAAAATGACTTATGTACTGTGTAAAAAAATTACAACTCCTTCATGTATGATAAGTTTATTGATTTTATTAGTTAATAGTTTAAAAGTTATATAAATGAATGCTTAAGAGTCTTATATTCATTCATTCATTCAAGTGTGTCAATACATGAGAGTGATGTGAATATATATAAAGGGAGCACGGGCATGGGCATGAATCTCAAGGCAATATGAGACTTGACTTAATTAGCTCTTAAGGTTAATTAAGCGCTTACACTCCTTTAATGATTGACGCCTAACACTAATCAAGGAGGGGTACTAAAACAACCCTAGGTGGTGAGGGGAGGGGCCCAACGTCCCAAACCCTCCTACCAAACGCACTCCTCAAACTAGCTAAAGGCACCTTTAAGACCTAAACTAAGTAAAAATGACCAAAATATAAGATCAAGGGGAAAATACAAGCAAACAAATATTTACAATGAATTAACTCCACGCAAGAGTTAAGCTCTAGCATGCTTCTTTCTAGACATGCCTCCTCTATCCTTCTAGTCACGACCCTAGTGACAAGACTATTGCTAGATAGTATTGCATCATATTATTACTCTCACTTGTATACTCTTTTAGCTTTATCTCTAAGTGACGTTACTCGTGAGACTTTAGCTTTTTTTTTTTCAATATGCCTTATCGTGTTCCATCATTATTAGTTCGATATATAGATAATATGATTAGTGGTCTATTAATATTTTTTTTGTGAGGGTCTATTAATAGAACCAAGGACTTCTAATACCATCTTAAAAATTTAGTTTATATGCCTACTTAACTTTACAAAATCATTTTAAAAGTGATTGGTGTGATATTACCAACAAACTAAAAATTGATTACAATAAAATTTTTAATAATGAATAAATTAATTCTCAATAAATTAAAATAACATATAGAAAACAAACATAAGATTTTTTAAAACAATAAATATGTAATTTTTTTTCATATAAGAATGACTAGTTAAGGGAGTCTAGCTTAATTGGTTGAGTAGAGTGCGTAAACTATTGTAAACCCCTTGTCTTCTATTCCTACCAGGAATTTTTTTTTATAAGAATGACTAAATTTACATACATTTTAAAATTTAAGAAATAAATTCATTAATTTAAAAGTATAGAGATGAAAACAAAATTTTACCAAAATCATATTTTGTATAAAAAAAACATGCAAGATAATATAATTTATATGACAAATTTAAGCCAATTTAATTTATTTTATTCTTTTTATTACTATAATTAATTTCCCTAACAAAAATTTATTCAATTTAACTTTAACTCTAACTTTAACTTTAAAGTAAATCCATAATATTACTCAATATACTTAAATAACAATTTATCATGGAAAAATAGAGGATTTTTTTGTTTAGTCCTTTAAAAATTATTTTGAATCTTTAAAAATATTTTTTCGTCAAATAATAGTGTTAATTGATGAAGTAATTAATAACTAGGGATAAATAAGGCACTTCATATCTCATTGTTAATAAAAAAATTATTTTTTTATATAGTGACACATTTATATATATTGTTTATATATGTTATCAGAGTAATTTTTTATTTTTAAATGGATAGTTATAAAAAAAACAATGAAGTTGTACAATTGAAAATCAAATGTGAACACTAAAAGGATGGATTGTCTTTATATATATATATGTTATAGATGATGTTGAAATTTGAGTGACTTGCCTTATTATCACAGAGTTAGACAGGATAATCCAACATATCTCATTTACTTGTTTGACAACATCAATTGTTTTGAATAAAGGGGATGTTAAAAACACGATTTATCCAAATAAGAGCATTCTATCAAATTTCTAATCATTGGTCAAAACCTACACTAATTGAATCTCTCTATGGATAACCATTTTTAAGATGGTCAACCACTTTCAAGATTGATGATTGTCCCCAAAAACCAACAAAAGATTTTTCAATGTACTTTAGCTCACTCACACACTTATTAGGAAACTTTTTTCGGAGGCTACCTATCTCATAATTGTTTTAAGTCAAACACATTTGAATGTAGAGTTTTAAGTGACGTGATACTGAAAAGTAGATGCATATTGTTTGTATAATTAGTATTAGTTATATTATTTAAATTATTCTCAACTTATTATAGACCATATTTGTACAACTGTTGGATATCTCTCTTTCAAATGACTTTCGCTTGGTTTCTCCTCAAAACTACACCTAACTAGGAGAGGGATTTACTTATGTACCATTTTGAATGTCTCTCATATCTAATTTATTAATAATTCCACTTCATGATACTTCAAATGGTGATACCTTGTTCAACTTTTTGTTGGTTAGAATCCTCCATCAATCGCAACCATATGTATGTGTGGTCATTGGGATGCGGGATCCAAGGGATGTTACATTGATGACTTTGCAAATCATTGGGTTGTCAATGATATTACTTGTTATGTTATAAATTAATACAATTATTTCACGAATAAAGGTAGAAAAATATTTAAAGAACCAAAATAATTTTTTTAAAGAACTAAAAAAAAATAACAATACAAATGTTTAATGAAATAAAGCTTTTCCTAGAATTAAAGTTAAATATTTAATTTTATCATTAATATAATTATTTAATAACATTATTAAATGTTATTTGATAACTTTCCTTAAAATTTATTAATTAAAATAATAATTTCTGTAAATTAATATTTTAATAATATATAAAATACAAAATAAGAGTCCTATTCATGTATACCTTAAAATATTAGATAAAACCAATATATTAATTTGATCAATAATAATGAAATATTTGACATTATTATATTTCATTAATTATTTTTCTTAAAATTATAATTAAATATTAAATATTTGTATCAGTTAATATTTTATAATATACAAAATTAAAAAATAAGTATCTATTGAAGAATAAAAAATTAATTAAAATTTAACACTTTAATTTCCATATAAATAAATATATAATACAAATATTAAATATTTTTACTATTTTATCATTATCCTTAAGAACTATAAATAAAAATTAGATATTTATACAAATCAATATCATATAACATAAAAAAAATAAAGTTCTCTTTCATGAATTCCTTAAATTATTTGTTAAGGAAGGTTGTTGAAAGGTATTATAAGGTTGATCTGGTCATAAACTGGTAAAATGGGGAGGGAGAGGTTATGTGTTTGAATCCATTAACTAACAAAACTAATATATTAACATTTGTCTATATAAGAAAAAAAGTTTGTTGAGAAAACTTTGAATAATTTGTATAAGTAAATTTTTATTAATCTTTTGCCAAAAAAGTATTATTAGGAGCGTAGTTGGTTTCATTTTTTTTTTAGTTTTTGAAAAATAGTTTCTAAGAACTGTTTTTTGGAAAAAGAGAAAAAAAACTTGTTTGATAAGTGTTGTTTGAAAACTGTTTTAAAAATATGAAAAAAAAAATTTGTTCATATTTATAAAAATGTCATTAATGAAAAGTAAAAATAACTTATTTTCTTTGTATTTTAAGTTTTTAAAACAAAAATATAAAACTGAAAAGCAAAACTATTTACTGTTATTCTCCTTTTTTTAGTTTTTAAAACTAAAAAATCAAAACTATTTTAAGAAAACACTAACCAAACAAGTTTTTTAGTTTTTAAATATTAAAATACTGAAAACAGTTTTATAAAATTGTTGTTAAACATGCACTTAATTTCACTCATGTACTTAAATATTAGATACTCTAAGATATTAGTAAAAAAATGCATGACATAATTTTATAGTTTAAATATAGTAAATATTTTGTATTGAATTTTCCTTATTTTGTAAACTTATACAATGCTTTAACAAAGTTAGATTCAGAAGGTTCGTGTAACTTGAAGCTCCTACGAATACCTTTATTGATTTTGATTATAATATACTAAGATTGATATTCAAATGTTTATATTGAAAGATACATATAGATATAAAACAACATAAAGACAATCAAATGAACCTTATAATGTTTATGTAAGATGTAAATAATATGAGTTAAGAAGGTTCACACAAGAAACATCTATTCCGATAAAGTATAAAATAGTTAGAAGTTAAGAAGGTCAATCTACTCAAGAGGATCATTAAACATGTAAGAATATAAGAAGGTTAAGCAAAGCATTGAATGCATGAAGAAGTAAAGTCACACTGATGAGAAGATAAGAAGACATGTTCATAAGAAGGTCTTACATAGCAGTCACAACAAAGTTCATATTAGAAAACCCATCTAATTAGAAGACATAAGAAGATCATGTACACGCTTATAAGAAGGTCTCATGTAATGAAAAATATTTAAAGATCAACAATGTTTGATCATCTATATAGACATATTAACTATCTACCAAGAAGCACGTGTATAAGACTGTTTCACTACACGCTAAATGCTATGCATAACCATCATGTCATGAGACGGTGTCATTACATATACACGTTGGCCATCTACGAAGACACGATAAGCTATCTAACCTAACAAACCTTCTAACTATAAGTGCATAGGAGTGTTTACCAACATAGAGCTAAGAAACATCTTATGCTAGACAATGAGGTTTCATGTATAAATCAGAAGCTCCGTTATAATGACAACATAAGAAACATCCAATAGTATAACATTCTCATGACTAAACAAAAACTCGTTGGAAGATCATTTAAACAAGCAAGACAATAATGTAAGAGCTTAACAATCATATCATTGGTCAGTGCATCTAGACATTGAAGCAAGTTGGAAAGAAAGTCAAAGACAACAAAGTCGCTGGAATAATGTTTCAATTCTCAGTCAATTTCACAAAAAGCTTCCTACAACTCAACAAAACATCTCAACAGCTACAAGCTTTATTACCTATATAAAGGGAACTTGATCACGAAGTGATAATGACTATTTTAGAAGATGAAATTAATGGACAAAAATCTTACATACAATAAATCATGTTGCATATACTTAAACATCTAAAGCTTTGATAAACAACCAAGTTAGATACACTTATCATGAGTAATAAACAACTTCTAATCAACCTACTATTGAGTGTAATTTGATTATCCTTTACTTAGTGAAGTAATTTATACTAAGTGAATAACACATTCTTTCTATGGGAGTAACTTTGTATTAAACACAACCTTCTTATCTTCTATCTAAGCTAAAAGCGACTTATTGTTTAAAGAATAATTTGTCACTTATAGAGTCTTGACCTTGTGCTTGCAGCCACGAGACAAGAAATCCAGCAAGTGAAGTGGTAATTACCTCTTGTTGGGTAGGTTTACAAACACTAACAGATCAATCATTCATGGATAAGGGGCCACATGCACAAATGTGCTTAGTGTATATATTTATTAAAATGTGAAAGATTATTTTTTTATATATTTAATTAGTATTAAAAAGATCTTACATAAAGAACTATAATCATATTATAAACATTATGAGTCAAGATATAATTATTATAGAGCATTATCTTATATAATACTTGAAACATAAATACATTAATTGTTATAATTATCTTCCTAAATAAGTCAAAGCAGTAGACTTTTTACAAACCTAAAATTTCTCAAAAACATAAAAATAATAAATTGTTTTTGAGTCAGCATACTCAGAAGAAATCCTCTGAATCCTTCAACATAGTCTGTTGAACAGTTCCATCTTCTATTCGCACCACGATCATATATGAAAAAAAAATATGAAAGAAGTGAGATTTTTATAAACACCAACGTCAATCTTAATAAACTTAATAAACAACAGGAGCCTAAAGTTTGACTTACAACTCTATCTCACTTTACTCAATGTATGAATCCATATCTAATCTTTGATGATTCACTCTAATCATCAAGGATTTCTTTGGGAAGTGATTGATAGTTGCATATCTTTTTCACAAAAACACTGATACAATAATAATTATTTTTCTCAAGAAATCCGACAATCTTTCAGCCCATAATAGAGAGATATACACTACTCAACCTTGATGATGTTGAGCAGGTATGGAAAGTTTTTAAGTTTGGCCTATGAATACGCTAGTCCAGGGTGTTAATATGGACTACGAAATGTTCACATACTTGATTAAAATCTTCTTAGACCTTACTCGGTTCTTGCCTTTCATCTCGTAGTGTACCAAACTGTGATTTCCCAACACTGACACTCATGTGCCTACATAGTCTCAAATCATTACAAGGAAACTTAGAACTTTGCTAAGTTCATCTCACAACATTACAACACAGTTCTGAACGTCACTGGACTTGGTGAATACAAAGGTACATAATACTTCTATTTCAATTATCATTCACAGAATAATTTACAATTCCATAGATAATCAATCTCAAGGAATTAAAAGATATTGAAAATAATTTTAAAAACAAGATAGATATAAAAATTAATTTCTCAGTTTAAAATTTTTACTTCAGGATCAATAGTAATAATATATCAATATAAAATCAATTCATCTTTAATATTAAAACATATCTTATAAATTATTTTTTTATTATCATATTTATTGTGAATTTTTAATAATTTGAATGTACATATAATCTCTCAAATATTTTATGTTATTTCTAAAAATAGAGTTACTTTTATTATTTTATTTTATTTTTATTTTACCATAAACATTTAATATTAATATTTTTACAGTATCATTTTGAATGAAATGTAATACACGTGATAAAAAATGTGATGATTATTAATAATTTAATTTAAAGAATGATAGATCTTATAGAATAGAAATATGTACACCAAAATTAATCATAATTTAAATTATATGATAGAAAGAAATAAAATTTAAAGCAAAAATATAATAAATGATAGCAAAGGACTAGACTATAACACCTGGAGGATAAATAAAATAATAAATAATAACAAAGAACCAAATTATAAAATTTGGAGAATAAATAAAATACTAAATAACAAAGGACCAAAGTGTAATATATAGAGAATTAAATAATAAAAAATAATATGAAATCAGAAAATAATATTTGGAAAATAAATTAAATAGTAACGTAGGACCATAACATAATTTCTAGAGAATAACTAAAAGTTAGTATAGTTAGAAATTATTGAACAACCAATTAAATGATTGAAAATAAAGATTAGAAAAGTTAGTATATTAATGAACAATTAAACTTATAAATAAAAATAAGTATCTATACTATTAATAAAGGGAATATCCCCTTTTGATGTCTACTTTTCAAAATACTTATTCTACCCTTACACCGATTTTAAAATTAAAAAATAAACTAATTTGTCATAATAAAGGACTTGAACCCATAACCTCTTATTTTCCAAACATATATTTTACCACTAGACCAACCTTATAACTTTAATAAAAAATTACATTAAAATATTAATATACATAATTGTTCAATTATATCTATAATGTATAATATATGATATTATATTATATATTATATCTATATTATTAATAAAGAGAATACCCCATTTTGATGTCTACTTTTCAAAATACCTAATCTACCCTTACACCTATTTTAAAATTAAAAAAAATAAACTAATTCGTCACAAGAGGGACTTGAACCCATAACTTCTTATTTTCCAAACATATATTTTACCACTAAACCAAACTTATAACTTTAAACAAAAAATTATTTTAAAATATTGATATCCAACATACATAATTGTCCAATTATATCTATAATGTATAATATATGATATTAAATTATATACTATATCTATACTATTAATAAAGGGAATACCCTTTTGATGTCTACTTTTCAAAATACATATTCTACTCTTACGCCTATTTTAAAATTAAAAAAATAAACTAATTTGTCATAAGAGAGACTTGAATCCATAACCTCTTATTTTTCAAACACATACTTTACCACTAAACCAACCTTATAACTTTAAGTAAAAAATTACTTTAAAATATTGTTATCCAACATACATAATTGTCCAATTATATCTACAATGTATAATATATGATATTATATTATATACTATATATTATATAATGGAATGACCTTTTGGTGTCCATATTTTATGACTATTTTACCTTCTAAACATTTTAGGATTATTTCCAGTTTCACAAATATAACTTCTCCCTATTAATATATGCATATATTTCATACTAAATATTTTTAATAAACTGCAAATACACAGCTGCGACAATATTTTGAGTTCAATTCAAACTCCTCTCTTTCCATTATTTTTTCATATTCATTGCGTATTTGACATATTCATTGATGATCTGACATGTTTTTATCATGTTATCATAATATATTTCAAAATATGTCACATAACAATTTATATTTCAAAATATAAAAATTTACAAAAGACAATAAATTAAAACCCTACAATTTTTATAATATATTAAAATAGAAATGTGAATATACAGGCGCGACAATGCCTGAGTTTTCGCTAGTTATAAATAGTAGAAGTAGCAATAATTATAATTATAAGTCTATTAAGATTAACATTACAAAGACTTATAAATCTCACTTTTCCCCTTATCTTAATAAAAGTTTGATGATGAGTGGTGAAGAACCTTGAAATTAACTTAACTTGTAATTTTGTGAGTGATAAGGGTATAAGAAAGAAAAATAAAATGACTTTAGTAGACAAGAGTATTATGCAAAATTTGGAAACAAGAGAGAGAAAGGAATTGCAAATTTTTTTTTGTAATGAAATGCATGAATGAAGCTTGTATTTATAGACCGCAATTAATTTATTTTTGCATTAAATGATTAGATAATAAGATAAGGTTACTAGAGATAAGATAGGTTGTTAAAGTTAAGTCAACATTTACTTGGACCAATTCTTCCTTTAAGATAAGATTAGAAAAATTTATTCTATAATTCATTGAAGATAAGGTTACTTAGATATGGATTATTAGATAAGATTAGAAAAATTTACTCAACATTTTTACTCTTTTTTTCTTAATTAATTATTATTATTTTATTTTTAATTAGTTTTGAAATAAAATTAATTTACCAAAAATTCCTATATAATTTTGATAAGTCGCTCATAAAAATTTCAGCTCAAAACATGATCATTTAATTGTTTATAGAAATCCAAAATATACCGATAATTTTAAAAAAATTGTCTCAATTAATTTCCAAATAAATTCTTAAAATTACAATAAATTATGTAGTTTATATTTATAATTTAAAATAATTTTTAAACTCTCAATATTATATTTTATTTTACTGCTTTTTAATAATATATTACTTAAATTTAAGTTATTTGAATATTTTTCAAATAGTAAAATTTTCAAATAGATAGAAATTCATATTATCAATTCAATTGTAGAAATTAAGTTTTTAATATCTATTTTTAATTTCTAAATTAAAATTTAAATAGATTATATAATAATCTATTTAAAAATAGAGACGTTACACTTAGGAACACAGAAGGTCGATGAATGTGAGGTTTTGTTGAGATCCTGAGAATTACTTATGTCCTTATGGTAGAATTATGGGGAAAAAGCTTTTACTCTTCACTTTGGTTGGGATAAGGGGATGCGAAAGCTGCGTGTAGAATGTGATTCTCAAGAGGTCATTAGGTTCCTGAATGACGGTGTTGTGCGCTCACATCTGTGTTGGCCGCTAATTCGATTCATCAACAATTTGGCTTGCAAGGCTTGAGAGGTTGTATTAGTTCATATCTACAAAGAGGATAATATGGTAGTAGATAAATGAGCAAGTATTGTGTATTTGTATTCTTTAGGGACTCATTTTTTAGATTACCTCCTATTTCTTGTTCGCTTTTGTTGCGTAACGATGTGATGATAGTTGCCATAACTCGTACTGTCCAGATGTAAGGTTGTGTTTTGGGTGTTTTCCCTAGTTAAGGTGAAATTTATAGTTCCAAATTATTGAAGTGATGTATAGTCACATATCTCATATGACTTTAATGGAGTTAAAAATAAGGACTAACAAAAATATATTTAAATTTTAGAAAAATAAAATTAATACAAAAAAATTTTAGACAATAAAATTAATATTTTACATATTTTATAAGCCTTAAGACATATTTTGTCCTTAAGATATTTCAACAATAATGACAATAAAGGATATAAGATTGATCTAATGACAATATCAAAGAAGAAATCCAGAGTTATCATAAGTTTGAATTTTTCATCTAGTAAAAATTAACACATTAACAAATAACATTAGCCAATAAAAAAATAATAATAACAATGACAACTTTTTTTTTTATGTAACTTGACAAATATAACATATAATTCACAATACATATATTAAAAAAGAGAATTAATATTATTAATATTTTTTAATTTTGACAATCTAGTTCAAATTTGTTATTTATTCAAGGGTTTGATATGAAAAGTGTCCCTCAATTTTTAACAAATTTTATTTTTAATCTCTAAATGAAATTTTGATTGATTTTAGTCTAAAAATGAATGTTATAAAAAGGTAAGAGATTACAAATATAGTTTTAAAAAATATTTAACTATCATATTAAAATAGTAGGCAAGGTGGTAGGGAAAGTCACGTGATTTCCAATGTAGTTGTCATATAATTTAAGATCTATTTATTTTATTAAATTTAATAAACTTAAACAACACAAAAATATTTGTTCTACATTGAAAAACAATATTTGTTCTATGTTATTCGGCAAAAGTATAAAAGGTTGTTCCTCAAAACAGCAAAACAGTAGAAGACAAGTTTTAAACCGTTGTACTATAAACTAATCTTACTTATCTTTTTTTACAAAATTTGTGGGGCGCTTTTAACAACAAATGGTTCACATAAAAATAAATGTTTTGTGATTCAGATATTTATCCAAATCTATTTCAAATTTTCAATTCTCCCGTGCATAAGTATGTAACAAACATTAATGGTGTTACACTAATATTTGATAGCAGAGAGCGTTTTTTTTTTATAAAAAAAAAATAATATAGAGCCATAATAATAGTAATATTTTCTCCTATAAAAAAACTAGTAAAATTTTTGTTTAGGAAATAAAAATAAAACTTATCAAAACTGGAGGGACGGTTTTCATATTTAACCCCTTCTCTTTAATTATGTCAAGAATTTATAATTAATCTTAAAATTTTGGATTTGTTTATTTTTTTTAAAAACTGTTTTTTTACTAAAATAACTATTTTTGTGTTTGTCTAAACATTTTGTTTTACTAAGCAATTTTCTGTTTTTGTTTTTCAAGAAATAAATTTATTTATCTTTAAATTAGATTTTTTTACTCAAGAAATATAACAACACACACCAGAAAGATCTTATATATAACTAAATCTCGAACCGGTATTCTTAACCAACAAAGAAAAATTAGAATTTTTAAAAAAAATTTATAAAATTTAAACAAACTCACCATTATCATTTATAATCATAAATGACTAAATGAGTCATCGTTATTCTTTCTCTAGGATATTTTTATTTTAAATGCGTTAAAAAAATAAAATATGTACTTTTAATTTATCTAATAATTTTAATAATATTATTTTGATATATTTTTCTATATTAAACTATTTTCTCCTTGTTATACTATTAGTATTTTTAAATTACAAACTTGTAAAACTTTATATATATATATATATATATATATATATATATATATATATATATATATAGACACACGTCAAATGATTTTTGCAACAAAAACAAATTAAGATAAATTGAAATACAATTAACCGTTTCTATAGGAAATTAATATTTTTTTGTTTATGAACTTCCTAGACTATAGATTTAAAAAAAATATGCATAAATTAAAGAAAAATATTTTGAAGACAAAATGTTTTAAGAAACAAATAGTCAAATGCTGTGATTTTAATCCAGAGGGAAAAATGTTACCAGAGTTTTTATTTCAGCATACTAAATACCAAATAATTATCAATTGAACTCAGCAATTCGAATTTATTACTAAAGAATTATTTACATCCTACATTCTAATAATGAAAAACCATAAAAAATAATTTGAAATAAAAAATATGGATGAAATATTCTCTAAAAAAGATGGATGGGATTTGAAATTACCCTGGTAATTAACTGAACGAAAGGACAAGAAAAACTACAAGCTAAAAAAGAGGTTATTACTCCTACAATATTAGCCAGCAATAATCATGGTTGAAAAATTTGCATGTCATCACAAAGGTATGTTACACTTCGAAACTTTGTGACTCTGAAACAATTTTATCTTTGAAACGATCTGAAAATACTTATAAATAACATTTGATCTCAATTCTTAAAAAATATGTGACTTTAAGTGTACCTAACACTTACAATTATTCAACACCAAACAGTGAGAAACACATAATACTTCCATATTCACTCGAAGCCAATGTCAAATCATTTAGCATTGCAGAATTTCAGCATGAATATCATCTAACACTACCACTCCTATGTTATCATAAAACCCACACACAACCCCCATATTTTGAACATTGAGATCAGATAAATATAATTAGTCCAATTAAGGAAGATTCTAGCCAACCTATCTCCCTTTCTCATTATTGTTAACTTTGTATAATCAATCAACAAGACTAAGTTCCTACAAACTGCAGTACTTAATACTATGAATACTGAAACAGATTGGAATGCTTGGTCTAGAAGTAACATGAGAGTTCTTGGCCAACCAAGCTTGCAAAAGGTTGCTTATGAACAAGAAGTGAAGAAATTAGATAACTAAAAGAAACCCTTGACTTTCTAGATTTGGAAAGCAAACATACAATATCTTAAAATAAACAGAATATAAATTCATACTCTTTCTATCTTTTTTCCTATTTAGTTTGTGAGAAAATTACATGTACTTATAAATTAAGTTTGTCATTATTATATCTATATTACCTCTACATCTTTTTACATTATTTTTAGTCTTCTAAAAGAGGATTAGTCTAATATTATTTTTGCCAATAGAAAGTTGGTGAAGGAAGGTAAAATCTTATAAAGGTCATGTAAAAAAATAAAAAATTTAAATTTTTTTTCAAAAGGTTCAAAAATGAAAAAGTATTTGGTGTAATAAAAACATAACTTAAGAAAATATGTTTAATTTATTCTAAATTTTTATGCATTATATTTTGATAAAGTTTTTTATATTTTAATTTAAAATGAATGATTAAACTAGTACATTATTTTGAATACGTTGATCTACAACTTTCTCGTCTCAATGGGATATTATAATCACAAACAAAATCTTAATTAGCAAACCTAAAATAGAACTAACAGTTGGTTTGTATGGGTCGATTTAATAAAAAAAATAAAGTTATCAGCATGGGAAAGTAAAAAAATAAAAAATATGTTTTGTTTAGATTTTTTTTAACTACATGGTTTAGATATTTTTAATAGTGTGAATGTTTGGTTTAGATTATGGGTATTATTACTTGTACCTATTAAATTGTTCATACATTTGTTATAGAAAGTAATTTTTTTTAAATGTCTTTCATTTAAAAAAAAAAAATCAACCTCCTTCTCCCTCCCATATCCATCATTCATGTGTCATTCAGTTGGTATTTTCATAAGATATTCCTTCTTCTCATTCTTAAGCAAGTCTTCAAAAAAGCTTAAATTAATCATGATTTATGTTTTGCTCTATACTTATGTCATTGTTTTGGTTGTGTGAGAAGTTGTACTCATTTAAAAAAGTTGCATATCATTGGGATGGCATAATTTAGACGTGTTAAAAGTATTATCTGATTATATAATTCATAATTTTTTAAAAACTCCACCTCAAATTCTCTAATCTGAAAACAATGACAATGGAAAAAATTATAAATAAGAGTCATGTTAATATTATTTCAGCATAAAATAACATATATATGAATAAAATAACAGCTATGGAAAACAACACCCTTACATTATTGAGCATAGAAATTAGAAAGTTTTAGAAAACCAGTGGAGCTTATATATGAATAAAATAACGGATTATTCAGCATACTCGGTTATGGTTTTGCATAATCAATTATTGTCACGTTACTTACCCATGCAGTATTTTATTATTGATAACAAGAGAAATTCAAATAAGAATTACTTAAATTCAATTTTTTTGTCTCACTATTTTTAATTTAACTAAGTAATCTTATCTGATATCATTCTATTCTATTTTCACTTTGTTCATTCATTTTTCTCATACTTTCAAATTTTTTTTCCTTATAACCAAAAACTACCCAAATAAGCATGCTGAGCCTATGGAAGCCTATACATAACCTTTATAGAATACAAGTATGGAAATGGAGTTATTACTCTGGTATTAGGGAGCTCACATCGAGGAATTGGGGGATAATATTTCTCATGTTTCCTGGGAAGCCTGCCAGTTTTAAATGACTTTATAGCTAAATAAATATGGTGTCGTCAGTGCTAGCCAAAAGTTTGACAATTCTGGTTCCACTCCTAGGCACCTACATAGTCTGTGACAAATAAATTCTTAAGCTTGATGACTGGTTAGTTACTGGGTTGTCATATAAATTCTTGTTGAGAAATAATTTCAATTTAAAATAAATGAAGTTTTTGAAAAATTAAAAAATATTTTTGTTTCAAATCTTTAAAATATTATTTCGATTTAAATATTTTGTTAATTTGCTTTAAATTAATTTAAAAATTTGTTTTTTTTTCTTTTTTTTTATATTAAGATGATCATTGTATTGAATTTTGTATTTCTATTTAATTATATACATAGAGTTAATAAGAAATGAAAATTAGTGCAGCATGTTTCATCTAAAATCTATTAGATGTGTGTGTTTTTGTTTATGTTTCATGTAGAGGAAGAATTTTTCATGGCATAAGTTATGTTTAGTCAAATAACATAGGAGTTTGAAATCTTGTTGTTTGATGGGAAAAGAAAATTTGATTTGGATGCTATTATTTAAGATTTTTTAGTGCAGCAAAATGTTGATTTGTATTTAGAAGATAAAAAGCCGTATAAGTGAAAGAGGATGAACTTAAATCTAAAGGAAGAGGATGAACTTAAATCTAAAGGAAGATGGTCAGTGTTATTAGATTACATTTTTGTTCCAACACCAAAAGTTTTATTGAAAAAGCTAAAAAATATTTATACATCAAAGTTGTTACAGACTAATCATTTAAATTTGAAAATGAAATTGTATCAACTAAAAATAAAGATGGAAGAAAATCTCCACAACCACATCAACCATTTTAACTATTATGTCAATGGTTGAATGTAGATGAAAATATATTCAATAAGAAGTATTGAGTATTATTGTTGGCTTTATTACCAAAGTGTTGCAAGCCTTTGGTTTAGACATTAATTACTTATACGAATGACAATATTGATATTGGATGAGGTGACTATGAATGTAAGAGAAAAATGAGAGAATGATAAAATATCAAAATATTGTTAATAAATTTAATGTATTAGTTGAGGGACAATTGACTAAGCAAAAAATAAGTCTTTCATAAAACAATATAATTAAGTAAAAAAGAATATCACAATCACAATAACAACCTCCATCCAAAATGAATAGAAATTAATTAAAACAATCATATAATATTTTAATTATTTTTCTCAATCATATCATTAACTCCATATCATATATCATATTCTTTTATCTCTTTTTTGTTTTTATTGTACATTTTTTGTACAATTAATAATATGTTTTGATACAAAGTTTAGATGAAAACTCATTGCTCCACTCTGTACGAATTAGTGTATATGATTTATGAAGATAAACAATTTGATATTCAATTGTTACTTCAAAACGGTCATAATTATTTTTTAGTTGAGAAAAAAATTAATAAAATACAATACTATAAACAAAAAGATATATAGGATTATTTTGAAATATTTTTGTGATTTACATGTTTGGCTCTTCTAATTATATATTTTCTTTTGTAATATCTGATATGAACAGTTTATTTAACCTTTGTTATCTATACTATTAATATTTATACTATTAATAAAGAGAATACCCCTTTTTTATGTTTACTTTTTAAAATACCTATTATACCCTTACACCTATTTTAAAATTAAAAAATAAACTAATTTGTTATAAGAAGGACTTAAACCCATAACCTCTTATTTTCTAAACATATACTTTACCAATAGACCAACTTATAACTTTAAATAAAAAATTACTTTAAAATATTGATATCCAACATACTTTAAAATACTAATTTTGGGTTTGAGTGGTTGTGGGTTTAAGTTCCTCTTATGCCAAATTGATTTATTTTTTAATTTTAAAATAGGTGCAAGGGTAGAATAGGTATTTTGAAATAGGATGTCAAAAAGGGGTATTCCTATTATTAATAGTATATAAGTATAGATATAGTATATAATATAATATCATATATTATACATTATAGATATAATTAAACAATTATGTATGTTGGATATCAATATTTTAAAGTAATTTTTTACTTAAAGTTATAAGGTTGGTCTAGGGGAAAAATATATATTTGGGAAATAAAAGGTTATTCGTTCAAGTCCCTCTTATGACAAATTAGTTTATTTTTTAATTTTAAAATACGTGTAAGGTTAGAATATGTATTTTGAAAAATAGACATCAAAATGAGGTATTTCCTTTATTAATAGTATAGACATGCATACATTTCATGATGAATATTTTTAATAAACATGCAAATACACAGGTGCGACAATATTTTGAGTTCTATTGAAACTCTCCTCTGTCCATTTTTTCATATTCATTGCATATTTGACATATCCATGGATGATTTGACATATTTTTATCATGTTATAATAAAAAATATATAAAATTAACAAAATATATTTCAAAAATATAAAAATTTACAAAAGATATTAAATTAAAACCCTACAATTGTTATAATATATTAAAATATAAATGCAAATACACATCACGCCTGTGTTAAAAATGAACGTTGACTTACGTAATTAAGTGACGTGACATGGTTATATTATAATTAAGAGTTAATTAAAGTTTAATTAATTATTTGGAAATGTTAATTTTAAAAATATCAAAAACATGTACCATGACAGGAATCAAACCCAAGTCTTAGAGGAAGAAAAACTAAAGCCAATCCACTAGACCAGAGGTAAGAGCCTATTTTATTTTGCAATTCCAATGTATTTAAACTAATCAATAGCAATGTTAATTTTAAAAATATAGAAAATTTGAGAAATGCTAGAAGGCTAAAGTCAATAGCAATGAATCAAACCCAAATCTAGAAGTTTAAATGCTAAAGTCATACCACTAGACCGAAAGTCAATATTAATTTTCTTGTGAGATTCAAATTTAATTAAACTAATCGTGGCAAGATTAATTTTAAAAATATATTAAAATTTACAACTTTTTTAAATGGAGAAATTTTAATTCTCAATTTTAATTTATGTCTTTATTTTTAATTAGATTTTAAATTTTATATTGTTGTTATTATAACTAAATTGTAGTTTTAGTTGTTAACACTTAAATTTTAATTTCAACTCTTAATTCTTAATTTTAGTTTCAAAATCACAAATAAAATATATAACATAAAATGACCTACAATAGATTTTAAATTAAAATATACAAATAAAATATAAAATCTAATTAAAGATAAAAGATAGAACTTAAAATTTAAATTAAAAGTTAAAAACTATAAATTGAAGTAACAACTAAAACCTAAATATAAAATTAAAAATTAAAAAAAATAAACTTATTCAAATAGATTTAATATAAAATCAAGCTAAGTAGTTTTTAGAATTTAAAAAAATTTCTTTATTTAAAAAAATTACAACATAAATGACCAAGAATAGTAAAACAAAACAAAGGAAAAGAGACAATAAAATCAAAGTTGACTTATTATCTAGTGATATCGTCTTAAAACTCTCACAGATCCTAGGTTGAAATCTTACTTTGTCCAATTTTAATATAGAATTAATGTTGTCACATGATTAGTTTAATTAAATTTGAATCTCACAAAAAAATTAATATTAGTTTTTGGTCTAGTGGTATGACTTTAGTAATTAAACTTCTAGACCTAGGTTCAATTCTAACCTTACTCAACTTTTCTATATTTTTAAATTAATATGGTTATTGATTAGTTTAAATACACTGGAATTGCAGAATAAAATAGACTCTGACCTTTGGTCTAGTAGATTGACTATAGTTTTTATTTTCACGTATCCGGATTCAATTCTTCTCATAGTACTAATTAATTAAATTTTAATTAAATCTTAATTATAATATAAACAACCTATGCCTTAAATTTGTCAAAAGGGAAAAAATAGTTTTCGAACAAAATAGTTTGAAAGAAGAAATAAATGAAGATATAATAGTACTATGACGGCGTAAATTAATCTTACTTTCATGTTAGACAAAATAACTCTGGAGGCAGTAATAGCAAATGAAAACCCTATATGGGCTATGGTCCCAAAACTGACGACGCAAGAAAGAAAGGCGTCTAAGAAAGACGACCACGCTGCACCCTCTGGACACTGCCAAACAATCTGTAACAACAAGAATCTATGTTCATTGCAAAAGGGAAAAAGAAAACTCTATTTTACGCCAAATCATAACTGCGTTTTGGACTCAGAATCTCCCCTTCCCACAAATACTTAAATATGTTATCTTCTGGATTTGTTTTACTTCCTTTCTTTTTTCAATTTCAGTATATATGTTGAATCATAGCTTCCAATAAATAAATAAAAAAACTACTATTTAAAACAATTCAAGATATAGCGTTTTTTTTAATACTAAAGAGACTATACAAATTGAATTTATAATTCTTTTATTGGACTGCAACTTTTTCTTTATGAAATTTAGAGAAGCTGCTTTAGCATTACACAAAATAATTTGGATACGAAAATTTTAGTTTTGCATGTAAATTGAAGTTGCATGACTCAAATGCTGCAAATTAACTTAAGAAACGTTTACCAACACAATTTTGAACATATTCTATATTATTATATTACTTCTTCTAATTTTGTAACTTTAAATTAATTTGAACTAAAAAATATGTTAAGAAAAATGTGTTGCTAGCACTTCTCAATCTCTACATATTTATTACAAGAAACAAGAAATAGATTTGACATTATTTAAGCCTATAACACGGAATTAATATGGCTGTTAAGATGTTGAACATGATATAAAACTTAAAAAAATCATACACACATACATGTATATATAGAGGGAGAGAAAAAGAGGAGAGATTCACTTAATCTTAATAATTAAATTTTAATAATAAATAAATAAATAAAGATTAAGTCTCTTAAATTTGTTCTTAGAGTAAGTGAATCCCTCCTTATTTATATAGAGGACATATCTACTAAGAAAGTCAGATTTATATGAGAATGAGAGAAGTAAATTTCAACCATTAAAATAAAAATTAATGGTTGAGATCAACCACCCATTCTCTCTTTTTCACCATTTATTATCTATCACTCTTTTTCTCTCTTAGTAACTGAGATTTGCTCTTGTCACTCTTATATAAAGTTGAACTTCTCATGACCTTATCACTAGATATGCCAATGTTATTAGACTCGGCCCAATCCCTAACTCGGTTAGGGCAGGGAGTCATGGGGTCAGGGGTCAACCCGGGAGTCGATAATTGACCTGCTCTCCTTGGATTACATTAAAAATATAAATATTTTATAACTTATATAATTTTATGCTATAAAAAATCATAAAATAATTAAATTATCTAAAATATCAAGAACACAAATTAAAGAAGATAGTATCAATACCAAATTTGTGGCTTATTTGATGTTAATATAGTGCAAGTCGCAATCGCAGAAAGACAAAGTCGTAGAGATTGGAGCAAAACACAAACACATTGAATGTAGAGAAGACTATTAAGATTTTCTCCCCCTTCAAAACGACGTTGTTTTACCATTAAGAAAAAAATCACTTGAGTTGCCAGTGCGCCAGTTCTCAATTGAGTCTTGCCAAGTCACTCTGTGTCAATTTGCTTCTGATGCATTTCGATCTAAAGAACGACCCATACCAATTATATAGTCTGTTCTCGGTCGAGTCAGTTGAACTGGTCTGAGCCGAGTTTTAAAACATTGAGATATGCCTTTATATATATATATATATATATATATACACACACACAAATACATGGGGCTCAAAGAGTAAGTATATATGGGAGAAGATTCATTTACTCAAAGAATAAGTATAAAAAGATTGTTAAAAATGAACGTTGACTTACGTAATTAAGTGCCGTGACAATGTTTAAAACATTGAGATATGCCTTTATATATATATATATATATATATATATATATATATATATATATATATTTATACACACACAAATACATGGGGCTCAAAGAGTAAGTATATAGGGAGAAGATTCATTTACTCAAAGAATAAGTATAAAAGATTTATTGTTCATCTCACCATTTATTTTCTTAAAATCTATATATCTATGTGTGTGTATTAAAAAACTAATTGTAAGTGTTTGGTAAAACTAGTTGATCAAATCAATTAACTAAAAGTTGTAAAATGATAAATAAGGAAATCATTAATCATTAAATCAACAATGAGGTATTTAAAATAACTATAACATGTTTTAATAATATAAATAAATTATAAATCTCTATAATAACATATTTAAATTATAAATTTATGTAATTACATAGTTAAATAATAAATTATTATGATTAATATTTAAATTATAATTTCTATAATTAAATATATAAATTTTAAATTATATATTTAAATTATAATGTGATAAGAGAGAACACTGAGAGACAATGTATTAATTAATAAAGGGTAAAAATGTAAAAATAAAAATAAAACTAACTAGTAGCTGAAAATATGATATATTTTAGAAAAGTTACCTGAAGTAATTTTTTTTGAAAAAACTAGTAACTCCTAAAAAAACTCTTAACTAAAATATATCATAAGTTATGTCAATGAAATTCATAACTTTTAATTAGAAGAAATGCATAATAACCAACCATAATCAATTGACATTCTGATTGTTTATATAATAATAAATCAAGTAATCTATGTTTAGAAATAATATATTATATACATGTATTGGGTTAATTAAAATTGCTTTTGTCAATTAACAGATAATAATAAAATAAATATATTTAAGAATAAAAATGATTTTTATTTATAAATTATTTCTTGTTTACTAAAGAATTTTAATTCAAGTATTTTTACTTCATTTGACTCTATTTCTTCTAAATCAAATAACATGTATTTTCATTCTATTTCTCGTGTTTTTTATTTCAGCCTTTTTTTTAACAACAGATTACAATGTTAAAAGGAAAGGAAAGCAAAATGTTATATAAAATTCAACATTAATCTTTATCATAAAAAAAGTGACGAAGAAGGAGTAAATCTTTTAGAATTTAACACCTATTTAATAACAATTTTTAGTTATATGTCTTACATAATACAAAAAATTGTAATTAACCGTTAGGATAAAAATTTTTATATTAGTGGTATATAAGTATATTTTTCTCTCAATCTTTTATTCTTTACCTTGAAAGATAAATATAGATACTGACATTTGGATCTTAAAAAATACTTTTAAAAGTATAATATATTTTGAGATTTATATTTGACACGTTACTCATTTTTATCATATTAGTCCTTTTATTAATTATGTTAATGATATTCACAAAGTAATTTCATTTCATAAATTAAAAATGGATATATGCAATTTTTTTGTTTCTTTCCTTATACTATATATAATACACTGTTCACTAGTTTAATATGATGGGGAAGAAGTTCAAGGTATACACAAATATCTAAGTGTTAATTTTGATTTTAAAAAATCCAAGTGTTCATTTCATAAATTAAAACTGTGAGTATGTTTTAATTTTAATATAAAATTAAGTTGTGACTGAAATTAATTTGAATATATTTCAATTACATTTGAATAATTAAAGTTAAGTTATTAAAACTAGGGTAAAAAAAAAAGTACTATGTGACTATGTAAGATTTAAAATTAATTATATTCATTTAAAAAATGACTAAAGTTTTTTTCTAAAATTAAATATAAAATTTATTTTTAGAGGAAAGTTGAAAATTAAATAAAACAGTATACAAACAATGTTCAAATAAAAAATAAAGTGAGTTATTCTCAATATAATAACTAGTAAAAATATAAATATTGTCGTATCTATATTCATATTTTTGTTTTAATATATTATAATAATTATAATATTTTAATTTAATATTTTTTATAAATTTTTATATTTTAAAATATAAATTATTGTGTGACATGTTTTAAAATATATTTTATTAATTATATATTATAATAAATTATAACACAAGCCTACACGTAACAAAAGTCTAGAGTACAAAATCTGTTTCGGAATATGTTTGTGAAGATTATTGAACAAAGAATTGTGACTTCCCGATACAAGACATCCAAAACAATTCACCAGATTCTTTTGACCAAGATCTAAAAAAAGAGGTTTAAATACAAGTAAATATTTTTTGCTCGTTCCATTTAACTTGACTATGTAAATAGAATTGGATTGGACTAACCTGAATACAAAATATAAATACATAAATTTTAAAAATACATATTAATAATTTATATAATATATTGTTAAAATTATATTAAATAATATATATATATATATATATAAAAGTATGATTGATGTGAAGTTAATTTATACATATTGTTAATATACATATAAAAATTACATATAAAAGTATGTTTGATGCTATTTAATAATATATTTTTAACAAATGAAAATTATATTATTCTAAAATATATATTAAATAAAAATATATATATATATAAATATATTTTTATGTTATTTTAGACTTATTTATGACGTGTTTTTAATTGTTTTAATGTGTTGTTTTGACCTAGTGGCTCAATATAGGACCAGACATAGCTTAGGTATATCTAACCTGAACAAAATATGGTCAGCCTGACTTGATCCATTTTATTTGAAAAGCCCGACGAGGTGGGTCAACCAGGCTTGACCGAATTGCTAGCTCTAAGTACGGAATTACAAAAAATGAGTGTAAATATCACTTTATTCCAAAATGGTTTGATAAAAATTATTATAAAATGTTTAATTATATAAGTAAAAACATTACAATAAGTTAATTTATTTACAATTTTAAAAAATAAAGATTTCTTTAATAAAAATCAAATTAATTAATACTAGTAGTTGTAACACAAAATCTTAGCAGCGTATAAACTTAATTACATTTTTTAAATTTACAAATTTATTTAATTGGTGAATGAAATTGGTAGATACAATTACTAGTTTATCTTTTTCTTATAAAACCAATTTTATGATTATTCTTTTAGACTTTTAGTTGAATACCCATGATTACTTTTGTTTTTTTTAAAAAAAAATATAGTTTATTCTATCTTCAAAATGACATAATCAAGAAGTTTTTGCATCAATCACATTAAAGTTAGAGTTTAATTAGTATACATTTTCAGTGTAAAAAGTTGTACACTAACATTCAATCACAATAATTCATTTATGGTAATTTTGTTGACTTTATCTTTTAAAAGTCATATAAATGAAAAAATATGATTAAATGTCAATGTAAACTCTTTTCACTTAAACCCTTAAAGTTATTAAACCAATTTTATGATGAATTAGATAAATAAAAGTGATTAATTAGTATGCACCCACAATTTAAAAGTGTTTTACACCAATGCTTAATCACAACTTTTCATTTATATAACTTTTAAAGTTTAATTGGTAAAGTCAACACACTTACCGTAAATGAAAAAATTGTGATTAAATGTTAGTGTAAAACTTTTTAAACTGATAGTTTATACTAATTAAACTTTAAATAAAATATCACAAAAAAAACATATGATACATGGTCATGAATTATCGGTTGCTAAGAGACAATATAATATGAAAGGAAAGGCTAGACAAAAATTTATAGTGCTATATAGAATTATTTGTCTAGCATTATCCTTTTACTGTAAACGAATAATTATATCTTAGGGATTAATCAAGTTGGTTAAGGAAAGTGTATGAATTACTGTCAAACATCTAATATATATGTTCAATTTCTCTCTCTATATATATTCAATACGGTTCTTGGGACAATTTCTATTTAGTACATATGGAAAATTGAGAAAACAAATCGAATGGTATTTCAAATTTCAAGTAATGTTAGCAGACACCTTAGGGATGAAGGGCATACTATTTTCTAGACGGACAAATAGTCAGAGGAACAAATCTAAATACCTATGAGTGTTGTGATCGTGTTTCGGTTCAATTGAATTACCTATGAGTGTTTATGGGATTTCGCATGATTATTAGAATTATGATTGCTCTTTCTTGTTCTGCACCTTTCTTGTTTTCAATTTTGTGATAAAAAAACTCATGTTCTCTAACATTTTGATAGAATCTAAACCATATGTGACTTGTATCTTCGAGAGATGACCTAGTTTGCACCCTCTATTGTAAAGTTGAGGAAATAGTATTTGTTTGATATTGATCTTGACAATCTTTATCACACATCACTTATTATATGGGCTAGAGTTAAATAAGAATGCATAGGGATATAGGATGAAGGGGTAAGTGGTGGAAATAAGCATGGTGAAGGGGTTCTTTGCTTGGGAGGAGGAGATGTTGGGAAATTAACAACATAGGTAGGTAGGCATGGTTAGCTTATCAATAGGGAGTTGTTTTTATGAGGAAATATGAGGTTTTGTCAGAAAAAACATGCCACTAGAAACATGATTTTTTCAAGCTGATTTGGGCAACCAATGTTCCTCTAAAGGTCTAATTATGGTGTGAAAATTGAAGGCTGACAGATTACCCATAAAGGGAAACTTGGTGAAGTCTGGGATCTTACAAGGTGAGGCAGATAAATGTTGATTGTTCAGTAAGAGGATGAAAACATGACTGTGTAGTGTTAGCTAGTGTATGTGTTAAGCTTTATGTTGCTTGGTGGGGATAGATACACACTACAAATAACAATCCAATGTGGTTTGTGTGTGGTTCACACACAACAAGATCTGTATGGTCTTTCGTATGATTTTCAAGCCTTTGACAAATTTAGAAGCTCATAAATGCCTCGGTTTTTCAGCAATGTCTTTAATGTACATGCTATTGTTCTCGCTACTTAGTTGAGTTCTCCAGAGTGGTGCAAGACAACCAAGTTAACATCACATTCTTTTGTAGAGTGAGTTATGTATCCATCTTACTATGTTGTAGAGTTGTGTGTTTGATTTTGTTATTTTCATTTGTATGGTTTTAAGGTCGGATGCTCATGAAAAATAATTTATTTTTTTTAATTTGTAATTTTCATCAAGAAGACATTCTTTTATGTTAAGAGTATCTCTAGCAAAAGATCAAATTTTTTTTTATCTTAACTTTTTTTTTGTGGACCCCACAATTTAAAGATATTTGTGATGTTAAAGCACTTTTGGTAGATCTCACAATCATTGTTCTTAAATATTAAGTTGAAGAGATAGACAATAAAGAATTATTATTTTTTAAATAGTGGGTTGATCTTGCTTTGTCGTGTAGAAGAACAAAATCTCCATTTGGAGATCAAATCTTTTTCTTCAATAGTTGATCTTGTCAATATCAGATCTTAGCTTCAAAATCAACATTCAAAAACACCCAATGAAATTGCTCTTAGTTCTAATTTATAAAATTAATTTAATTTATTAGAAAAACAAAATAAACAAAATGTGTTTTCGAACATGTTTGAAGATTATCAAACAAAGAATTGTGCCTTTTCCAATACAAGAAATCCAGAGCAATTATTTAAATTTTCACATAAAGATTTCTTTAATAAAAATTAAATTAATTAATACTGGTAGTTCGGACACAAAATCTTAGCAGCCTATTACATTTTTTTTAAAAAAAATTTACAAATTTATTTAATTGGTGAATGGAATTGATAGATCCAATTACTAGTTTATCCTTTTCTTATGAAACCAATTTTATGATTATTCTTTTAGTTAAAAACCAATGAGTATTTTTTTTAATATAGTTTGTTATATTTCAAAATTATGAGATAATCAAAACTTAAATTAATGCCAAAACACTTAATAAAAAAAAATCGTAACTCGTTATTATTAGTAACCAATATTATGATGAATTGCTTAAAAAAAAATATGATGAATTGGATAAATAAAATATTACAAGAAACCCATGATACATGGTCATGATTTATTGATTGCTAAAAGACAATATAATACGAAAGAAAATACTGGACAAGAATTTATGGTGCTATAGAATTATTTGTCTAGCTAGACAATCTCACATAGTCTCACCATTATTCTTTCAGTGTGAAAGAATAGTTTTGATCAGCTGAATGAGTAGGGTGTATAAATGGTTGTAAATTTCTATATTTAATTTCTAAAAAAACAAATATTTGTTGCTCTTGATGCTGTTTTTGTGACAACTTCTATTAATATTTTCACTACGTATATTACTATAAACATGCATGCTATTGCTGCGCAAATTTCAAGTTTCAACTTCTATTAATGTCACGTGAGCCTTATTCACCTATGGGAAATAGAGAAAACAAATCAAATGGTCTTGCATGAGTTCATTTTTGGGCTGATTGACCCAAGTGAGGTTCTTTTTTAAAAAAATTATCGGTATGGATCTGTTTTGAAACATATTACCAGCGTGGGTCTGTTTTGTTGGTTGACTCGGTCAAACCACAACTACGAATTGCGGTTTGATTGCCACGTCGGCAACGTCATTACGTGAAAGCCAGTATGGAAAAACACCCAGTAAAACCGCAAGTCGGAATTGCGGTTTGACTGGTCTTTGACCAGCACCGTCTTGTTATCCAATGGGTAAAAAGAAATAGAAAACGATGCACGTAAAACCGCAAGTCAGACTTGCGGTTTGACTGGGGTTTAACCGGCCCCCCTTTACCCAGCGGTTGCAAACGAACGGGTGCGGATATTGAGGAAGAGACGCAGTTTTTTACGCAAATAAAACCGCAAATGCGACTTGCGGTTTGAATTAAATACTATTTTTCGTTTGCGAAACCGCAAGTCTGACTAGCGGTTTTACGGGGGTTTAACCGGCCCCCCCTTTACCCAGCGGTTGCAAAAACGATCCGTGTTTCTACTCACATAAAACCGCAGATGCGACTTGCGGTTTGAGTTAAATAATATTTTTGTTCGTTAAACCGCAAGTGCGAACTGCGGTTTGTATTAAATAATAATTTTAATAAACCGCAGATCAGACTTGCGATTTACGTGCAGTTGCTATTTAATCCCCCGTCGCCCCACAGAACCGCACAACCGTTCGACCCAGAGAACCGCCGACGTAGTTGCACCCGACGTAAAACAAAGGTTTACGTTACAGTCCAATTGTTCAGGTAAAAAACGTAATGTGTAAATTTTGTGTGTTTGTAAATATTTTTAAAAACAAATTGCTTTTATAACTCTATTTTTTATGTTTAAATTTAGTTTATTATTTATTTGTAGGTACATTTATGAATATTATGTCTGCTCCAATTGTCACCTTCATTTATAGTGATGGAAGAATGTACGAAGGAGACGAATGTGTTATTTTTGAAGGGAGTAGAAGAGCAATTAGAATTACGCGTCATATCAGTTTTACTTCGTTGAAGAACAAAATTAAGGAAAAGTTAAAATAAATGGATTTTACTGAGTCACAAACACAGAAAAAAAATAAATGTCGCCGATGTGGACAAGAGGGTCATAATCGAAGAAGTTGCTCTTTGCATGCTGATGTAGGATGCTCTCAACCAATCGATGGTGATATGTAATTACCTTAAATGTTATTCTGTTTTTCAACGTTGTTATATGTTATAATTTATTATTATCTATTTCGGACTTTTGCAACGTTGTCATATTTTATAATTTGTTACCATTTATTTTCGGACACATTACAATAATAACTTTAAAAAAGAATATAAAAAATTGAAGTCAAAATAAAAAAATATTTCATTGAGCATCATCATCGTCGTTTACATTTTGGCATGAGTTTGGATCAAATTGTCCACCTAATCCTAGACTTGCGGCAGCATAGGGAGAATCCCAAGGTATATCGAATTGCGGTTCGGCGATAGCTGCTGTCGTTGCGGGTTGTTGCTGTCCTGGCATCTCCGGTGTGCGAAGTGATCCAAATATTTGTTGAAAAATATGGCCTTGGGGCATGCCACCACCGTACGGTATACGACCTTGGTAAGATGATCCTACGTCTGTCTGAGACGGATAATAGTAAGTAGTAGGCATATTTCCAGTTAGTTGTGTCGGTGTATAATATATGTCTTCTTGACGTTCAGGCAAATTAGGAACAGGATAAACTTCTGCCTGAACGACGTCCCTCCGTCTAGTTAGACCACGACTTTCACGATATGACTCTTTAACGTGAAAATCTGGAACATCCACCTCAGGCATACTTTCGGGTGCTGGCACTGCCGCTCGTGTGATTCGATCTTCATCTTCCAACAAGACCATTATTTTATCAACATATGGGACTAAATCGTCCACTGACCACTTGTTTCTTCCCTCTGGCGACACCATATACGATAATGTCTCTCCAACTTCACCCTACAATAAAAACAGAATGGAAAACATTAAAACCATAAAAATTTTATTGCAAAAAATAAAAAACAAATTGGATAACTATGACAAATTTTACCAACAACGATGCTCTTGCATTTCTTGGGTCGATAAACATTTTGGTTTTGGCACGATACCAAACCATGTACTCAGAGTTGAATGTCAGGTCTCCATCCTGACTTCCAGTTTCTTCGACCCTAAATTGGTCTATGTTGTTCCATATTGCAATGGCTGGTTGCAACAACATAAGCCAATTTTCAGAACCTTTTCCTTGCATAGTCAACCCATGTAATTTTTTTGGCTGCAAAGGAGGACGGGGTATGGGTTGGCGCATGCCAAATTGCCGCATTACTCTATCTGGTTGATGCCATTCACAAATATTAAAACAAAGTAATGACACAACACATTTCCACGCGTTAACCCCTTCTAAGGATATCGGGGGTAACTGTGCCACAACTTCGTTTGGATATGGCATCCAGATGACCTATATAAAATAACAACTAGTTAGTACGTACACAAAATTAACAAACAATAACATACATTTTCTTACATCATTTTGCTTCATTGTATCCAGCAAACGACGATGATGTTTTAAATCATCGGTGACTCCAATGTGTCGGTTTCCCCGTCGTAGCCACCTACGAAAATTATATCAATAATATTAAATTTTATATAAGTAACTGTCAAATAATATTTTCAAATCTAACTAACATTATACTCAATAAAAAAATTACCTTGATCCAACGGGTTTGTTTGGTTTGTATGGGGGTAATACAGTGGGTGCAACTTTTGGGAATCTTTCCCATGCCCATATCTGTATTAATAGGCATAAATCACCCATGGATTTTATTTTGTAGTTTGTTGCGACACACAGTTCTCTATACAAAAAACCAAGTACAGCAGCACCCCATGCATATGCACTGCACTTAGCAAAATCTCGCAACAATAACAAATACCTTAAAGATACTTTACTACTAGATTTATCTACAAATAGGGCACTACCAATGAGGCATAAAATATATGCCCTAGTAAACCTCTGTAAATTTTCTTCATTATTTTCAAAATTTGCGATATCACCAAAATGATGAGTTAGCCAACTAACTCGAATAGAGCTACCATCAATTTCATCGTTATTTGGTGAAACGCCAAGCAGTTGTTGACATAGTTCAACCCAATTAACATTGGTTGAAACTATGACAGGAATTCCAGTTACTCGTAAACCCAACAAAATTGCAACATCTTGAAGGGTGATAGTGCATTCTCCATATCTCATGTGGAAAGTATGAGTTTCCGGCCTCCACCGCTCAACAAATGCATTAATTAAACCTGCATTAATACGAAGAAAACTCATCTGTGCGACCGTGTAAAATCCCGTTTGTCACAAATATCGTACAATTTGAGGAGGAATTGACTCTTCTCCATTATACGTGGGAACTGCACGTCTGATTAAGAGTTTTCTGTCGTCCTCTCCATTCCATATATGTTGAGAAACGAGTTGATTTTGCATGTACAACACGTTATTCTCCACAGGTCCAGAATGAACACAATCAACAGAAGGGCGAGAAGAAGATGATGCCATGACAATTGCTACAATTTAATACAAAACATTATGTTAATATAATACCCAAAATAATATATATCAGAATACAAAATTAATAAATAACAAACAAATATTATATACGAAAACTAACCTCAATATTTGTAAATAATTTCCACAAAACAAAAGCTTTCTTCGATTATCCCTATGTAGTTTCCAACTACGTCTGCGATTATCTGCGGCGGAAAGGTGTGCGGTTCTGTCTGGTTGGGGGGGGGTTTATAGGAGGCGAACTCCACATAAACCGCAACTCGCTTCTGCGGTTTATGTGGAAAATATTTTTTAATTAAAACCGCAGTTCGCACTTGCGGTTTTAATGCGTCAAAAACCGCGCCTGTTCGTCTGCAACCGTTGGATAAAGGGGGGGCCGGTTAAACCCCCATAAAACCGCAAGTCTGACTTGCGGTTTTACAACGAAAAATATTATTTAATTCAAACCGCAAGTCGTATCTGCGGTTTTATCTGCGTAAAAAACCGCGCCTCTTCCTCAATATCCGCACCCGTTCGTTTGCAACCGCTGGGTAAAAGGGGGCCAGTTAAACCCCAGTCAAACCGCAAGTCTGACTTGCGGTTTTACGGGCATCGTTTTCTGTTTCTTTTTACCCATTGGATAACAAAACGGTGCTGGTCAAAGACCAGTCAAACCGCAATTCCGACTTGCGATTTTACTGGGGCGTTTTTCCACGCTGGCTTCCACGTAATGACGTTGCCGACGTGGCAATCAAACCGCAATTCGTAGTTGCGGTTTGACCGAGTCAACCAACAACACAGACCCACGCTGGTAATATGTTTCAAAACAGACTCATACCGATAATTTTTTTAAAAAAGAACCCCACTTGGGTCAATCAGCTTCATTTTTGAACGCCCAACTCATAAAAGAAACGCAGTTTAATAAATTTGACAGTTCTCTTAATTATTAAACATATATTCATTCCCATAGAAGAAACTAGCTAGATTTTTTAGAAATACGCACCAGTGGTAGCTGTATGATTTTTATTTTTTTGAAAGATAGATAGTTATATGATTTAAAAACGAGATTGGAAGACACGTCGACAAAGAAACAAAGTTGGAACATTGCTAAGTTCGGAAGCAAGTTAGGGGACCATTTTCGTTTGAACTTTCCTTTCCCTGCCTCGCGGTCCATTCCTGGAAAATAATATGTGACGGTACTTCTTGTTCTCTTTTGTTAATTTGTTTCTTACCCCTATTGTCCCATTGAACTTGGTCACTTGAAATTTAAAGCCAACAAATTTGTACCCATTTTGAATAGAGTATAATAATAGTATTAGTATCTTGCCACAATTTCAGTGGAAGTGTGGTGGGACCATTATGCCATGTTAGGTGATCAACTCAAGAATCAAAATCTCTTCATTCTCATTTTCTTAAATGCAAGCCTATACCGTTATGAACGCTCCTTTTTGAAAAATAAAAAAGTTGAGTTAGGAAAAGGTTGAGCGCTATTTGAATTTGGTGTTGAGTAGCACATTAAAAAACCGTTAAGGGCAACAATTGACACAAGACTACGTCAGCAACTTTGTCGGTATCAATTATTTGGTCTGGTTGCTAAACCACACCTTTTCTAGTTATTAAGCACAACATTAACCCAAGAACTCAAAGTGTAAACTTCACGTTATTATGTTACCATCATTATTAAAGTTTTTTTTTTTTTGGATGTAGGGTTTAATGTTTTGAATATATTCATTAAATTAGGCATATAATGAGCCTCTGCAAAGATTTTTAGCTGTCAAATTACAAACTATTAATTAATAGAGAAAAATATTTAAACACTGCACCTATAAATAATTTTATATTTATGTTTAATCACAAATTTTATATATATATATATATAAAATAAATTTGTTATTTTTATGTATTAAATTATATAAATAAAGAATTATAATTGAGTTTTAATGAAAAACTCTTTTAGGCTCCTAACTAATATATTCTTCAATTTAAACTCATTTCAATTATTCATTATTTTTCTGTTTGAAAGATTAATTAGGTAAACTAACTTTGTGAAAATAGATGAGCTAGCCACAAGTGTGAAGTTAGTGACTATTCGTTGTTGATGATACCCACCAAAAAATGATTTGATGATGAAGTGTAATAGGGAATTAGAGTTAGCCAAATCTTCCTTAGCTGGCTATAATTAAAATGCACATTGGCGGCACCGGAGCGACTATGACAATTCAGAATGGCTTTTCAGAATGTGAAAGGAAAAGAAATATATAAAAGTACTTAAATCTAGGTTTCACATTCTTATAGTATTAGTATGCAAATTTAATTACAACTTAGGAACCACATACACCTTTATTATTTAAAGTGTTTTTGTATTGGACATATTTTTTATATTAACACTCTTTGACACATGTTTTGTATTTCTAATTAGATTTCAAATGAAAAAATTATTATTTTTTGTTTAAAACTTAAATTCATATTTGTATACAACTTAGATATTTAAATTGACATCGAAACATGAACACTCACTAATATTATTAAAAAATAGTGTTGAACCTATTTTTAAATCTTGTTATCATAGAAAATTGATTTAAATTTGTGAATATATCACTGCATTAGTTAATTTATTATGTTACTCATATTCTATTTTATTAAAATTTTATTATTTTTATATATATAAGTTGTGTTCTCGTATCCTATATTTTAAACATGTGTTAGGCTATTTGTGTCATGTCTGCATTTTTATCTATATCCTTGCTAAGTAGTTCGTAACTTGGTTGTTTTGGTTTCATGATTTCATTTATGTTAGTCGTATCACAACTACGACAAAAACATGGGTGCAGTGAACTAGTGAAGGTTCCATGTGTTCTTAGTATCAAAATCTCCATTTTAAGATATATCCAGATGCAGTGAAGAGGTATCTAAATACGTTTGTTGGCTGCTTGAATGAAGTTAAACTCCTTCAAGAAAGAAACAACCACCACACTTCATTAGTAAATGGTGAATGTTAGAATTGAGAATATATATTAGCACTTTTGACAAAGGAAGATAAATAGTAGCATTAAATATATAGTGTGATTCCAAAATTGGAAAGTTCGAGCTAGCAGTAAATTAAACTGAAAGGCACACAAAACTAAAAATGCTTTACCTCTAGATAAAATGAGCAACATCTCTTGATCTTATGAGGTTCACGCAGAGAAATGTGATGGGTATTCATTCGTACATGGATCGATATCTGAATTGTTGCTCGTGAATTCAAGGGTGAGGGAGTCATGAATGTGAGGTCCTCATGCAGCTCTCAATTAGAGGTGTAAAATGCAACTGACATTAATGATACATATAAAAAAATCTTTCATTTGTTTTTATGATTTGATTTATATACCCATTTATAAAATATGTTTCAAATTTAATAGGAAAAATCTTCCACCAAAAGAAAAATCCTATCAATTCTATTAATTAAGAAACGATAAATAATTAAATAATTCTATATTTAGATATTAAAGATATTAGAACGAAGAAATACATGTTTCATTTTTTTTAAGACAAAATAGTATGTATTATATTCATATGATTGAGACAAAGGATTTCAGCAACATGTATAAAAAATTTTACACTTCAATAAATGTGTCAGTGTAACTATCAAACAACCTAGGTAAAAGAAATCAAGACCTTCTCATGTAGTCTACTCCCACCCCACTAAACCCACCCATTCGGACCCACCTCTACATGTTTAGCATAAAGATCAAAGGGTTACTACACCAAATCAGGGAAATTATAGCCCATATTAAAACCAAAAGAATACCGCAATCATTTTCACGATATCATTTTAATCGACGTCAAGATATCCAGAGACTCCATTAGCATTAAAAACTATGGAGTTTCTAGATATCTAAATACACCAACAAACAACATTCCATTATAAAAATCTACATTTAGACTTATGTTTGCCTACTACTGACGAGCAGATAATAATATCTATTGAAACACATAAGAAGAAAGAGGTGACAGAATGTCAAACCAATTCAACACCTTATACCATAATACCCTAAAAAACACATATAAAACAAAAAGACACTTACAATGTTATGGGTATTTGTTACACAAAACACAATCGTATCTACATGTTTCATACTTTTAATAGTATATCAATATGCTTAGAAGTACTTAGTCAGCCATCTTTTAAAAAAATGAGTTTTAGAAACATAGTATAAGAAAATTTATGATAATGACGAGCCACATGGGATGATAGAATACGTTAATTAGTTTGTTGACATCAAAATAATCAATGTCCAAATCATATATACAGAGACAAGTGGAAGTCTCAACCTCCTCAAGTCTCAACAGTACTCACACTTGGTATGATTTTTTAATTAAATCTCCAAATGACTAGAATCAATTAAATTAATTGACTAAAAATAATTAAGAAATAACCCAAAATTATCATGAATGGTTGCCACTTGGAACTTGCCAACCAAAGGCAGGTACGACCTCCATTAAACAAAGCTCGTGAAAAAAAGTAACAGATTTATTTTATTTTATTTTAAGATAAAAGAAAAAGGCAACTAAAAAAAAAAGTAAGCCCACAAACCGTTGGCGACAGCTGTATTGCACCAAGAAATCCAATGAAGACACTCTGTCCAACAAAGCGGGCAGGTTGGGCTGCCGGGCAACCTGGAACCTGACAACAGGAACAAAGTGCGGGCAGGCTGCCCGCATCTATATAAGACGACCGAATTGGTTTTTGAACAACTGCCACTACTATACATCATTGATTGCCTCAAAAGCCTTGTTGTATCAGAAACATAAAAAAGAGAAAAACTAGAGCAATTAATAATGGAGACAATGAAGATGAAGGTTTTCTTGGCTTTGGTGATTGCCATGTTGGTTATGGCAGTAACTGGGGTTTCAGCTGCTGAGGCACCTGCTCCTGGTCCTTCTTCCGATGCCACCACCCTCTTCCTTCCCACTGCTTTTGCTTCTCTCTTTGCTCTTGCATTTGCCCTTCTCTTCTAAATTGTTAACCTGCTTCTGTTTTCGTGTTTCCCTCATCACTGTTCTCTGCTCAGGTTATGTTTTTTGAGGATGCATTCGGGATTTTGAGTCTCACACACATATAGGTTCTTTTTGTTGGGTTTTCTTTTTCATATATTATATTATTTTTATTCTTATGTAACAAATTCATTATTCCTCTGCTACTTTTCATGGCTTGTCACACTGTAATCTTATTGTGATTTGTTTTCTTCCCCTCGCATTTATATGCTCAACCTTCTTTTTTATTCTTCTTAATTTTATGTCATGTAACGTGTTGGTTATTGAACCGACATTAATTATCCACGATTTATCAAATTTTCTCGGTCCTGTTTCTACCATTTCATAGTTTTTTCTAGGTCCTATTTGTACTATTTCATAATTTTTTAGCTAACCAATCTCTTTAATGAAATTATGAATAACATAATATGGTAAGTAGTATTTGTTTTTTTGCCTTTTAACTTTTAAGTCATACGACAGCAAGAACTTGACAATAGGAAAAGTGCTTTTAGATATTTGAATAACACATTACCAAATTAAAACATCTTTAAATAGCATTATAAAGGAAGAAAATCACTCTTTTGACCCTTGTGCAATGGTTTTTGTCTCTTTAATTACAACAAATTATAAATTTATTTGGTAGAGTCATTCAATCATATTGTTAACTTTATTATTTTGTACTTTAAAATTTACATAAATAAAAAAATTATAATTAAATATCAATGTAAAATTTTTTTTCTTACTATATATACCAATTAAATTTTTAAATTATATAATTATTCATAGTATGGAGAAAAAAATTTAAGCATATTTTGTGTAGCCAAAATCAATAAAATAATATAGCTTCTAGAGGGATATAAATTCTTTGCATTTTGAATAGTTTCTAAAAAAAATTCATGATCATTTGTCATTCCCTCCAACCAACCATGAAAATCTAAAGAATAACAACACACTACAAGAAAAGCTTCAAATTGAAACCTAGAAATCACGACAGGTGTATTAAAACTGTTGCCGTTTCAAAATCATTGTTGCTGTTTCAAAATTGCGGCAATTAATGTGACGGTTTCATTCCACTGTCACGGTATTATTAAAAATTGCGACGTTGAATCGAGTTATTTTTAATTTAAAAATTGAGATGTACATGACATTAAGAATAGGTTCAATTTTTTTTTCATAATATGAAATATGATCATCTTAACGAATGCATTCTGAAACGTGGATACTTTTTATAGCTTTTATAAGAATTCTATAAAAAAATATTAATAATATCTATGAATAGTATAGGATATTCATTTAAGATTAAAAGAAAATATAAAATTAAGTAAAAGATATCAACATATTAAAACACAGTGTCTTTAAAAAAGGATAATATCATGGATTTTGATTTTTCCGTGTTTGGTTAGCCGTTGTTTAGGAAGTTGCAAATAGCTAGAAAAACAGACATTCCTAAGCATCAATTGGAGAATGAACAATGGTGATGGATTGAAAAAGAAAATACTCATTAGGATGGATGAAATGGTACCAAATACATTCTATATATCCCTAGAACAACTTCATCAAAAGGAGGAAGAACAATAAAATTTTTGAAACGAACAACTTTTAGGACTCTCTTCAAATACCTTTGAATAGTTTCAAGGTAGTGTTGAAATTGGTCACATGCAAATATATTTTGTACTGTTTGATAGACAATAGATAAAAAAATTGAAAATTGCTCTTCTACTGTCACAAGCCTAATATATCTTTCATATTTTCTTGCAAAACTTAATAATTGGGATTATCGATGTCATTTAAAATGTTTAGTAACAAGTCATTGAAGGACTATTCAATACTTCAACCTTCTATTCATTTCTAGTCAATTTTGAAACTGATAATAGTTGAGGTATTGGCTTGAACAAATTATTATATACATTTTGAAACTGATAATACTTCAACCTTCTATTCATATAGGGACAAATTAATAATATTTTCAAGTTCTTCATCATCATCTATCATGCTTCTAATATACGTACATATAATGCATACATATTTATTCATTGATAAGACAAATGGATACAATATCTAGCAAGCCAAGCTATCATTCAATGCGTTCACGACAGTGAGCACATATACAATAACAATTCAGAAATCAATTTTTCTTTTATATAGAAAAACTAATATCTAATTCCTTTACATACAAGACAATATCCTGTCTTTTAATAATTACTAAGGTTTTCCTATATTCTTATAAGATACAAATAATCTTTTATAAGTATTTTTAAATTTATCTCAAATAGTCTTTTACTATTTTTTTCAAATTACAATTCAAGTATTTTTTAACATCAAACCTCTTAAAGTTCTTTACTAAATAAAAAAGATTTAATGGTTTTTACAAGCTTAAAAGACTCATCTACGTCTTACTAGATGTGTATACCATGAAAAATAAATCAATAAATTATTAAGATATATAAATATTTAAAGAGTGGTTATAAACACAAAGAACTATATAAAGGAAAGAATTTTGTACTCAAAAAAATATATTTAAAGTAGTTCTTAATAATGTTATCCTTCATGTCTTAAAAACTTCAACACTCCATATTTATAGTCTTCATAAAAGAATATCGTGACTCATGAAGGCAAAAGTTATGGATGAGGTTCACATTTTATTGTTAAACCCAAGTCAACTCAATTCATCTTTGAACAGATTGAGATCAATTGAGTTACAAATTTTAAGTTTACGAGTTCACTTACCCTCTACGAGTTAACTCGTGTGCAAACTCTCTTTTTAGTAAAATCTAAGTAAACTCAATAGACTCTATATAAACTCTATAAACTCTCGAGTTTACTATTGAATCGTCGAGTCAACAAATCGTTTTTTTATGCATTTAAAATTCAATATACTTTTATTTAATGTGTCATTCTTAAATCAAATAACAAAGATTTCTAAGAACATCAAACATTCCTTATTTAACAATATCAAACATCAATGAGAATGTTCTATCATTATTACTACCTTTGAAATTTATTATTTTGTAAGGATGCATTGTTACACTTGGTTATTTAAGTATTATGGAATGTATGATTTACTATTTTAACTTATTATATTGTTGAAATCTTTAATAATTGTATGTTATTTATAGATATTTTTTTATTATTTTTATATAAAGTAAACTCTTACAAGTCTATGAGTCGAGTTCACAAGTCAAGCTTATTGAACTTCCACGAGTCTACGTAAACTCTCAGGTTTGATAATCTTGTTTTTAGAAAAAAAAAATTTACTATTATTTTTTTAAAATAGGTTAATGTATTTTATTTTCTAGAGACTTAGTAATTAGTATTTTAGATTAATGTATATTTTATATTTTCATTACTAATAATAATTATTTTTATTATTAATTTAATAGTTATGATTGATGTGGATTAGATATAAGGTTCTACATATAGAACCCATCACCCAATCTATAAGAGATTGTGTCTTGTCTGATTGAGTTAGATTTTACTAATAATAAAAAATAAATTTAATCTATTAGGATTGAATTGTGCTGTCAATTTATCTAATCTAATGAATACCATGATTATATGGTTAGATAAAAAAAATAAATAAAAAATATATACTCATAAAAATACACAAATTATCCTAATAAAAATAAGAGTTTAATGTTTATGTCGTAACAAAACATGACTTGACATTAATAATTTATAAATTCAACAAATTTATCATACACCAAAAATTTATAATTGAATGAATATATAAAACTTTTTTATCTTATCAATACTTGAACTATTTTTATAAAATCATCTATATATTTTAATACTTGAACTATTTTTATAAAATCATCTATATATTTTAATTTTTTTGTATTAATGTGATTTTTTATTTTAATTTTTAGCTTTTGTCCAAATAAGAGAGAAACCATTTTAATATGAAATCCACAAATTTATTTCCTCTCTCTCTTTTTTTTTTGGCAATTTCCTCTCTTGTTTTCGAGCATATTGAAGGGGACAGTATATTTTAAAAAAAGTGCAATCTTTCCTTTCTTCCTATCATTATTTTTTCTTTCCACAACTGTTTAAATTTACAATTAGTTGACTAACGATAAACAAATTTAGATCTTTATATAAATTTAAAAATAAAATTAATTACTAGATATGATTTTATATTCTTAAATTCTATTTTTTTTATAAAATTCAAATCAATAAATTATTTGAAAGTTTTCACTAAAAAACACAATTTATATAATTAATTAGAGTTTAATTAATATCATTGTCAGTGTAACACTCTCTACACAAACATTCTATCACAGTCCTTAATCTAGGGTAAGTTTATTGACTTTATCGATTAATATTTTAAAAACCATATAAGTGAAAAGATGTGATTAAATAATAATGTAATGTTTTTTTATAATGTCAGTGTATGCTAATTAAACTCAATTAATAATTAAAATAAAAGTTTAATTAGTATGTGCTGACAATATAAAGAGTTTTACACTGACAAATAATCATAACTCTTTTATTTATATGATTTTTAAGGTATTAACTGGTAAAGTCAACAAACTTATCATAAATGAAAGATTGTGATTGAATATAAGTATAAAATGTTTTACATTATCCGTACATACTAATTAAAATTTTAAAATATTTTATTTTCACAATTAATCAAGAACGGATCTATTCAAAGAGGGTTAATTTGGATAATTTTTTTCCTCTAAATTTTTCTTTTTCTTATAATGAATTATATATTTATAGTTATAAATTATAAAAAATATTTTATAATATCAGTAACTTTACCACTAAATTATATATATAAATACTTATTACCCCACAACTAAAATTTCTAGATATGCATGTGACTACAATTAATCAAACAAAAAGGTATAATCATCTATATCATTCTCATGAGTGTCATGGATTAATTCATTTAACTACTTCCTGTGTGAAACTAGGTAGTTCCTGGTACCCCACTCATAACCAAATTTGTCCAATACACCTTCATCATCACCTAGCTGTATGCAGAGTACATTAGAAGTTTAGGACTAAGAGCAAAATCTATTATCATTAATGGATGTCCCAACTCACGAACGGAAGGAACTATCATTAATTGACATAACAGATCAACTAACTCAATCACTTTAAATCAGTACTTAACAGGCAACTTGAAGATGGGAAACATATGTCTATATATATATATATATCAACTTGCTTAATAGCATGAAACTTCAATTAATGTGGGAAGAGACTTTTTCAAAATGTCAGTTAATTGGTGGTTTTACATGAACCAATTTGAGAACGTTAATTAGAATAAGCTTGCTTACAAATAAATTAAGTGACAATCTATATGTTTGACTTTTCATGTAACGTTGAATTTGACTCCATATATATAGTCAACTACTAATTTTAACATAATATGTTTGACTTATAGTTATTCACAATTGGCCGTGTGTGCTCTTTGTCAGTCTCATGTTGAAACCATGAATAGTTTCATGTTATCATATAATGTGTGTCGAGCTTGTAACTCTTGGTTTGGGATGGAATTAATAAAAGTGGTGTTACCTAGGCAGCAGTTGACCTTTTTTAATTATCACATGGGTTTGAAATATGTGGGTTGTTTTCCACGTATGTGGGTGATCGTTTGGCTAGCATGTACGTGTTTCTTAAATATGCATGGTTTTCAATGGTGAGGGATGTTATGCACAAAATGTCTATATATAGAGAGACAAAATTCAAATAACAAAAACAGTTATTGGAAAAAATAGACCAATTATTAATTAAACAAGTTTTTGTGATTTTTAGAAATTTTTTATATAGAATTATTAATTTTAATATTTTGACTTTAATAAATTTTAAAGATAGAAATACATTTTAGATGAATACACAAAATAATTACTTATTATGTATTGTTATTGTTATTGAGATATTAAAAAAGTCATGTCTAGTAAATTATCAGGACTTATAAAAAAACATAATGTCTGGAATTCTCTGTAAGGTCTCCACCACCATCATTGTCATCAATAGCACCACTACCATCGTTACCGATCACACAAAAACCTTTCACAGAGTTAATTTTAAAAGTTTGAATTTAACAAATTTCAAATATAAAAATACATTTTTAAATGAGTACACCAAACAATTATTTATTATGTATTGTTATTGAGATATTAAAAAAGTCATTTTTAGTAAATTATCAAGGCTTATAAAAAAAATAATGTCTGGAATCCTCTGTAAGGTCTCTACTACCAACATTGTCATCAATAGCACCACCACCATCGTTATCGATCACACAAAAACCTTTCACATAGTTAATTTTAAAAGTTTGAATTTAACAAATTTCAAAAATAAAAATATATATTTAAACGAGTACGTCAAACAATAACTTATTATGTATTGTTATCAAGATATTAAAAAAGTCATGTCTAATAAATTATTAAGACTTATAAAAACTTTAACAGGTGACTCTCTCTTGTTACCCTGTCGAATCCTTTTGTAAGGTCATCATCACCATCGCCGCCGATGATGACGACAACCACGAATGGTGGTGGTATTGATGATGATAGAGGGGTTGGGGGAGGGATGATATTGACAATGGTGGCGGTGGTAATGATGATGTGGAGGTGGCAACGATGGCAATGTGGCGGTGGTGTTGGCAGCGGTGACGATGGTGACAATGGCGATACCAATGATGATGGTCGAGGCGATAACGGTGGTGTTGTCGCCCCCTGTCATCGATGCCGCCACCAGTAGCGATGGTGGTGGTACTGAGGATAATGGTGGTAGTGGAGACCTTACACAGGATTCTGGGCATTATGTTTTTTTATAACTCTTGAAAATTTAATAGACATGACTTTTTTAATATGTCAATAATAATACATAATAAGTAATTATTTAGTGTACTCATCTACAATGTATTTTTATCTTTGAAATTTGTTAAATTCAAAATATTAAAATTAACAATTTTATGTGAAAGGTTTCTATCTAAGAAAATCATGTGAGCTTGTTTAATTAACTATTGAATCTCAACCATTTTATTGAAATTTTGTGGTTATTATGCTTTCTCATTTCTTACATAAGCTTGTTTAATCAATCGAATTATATAACTCTTTTAGTCACCTGAGTGAGTTGTCCTCTCTTTCTCTCTCTCTCTCTCTCTCTCTCTTTCTCTCTCTCTCTCTCTCTATATATATATATATATATTTATTGATGAATAGATCTTATTAAAGTCGAATTTAATATCAAATTTAATTTAATTGTGTTTTGATTTATTTATAGATGTAATTGGATTGATTCTAATGATTGGACGATATGGATATATGATCTCCCCTACTTAAAACCATATTAATACAACTTTGCAAAAACAAAAAAAAAATTACTGAAATAGAGTTTTTTTCCTTCAAAATAACTAGGTGGATTTTGAAAAATTACTTAATATTTTAGAAATATTATTTAAAATTAAAATTATATATCTTTTTATGAAAATTTAAAAATATAATAAATCTAAATGTCATAAAAAATACAATTTTAATGTTAAAATCATGTTTAGAAAATGAGACTTATCTTAATTTACCTTCTATTTGTTTCATTGAAAAGAAGATGAAGAGGAGACAAAGAATTTTAAAGAAAAAAACTTGTTCCATAAGGAAATGAAGGAGAATAAATCCCCTCTTTATTTCAATTTTAGTTAAAGAGATTGTGATTGACTTTACAATGACACAAAGACCTTGATAATTCTCTTTTAAAAATTTTAACTTCCTTTAAGAGAATTTGGAGGAAAGAAAAAGTCAATTAGTAAATTTTATTTGAATTTATTTAAATTATCTTATTTTTTTATAATATAAGTGAGTTCAATATATCTACTTCTTTAATTTTTTACCTATATATATATATATATATATATTTAATCTATTTATTGTAATTCGAAACATACCACAAAATAATACATCTATACCCACAAAAATGTGAGAGATACATAAGCTTAAAATGATGTGACAAAAGTTATAGAAGTGTAAAATACTTACCAAAAGATAAAATAATTAAGAATTCTCTCACAAATGTGTAAAAGACACATTAAAAAACAAAGTAAATTAGATATACTCCCACAAAAGTATATAACAATCCACAAAAATGTGGAAAGACTTTGATATTAGAAGTTTATAGGATTTGTTACATCATTATGACCTATACTTTAAAATATAATATGAATAAAATATAATCAGCTTTAAAATCTATCTTCTATCCTTATTAATAATCAAATAAGAATACATAGGGTTATTTTATTTAAGTTTAATTGTTTCCGTGTAAATAACAGTTATGATGGGTTGGTGAACTATCTGAAAGTGTAAATTAAGATGATAAAAGACATCCTGCACCAAAGGTCACGAGTCAGATATAATAGAGGCAAATTAATTACACATGCAAGGGTCCATTCTTAGACCCATATCAAATCATAATGCATGGGTCCATTCTTAGACCCATATAAAACATAATGAAATAATTAATACCGTTCCCACACACCATATCTTTCAAGGTAGGTCAACAGCTTCAGAGATAAATACATCTTCATCGGATACAATCCCATTAACTTTACAAAACCTAGTCATTAACTATTTAGTAAATAACTTATTATAGACAAATATAAGAGATTATGTTACTTTAATTTAACATGCATGCTACATCAATTATGTCACTCTCCGTCAATTCTCCTCTTGGACATGCTATATTAATGGCCTTTGAAACCTTCTTATACCATGTGTTTAATTTAATTTTTTTCTCACAAGGACACTTCTTGATAATATCCTTTTGTGAGTTTTTGTTTTAACCTTTATTTGGGTGTGAAAAAAACAAAATGACACAGCAACCACTGGAAATGGGAAAATCAAAACATAAAAAAGGCAAAAAAAAAAACAACAGAACTTATCCGCAAAATAGTTTTTCCTGATTTGGCAAAATTTCTGCAGGGTTCAAAGTGGGTTCCATCATTATTCATTAGGCAGTTATGTAAGGAAGGAGCTGACCAGATTATTTGCCAATTCGCGATTCAACACGTTCCGCTTGTGAGTCTGGTTTGGTTTTTAAAACCAGAGTTAAAACAACAATTCACCATATTAAGTTGCTAGTAATAATAAGATCCGCATATACATATCACTGGTTTTTACTTTTTCAGTTTTTCTAATACAAACAATTCTAAAAGAACACTTTTTTTTTTTAATTTAAGGATTTTTTCAATCTTGAATAAAATGCAGGATTTCATAATGTAAGGTCACAAGATCCTAGCAAGATGGAAGCTGCAGAGGACGAATTCAGGTGGAGAGAGGTCCGGAGAAGGAGGAAAGGAATGTATGGTGGCAGTAATGGAAGTGAGCAGAAAGGGAGGCAAGTTAAAAATGATACCACGAACACAGGTATGGGAGGAATAACTTCGTTTTTCTTCACACACTTCCCTGATAATTATAAGGCGAGAGAGATGTGGGAGATTTTTAGGAGATATGGGGATGTTCAGGAGGTATACATACTAACAAAAATGGATAAAAATGGGAGGAGGTTTGGGTTTGCGAGGTTTATAGATGTGAAGGACGTTCATCTGTTAGGGATTAAGCTGGATAGTATTTTTATTAGCAATGAGAAGCTATGGGTTAACAGGCCTAGATTTGAACAAAGAGTGATAAAAAACACGAACGTGGCTTCATTGGAGCGGAAGGGGCATTTGAAGCTAAATCAGGCGCAGCTATATTCTAAGAAAACGGTGACAAGAGACCAAAATGGAAGCATCAGACAGTCTTATGCAAAGGTTACCGGCTCCTTTGTGGAAAGGCATAATCAGGATACTGGAAGGTTGAACCAGGTTCCCCAACAGAACAAAGGGGAAATGAGGGGGGGGGAAAACAAAGACGTTCCTGAATTTTAAAACAGAGGCACAGGCAGTGAGGAGGCTGGAATCAGCTTATGTTGGAGAAGTGCTATGTAAAGGAACAACTTTTAGGACGCAGCAATTTCTGGCCGAGCAGGGTATCTATGATGTTAAAGCTACCCCAATGGGAGGGAATAAGGTGTTGCTGGAAGAAGGGGAGTCGCGAACCTTGCAACAGGCGGTACAAGGCAGTTATGAATGGGTACAAAGATGGTTTCACTTGATAAGCAGGTGGGAACCTGGAAACGTAGACACGGAGAGAAGGGTATGGGTGTGTTGTTATGGTATCCCGCTGCATGTATGGGGGGAAAAGTTCTTTCAGACTCTGATGGCACCCTACGGTGAGTTGGTGAGAGTAGGAGAGGGGACAGTCAGAAAGGAGAGGTTTGATGTGGCACAACTGCTTATCTCACGGAAGGCTTTCGAGCCAGTACAAGAGGTGGTGAAAGTCGCCATAGACGACCGATTTTTTCACATTAAGGTGACGGAGGAAGGAGATGAATGGAATAAGGGGCTGGAACAAGAGCAGTACCCAGGGTCTGGCTCGGAGATGAGCTCGTGCCAAGGAAAGGGGGAGTTTGATGAGTCTTTTGAAGCAGAGAAACGACTGGCGGTGCTGAAGGATGAGCTTTTTGGGGGGTGGTGGAAGGCGGCTCCAGCGGAGGAACTTGGAGGGCAACACGAGGTAGCCTATGAAGTAGAGTCAACAAGTGTCAGACTAGGTGCAGTCGCCCTCGACGCTAGCGCCAAAAGAGGGTCTGACGAAGAAGAAAACGGTCACGAAACCTGGCCGGAAATGGAATGCCTCGAATGCCAGCAAAATGGGGGTCAGGAAAGCAAAGCACTGATACAGCAACCCATGTCTGGAAAGGGAAACCTGGCTGGAGAAACCGGAGAGACCATAGAGGAGGAAGACCTTTGCACGCAACCTGCGCACGCGTATGGGGAAGGACACTGTTACACGGTCACTCTGGGGCTCAGTCATTATGACGCCTGTCGATGCTTTTCACTCGCCAAACATAAACAGACACGTGTAAAGCAAAATCGACATGTTACTGGCTTGCACGAACACCGAACGGGGAAGCTTCTAGAAGTGGGCCCACAGACCCATTTTCACCAACGGTCTAGATGGGATGCTTTTGGGCCGGGCTCTCCGCACTTGCTCCGCAACAACACGTCACAGGCCAATCGAAGGCCAAAAATTAATGGCCCAATGTGCAAAGATAACAAATGCGGTGATGGTGCAATTGATTGTGAAGAATTTGAAGGAAAGTTAAACTATGCTACTGGTTTGGGTGCGGATGTGGGCAATGGCATGGCTATGCAGGAGGTCAATAATACCAAGCTCAATCTACAGTATATAAAATCCGCAACGGGCTGTCCACAGATTCGGCATCAAAGCAATAGCAGGAGTATCCGAGGCCATGTAACGAACGATCAAATGTCCATATGTAATTAAGTTACATATGAAGGGGCAAAATTGAATGAAATAAGGCGGATGGAAAGATACGACACAAATACCGGCGATGAGGAGAACGCCAAAGTGGCAATACAATCTCATAACATGGAAACTGGTGATACCAAGACAGATTCAAGCTCCACAAAGATTTACAATTGTAAACAATGGGAGTGTGTGGGTGCAGAAGAAATGTCCTGGGGAGGACAAGGGAAGAGGAGGATGGTTAACACCTGGAGACAGGTTCGAAGGCATAGTGTGGATGGAAGTGATCTACAAAGGATTTGCCAGAATGGAGGATCGAAGCAAGCAAGTCAGAACAAAGAAGAAGGAGGTAATGACATGGGGAGAATCTGGTCCGCAATGAAGGAGATAGGAATAACTGGGAAGCAATCCGAGGAGGTGTATCTAGCAGAACTTGCAAGAATGGAAGAGAGAGACAAGGCGGAAAAGGAAAAGATGGGGAGAAGGAATCAAAGTGTAGTTTAAATGAAGATTCTATCACTGAATGTGAGGGGGTTTAGGGAAAGGGTGAAAAGGAGGCGCATTAGGAGGATGGTGGTGGGAGATAAGATTGATATATGTCTTTTTCAGGAAACAAAATGCATGAATATGAAGGAATGGGAAATAAAGGAGGTTTGGGGGAGTGACGAATGTGAATGGAGAGTACTTCCATCAACGGGATTGAGTGGGGGTTGTGTGACAATATGGAGGAAAGGTTTATTGGAGGTGGTGTGGCAAATACAAGGTCAGGGTTTTATAGGAGTTGCATTTAGAGGAGCTAACCCAGATGAGGTAAACTGTGTTGTCAATGTGTACGTCGCGTGTACGTTGGAGGGCAAGAGAAAACTCTGGGATGATTTAATGATGACTAGAAGGGGGGGCCCACATGTAAGATGGGTAGTGGGCGGCGATTTTAATGCCGTGAAAGGTAGGAGTGAAGTGATAGGAAGATCAACCTATCATTCAAGGATGGAGATGGAGGATTTCAACTTCTTTATACAGCAGATGAGGCTGGTCGATATTCCAGTTATTGGAAAAGGAGTGACATGGATCTCACCAGACGGACAATCAGCAAGCAGACTTGATAGGTTTCTATTCTCACCAGCACTGATGAAGGATTGGGGAATTAGTGCACAGAGGGTAGGAACTAGGGAGTTCTCTGATCATTGCTGGATAAGTACAAGAGATAATAAGCAGAATTGGGGACCTAAACCATTCAAGTTTTTCGATTATTTGTTGGAAGAGGCTTCCTTTGGAGATTTGATAAAAGTAAGGTGGAACTCAACTCAGTGTGCAGGGTGGAAAATGTACCAGCTGGCAAGGAAGCTAAAGACTATTAAAGGGGAGATAAAAAAGTGGTCTTAAGAAGTGTGGAAAAAGGATGATAATTTTTTGGTAGAGAAGGTTTAGGAGATGGAAGTGGTTGATCAACAGTTAGTGGAAGGGGCCCAGGTGATTAATAGAGTGAGGCAGGATCTCATGTCAGAATATTGGGGCAGGGCTAAGGTGATGGAACATGCACTGTTACAGAAGTCTAGGGTACAATGAGCTCTAAATGGAGATAATAACTCCAAGTACTTCCATAATTGCTTTAAGTAGAGATGTCATGCAAACTCTATTTTTGCAGTTCAGTCAGAGACGGGATGGCTGGAGAGTGTGTCTGATATTAGAGCAAAAATATTAGATCATTTTTCGAATAATTTCCAGGAAAGATGGATGGATAGACCCACAATGGATGGAGTTCCCATCTCTCAATTATCAGAACAGCAGCAACAACTTTTGGAGGAGCTTTTCTCAGAGGAGGAGATCAAGGCGGCAGTGTGGGCTTGTGAAGGAGGGAAAAGTCCAGGACCTGATGGTTTTGGAATGAATTTCTACAAAGCTTGCTGGGGAGTAATTGGGTCAGATGTGGTGAAGGCAGTACAAGAGTTTCATGAGTCTGGCATATTACCGAGAGGGGTAAGTTCTTCTTTTATTACTCTCATCCCAAAGGTGGCCAGACCTTCAGGGTTAAGCCAGTACAGTCCCATTTCCCTAATTTCAAGTGTTCATAAGAGTATTTCGAAGTTACTGTCTTTGAGGCTGAAACAAGTGTTGAACACCCTGATATCGTCCTCTCAGACGGCTTTTTTGTCTGGAAGATCGATTCTGGATGGAGTAGTGGTGGCAAATGAGCTCCTGGATTGGGAAAAAAGAAGGCGAAGTCCGTGTTTTTTGTTCAAGGTGGATTTTGAGAAGGCTTATGATTCGGTGAACTGGAATTTTCTAGATTATATGATGGTTAGGATGGGGTTTGGATGGAGATAGAGGCTGTGGATGAATGCTATAGTTCAGAATAGCTATGTTTCGATCCTAGTAAATGGATGTCCGACATCAGAGTTTCACCCAGGGAAAGGGTTGAAGCAGGGAGATCTGCTATCTCCTTTTTTGTTTTTGATGGTGGCGGAGGCACTAGCAGGCTTGTACAGATCAACCATTCACAAAGGTTTGTACAAAGAAATAAAGGTAGAAGAGGATGCGAGGTATTCAGTGTTACAGTATGCAGATGATGTCATTATGATGGGAGAAGCGGACTTGCAAACTGTGTGGTACCTGAAGGTAATGCTGCGGGGTTTTGAAATGGCGTCAGGTTTAAAGGTCAACTTCAGCAAGAGTAGTTTCTATAGCTTAAATGTGTCAAAGTCCTTCACACTTGCTGCTAGTTCCATTCTAAATTGTAATGTGGGCACATTACCACTCAAATTCTTGGGAGTACCAGTGGGAGTGAATCCTAAGAGGGAACAAGTTTGGCAGCCAGTCATTGAGCAGTTTAAGAAGCGATTGTCAGGCTGGAAGGCAAGCAATATGTCCTTCGCTGGGAGATTGGTTTTATTGAATTTTGTGCTAGCTTCTATTCCATTGTATTTTTTCTCCTTTTATAAGGCACCCAAGAAAGTGTTGAAGTCTCTGAAGCGGCTACAGCGGACATTCTTATGGGGAGGGAATGAGAGCCATTCAAAAATTGCATGGTTAAGTTGGGGAAAAGTCTGTCGGCCAAAAGAAGAAGGAGGTTTAGGGGTGAAGTGTTTGGAGAAATTTAATTTGAGTCTGTTGGCAAAGTGGAGATGGAGAATATTATCAAATGATAAGGCTATTTGGGGCCCGCTTCTTAGGAGTAGGTACGGGGAGGTACATAGATATGTGGAGAGGCCGACATCTTTTACCCACACGTCTCAGTGGTGGAAAAACATATGGGGCATTGATGGACCAACCGCGTTACTGCCAGAATGGTTTCAAATTAGAATAAATAAGATAGTAAGGTCTGGAGTGGACACTTTATTCTGGGAGCAGAGGTGGATTGGAGATATGGCACTCAGTGTACTTTTTCCCAGATTGTACGACTTAGCAGAGGATAAGTTTAGTACTGTTAACGATAAATACGACTCAGTAGCCCCACTATTATCATGGAAGTGGGTCTGGCGGAGGGAGTTGTTTGTATGGGAGGAGCAGTTGCTACATGCTTTATAGGAGGCTTTAAGTGAAGTGGTATTGGTGGGTCGGTCTCCAGATGAGTGGGGGTGGAATTCAGTTGCTGGGGGAGATATTCGGTGGTGGAAGGGTATAAGGTGTTGAATGAAGGAATATCTGATTTAGGAATAAATTTTGTGGAATCTCAGGATCTGGGCCGATTGTGGAAGGAAAAGCTACCATCTAAGGTACTGGTGTTCTCTTGGAGATTGCTAAGGGACAAACTTCCCACTATTGATAACCTGCTAATGAGAGGAATTCATACTTGATCCTCAATCCCGTTTGTGTGTTCTGTAATAATGAACCAGAGACCAAAAACCATCTTTTCCTACAATGTCCAAACACACAAAGGCTGTGGTATGAAGTTATTAGCTGGGTAGGGGTACAGACCCCACTTCCGGGAGATATTAATCAGATGTTTCTTTTATCCTCTGGGTGGGTCGTGGGAAAGCGGAAGAAGGGGTGCAGGTATGTGTTTTGGCTTGCTGTATGTTGTGCATTTGGTTGTCTAGGAATGCTATTATTTTTCAAAGGTCCGCGCTGGAATCTCTTGATATGTTAATGTCGATAAAGTTTTTATCGTGGAAATGGTTGTTGTATTCTTTTGGTTTTACTACACGATGTGTATTTTCTTATTGATGCTCCCATCCTAGATTGTGTCTGATGTATTTGAAATAGAGGTGTAGGTTAGGTGGAGCATAGTTGAAAAGAATACTTGACTACTGTTTATCAGTTGAAACATTTTGTTTCAACTGCACCTTATATGCTATGAAACAATATACTTTTGCCTCTAAAAAAAAAAAGAACACTTTTTTAAAATTATTTAAAAAAATTAATTTTACAAAAATTGGTTTTTAAAAAGTAGTTCTCAGTTACTTTTTGAAAACTAACTATCTTCTCATTCTGCTTTTTAAAATAAAATTAGACAAATATTTTAAAAATTTTTATAAATAATTTTTTTTTAAAAAAAAGAAAATTCTTTTAAGATATAGTCTTAAACAAACACATTCTAAAAGTTTGTGGTGGAACACTAAACTTGCTGGCAATACTTTTGAGAAACTTTTCCTTTGCAAATTACAATCTTTCTTCCATTTCAAACTATTAGATAAAAAAAATCATCGATGAACTTCATAAGAAATAGGGGTAGATATGAGTTATGTTGGGTTTAGGCAAATTCAATACCTAATCTAATTATAAAATATTGGTTTGAATTTTTATTTCTTTTTTCATTAAACCCAACTCACCTATCTTTGAACGGATTGAATTGAGTTAAGTTCATTAGGTCACATTTTTAAACAATATTTTTTTAATTTTTTTTAATTGTAATGAATACCCGCTAATAAGAAAAACATTTCAACAATACAAAGTAATACCTAAACAAAAAGAAAGATGATAAATTTATTTTGTTCACATGGTTCACACTTGTGCTTATATCATTACAAGTTTTTAGAATTATTGAAAAATTTGTACCCCTCTCAATCTTTTTATTCACATGGTTTGTATTGCATGCTTACATCCACGACTAATTTTTAGAACTATTGAAAAATTTGCCAACCATTCCTCCATATCATAACTCTCCTAGGCTCTCACTTAGGGAGGTGATTCCCTTTTCGGGGGATAAAAATTCTCTGTCCCAAAACCATGTCTCATTTTTTATCCAGACCAATCAAACATGTCATTTAATGAACTACATAAAAGATAAAAAAAATTATAAAAGAAAATTAATTATTTTTGTTGATTGGCAAAGACACGCGATTTTGAGACAAGATCTTCATCCCTCTTCAGTCTTTAGGATGAGTGATTTTTCTTATTACAGAAATTTATTTATGGGCTTATCATCTTAATCTTAAACACTATTTTACAAATAATATCTTTAAGATTTAAATAAATCCTAAAACTATAACAATATCTAAAGTTTGAAATTAAAATCATTTAAATTGTTTTTTTGCACAAACAATAGATAAAGATGCAAAGGTGTCTTGGGTGGACATTCGTATAAATGTTTAGGTTGAAATTTTATTAAGTTTTTACTCTATTTCTAAATCACGTGAAAAAGTTTAAGTTTAGAGAAAAAAAAGTAAAAAAAAAAAGAAGAAATAAAGTAAATTAAATAAGTTCATAAAAAATACAAAAAGAGATTGCATTAAAAATTGAATTCCAACATACACATTATTCTTGATACTAGTATCTATTTTCCAATGTGGCATGATAGTATTTGTAATCAGAAAAAAATAACTACCAAACTGTCTATTTATTGTGTTGCTTATTGCAACAGTCTACTAAGAAAATTATGTGTATTTCTATGCACACTAAAACTAAATATAATAATGTCATATATCTTTGTCTTGTTTGAAAACCATTGATAAATGTCTTCAAATGCATTTTCTACCAACCATGTGCCTTCATTTGTCGTTTGAATATAACTTCTAAGCAGTTTTAATGGTTACATCTTTTCACAAAATTGAACATCTTCATTATATTCCAATACTTAAATTTTTTTTTCTGTTATAAATATCAACATACTTACAATTTTCCCATTTCGACTGGCAATACATTAAAATCTTTGAATTGCTTGATTTCCATTCGAACACCCTTTGCATCATTAGTTCACAACTCATTCCACTACACTTTTGAATAGACTTCCGAAAACAAACTTCGAATGGATAATGTCCTTATACACCTTTTCCTACATTGAGTAAAATTTCCCCTTATTTTCTCTCATATGTTGAATCTTTAAGAATCGAATATAATTGATTCCTTCTTCTATGACAAGGTTATCAAATTGTTTAACTAATAAAATAAGTACTATGTTTTCATAGTGTGTTAATTGAAAATCATAAGTTTGCGTGGTTTCACTTTGTCTTTTAGAATAGCTAAGTCTTAAAAACAAAGAACAACTTCATGTATAAGCTACGGGCAAAACGACTTAAAAGAGGACCTTTACTCTTATACCACTTCATACTCTTTAATAATGTTGTAAATAGGTTGACCAACAAATGAGGACAGGACACAGAGAAAAAAAATGGAAAAATAAAAAAGTAACACAATTGAACAAATTAACAAAACTAGTCGAACTATGTTATTTTTATCCATATGTTTAGAAAGATGAATTATTGAAATCCATGGGTATGAAGGTGACGACGAACTAGGGTGGAAGTAGTTGATATGGTTTTTTGCTTCTTGAAATTTCAAAGTACGTGGTATGCAACACATGAATCCAATAGAGCCATCGAATCATTCAATTTCTCTTATCTTATTCATGTGTGTATCATATAAATATATGTCTAGAGATACTTAATTTCGTAGTTCAATATCGGTCACTTTCTCTCTTTGCAGCCTCATGATTTCATTCATTCTACAAAAATATCTTGCTCAATTAACGCCACAAAATCTCATCACTTTCTTTTTACCCTTTGGATCCATTTCCTCAAGTCCCACTTTAACATATTTTTGCTTTTAGGTTTCGTCTTCCTAACCTTATTTTTAATTTAAAAGTTGTTTCTAAGTTGAAATAAAAATTAAAATATGAATTCAATTAATACACGCTATTCTAATGTACAAATAGTGTAGACTGAACTATTGAAAAAATATATGAAACAAAACAATTGTCTTACAAATTGTTTTTAAAAAAATTCTAATATATAATTCTTAAAATGTAATTCAATCTTTCTTATTGTGCTTTATTTGTCTTTAAAAGCTTTGGGGTAAATGTTATTTTTATAATATTAATTATTCATTAAAATTATTCAATTTTAAAAAAATAAATTGTGGGATAATTAATTCTCCTAAAATTACTCAAGTAAATTGCTACCTCCTTTATTATATATCATATAATTGTTTTTAACAAAAAAATCATATAATTGTATTTAAATAATTAATATTTAACATAGTTATTTTAGTAAATTTAATATTATTTTATCTGTATTTTACTAAATAATATATAAAATAAAAAATTATCCTATAACTCAAACTTTATTTGTGTTTCTTTTTTTGCGTTTTTTTTTATCTTCATGTGTATCAAATGCTCTGATTCTTATAATTCATTTCAATTATAAAATAAAAATTTATTTATCTTATACTCTTATTTTCTATCTTATATGTCTTTTCGTGGAAAAAGATAAGATGTGAAAAAGAAATAATCGTAACTATACAATATAAACAAATAGTTATATTATTTAATTAATTGTAATGTTTCACAAAAAAAAAATTAACTAATTTTAATCTTAATATCTTTTTACTTCTTTTTTTTCTTTTGCATATTACATTTTATGAGTACATATAATTTTGGTTCTAAAAGTTATAACTATTGATATTTAAATTATTAAAAAATTCAAACAAATTAGTTAATAATATTCTATTATTATGCTAGTTAGTTGTTAAGTGTTATTCAGATTTTTTAAAAATATTTTAAAACATTATTTAAAGATTAATTTGGATGAAGACGAAACTGATTTGAGCTTGGAATTTTTATCAATAATCTAAATCTCAATGCTTATAAATTTCAATTACCAAAATAAGAGTTTGTTTTTTTATATGCTTAATTGTATCTTATGATTTCCAATTTTGTAAATTTGAAATTTAGAATAGTATAATTAGTATACATATTAATTAATAAAATAAAAAAAAATTTACAAATGAAGGGTTGTGATTTAATATTAGTTTAACTTTACATTCTCAATGGAAACTAATTAAACTTAATTTATAATCCTAAAATTCGCAATTAAGTCTCAATGTTTACGAAATTTTAAAAATTAAAGAACAAAATGTTTTAATTTGAAAGTTAACAACTATAAATTACAATTTTATAGAAGTTGGAGTTGATAACATGCAATTAAAACTTTTTTATGAGTAATTTTTTTACTACATTTTTATAAGTGTCAGACTTTTACTGTTTACAACCGCATGAGTTTTAATTTATTTTTTTTTGTGGGGCACATTAACAATGGTAATTGAGGTTCATAAAAGTAAATAGCTATGCAATGCTCTTTTCTTTATGACTTGACTTTATTTCCAAAGCATTGATAATTGCTGCCACACTTAGGCAAACTTTGGGCGTGCGTGCCTAACAATAAAATCAAGTTTTTATACCCATTTTCACCCTACCCCACTCATTCATTTTCATGACTTTTCTTCCACCTATTGCTCCACAATTTGGGCCAACTTTAAGGTGAACTTTTTTATCCTTCAAAACCAAATCGATAAAATATAATAATACTAAAACAGCCTCTAATCTGTAGCTTAATTTACAAGTCACCATCCACATTATTTTATTCACATAAAACAAGACTTAATGATAGATATATCTAGTCTACAATATAGTGGACCCATTGTAGTATTGAAAACTTCCTTAATCAATGCCTCCATTAAAGACCATCATAGTAACCACCACAGGTTATGCGAGCTCTACTCAGAGGAATACCAACACCACTCACTGCTGAAATTGCTTCATTCAATTTGGTTGCATGCTGTACCACTTGCTTAATCCTCTGCAAGGTTCAACTAAGGGTCATTTCAATAATTCAATATCCCAAGATCCATATCTAAGCAACTGTTCAAGAATAGTAAAATAACATAATAGATGCAATGGTAAGCCAAGACATAGTCTTCCCCCAACCCCCACCTTTTTTTAATGACATCATTTCATCAAATGATCGAATGAATTGGCCCTTCCATCACAATCCTATACTAAAATATGCATAAAACCATGTCTATTGACAAGTGATCACAAACAAAAAGAAAGTAAGACATTTGTTGACCTTGTCACCAGTGTAGATCTGGAACCGAATCTTCTGATCCTCCTGGATGTTGTTCCTTTGCTGGCTTCCGATGAATAGGACACAGATTGTGGCAGCAGCAAACCCAAAAGAACATATAGCCCCAACACCATTCAAGCTCCACTTCCAAAAGTTAAAACCACCACTACAGTCCTCCACTTTTTCACAGTCCATAATAGTCATTTCTTTCTCGATCTTCATTCTTGGGGAGATCACAATCTCTTGTGTCTCACTACCTTTGTCCTCAAATTTCAAGGCACCTATATCAGATTGAGGGAACAATACTCTATCAATGAATTTTGGGGACTCAATTTCCCTTGTCTTTGGGGACTCAATTTCCTTGATCTTGGACAAAAACTGTGAAACAGTCTCATGATCAGCTTCCAAAACCACTCCTCCTTTGATTTTCTCAGTGGTGGTTGGTGATGGGCTAAGAGTGGCCCCAACATGATCCCTTGTGTTTTCTTCCACTAACCCTTCATCTGGGACCATTCTAATTCCTGATCCCAATTGAATTGGAATATGGAAAACCTGTTTGGGTACCCTTGGATGTAAATTCCTTGATGCACCAAAGGTCTTGCTGGATAAGTAATCCATGTCAAGAACACTTCTTGAATCATAGTTTCTTTCACAAAAAAAAACATGTCTCTCATCACAACCTTCATTGAAATCAACATAGCCATCATCAGGAACCACTACCCACTCATTATCCATTTTTACTGGGGGCACTCTTCCAGATCAATGAGTGATCAGAAGGAAAATTGGTTTATATAAGAAATAAGAAGGGAAAGCAAAATGCAATTTTGAAAATTGGGTGATGATTTGTTGAATCAAAGAAGGTGGCTTTTGTGGAGTTTTGCGTGGAATTTCACCACTGCTAGTAGCACACAAGAGTAAGTGCCACCATTTTGGTGTCTTGTTGCTCTTGAAATTTAAAGGCTGAGCTCACATGCCATTTACACACGAATTGAGTGTATGTTTATCCATCTTGAAAATGACAATTTGTGGAACTGTCCAATGGCCCTCCACCAAGCAGATTAGCCTCTACGCTAGGAATTAGGATTCTTCTACTTGTTTCTTTCTTTTCAGTTTTTCTATTGGAAACTGGATTATTAAATAATTAACTACGACTATTAGGCTGTTAACTTTGGATAAAGTTGAGTTTGGAAGGATAAGTAAGTGAAAAAATAATAAGGACCAAGTCTTGTCACCAAAAAAATATAAGAAGAAATTGGCCAAACCTGTAAAAGATTCTCCTTATTTTCTTATTCTATAGTGATTTTATAACAAGAAGGTGGTTTTCTTTCAATCCAAAAGAAAAGAACAGATTCTGTAATTACCTTTAACTTTCATCCCTTTAATTTGAGAGGGAGATTGTCGGTTGCTTGTTGGAGGTGGATGATATTGATGGGTTGGATTGATTGAAATATTCTAGAAGAGAAAACATAATTAGGAGAGACATATCCCAAGCTGGCACAAGTGTCCACAAGTTGGTATCTTTGAGTATCTAATTCATGGGGCAGATTAAATTGTGATGGATCCCTCATTAATGACATTTTTGTAATGGTGGCACTCAAGTTAAAGTATATAACTTCACCCATACAACTTAAATTTTGATATTATTAGGCCTACTTTAATGATCTTACTTATCAATGACATGTTACTCACTTTTATATCATGTACACCCTACAAATTTAGATTGGTGATAAGACAATACTTCAATTGAAAATATCATCAATTTATCATTAATAGTATATGAGAAATTACCTATACTATGTTCTTCATTTTTTAGTCGTTTTGGCTTTAGTTATTTTATCATTTTAATATAATTGATATTTTATGGGATAAATATTTATTTTTATATAATTAAAATTTAAACTGATAATTTTTGTATGATATAAGTTATATTACTATTAAAATTTTCATAATAAATAATATTTTTAATGTACATATTATATTTCACATTTTAAATTTATACTTTAAATTACAATATTAATTAATTTTAATTATTATTAATTTCTTAAAAAGTATTTATTAATTTAGAAATTGAGATAAAAATAAATAAATTAAAAGAGATAAATCATTTAAAAATGGAATAAAAAGAGACTACATATGATTGAGATAGAACCTTATCAATCACAAGGAATGACCAAGAGAGGCTAAAAAAAAATACATATCGAGTAAGTAAACATGTTATGATAGATTTTTTTAAATAAATTTTTACTCCAAATGGAATAAAAAGAGACTACATATGGTTGATATTTACCTTGTTTTAAAAAAATATGATTGAGATAGATTTTTTTTAATAAATTTTTACTCCAAATATTTAATTTACTTACATAGCAAGCTTAAATTTAATATTACTGATTAAATTACCATATACTAGTTCATACATGCACTTCGTTCATACATTCACTTATTCAGAAAAAAAAAAAAAAGTTCATACATGCACTTAGTGCTAATATTTTTAACCTCCCTAATTATATATTTTTTTTATAAAAACATTTATATGAATTTAATTTAAATATATTTATAAAATAAAAATTTCTAAACTATAGTAAAAAAATTTATGAGCATGAATTAAATTTTATTTTATTTTTTTATTGATTTTTTTACACTATTTAAAAAAAATATACACCTTTCGTATTCTAGGTAAATCCCATGTTTTTTTTTAAAAAAAAAATAATAACATAAAAAGTAGATAAATTGTAAAATAAAAATACTACTAAGTAAAAAGATCAACTATACATACACTTTTTTAAAATAACAATATACTAATTCAATAAGCGTTAATTTTAAGGAAAACTGGTAACATATAAATATGTCATTTAGAAAATATTATAAAGTGATAACAAATTATTTGAGTTCCCATTTGCAAAAAATGCATTTTATGTTTAGTCATGTTTTTTTATAGGCATGTTTAATCATGCTTTGACTCCAATTAATTATTTATATTTATATATATATATAGATAGTATTATATAATAAAAAATAAAATTTAGGTCTAATTATTGTTCTAACGAATAATAGTTCATGTTTAATATTTTTGTCAGGACCAAAAAACTTAAACAGGCCAAGAAATATCTTTTTTGTCATATGTGAATTTTTTTATTTTTTTTGCTCTCTCACACGTGGATTATCAATGTAAGAAGCATATACATGCCTGTGGGAATAATAGAAAAACACAGACATTGGAGTTTTGAATTTTCATCAGAGTTTTTATATGTAACAATGTGTTCACTGTTCACGGCTATTTCTCAAGGGGGTTAAGCTACGCTGCTAATAATATGAAACTACGAGTACATGCCAATTCATGATAATTTTCTTGTTGTCATATTTGCACGTACTAATAAAAAAGCCAATGTTGGTAATTTTATTTATTTTTTAATAAATTTTATTAATTTATATTTATCCATTTTATCCTTATTAATCCATTAGTACCAATAAAAAACACAATACTTAAAATATTTAATAAGAACAACCATTGGAAACAAAAATTCAATACTAAATAGAAATGGTATAATATTTTATAAAAATATTACCAATTCTTTCAAAATTATATTTTACGATAACATAACTTTTTATTTATATGATTTTTAAAATACTAATTAATAAAATTAATAAAAATTATAATTGAAGATAGTGTATGCCAAACAAAGATATGTATAAATTCAAATTAACATTATTTTTACCCAAATTACTTTTTCAATAAAATTCCAAACATAAAAATTAGGTAGAGCATGTCAATGTCAGTTGATTTCTTAAGATATTGGATGTTAGTCATTGATTATTAATGTTTGTTGTAGCTGCGTGATTGTTAAGATTGACTATGCAGGGTCTCAAATTGGTATGTGCGGTCTTCGTGTAAGCTACGTACTTTTACCCTTATGAAATTATGACTTACAATTTGGAATTCTTATTATTTGGCTTTCCTTATTTGTACGCATTCACAGTTGGCAAACAATCTATAAACGTGATAACCATGTTAAAAAATTACAAAATCACATACCAATATATACTTGCGTCCATGACTCTGTACTCTGTTCGTGTTGAAAAGGACTTTTCATTTCGTTTGCTACAAGAGAATGATTAAGGATGTGTATTTTATATATATAGTATGAAAAATAATCTTGTTTAAACCAGGTAGAATTAATATAAGTGAGAAGTTTTTTAATTCTCACACTTGAATCCCATAATATTGATTAAGTTAAAATGATTTTGTACCAATTAATTTACACACTCCTAATAATACTAAGGATGTGTCATAAGAAATAAAATTAGAGGAATGTTTTTGTGCATGTGGGTTAAGTTACCAATTAGAAATGTTGTGTACCCTGATCAAAAAGAAAAAAAAAATTGTTGACCATACTTTTTCTAGAAATAAAACAAGTAAAATTAATTTCTCATACATATTTACGTTTAGCCTTTATTTAAAAATCCTAATTTAAGAAGAAAGATGTTGTACGAAATTCAATAAGTACAAAAACGTAAATAAGGAATTTTATTGATTCCTCTGTTTTTGTATTTACCTTAGAAATTCGTAAGTTTTAGTTGTCCAAGGAGTTGGCCCGGAAAAACAAAACAATAAACAAAGAAATTGCTTCACATGGCCGATATTTGTTGTGTTGAAATGGAATTCAATTATTCTGTTCTTGGTGAGTGTGGACTGGTTTAGTACTAATGCAATAGCTTACAAATAGATGTTTTGTGAGTCTCAAATACTATTATTATTATGAAAGTGTTGGAAGAATTCACACCTAAATGCACATTTTTTAGGAGGCAGGGAATTAACACCCTTGCTTGAAGGATCACACGTTTCCCATGAATCCAGTATAAGGTTGGACACACAGTTCTACTTGTAGCTGTAAGGATATTAAACTTGCTCCAACTGAATTCTAATAGGCACAAGCCGAAGAAAACATAATTGGAGTTTTAAGGGAAGAAAGAACCAAAATGGTCAATAGAGAAGATTTGCCATAGTAGAGGAAACTGCAAAATTACTACAAAGCCAAGGTTTCACAATTTGCGCTAACCTCTTTCGATTAAATAAAAAAATTCAGCAAATTTACAACAGAAATTATCACACTAGTTTGAAACAAGCCACATGCCATGGTGAGTCTTCCAGCAGTTTCTATCTTGCTTTTGCAGAATCATCCACACATGTGTGGATTCTAGCCCAGCAATGTGGTTCACACTCCTAAAGGTGGTTTTTTTTTTCTTTCACAACTACCACAACCATGTGAAAGGTATTTCTTGATATATATACTACTTGTCACTTCAATCACAACCTATAGGTTCGGCCACAATGTTGAGATGGATCTTACTTCTTGTAAAAAAAAATTACTTTAAATTTACTTTTGTTTTGGTATGTAAAAATGATAAGAAACATTTGTATTTCTCTAGTTGAATTGAGTTGATAATTTTTTAATATTTAGCTGGTGATGATTGATTTTATGGTACTTCTGTACTTATTAAAATACTTTTTACTTTGTCTAAAAAAAAGAACTAACGAACTGAAACATGTCAACCAGTACTTGTTTGTGTTTCATTTTTTACTTCCAAAATGGTTACATTAATTATAATAATATGATTAAGCCTTTTGTATTGTTCTTGCAGCAGAAATAAATTATAATACAAGTGGGTCACAAGTCACAAAGTGCCATGTGTCTTCTATTCACAATGGTTATAAAGCGACACCAATAAAGTTTCACATACACATACAAACAATACTATAAAATTAACTGTACCCTGTAGTTTCAACATCAAATATTCTACCGGCTACACAACCAGAAATAAAAGGTATGTCGTTTTAGTTGTCTTCAATGACACAGTGTACCCCCAGCTTTTGAAAGAAGATACAAATGTAGCAAGTGACAAAGCTAAAAATGAAATGGGCCTTTCTTGTTACCAAGTCACTTAAGCCAGACATTAGTTGAACATGGGATAATAATACCTGAATAAGTTTCAATATTAATCTCCTCCAAAAAATAAAATAAAATAAAATAAAAAGAACATTTTATTATACTTGGATAACGTAACGTGTATATACATCCAGAATTTACAAAGTTGTTCCCAAATTTACACGTAACATCCTTTTAACTAATTACAAAATAAGTAAAACAGAGATAGTTATGTGCCCTAAGCTTCACTGCAAATTATTTATCTGATAAATCCTTTACTACACTCAAAATTACTACAACATTGTTAGTTCATACATTGAAATTTCACACTATAACCTAGCTGATGAATCACCCAGAGAAATAGATGCCAGAGATGATGATGCCCAGACCCATGCACTCTTCATCCTTTCATGAAAGTTCCTGTTCTTGCACAGTCTTAGCTTAGTCCAAATCCTCTTGACATCAGTTACATTAATAACACATTCCATCACTTGGCCAAAAATTTGCAAGTTCAAATGACAAGCATAGGAAGTCCAGAATGCTAGGAGATGAGGCATAATTGTGGGAAATACAAAGATAAGAATCCTCAAGCACAGAAACAATATAGATAATGCTAAGTAAGGTTCCCTGCCAAATATTTCTTTGATGGAGAATCCCTTCATAGTTGAATGTTCTTCACTCATCAGGTTGCTGACTTGACCAACAACTACCTTTTCCTTGGCTTCTAATCCTGAAACGAGTAAGGTTCTTGTCATTTATCACTCAATGAAATAGGAGTAAGTAATGGGTGTTTTTTCAACATGTTATTTTTCTATATAAATCAAGAGATTAGAAAAAGGACTCCCAGGTGCCATCTACAATAATCACCAAGATATCAAGGTCAAAAATGGTAGTCCAGTAAACTATAAACAAGATTCAGGATATTCTTACCTGTGTTTCTCTCATAAAATTCTACAAGGGAGTTGAGATTGTTTGGACCATGATATCTCACCCTACAAGTCTGGTTCACTAGCAAGATTGCAGGTAAACTATGGATCCCATATTTTGAATATAAGCTGCAGGGAAAAACACATGAAAAAAAGACAGTTATAAAATTTGCCAAATTGATTAATAATTATGCTATGTTCTTCAAATTACAGATCGACTAGCATAACATAAAGAATGGCCAAATTACAGATCGACTAGCATAACACAAAGTATGTATGTATGTGGCATACAGAAAAGGAAACAACTCATAATTATCTAGATACTATAGAACAGAAGGAGAGATGACTTCGAAACCTTGGCAAAGCAGATGATTGCTCAAGTGCCACATGTTCTACTTGAGGAAACATGGAACTAAGAATCTCAAATTCAGGAATCATTCTGCGTGAGAAAGGACACCAGGAAGCATAGAAGAGTATAGAAACGTATCCTACCCTCTTTCTGTCAGACAAAACTCCTACTATGAAATTTCCATCCACCTGATTAAATCGAAACAATAAATAAAACATGTCACCAGGATATTCATTATTGATACAAATGAATAAATAAGCAAAACATAAATCAATCTTCAAAATATAATAATTGGCTCCACACAAAAAAGAAAAAAAGTATTTTCAGGTAACTCCAAATCACAATTATGCATTAGTCTAAAACCATTACGGGCCCAGACACAATCTGGCTATTACTTGCTTTAATGGGGTAAGCTGTGATTTATCATCCCTTCAAAAGGGAGGCTGTTAAGTTATCTGATCTCTTATTGTTTCGCATCAACTAACAATGAATAAAGTGCAATATTTTGAGAATTGACATAGATCAGGTAATGTTACATGGGTCATTTAAGTTGGTTTTGTACCTACTACTCATACACTTAGTTCATTACTTCATTTAATATTTAGAGAAAAAAGTATATGAACTGCTTGTAATAATAATCACCCGAAAACTCATTTTAAAAGATTTTTAATTTATAGAGCGGTAAAATCTTTTACCCCGATGGCACCATTAAACAATATTTAAGCCTCACTATAAATTAGAGGACTTTTTTCCCTTCATTTGGAGGGGAGAGAGTATCAAGACAAAGTAAGCGTACATACATAACAAAGACGAGATTAAGTTTAACAAACGGAAAAAAAAAATCAATATTCACACTGCATGAAAAATGATGCTTGAGATCGTTAAATTAGCTCAGCCCAAAACATAATATGATATAAACTATGAAGTAAAAAATCTTGATAAATAACCCCAGCTCGTAATAGACATGCAATGGCCTATATCGGTATAGGTATATATGTTATGGTCATAAAATAAATAGAGTATATGTCATAATACGTTAACTTTTTTGAAAATTTTGGCTATTGTAGATTATCTTAATATATTCAGAATGGAGTTAGATGCATAATTTCAAATTATTAACACAAGTCTAATAACATTTTCCTAGGAAGGAGAAAGCTATGATGCCAGAAAATTGACAATAACTTATGCATATTGTCCAACCAACCAAGTTAAACTTTCTTCATATCTAATGTTAATTTCAATCTTAGAAAAGAACATCTTCTTGAACCCAATAATAGAATTTAAAATTGGAAAATAATTATCATAGTCTAAATATTTCTTATAATATACAAACCAATTAGCTGCAAGAAAAATCGAGGGCAATTACCCAATTATAAAGTTAAGTATCAGCCACCATATAAAATTTAGTCCATCTGATATCAACTTAAAATTGAGAATTAGGGATGAGTGTTTTTCATATATATTAAAAATTTGTCACCCTTATATTTAATGCCAAAACGACCCTAAAAGCAACATTTTCTTATTCCTTTTTAACAACTTACCAGTAGGTCAGATGCATTTTACTTTACAAGTACAAGGTTATAAGTTCTGCTCATTCTCATCATTTTAGTTTTCAAGATCAACAACAACATCAGCAGAGTAGACTAAAGGCAAAATATGTGGTTTCTTAAAATTAAATCTCATCAAGAAGAAAGTACGAATGGAAATGATAACCATTCAATGAGCATATAATCTGTTTAAAAGAAAAATAAAGTGAAAATTCAAAATTCTCAGTGGATAAAGTTCTTAGCTGAAGAATATTTATCCATAAGAACAAACAGAAATATCACATAGGACAAATATGAAAACTTCTATTACTCAGTTTGGTAACCTGAGCGCTTCACCAGGTAAACTTAACTAATAGTGAGCAATGGACAAAGGTAATATATAAATTAATTTTAATTTGAATTAAATCTCAGTATAACTATAAGCTTAGAAGTTATAACTTGTCATATTTCCAAACATATAGACTATGGTAATGAAAACCAGTGTTATATGGTGGATGGCAGGACAAAATTCTGCCATTTAAACATGCCATTGCGGCCTATGGTGCCACCATGGAAGCCCTTCCTTCACAAATTACCTATGGTGGTTGGAAAAAATTCCACCACGCCATTCCGCCAAGGCACATCTATTTAACAACATTGATGAAAACTATGTTAATTGACTTCATCGTCAATAGTAGTTTCTTATTTTAACCCTCATATATTTGAATCAGGAAACTAATTTAAATATCAACTATTTTCTTATCTGTAAACCGTGTATTGTATTTGCTGGTAGATTATGAAACAAAAGGGCTCAAGAATATGGGACTTTGGGAATGACAGCAGTTGCAGTGTAGTTGATTTGTTTGCAATCATCAAAATGTGCCAACTATTTTCAAGAGGAAAGTGATTATTGCCATTCAAAAGATTTGGATTTAATTTTTCTTACAAGATATTTTGATAATAAGTGTCTCATCTTGCATTTAGAAGATCCTCAAAGAAGATAATTTAATAGTATTTGTCTAGTTAAATAATGCATTACATGACATATAATCTGTAAAACGCTGTAATGTTAAAATTGAGCATTTATGCAATCTCCTCATAAAGGCTATAATTTGGCCCTGTTTAGATAAACTTTGTACTTATAGTTATAGTAGAAGAAAGTAAAAAGATAAAATGTATTAAACTTCTCTATAAATTAAAATCAACTTATACACTTCAGTTTTTGGAGAAGTTAAATGAAAATAGCTTCTATCAAATACACGGTTAATTTAACTTACGCAAGAAATTCAATTTATTTTACTTTATTATTTTCTTTCTCTTATAAAAACTGATCCAAATATTAAAAACAAGTAAACTCTATTGAATATTGATAGACATAAAAGGATCACTCCCTAGATTGTTGCAGAGGGAATCATATGGATACAGTCATACAGCTTGGATGTATTTTGGTACAAGTAAAATCACTAAAAACAACATAATTTTGTTTATCTAGATGTATAGAATTGGACCACAGAACAATTCCTATGACGGAATGAATTAGATCACAACCTTAAACTCACATCAACCACTTCTCTAACTAACCCTGATAATTATATATATCAATATAGATAAAAGCAAAAATGTAAAGATTTAATTTTGTTCAAAGATATTGATATTTTTCCTTCTCCAACCTACCAATGGAATTTTCCTAGGACCATAACGTCACAATAAATTCAATTATTTGATTTGACTTAGAAAAAGCAGTTGTAACAAACATATATCAACCAGATACAAAGTAAATTGCCCCAACACACACCCTCAACTATGCTCCATAGTCACACATTTCCCAAAATGATTCCTAAGTAGTTTGGCATTAGAAGGTAGTTAAGCTAACACAACACCTAATATTCCGATTCCCCATTTTCAAATCATCAAATCAGAACCTTATTCTTCAAAAGAGGACACCCATGAAACGAAACAACATCAATCACAAGTGAAACATGGGCATAAAACAACAAGCCATAAAATCAAAAGACACCAATCATATGAAGGAATATAAACAAAGTCCCACAGTCAAAATGACATAAAAGAAATAAAATTTTGAAGGTACAGAGATAGAGCAGGCACCTGAAGAGGAGGGTCAGGGGAGATGGCGAGGGAGCACTGCGATTGAAGATCATAGAGAAAGGAGGGAGAAGAAGAGGAATAGGAAGATGGTAGGAAAGAGAAACAAGTGATGAAGAGAAGAAAAAGTGAAGTGGCCATTGAAGTTTGAACTTGAAGAAGCTTAGAAGGGTATGTTATTTATTGTGTGTAGAGTGAAGACAAGAGTGTTAGGACACAAAAGAAGGGAATAAGAAACATGTAATGTTGCGTTTGTTTGTGTTTGTGCTATGTTGTTGTGTCCCTATCTTTAGATTGAATAGAATCTCAATCTGGTAATGTTGATGGTGTGGAAGTGGAGTGGGTTAAGGTTAAGGTTAGAAAAAGGTGTAGTGGGTAAAGAAAATGGCTGAGTTTGGGTTTGGTTTGGTTTGGTGACTGAATGCTGATTCCAACACAAGCTTTAAGGGTTCCAAGGAAGTGGGAAATGGGAAGTGGGAAAAAAGGATCCTACTTTTCCTTCCATGCCCAGTTTCACTCAACAATGTCCCATAAAAGGGTTCACTTTTCTTTCCTTGGCTTCTTTAATAGAAAATGAAAATCTAATGTTTTTAAAAAATATTAATACTTGATTGAATAAAATAAATAAATGTAAGAACTAACTTAGTAATTAAATATGTGACTTATTATCTACAAATATGTAAAGATACAAATTATTTATTATTTGTTTCAAATGTAATATTAAATATAAAAGATTATTTTTATCTGAAAATATTTTTTTAAATATTTTAAAGGTAATATTTGTTTTATTATCTATAAGACAATGAATGTTTATACTATATCAAAAGAAAAAAAAATTGAGCATAAAATAATTCTTCAAAATCAACGTTTTTTTCATTATATTTTTCACCATTTAATAATGTTTGATCCAATGTGACATTTTGAAAAAGAATAAATTTGTGTGTTTTTTGAAAAAAAAAACTAATTAGAGTTTTAAAAAATAATAGGACCGACTTAAATAAAAAGTATTCAGTAATTAATTCTTTAATTTATTATAATGACTGCATAAAAATATGAAGAAAAAAAATAACCAAAAAAAGAAAAAATAAAACAGAAAAATAAACTTAGATTCTCTTCACTTCATCCTTACAACAACATTATAACCTTATATAATAAATAATATAAATATTATTTTTATACTTTAACTTTTTCTCATAATCATTAAAGTTACATGTTGAGATAGGTAAAGACAATATAATAATAGAAAATCCACACTTTTTTATTATTTATTATTATAATTATAACGCTAATAGAAGTTTTACCCTTTTATTTTTATTTTTATTTTTCTAAAAAAAGATTATGCACTTATTTTAAATCATAATCGAATCATAATTTATATTTTATAGTATAATTGTTAATTTTTCATCATAACCCCTCATTCCAATGTTTGGTAATATTTTATTAATTGATAGCATAAAACTTTTTTACAGTGATAACTTTAGTTTTAAGATTTTTTTTCAAATTGTACAAAATTATTTTTTGAAAATGTATATTACACAACATTTTTTCATCTGTCTATTTGCATAAAAAGTAGGGATGAATCTTATATGTCTATGGAGATGAAAATTATTTTTTTAATACAAGTATTTTTATTTTTATTTTATTTTATCAATTTACCTTGTGTTTTTAATATTTTTATTTTAAAATTAAAATTAATTATAAAAAATATTCTAAAGAATAAAATGTATTTACTCAACATCTTTAATAAAAAAATATCTGCAATAATCATATTTTTGAAAATATCATTTAAAAAAATATAATTCAAGTTGTGAAATAAATATCTTATGGTTGTGCTTGGGTAGGAATGCATATTTGGTTTCTTACATGAATTTTTTTTTTTAATACAAGTAATCTTTAAAATTACTTTAGTAACCAAATGTGGATACATTTTTTAAAAGGGATTGGAACTTATATTGTTTGCGTTACTAGAAGCTAGGATTATTTGCTACAATCAATTTAGATAAGGAAAAACTATATGATACCACTATGCTTTAATTTTCTTTACACTCACTTAAAAATAAATTTAACAATTTATTTTTAATATATTTTTAAGGTTAAGTATTCTTTTAGTCTATAATATTTTTAATTTTTTTCTTTGATATATTAAGTTTGATTAAAAATTTACATTAACAACTTTAGTATTTCGTAAAATTTTATATTTTAAAACAATTAATTTCAAATGGTAACAAGTAAAACTTCCGCTATCTTTAGTTTAGTTTAAATTAAAAACCATCAATCAACAAAAAAATTTGCTGTGTTTGGGAGAAAAAGATGAAAATAAATGAAAGTGTAAAGAATGAAAATAAGTTAATAAAATATGAAAGTGGTGTTGTTTGGAATAGAAAAAAAAATAAAAAAGAGATCAAATACTTGGATTAAAGATAGTTGATTGGTAAAAATAAATTAATAAAATAAAAAATAAATATTATGTTGTCTTGGAAGGGCATATAACTTTGTTACTGATTATACTTTTAAGAAAACATATCATAATTGATTATGCTTAAGTGCAGCCCCCGTAATCCTACTTGTGCAAAACACTTTTTACCACACACAACACAACATAAATTAAGCAAATAAAGAGCAAAAGGTAATTTTTTTTTTTTTTACAAAATCGTTTTTCATTTAAGTTTGGATTTACACACTTTCATCTAGAAAATGTGATGAAATTAACTCTTTTCTACTACTTTGTTCTCATAGTATTAGTATATGCAAAACTCTATTATTATAAGAATATTAAGACGCTTAAATAACTTCGAAATACTTGAAAAGTACCTTATTTTTTTATCTATTTTATTATTTAAAGATTTTTTTATCTGCTTAAAATTAAGGATAAATTATTTTTTTATACATGAAGTTTTTTAAATTTATGAAATTTGAGACATAAAGTTTTTATTGAATTTTTTTTTTCTTCCACTTTACTTTGATTTATTTTGAGGTTAAGTTGTGACGTGTAAACTTATTTATTATTATTTCTTTAATTAAAGTTTTATGGTTTTTTAGTACATTTTGTTGCAGTTTTAGCCGTTTCTCGTTCCCCTCTCCCCTTTCTAGTATTCGTTAACCCTCCTTAGCACAGTACCTTTTTTATTGATTTTTTTTAATATTTTATACAATCAAATCATAAATATTTTATGTAGGTGTTATTTTAAAATATATATATATATATATATATATATATAAAACAAAATATGATTATATAAAACTTATTTATAATCATCATATTATGTAAATTATTTTACATGAATTAATTTAAAATGAATCAAATTTACAAACAAATTATATCTTATTTTTTAAGTTTTCATTTTTTTTAATTTAATTTAAAAGTAATTTTAAAATGAATAATTTTGATAAAATCTGATTGAATTTTTTTTTAAAAAAAAAACATGTACATAGTTTTAAGTTTATACTTTTTTTTCTATTGAATATATATATATATATATATATATATATATATATATATTTGAATTTGGTTAATAAAGTCAACAATTTTACCATACATAAAGATTTGTGATTGAATATTATGTAAAATATTTTACAAACAGTGCATACTAACTAAACTAAAAAAATATTTGATACTTTTTATAATAAAGTGACATCCATTTTTATTATATAAAGATATTAAATGTTAAATAAATATTGATTATATTAAAATATAAAAATACTTAAATATTATATTATATTTTAATGCTAAATATATAAAAGTTAGAAAATAATATTGTGAAGCCATAAAGGTTCATTAATTTAGTGATGGAGATTTGAATTACTTGCTTTGAGGTCTTTAAGTTCAAACTCTTACTATCATTATACATAAAGAAAAAGTATTTTTTTCTTAAATTTTTTAAAATAAAAATAATAAATGATGTTTAGAATTTTTTAAGTAAGAAAAGGGATAAAAATGGTGATATGTCATCATTTAAAAGCTAAAATAAACAAAAAGATGAAAATATTGAACGAAAACAAATATTTGTATATTTTAACTAATTAACAAAAAGTTTATAAAACATAGTTTACTCATTATTAATATTGTTACTTGATACTTGAAAAGCTTGTCTTTATTTAATTTTAAGGTTTGAGTGCACTCGCCAATTTTTCATTTTAGAAATGCACTTTTTAGGTGATGAGATGAATTTGAAGGCAAAGGATATCCACTAGCTGGAGCTCTTAGGTAATTAATTGACATTTGAGATTTTTTTTTCTTTTCTCTTCAGTGCAGGATTTTTTATATATGGTGCTTGCATATTCCAGTTGCGAATCGAACACCATTTAGAGGTACTCTTTTTTTTCGTGTTCCTCACTATGCTATCATGCTCATATTGAACTCGGTGTCATTAACCATTAGTTTATTTTTTTGTTTTTGCTCTGTATTTTTAAATGGGATCATTATAATTTTTTTTAAAATGGTTAAATGAATGTGATGGAGAACTGAGAAGCTGATCTAAGGATACCAAGTCTATAACTAATTCAAGGAAACAAACTTTACAACATCTAATAATGGAGATAAAGTCAAAAGAAGAAACATAAGAGATTATGTCACATTAAGCATCCTTCCTACTTTGGATGAAGAATCGAGCCTGTGGATACCCAATTTTATCTGGATTTAGCCTAATTCTGAATATAAAAAATATAGAGAAATAAAAAAATAAATATAAAATGCAAATAAAAATATATATAATAACCAAAAATTTAAAAAGATATAGAAATAATAATAAAAAATATAAAGATACAGGAACAGAGCAAGTTCAACAACCGAAGCTCTAATGTCCACACAAATGCCTATGCACTAGCCCTCTCACTACTTCCAAACGAAATTATGCAGCATCATGGTGCGTTGTTCGTTTGCAATTCAGACACATTATGAAAGCCTTTGATATCAATTGATTAAAATCTTACAACAATTACACCATTAAAGCAAGCTATTATACTTGGAGAGTCAAAAGGCTTATAACCCCAAGTAGGTTGAATTTAAGTGTGATAGAAATTTCTATATTTTGATAAGATAAGTTGAATAAGTGAGGACGTTTTATAAGTCATGAAATTCATAGTTTAATGAATTCTATTATTTTATTTTAAATGGAAGTCCCATGTTGGATAGACACAGATAGTTGAACACTATATAACTTATTGTTCTAAAATAATATAACTATTACATATTTTTAAGCATTTGGTTTAAGTTTTAAACTAATTTCATGAAGCTCACTTGTAAGCAAAGTTATCAAGAGTCTATGTAGATTTATGGGAGTTCAAAAAATTCAACTTTAGAAGTCGACCAAACTTGTAAGAGTTTATTGTATACAAAAATAATAAAAAAATGTAAAAATAACATATTTCAATAACATAATAAATCAAAATAGTAAATTATATATTTCACAGTACTTAAGTAACTAAGTCTAACGATGAATCATTATCAAATAATAAATTTCAAAAGTGATAATAATAGTAGAACATTCTATTTGATATTGTTAAAAAATTAAGGTTTGATATTTTTAGAGATGTTTGTTATTCGATTTAAGAATGGTACACTAAATAAAAGTATATTGAACTTTAAATGCATACAAAACAAATTAATTTGTTGACTCAATGACTTGGTAGTAAACTCTAGAGGTTACAAAGTTTGAATAGAGTCTACTGAGTTTACTCAAAGTTTATTAAAAAGAGAATTTACAGATGAGCTTAACTCGTAGAGAATAAGTGGATTTGTAAACGCACAAGAGTTTAACAGTTAACTCGAGAGTTTGATAACCATACTTATAAGACAATTTCTTTTAGCACCTTCATAATTTCTATTTACACCCCTAAAACAAGAACACCAAAAATACTCTTATGTTCCGGATCAATTGATCGGCTAATCTGAAACACATGTAAAAAGATAATTTTTGGATCAATAAATTCAAAATTGAGTATTAATAATATTTTCTGGGTCAAGTTGATAAAAAAATTATGTTTTTTATGTGTTTCTGATAAATGATATAGAAAAATTATCAAAATTCAGTTTTGGATCAACTAATCCAAAAGTTTCAAAAATAATAAAATTCTTATAAACTAATAAAAATAACAAACGAAAGAAAGAGCAAATAGAAGAGTGAATGAAAGTAGATGCGACTGGTATGGGTAAAATTTATAAAATTTTAGGTTAAAAAGGTAATAGGGATATTTTGTGACTTATAATAATATATTAACCATGTATCTGCAAACAGCAATTGTGCAGGTGGTAAAAGAAAATGTCCACTATATTTGCTGTATTCATCCACCACGAATACTGATTAGAGTTTAATTTCATATATTAATATTTTTTTTTTCTGGTAAATTAATTATAAGGGACACCAAAGTGCTCTCTACACTTAGAACCCACCGTTATCAACATAATCTATATGGGTAGTTAGTATGATTCTGAACAGGGCAAAACAAAATTATTTCTTTAAGCCATATTTTATGTAGGGATGGCAACGAAATAAGTCGAGTTTGTTATTCTCACTTTGGTCTTTGAAAATGTGTGGGGGTGGAGGTAGTATAAAGAATGTGAGTATGAAATTTTAATTTTCATCTCATCTTTGTCGGATATTTTCCTGTTTGAGTATTCTCACGAGTATTTCGTTATATTATTTATAATTTATATTTAAATTTACTTATAATTTATTAAATAAATTATATGTTAATTTATTAATTATATTTAATTTATTAATTATATTTAATTTATTAATTATTAAATAAATTATATACTAAGTTATTTTTAGTTTTAATAGTAGATTTGTACACAAACATGCGAGATTTTGTTTAACATATAATTATGATAATTTCTCCTTGCACCTCCATAGTTTTTTCTTGCACCTCCATAATTTTTTAAAATGACAAAAATATCGTAGGTAAAAAAAAAGTAAAAATTTAATTACCATTCACACCATCTCTCTCTTCCTCTTTTGTCTGCACCTTGCACCTTTCTCTCTCTGTTATTGTCTTGTTTTTTCTCCATTGAATGTGCGTTGCAGTACGTTTGTGAATCATTGTGGGTTTGTCTTCTTTGGTTTTTCCATTTACTCTCTCACTTAGTACACTATTTTATCCCTTTTGCATTTTTCACTAAATCACGCTTTCTGCAAATTTTTTTACAAATCCAGACAGGGTTGAGGAGCTCATTGGACCTATGCGAAGGAGGAGTTGGGATTGTGCAAGAATGGAGGAGAAGTTGCGAATGAAGGAGGAGGTGCAGGGAGACGAATAAGTGGCGCAAAGTTGAGTGTTCGGATATGTGATTAAAACAAGAAGAAGAATAGAGGCGCACCAAGGAGTTAACTTATTTTTTTACTTCAAGGTATTTTAGAATTTTCTTACAATTATAGAGGTGCAAAGAGAAAAAGTCTATAATTATATGTAAAAGATAGAAGCGGGGTTGAGACCAATAACACAGGATTTTTCTTGTCAAAATTGAGGCGGGAACAAGACGATACCCATAGAAACGAGCATAATTATTATCCTAAATTTCTAAGTTGTTGTTTTTAATAATTGCCATATTATCAAATATATTATTAATTATTGATTTTCAGAGAAACATTTAAAATTTAGGGTCTTCTTACCAATGTGAGTGCAATTCAAATCATAGATAAGAACAATTTTATGCATTTCAATTAAAAAAAAATACATAATTCCTTAACTGATAACTATATTATAGTTTCAAGTAAAATAAAATTATAGAAGCTTGAGTTCTCCTAAAATTTATGACATGTATCTATGTTAAGAAACGTTTAAATGTCTAACAACTAGTCAAAAGGTATATCAATGCTAAGCAAAGAGTTATCTAAAAAACCCTTTAATGAGAAGATCAATTGCATTTAATTGGAGTGGGGAAACACCCTATCCTCCTTCTTGTACAAGTAATTATGACGTTAGCTTGGAATAATCTCCTAATGAGAAAATATAAATTTGTTGAACTTACTATACAATAAAATTAAAACTCATGCATTAAATTTCCTGCAACTCCTCTTCCACCTATAGGGATCGACATGAAAGTTGAAAGATTGATTCAACCTTTCAGGGTTCAAAGAAGATTTGTGGCATTGAATAGTGATAGTTGAAATATCAAATGACCTGGCCAAATGAACCAATCATAAAGAGGTAGTCTGAACAATGTTCTACACAAAGTTAGTCACACATGATAAAAGTACAGAATTGAATGGATAGGGAGTTTCTAGTTTTGGCTTAGCTGAGTCTTTCTTCTGATATCTCAACAACAGGTAACTCTGCATTTTCTTATGATTGTTATTATTCCGTTATCAGTGATTTTGGTAGGATAGGCTAACTGCACTATTGATCCATCTTGTCAGTACCAAAATTAATGGACCAATATGGTAGAAAGAAAGATAATCACTGATTATCAGTTTATCACTAAGCACAGTAATCAATCAACACCCAACAATCATTACAAACATAAGAATTAAGAAACGACACACGTCATCACTATTATTATAATATCCTACACTACACGTGGTGTAATAGTAAAAATATCTGACTAAACAGTATTATATTAATTTAAGAGAAGCGTGGAAGAGCAACGCCAACAAGTCAACAGCTGTATCAGTACCAGCCATACAAGATATATAATGCATAATAGATTTCGGGAACGAATAATATATGTTTAACGGGACAAAATTATCTATGTGCTTTTTTATGTTATTTTCTTATCACAATTAGTAATATAAATAAATAGATGAAAAGTTTGCTTTGGTGGAATAAAAATAGACGAGAAGTAATATATATTCTAACTCAATTCGTTATAGACAGATGTATATATGTTATTGTAAATCTTTTAATACAGTATTTGATTACTATTAAGAAAACAAAAATTATTACTAAACTTCACAAATTTTAAAATTATTTCCACGCTCTCTGTTTTAACAAACAAACAAAAAAAAGTCATCTTTTTTCTCCTGCTCCAATTCATGCTTAATATAATTTTTTACTGAATGGATTACTGAAAAGAATTTCGATTATAATTAGAAAATAACATTGAAATATGCAAGGAACTATGTCTAATTTTACCTTAAATAATATATGTATTATAATAAACTAAAAATTTCAATTCGTACTCTTACAGTATTAATCAATAAAACTAACATATCTAACATAAATAAGAGGTTGTGAATAAATTCAATTATTTTAAAAATAATAAATTTGAATAAGCTGAACGTATAGAAAGTTATGGTCAACAATAACAGTGCATGTCATGGTCATGCCTGTTTGTGCCTAGCTATGACATGAAATAACAGCAAACGAGATAAGGACTTGTGTCCCACAGATGAGTTGGAAAACCAACCCTAGCATGGAGCCTTTCAACCCCACCTAGCAGTTATCACCAACTCAATAATCATGGTCCCCAACTTCATTATTACATAATTCAATAATTTAATATATTTATCCGCTGTTAAAGTTCTATTGTAACCATTTGACTTTTTGTCCATCGTTCACGTTGTGCTTATATCCAGTTGTGACTCTAAAGAGATAAAACAAATATCTAAGAATCTTCTTTGCTTTTTCTCCTAAGCACTTACCTGCTCCTCCTTGTGATTTTTTGCCTACACCACATAGAATAGCTGAGAAGATGAGAGAGATAATTAGTATTCATATTGGACAAGCTGGAATTCAGGTGGGGAATTCATGTTGGGAGTTGTATTGCCTTGAACATGGAATTAACCCTGATGGCACCATGCCTAGGTACTCTGTTTCATATGATCATTTCTTTTTCTGCGTTGTTTACATGAATTATGTATTAAGTAGGTTGTATCTTCATGGAATTGGCTTGATCCTTACTTTGGTGTATTTTTTAACTCAGTTTTAAATTTTTTTGGCCTTTAATATAAGAGAGCTTAATTTGGTGATTAGTTTCATCCATTTTATCATCATGATTGTTGATTGACATATTAATATGCATAATCCAGTTGATATTACCCTATTGTAATTATCGCCCCTAATGAAAAGAACAACTATACTAATGCTTTCTCTGTCTATGATAATCCCTTATTTTTAATTTCCGCATGTAATTTTGGCACTCTGCCAAATTGAAAAACAAGGAATGTATCTTGAATTGAGATCAACTTATACGTTTAAATGTAATTTTGGGGTCTTAAAATTTAATTTTCTCCTGTTGTTTCTATTTGTGGTTCCTGTTAATTGTTTGAGTTATTGTGGAGTCTTGGTGGTGCTTTAAGAGTATAAAGTATAAAACCTATAAAACCATTTGTAGTCCAAATTCATAGTGAATGGACTTTATCACTTTTAAGCTTCTAATTTCTCATCACCCAGAAACTAGAACTTGATTTTTGTTTTGACATATCCATTCTAATTATTTCCCCCTTTTCTTGTGGTACAAAATAATTGTCATTTCTATATGCTTGCAGTGATACCACAGTTGGCGTTGCACATGATGCATTCAACACTTTCTTCAGCGAGACTGGATCTGGCAAGCATGTACCAAGGGCTTTATTTGTTGATCTGGAACCTAGTGTTATTGATGAAGTACGAAGTGGCCCTTACAGACAACTCTTTCACCCTGAGCAATTAATTTCTGGCAAGGAAGATGCTGCTAATAACTTTGCAAGAGGACACTACACTGGTAAGTCAAATTCTGATGCTGGTCAAAATTGGCAATTCTCTTCCTTGTTTAGCTGGAAAATGCCACTCATTGTGTATCTATGATGCAGTGGGAAGAGAAATTGTTGAACTATGCCTTGATCGTATCAGAAAATTAGCAGACAATTGCACTGGTTTGCAAGGATTCTTGGTTTTCAATGCTGTTGGTGGTGGTACTGGTTCTGGTTTAGGATCATTACTTTTGGAACGGTTGTCTGTGGACTATGGGAAGAAGTCTAAACTTGGCTTTACCATCTATCCTTCCCCTCAGGTATTTTCTTAAGAATTTAACTTTTGTGCACTGGTACTGTAAATATTTTTACGTAGTTAACTATGATGGATTTAATGTTTTTGATAATTATTATAAAAATCAACAAACTTAAGTTGTAATTAGATCACTATGATTTTTTTTTACAATTTTCAGTGTATCTACTATTTATTAATGATCTGTCTGTGGTGCATCAAACACTTGTTTACATCATTCCATCTTCTGATCTTCTAGTCTTGGATTCGGGACAGTATTCCTGTAAGAATGTCTTGTCTACTAGTCAAAGTCAAATGGAAAGAAATCCAGAGATATGTAGTAGAATGTAGGATGCTCCCTATTTTATTTTTTATTCCAAGATGCAATGCAACATTGTCTCAAAGAAATTAGGAAACTACTTAATAGGCACTTATATTACTATAGAATAGAGGTACTTTCTTATTTGTTGCTCTACATTCTCCTGGGATTTATTGGTTTTCTTAATTCATATTTCATGGTTTGTTTATTAATTGCTTATACGTGTATTTTTTTTATTGGTTATCTATGTGTAATTCCCTTATGGTAGTACTGTCTATCATACAGGTATCTACTGCAGTTGTTGAACCATACAACAGTGTCCTTTCCACTCACTCTCTTCTTGAGCACACTGATGTAGTTGTGCTTTTGGACAATGAAGCAATATATGATATCTGCAGAAGATCATTAGATATAGAAAGGCCAACTTACACTAACTTGAACCGTTTAATATCTCAAATTATCTCTTCCTTGACCACTTCCCTGAGATTTGATGGTGCCATTAATGTGGATATTACCGAGTTCCAGACTAATCTCGTGCCATATCCTCGAATTCACTTCATGCTTTCATCTTATGCCCCTGTAATATCTGCTGCAAAGGCCTACCATGAGCAGCTATCAGTTCCTGAGATCACCAGTGCTGTTTTTGAGCCATCAAGTATGATGGCCAAGTGTGATCCAAGACATGGTAAGTACATGGCATGCTGCCTCATGTATCGAGGAGACGTGGTCCCCAAAGATGTAAATGCAGCTGTTTCAAATATCAAGGCAAAGAGAACAGTTCAGTTTGTTGACTGGTAACTAAACTCCTTTAAATGTCATCTTATGAGTGATAGTTTAGAATCTGTTCCTTGCCTGATGGTTTTGTTCCTTCTATTGTACTTCTAAGTTTCTAACTTGATACTTTGTCAATAATAGCTAGTTTGGGGACATATTTTTTTTCTTGACAAATATCTTATAAGGTGATTTTGATGGCAAATTCCAGGTGCCCTACTGGTTTCAAGTGTGGTATCAACTACCAGCCTCCAACAGTGGTACCAGGAGGTGATCTTGCTAAGGTGCAGCGAGCGGTTTGTATGATAAGCAACAACACAGCTGTTGCTGAGGTTTTCTCGCGCATTGATTACAAGTTTGACCTCATGTATGCTAAGAGGGCATTTGTCCACTGGTATGTGGGTGAAGGAATGGAAGAAGGTGAATTCTCTGAAGCCAGGGAGGATCTTGCTGCTCTTGAAAAGGACTACGAAGAGGTTGGAGCAGAAGGTGAAGAAGAGGAAGAACAAGAATGCTAATGTTACTGAAATTTCTGATGCACTTAATATGGATGATGTGTAATTGTATTTTTCTGCATTATGCAGTAGAGTTAATGTTTTTCAGACTTATACTATGTCCTTTTTAGTGTATTTTCAATTTTCCAATTATGCTGGACAGGTATACCATACCTGTTAGGTAGCAGCACTTAATGTCATGTTGTGTAAGATTCTATTTGTATCAGAAAACATATGTATTATTGAGCTGAATGAATGAATTTACGTTCTGTTTTCCAGAACTGAAAAAACCTTCTTGTGCCAACAACGAGGATGGTTACTCAAAGTAGTCAACATGCACCTCCTGCTTACCTTACCTAAATCTCCCTTCTTTTCTATTTCTAATGTCTGTCCTTGTCCATTGCTTTTTAAGCACCTTTCACTCTGTTCTTACTATTGTTTCATCATTGCATGTCCAAGTCGAGTGAGACAATTGCTTTCCTCATGAGCAGAAATGGTTATTTTTCAGTTTGAATCACTTGCATGTTTAAGTGAAAGAGGAAATTAAAGGACAGCGTAGGAATGCTGCAATTTCCATTACTTTAAAGAAATCAAATGTTTATCTTATGATTAGCAATAATATTTTTAAAATATAGCAAAAGAAAATGTTCAAAATATAGCAAAACAAAAAAAGGGACTGCAGACAAAAAATTGCTATATAGTGTTTTCTGCTCATGAAAGGATAGGTAGGATTAGAATTTTTCAAATGGTGATTGTCATCTAAACTAGCCATTGTATTTCAACTTTTTTTTTTTTTGGATTGGAAATTTTAATTGTTAGTATTTTGTGAGAATATTAGTGGGAGGTCTCCCTTTCTCCTTCCTCTTTCAACCACTAAGCCATCTCATAATTCTTATTATATTTCCAAGATTAAATCACTACTCATGTGCTGCAATTGCAAAACCTCAGAAGGCACTGTTAATATAATTGTATGTAACTCTCACTTCTGCTGAGCTTTATATGACTGAAAATAGGTTGGTGCAAAATGAGGAGGTGAAAAATGGTAATGTATACGAGCGTAATATGTCATACACCAGAGGAGTTTACGGTTCGGACTGATTTGATTTTGAAAGAAAGTGAAAATTAAACTAATTAATTTTGATCAGGTTGAATTAATTTGGTTTTTTGAATTGTTTTTTTTACTTGAACCAATGATAATTGGGTTCGTTCGGTTTTGATAAAAAAATTAAAAAATTAATTTTTTTATCAAATCATAAAAAAATAATTTTATACATGAAATTAATTAAATTTATAATTTTATTACAAAATATCATGTGTTTCATATATATTAAATTAGTCAAATTTAATTATTAAAACAACACAATACAATACAAACTTAACAATAAATATATAAAATAACTTAAAAATCTAGTAACTTCGAAAGAGTAAACACGAAATGTTTTGACCCTAAACAAAATGTTAAAATATGTTACTAAATTTACTAACTTAAAAATATAAAATAAATATATAATAATAATAATATACTTTTGAATTAGTTGAATTAGATCAAAGTTTTGAAATGCGAAAACTGCAAATCAAACCTGACCATGTCTGGTTTGGTCGGACTTCAGATCCATTTAAATAAAAAATCTGAATCAAACTAATTGGTTCAGTTTGATTTATCGAGTTTGTCTAATTTCTCCAAACCGATAATCACCCCTATACAATGTAGTTTCTTACATTCATATCGCCTGCCAATCACAACCTCCCATACATACCAAATCCAGAAACAAACTATATCGTTTGGTCATGATAAATTCTAGTTGAAGGTCTGCGGTTCAACTTCTAAACTTGCATGTTATATAGAACATAGGTGAAAAATATTATTACATGGTCTTTGTGTTGATGCAATTGGTGGTGTGGTGAAGGCTCCATAACAATAAATAAAAAAATATCTAAGAAATAAATTATTGACTATGATGGTCCTACATTAAAGAAGAAAATAACGTACAATTCTCCAAAACGTATATAAAGTGCTAACCTTTAGGTTGGAGTATTTTTTTTTTCCACTTTCTTTCATTTATTAAACTTTTAAAGAAATAAATGTCACACCATACAAAGTTTATAGCATCTTTATTTTTTTAAAAAAAAAAAAAAGAAATAGAAGAAACGGAGAGATCCATTTTTTCGACAAATCCCCTTATGGTACAATAGAGTTTCTTGAGACGATTTGAAACCTTAAATCAAGCTTATCGTAAATGATAGTTACAAAATAATAGTTTTTCCACATAAATGAAGAAAGGAAGTAATTTGAATGTAAAAAACATTACTATTCTCATTGCCTATTTTTTCTCTTGTGCCTTTTAAAAAAATTTATTTAATTTTAATCCTTGTTTACAAAAACAATGATAATTGAAAGGTAACTAGTATAATTTTTTAAATCTATAAAATCATTTAATTAATATTGTTGCTTAAAAGTAGATATTAAAAGAAAAATTGTTATTTGAGAATAGATACTAAAACCAAACAAAAAAATTTCAATCATCAAATTAAAAAATCTTTAAATAATCAAAATCAAAGACACTATTTTTTTAGATGCAAAATGTTATTTCAACCATTTATAAACCATCTTATGACTTTTACATACGTTTGTTTTCTGGATTGAATTATATTTCGGAAATTATATTCAGGAAATACTATTATCAAAAGTCTTATGTTTGGTAAATATTTATTAGAACAAAACTTAAATACAATATAATATTATATTGATGTTTATTCTAATTAAATTTGAAGTTTCACATAAGTAAGAAGCGAAATTAAGAAATACATGAAAGATTTCTGTTTATTATTGATGTATAACTTTATATCTTACTGATGTTGTAATAAAATCAAATTTAAAGTTTCACATAATAAGCGAAATTAAGGAATCCATTAAATATTTTTACTTATTACAAATGTGAAACTTTATATTTGATTGGAAAATAATACTAACCTTACTTAAAGTACTGTGTCTAAATATTTATTACTCTTTAAAATATTTTAAAATTTATTTTAATTTATAATAAGAAAATTAAAAAAAAAAGTTGCAATAGAAAGTAACTTCCATAATTGCATGGGAATTCAAGATTTCCATCTTTTTCATTTTTCATATGAGAAAAAAATGTATATTTAAAAAATAATTCATGTTTAGGACCATTTAAGATAACTTGAAACAAACACTATGAATAGTTTACCTCCCATGACTCTCGGTGAAAATAAATCTTTTAATGAAAAACACACTTCCATCAGAGCATATATAATATTTCATACTTGTATCTTTTAATAAAAGAAAATAAACCTTCATAAAAAAATACAAGTTACATACACTTCTTCATGAATAGATGCATATTTTTATGAAAAAATATAACCTTGCATTAATTTTGAAAATCTTTCACACTTTGTACATAAAAGGTTGGGTATATTGATTTCAATTTTGAAGGCAGAATTGGAGGAAGCAAGCTTTTATCATAAACCTAGCCTACTTATTGGAGTAAAACCCTTTTACTTTTTCATTTTAACGGTAGAAGAGAAAAGCAACAACAATAATCTTCATAAAAAAAATCCTACCATTTTGTACTGAACAATAGGTGAATATTAGAAGTCCACCATGCCATGAATATTATTATAATAGTGGTGTTGCAGAGCATAAAGCAACCCTCTTATTGTTACTGAACAAGTTACTTGTTTAGTCAAAAAAATTGACTCCTACTCCTTTGCAGGCTCGGTCTAAGCGATTCCTTGTCTGCTTAATCTAACACCATAACTATGACGAGATTCAGACGTGATTTGTCTCCCCTCATGTTTGTAGTGTCATATATCTATTAAATTTGACCTCTTCAACAAAATAAATGTACTAGTTTACCCTTCACTACAAATATTTTTGTCCCTTTTCTGTTGTAAATATTATGCTGAATCATTCCTTGTAAGCATGCCTTTAAGAACGGTTCTTTTTTCTTTGCTAGTCTCTCATGCTGACGAGTTTTGGTCTAAAATGTTTTACAACAATTTTTATACTTCCCATGTGGTTTGTCTCTTCTTCCAACTAATAAAAACAACAGACATTATTCTTAGATCCAAACAACCACTGTCTAGCTTTTGCCCTTACTTCAGAATTTAGCAATTGGTAATATCTAGCTGGTTGTTTTATAGTGCTAGTCTTGATAGCTAAGTCTCAATGAAGTCATCACGAGCCAAATGAAAGAGAAGAGAGGATAAGGATTGAGATTTAGAAAGTAGATTATTAAATAAGGGAGATTCAGGGTTCACAGGACTGAGCAAGATGTTACCTTTATCCTTGGATGTGATGTGTAATTTAATCTCAGTCCAATCACTTAATCTCCAAAGTTAATAAAATAAAGATTCCAAATTTAATCATTTCTATGATGGTTCACCCGCTAAGGTTTGGGAAAAGATAATGAGACAAGTTTATGTATCCATAACTGATTGGGGTAAATAATCATATAGCCAAAACAGATGAGCAAAAGGTGCAAGTTATGTAAAAGCATTGGACCAAAATCTTAAAAGATACGAAAGCATATTTTTCATTAATTACTAACAAAGCAAGCATAGTACTTGTCCCTTTCATATATAAAGGAAATTAATGTGTGATTCTACTGTTTGTCCATGTAAAGCAACGTGAATAGTCATTTTGATTTTGGCTCTAAGATCCAAGATTCCAATTTGCTTACTTTGCCTCCAAAGTCTTGATTTTCACACTGATTTATTCCTATAAAGTAGACTTTGATACAAAAACACTTAAAAGATGTACTTTTGACATTAGGGATGTGAAAAAAAAGAAACATAAATGCTTAGACTTTTTACATAATAATGATTGAAAAAGAGCTTTCACAAATGCAATATTCATGGATCTTCCTGCTGACATTGAGCAGTTAAGAAAGCAAAATTATCTCTCACCAAGCTATATATGTTATTGTAATATTTCAATCAATCCATAGATCCCAATTCCTCCCTCAACTTTTCAGTAATAATTAAATAAATATGGGTAATGACATCTAGAAGGAATAATAGCAGGATCATTTAGACCTTCAAGTTTAACAGAACAATGAGCACAAGGGTGGAAGATCCCAGAGTGTTTCATTAGAGTCCTGAACAGTTTCCATGTACTCTTGCACTCCATTAATTGCATATAGTGAAGCTGATATTTGTCTTTCAACTTTCATTCTTTCAAATTCTGAAAGCTCGAAGCCAGCTGGACCAGTGAGGCCATCATCAATCTTTGGTATATCCAATATTTGAGCAATAGGGAAACGATCAAAGACAGTTCCAAAACCCCATGAAGTATTGGATTGATGACCTGACACAAAGTCCTCCCTACAATGGCTCAAATCTGGTTTATAAGCATCATCAAACAGATTTGAACTTTGAGTTGTGACAGTTGAAAGAGACTTGTCATTGTTGTCATTGCCCTTTCCTGAATTACTACTAACACTGGTAACAGTACTAGTACTAGTACTAGTACTGGCACTGCAAGTGGTGCTAACTCTTGGGGCAGGTGCATTACTAGCATTAGCATCTTCCTGTTTTTTTGAACCTTTTCTGTTGTTAAGCAGATTTCGAATTCGATAAGCAAGAGGAGAATCTAAGGACACATGAGTGATGAAATTGGTGCGAGTGTTGGACCCACGAAGAAGGCATGCAGCTTCATCATAGGCTCTGGCTGCTTCCTCGGCTGTCTCAAATGTGCCAAGCCACATTCTTATCTTCTGAGTTGTGTCTTTGATCTCAGCCACCCATCTCCCTGAAGGCCTTTGCCTCACCCCAACAAATTTGTTGCTGTTGTTTCTGCTTTTCCCTTTGAACTTGCCTCCTTTGGTTATTGCAATGCCTGCTTTCTGATGCTGCAGGTTTGGCTGTTGGAATTGAATTTCCATCACTAAGTTATCAAGCAAAATGGTGCGTGAAGAGGAAAAGTTATTATGAAGATATATCAAAAAGAGACAAGAGGAGCAGAAAGTGTTTTAGCTCTCACAATGTTGATGGAAAGCTAGATATTACTTAATTTTTCATGTTGTTGTTTGCAAGCTGTGAGAATATATATATATATATATACATATGTGCCTATGAAAAAGGTTCATAACTTTTTAGCAAGCAAGTGGCATTAATATATTATTGGCACATTTTCAAATTTGTTAATTGTTTAATTTTCTTAATGTATGTTTTAAATTTTACATGATGCAGACAGGGTATCCTTCAAATTTCTGTCTTCCTTTACTTTTTGAACAGAATGACCGCTCCTATACGTGTCGTATTGCACTACTGAAAGAGTCAAGCCTCACTGAACGTATGTACCAAAAAGAGAATCAATTTAATCAGAACTTAGTCATACTTCTGAGCTTTTTTTCTTAATAGCATTTAATGTAGTTTTAGTCTTTTTTTCTCAATAGAATTATGCTTCTAAACAAAAAAGAAAAAGAAATTAACTAAAACCTGCTGAGTTCTAACAACTTAACAATACTTCTCCCAGCCCCCTAAACTGACAACAGATTATTTTTTATTATTTTTGGCTCTAGAAATTTCCCATAAGCTACACAATATAGTATGTCTGTCTATCCACATCAAATATTGTTTCTTAAATTTCCCATATCTCTTTTTTGATAATTTAAGAAACAATTAGTATATAATTTTATAAATTTACAATTAATCATATTTTTTAATTGGTAAAAATCATATTAAAGATTTATACAACTAGATCCCTTAATAACTGAATATATATTTTCAAATAAGGAAGATACGTCCGTCTCAAAATGAATTCAAAATTGATTCAAAATTTAAAATTGATTTCAGATAAATTTTAACATATTGAATTTACGGCAAACATAGAATAATTTAAAATAACTTTTGCGTTGAATAAGAATTTTACATTAAATTTTATTCTAAATTTAGTTTTATAATAAAAACATGAATCCTTTAAAAATAATTTTTATCACACTCAATTAATTTCATTCAAAATCAATTTTGTTTTCCAAATTTACAATAATTTTAGATAGTCTTGGTAACTGAGAATAAAAAACTTAAAAAGCAGACAACAAGTATTGCATGATTACTTTCTACATCTTGAAAAGGTCATAAAAACAGGGCTTAATTAGGTCAACATCCGATTTGGTGAAGTATCCTAAGGGCTACCTAGATAAAGACCAACAGTGAAGAAAAGGAACAGTAAAGCATGGTTTAGGGAGAGTGAGAATACCAAATCCTTGTCCTCATTCTTCCCCACATTTTGCTAAGTCAAACAGTTGAAAGGCATGAATGGCTGCCACATGGAGCCTCCAAAATGATCATTCAGATGCACCCATAAACAAAGAGATCATTAAAGCCATGCTTGGCACTAATGGGGTCACCCCACCTATGTGGCTACACATGATATATATTAAATATTCATAAATCATAATCATGCATATATCTATCTCATCGTGCGTGCTGCGTTTGTTGTAAGTTGTACACCTCTTCTCACATCACCAAGCTCGTTTTGTTCCCTCTATAATGTTTTATTCGTAGATTCTTCTACATCATCTTTCAACCAATTCCAAGTTTTCGATTTATGTGACATTGTCCTTGTCTACTTTGTTAATTCATTGAGACATGCAGACAATATATTAGCCAACATTAGCTAACCTAAAACAACTATTCTGTCTAAGTTAATTAATCCTCCAACTATTTTCCTTTTTTCTTCACTTTTTAATTTTGAAATCAAATTTCAATAATTAAATATTACATGCCACTAAAAGTTTATAATAGATCTCACGTTAGACAAGAATGGAGATATGGGAAAAAGACACAAGTTTATTATATTTAATAAATTAGCAATCCAACATGGTAATGTTATCTTGGAAAATCTTTTCGAGATCAAGTTTATGTTAGGATTTATCACAATGACCATAATAATTCATTAATCGTGTTAGCAATAATTGTGTCCTTTAATAGCTTGAAAATATATTATTATAAAGCAAAAAGGTGCATTAAGAGATTAAGCTTAAATCAATTAATTAATTGAATAATATCAAATAATTAATGGAAACTGAACTTGCCATGCATAATAAAATAAAAACAGAAATCGGAAAAGTACTAGAAAAATGTAACCTCCCACCCCAAGGATTTGTGTAAATTTGTGAAAGAGAAATTAAAAAGCTGGAAATTAAAGAGTCTAATTACTACCATGTTTTCCTTTAATGAACAACATATATATATTTGTTAATTGTGAATAAAGAAGATAACATTGAGAAAGGTCTACAAGGAGATGGTGATGTTAGATGCTTCAACCACTAATGAGGTGAAGGGGGCCTTCAGATTTTCAATGAGAATCTTTCCCATAGAAAAACAAACCCAACCTCTCTCTAATTTTCAATGCATCATTATCCTTTAACTTCCTTATCAAATGTAGCCTTTAGCTGCCTTTTAAAGTTATTAACTCATTAAAAAATAATCTAATCATAAATGCTATTTCAATTATTTTAAGGACCAAACAAAGGCAATGTTTAAAGTCAATGATATTTTAGTATTTGCTTCCCATACCCTTCCATATTTGATACCTACTACAACCACTACGTCCTAGTTCCTGAGTTCATTAAAATTGAAACGAGTAGTGCTTAAGAATAGTTAATTAAGTAGACATTGGAAAGACAAATAATACATGAATCGTGAATGATAATTGATATAACCCCTCTAATATGATAAGCCAAATTTTTTTATCATTCTTGTCAACACACATAAGAGTATACTAACAATCTATAATATTTGATTATCCGTTCACAATGCTAAAATGTTAACATATACATACTTATATTTAAGTTGAAATACATTAACAGTTGTATCATTAGTAAGTATAAGATAATTTGTAACATAGCTTGTTAATTAATATATTTCAACTAAAAATAAATATAAATAGATGCAAACTAGAAAACGGCACTATAATATTATATATAATAATACTACTAAACTGGTAATCAAATTTAGTGTATGTTTAATGAACGTTGATATATAAAATTGATTTTCACTAAACTTTTCTTTTTTAAAGTGATGATATTTATGTTTGAATTTTTTATTATAAAATCATGTTAATATAAAATTTTGGATTCAATGTAAAAGTTAATAAAAGTAGAGTTAACTAGATTTGGATTCAAACTATTGAATCACATCTTCAACATTATATCAAACAGCATGATAAAAAAAATCACATCCCACTTCTTAATTAACTTAAATTTAGAACAATAAAGTCACACCTCTTAAGCACTAAATTATAGAGTAGTTTTTCAACTGTTGGAACTACACTTTCTCTGCAGGGAAAGATACAACAAGATAATACACTTTCATTTCTTGGCAAAAAGTGGGAAATCTAATAGCTAATGTAAGTGAGAAACATCTTTTTTTCTATATTGTGGCAGGAGTGAAACTTTTCAAGTAATAGAGAACTTAGTTGATAATGGATAACGGATAGTTTTTTTTTTATTTTTTTAGCATGGAATGCATATAGTGTAAACAGTGAGACACATCGTATTTATTTTATATTCTTTTCAATATTAGAGAATGACTTAAGTTTTATTTAGTATATATATACTGGTAATATAATGAATTTTGGTACTTTTGTTCAATCATAAATTAAAATATATATGTTTATTAATTTAAATTACTTTAAAATTATATATACTCTTTTTTATTATCGGTATAAATAATACAACATTGATAATATATATATATATATATATATATATATATATATATATAATATTAAACTGGTATTCAAAAAACTATTTAATAGACTTTTAGGGTGTGTATGAATTAAGTTTTGATAAATTGATATAAACTTAAAGAAAAAGCATGTTTATATGTAAAAAAATTTATACTGTTAATTAATTATAACTCTTTATAGAGTAAGTTTAATGATTTTAAAAATCATATAAAAAAACGTTATTATTAATTGTGAATATAAAACTTTTTTACGTTAAGTGTGTAGATGCTAAACTAATAAACTTATCCCTGAAGTTAATCTCTATTGAATTTATAAATTTTAGGTAAATCTTTAAATTTAAAAATAAAAAATGTTATTTCTATTCTTTCCTTTAAAAAATACAACTCCTGAATTCGTAGTTTTTTTCCTGAATAATATATATATATATATATATATATATATATATATATATATATATGTATGTGGATGTATGTGATAGAGAGTTTAACTATAAAGTTGTAGATATATGTGGATGTATGTCATAGACAGTTTAACTAAAAAGTTGTAGTAATTTTACTTTCTTTCACAATGATATTTTAAGATGCCTTATCTTAGAGTTTCACAAGAATATTAAACCCTTGATATTAATACATAGAAAATAATTTCCTCGTTCAAACTAATGTTATTAAAAATAAACTAAAGAATGTACCAGTAAGGGTTTTTAAATTCAAGTTCATTTCATTAAACAGATTAATTGAAACGGTTGATATCACAAGAATAATTTATCTAAAACAACACAACAACAAAAAAAAACATTTATGAAATGAGATAAAGATTGAGTGAGTCTATTTTAATTAAAAATCTTTATAACTAGTCAGTCGATTTTTAACTCTATTAACAAAATTAGTTTAACCGCAAATTTGATTATGAGATCAAATTACAACTTGGAGGCTTTTCGAATATTGGGTATTTAGGTTGAATCAATTTTGAGGAAAAGATCAAGCAATCCCAATTTTTTATATTTTTATTAGTTTAATTCTAAATTTGAATATAAATAATTTTGATTGAATTTTAAAAAGCTTGAATTAAATCAATATTCTTTTGGAAGGTACTAAATAAATCCTAAAATAAACAATGAATAATTTAAAGTACCAAATATTTCATCCAATAAATTATAATGTAGGGACAACGTAAAACATTTCAAAGCATTTTCGAAGAACCTACATGATGTAAATACGTAATAATCATCACATTGGAGATTCAACTCTTATTAATAAAAATATAAATATGCTCTATAACAACCTACCATTTTCTATGTTACAAATATTCTGTCGAAGAAAATGTTTTTACTAGGAAAGTATCACGTGTCCTACGGATCTAATTTTCAAATAATTTGTTACTAAAAATTAATTAATAAATATTAATAATTTGTATATGTAAAGATTATTGGTAACTTAGAGTAAAAAATATACTATACAAATATAATAGGTTTTTTTTAAAAAAAATATATGTAAATAATTAAGATAGTTATTTATACAATTTTTAAATTTAAATATAAATATTTAAATTTATTAATATAATTAAAACTATTAGAATCACATATAGCACATAAAACAACATATATAATTAATGTAATTATTTATAAAAATTTTAAATTAAAATACAAATATTTAAACTCATTAATATCATAATTACAATTATAATTAAAGAATAAAAATATTGTGTGCTAGACAATTTTGATGATACTGTTCTTAAGAAAAATATTAGACCTGAAAAAGAAAAGAAAAGAAAAAAACTGCTGATTTAGAAAAAAAGAAAAAAAAAACTAGAGAATAACTCTTCGCTAAAATGAAAGGTGAGATAAAAATGATAATTTTTTCATATAATAAGGTTATCGTTCCCTCTTTCATTTTGCTACTTATGAATTATATTATGCAAGAATTGAATGTCTTTATATTAATATACCTTTTCTTCTCACTTTTTTATACAAGAGGTAAAAAAAATATTTATAAAAACAAATTCAAAGTTTTCTTTCCTTTTACTTTTTCCCAATTAAATCCTCTTTTTTCCTACCCTTCTAGCCTCTACTCTGTCCAAACATAAGGCACGTGATAGTGATAGGGAAGGAAAGGAGAAGCGCGAGGAAAGAAGCATGCAGATATACAAATAAATAAAAACTATGAAAATTTGCTTCCAACATCCAAAAAGAAAAGACCCATCAAAACTGTTACAACTCAATTAAACAAAAGAATGCTATTATGCGATTTTCCTGAGCCATGCAAGTCTCAGGGTCACGCCTCCACCCCCATCATCCACAGACAGGATAGAGTGACTGTTCATTTGAGAATTCCTTCTGACTATAACACGGTATACACATTCCACACCAAAACTGTTTCCCATCCAACCAACTCAACACTGCTTTGCCTCTGCAGCAAAGCTAACCCCAAGCCCTGGCTTGCATAACCAAGTATGGATCCAGCAATCATGAAACACCAACCAGACGCAGCTGCTTGTCTTAAAAAGACACTCCAATGATGCTAAAGGAATTTGACCTGACAAAGCAGCTTCCCAAAAGGCAACTATGACTTCCCTGACAATACACGAACATCCAAGATAACTACTAGGATGATAGGATGGACTGAAGTGCAAGCTGTTGCTGAGGCTGCAAGGATGACCAGGTTGAGGCAAGGGTAGAAGGTGGCAAAGTCTGTCGAATCTGCCTCAATAAATTAATCATCCGACTCACGGTTTGTTCAGTTGCCAGATCAGTTCCCGCACACAAAATCTAAACCATAGTTGTTGCAAAACAAACACATTTTAGAAGGTGGAGAAGTGGATCCACAATCTAACAGCAGTAACTATGAACTGGTATTTTGAAAGTACCTCAGCAAAAACTGAAACAATTTTGGGAAGATATTGATTATTGGGGCCTATAAGTTCTCTATCTGATCTGAAATTGAATAGAAACGTCTATCAATATATGTGACGATATTAAAGTCAATAAGCAACAGGAACAAAAGGTCGCACACAATGAAAACACGTTCTGCATTACCTTTCAACCATTGAACAAAGTTGGGCGTGCACAACCTTAGCCTCAATTAAATCACCTTTTATAGGCAAGCAACTTAGCCAGGCAGGAACAACCTGATATAAAGCAACAATAGATTGAACTTTGAAGTAAGAAATAACAAACTATGAATAGAAAATTATCACATGATTATGTCCAGGTCCTCTGCAGAAAAGAATTATCGGACTTGAAGCAGAGTTTTTATGATGAGAATGACTTGTGGGCAACGTCCTCCATCTAAACCTCAAGAATTTTTAACAGTAAATAATTAAATATTTTAATCCTTTAGGTTTAGGTATTGACTCTAATTAATATAGAAAACATATAGAATAGTTATAAGGTTGATCTAACGGCAAAATTCACATGTAGGAAGAAAATGATGGAGGAAGAAGTCATGAATTCGAATATTTCCACTAATACATTAACAAAATAGTTCAAAGTCTTTAATTATTAACAAAAAATATTAAGAGTCTACAAGATCATTATTAAGTTTGGGTGGGTGTATCCAGAAACCACAAATCCCAAGTAGCAGTTTTTCCACCACTGAAGAAAACAGAAGCCTGTCCAAGAAGCCACAGTAATTTCAGCAAAGGCTAAAAAAGATAACAGCCTCCTCCCATATTATCAGGACTGCATCTTGTTAGATAATAAGTCAATTTTATCTATTTGTCAGTTTTACAGTAAGGATTAAAAAAAGTTTGTATTCTGAAAAGCCTAAGTAGTAGCACTAGCAGGTTTCCCAGTTTGTACTCTTTGCATTCTATACACAAACATAAACACAGAGAATATGTAGCTGAGTATATTAAGCACTTCAGTAACAATGTAATCCAACACATCTGAATAAAGTTAAGTCCAAATCATTACTCTAATGATAAAAAAATCATTTACAGATGCAGTGGTAGCACTACACAAATACTAACCTGAGCACTGAGTACCAACCTATACTTTTTCAAATGACATTAGGATTACAAGCGAGATAAAGTAAACAAGACCAGCAATTTAAAAGACAGGAAAGACATAGAGCACCAAAATGTAATATACCTGTGATGCATTTATGCTATCACGCTGGAATTGGCATATTTTTCCAAGAGCTGAAACAGCATTGTCATATGCCATTACATTATCAGAATGTAGTGCATTTGGATGCCTTATCACAGCATCTAACCTTGAAAGTGCCTCTGCAATATAGCAAAAAATTTTATTCAAGAAATATATATAGTAAGGCACAGCAAAATAAGCAAATGGTATTGTGCAACTAACCTCCAACAAGGGGTTTGAAAACAGATCCACCAAACTCAGCACAAACACCAACACCATAAACAGCAGCCTGCAGAGACAATGAGACATTTAATTGTTTCATTGAGATGAGTGTCTCAATTAGGTACCAAAACTTAATAAGCAACATTAATATAAGTAAACCAAGCAGGGGTAACGAACCTGTCGAACATCTGGATATTCATCATTGCAAGCTTCAAGTAAGAATGGAAGGTAAGAATCATAATACCTGTAGCAAAAGCAAATAAAACAATTCAGAGAAAAGGGAATAAAATAATTTTATGAACGAAATTGGGGATAATTGACATAAGAACAAAAAAAAAATGGAACCCCGAAAAGGAGAAAGATCTTACTTAAGAGCGGCTTCACGACAGTGCTCAGCAACATCATCAAATATACAAATAGCAATTCTCCTTTCCTCTGATGTTTTGTCTTTACCCTGATGGTTGATTATCAATAGTGGAGGAGAGGAATTGGATCAGAAAACAGAATGGCAAACATGTCTAAGCCATGGACATACGTACAAACTTAAAAATGTGTATATTTATAATTTACAAATTACAAATATATATTAGCAAGCAGAGTGGTGGTAAATTAGTATTTGACAGCAATCCAATTTTACTTTTCTGGTGAACCATGGAGGGGGTAGCATATCAGAAAATTCCATTGATAAAATACATAATTTCATACAATAATATTTCAAAGGAAACAGTGTCATAATATAGCTATTTACACAGTATTCTCCACTTTTTGGCAAATTACATGATTTTCTTTCCCTATAGAAAAGGGTATACATAAATAGGAAAATGAATGCATTCATAGAAAAGAAAATATAATAGCTAGAAAAGATAGTTTTTCCTTGAATTTAAATGCCTTGAGGAAAAAGATTTGACAAAAATCAAAAGATGGAAAAGCAATGAGGAAAGAGAATACAAGCCAAATTTTAAGCAAGAAACAGACAGAACAGTTTAAGACGCATTCTAACAACTAAGGAAGATACATTATTAGAGAAATAGAAAGAAACTTACAAACATGGGTGTTAGGTATGAGGACAGCTCATCAAAGAAAGGCAAGAAAGATGCCCTGAATGTTTTTATCAGAGTTCCCAAGCAATCACCAATCTAGACCACATTTGTTCAAAATAAGAGTTAGAGCAGCAGATAAAAAGTATTCAATGAAGCCACTCAGCACAATAGAATATTACAGAACACACTTTATCAAAAAGTTCCTCTTCTTGATCATTTTCTTCCTTGAGTATTTCTCTTTCTTCAGCATCAAAGTCCTCTTCTTTGGCCCTCTCTGCTCTTTCATGCTTTCTTGATGAACTGGCTGTAAGGACTTGTTTAATCTCATCAACAATGCTCCTTACTTGCTTTTCATCTAGATGAGATCCAGAGACCTGAGAGAATCAATTCCGAGCCAGCTTCAGTTTTAAACAACACCTTAAAGGGAATTGATGACTTAAGAAATACAAAAAATAAATCACCAAGATTTTAGAACAGCAAAGTATAGCACACATCATCACATCCAAGTCCTACCATGATATAGATATATGCAAATATTGAAACATGGGCAGAAGATTATGCTCCTAATCTTCTATACAGATGCAGAATTATATGGCAACATAGAAAACTGAGAATAATTTTATTGCAGTTTCCTAGTACAAATTGATTCCGTTTCCAGACTAACAGAATAAACAATGACAAAAACACAAGTAATAAGAAATCATACATACTACGGAAAACAAATCAAGTAAAGATAGTTTTAAATTCCTGTTCTAAAGCTGAAAAATTCATCTCTAGTGCACACTTTCATCAACCTTCCCTTTCCTCAACCCTGATCATGGATTTTTTCAGTTTGCAAAAGAATAAACTGTATTTTATGATGTTTATAGGCACTGCATAGAATGAGTAACAAACTAACAATCAGTAACCATGCCACTAATGTTATCCTCTTCCTATTTCAAAAAGTCAGAATGGAAGATCCCTAATTATTCAATCCATGTCATATTTCATATCTGCAATATACTAATGCTATTCTATATAACAAATTCTTCCCAAGGCACAACATTACAGAAGAGCTAGAACAGACATCATGGACAGAACTGTAATATAATTCCAATAAAAAGATGGCTATTACAAATCTTCCATCCAGGTAGAGATGAATGTTACAAACCTGTATGCATTCATTCAATGCGTCCAACATGCTTGCACAAATTTCTACTTCTGGCTCCTGAACGACAGCAAAATATTAATACAAGCCCCAAAAAATAGCAGTTGAACACCAAATCAAGAGTAGATAGGCAGGGACTTTAACCTTGTGTAAAGCCTCCACCAAATTTGGTATTATATAATCAGACAACTGTTTTATGTAAGTCCCATCACGACCTTGCGATTGCCCCTTCTCTACAGCCGATTTTGCTGAGGACAACAGTTCTGGCATGGCTATAAACAAAGCACGCAAGTAACATTAAAAAAAAAATCAATGGCTAACTGGAAATAAACAAACTAGAAGTGAGATTTTGATTCTTCAGAGTCAAGAAAATACCCGAAACTGCTGCCTTCCTAACTTCTTCATGGAAATAAAATTTAAGAAGAGGAACCAATGTGAAAGCAACCTAGACGATTTCACAACATTAGACAATGAAATACCCTGGAAAGGAAAACACCAATAAAAATAACACAACATCAACCTGGTCAATCCAAGGAAAGAATCCTTCCTTCAACTCATCAGCATAGCAACATAGCATGTTACAAGCAGTAGCCTTCTCCTCCAAGACACTTGTCTTAATTCCTATCCTTTTATCCCCAAGTGTGATTGTTTCAATGCTGCAGGAAGAATAGCCAGACACTAAGTATTTAAAAACAAATCAATATATTCGTCAGTATAATCTATATCTCTTTATATTGGACACTGGAAAGCCTTGAACAAAAAATGCATGCCTATGGACAAACATAAAATATCTAATCCAAAGAAGTCTTGAAAATGATGATGTCACACAAATGTAAGTTAATAAAAGAAGCAATATGTAGCTCACAATTATCTTTAAATGGACAAAAAAAAATTATATGAAAACATGCAGAAGCTCAAATACAGATGAGGACATCCCTAGAAAATGAAGAATAAATTAAATTGCATATCACACACATAATGTTATGACATGGATATCAGTCATTTATGAATCAAATTTCAGTAACAAGAACAGAAGGGGCACCTGTCATCATCTTCATCAAATTCAGTATCAGAATCTGCTGATGTAATAGTCACATCAGGCTTAAGTTGTGCAGACTGGAGTAAAGGAGGCATCACAAAATTCATATATGGGATAAAATCCTGCCCAAGACACTTGCAAAGCCGGGCCCATGCCTGAAAGCATGGCAACCAAGCAAAAAAATTGAGATTAATTTGAATTTTAATTAGGCAACAGAAGTAAATATATTGCCACGTTGATGCCTAAATTGGTAAAAAGACCATACTTGTAACATGTAACTTGCAGTTGGATCATCAGCGTCCAGTTGAGATTGTTGCAATGACATCAAGACATCCATGACCTAGTAAAGGAAGAATGAATACTTATATATATTAGCACTGAAAGAGAACAAAAATATAAAAATTTACAACTTCCAGTAAAGCATGTGAATTTTTAAAAAAATTAAAATTCACCTGTTTGGCATCATCCCTGAACTTCTCCTTTCCAACTGCCATCCCTACCAAACTAATGCACTCCATTGCCTTGGCTCGAAGCATGCGATTAGATTTATCATTTGCATTCACCAAAATAGCTTTTAAATATGGCATCACAGCATCATAATACTTCTGAAATTGCTCCTGTTAACAGGGCATTGCTATCTATTAAGTATAAAGTAAAAGGCATTGTCATCAATAACGAGAATATTGGTACACAATACCTGTGAAGAATCTGCAACTGATGCTAAAGCTGTCAAGGCTCCTTCTTGAACCATTTGGTTGCCATTCTAGAAAGAGGCAAGAAAAGAAAAGATGATTATATATTTGTATGCTAATCATCTGATGCACAAACAGATAAACAAAGAATTTTGAAACATCCAAGTCAAAATATTTATTGTTGATCATAAAGAACTTCACAACGATGGAACCACTATGGACAATCCTGTTGAAGCTATGCAAAACCACTATTGACAGCAAACTCTCTCTTTGAGTATTTATCCAAGACTCGAACTTGAGACCACTAGTTCAGCTGAATCTTGTCAATTGATCCACATGCTCTGCGATAACATGCACTAAGGTTTGCATTGCACTCAAAGTAGTTAATAGCATGTGGTGGCATCAAGCAAACACCCCATAAAACACTATATAGGTATAGCGAATAGTGCGATGACTACTGCTTTCATATTATAGCAGAATAATATTAAAACTTATAATAAATATTCTGCTATTAAGTTTAATATATATTAATAATTAAATTAAATATTACTATTTGAACATTAATAGATTTTATTATAAGAAGATATTGAACATTAATTGAAATAAAAAAACATATGTTTTATTTGATAATAAATAATAGTTGATAATTTCTTTTATTAAAATTGATCATATGTTTTAGCTTTTTGTTACTAAATTATTAAAGTAAACTAAAATTTTAAAATATCTTAATTAAAAGTAATTTTATTTTAGATTCTAAAATATTTTGATTAGAAAATAAAACTTTATTATATTGCATCCAAATTTGAACATTAATTGAAATAAAAAAACATCTTTTATTTGTAATTTCTTTTATTAAAATTGATCATATGTTTTAGTTTTTGTTACTAAATTATTAAAGTAAACTAAAATTTTAAAATATCTTAATTAAAAGTAATTTTATTTTAGATTCTAAAATATTTTGATTAGAAAATAAAACTTTATTATATTGCATCCAAATTTGAACATTAATAGATTTTATTATAAAAAGATATTGAACATTAATTGAAATAAAAAAACATATCTTTTATTTGATAATAAATAATAGTTGATAATTTCTTTTATTAAAATTGATCATATGTTTTAGCTTTTTGTTACTAAATTATTAAAGTAAACTAAAATTTTAAAATATCTTAATTAAAAGTAATTTTATTTTAGATTCTAAAATATTTTGATTAGAAAATAAAACTTTATTATATTGCATCCAAATTTGAATAATGATCCTTGGAGGGAGAGGCAAGGTGCCATGCAACGCTCTGGTGCAATTGCACTTTATATCGGATGCAATTAACTATTATGATAGGACTAACCAGAATCCTTTTAAAATTAAAAATTAAATATAGGGCAAATGCAGTTCCACTTGAGATTAAAAAGAAAAAATAATAGAAGCCAAGTAGAATCCATGAAGTGCTATTTCTTTCAAACCTAGATGTCTAGTACTCCAGTCAAGGAAAACACCATATGATTTCCGCAAATATATCCAAATATTCTACAATTTTCTTGCCAACTAGATATCTACAAGACTACAGCAGTCAAATACCTGCAGGAGTACCAAAAGTTTGCTCACAATCCCATCTAAGTAAGGTGTTAGGATATCTGGGGTACAATTCTCAGTGAAATTTAGCACTGCAGAAGCAGCATGAGCCTGCAATATACAAGTAAAAAATTATGGACAAGATTAATGCGTTTCTGAATGTAAATGAAATGAGTTATCAAAGATCAGAAAACTCAGATTCATATTAACAGACATAAGTCAAAAAATAGTGGCATCAAACAGCAGATCCATTAATTATAAATATATACTTCTGGATAGAACTATAGAAGAACTCTAATATTTCAAAGAAATTACTCATATAAACCATATTAAACTGACGGAAAAGCTAATAACAAAATATCAAGGATGTTAAAATAGCATCACCCTGAAAATTCGTCCCAACCATTTAACTTTCTTAGATCTAAATATTTAATAAGATTTAGAATAAAACCCTGCACAAAGCATAGAGAGAACCAAGCATAGTAATAACAGTAATTAATATTTTTTGCATTTATATGCAAGCACCAGAACCTATAATACTCCCTTCGGTCCTATCCTGTTTATAAGACCCAAATTAAAGCTACTACTTGATCGTTTTTACAAGACCCAATCAGCAATGTTTCTTGCATTAGTTATTTTTAGACTAAAACACCCCTAATTAAAAAAGAAGTTGTAATGGCAAACAATGAAACAGAGAGTAAGTGAAGTATCAATGACAATGGTCCTTTTCAATATATATATATATATATATATATATATATATATATATATATATAAATTAAAGACCTATTTATTGATATGAACTAACTAAACCACTCTCCTTAATCTTGATGAAGGAAGGTCATATAAATAGGACTGATTGGAGTAAATAACAAAACAATACATTAAGTAACACAAGATGATAAAGGCATGAGATTGCTTTGATCATGTGCAACCAAAGTCAACCATTGCATTGGACTGAAATGTCTTATCTCCAGCAGAATACATTCATGATCAAGGACAAAAGAAAGAACACAAAATACAATATAATAAAATTAATTGATGGTGTCCATCTTAGCATAATATGAATGAGAATAAGCAATGACACATACCACCAATTTTGCGCATGTTTAGAGAACCAAAAAAAAAAATAGAGAGCATGACTTGAATTATTACAACAGGAAAATGTACCTAATCAAGATAAAAAGCACAATACAAACCTGTACTCTTGGATTTTGAAAATCATCCATGGCTCCAGCCAAAGCCGGCAGCACTAAGTGGTGAAATTTAACCTGCAAGTCTGGCCCCAAATCTGTGGACAACTGCCCGATTGCATTTATAGCTGCCCACCGCACCCGAGGGTGAGGATCGTGAAATGAATTTAAAATCATCGACAGTACATGCTCCAGATTCTTTGTCATCACCTGCGCCATCAAATATCACAATCTTAGAGACAAACACAACAACGCAAAGAAACCAAGGGACTTTTCTTTTCCAGCTACACAACACATAAAAAATAAAGGCATGGTTCCATAACTCTCGCAAAAAAGCGCTTTAAGCAGTAGCAAATTCACCAGATCGTGTACTGCATGCATATTAAAGAAAGTCTTATCCATAAAGTGACTAATTATATAGCTGCAGGAATCGCATACCCAAAGACAAAGGTTTTACTCAAAAAAGCACAAGAACGTCAAAGACAGTCGTAACAAACCTAATCAATAGTTTAAAAAACCCATTACGAATGCACAGCATAGAAAGCACGTATACATGAAAAGAGGAATGGGGGGAAGCAGAGAATAGAGAAACCTTGGAACAACCCTCGGCAATCTGCGCAAGAGCAATGAGAGCAGCGTGGTGCTTTTCCCACTGGGGAGCAGCCAAGTAAGTGGGCAACAAGTCAGAAGCAACGGGGACAATGGTGTTGCCGCCGAGGGAAATGGAAAGCCTATCCAAACACTCCTGTCCGAAGCCATAGTTACTGGTCTCGCCGGCGTCCTCATCCTCGTCGAGTGCAGCGTGCCAAGCGGGATCATCTTCGATATCGAGCAACAAATTCATGAGCACAGAGAAGAGCTTCCTAACAAACTGGGGCAACTTCCTCAACATGCCAGGGGCGCGTTCCCTGGCCTCGGCGAGGGTGACGACGAACTCGATGGCCAAATGGCGGGTGCCTTCCTCCAAGGCGTGGGCCTCGGCGACCTGGAGCATGGAGCCGACGACGTCGACAATCTGGCGGCGGAGGAAGCGGGGCTCGGTGCCGGCGAGCTCGATGAGAAGCTCGAGGGCCTCCTGGGCGACGGCCTCCTGGGAGGAGTTGAGGGCCTCGGTGAGGGTCTGCATCATGAGGGGGAGGAGGTCCTGGAAGCGGTCGCGGTCGGAGGAGGTGGTGAGGCACTGGATGAAATTGATGGAGGCGGCGAGGGCGGCGATGCGGACGTCGGAGGGGGTGGAGGAGTGGAGGCAGCGGAGGAAAACGGAATGGAGAGTGGACAATTGGGGGAGTAGGGTTTGGCCGATGTAATGAGCCAATTGGGCGAAGACGAGGAGGGAGATTTCCTGGAGCCTGGGGTCGGGGGAGGTGACCCACTGGAAGAGGAGGGGGAGGAGGTCGGGCCAGGAGGCGGGGTCGTCGGGGAGGGTGGCGGCGGCCAGTTCGGAGACCGTGTCGCAGAGTTTTTTGGTGATGGATTTGAGGGGCTCGTTGTGGAGGGAGGAGAGGAGGAGGGAGTGGAGGGAGGAGCGGGAGGGAGGGGAGAGGAGGGGCCAGAGGAAGGAGTCGTGGTGGCAGGTGAGGTGGCGCCGGAGGAGGATGGCGGACATGGTGCGGGTTTCGGGGTTGGGGGAGGAGTGCAGCAGATGGGCCAGGCCCAATAGGAGGGAGTCCGGTTGGGCCTGCTTGCAGAGGTTGAATAGGGACTCCGCCTGGGACCTCTGCTCGTTCGACGGCGACATCAGCCGCGTAATTAGGGATTCAAGGTGGGCCGAATCTGCTCCCAGTATTAGCGCCACTTGGGCTTCGCTCTGCCTGGGATCGCCCTCCATGGCTCTGATCTTTTCTTCTTCCAGAGAGCGATAGTAGTGAAGAAAGCGAGGGAAGACGAAAAACGGCACAGCACAAGGGTTTGGGTTTTTGTATCTTCAGGGACGCGGGTTTCGTTTCCAATGCGCTGCGTTTTGCAATTGCTGCTTTGCTTTATCTCTATCCTTTTCCGCGCTCTTACTCATTAACAATTATCAAAGGCCTTCTTGTAATTTCTGCTGCCTCCATCTTTACTCTTCATTCGTTAAGGATTAATTACTTAATTTAATTACACCTGATACTATTCTTACCTCTTCTGTCGCTTTTCATTTACATATACATTTGGCCATTAATACTTTTTTAATACTTTTTTAACGCTGCTAAAAATTATTTTACTTTTATTTAGAATATTAATTTTAATTTATTTCATTTTTAAAAGTTTTTTCTGTGTTAAATAAAATATGAATTAAAAACATAGATCTTTAAATAAAATAAAAATATATTAATTACAGAATTTATTTAATAATATAATTAATTGCGAACTTTTACAAAGTATAATGTTCGTTTAATAAAATATACTGGTTAGCATTCTTCACAATTTTTTAATGAAGAAGCTTATTAAAAAATTAAAAGAATAAATATTTTTATTTTTATGTACTTATTTTAATTTTAAATATGCATTTTTTAATGACAAATTTCTTATTGTTTCATTATTTAATTATTTTATTTGTATTTTACCTTATTCTTTATGACTTGACTTAGACACTAAGTTTAATTCTAAATTTATGTTTTATGATGAATAATAATCATTTCTTCTTTTTTTTTTTACAATATAGTTTGCTTAATATGTGTAATTAGTTGTTTGTTAAATTATTATTTGACTATTTTGAGATGACCAATTGTAGTTTGGTATATGTGTGAAGCACTTTAAGATAAAATTATGAATTTAATAAATTAGTCATTTATGGATTTGGCTAATTGGTATATAAAATTTTTATTTATAATTTATTGAAAATAGTTTTATTCATTTTTTATTAGATTTTGATAAATTAAACCGAACTAACCCAATTAATAACGATTTGGTTCAGTTCAATTTATAAAACAAGTAATTTAAACATGTTACATTTAAAATAAACATATTTTTTAAGTGTTTTTTATAAGTTAAATATTAGTTTTTGTTAGTTGATGAATTCGAACTTACAACTTTTTCCTCTCATCTCTCCACTTTACCACCAGATCAACTATATATTTCCATCATATTTTTTTAAGTTAACATCCAACATACCAAACTTACGGATAAATAGATTAGTCTGCTAATGAAAGTAATTATTGAAAGATAAAATATTTTTTAAATAAAAATGTATGAAATTAGAAAAATATTTTTTTTATTTTTTAAAATAAAAACTTTCATATTAAATATATACCACTATTTATAATAGTATTAAACACTAAATATCAAAGTGTTAAACTAAATATACACGGTAAAAAATAAAACAAAAATATACCAAAATTCATGATAATTTAAATATTGAAAGTAATAATATATTAATAATAACAAATAAAATGACAATTACACACCAACTTAATATAATATTGACAATTTCAAAAGTATAGATACACAACCAAATATTAAAGTACTAAGGTTTCATAAATAATTATAAAATATGAAAATGCAACAACTAGACTGCAAACTTACGAATTAAGTTTGTAAAGTTTATAGACTTTACGAGCTGTACCTCAATGTTAAATATGTTTATGCAAGTTTAATAAGTCCATGAGCCTAACTACAAGTGTCAATGGGCCGGGATGATTAGGGTGTTGGTTTCCTGTTACTCGTCCCATTAGATAAAAATTCATCTAAAACTAGTCATTACCTCACCAGGTATCTATGAACTGAAAACTCAATAATTTTTTAACACCCATAGTACTTGTGGATAGTTTAGATAAAAAAAATTTAAAATACACTTTTTAAACCAAATTACAACAAAAATTTGGACTAAGAAAAATAGTTCCACATTGAAAATACTAAAATGTCATTATCATCAATTAGTTAAAAATGAAAACATAAATATAAAGTATTCCCAAAGCTGCAAATTAGAAAATAAATCCAAATCACAAATGAAGATCACATAAAATATGTCTCAAGCATAAGTAAACATAAACTTAAATCACATATCTCAAATTCATAAGTCCAAATGACTTAAATTAACCAATTCCAAAAGTCTTTAATTGTGGGTGATTTCCTCAAGAGTAACTTCACTTTTGCCACGTATTTCGTAGAACAAAAAATATTTAAATAAATATAAATAACAATTAATTTAGTAATAGTTAGAAATTGAACAAAACATTAAAAAACTACTAACATTTTCATCAATCAAATCTTCTACAATTGTATTCAACTTCATTCAATCCATCTTCATTATTAAGGAGCCTGGAAAAAATCGTTAGAAATTTGTAACAAATAATTCATGTTATTAAAAGTATTAATTTATTTACCTTTTATCTCATTTCATGGTCAATCTTAGACACACCAATGCCTCTAAGGTATTTGAATACAATCAACTACGATATAGAGCAAGAATTTGACCAATAAAACTAAATAAAGACTTAAAAGCAATAGTTAAGATACGAATGGTAAGAAAATCTCTTGCAATCATTTACAAAATTGTTATTTTAACCAATTAGTCTTCGACCAACACAAGATGTCAAATTGGTCATCTAAATCAAACAATGTATGCTCCACCAAATAACAATAAAATTTTAATTTATAATTCAATGACTCTTTTTTTGTTTTTGTTTTTTTTACAATTTGATATTTTGCAAAATCTTTTCTCCAATGTCTTTCTTTCCAACAACCACTTCAACTATATATTTGGGATTGAACTTTGGGCAGAAGAAGCTGCTTGCTAACCCTTCATTTTTGTTTTCATACTCCCTTACTAAATCTTATCAAATATTTTTAACTCTTTGAATTGCAAAATTAGACTCATTGAATTATAAATCAATTTGAGGGGAAACATAATTTAGTAAATCAATTTTATACATTGGATCTAACACAATAGCAATCCTCATCACCCTATTGATCATACTTCAATACTTGTCAAATTTGGAAAACATTTATTTAGTCATTTTACAAATAACAATAGTGAGAGATGCAAAACACGGCATCAAAGTCAACTTAATTTGACATGCTTTGGGGAAAAAAATATTTGTAATTGGATATGAAAAAGCAAAACAATACTTTATATTAACCCTCTCATTATGATGATCCCTTAAATACATATTTGTATTGAATAAGTACTTGAAGCATTTAAATGTAAAATCTCACCTAGCCTTGCAATCTAAAATCAACTTCTTACTAAATATGATATTAACATGAGCTCATGTTTATGTGAATTTCTTCTTTCTTTTAGGTATTGATATCCGAAAACTTACACTTTCTCAAACCTTCTTTATGGCATTAGCAATTGGACAATTCATCTTTCATAATTAAATTCAATATGTGAGCACAACAATGCATATGAAATAATTGACCATCTAAATTAAGAGTCAGGGGTGAAATCTTATCTAGAATACGTCTAATCATAACATCATTTGTTGAGCAATTATCCACAATCAAAGTAGAAATTTTTCTATCTAGATTTCAATATTCTATCAAACATTGATATAACACTTCACCAAGAACTTCACTTACATGAGGAATAGACACATAAATAAACCTAAATTTAACAAACAAAAACTAATATATGACATTTAAATTTAACATACTAATATAAAAAACTATATTGAGATCCAAATTAAACAACTACATGAATAAAGGAATTTTACTTCACTTGACCCTTTCCATTGAATCTTTTCACTAAGAATCAAATTGTGAATATCATTTGCATTTTCATTTATTGCTTCCTAAAAAGCTAATCACATTTGTGATAGTAGTGTTCCAACTTTCTAGTAAAGAAGACAAAAGTATCAACATTCATACTTCTTCATCAAATTTGATTCCAACTTAATTCAATTGGATTATGGCTATATTTAGTTTATTGAAATATTGCACTGTCAATGTGTCTTCTGTCATCCATAAATTGTATAAATGCCTCATCAAATGAACTTTGCAAGAAACTGACAATTTTTCATGCATATTCAAAAGAATCATCATAAGATTTGCCATGATTTATTATTTTTTTACAATGTTGCAAGATAATGTCAATTGAATAACTCCAAAGGTTTGTCTATCAAGAAGAATTCAATCTTCATCTTTTATGCTCTGTGTCTTGTTTCTTGAGGGAGGTTGATGCAACCTTTTCTAATACAAATAATCTTCAATCTGCATCTTCCAAAAGCCAAAATTTGTTTCATCAAACTTCTTAATTTTCACCTTTATTTCATTTGCAACCATTGCTTTCACTCGAATCTAACTTCCTTTGAATTGTTGTTATTATAACAATTGACTTTGATACTAGTTGAAAAATTACACAGAATTTCTTATAATCAAATTTGTAATAAAATGATATAAATGTAGAATAATAACATTGATAATGGTTATAAAACTCTCAATTTAACTCACTAACTCTTACGAGTCACTTCCTATTTACGAGTTAACTATTGTGCAAACTCTATTCTTAATAAATTCTAGATAAACTCTATGCAAATTCTATAAACTTTTGAGTTTACTGCTGAATCAACAAATTTGGTTGTTTTTAATACGTTTAGGGTTCAACATATTTTCATTTAAAGTGATGTTTTTTAATCGAAGAACATTCGTAGACTCTCGAGTTTGATAACCTTATTATTGATAAATGATAAAATATTGAAATGTTTACAGACGTTCAACTCAGAACCCAAATATACCCTAAAAATATAAATATTACTTTCTGATATTTTTCTCTTCCTCCTCTTTGTCTTTTTCTTTCTCTCATAGTTAGAGTGACAAAACATGTGATTGCATGGGTTACTTGTACATGTGCCTAAATGTTTCATTCTTTTTGTCTTTATTTTTCCTATTTTAACTCTCAACAAAAAATTGTGTTTTCTTTCTTGACCAAGTGTAACAAACAAAAATTATGTGTTTCCTCTATTGACCATGTCCAACAATAACCATTATTTGGCTGTGATTACTTTATTTTGAAGGGATTTGAGGAAGTGCTTATGATAATTGTCAGATTTAAAATTATTTTTAGTGATACAAATTTGTCAATTATCTCTATTTCTTCAACTTTTCCTTAATTTTGAACTCATTTTAATTGTAAATATATAATTATCATATATCATACTTATACATGATTTTATCTTATAATTAGAGCTATCAAAACGGGTTCAAACATGTGGGCCAACCCGACCCACCATAAATACGGGTCGGGTCGGGCCCAAAAAAAAGAAAAATGAGTTGTCATAGCTAAAAAACAATCTGACCCACTTTGGACCCGGCCCATACGGGTTCAACCCGGATGGACCGGGCCAGCCCGTATTCAACCCACTTAATATTTATTATTTTACTAAATATTTATTATTCAACCCACTAAGCATTTATGATTTACATTATTATATTACACAATCAAATAGAAAATATTTTTATTAATTTTAAATATAGACTTAATTAAATAATTAGTTTTAAAATTTTAGATAATTTTAATTTTTAAATTTTTATTTTATTTTTTTGTGAATTGACCCGTATAACCCACCAACCCATGGTGGCCCAGGGCAGGCTGAAATATTGAGTAAGAAACTTTAAATGAGTCGGGTTAGGTTGACCCGTTTTTCTAGTGGGTCAAGGTGGGTTAACCCATATGTGCCGGGTCAGCCCATTTTGACAATTATAGTTATAATATAGCTAATTTGAGGAATTTTAACAAGTTTACATCAATTTTGGGGAAAAGTCAAGAAGATAACAGAAGATGGATAAAGACTTTCTTACCAACAAGCTAAGTCATTCATTAAGGAGTTCCAGAGTCATTGCAGCATACCTGAAGGTCATGCAACAAGTGGTGTCGTTGGGTGAAAAACGGTAAAATTGTTGGCAAGAGAGTTAATAGCGTTAAATGAGATGTGTCATCCAACAAAAAAATGAAGAATTCCTGGGCAAAAGCAAAATTACGCTCAACGAGAGGTGTCACCAAACGATAGAATAAAGCATGATCAACTATCAATCATCGAGCACCAAGTGCCTAGCGAGAGGTTACCAAGTCTAAAAGGAAGGGTCTAAGGTTGTTGTTGGGCAAGACATGTTGCCCAACAAGCTCTACCTTAGGGTCATAAATTTTAGCACTCTCACTGGTTGAGAACTTTCTAACTTGACCAATAAAATTAAAATAACTTAAGTGGGGGAAAGGAGGCAATTTGAACATACATACAAATAAAAATGAAGTAGGAGAGAGGAAAGAGTCACGCAAAGAAATGTCGCAACATAAGTGACAACGCAATCATCTTTGTTGTTTCTTCCTCAAATCTTTAGTATTTTATTTATATTGTGAGCTACTCATGGCAATGAGTAACCAAATCTTCTTTAGTTGGGAGATCGGTGTATTGTTCAATTATTTTTGTAAACTTTTAATCGTAATCAAATGTTATATTCCTTATTTCATGTTCTTATCTATTTTCAATATTTGTTTTTTGTTTGATCAATCATTTAGGTAGACTATCGAGTTTGATAAATGTAATGTATATTTTTTATTTTATTTTTATTTTGCCTTATTTTTTATAGTCTGACTTAGACACTTAGCTTAATTCTGAATATGTTTTATGACTTTATGTTGAACAATAATCATTTCTTTTTTTTCCCTACAATATAGTTTACTTAATATGTATAATTAATTATTTGTTAAACTATTATTGGATTGCTTTGATATGACAATTTGTAGTTTAATATATGCGTGAAGCACTTTTAGATAAATTTATGAATTTGGTAGATTAATCATAAATAGATTTGGCTAATTTGATGTGTAAAATTGTTATTAATGATTTATTGAAAATAGTTTTATTCATTTATTTTTATATTGAATTTTGGTAAACTAAACTGAATCAACCCAATTAACTATGATTTGGTTTGGTTCAATCTAGAAAAAAAAAATTGAAATTTAAACCGAATCAAATTAATTAAATTTAATTGGTTTGAATTTTTTGGTTCAATCTAGGAAAAAAAATTGAAATTTGAACTGAATCAAATTAATTGAATTTAATTGGTTTGAATTTTTTTTTCTCTTGAAACCAAACCAACCTGACACATAAATACTTTTTTTAAAAAAATAGTTAATAAAACATTTTAATTGTCATTTTGTAATGCACAAATATTTTGTGTCTAAATATTAAAATTTAGTAAAAAGATATTATATATGACTAGTTACTTATACAAATCTATAATTTAAACATTTAAGACTCAACGTAGCTAAGTGTCTGTTAATAAATATATCTAAGACTCAATCTCTAAATTATGTGTAATTTATACATATTGCATTTAAGTATTTTTTTTTTTTGAGAAAAAAAAATATGCACTGTCAAGGTACAAATTTTTACAATAGCATTCAATCACAACCATTTATTTATAGTAAGTTTGTTGACTTTACTAATTAATACTTTAAAAGTTATATAAAAGAAGAGTTGTGATTGAACATTAATGTAAAACTCTTTTACATTTTCAATGCATACTAATTAAACTCGTTTTTTAAGTTAATATCTAGCATACCAAACTTGCGGATAAATAGTTCATTCCGCTAATGAAAGTAATGATTTGAAAGAAAAAATTAAAATACAAAAGTAGAAAATTAGAAAAGTATTTTTCCTTCATTTTTGTAAATAACAACTACATATTAAATATATACCACTATTTATAATAGTATCAAACACTAAATATCAAAGTGTTAACACTAAATATACCATGGTAAAAAATAAGAAAAAAATATGTCAACATTCATAATAAATTTCAATATTGAAAACATATAATATCTTAACAATAATACATAAATGAAAAACACATAACAACTTAATATAATCTTAATGTAATAACAATTTAACAATCCAAATACACAACGAAATATTAAAGTAATAATGTCTTAAAGATAATTATAAAATATAAAAATACAAGTGCTAGACTGCAAATCTACGAATCAGGTTTGTAAAGTTCATGAACTTCAAGAGTTGAACCTCAATGTTGAATATTAATGCAAGTTTAAAAAATTAGTGTCCATTACTCATTGAGCCCATGAGCCTAACTTAGAGTGGCAATGGTTGAGCGAGTATGAATGTTGGGTTCCCACTACCTGCCTCATGGCATAAAAACTCATTCGAAACCCTCTGATTTACCTGTCAGCACCCATGAATTGAAAACCTAAAAAAAGAAGTATTTGTAGATAAAAAAATACTTTTTAACCCATGAGTATTTGCAAATAATTTAGATAAAAAAGTATTTTTTTAAATATACTTTTTAAACCAAATTACAACAAATAAAATTGGACTAAGAAAAATAGTTCCACCTTGAAAATTCTAAAATTCTACTAAATGTCAATATCATCAATTAGTTAAAAAATGAAAACTTAAATATAAAGGATCTCTAAAGCTGAAAAACATGCTTGAGTAATAAATAAATTCAGATTACAAATGAAGACTACATAAAGCATCTCTGAAACATAAGTAAACATGAATCCAAATCACATATCTCAAATGCATAAGTAAAAATAGAAAAAAATAATCAATTACAAAAGTCTTTAGTTATTGGCGATTCCCTCATGAGTAACTTCACTTCTATCACTTGTTTCCCAAAACAAAGAATATTCAAATAAATATGAATAACAATTAATCTAGTGATAGTTAGAAATTGAAAAAATATTAAAAAACTACTAACATTTTCATCAATCAATTATTCTACAATTGTATTCACTGTTTAGCTTCTTTTTGTCCATCTTCATTGTTAAGAAACCTAAAAAAATCGTTAGAAATTTGTAAAAAATAATCAATGTTATTGGAAGTATTAATTTATTTACCTTTTATCTCATTCCATATCTAATCTTGGACACATATCAATGCCTCTAAGGTATATGTATGTAATATACTATGATGTGGTGTAAGAATTCGACTAGTAGAACTAAATGAAGACTCCAACACAATAGTTAAGATATAAATGACAAGAAAATCTCTTGCAAGATTGGTTATTTTTACCCATTAGCCTTTTACCAATATAAGATGTCAAATTACACATCTGAGTGAGGCAATGTGTGTTACTAAAAATAACAATCAAATTTTACTCAAAATAACAATAAAATTTTGATTTATAATTCAATGACTCACTTTTTTTTTTGCAATTTGATGTTTTAAAAATCCTTTCTCCAAACATCTTTCTTGCCAACAACCTCTTCTACCATATTTGGGATTAAACTTTGGGTAGAACAACTTGCTTACTTATCCTTCATTTTTTTTATACTCTCTTTCCAAATTTTGATAAATATTTTTAACTTTTTGAATTGCAAAATCAGACTCATGTCCATAAATTTAGGGGCAAAAACATTTTATATCAATTTTATATATTAGATCTAATACAATACCAATCATCATCATGTAACGACCATAATCTAAATAAAAATATTTCTTAATGTGTGGGAGATTTTCATAAACATTTAATCAGTGTTAGAAAAAACTTACATAAAGAATCATAATCATATTGTAAACATCGTAAGTCAAAATATAGTTATTATAAAATATCGTCGTATAAAATACTTAAAACATAAATATATTAATTGTTATAACTATCTTTCTCAAAAGTTTTAAGTTAAAGCAATGGACTTTTTATAAACCTAAAATTACTTGAAACATAAAAAAGTAAATCGTTTACGAGCCAATGTACTCAGAAGAAATTCTTTGAATCCTTTAACATAGTTAGTTGAACAAATCCATCTTCTATTTCTACCACGAGCATATATAGAAAGAAATATATGAAATGAGTGAGATTTTTTAAATCATCGATGTTAATCTTAATAAGCTTAACAAACAATGAGGACTAGGGTTTGACTTATGACTCAATTTCACTTTACTCAATGTATGGATCCATATTTGATCTTTGATGATTAACTTTAATCATGAGGATTTATTTCGGAAGTGGTTGGTAGTTACATATCTTTCTCACAAAAACATTGATACAATTGTAATTATTTTTCTCGAGAAATTTGACAATCTTTCACCTATAAGATATATATATATATATATATATATATATATATATATATATATATTATTTTTTTTTCAACCTTGACAATGTTGAGTAGGTATGAAAGGTTTTCAAGTTTAGTCTATGAATACCTTAGCCCAGGGCACTAAGCTGGACTATCCGAATATTCATCTACTTGATTAAAACCTTCTTAGACCTTACTCGGTCTTTATTTTTCATCCTCTAATGTACCAAACCGTGACTTTCCAAACACAATCACTCATGCACATGCATGGTTCTAAATCACCATAAGGGAACGTAGGACTTTTCTAGGTTAATCTCACAACATCTTAACACAATTCCAAAAGTCACTAAATTTGGTGATTGCAACGGTAGGTAGTATTTTTGTTTCAATCATCATTCATAAAATAATTTATGAATCAATCTCAAGGAATTAAAAATCTTAAAATAATTTTAATAACAGGATAGATATACAAATTAATTTCTCAACCCAAGATTTTTACTCCGAGATGATAATCAATAATAATATATATCGATATAAATAATTCATATTTAATACTACAAGACATTTTTTACGATGTGAAAGATCAGATTAGACTGCAACCATTGAGCATAGTTAGACTATCTTTTATAAATTTTAAATATGATTTTCCAGAAATCATATTTATTATGAAATTTTCATAATTTAACTTTACATAAAATTTCTTGAATACTTTATGTTAGTTTCTAAAAATATATACTTATTTCTATTATTTTATTTTACCATGGAAATTCAACATATAGTTAATAATTTTATAGTAACATTTTGAATGAAATATAATACACATGATTAAAAATATGAGATAGTTATTAATAACTTAATAATGAATAGATCTTATAGAATAGAAATATGTTAACTAAAATTAATAATAATTTAAATTAATTGGCTCGGTTTTCTTTTACTTCCAAAATAGAACCAACTCGAATCGTGAACACCTCTAAAAATTAAGAGTGTTTTTATGTAATTTATTCTAGACATATATCTAGACATGGTAATAAGACAAGATTGAAATAGGTATTGAGATTCTTATTCTCATCATCTACATTCCTATCCTCGTACTTGAAGCGTATGAGATTTATGTCTCATCCCATCTCTGTCAAGTATAGGTATATTTGTACCTGTCTCATATTTAACATCCAAAATGGTAATCGCAAAGAAAATAAGAATCCAATAAATCATTAGATTTGAAAATTAAATATAATAAATTAAGGATAAGAGTTTACAATATGATCATTAAAATAAGAATTGGACAAAAAATAGAAATGAAAATATAGTAAATATATATCTTCATCCTAAATCATTACTAACTTAACAAATCGGATACATTTCGTATTCACACTCATATCCAATGAAATAAACTTTTTCCTTTCAATTTCCAAATGAGTTCAAAATTTACCTTACATATACACGTCTATTTTTCCATCCAAAATATTATCTAGATCTGGAATAAAGAATATTAGTACGGTGTAAGAGAAGTTTCATATATCTCTATTAATAATATGATGTTATTCAATTATTCTCTTCTTTTGTTCCAATACTTAGCAAGGTTTGTAATCAGAATATGAACAGAAAGGAAGAGGCTAACACATTGGTAAATAGTATTAACATATTTTAAGAAAATGATTAGATATTAATAATCTAGCTAAAATCAAAACAAATTATTTGAACATATTTTAGACAGCGGTTAGTTTTATTAAAGGTTGAGAACTACTAGCTGAAGAGTTTACAATTTTTATATATATATATATATATATATATATATATATATATATATATAATATTTTAATGAAGTATTAGTCTAATCCTTTAAAGTTATAAGCCATGGAAGTTAGATCTCTCAAAAAACTTTTAAAGCAAATTAGTTTATGTTTTTTTTTTTTTCTGTAAAAATTAGTGCTATCTAAGTCACTTTTAAAAATATTTAAAACACTATTTAGAATACTTTAAATAAATACCAATATGTAATGAATTAATTTGCATGGAATTTTTTTAAGAATATAAGTGACAATATTTTCAACCTTATAACTTCTTTTAGTTTTTTTTATTAATAATACCATAATAACTTGATTTGAGATTGTTCACATTTAAACTTCTCATTTCTCTCCAAAAGTGTATTATGTGAGATTCTAAGTCCCTTCCCACAAACTTAACATGTGTTGTCAACTGAGTTATACCTATTGAATACTTCTTTTCAAAAGTTTAAAACTTCTTTATTTAATCCTATGAATTTCTCTTGATGATAAGAAAAATAGAAATCCGAAAGATATTCTTTTTTGTTATAATGTCAAAATATCAAGTGAGTTCACTCATCTTTATCCAGATCTTTTAAGAATAAACACTATAATTCAAATTCTTGAATTAACTTTCATTAGATTAAAAAAATTATTAAATATTTTTTTAATATAACAGAATTCATAATTATCTGATCATAGTTGTCATTTTTGTAATATTTATTTATCAAATCAATTATAATAATTTACATTAATATTCTTTTGTTTTAGGAAAATATGCATTTTTTCATGGGCATCCGTTTAACCAAATTATAACATCAGACTCATAATATAAACACTATGATTCAAAAAAACTTAGGAATATATTCTTTTAAACACCTATGTTTTATTGATTAAAATTTATTGAAAAAAACAAATAAATTTGATAGATCTTACACTATATTTTTCTCCCTGACATTATTGTTTTCACTAAATTTCAACTATTTTCACTAAATTTCAACTAAATAAAGGGTTGTAATTTAGACTCTCCATCATTGAATACCACAAAAGTGTCTCCTTAGAACTCTTTTTTTTTATATCTATAATAGTTCATCATTCATGAGTTGATAGACAAATGAGATAAATTAATTATTTTTTAAATTTGATTAAATTAATTAAATTAATTAATAAGTTACGTTTTATATTATTAATAAATTAAAATAATAAAGCCACTCCATGTATTTGGCCATGAAGGCCATGAGTCATGGGTACTTAATTCCATGAAATCAATGCAGTTCACGTTCCGATCTGGCCAACTTCAACAACCAATCTCAACTAATTAAAGAAATATTGCGTTAATTAAATATATATTTATTAAATATTTCAACTTTCAGTATTTGGATTCGAAATGGCAAAAATTCTTGAGTGGTTAATTGATCATAATGGGATGGGTTAACCATTCACGTTTCTCAATTTTTCCTTGGCCACATATTTGCAGCTGTTGTGGTTGATTTAGAAGTCAGAATTGTAATGTCTTCTCATCTTATTCATTACACGTCAAAAGTTTTTATTTGTCAAAAAACATGCTATAAACACTCTTCAAACAAAAATAAAAGCTCAATAGTAAATAGTGCATTACCAATTTTGATGGGTTGACAAGGTCAATTTAATAATAATGGCAGGTTTTTAAAAATAAAAAGACTTAATGGTTTTAATAAAAAAGAAACACTTACAACTTGTTTGTTGGCAATAGTTTTAAAAACTATTTTTAGTATTTAAAAACTAATATAGATCCCGTTGGGAGCCATTCTTGGTTTTTAGTTTTCAAATTTTTAAAAATAAAAATTAGTTTTGATTTTAAGTTTTCAAAATTTTAAAAATAATATTGTTTTTGTGTCCAAATTTAAAACATTGTATTTAAATCGCTAAATTATAATTAGTGCCTCCCAATTTTAGGTCTTGTTAGCTTTTAATTCCCTTTAAATTTTTGTTTCAATTTTGCTTCCTAAATTTAAAAAATGTTAACAAATTGCCTCCGTAATTAGTGACGTGACATCATGTTTTGAAATTAAGAGTTAATTAATCTGATGACAATTTTAATTAAAAAAATATAAAAAAAAAGTCCTAACATGATTCAAACCTTGGACCTCTTTATAATGCACAATAGCTTATACACTACTCAAAGTGTCAAGTTTAATTTTATTTTGCAATTTAAATCTACTTAAGCTTTAATTAATGTTAGTTTCAAAATTAATTAAAACATAAATGTAAATATACAATAGTAGGATTAAAATTAAAAGTTAAAATTAAAAACTAAAAATTTAATTTATATATTTATTTATTATTTATTAATAATAAATTCCTAGGAATTATAAATTAAAAATTAAAACTAATTAAAAATATAAATTAAAATTATTAAATATAAAACTAAGAAATAAAATTAAAAATAAGAATTAAAATTTAAATTATTTTTTTTAATAATTTTAATTCTTAATTTAAATTTAAATTCTATTTACATTTTAATTTAACTTTTAATTTAAATTTTAATTCTTAATTTTAATTTCTATTTCTATTTTATTTTTAATTTTATTTCTTAAGTTAATTTAAATTAAAAATTAAAATTTAATTTAACTTAAGAATTAAAATAATGTATTTAATTTAACTTTTAATTTAAATAAAAGTAAGAACTAAAATTAAAAATAAAATAGAAATTAAAATTAAGAAGTAAAATTAAATTTTTATAAGAGGAAAGAGAGAGGAGAAGTGTAGAGAGAAGGGGGAGAGGATTTTGGGGTAGAGAGAGAAGTGTTTTCGGACCTGCTCAAATAAGAGACTTATGATCTTTTTATATACAAAATTTGTAACCGGAAACTGACTGAGGTAACCTGTTGTTGACTGGTGACCTGCTGTGTAGGTTCCTCCATGACTGACAACCTGTTTTGTAGGTAAAATAGGTATCGGTCAAAGGTGTATAGTGTTTGTTAAGATACCCATGGTAGTTGAAGGGCAATGATGACCACTGGAGAGCCTTTGTAAGTCCCTAGTTTCCTACCTTGATGAGTTGAGAAACACGTGCAGATTGTGACACCATTTTATTTTTTAATAATTTTAATTTGTTTTTAATTAGTTTTAATTTATAATTCCTATGAATTTATTATTAATAAATATATAAATTAAATTTTTAGTTTTTAATGTTAACTTTTAGTTTTAATCCTACTTACATTTATGTTTTAATTAATTTTGAAACTAAAATTAATTAAAGTTTAAGTACATTTGAATTACAAAATAAAATTAAATTTAACACTTAAAATAGTGATATAAACTATAGTATATTGTAAAGAAATTTATAATTCAAATCATGCTATGATTATTTTTTTTACATTTTTTTAATTAAAATTATGAAGTCATGCCTTGTCAAACAATCACTAAATAACCAGTTAAGTCAAA